>OZ035989.1:34624750-36107001 GCA_964035005.1 Erebia palarica | reverse complement strand
AGATAAATACTTTATTGCCACAAAAAACATTAAAAAAGAAACAAAAACAGTGAACAAGCAAACATAAATAAGTGCATAATACTAGCGGTCGCCCGCGACTACGTCCGCGTACAATTTCTGATCTCCTATGAGATTTTAATTGTTTATTGACCGAGCGAAGTGAAGGTCTCTGAGTCTCCTTGAGTGAATTTGCACTTATTTTATATTATATTTGCACTTGTAATTACGTTCAGTAATTCAGAAGTTATAAGGCTCTGACGGAAGTCCGTCTGTCTGTCCGTCCGAGCGTCCGTCAGAGCCTTATAACTTCTCAATTACTGAACATAATTACTTCAAATTTAAATATAATATGTAAACCGATGGCCTCCAGCCGAATATGGCTTACAATATTATAAAAATCTTTATTTCAGAGGGGCTCTTAAGAAGCGAATGCGAAGTAAAATATTATTTATAGCGTTACACAGGGTTGCGGTATATCATTTTAAAGATAATTAGGAATAAAGTCCAAAAATATTTTTTTTTTAATTTTCCCCCTACAATTGACGAAATGGGGGGCTTTCAAAGTGGATATCCAAACGTCCAAAGTTGAACTCAGAACTCTCAATTTTCTGAATGGTTGAGCCTGAAACTTGATCAATTATTTGCATTATATCCTGTACTTGAACAAAAAATACCAAAATTAAATAAATATTATAAAGAAACGAAATTATTTAATTTTTAATGAGCTTCAGTATTTTTAACTGAACTTCACATTGATGTCAATAGATGGCGCTCTGTATAAGCTTTTTCGTTTCTCCAATAACTTTTTATCTCTTTTGCGTCTAATGTTAAAAGTTAACTATTCCAATATATTATAGTTAAAACTATCTTATGGATACCGCGAGGTCTCAGTTCGTGGCGAACCACTAGTTATTAATTTTTTTTTAAATTAAGATATTTCTTTGCATCGAATATTTATACAATTGGTGTTAAATCGTAATTTTTGTTAATTCAAACACCAATTTAATTCCAATTATGCAATGTACACAGAGCTAAAGGCAAGTCTCATAATATTTCCGCAGCGGAACTCTACGCAGCCATAAAACGCGCCCTAAGCATAACATACGGTACGTCGGGGCGTAATTCCGCGCTTTCAACTTTTTTAGTTCCCGACTATTTATCGCTGTTACAGGAAAATGGAAAACAATAATAGCTTTCACGCGGCACACCTAAAAGTTGCTTTTGTAATTCTTTTTTATACGACTGCCTGAAAAAAGGAGTATATTGTTTTCAGGGTTCATGTATTTCAATATTTAGTGATTCACAAAAAATATCATTTAATAAAAAATGTGAATAAGATTCCAAAGGCTATATATATATGCAATTCGCTTCTTATGGAGTTAAACTCCAAAAATGATATGGCAGGGCAGTCGTATTTTTTAATTCGTTAAATTAATTTCACTTGTTATTCTGGATGATTATGTTGGCAATAATTTATTTAATCATAATTATAAATATAAATTTCATATTTTTTTTAAATTTCTTCAAATTTCAAACAGGTATAGTTGCAACATCCTACCTAATATCATAAACTAGCTGATGCCCGCAACTTCATCCGCATGGATTAAGTTTTCTGTGATTCCCGGGGGAACTCCTTAAGCCGGAATAAATAGTCTGTTACTCTCTTGTTCCTGAACCATGCTCAAGCAAAAAATCACGTCGATTCGTTGTTCTGTTGCAGCGTGATTGAAGGACAAACCAGACAAACAAATACTTTGAAATTTATAATATTAGTATGATGATAATATCATCATCATATTATGATGTGAAAGTTTGTATGTTTGTTACTTCTTCACGCCGCAAATGACGGAACCGATTCGACTGAAATTTGGAATGACTTCTTTGTATCCCGAAAAATTAAAGAGTTTCCGCGAGGGAATCAAAAACCTCAATTCACACGGGCATTATCTAGTCATACTAATATTATAAATGCGAAAGTGTTTGTTTGTTGGTTTATTGGTTTGTTAGTTTGTCCTTTAATCACGCTGCAACGGATCAATGCGATATTTGGCATGGGTATAGTTAAGGAGGGGTGATATAAGGAACTTGATTGGTAGTATGTGGACAAGGTTAGCCAAAAATAGAAACGCGTGGAAAAATTTAGAGGAGGCCTATGTCGAAGGACACGCAGAGCAAATGTGTAGAGATTGATATTATATTTTTTAAGTATCATATTTTAAGTCAAACTGTTAGCGCGGCAATAAAATAAATAAAATAAATAAAACCGCGGTGAAATATCTCGCAATTTTTTGCGAGATATTTCACCGCGGTTAATTGCCTCATCTGGTGACAGAAGGGCTGGCTCATTTTTTGCGCAAAGGATCAGCCTGGCTGTCCAGCGCGGAAATGCAGCCAGCATTCTTGCCACCATTCCACGTGGGCATGATTTATATAGTAATTAGGTTAGGCTAGCTACCATTAAGTTCTATTGTATTATTTTCAATAAATAAAAAAAAAAAAGTATATTGGAAAAAAAATAAAGGCTCATTTTATTTTATAGTTAAGGACCTGGAGAGTGACATAGGCTAGTTTTTATCCCGGAAAATTAAGGAGTTCCCGCGGGAATCAAAAAACTTAAACCACGGGGGCAAAGTCGCGGGTATCAGCTGGTAGTAAATAACGACTGAATTATTGTAGTCGTTATTTTTTATCACAGAGATTTTACAAGCTGTTATAGAAAATCTATTGCAAGCCATAACAGTTTGCAATAAGACAATAATTAGTTCACCAAGCACCGAGAATGCAGGCAACGCTCCCCCGTTGAATTGCTAGTGCTGAGCTGGTTGTTTGAGCAAATAGCGGGCGAACCCTCTTTTCACCCGCGCGGGGTGCAATCAGGCTCTTTCTTGTTAATGTCTTAGGACAGTTTTTATACTTTGACATTTTTTAGACTATTTTGACGACCTCCCTGGTGCAGTGACGAGATGAGAAAAATAATTAGAGCTCACAAAGCACTCCGTTTTCTCGTTGAGGTGTGGTGGTAATATATTTTGTTACCGCGTCGCTGTCCTGGAACTTATTGAGCCCTTCCTGCTACATATAACTTAAGTACCTTCAATACAAGAGTGAATAGGCATCTTTCTAGACCTCATCATTGCTTTGCACTAAGCATGATTGTCGTCTGTCGAAGCCTATCTCGCAATAAAAAAAAAGTACGTTATAATTAGTTATGTTGGGGTATACTATGTTTATTTTTCTAATATATAACTAAGTATCATATACAATGAAAATAAAGTCACGACTTTCACAGACACGTAAACGACTAATCCAAAACTTTGGGTCTAGAATGCTGAAATTTTGCACAAAGTGTTTCTTTATTATAAAGTGAGGAACAAGGTTTAACCCATTAACCCAATATCGAAATGAGAAACAGTGGGCGGTCGCTTGTATTCTGTGGGTACAAGCCATAAGTGGAAGTTAATGTGAATATGAAAAATTCACCTGTGTTATAAAAATCTCAAGAGAACACCACCTTTATATAAATATAAGTATTAGATACACTTTTCCTGTATAAAAAGCCTGTCCTTCCCCGAGATGCAATTCCTCGATACCAAATTTCATCAAAATCGGTTGAAAACATGGTCTGTTAAAGCGTTTCAGAAAGACAGACACTTTATTATTTATGATTTATAAAAATCAATCTGTTCTACCATGTGGTTATACTTAAAAATTTTGCATGCCCATCGTATGGCGGAACGTAGATGGTAAAAAGCTGCTGGCTATTATTTAAATAGCCACATGAGGGCCCGATAGGCGGGTCCTCTAATTTTGCAGGTAAGGTAAGTGGAAAGGTGACAATTAGAAAAATTCTACCAGTGGAGTAACAGTTATTTAATTTGAAATTAGGTTTTATACCTATGGTCATAAAGTAAGTCGACGATGGCTCATAAACAAAATAATAGACAATAGTCCTTACGCCTTTTCTACACTACAAAACATAGTTGGCCGTGATTTACACACATTACATATACGTATTGGCCGCCTACGCAAATTGGCGTCGACAACTGCAATCAAGAAAATTAATTATTATGATGATTATGATGATTATGATTATGATATTAGTATGTTATTATGGACTAAACGACATAATCACTTCACAAATTAAAAAGATTATTAGAGATTATTAGATTATGTACAAAAATAGAGTACCTAAATACCTACAAGATATACAAATAGACTTTTTATTTCAGTATTTCTCAGCGACGCGTCGAGTGTCGGAGCTAAGTAAATACTAATTAGGGAGTGTAAATGCAATTAGACCGACAATAGTATCTACGCGATGAAACCTGGGATTCATTAATTGAATTGCATTCCCCGGGACGCGCCCGTACCGAGACGCGATGACAATATGAAATATTCAAATTGTTACCTAATGCCACAATCGTACGTACGCTTGCGTTCCCCGAAATATTCCTCACGAACGTATACAATTTTGATCCATTAAAGGAATTTTTCCAGCATAAACGTGGTATTTGCATTTAATTCGGGATTCCGGGATAAGGAGTACCCTATGTGTATTCCTGGGATGCAACCTATCTCTTTACCGAAATTCGTCAAAATCGGTTGAAAAGATGGGCCGTTATAGCGTAGCTGACAGATATACACACTTTTGAATTCATAATAATAGTATAGATTCCGTGGTTTCTTATCACATCTGAGATTTTTTTTAACTACTACAAGTTAGCCCGTTTTTTTAAAAGATGGGCCGTTATAGCGTAGACAGACACAGCGTAGAGTTATACGTTATGAGCTGTCAAATGAATACGATTGGCTTAGACAATTGGGCCTCTGAACCCCGATTATGTAAGGAAATCGTAATCGTAATCGTCTGTCAAACGTATAATTCGACCTGTTTAAGGAGGTCACATATGCTTGCACGTCAAAACGCATGTATGTACTCCTTAAATAGTTAGAGTTATACGTTATGAGCTGTCAAATGAATACGATTGGCTTAGACAATTGGGCCTCTGATGGAAAAGCGGTTCCACACTTCAACTCGTATTGAGATTGCCTTTTCTCCTATTGCATGTAATCGAAGAAAACTAAGTAAGCCATGTCTATTCAGACTCAATCCGCCTCGTGGGGCGCATTCCAAGGGCCAGCAAAATGGGCCGTGGTCAAAAACCGGGCGATTCAATTCCCGATACAAAACGTTTTATTCGTCCGCCAAAATAAGACTGCTAGTTGTTAAGCGGCGCCATTTTGTGGAAAGAAGCCTTTGTCTATAACGCCCCTACTATAGTATTTTTCATGTAATTATTTTATTTTTATTTATTTAATAAATTCTAACAGAACAATAAATGTAGGACTATGTCACCGTAAGATTGTACAAACCGTTAGATTATAATCTAACTCGCGAAATTCTAAACTGTCGAAAGATTACAATTTAACGCATTATTTTCCGGTAGATTGTAATCTGATAGGTATTTAAACCCGATAAAACCTAAGCACTACTTGATTATTTATGTCGAACCCTAACCTAACCTACAAAAAAGAGACAAGAAAACGTAAATAAAATGAGTATTTCAAAAATTGACACTCAGAACATTGAACAGTTTACAATCTTTCGACAGTTTAGAATTTCGCGAGTTAGATTATAATCTAACGGTTTTTACAATCTTACGGTGACAACTACATTCTTATGTGGTGTTATCATAAATTCATATGAATTTTATCGAACACCACAGTGCCGCCGAATAGAATAGATTATTTATAGAATTTTGTAAAATTACAAAATATTTCATATACCTAGCTATAAATACACACTATATTATAAACGATAACATCCTAATACTACAATAATACGATAGTGAAACGTTTATTTAAAGCATAAATAAAAGTTTTGTATGAAAGCATAAATAAAAGTTTAGTTGACCTCCGTGGCGCAGTGTTGAGCGCTGTTGTCTTAACGTGCGGAAGTCCTGGGTACGATCCCCGGCAGGGTCAATTTAGGAATTTATAATTTCTGAATTTTGTCTGTTCTTGTGTAGTGGATGGCTTCGGCCGTGGCTAGTAACCACACCAAAGATACCTTATCGGCAAAAACGTGCCGCCAAGCGATTGAGCGTTAATTCATAGTAGATTTTTTTTCCTACGACAAATAAAGCGCTTGGCTGATCTTTTCCTGGAAAAACACTACTTACAATAATTTGGTTTTTAAAAGAAGGCGCTAAATGAATTTGACTGGAATAATAGTAAACTTTGCATCTTGTGAGTTCATTGCGAGAACAGATAGTAATCATTTCGGTAACTTTACAGGAAATAGGGACCCGCTGGGGCCTCGATACTGCCTGATACTGCCGCAAAAAAACATTTGGCCTGATTGGCTCGCATGGGCTTAAACTATACAGGGAGTGAAGCTGAAAATAATGTAGGCGTTTCTTTGGAGGAGGCAATAATCAGGACTTTGCGTTCATGAAAGTATAGGTTGATCGCTATGATTATTATTATTATATACTCTTTATTTATACCACTACAAAGATAACTAAAACAAAAAGAATATAGAAAAAAACACAGACATGATACAAAAGGCGGCCTTATCGCTTACTAGCGATCTCTACCAGGCGACCTTAGGAACAGGAAAAAATAAGGAAAAAAGCATTACAGGTGGTGACATCCTATAACATACATACATTCGAATAGCTAAATACTAACACATAAACCAATAATAAACATTAATAAAACAATATTGTATAACGTATTATAATATATATATATATTATAATATATATATATATATATATATATATATATATATGTATACCGTAAAATTGTAAAAACCGTTACATTATAATCTAACTCGCGAAATTGTAAACTTTTATATATACATACTAAAATTTAGTTTGAAAAATAATAGTTTTTTACAGCATTTTTGAAAATGTCTAGTGACTTTGACTGGCGTATGGTCAGTGGAAGTGCATTCCAAATCTCAGTAGCTTGCACAGTGATTGAGTTTGTATAAAACTATGATGATCAAGAGGTCAGCATAGCGAGGAAGATGGATAGTGTTCTGATCGGGAAACTCACACAGACGACTAAATCCCTTTTAGTTGAGTAATAGGCCTATTACACTGCACTTTTCACAGGGACCCTTACACTTGAATCAGTGTAGTGTAATAAGATTTAGGGAGAAAGGGTCCCTATTTTGATCCTTATTGCTGTGTAATAAGCGACGCTCTAATTAGCGGCCACGTAATAGGCCTATAACTTGTAGTTGATAAAAAAAGTATTCATGCCCACCCTTACCACAGGGCCCTGTGGAAAGTACAGTGTAATAAGTGATCCAGGCCTATAAGTGAGCCAGGCCTGGCTGTACACCCTTTCTGGGTGATGTCACAGACGAAAGTGTTACATTTGTTTCTAGTTTTGTCTGTGACACCACTGGTGGTTATCCACAGTTTATGCTGTTTTCTTTCTTTATAAATTTTCATTGGCAGATCATTGGGTATTTTAAAGAACTGCCATTAGTACCCATTCATCTTTAGACTACGTGAACACTTATTGCTAGTTAAGATAATAGGTTAGCTCGCGCTTTCATCTTTAGACTACGTTAAGATCGCAACCATTGGCTAAACAAACTGTCACGGATCCCTACAAACTGGATTAATGGTATTCATAATCATAATATGAACAGGATAACGGATGCAGAGAGTTAGAGCACAGCTATCTCCGGTCCTAATTCAATTCGGCTTAGTTTCAATCGTAGGTCGCGACGTGAGGCGAATGGGACGCTCGCCGTAGTGACGGGATCAAGCCGAGACTTAAGGGCGAAAACACACTACGGACATAAACTTAAAGTCAACAGCACTCTTTTGTACAAGAGCAGCACAAACTTTTTTTTTTATGCACTACAAGTTAGCCCTTGACTGCGATCACACATTATCGCAAGTGATGATGCAGTCTAAGATGGTAGCGGGCTACCCTGTTAGGGACATCGTAGCTATATTAAACCCATACCCCTATTCGGTTTCTACATGGCATCGTACCGGAACGCGTATTCGCTTGGCGGCACATTTTTGCCGGGTGGTAACTAGCCACGGTCAAAGCCAAGTAAAAATGAAAACATATTACATGGAGTACCACAGCTCTCATGGAACCAAGGTGCCAACAAAGATTTAAGCCAACCTTGGTATAATGAGTCCTGACAGTGTTTCTGCACAAGTTCCGGATAGTGCTAACGAACTGACTGAAGCTGAAGCACAGGTTCACCTTAGATCAGCCTCAGAAGCCCAGATTTAAAAATAAAAATAAATAGCAACTTGATAATTATATCTATCTACAAGACTTCTAATGTATCAATACAATTAGCTATAATGTAAAAAATTGTAACTTAAAAGAAAAATATATGTAACTAGATATATTTTTTGTTATAAATAAATAAATAAAAAAAAAAAAAATAAAAATAAAAAAAAAAGAACTTCGTTCCATCCGGGTGCCCATTGACACCTCTCAAGTTTTTTTGTATAACCAAATTTTCTTCATCTATGATGGCATCCATTTATTCACATTTGAGTATCAAATCCCTCGTTACAAGTCCCGTTTGAGTTTGAGGGTAGTTTTGGTTTCCCCATCGCCTCGGCCTCGCGCACGGTGTCGGGCAGCGCGTGGTCGGCGATGTCGGGCACGAGGAACGTGGACAGCCCCGCCGCCAGCGCTGCCACTCCGAACACGAACGACGGCAGACCCGCCCAGTATACCGTCTGCAAGTTACCATTACTAACATCAGCTTATCGATGGAACGAAACCAAAAAGAGACAAACAATATTCATAATAGGATTTAGCCAGCTAGAGAGTGAGATAAAATAAGATGTACAAGTTTATATTTATCTCATTCTCTGGTAGGCTACTTTTCTGAAGGTTCACTTCTGCCGTGTGTGAATGAGAGCTATCGCGTTTAAATTCACCGCTAGAGGCGCTAGTGTAGAGTGAGGTATCCGAAATGTCAAATAGGTATTATCACTGGGCCTTTATCGCGGGTCTAATTATTTCATTAATGTATTTAGAAATACCGAATTGATTAATGAAGATGTAAGATATGTGTCAATGAATGTTAGTGCTCTGCGCTTTGAAAGCGGAGCTAAGAAAAAAAAGTGCAAAATTAAGCGGGTTGAAAGAAGAGGAATTCAGAAGCTAGTACATTATGCCCCTGGTTCCTGTGCACATTCAAAATGAGAACAAAATATTATTTGAAGGGCAACCCCTAACTTCTGTGAAACAATGTCAATAGCACAGAAAATATTTACGGTAAAGGTATTTTTATATCAGTTTTTGTGAGTATGCAGCGGCTCGCTCGTGCCGTACATAAAAGATCGTAAAGCGTGCGTCGAATTCCAACCGTCGTTACGACTATATTGGTAGATTCATGTTACATTGTGTTTGAGTAGAAGCCCTGTACCACATAGACGCGATCAGAAATAGATTGTAAAAATTTCGTCAGTTAGCTAGCCATGGTAGGCCCAGTTTGTGCACGTTGTAGCGTTGGGTTTAGTCCCACTGCTGGGCACAGGCCTCCACTCTCATAGGAGAGAGGGAAATTAGAGCTTAGATCCACCACGCTGCTCCATTGTGAGTTGGCGGGCTTTAACGACTATTATCATGTTAGTGATAATAACCGGGACCGACGACTTAACGTGCTCTCCGAGGCATGGGGGTGAAATACCGCCAACTTCCTAACTCCGGGCTAGTACTGGATATTTCTAATCAGAAAAACCCGATACTTATATTTAAGTAATTAAGTTTAAGGGCCCAACCCGGGTCTCGAACCCGGGATCTCGTCGGCCGCAGTCAAACATGCTAACCATTAGATCAACGAGGCAGTTGTGGTGGGTTTAGTTGCCGGAAACCAATATACCAGTAACGGTGTCTGCGGTGCGATGATGGATCCGACGCGGCCGAGTGAGGAGCACAGCGCATGCATGGAGTTCCTGGTGTAGGTCGGGAACAGCTCTAGTGTGTACAGGTATGTGACGGCGAAGTAGAACGAGCACATCATCTTGCCGGCCATGCTCATCGCCAGAGACAGCCATGGTAGGTCTGAAATTAAGAAAAAGATAGAAATCCTGCTTTATTGGAGCCTGCGAATTGGTTCATGTAGATCAGAAAAAGAATATAAGAAGAGTTAAGGTATTTTGTCTTAAATAAAGCTAGAGTACTGGCACGAACTGAATGCATTCGGGCCTTGAGTTAAAGTTGAGAAAGGTAGTTCTGAGAGCCGCGTATCAGCACAGCTCTCTCGCTCGCCTGTAAAGAGTCTCAGATATATTTCACATGCGTGTCTATGAATACTTAGTAGTAAAAGTGGAAGAGGGAACGAGGTTTTCACAGCTTTAACTCAAGGATCAAATGTATTCAGTTCACGCGAGTATTGTACTAATGAAAATAACTCACTCGGCGGTAGAAAAGGTTCTGACATGCATAAAACAGCGCCAGCGAAAAATGAGAGCATCAACGGAACCTTCCTCTTAAAATGTATCATTATGTAAGTAGTCACCAAAGATGCAGGCACGTCAGTCAGCAGCATCAGCGCGAAGTTCACATACTTGTTCCCTTGCAGGGATACCGAATTAATCATCAGCCCATAGTTCACGAAGGTAGACGTCGTCCACCATATCAAGCATACAAAGAATCGCTTCCTCAACGTTTTGGATTTAAAAGTATCTTTCAGCAGTTCCGAAAACTTAACATCTTCTGTCACTTCACATGTCAAGTTGTCTAAAGAGTTCTTTTCAATAGTAATCTTGTTCTTCTTTGCTGCTTTCTCAAGTATTTTCACAGCTTCATCTTTCCTTCCTTTACTTAGTAACCATCTTGGACTCTCATCTAGCAGATAATTGTAAAAGAACAATAAGAATGCTGGTGCGTAAATGGTTCTGAGGTACCATCTCCAGTCTGGTGTCAACCAAGCTACAAAAGCTAAAGTAACTCCTCCGAAGGCATACCCGAAGGCGCATAACATGTAGTAAACTAGCTTCTTTTTTGTGGCTACTATTTCTAAGGCTGCAACAAAAGAAAAACTAATGTTGTAAGTAATTTTCAAAATAAACCAGTATGAATGAGTAATGACTCCTAACTGAATTTCAGCTACGTCGGTATCAAATTTTAACGGAGATTCGTATCACATGAGAAATTTTTGTAAATATAAAACACGAAAATTGTCCGTTATAGACCTTTGAAACCATCCAACCGATGTGCCCCAAACCGATTTCATTAGAAAGACAATAATGTGAAGATGGTTTTTATTTCTTTATTTAGTGTAGCTGCACACGCTGGATATCCGCTAGTATTATGTAAATGGGTGAAATGGGTGCAATTAAAAAATTACTCTCTTAGTCCGATGACACTACAATCCGACATAACCGAAGGGATTAGAGGTAGGGTGGCCCTGCATTACGCGTTCTCCGAATTACGTGGGTATAACAACGCCAACCAAGGCTAACCTAACCTAACCTAACTGCGAAATGCCAGTTTCATTTATTCAATTCATTAGAGAAGGGATAGATTGTCATCATTTCAACTCATCGCCAGCTCACTATTAATACTAGAATGAAAAGGCTTTAGGCCATAGACCACCGCACTGATAAGTGCGGATTGGCAGACTTCATCTTTGTGAACATTATGAACAACTCTCAGGCATGCAGGTATATTCACAATTATTTCCTTCACCGTTGAAGCAAACAAGTCTGCTCTTCTTCGAAAAACTTAACGCCTATTATGTAAAATTTGCTTAAATACATATCAAAAATTGCGGAACCGAACGGATTTGCACGGCAAAGACGTGCCGCCAAGCGATTACGCGTTCCGGTACGATACCGTGTAGAAACCAAATAGGGGTATGGGTTTAATATAACTGCCATGCCCCTAACAGGTTAGCCCGCTACCATCTTAGACTGCATCATCACTTACCATCAGGTGAGATCGCAGTCAAGGGCTAACTTGTAGTGGATAAAAAAAATGACCCTGTGTCTCTCTGGAAATCTCTCGCTAGGCCACGGTTCACATACCCATCAGTGCCCACATTTGAGATATGCATCTATTTTTTATCAAGGTCACACGATTGTTAATGTCATCTAGTAGCGAAATATTGCCTACTAGCGGACGCCCGCGACTTCGGTCGCGTGGCATATTTTTTTTTAATCCCACATGCACTCCTTAATTTTCCGGGATAAAAAGAAGCCTGTATCACTCTCCAGGTCCTCATCTATCATCATACATGGGCATGCAAAAAATCACGTCGATCCGTTGCTTTATTGCGGCGTGATTGAAGGAATCTCTATTTAACGTCCTTGGGGATAGAAATTTCAAAAACTGAAATACGTATTCATAATTATAAAACGGAAGCCGAAGTGCCATGTTTCATGACTCGTAACTTGAAAAACGACGGAATTTCATACAAACTTTCAACCCCTACCCCTAATAGGAGGTAGAATTTTATAAAATAGCGAAACACGTATTTCTTCATTTTAAACCGGTAGCCCAAATATCAAGTTTCATGACTATAACTTGAAATACAACGGACTTTCATACAAACTTTCAACCCCTATTTTACCCCTTTTGAGGTAGAATATATAAGTCAGTTAGTCAGTCAGGACTTTGAATGTTATATAGATTACTAGCGAATGCCCGCGACTTCGTCTGCGTGATTATTTTGGTTCCCGCAGGAACTCTTTAATTTTGTGTGCTACTATAATATATCTCTGTGCTAAATTTCAGCCAGATCCGTTCAGCTGTTGGGGCGTGATTGAGTAACAAACATCCATACATGATGTAGTTAGAAATGCATGCTCTGGGCTCCTGCTACTTTATTTACTACCACTTTATTACAACTAGAGTAATAAGCTCGGAGTGCAAAGTCACAATATTTGCAGACGACGTATCATTACTCACCAAATGCTGAGATGCTACCGAATGTGAAAATAATATAACTATACCTAAATAAAACACAAAATTTGCTAGAGAAACATCATCTACATTTTTTTTTAATGTTTGGTAGCTGCAATCAGTCGACAGACTATAAACAGGTTTGTTGTCTATACCTACAAATTAACGTAAAATAAACCAAACTTATACAATTTAGACCTTATCAAAAAATACCACTAGACTTAAGTAAATTATCAGCACAAATTAATATTGAGGAGGTAGGGGAATCCAAGCTTCTAGGCCTAAGTATCGATACTCACTTAAATTGGAAACAATATGTACAAAATGTCAGACTGAAGCTGTCGCGGTTTGCATATGCCCTAGGCGTCCTCAAGGCGAATGCAAACTTCGAGACAGCATCTGCATCTGCATACTACGCATATGCTTACTCATGGCTTAAGAACGGTATTATACTTTGGGGCCAAAGTATAATTCATAATTCGTTTACTGTCCAGAACGAATAATAATTAATATTACGAAAACACACTTTGAAGAGCATTCTAATGATTTGCGGCCCTATTGGAAATGCATGCAATGCCAGCAAATTACTCGCCGCTCGAGGAACGACAACACCCCCGTGCGCCGCAACTTCGAGCACCCAATCAACGATACAGACATGTCAACAGACGACCACTTCGCCGAGGATCACAGTATCTTCGGCGACACAATTATCGCGGATAACCCAGCCCAAAAAACATCAGCACCAACAAAACATAATAAGCCTTTCACATTAGAACAATTAAGCCAGCTGCTAGACACTAAGTTAGAAGAAAATAAAAAATCGATCCTCAGCGAAATAAAAGCGTCAATCCAAAGTGAAATAACGTCAGCGATAAATAAATTAAAACTGGAACTGACGCAAAAAACTAGCAGGCTAATTAACGAACAAACAAATATTAAAAAAGACTTTACAAAACTGGATGAAAGAATTAAAAAAATCGAATTGGAATACAGCAAACTAAAGAATGAAATAAATTACATGGTAGAACAAAACAAGATTGAGTCAAAACCTGAAAATGTATTAAAAGATTGCAGTAAGAAAATCGTACTCTACGGTTTAAATGAATATCAGCGCGAAACAGAGGCGGAGCTAAATGATAGAATAATCAACATATTTGGCGACATACTTAACATAAATCTATGTGGCTATATCGAAGACTTGAACCGTATTGGGAAGAGAGGTCCGCGGCGACCAATAGTTATTGAGCTCATCAGCAAAAGGATGACCAAATATATTTTGCAGAACAATCGTTACTTCAAAAATACGGGTTTCGCTGTCTCCTCCTTCCTGACCGGTAGGGAATTAGAAGAGAGAAAATCGCTTCGAGAAGAGTATTTGAATGCCCGGAAAAGTGGAAAACGGGCGACAATACGCGGTAGCACACTATATGTTGATGGAAGAGCAATGAATAGAGCCAGTACGTCGCACTCATTAATAAACGAGTCACAACAATCAGTGCATGACAGTACTGATGAAAACATAAGTATCAAATCTGCTCAAAAATCTAAACTAAAACAAAATCAGACGACAGATAAGACATTTCGGAACTGAATTCAATATCTTGGTACAAAACATGCAGAGCCTAAAAAATAAAACGCATGTTTTAACTTCATTCCTAGAACAACACAGAATGCATGCGGCTTGTATCTCAGAAACCTGGATATCTGAAAATCAAAAAGACCTAACTACAGTAGAAGGATACAAATTTGCAGCGGCATTCTACCGCAAACAAAGACAAGGCGGAGGAGTCGCTATACTAGTACAGGATGGAATAGAATTTATTACTAGAAATGACGTTGCAGAGCTATCAAAAGAATATATTATAGAGTGTTGCGCAATTGAACTGCCAATCCAGAATATTTTGCTTATTAACTTATATAGGGCTGATCGTGAAATTGAGGTCTTTTTTAATTTCCTTCAAATTTTGCTTGATAAAATCAAAGCAAAAGTGTGTAGCAAACAAATTATAATAACAGGAGACTTCAACATTGATGCCCAAGCCAAACCGAAATCAAAAGACTATTTAAATCTATCAAACATCATGCTCGAATTTAACCTGACCCAAATAATTAACTCTCCAACAAGAGTGACTACAACTACTTCTTCTTGTATAGACCTACTATTTACAAATAATAAAAACTTCATTTGCTCGGTAGACGACCATGGGATTTCAGATCATAAGAGTATATTTTATAAAACCTTACTGACAAACATAAAACTTCCACACCGAAACTTGTCACTTAACAAACGAAATTTTAATAAAAATAATATGTCTAAATTTAGATTAGCCCTCTCGGAGACGGACTGGAACAACATTATAAACCCTAGCATGAATGTTAACTTGAATTATACTAATTTCCTACAACACCTAACAAACCTTTTAAATGAAAACATCCCTAACAAACGTACGAAGATTAAAAATAACCCTAAAAAAACCTTCTTAACAAAGGGCCTAAAAAAGTCGTGCCAACATAAACGTCTACTTAAAATACTAGTAAATGTGTCAAATGATGAAATATTGAAGAAACACCATAAACAATACAGTAAAATGTTAAGAAAATGCGTTAAAATGTCACAAAAAATAAAAAACGTTAAAAAGATAAAAAATTCTAAAAACAAAACGAAAACAATGTGGAACATTATCACAGAGATTACAAATAAAAATGAAAAGCATACAAAAAATATATCCTTGCAATCAGATACGGGCCGCATAGAGTCGCCTCAAAAAGTAGCTAATCTATTTAATACTTACTTCATTGAAGTTGGCAAGTCCTCGCAAGACGACGTGCCACAGCCGACACACAATATAATCTATAAATTCTGACCTACAAACATCAGTAATAAATTCAATGTTCTTAACACCGGTGACTGAAAAAGAAGTACATGACATTATACGTAATCTTGAGAACAAAAGCAGCTTCGGCACAGATGAAATACCTCCGACATTAGTTAAATTATGTAAAAATCAACTGACTCCCCCATTGACATTTTTAATTAATCAATCTTTTGACGAAGGCTACTGTCCGGATAAACTAAAAACCGCGAAAATACGACCAATCTTCAAAAAAAGTGGATCACCTCATAATACAAGTAACTATAGACCCATAGCACTGCTACCTTTCTCTAAAATTTTCGAAAAAGCGATTTGTAATCGAATTTACTCGTTCTTAGAAAGGTTCAATATACTCGATGATAATCAATATGGCTTTCGAAAAAAGCGATCTACTACATTTGCTGTCTACAAATACATCCAAGAGATTCTTGAATGTATGGAACAGAAAAAGTATGCAGTAGGACATGACTAAGGCCTACGATAAAGTGTCACATAAGATATTACTAGAAAAAATCTATAATTCGGGGATCAGAGGGAACGCTTACACATGGTTAAAAACGTACCTACAAAACAGGACACAATACGTCCAAATACAAAATTATGATACAAAAACTCAAGAAATTTGTACAATTGACTCAAATACAGAAATTATTAACTGGTCTATACCTCAGGGAAGTGTGCTCGGGTGTACGCTTTTCTTACAATATATAAATGAGTTGCCGAAAGTACTAAGCTCGGAGTGCAAAGTCATAATGTTTGCAGACGACGTATCATTACTCACCAAATGCTCTGATGCTACCGAATGTGAAAATAATATTACTGGAATCCTAAATAAAACGCAAAATTGGCTAGAGAAACATCATTTACAAATTAACGTTAAAAAAACCAAACTTATACAATTCAGACCTTATCAAAAAATACCACTAGACTTAAGTAAATTATCAGCACAAATAAATATTGAGGAGGTAGGGGAATTCAAACTTCTAGGCCTGAGTATCGATACCCACTTAAATTGGAAACAGCACGTACAAAATATCAGACTGAAGCTGTCGCGGTTTGCATATGCCCTAAGCGTCCTCAAGGCGAATGCAAACTTCGAGACAGCTCTATCTGCTTACTACGCATATGCTTACTCATGGCTTAAGTACGGTATTATACTTTGGGGCCAAAGTACGGACGTTGAAGACCTATTCATTGCCCAGAAAAAGTGCGTACGAATATTAGTTAACATTAGGCAAAGAGATAGTTGTAGGCCTCATTTTATAGAAAAAAAAATCCTGACATTAACATCTATCTACATAATGGAGACAGTCTTGTTTGTAAGGAAACACATACATCTATATAAAACATTAGAAAGTACATATAACCGAATCCCTCGAAATCAACATAAGCATAATCTAGCTCTTCCACGTTATACTCTAGGAATATCAAGCCGTAGTAGTCCGTACTTTAGATCAATTATTATTTACAATAAACTCCCTAATACTATGAAAGAAGAAAACAAAGAGGCTACCTTCAAAAGAAAATTAAGACATTGGTTAATACAAAAATGTTTTTATAACATTCAAGAATTTCTGACTACATAGACCTCAATAGCACGATAAATGTATTTAAAAGAAAATAATGTATTAAAACTTATAATTATTCAATTATTTTAATTTTATTGTAATAACTTATTTAATATTATTTTAGCCATTGACTACGACTTCTAGATTTAATAACTTGACGAGACTATTTATTTATCTAATATTTGTAATAGATTTAGTGAATCTTGTGTAATTAATTTAAAATTTGCAATGCCCTGACAGGGCCTCATGCCGATGTACTTGTATGTAGACATGAATGCAAATAAATGGAAATAAATAAAACATCGTACATTATAATGTAGTTATGTTACTATAAATACATAGTAGGTTCTGCATGTTCTACCGCAGCCGGTGTACAATTTTCAAAGTACGGACGTGGAAGACCTATTCATTGCCCAGAAACAGTGCGTACAAATATTAGTTAACATTAGGCAAAGAGAAAGTTGTAGACCACATTTTAAAGAAAACAATCGTGACACTAACATCTATCTACATAATGGAGACAGTCCTGTTTGTAAGGAAACACATACATCTATATAAAATATTAGAGAGTACGTATAACCGAATCTCACGAAACCAACATAAACATAATCTAGCTGTTCCACGCTATACTCAAGGAATATCAAGCCGTAGTTGTCCGTACTTTAGATAAATTATTATTTACAATAAACTTCCTAATACTATAAAAGAAGAAAACAAAGAGACTACCTTTAAAAGAAAATTGAGACATATAAAAATGTTTTTATAATATTCAAGAATTTCTGACTACGTAGGCCTCAAAAGCACGATAGATGTATTTAAAATAAATTGTGTATTAAAATTTATAACTGTTCAATTATTTTAATTTTTATTGTAATAACTTTATTAAATATTTTTTTAGTCATTGACTACGATTTCTAGATTTAATTACTTGTCGACATTCAATTATCTAATATTTGTAATAGATTTAATAAATTTTGTGTTATTCATTTAAAATTTGCAATGCCCTGACAGGGCCTCATGCAGGTACTCAAATTCTACATCAATGTATGTACACAGGAATGCAAATATGAAATAAATGAATATTTAAGAGGCCGACATACCTAAACGTCGGCTTCCTATTCGGAATTTTATTATTCCGTTCCAGCGGCTAATTATGTTATATTATAAAAAATTAAGTAACTTACTATATTTGTGAGATGGTGATAATAAAAAAACCGGCTGAGTTTGTTGTGGGCTCAGATCAGGGCGCGTTTGGAACCCTCGTAGCTTTAGTTTTAAGATACCTACCGGTTAATTATCACCATCAAGTCTTATTCTTTGTAAACATGACGTTCAGAACGTGTTTTTTGTAGGTACCTATTTTGAATAAGATGTTTTGAATTGAATTGAATCCTCTTGTGACAGCAGTGATAGATCTGGTAATGTCTTTCACGACCTCCGTGGCGCAGTGTGTAGCGCTGTTAACGTGCGGAGGTCCCGGGTTCGATCCCCGGCAGGGTCAATTTGAGGATTTATAATTTCAGAATTTTACGTGGTCTGGCTTGGTGGGAGGCTTCGGCCGTGGCTAGTTACCACCCTACCGGAAAAGACGAGCCGCCAAGCGATTTAGCGTTCCGGTACGATGCCGTGTAGAAACCGATTAGGGGTATGGGTTTAATATAACTGCCATACCCCTATGCCTAACAGGTTAGCCCGCTACCATCTTAGACTGCATCATCACTTACCATCAGGTGAGATCGCAGTCAAGGGCTAACTTGTAGTGTATAAAAAAAATTAACTATTTCACTCACTCCATACATACATCGGCGAGCAAGTGTCTCCTATGGCCGCCTCCAGGAACTCCATCGCGATGTAGAACCAGTACCAGGAGGAGAAACTCTTCACTGTGCCGAAGAAGGCTCCAGTGACCCCCGTTATCACGATCGCTGTCTTTCTTCCTAACCTATAAAGTAAAGAAGAAAGAAAGAAAACATATTTATTCAGAAATGGTGTTACAGACAAACATCTGTCGTACATAGCTGTACACACAAATGTATGTTTGTCTATGACACCACCCGGAATGGGTGTACAGCTCAGCCGTGTGTCCGGCATCATACATACAAATGCATGCATGTTGCCGGACGCTGGTTTTCAGCTGTGACCCGGGTGAAGTCACAGCCAACGGATATGAATACTTATACCTCTAACTATTTTACAACTTGCTATAACTTAACACATCTATAATCCACTAACCTGCGTCAAAGCATTCACATAAGAAGACTTATTAGTTATTTATTTTGGGATGGGTAATCTCCCATTCAAACTTTATTACTTTTCATCAACATCAACGAACAAAATACAATATTATAGAGCGTTTCAGTTGAATTGTTGACTCTCCTGCGCGACCCACATTTGGCTGGCTTCAGAGACGTTGCCGAGAAGTCATAAAGTTTGAATCGGACTGTACCAGTTTACTTTAGTCTCTCAATCAGTAGTCAGCACTGTCTGCCAACCCGCACTTGGGCAGCATGGTGGTCAAAACCCTCCTCATCGTGAGAGTATGCTTGTAATTTTTATACCGGAAAATTAAAGGAGTTTTCGCGGAATTACAAAAAACTTAAGCGTATGTAAAAAGTATTACACTGACTTGTGGGCTGGTGGATGCGAAGCCAGTAGTATTATAACACCGACTTAACAAATTAATGCTGTTTAACACAGTGATTAAAATGATTGCATATTTGTAAAAAATCTAGAAGATCTTTTGGAACCATATCATGAAAGTGTAGGTACACTCGACCCCACAAATGATCGTCGGATCAATTCTCTCGTAAAATCTCGTAATAATGTCATGGGTTTTTCTGGCATCTCGGAATCTTCAAAAACCAGTTATACGAGTTGGTGAACTCAATAATCAGCCCCCGATTGTTTAAAAGTTAGCGATCAAATCGTTAAAGTTCGGCGTCAAAGTAAAATAAACCATAATTGACTTGATTGACTTAGAGCTCAATTTCGTGTATCCATTCTCATCCGTTAATAGTATCGTACATACCTAAAGGTATGAGAATGAATACACGATATTGAGCTCTAGTTCAATGCTGTTATGGTTTATTTTATTTTGACGCCAAACTTTGACGACTGGATCGGCAATTCTTACATAATCGCACCTCAGAAGCCCAAATGTCTGAGCCAATTTTATTCATTAGACAGCTCATAATGTATAACTCGAACTTTTTAAGGAGTTCATACATGCGTATTAAAGTGCAAGCATATTTGGCCTCTTTAAACAGCAGGGCGACCGCGTATCTTCTGCAGCAATCATTGTTACAGTATCAGTTGTTGTGATTGGCTGAATTTATGGTATTCTTGCTGCGTCAATGGATTTTGTCCAATAGTGGAAGAGTGTTGTCCAATCAGAGGTGATTGCGATCGTTACACTGTAGCTGTCAGAGATACGCGGTCGCCCAGCAGGTCGAATAATACGTTTGATAGACTATTACGATTACGATTTCCTTACACAGAAAGTGTACTGTTAGACTGATATTGACGGATCTATCTATGGTCCATCTATGGTCTGATTCCCTCTACAGCGCTCTCGATCGTGACGGGCGATTGGAGGCGTTTAGAGAGAGATCGGGATGTGATGGTGGGATATATTTAATCTATGATGGAATGTAAAAGATGGCTGTATAGTGTTTGTGTGTAAATTGCTAATAAAGTATGATTAAAATAGTTATCGAGTGTTTCAACCTAATAGTACAAACCGGTCGGACATGGGCCCTACGAGCAGCAAACCGCACATGTACCCGAAACTGTTCATCGTTCCCACCAGGGTGCGCTTCCAGTCGTGGCAGGCCAACTCGAACTGAAAATAAGTCATAATTTAAAAAATTAAAAAACACGACTGCCCTGCCAAAAAACGAACTAAAAAGTTTAAAATCTATATTAATCTAGTTTAATTAGAATCTTATTCACATTTTTATTAAATGATATTATTTTTTGTGAATCACTGGATATTGAACTATAGTGTTATATATTTTGGAATCTACTCATCATTTTCTAGATGGTGATTATATAGTTAATCTTATTTTCGATTTTTTTTTCAACTTTAGTCTTTAATGCGGGACCATGGTCACCCCATTAATTAAAAACGACGGAGTCGAAGGCAAGTATATTAATAATTCCTTACATAAGCCACAAAACTATTGGGCTTGTCGTACAGCCACTCCGAACAGCTATACGTAGAGTTTAACGCGCTGCAGAAGGTGCCATCTTCCATAACATTGTCTTTGCATCTGAAATAACGCAAAACAAAACAAGATAAAAAAAATTGGCAATCATAGGGACGATGCCGAAAGAAGTGAAAACGAATATTTAAAAACCTTAAAACTAAGGCATTAAAGTTAAATTACGAATGTAGTATATTTATATTTAAGATTAAGTTCTTTTGTCTACGTAATGTTAGACTGAAATTGGCGGATCTATCTATGGTCCATCTGTGGTCTCATTTCCTCTACAGCGCCCTCGACCGTGACGGGCGATTGGAGCGGTAAAGAGGGAGAGCGGGATGTAATGGTGGTACATATTAATCTATGATGGAATGTAAATGATGGCTGTACAGTGTTTGTGTGTAAATTGTTAATAAAGTATGATTAAAATGGTTATCGAGTGTTTCGATCTAATAGTAACAACGCGAACATGTCGGTGACGCGAATCCACAAATCTACCCCTACCAAAAAGTGTTCAACGCGGCTAAAGAAGTTTTCACTTTAATAAAAGTTTAAAAACTATAACCCGACTAATTATAATTATACTAGCTGATTTATAGAGCTTTTTGGAACAGGGATACTGATTCAGTATCCCTGTTACAAAAAGTTCTAAGTGTGTGCAATAAAGAGTATATTCTTAGCATTATTACTGTTTGTCATTAAATCTCATGAAACAGGAATAATATCAGTCAATTTGACTCGTTTCATGTCATTCGATTTAATCTGCGGATACCGACGCCATATTGAAAAAATAATTAGTATAAATACTATTTTGACGATGGTAATTCAGTCTCCTCAGGCAGACTCAGCGATTATTGAATACTTTTGTGTTTAGATCGCAATTTGGTTTAGAGCTTAACGATAGTAATCGTGGCCAGACCAAATGAATATTTAGATAACTTTATCTTATTACATTAGATCTCTCGTGGAACCGCTACACGTTGTGACCATTCGCTCGTGCAAGTTCCAAATGAGAGTACAAATATGTTATACGTGTTTATTAATACCTACTTTTGGATTGTCCCTTACAATATGTTTCTATCTATCTATCTATAACGCCTGCTTCTAACCAAGGTTTTGTATTATTATGTAAATACCTGTAAGGCACATCTTCTGCAGCAAATATGTAATTACAACTGTTCATAGTGTTGCTAGTGTACGCCAGGAACGCCAGAACCATTTTTTCCAAATGATATCTCTTGAAGATACCGTATTTATCCAACACCTCGTCCAAATCCACTTTCTTGTCACTTACAACTTTTGAAACAATCATTTTTAAAAGGAATTTTGATAATCAAAACTGTTCAAATTTAACATTAATAATATCAATGTAATGTCATTGTTTATATATCACTTATTCACAAAAAAATGCAATAGTGCACGCCATTTTTTTTTATTTTTAGGTTTTAAAAATATGATTTCTGAGTAAAACTAGAGAGACGCTAAGTAAATGGGCCAAGGTCTACATAGATTTTACTTTAAACAACATTGATTTGTTTTTATTTAGTTTCTTATTAAGATATTATCATTGATACGTCTTAGCTTGAGGTGTCAAGCTTGCAAAATGCAATTTGAATGGTTAAAGCCACAAACAAGCAGAACCAGTTGGATGTAAGTTAGGGCGAAATCACACTACGGACAGGACAGGAGAAAACCTCTGCGCGAAACGCCTGCGTCGTGTGCGAAACAGGTTTCGTCATATCGCCTTAGTTTTAACAACTCTGTATTATTTTGATACCTCAGAATACTAGCTGATGCCCACGACTTCTTCTTGGTGGATTGAGGTTTTTTGTTTCCCGCGGGAACTCCTTAATTTTCCGGGATAAAAAGTAGCCTACTTATGTGCTATTTTAGACTATAATCTATATCTGTGCCGTGTTTTATTCAGATCAGTTCAGCCGTTTTGGCGTTATTGAGTAACAAACATCCTTCCTTCCATCCACCCATCCAAACTTTCGCATTTATAACATTGGTAAGATTTTTACTATTTTCGTGTGTAGCTCTTTCTTTTCTTTTTATTTTTTTTTTACCACTATAAGTTAGCCCTTGACTGCGATCTCACCTGATAGTAAGTGATGATGCAGTCTAAGATTTAAGCGGGTTATCCTGTTAGGGGCATGGCAGTTATATATTAAACCCATACCCCTATTCGGTTTCTACACGGCATCGTACCGGAACACTAAATCGCTTGGCATGCACGTCTTTGCTGGTAGGGTGGTAACTAGCCACGGCCGAAGCCTCCCACCAGGCCAGACCAGGGAAGATTCAGAAATTATAAATTCCCAAATTAGCCCCGCCGGGGATCGAACCCGGGACCTCCGCACGTTAAGACAACAGCGCTACACACTGTGCCACGGAGGTCGTCAAAAAAAAGCCAAGAAGGTTTGAATATCCAAAATATTATTGGCAAGATTTTAGCATTTCAGTGAATGATTGAGCTAAGAACTTGGACCACTATCACGGAAGCCCAGTCTACGCACTGCTGCGCCTTTGAGGTCTTCAAACCGTGATAGTCTTCGATATGATCTAATAAAGGCCTTATATGTTCACCTCGACTTTTATTGCTTCTCTGGTCCTTGAACCGCCAGTCTCAGAGCTCGCATCTAAATCTTACTATAATATATAGTATACTATACTATACTAAAATAAATAAATGAAAAAGTTAGGATGGATGTATGGATGTCTGGATGTATGGATGTTTGTTACTCAATCACGCCCCAACGGGTGAACGGATCTGGCTGAAATTTGGCACAGACTTAGATTATAGTCTGGAATAGCACATAGGCTACTTTAAAGAGTTCCCGCAGGAACCAAAAAACCTTAAACCACGCAGACAAAGTCGCGGGCATTTGCTAGTAATGTATAAGGAAAAACATTCGTGAAACTTTCACACCAAAGAACACATAAAGTGAGTGACACAAGTCAGTATTCTTACTTTGCCTTACTTTAGCCACCTGTGCTGCAATCAAGCCCTAGTATACACAATGTTTTATAATACGTGTAACAATGTAAAGGCAATTTTAACTACCATACCTTATTTTTTGGTTGCATTCTTGAAATTGCAGGCTCCCTGATAATTCTCATTGCTATATTCTGTCCAACCTTCCCATAAATAAAAAGTACTCTGTGAACATTTCGTTTTACTTTTGACATATGCAAGTTTCATAATTATTGACAGACAACCATCGACAAAAAATTAAATAATTATAATAATAATAATATTATTTTTAAATGGGTTTTGTATAGTATTTTAATATATTTATGTAAAACGTGTTTAGAAATAATTTTATCAAAATGTGTGTACAAATAAATGGAAGAATAATAATAATATTTTTATTTGCAAGAATGTGGGTACAGATTAGGCCTTAAAGTAGTAATTTCCCTTACATATTCTTCCATTTATTGGTGTGCAAATTATTTGTTTTGAAAGTAATCAAATTAAATTATTTCATAAGATCATTGAATTAAAAATAAAATTTGCGATTAAATTACATTACATTAGATAAAAAATTGCAAAATACTTATTTAATATTATATAAATATATATACCAGCTAAATGTTACATGTCACCGTAATAAAATATCTTAAATTCTTGTGTCACAATGTTAGTTAGCATACTCCTCCGAAACGGCTTGATCGATTTTTATGAAATTTTATATGCATATTCAGTAGGTCTGAGAATCGGCTACTATCTATTTTTCATACACCTAAAACACCTCAATCCACGCGGACGGAGTCGTGGGCATCAACTAGTAATTTAATAATTTTATATATCCTTATCCGCTAGGTAGTCCTTAATGTCATAGTAGTTTTTATTCATTAAAATATTATAAATTTTGATTTATTTTTTTAAATATTATAATTTTTTTAATAAAATCAAAGGCTTCTCTCTTAAATTGTCGGGTAGTTTATTAAATAATGTAACACTTCATAGACGCAGTTTTTTTTTACAATAGAGAAGCTACGTTCCCTTTCATCCGATATTTCGTAACTCGTACACTCATCTAGTCATTTCTGTACGAAGCTTCAACACAAGCAGTCTTAATTGTCCCTTAAGCACCACAGACCTTTGGCGATGGATGGTATTTATGAGCTGCCTGGTTGATGTATATTTAGTGTATTGTTTTACATAAATGATTTATTTTAATACAATTAATCGCTGAACGCTTCGGTATGTTTACCCAAGCGGGTATTTTTAAAAAAACAATAAAAAATGTAGATTCTAAAATTCTTCCACTAGCCCTTAGCTTACATACCGATACCTGCCGTTACCTTTTACGAGTGGAAACATAAAGTGAAACTCGAATGGAGAGTTTTAACGCTTTCTTTTGTATATTTTAACGCGTCTATATCGTTCAGATAGACATTTTACGGTTCATATTGCTGTAAAGGAGTTTATATTTACGTATTCTGAGGCTACAATTTCATTATAAAGGCTTTATGTTTCTATAAAAAATGGAAATACTATCGCACGTAATACGTATTATGCTGAGATCTATAGAGCGTAGTTATTTTGACTTGGCTCAGACTTTACTCAGAGTTTAAACGAGATGGACTTATGTGAGTAACATAAATCTGTCTCGTTTTAACCATGTCTTAAGTCTAAGCAAAGTCAAAGTTCGCTCTATATACGAGTACAATTCAATTCAATTAATTTATTAAATTTACGTACATTATAATACTTACGGTATCTTAAAACTAAAGCTACGAGGGTTCCAAACGCGCCCTGGTCTGAGAAGAGCCCACAACAATACAGCCGGGTTTACGTACAAACATATCACATATATTACCATACTATTATCTATTCTGTGATTTTGCTATCGAGCGATTGATTACCAGCAGTTAAATACTTAAAGAAAAGAATATCAAGTGCAACCACCATTTTATTTCTGGGTCTTTTCGGTAGGAAGGACATTCCGAGCCAGTGGCAGATTTACGATCGATTCAAAAGCACATATTGCAATAGTTTAAAAAAACTATCATACTAATACGAAAGTGTGATTGTTTCTTGGTTTGTCCTTCAATCTCGCCGCAACGGAGCAACGGATCGACGTATTTTTCGCATACGTAGAGTTGAGGAACTGGAGAGTGACAAATACTACTTTTTATACTTAAAAAATCCTATTACCATGTAAAGGTTAGTTAAGATGATTATTTGTGAAATGGTGATAATGAAAAAAAAAGCCCGGCTTAGTTTATGGGCTCTTCTCAGACCGGCGCGTTTGGAACCCTCGTAGCTTTAGTTTTAAGATACCGTTACTGATTATCACCATTATATTTTATAATTAATTAGACGTCAATGAGTGTAGTATACCTACCTAAATTGAATAAACATTATTTGACTTTGACTTTGACTATTCGAGAGTTCCCGTGGGAATTAGAAAAACTTAATCCACGTCGACGAAGTCGCGAAAATCCGCTAGTGTAATATACAATATCTGTAATAAGATGTATCGCACGTTTTTACAGCAGGAAGTAAAAGTAACTGTCGAACAGCATCTGGTCTGCAAACTGGAACTTAGGCACACTTATTAGGAGCAACCCCGAAGGGACGGTGGACGCACGTGAGGGGCAAATAACTCATCCCTTTGCTACGTGCCCTTACTTGGTACAAGATTAATAAATATATACTTATATTTAGTAGTATAACTGACATTTGAGGATGTTATTTGCTAGTTATTTATCACTAACTAGTGGGCCCACCAGACGTTGCCCTGCCCTATGTTCCTCGCAATTTTTCCATATTTTCTCACCGTTTAAACCTTCCCTGGACTACGACAAAACTTTCAAAACCAAAATCAGCTAAATCGGTCCAGCCGTTCTCGAGATTTAGCGAGACAAACGAACAGCAATAATATATATATATATATATATATATATAATAATATATATATATATATATATATATATATAGATTATTTATATATATATATTTCATTTCATATATTCATTGCATTCATGTACATACAATATAATATAATTAATTAATTATACGAACATGAGGCCCCGTCAGGGCATTGCATTATGTATATTATTCGTACTATTAAACAAACTTATTAATTATATATAACATATATGTAGATAGACTATCTAATGCCCAGCATCTGACTCCGTGGCGCAGTGTGTAGCGCTGTTGTCTTAACGTGCAGAGGTCCCGGGTTCGATCCCCGGCGGGGTCAATTTGGGAATTTATATTTTCTGAATTTTCCCTGGTCTGGCCTGGTGGGAGGCTTCGGCCGTGGCTAGTTACCACGCTACTGGCATAGACGTGCCATGCGATTTAGCGTTCCGGTACGATGCCGTGTAGAAACCGAATAGGGGTATGGGTTTAATATAACTGCCATGCTCGCTGCCATCTTAGACTGTATCATCACTTACCATCAGGTAAGATCGCAGTCAAGGGCTAACTTGTAGTTGTTAAAAAAAATCCTACGGGGACTTCTTAATTTTCCGGGATACAAAGTAACATATCGACGGGTTCCGGGCTAATTGTATTAAGCGACACTCTGAGCGATATCCCCTAGACTGCGGTGGCGCTAGTTGGCGCTGAGGGACATCCGCGACGGAGTTTTGCACGGTGTCAAATTTCGCGAAATTTCGCGGCCCGCGCGAATATAAAAAATCATATCTCTTATTACATGTACGAACTACGTAAACACAGTACCTCATTCAAATCGTTACGAAATACAGCAATAGATTAAAGTTATTATGGTTATCGCTCTTGTTTATGCTTTACACAGAAAAATAACAAAAAAAACAACAAAAAATGACCCCCTTTTTAAAAAAAAAATAAAAAAAAAAAAAAAATATAATCAGTATCTTAATACAACCGCATTTTTGGGCCCATTTTGGACTGCAATGTATGAAGCGACACAAAATATTGACAAATTTAGGAACTGTGTACTTAAGCTGACTACCAAATACCAGGCAGTCGTTTAAACGTTTTTTCCTGGAGCAACAATTTACAGGCAACGTACGTTAAAGCATTTAGCCTGACTTTTTTTATTATTTTTTATTTTTATTTGTTTATTGATATACCAACAAATATTGCACAAACATATATTAATCTTAAAATACACTTGGACTTTATAAATATATAGAAATGTCGCTTAATACAATTAGCCTCTTTGTTAAATTCTTATCCAGTGTCGCTTAATACAATTAGCTTTACCTTGTAAATATACAAGAATGTCGTTTAACACATTTAGCCTCTAGCTCTGTACATGAAAGTACTGTAGGCTACGTAATAAAAAGACTGTTCAACTTCTGATTACTATACAATTGTGATAAAAACTTTAGTTGTTACCTTGGTAATTTATAATGTGTGTTTTATTTCTCATTTCATAATTATTAACAAGATAGATAGGTACACCCTATGTATGTACCTTTTAATTTATCAATGTTTTAACCGCCAATTTCTGCAAACTTCATTATTCAAGTATGATTACAAACAATTTATTTTAAAAAAATCAGTCGCATAAACTAATTAGTTTGGCTAATTAGCCATACATTAATAAGTTTAAGATATTACGGTATTTAAATCAATTAGCTTAGGTTTGAAATATGACCAACCCTTTGATTAAAGCACTTAGCTTAGAGCCATTATTTGCATGCCTAGGCGGTTGAGTCATTTAGCCTGAAATAAGAAACAATAATCATAGGCGGTTAAGTAATTTAGCCTGGAACAAAAAAATGTAAAATACGGGTCATTTTGTATTAAGCGACATTTATCTTCGTTAAAAATAGGAATATTAGAAAAAAAAATCTAATTAAGGGGAATATGTTATAAAAACAGTAATATCCTTCTTTTTAAAGAAATAATGCGATTTTCTAAAGTTATTTTTTTTTTCTAAAAATCTAAACTTTAAACTGCTCTGGTGTAAAGTTTCAAAAATGTCGGTTAATACAAATAGCCCGGAACCCGTCGATATTATGTCACTCTAAAGGTCCTCAACTATATTCATGCAAAAAATCACGTGAATCCCTTGCTCTATTGTGGCATGATTGTTGGACAAACCAACAAACAAACGACCACCACCACCATTACAGCCCATTAACGTTCCACTGCTGGGCACAGGCCTCTACACTCATAGGAGAGAGGGAATTAGAGCTTAGACCCACCACGCTGCTCCAATACGGGTTGACGGGCTTTGATGACTATTATCATGTTAGTGATAATAACCGGGACCGACGGCTTAACGTGCTCTCCGAGGCACGGGGGTGAAACACCACCAACTTCCTAACTCCGGGCTAGGACTGTGAACTTCTCGTTGAGAAGTCAGAGAAACCCAATACTGTTGTGAGCTCACAAGATGAAAAAATAGGCGCGCGGGGGTGAAATCGAGCCATGTCAGGTCACAAATCATGCAAGAAATCATTTGTAAAAAAATTAATATTTACTTTTCAATACAAATTAATCCGACAATGTGTTCGATTTAGAAAAATTTTATCCTATATTTCTAGAGCAAATTATTGATTTCAATAAGGAGAAAAATTGCTTTAAAAGGTAAACTAAGAGGTATGTTTAAAAGAAATTTCAATGCAGAGATTTTTTTAAATTGTGTTTTGAGATGCGTCAATAGCTGCTTAAACGTCTTGAAAACAGCAAATTATTCTTACAAGCATACATTATATTACCGTTTGCTCGATACATTGCTTTAAAAAACTCCGCTTTGCTAATTTTACGGTATCACAGGGCCTTAATTATGGCCCGATTTGGGATCGAACCCGGGATCTCGTCGGCCGCAGTCGAAAATGCTAACCACTAGACCAACGAGGCAGTAAACAAACAAACACACTTTCTCATTTATAATATTAGTATGATATCTTACTTCTTACTAATCTTACTAATATTATAAATGCAAAAGTTTGGATGGATGTATGGATGTTTGTTACTCAATCACGCCCCAACGGCTGAACGGATCTGGCTGAAATTTGACACATAGATAGTTTATAGTCTGGAATAGCACATAGGCTTTTTATCCCGGAAAATTAAAGGGAATGCCCGGGGCGAAGTCGCGGGTATTCGCTAGTGATTTATAAGTGCAGGAAGCGGGTGCCAGTGGGATAGCAAAATAAAGTGTACACTTGTAAATTGCAACTTGTAACAGTGCAATTTCTCGTCGCAGATTGCACTGAAACTATCTCATCTAAGCTAAACTAAAGTAAGGTCCGCTGTAGTCGGGACATTCCTACTGAATTACCTCGACACCTAAAAGGTTTGGGCAAACACAAGGCGGAACGGACAAATATGTAGTGTTTTGTAACAGTGTTCCAACGTATTCCTACATCCATAGTTCCAATTTAAGTAAATATGTGACGATAGTAGTTTATTACAACTTGACGTATGCTAAGTTCTCATTTTGTTTCGAGAAGGCATATTTTGTTGTTTTTTATTTTATTTCAATCAGAGGCCTAATTGTCTGAACCAATCGTAATCATTTAACAGCTTAAAACGTATTACTCGAACTGTTTAAAGAGTTCATACATGCTTTTTGACGTGCCGGCATCAATGATCTCCTTAAACAGGTCGAATTATTCGTTGACAATTTGATTGCGATTACGATTTCCTTACACAATCGGGGGGCAAATCTACTTGTAAGTAGTGATGCAGCCTAAGATGGCTCCCTTGCCTGGAAGATGCATATTCACTCTTTATCTTGGTAAGTGCAATTTTACCCAAACCTCTTAATTGCTTTACTGGCATGATTGTGATCAAGTGCAAGCCTGTCTTGCAAAAAATAAGATACGCCGAATTGAGACCCTCCTCCTTTTTTGGAAGCCGGTTAAAATACTTCTGCCCCGCGATTGTGTAAGAAAATCGTATTCGTAATTGTTTGTCAAAGGTATTATTCGACCTGTTTGAGCAGTTCATAGATGCCGGCACGTCAAAAAGCATGTATGAACTCGTTAAACATTTCGAGTAGTACGTTTTAGGCTGTCAAATGATTACGATTTGTTTAGACAATTGGGCCTCTGATACCGAACGTCGTCGCTTTCGCGTTTTGCCTGGCCCTTACCTTAAAGTGTACCTACCTACTTTGGATTCAGGACCTACTGAATTACCCGGACTCTGGGATATTTTCAGAAAATTGGAGTGAAAATATAGTTGTCGACCGTTTTAAAGAAGCAGTACAAACAATAAATTTAATTCGTTTATTGCATTTTATTAATGAATATTTAAAACCGTTCCTACTTAATAAAGAAAACCCATAGGTACTTTTCTTTTTTATTCTACTAAAAATTAGCCCTTGACTGCGATCTTGATATTTAGTGATGATGCAGTTTAAGATAATAGGGCGCTAACCTGTTAAGGGTATGACAGTTATATTAAACCCATACCCCTAGTCAGTTTCTATACAATGCTAATGCTTGGCGGTACGTCTTTGCCGGTAGCGTGGTAACTAGCCTCCAACCAGAAAATCTATTATCCATACTCATATTATAAATGCGATAGTGTGTCTGTCTGTCTGCTACGCCTTCACAGCCCATGTGTTCAACCGATTTTGATGAAATTTGGTACAGGGATAGGTTGTATCTCGGGGAAGGACATAGGCTAAGCTTACTTTTATACTTTTTATCCCGGTGAGTTAAAGAGTTCCCGCGGGAATAAAAAAAAACATAACCCACGCGAACGAAGTCGTAGGCATCATGTAGTATTATTATAAATTTGCCCGCGACTTCGTTCGCGTGAAATAAGTTTTAAAATTCCCACGGGAACTCCCTTACTTTTCGGGATAATATATAGCCTATGACACTCACAAATAATGAGGCTTTCTATTGGTATCAGAATTTTCAAAATCGGTTCAGTAGATCCAGATATTACCCCCTACACTACTAATCTAATCTAACTACAAACTTTACCTCTTTATCTATGTCTGTCTGTTCATCTATCTATCGGTAAACGATTGCAGAATTTGACTGTTACCTACTCTTTAATGGATCCGTATAAAGGTGGAGCTGAAATCACTACCCATTTCACATGCGAATGCAAAAACAAAAATCTGAAATTCAATATTGTCCGTGTTCGGCCGCCATGTGGTGAGATACACGAAACTCGCGTAAGCTAGCCAGGAATAACATTATTTATATACAGGAGACCTAGGGTTCCGTGGTTGAACGAGGAACTTTCATAATATCGCTGATTCCGTCGATCCAGACTTTCCGGGTACTGTAACATACATAACAAACGACTGTCTGTGTTTAAATTTTAAAGAAGGTTCAATCGACTGCATGTAAGTTGAACCAAAATGGCGGTCGTCTGCGCAGGTACATTGTACTATAGAGCCGAACGGAGCATGCGCTGGGAGAGAGGGGTATGGGTGTATATAAATAATACAGGAGACCTAGAGTTCCGTGGTTGAACGAGGAACTTTCACAATATCGCGTAGTCGGTCGATCCAGACTGTCCGGACACTGTGACGCATCACACAGCTGTCTGTGTTTAAATTTTAAAGGAGGTACAATCGGCTGTAAGTTGAATCAAAATGGCGGCCGTCTGCACAAGTACATTGTACTATAGAGCCGAACGGAGCATGCGCGGGGAGCGAGGGGTATGGGCTCGCGGCGCCCCTCTTACCGCACTTCGTTTGACACCCGAAATGTGTTTCTGTGCAGGGTTCAAGTTACGCCGCGGCTACTATACTATACTCGCCTCAACATGAAAAGCCAGAACCCAATTTTTTTTGCTTAAATGAGGCTCTGGGTGGGTTTGCATGTGAGCTCCAAGTATCCAAGGAGGTGGTACACGAATTAAAAATTTTTTTAAATTTAAATGATTATAAATAGTTTATTAATAATATTGTAATATTATCAGTTATATATTAATCAATTATGAATGTGTGAATTTATTTTTATTACAAACATAGGTTTTAAGATACACTGTTACTAACACTTTAAATATGGATTCTATGACCTGAAATAAAAGTTTATTTATTTAAATCCTTCAATTGATACCCGGTTGAATAGGCTATTACGGAGTTTATTAATTCGTTTTATTTAAAACTACTGTTTACGAAATATTGACGGATATGGAACCCTACCTTAAACGTGTTTCAATACGCACTTTACCAGATTTTGTGTTGTTTTAATATCCGAAAAAACATTCCAGGCTTACAACAATATATATTCTTGTATTTCAAAATAAAGTATTTCAGTTTAAAAAAAAATTACTCAGAGCATTCATAAAGCAGTTTCTCAATTTAATATAATTTTGATACAAAAAAAGTGTGTGTCACACGGCTGAAGTGAAACTTCAGAAAAGTAGCCTACGAGATAATGAGATAAATGTAACTTGTATTCTATCTCATTCTCTCGCAGGCTTAATCCTGTTATGAATATGTTCGTCTCTTTGTGGTGTCGCATTTTCTTTTCGTCTAATTTTCAAATCACAAAGATACTAAAGAAGTTTTACTTCAAAAAGGTTCCACGAATTCGAGCCTAACTTTGAACTATCATAACAATCAAAACATTCTTTACTTATTTAATTATTATTAGCAAAAATATCTCAATAAAAGCCAAACAAGTTGCTGGCTTTATTAAATTCCTTTGATCCGGCAAAAATGGCTCCCGAACTCGAATCACCTCGACGTTTTAATTAAACAAAATTAATCCCTTTGAATATTCGTAACGCCAAGTATGCCGGCTATTTATTGGGAAGCTGTAAAAAGTGTTTGTCGGATTTCTGACTTCTGCATATTTAAGATTCACAGCGTTCCATTGAAATGATTTCGGCGTCCCAAACTGTAAGACGGCCATAAGACAAGGGATGCAAATTCTCGTTCATAAGTAGGAAATTTTGAACCAACCATCTTCGGAAAAAGAGGAGATTCTCAATTTTGTTTTAATTTGTTCCAAAATACAACCTCTTTGGCGCAGTGCTTAGCGCTGTTGCCTAAACGTGGGAGGTCCCGGGTTCGGCAGTTCAGGTTCCTGAAAGGGTCAATTTATAATTTCTGAATTTTCTCTGGTCTGGTCTGGTGGGAGGCTTCGGCCGTGGTTACCGCCCTACCAGCGAAGACGTACCTACTACCAAAGTAATTTAGCGTTCCGGTATGATGCCGTGTAGAAACCGACTAGAGGTATGCTAACAGGTTAGCCCGCTACCATCTTAGACTGCATCATTACTTACCATTAGGTGAGATCGCAGTCAAGGGCTAAATTGTAGTGGAATAAAAAATGAAAAAAAAAAAATTGTACTGTAAGAAGGCAGGTAAGTGACGATTCAGTCTAAGATAGCAGTTATATAAACTCTAAACCCTTTTTGGGCTATACAGCATCGTATGGAATGGAAAGCTAAATTGCTTGGCGCCACGTCCTTGAGTTGCCAGTAGGTAACGGCTGAAACCTCTCATACGAGACCAGGAAAGTTTAGAAAGCATAAATATCCAAATTACCCCTGCTCGAAACTCAGAAAAACTTATTAGGTAGTATTTTGTAGAACAGTTAGATAAACTTCATATTAGTAATGGAGAAACACGGGCCAAAAATAAAATTAGATCTTGTTTCAGATTAATGTCGCCATTTTTCTATCTAGCTAGCTGAAACTTTCTTCGACTAAGTAACGAGATGCTATTCAGGCTAAGAAGAAAATTAGTCCAAATTACGTTAAAGTTAAAAAACAGTGTTACGAATGTTCCTTTCAACGGAATTAGTGTAACAGTTTCGGTGTAAGAATGGGATAAGGAAGCCGAACTTGTGAGCACATTTCGTGAGCGCGATAGCATAATTGAATCAAGGAGTCGCGCGAACTTTCACAAGGACCAGCCTGACGTAGGCAACGCTTGCAAATTACATTTGTCTACTATCGCTAGGTGTAAAGGTGCGTTTCCAACAGAGTTGTGCCAGGAAATGTTCTAAGAACATAGTTCTTTTTGACACGATAAAACGCGAGGACGTGGCCTAGAAAAATCGTACGAGACAAAAATGTGTCCTGCTCTGTATATCTTCCTATAATATACGAGTAGATGGAGAGAGACCGAGTACCTGTATGTAATTGTTGTAATTATTTTCGAATACTTCCAAGTAGCTTTCAACAGCTTAGCTGGAAAAGAGTCGCGTTGTAGATAAAAGGGGATTCAAAACATCGCATAGTAGGCATTCCCTCCTATAGAAGAAACTTAATATGCTGTATAATTTTGACGACCTCCGAGGCGCAGTGGAAAGTGCTGTTGTCTCAACGTATGAGGTCCCGGTTTCAATCCCCGGCAGGGTCAATTTGGGAATTTATATTCACAAAGACCTCTCTCTGCTTATTGACCGAGCGAAGCGAAGGTCTCTGAGTCTACTTGAGTGAATTTACACTTGTCCGTCCTAGGGAAAAAAAACCGTCTGTCAGAGCCATAAAACTTCTGAACGTAATTACTTCAAATTTAAATATAATAGGTAAACCGATGGCCTGCAGCCGAATATCGCTTAAAAAGTTATAAAAATCTTTATTTCAGGGGGGCTCTCATAGAAGCGAATGCGAAGTAAAATGTTTTTTATAGCGTTACATAAGGTTGCGGTATATCATTTTAAAGATAATTAAGAATAGAGTCTAAAAATATATATTTTTTTATTTTTCCCCTAAAATTGACGAAATTGGGGGCTTTCAAAATGGAGATTTTCTAACGTCCAAAGTTGACCTCAGAACTTCCAATTTCCCAAAGGCTGAGCCTAAAACTTGATCAATTATTTTAATTATATCCTGTACTTGAACAACAAATACTAAAATTAGATAAATATTATAAGGAAACGAAATTATTTAATTTTTAATGAGCTTCAGTATTTTTAACAGAACTTCACGATGATGTCAATAGATGGCGCTCTGTAAAAATTTATTCGTTTGTGCATACAAATAATAGACGTTAGCACCATCTTACGTGGAATAAAAAAATACCGCGAGGTCTCAGTTCGGGGCGAACCACTAGTATTAGCCCTATTCCACCAAAGTGAGTAAGGCTAGGTGGAAAAAAATTAAGTGATCCTATCCGTGGATCTTTCGTCGCATCGCTCAGCTACCTCACCCTGCTCCAGTGGAAACGCACCCTAAAGCTGGATTTACGCTACACCGTGACCTGGGATTATGGCACACAGAATATAAAAACTGCGACGCCAGTGGAAAGTCTATGCACTAGGGATGCTTTTTGTCTGAAAAAACTAACCTAAGTAAGTTGCTCAACTGACGTGTTTTAGTACTAAAAACTGCCTCGTTGGTCTAATGGTTAACATGTTCGACTGCGGATGTCGGAGTCCCGGGTGAAATTCCCGTGTTGGACCATAATTAAGTATTGGGTTTTTCTGCCATAGCAATACTGAATATTAGCCGGGAGTTAGGAAGTTCGGGATGTTTCAGCACCGTGCTTTGGAGAGCACGTAAAACCGCCTGCGCCTTACCCTCCAGTCGTGTCAGATTTTCCGTTAATATGCTATGAAAATGAGGAAATTGAAAATATTATATACTAGTCTACTAGCAGTAACTAAGTACTATAGTAGTTATACTATTTATTGATTAGTTTGCGACAGATGTCTGTAGTATCACTTTGCAGGTGTGCAAAAGAGTGCGGACGTAGGAACACAGCTTTTACTACAGTATATGTAATAGTACACTTGTATTTAACTAAGGATCCGAATGCATTCCATTCGCGCACGTACTTCACCATCTATGCTCATAATTTTACTCGAATAAGAAGATATCAAGTACAATTGCGAACAAACGAAACCTAGCAAGTAGGATTATGCAAAGAAGATGGCCGACAAATGTAATTTGAGATCTACCCTCGCCGCGGAAAGTTCGCGTGACTCCGTAATTGAATTACGGCCGTGCTTAGATGTGTTAAAAGTTTATCCCACTTATCTCCTTCTAGGCCTGAAAAAAATAAATAAATTACAACTTAACCTGAGTACAACATGCCAATTTTTTTTCTCTCTGATAGTATAGCAGAAAGGTTGACTGGTTTTGGACTCTTGGAAGCGTGGAAAGAAATGGAGCGTGAAATCCAAGGAGACAGATGGACACAAAAGATATTCCTCGTGTCGGTAGCCATTTAAATATGTAAACACTTCATAAATTATTATTTTTTTGTAATAAAACACCTTTGAATTTTCAAAGAGGAGGTAATTAGGCGTTAAATTCATTTCAATTTGCGGTATTGTTCTCACGTGGCAGATGTTTTCCTTATGACAAAACGTATTTTTTCGTTCCAGATGTATCTTTAACCACAGCCTAAGGAAATACGTTATTTTCTACCAGTCTATCAGTTATTTTCGACTAGATAGAGCAACGCTAAGTACGGAGTGGCAGGGATCTGACGGAAATTGGCAGATTTTTCAATATGAATCTGTTTCTCTTAATGTCAAAGTATGCAGTTTCCCACGTTTCTCTACCATCAAGACACGCGGTAGCGTGTCCAGCCAAAGTTCAAAAAAACTGGCGAGCAGCACCGTGTGTAATATTACACGAACCATTTGGAGCCACTTTTGACCCCCTCATAACTCAAAAACTATTTCACATAAACATGTCAAATTTGGCGCATATATTGAGACCCGTGAGATACATATGTGCTCCAAATTTCATAAGCACACCTCAAATGGTTATTTAGATATAAACGTACAAAAATCGTCATTTTTATGATCAAAGGATAGATCAAAACTCTGACACGAGGCATGCTACCATTGCTTAAAGCCGTATTATTTTAATATTGTTGACGTTTATGTTGTAGTGTTATAATCATTATTTTAAGGACGTCAAAGTACGTGACATTCAACCGTTAGTTTGAAACAATACTGCTTTAAGCGGTGGTAGTAACTCCTTAACTATTGAAAATGACACATAATTATTATTTTAATGTAAATAATAATGAATAATAATATAGTTGCATTAAAACCTTACCTTCGTATTCATACATTTTGTGCAACGAAACGTCATTGACAGAAAAGAAGAAGAAACGTATTTGAAGTCGTCAGTTCAAGCTGTCAGTCATTGTGATTTGTATTCATTGTTTATAGTGGTTTTAGTGATATCGACTGTTTACCGTGCTTGTTTTCAATGTTTCACAAAAAACTTTTGATTTTGAACTTTTGCAATCAAAATTGATGAGATGTAGAAATGTGCTGTAGAGGTAGTCTGACCATAGATGTAATCTGTCAATGTCAGTGTAACTCTAGGTACACTATATATTTTTCTTGAGAATTCTCGTCTTTAATTATCTTGTACAATGAGTCGTACAATAGAATTACTGGTGGGTGACACACTGACCTTACACCAAATAATAAGTACCTACTAATGTAAAACGTAAACTAAACTAATAGAAAAGTCCTATTACAGTGTAAAGGATTATTTGAATGATAGCAAGGCATGGGTATGAATTGTTACAACGGCTGATTATGTAATGTTATATTATAAGTACATATATATAATTTCAAATATTTGTGAGATGGTGATTATAAAAAAAAGCGGAGTTTATTGCGGGCTCTTCTCAGACCAGGGCACGTTTGGAACCCTCGTAGCTTTAGTTTTAAGATATCGTAGTTAATTATCACCATCACGTCTTATGCTCTGTAAGCATGACGTTCAGAAGGTGTACTTTGTAGGTACATATTTTGAATAAATATGTTTTGAGTTTGAGATTGAGTTCAATAATTTCTGTACAAAAAGTAATGATATCCCATCAAAAACATAAATGTAAAATGAGAGCCAAGTTCAAAATTGTGATATATATGCCTTGGTTGTTGACTTCAGCGACAAAAGAAGTGAGATCTAAATGGGTGCCAAGTTCAATGGTCAGTCCTGCAATTTATATATCCCATCAAAAACATAAATGTGAAATGAGAGCCAAATTCAAAATTGTGATATATATGCCTTGGTTGTTGACTTCAGCGACAAAAGAAGTGAGATCTAAATGGGTGCCAAGTTCAATGGTCAGTCCTGAAATTTATTTATAACAACATATAATATTTTATAACAACTTAAAATATCATTTCTTCTTATAACTTAGTATAAAATGTTGAAGACTAAGGCTTTGGCTTGGCTAGTTTCCATATACGAATTATTATTAAGTAGGTACCTAAAAGTACAGTTTCTACCAGCAAGCCAAATTTTCGGAAGAATAAAATAAGAACTTACAGCTTTACAACTTGTGAACGCTATAATTCGTATATGAAAACTAGCCAAGCCAAAGCCTTAGTCTTCAACATTTTATACTACGTTATAAGAAGAAATGATATTTTAAGTTGTTATAAAATATTATATGTTGTTATAAATAAATTTCAGGACTGACCATTGAACTTGGCACCCATTTAGATCTCACTTCTTTTGTCGCTGAAGTCAACAACCAAGGCATATATATCACAATTTTGAATTTGGCTCTCATTTCACATTTATGTTTTTGATGGGATATATAAATTGCAGGACTGACCATTGAACTTGGCACCCATTTAGATCTCACTTCTTTTGTCGCTGAAGTCAACAACCAAGGCATATATATCACAATTTTGAACTTGGCTCTCATTTTACATTTATGTTTTTGATGGGATATTTGAGAGTACCGTATCTATAATACCTCTGAGTGCTATGCATTTGTATGGGCATCGGCCGTCGACTCATTGTATCATACTACTTTTATACCTAAATACTACTAATATTGTAATGTTTGTTTGTTGGTTTGTCCTTCAATCAACAAAATTGAGTAACGGATAACATGATTTTTGGCACGGGTATGGTCGAGGACCTGGAGAGTGATATGCAAAGATCACTTTATCTGAAAAAGCATACTTCAAACCAAGCATACTGGCTTTACGGAAGATCAGCGCTGTATCCTTACAGGTATGGCACATGCTGAGTGAAGACCATTTTGGGGATCAAGTTTCATTTTGCCTTTTTATTTCTTCTTATAAGCCTGTTTTATTGTCTTGTATCCCTGAATAAAGATTTCTTTCTTTCTTCTTTCTTTCTTTAAAAAATTGAGGAGTACAAAAAACTTGATCCACGCAGACGAATTCATGGGTATCAGCTCAAAATTGGTAATGTATCAGGTAGTAGTATATATACTTACGCTGTGTACACCACAAAATAATGTAGTACCTATAATATTAGGCATGGCAATGATTCAAAGCACTGTTCTGAAAAATAACATAAAATAACTTAATAATAAATTTTTTTTTTGTTAAAATATATTATTACTAGCGACCTTCCCCGGCTTCGCACGTGTGCAATGCTGATACTAAATAGCCCCCCGGCTGGTACCGCCGCAACTGACCATGTCCCTGCATTTTAAATCTGTAATATCTTCGAAAATATTCATTTAAATTACATGCTGTAAAGGGCCATATTAATCCCCCCCGCCGTGATACATCCCCGCCTTCCGCCACCACCAACAGCCCATTAACGTCCCACTGCTGGGCACAGGCCTCCACTCATAGGGGAGAGGGAATAAGAGCTTAGACTCACCACGCTGCTCCAATTCGGCTCGGCGGGCTTTAACGACTATTATCATGTTAGTGACAATAACCGGTATCGACGGCTTAACGTGCTCTCCGAGGCACGGGGGTGAAACACCACCAACTTCCTAACTCCGGGCTAGTACTGAGAATTTCTAGTTAGAAAAACCCAGTACTTAATTATGGCCCGACCCAGGACTCGAACCCGGGACTTCATCGGCCGCAGTCGAATATGCTAACCACTAGACCAACGAGGCAATTAAGGCAGGCCTTCCGCTACGTGTTTTTATTTGTTCTTAAATGAAAAATACCTCTCTTGAGACCACTACTGACTCTGCCTCTGAATCCGACTCTGCCTCCGACTCCGGTTCCGACTCGGTTCCGACTCGGTTCCGACTCCAATAAATCAAATTTAAAAACTCCGACTCTGACTTCGGTGCCGATAAATTTACCTCCGTTACATCCTCCATGTGCACGTAAAGAAACCTTGACGCGAGTAATTTTGCTATAGCGGTGTTGTACTATAGACAACTCTAGCTCATCAAGTGAGCATTAATGCTTAATTTATTCTGTTTTTATTAATAATTAAACTATTTTTTTTAACCTAAGTTACGATGTTTTACTTTTTAATTAGTACCCTAGTAATATGCGTACCGTGTCCACATCGAGTAAACTCAATTATAAATATCTGTGAATTTTATCCTATTTTTAAGGTTGCTTCTTTATTTTCAGTCACTTTTGTTGACTATTTAAAAAAATATTCCATAGGATCCCTCGGAGCAGACTGCACACTACACTAAACACACACACACTACACACTTTTGCACCTAAGCAATATTTCAGAATCGATTTTCATGGGCCCTTGGACCTCCTGAACCTCCTACTTTGAACAGTTACCACTACGCCTTAGAGATTGAGGCTCTTTCACTCGTAAAATATATTACGAGTTGTAGGAAGTGATAGATCTGAAAATGAAGGAAACTCAAACGCTGTCAAGGAACCAGACATGTCTGCCTTCGTAGAGGAAACTCGACGGGTGTCATCATTGACACGTTCTGGCAATAAATGACTTCCTGTTCCGGTTTTATTCGGCTTCTACGTCATATGTGCCATCTCTTCTATGCCAATATTATAAATGCGTAAGTTTGGATGGATAGATGGATGTTTGTAAGTCAATCACGCCAGAACGGCTGAACGGATCTGGATGATATTTGACACAGATATAGAATAATAGTCTGGAATAACACGTAGGCTAATTTTTATCTCGGAAAAAGAGTTTTGGTGGGAAACAAAAAACCTCAATCCACGCGGACGAAGTCGCGGACATCAGCTAGTTTTTATATATTTATTGCATTACATGCAAAATATCAGCTTGGATAACTAGTGGTTCGCCCCGAATTTCATCAATTTTAGGGGCAAAATTAAAAAAAAAAATTGTACCCTATTCCTAATTATCTTTAAAATGATATACCGCAACTCTATGTAACGCTATAAAAAATATTTTACTTCGCATTTGCTTCTATGAGAGCCCCTCTGAAATAATGATTTTTATAACTTTTTAAGCCATATTCGGCTGGAGGCCATCGGTTTCCATATTATTTTTTAATTTGAAGTAATTACGTTCAGTAATTCAAAAGTTATAATGCTCTGACAGACGGACGGACGGACAAGTGCATATTCACTCAAGTAGACTCAGAGACCTTCACTTCGCTCGGTCAATAATATTATAATAATAACAGTGTTTCAGGAATATTATTCCGGAGGTTTATTTATTGAGCTATTCGTTGCTTTTAATGTCATTCAAATCGTATAGATTAATTTTTATAAAACAAGTTGTAAGTTTCGGTGTCACACCCAAATAAGTACCAGGTGAATGGTTATCCTTGATTTGTCATTGAATTCATCATAGATGTTTGAGTAACATTGTATTATAATGCATACATAATATTGTTATTGGCGATGTTGACATCATCCACGGTCACATCTATAATACTAATATTATAAATGCGAAAGTTTGGATGGATGGATGTATGGATGGAACCGCTGAACGGATCTGGATGAAATTTGGCACAGAGATATATTATAGTCTGTAATAACACATAGGATACTTTTTAACTCGGAAAATTAAAGAGTTCCCGCGGGAACCTAAAACCTCAATCCACGCGGACGAAGTAGCGGGCATCAGCTAGTAAGTCAAAGTACTTAATACCTAGGCAGGAATCGCTGTTTGATTCTCTCAACGATTCAAAAGCACATGTAAAAGTCAATTTGAACAAACAATCAGCTAGCTGCTAAACAAAAAAAAAATTTTTTTTTTTTTTTTAATTTATTTAGTACCAAAATGTTATAAAATAAGAAGAAAAACATACGTAGTGAATAAGGAAGCACTTATCTCTATAAGAGATCTCTACCAGTGACCCTTGACAGTGAGAAAGGTTGTGGAGGAAGAATAGGTACAACAAGACATGAGATAGAATGAAATAAGATATTATATCATAAACTTACATAAACACACAAAAAATACATACCAAATAATACATACAAATATATACTTAAATAAATACATACCAACATACATAGGATATATTATATAATATATCATGATATAACAGATACATAATATTATTTATAATTATGATAGATAGTGCTGTTTCAGTCGAATTTATAATTATGATAGAAAAGATAGATAAGTGCTGTTTCAGTCGAAGTTTAAATGTGTGAATTGATGGGTTTTTCATAAAAATACTATCAGGTAGTGAGTTCCATAATAAATAGTGTTGTTACCTGGCACTGCAAGTGATTTTAATTTGACACACGATCGCACTGGCATCACACGAGGAGGAGCCTTGTGAGCGTTTGGTGGACTAGTGCCGGTGTCGTTCACTACAGCTTCCTTAAATCTGGCCTGAAGATTACGGCGGATGTCTATTGTCAGAACTGCAAACCATGATGGAAAAGCTAGCTGCTAAACAACCGAGGCTCGTCAATCGCTGTAGGCCACTGCTGCTTCAGGACAACGCAAGACCACACACTGCACAACAGACGGCTACCAAATTAGAGGAGCTTTCAACGACCTCCGTGGCGCAGTGTGTACCGCTGTTGTCTTAACGTACGGAGGTCCCGGGTTCGATCCCCGGCAGGGTCAATTTGGGAATTTATTATTTCTGAATTTTCCCTGGTCTAGCCTGGTGGAAGCTTCGGCCGTGGCTAGTTACCACCCTACCGGCAAAGACGTGCCGCCAAGCGATTTAGTGTTCTGGTACGATGCCGTGTAGAAACCGAATAGGGATTTGGGTTAAATATAACTGCCATGCCCCTAACCGGTTAGCCCGCTACCATCGTAGACTGCATCTTCACTTACCATCAGGTAAGATCGCAGTCAAGGGCTAACTTGTAGTGGATAAAAAAAAGGAGCTTCTATTGGAACGACTAAGACATCCACCGTACTCCCCGGACCTTGCTCCAACAGATTACAATTTTTTTCCGAAATTTGGATAACTTCTTGCAAGGGAAAAAATTCAACTCCGATGGGGCAGTTCAAAGCGCCTTCAAATATTTTATTGATTCCCGTCCGAAGGGTTTTTTTAGTAAAGGGATCAATGAGATGGCAAAAGTACTTAAATAGCAATGGCACCTACTTTTTTTTATTTCTATTTATTTATTAATTATTTCAAGTAACAGGACTCATAAGTTTCAACAATTAATTTTACACATACTTTGATTAAATAAATATATTATATTTAAAAAAAATATGCTTTATGTTCCTTAAAAAACGCCAATTTCATATGTAAGGACCTAATACCTACTCAACTACTTCGATAATGCCCGTAACTACGTCCACGTGGATTTAGGTTTTTTGATTCTTTAATTTTACGGGATAAAAAGTAGCATATAGTAGTGTCCTTCCCCGGGACACAACCTATTCCTGTACCAAATATTGTCAAAATCGGTTGAACAGATGCAGCGTGAAAGCAGACAGACAGAAAAGCAGACAGTCGGACATAGAGATACACTTTCGCATTTATAATATTAAATATGTAGTATGGATATTAGGATGGGTTTGTTTATTTCATATACTTAGGTAGGACATACAGAACATAGATGTATTTTAATTAAAGCTGACAAATTTAAAATTTTGTAAAGTTATAAATTATATTTTTTGTTTTTGTCGAAGTTTCATATTCATTTATCAAAGTTTTAGCATAAATATAATAAAAAATAATATTACTCTAACTTCATATTCATTCGCCTACTAAAATACGACACGTTTAAGGTAATTAAAAGTATTTTAAGCTTTAAATAAATGTTAAACTTAATTAATTCACATTATAACATTTTGATATCATGTAAATGTGCCTACGTTTTTTTTATATTTCACACACCAATTTTTTGTTCTATTCTTCTCTATGAGGTCGGTAGACGGTAGTAGGTAAGTAACTAATTGTGCTTCATTTTACTATTTTTTTACTATTCAAATTTCAAATATGAATGTGAATGTACGAAATACGGTAGGTGGTACTTCGTAGTCTAGACTAAGTATAATAATAGTACATTATGGTATGAGTGTATAATCATCAATACACACGTGTATCATACGACGTTTTTCAACACACTTGTGAAGAAAATAATACAAAAAAATAATTTTATTTAGTTGATAAAAAGTTAATTTAGAGAAAAAATTAGTAAATGTGCAGTTAGTAAAATTTTAACTGTTTTTGATGGCATAGCGGTCTCATCAGATATATTATTTACTGAAATACTTTTATGTTCTATTGTTATTTGAGATGGTTCATTATTCGTGTAGGTAGGTAAAAAGTTAAAAATCTAAATTAATCCAGTTAAATTAGAATCTTATCCACATTTTTATAAAATGTTTTTTTTGCGAATCACTGGTTATTGAACTATAGTGTTTTATATTTTTGGAATCTACTCATTATTTTCTAGATGATGATTATATAGTTAAACTTATGTTCGAATTTTTTTTTTTCAACTTTAGTCTTTAATGCGGGACCATGGTCACCCCATCAATTTTTTTAAAAATTTTACTAGATTATGTCATCCGGAATAAGCTAGAGATTCTAACGATACCTCATTTATCAAAATCGGTTCAGGCGTATAGAAGTTATGGTGGAATATACAAGCTCACATACATACATACATGAACCCTGAAAACAATATACTCCTTCTTTCAGGCAGTCGTATAAAAATGGTGCCACAATGGTTTCTAGTAGTATATAATAATGCATATCATAATAATCTCAGACGAAAAATAATTAATTTAAATCAATTACACGGTCAATTGACCAACATTAGGCATCTCTATAGGCTGCATATAGTTTTTATATGGCTGTTCGTTTCATGCTTGGGCTGCCCGCATTCTAACTTGGTCACCTTCGACTGATTGGAACCAAACTATCGTATGCCATTTTGATCATTCAAATTGCATTGTATAACAGGTTAAGACGTATCGGTAATAAAAAGAAACTAGAAACAAGTGATACTGTACAAAATAAAATTTTAATGAGATCCAATTTGCTTAGACCTCGACACATTTAATTCTAGCTTGTAAAATTATGTCGTATAGATTAAAAAATTAAAAATATTTACTATCAAATATTTATATTTCAATACTTGTCGTTAAATATAACGTATATATGTTCTGTAAAATTGATATAAAAAGTGGTATTCTTTCATATAATTTTGAATAGTATAATTTAAACTATCGAAATGGGTGTTACCAAAGTTGTGAGTGATAAGAAAGTGGATTTGGACGAGGTGTTGGATAAATACGGCATATTCAAACGATACCATGTGGAAAAGATGGTTTTGGCGTTCCTTGCATTCGCGTCCAACACTATGTACTGTACCAATTACGTATTCGCTGCAGAAGAAGTGCGTTACAGGTATTTCCAATAGGTCCAGTGATTTTAAGATAGTGTCTCGTTGTGTAGCGGTTAGCGTTATCGACTGCGGATCACGAGGTCGTGGGTTCGATTCCCGGTCGGGCATAAAAATTGTAGCAATTTTTATGTTTTATTGGTTGTAGTTTGTAGTTTAGTATTGGTTTTTCAGTTAAGAAATTCTCAATGCCAGTCCGGAGTTGGAAGTTAGCAGTGAGTTACCTCCGTGCCTCGGAGAGTTATTATTATATGTTCTTATCACGCATTGGAGCAGCGTGGTGGGTCTAAGCTCTAATTCCCTTTCTCCTATGAGAGTGGAGGCCTGTGCCCAGCAGTGGGACGTTAATGGGCTGTAGTGGTGGTGGTGGCGGTTCTTATCACTAATATGAGAATAGTCGTTAAAGACCGCCAACCTGCATTGGAGTAGCGTGGTGGGACTAAGTTCTTATTCCCTCTCTCCTATGAGAGTGGGGGCCTGTGCCCAGCTGTGGGACGTTAATGGGCTGTAGTGGTGGTAGTGGTGGATTTAAGATAGTATATTGTGTAGTTTATTTATTTAAACTACACAATATACTTAATGTCCGTCTCGTCGTGACCACGATTTTTGTAACTGCTTTTGACGACCTCCATGGCGCAGAAGTGAGCGCTGCGATGTCCAGGGTTTGATCCCCGGCAGGGTCAATTGGGGAATTTATAAATTCTGAATTTTCTCAGGTCTGGCCTGGTGGGAGGTTTCGACATTGACTAATTACCACCCTACCGCCAAGCCATTTAGCGTTCCGGTACGATGCCGTGTAGAAAGCGATTGGGGATATGGGTTTAATATAACTGCCATACCCCTAACAGGTTAGCCCGCTACCATCTCAGACTGCATCATCACTTACCATCCGATGAGATAAAAAAAAAAGTATCCGAAGCAAACACATTCTATGCTTGTCTCCAGAATGCAACCTATTTCTGTTGAATATCCGTGAAGATCAGCAAACAGACTTGCATTTTTTTTTATTACCATAGCCGGCTAGAGGTTATAATAGGCTTATTTATCAATACAAACAAATCATGATATTTGTGACTGCAAGAAGTTTTTAGGAGACCACAGACAGATATAAACAAATATTTTCTTATCACAACATAAACGGTAATAACCGGTTCTCTAAAGTAGTTTGTGGTCCATGCCTAGATAGAATATACTACATAATAACTTTTATATTACATAGCTGCGGTCGACCAACGTCATCACAATTCGACGCACTTTTTTACTTCAATCAGTAGTTTAAAATGGTGTTTGAACCTAAAACTAACAAGGGACGAGGATATTACGACGTTTGGGAGATCCTCTATTTAATAATCACTAAAAAATGATTTATTTGAAAAAATACCCAATTGTTTTATTACGAATGCTTTCGACGAGGTTCGTAAGAATATTTATATACTGTATGGTACATAACTAGTAATAAACAATCGTTGACCTTATTTGGGTTTGCCATGAATTTAAAATAACTTTCGATTATGTCAAAGTATTATGCACTTTTGCATGGTACAAAACTGCATAATACTTTGACTTAATTCTTATAACAAAATTGTAAATTCACGATTTAAAAACGCTTGACAGCTGGCCCTCGTTATTCTGTGCCCTCGTCCAATCGATCGAATAGGTACGTAAACTAAAAACTTCCACTTGGCCTGCAGAATGATAGTTCGGTATAGTCCGACAAACTTATCTATACTAAATTATAAACGCAAAATATGTTAAAGAGGTTACATGAGAACGTGACAATAAATAAAACATTCGCCCTTTGGCAATAACTTACCTGCTTGATAAAAAAAAATAAAAGATTGAAATACTCTGTACCATTTCCAATAATAGGTTTAGAGCATTATTGAAAAATATTAGTAACGAGATAATTGCATAAATAAGTGTTTCTGTCGCTTAAATAGCAAACATCCAAAAAGTATATTATGAAGTTCATTCATTATCAAAGTTAAATTATAATTATTATAGTTTTCAAATAATTCCCAAACGTTTTGAAATGGCCCACCAGTCCGAAGCCAGGGTGGGTCACCTATTTGGTTATGTACATATACAGTACGTACCTACGTGTGCAGTAATACGTTTATTTTTATGTTATTCCAGATGTAAGGACGACATGGAAGATTCGTCGTACTGCAGTGCGTCGAACTCTTCACACCATTGTACGGAGTGGCTGTACGATAAACCTAATAGTTTTGTTGCCTATGTAAGGAACAATTTATGTGTTGATTGTCCACAATGATGTTATAGGTCCATAATCATTACAAAATTATAAAAAAAAACAAGCTTTTGTCGTCCGCCATTTTGAATTTAGTGTGACTTATTTTTATACTTCGTATTCTCGTCAGCAAACCCATTTAATTGATATCATGTGCCATACTGGGTTTAGAATGACGTCACTTAGCTAACCATGCCTAAATTTCAGCTCAATTGGTTGGGAACCGTTTTAAAATTCAGTTGCAAGACAAACCCACAAACATTGAAAGTTAAATAAAAGCAAACGTATGAAAATTAAAATCGGTTGTCCTGAATTCCTGATTTTAAATCAGGAGCTTTTGGATCCATTTTATTTTGATGCCAATGTGATTGAAAGCTTCAATTACGATCAATCGAATTTGTAATGTATAAAACTTAGACTAAGCGTACTACGCTTAAAGCCATGATTGTTTCGTTATTGTTGACTATCGCGTTTTAGAATTAAATATAATCCTTATTTTAGGAACGTCAAGATAGGTGACATCAAACTGTCATTTTGAGTAATATTGCATAAGTATTGCTTTAAGCGTTGGCAGTATGGCCCCTGTAACATCACTGCGTTTCATTATTGTTGACTATCGTGTTTTAGAATGAATCCTTATTTTAGGAACGTCGAGGTACGTGACATCAAACAGTGATTTGAGTAATATTGCTTAAGTATTGCTTTAAGCGAAGGCAGTATGGCCCTAAGGTTTGACAAACGTAGCTGACTTCGGTTCTCCTACACATTTGGGAGTCTGCAGGTCGTGGCAAAAAGTCCAGATTTTCTATCAAGTCTGTAGTAGGCTGGAGTTAGGAAGTTGTAGACTACTTACTTATTTGAAACGCTTAATATAATATATGTGCGTATATAAATTTTCAGTTCGAGTTGGCCTGCCAAGACTGGAAGCGCACTCTGGTGGGAACGATGCACAGCTTTGGATACATGTGCGGCTTGCTACTGGTAGGACCCATGTCCGATCGGTATGGCATACTGGTAGATTTATTGACGTAATATTAGTACATTTTTGAGCTAATTTCGCAGATCCTTTTAATATTATAAATGTGAAAATGTGTATGTCCGTTTTTGTTCCTGCTATGCTTTAACGGCCAATATTTTCAACAGATTTTGGTGAAATAGGAAACTTTTTATCCCAGAAAAATGCGGAGTTCCGTGCGAATAAAATCAATATTTTATTTCACGCGAACGAAGTTGCGGGCATCAGCTCGTACTTAATAAATTGTGGGGGGGAAGGGTGTTTTATGCGGAAAGGCCTGTGTGAGCAAGAAGAGTCCGAAAACAGTCCCTAGACCTCATAGTGGACGTGTAAGCCTATATTTTGTTGTAGAGAAATATGTATGTAAGAGCATATAATTATTATAACCACAATACTAAGTAAACAAATCTACCATGTTGATAATAATGCCCATTTTTATATTCAATTCTTATTGGTTTTTAATGTTGAAAACGTGCCTGCAACGTTCACTAAAGTAGGTACATTTACAGTAATAAATAAACTACCTACTCGAGTTAATAATATCGATAACTAGCTTATGCCCGTGAATTCGTCCGCGTGGACTACACAATTTTCAAACCCGCATTTAACCCCCTTAGGGTTTGAGTTTTCAAAATCTTTTTTGGCGGATGTCTACGTCATAGTAGCTATCTCCATGCCAGCCCGATTCGTCCGGTGGTTTGAGCTGTGCGTTGATAGATCAGTCCTGACTGATCTAACTGACTGACTGACTGCAGTCGCCTTTTCCTTTTATATGCTTATTGACCGAGCGAAGCGAGGGTCTCTGAGTCCACTTGAGTGAATATGCACTTGTCCGTCCGTCCGTCTGTCAGAGCCTTATAACTACTGAACGTAATTGTTTCAAATTTAAATAGAGTATACATATTATATGTAAACCGATGGCCTCCAGCCGAATATGGCTTAAAAAGTTATAAAAATCTTTATTTCAAGGGGGCTCTCATAGAAGCGAATGCGAAGTGAAATATTTTTTATAGCGGTATAATTTATTATAGAAAGTTCATAAATAAGATTTAATTTATTCAGAGCTATGTAACAGCCTGGGTACATAAAACCACCTGAAGGCAATTTTTGTACAGCGAATATTGTGGTAAGCATTAGTCGCTAACTTACTTTTGAGTTTAACATACGACATAATGTTTCACGGTTTATTGCGCCTGGGGCTGAAACTGTTTTGTTTTAGATGTAGGAATTTCTGTCTGTATACTAGCTGATGCCCGCGACTTCATCCGCGTGGATTGACGATTTTGGTTCCCGCGGGAACTCTTTAATTTTCCGGGATAAAAAGTAGCATAATATGTGCTATTTCAGACTCTAATCTATTCTTATCTTTAATCTATTTCTGTGCCAAATTTCATCCTGATCCGTTAAGCTATTCTAGCGTGATTGAGTAACAAACATCCATGCATCCATCCATCCAAACTTTCTCATTTATAATATTACTAGCTAATGCACGTGACTTCGTCTGCATGGATCGAGATTTTTTGGTTCGGCGGACGAAGTTCTAGTGTAGTGTAGTTCTATAATATTCAAAAGCTAAAACCCGGGGATGATAATTTCGCTGAACGGTACTATACTTAATAGTAAAAAGCAAATCAAAGGCTCAATGTGACACACAAACCCACAATAAACCTGAGTATTTGCTCGGCTTTTGTAGATTAGGAAGAAAAACAGCCATCGTAATAACAGGGGTGTCTGGAGCAGTGTTCGGAACGTTGAGGAGTTTCTCCACGTGGTACTGGTTCTACATCGCGACTGAGTTCATGGAGGCTGCCATAGGAGATATTTGCTCGCCGATATATGTATTGAGTGAGTGAGTCAGTTATTTACAAATTTTGGATAGATTAAAAAAATATATATACATTTGTTTATATTATGATTACTTATTAAATTTAAAAAAATCATCTATTGTGTCCTAGTCAGTCCTCGGTTAAGTCTAATTTTAGGTAGTTAATCATAATACGGTCTCCGCGACGCAGGTTCCCTATTGCGGAGACCAAAGTTAAACTAAATTGACTGTACCTGACCTGTTTATTGGTAATAAATATTACAATTTTTTTTAAATTCACAATCGTGCATTGTGGAGGCAACATCTCCTGAGGAAGCTCCGGTATCGGAGTGAAGCGTGCGTTGTGGGTGGTTTTTGGGGGATTTCTGTGGTGTGGTGTGAACCAATGTACCAAGTGGATTTTCCTGTTGTTGTTCCAGAACTCTTGCAGTTTTCCTCACTATGGTTTTCTTTACCGTTTGAAGTGATATTTAGTTTTTTTAAATGTCCTTAACTCCAAAAAGTTACAGGTGCACGCTCGGAGATTGAAACCTCCAACTTTTCATATAGGAAACCCGACGTCTAAAGCATTATCACCACCTTACCCCATGTATGAAAAATGCTTAACCATGGCAGTTCAAATGACCACCCGTCCCGTACCGCACCCGACCCGTACCGCACCCGACCCGTACCGCAACCGACCCGTACCGCACCCGACCCGTACCGCACCCGACCCGTACCGCACCCGACCCGTATCGCACCCGTCCCGTACCGCACCCGACCCGTACCGCACCCGACCCGTACCGCACCCGACCCGTACCGCACCCGACCCGTACCGCACCCGACCCGTACCGCACCCGACCCGTACCATAACCGACCCGTACCACACCCGACCCGTACCGCACCCGACCCGTACCGCACCCGACCCGTACCGCACCCGACCCGTACCGCACCCGAGCCGTACCGCACCCGGCCCGTACCGCACCCGACCCGTACCGCACCCGACCCGTACCGCACCCGACCCGTACCGCATCTTGTGTGTTTTGCGCTCTAGATGAATGAACTAGAAGTTTAATTCGCTATAATCCGCTACAGTAGACCAATCTGTGTGGTACAGTGCGTGTTTCACCTGCAGCATGCGACACCCACCACCCAGCAATTCGCACAGGCACAACACCACACCACACAAATCCTCCAAATCACTGTCTTTTAGATTTTGATTGATGATGATGCCTATGTCAAAATATATTATTTCTTACTGATTATTAAATAGAAAGTCTTCCAAAAGACCTTAAATTCACATCCTCATTCATTTTTCAGTTTGATTTTTAAACTATAGATTAAAGAAAAAAGTGCATTGGAATTTAATGGCGTCACAACCATGTTTCATTATGGGCTGCTTGCACAAGGACATTTGAACTGATTTAGTAAAATTTTGTAATGCTGTCCTTTTTTGGCAAATGCATATTGAAGTTGCAAAAAGGGACAGCATTAAAATATTTAACTAAATCAATATAAGAGTCCTTCTGCAAGTGGGCCTTAACTTAGAAACGCGTTTTTAAGTTTAATAAAGAGTTTATGATTTGATTAAGTTGTCATTATCTCTATTGCCGTCCTACCGATCTGTCAGTGTGGAAAATTTTGATAACATTTAAATAAATATTTTAACTAGAGATAGTTCAAACGCAAGCCATAAAAACAAGAATTGAATTGAATTGAAATAGTTCAATAATATTCATGGCCATTTATTTATTTATTATTCATTATAACTGGAAGGACTACAGGAGAACATAATTACTTATTTTTCCTTACTGTATTTCTAATAATGATATTTTCCCATTTATTTCAGCTTTAGAAATAGTATCCACAAAGAAGAAGCTAGTATACTTCATGCTAAGCAGTTTCGGCTATACCTTCGGAGGAATTGCTGTGGCTTTTGTGGCTTGGTTGACACCTGATTGGAGATGGTTCCTGAGAGCTATTTACGCACCAGCTTTCTTATTCTTCTTTTACAAGTACCTGCTTGATGAGAGTCCAAGGTGGTTGCTAACTAAAGGAAGGAAAGAAGAAGCTGTGAAAATACTTGAGAAAGCAGCAAAGAAGAACAAGATTATTATTGACAAGAACTCTTTAGACAACTTGACATGTGAAGTGAGAGAAGATGTTAAGTTTTCGGAACTGTTGAAAGATACTTTTAAATCTAAAACGTTGAGGAAACGATTCTTTGTATGCTTGATTTGGTGGACGACGTCGACCTTCGTGAGCTATGGGCTGATGATTAATTCGGTATCCCTGCAAGGGAACAAGTATGTGAACTTTGCGTTAACGATGTTGGTAGACGTGCCTGCAACCATAGCGGTTACTTACATACTGACACATTTCAAGAGAAAGATTCCTTTGATGCTCTCATTTTTCGCTGGCGCTGTTTTATGCATGTCGCAGCCTTTTCTACCGATGAGTAAGTTCTTTTCATCAGTACGAAACGTAACTCATGATAATAAACAATAATAAGGTTGCCATATTTATTTTTACTGTGTAGTTGCTTCAAACGGCTGAATTGACTTTTCGAGGAAAAATGATAATACAAAACCCATTTCTTTATTCTTGTGAAATTAAAAAGATCTTACTATGTAAGAAAAAAGACGCTCTAATAGCACTTAACTAATAACTTCGTAATAAATCTATTAGTAATTATTTCAACGCCGCTGGTTTTTTCCTATGATATTTTTTCATTAACCTTTGGCACAAAGCTCTGGAGTGCTTAAAGAAAATAGGATTTCTTTAAAACAAAGCCAAAGACAAAGTAAGATTTCTGTAATTCTTTTCCTTATTTCAGGTCTACCATGGTTGTCTCTGGTGGTGTACATGGCCGGCAAGCTGATGTCCTCATTCTACTTCGCCATCACATACCTGTACACACTAGAGCTGTTCCCGACCTACACCAGGAACTCCATGCACGCGCTGTGCTCCTCACTCGGCCGCGTCGGATCCATCATCGCACCGCAGACACCGTTACTGGTAATATTGGTTCCCGGCATATTAAACCCACCACAACTAACTGCCTCGTTGGTCTAGTGGTTAGCATGTTTGACTGCGGCCGACGAGGTCCCTGGTTCGAGTTCTGGATCGGGCCACAATTATTCGATTAGGAATTCCTAGTACTAGCCCGGAGTTAGGAAGTTGGTGGTGGTTCACCCCCGTGCCTCGGAGAGCACGTTAAGCCGTCGGTTCCGGTTATTATCACTAACATGATAATAGTCATTAAAGCCCGCCAACCCGCATTGGAGTAGCGCGGTGAATCTAAGCTCTAATTTCCTTCTCTCCTATGAGAGTGGAGGCTTGTGCCCAGCAGTGGGACGTTAATGGGCGGTAGTATACTAAACCCAACGCTACATCGTGTATAAACTGGGCCTACCATGGCTAGTTAACGGCTGACAAAAGTTTTACAATCGATTTCTGACCGCGTCTGTGTGGTACAGGGCTGTAACTGAAGCACAGTGTAGCATGAATACCTATATACTCGAAACGAATGGTTGGAATTCAACGCACGCTTTGCGACCTTTTATCTTTGGTACAAGCGAGCCGCTGCACGCTCACAAAAACTGATATGAAAATACCTTTGCCGTAAATATTTTCTGTACTATTGACATTGTTTCACAGAAGTTAGGGGTTGCCCTTCAAATAATATTTTGTTCTCATTTTGAATGTGCTCATAATATACTTGAATTAGTTTTTTGTTTATATTAAGAAAAAAAAAGAGAAATTTTCCTTTACCTTTCTTCTAGCTACCAATAGTCTATTAAAAAAAGCGTGTGTGCAATGAGGGCTACCGTTTTTATGCTCACTTGTTGGCGCCACTGGCGAGTAAGCTCCTTAGTATAGCTGTAAATTCGGTAAACATGCATACTTTTGACAAAAAAATACGTTTTTAAATAGTAGTAAACTTCTGAATTCTTCTTTCAACCCGCTTAATTTTGCACTTTTTTTTCTTAGCTCCGCTTTCAAAGCGCAGAACACTGACATTCATTGACACATATCTTACATCTTCATTAATCAATTCGGTATTGCTAAATACATGAATGAAATAATTAGACCCGCGATAAAGGCCCAGTGATAATACCTATTTGACATTTCGGAGACCCCACTCTACACTAGCGCCTCTAGCGGTGAATTTAAACGCGATAGCTCCCATTCACACACGGCAGAAGTGAAACTTCAGAAAAGTTGCCTACGAGAGAATGAGACAAATATAACTTGTATATCTTATTTTGTCTCATTCTCTATTTTTTTTATCCACTAAAAATTGGTTAAGTGTGAGCCAAAATATGCGGTTCCATAATTATAGTTTTTTTTTATTCACTACAATTAGCCCTTAACTGCGATCTCACCTGATGGTAAGTGAAGATGCAGTCTAAGATGGTAGCGGGCTAACGGGCCACGGCCGAAGTCTCCCACCGGGCCGGACCAGGGAAAATTCAGAAATTATAAATTTCCAAACCCTGCCGGGGATCGAACCCGGGACCTCCGCACGTTAAGGCAACAGCGTTCAACACTGCGCCACGGAGGACCTCAAAATATCTCATTCTCTAGCAGACTAAATCCTATTATGATCCTCGTAGCTTTAGTTTTAAGATACCGTAACCAATTATCACCATCATGTGTTTATAAGTAAGTAATTTTTAACATTTTTAACGTCAATAAGTGTACCTACAGTGTACCTATATTGAATAAATGATATTGAGTATTGAGTATGAATATTGTTTGTCTCTGTTTGGTGTCGCTTTCGTTCCATCGGTAAATATAATTACATAGTATGTATTACATAGTATATATATACATAATATACTATTTCATATGAGGTAATTTATTTATTTTGTATTTATATATTTCTGTATTGTATATATGTGTATTTAGTTTGTGTAAGTAGTATGTAGTTTCTTATTTAATTATATAAATAATAGTATATCAATTTTCTTATAATTTTTTTTAAGGTAAATATTGTAGCTTTTTTAAAATTCCAATAAAATATTTTATTTTTGTACCAATATACCACTTAACAATTTCACCTTACTCACTTTCGTAAGGTGAAATTGTTAAGTGGTATATTGGTAAAAATTAGTTTTAAGACAGTATTTTGTACAAAAAAAAAAAAAAAAAAAAAAAAGCTGATGTTATGGTAACTTGCAGAGGGTATACTGGGCGGGTCTGCCGTCGTTCGTGTTCGGAGTGGCAGCACTGGCTGCGGGGCTGTCCACGTTCCTCGTGCCCGACATCTCCGACCACGCACTTCCCGACACCGTGCGAGAGGCCGAGGCGCTGGGGAAATCAAAACTACCCTCAATGTCAAACGGGACCTATAATGAGGGATTTGATACTCAGAAAGAATAAGATCCTTATTGATTTGATTTAAACATGATTACGAGTGTGTAGATGTTGTTTGCAGTACTTCGGAATTCGGATATTAATTTTATTCTATTGTATAAAATTATTTTGTAGTTTAAATAAGATTTAATAAAAAGATAAGTAGATAATAACAATACGTGAAGTTTTGATAATTTCCCTAATATATACCTATTCGAATTTCGATAAATTAGATGACAGGATTTCGAAAGGATCGTTAATTTAACAATTTTTTTGGACCTATAATGAGGGATTTGTTATTCAAATGTAAAAAAAATATGTTAACGTAGACTTATAAAAATTTGTATTAGAAGTGATAAGACTTGCGATAACGCTGTTTATTTTATTAATGCCTTAGTTCATTGGATAATATAGTCGTCAAGTCACGTTCATTTAAGATGATAAAATTGACAACTGAACGAGTTTTTTCTCTTCAATGAAATATAAGAGACTATAATAGGAAATCAGATCATTTCCCATGCATTGACTGGCTCGTTGGTCTAGCGGTTAGCATGTTTGACTGCGGCTGACGAGGTCCCGGGTTCGAGTCTCGGGTCGGGCCATGATAAGTATTGGGGTTTTCTGACTAATTCTCAGTACTAGCCCGGAGTTAGGAAGTTGGTGGTGTTTCTCCCCCGTACCTCAGAGAGCACGTTAAGCCGTCGGTCCCGGTTATTATCACTAACATGATAATAGTCGTTAATGCCCGCCAACCCGCATTGGAGCAGCGTGGTGGGTATAAGCTCTAGTTCCCTCTCTTAAGAGCGTTGAGGCCTGTGCCCAGCAGTGGGACGTTAATGAGCTGTTGTGGTGGGCGAAGTCGCGGATGTCGCGACTTCGTCCACGTGGTTTAAAGTTTATTTAGTTGCCGCGGGAGCTCTTTAATTTTCCAGGATAAAATGTAGCCTTTGTCTTTCCCCAATATGCAACCTACCTTTGTACCAAAGTTCGTCAAAATTGATTCAACAGGTGGGCCGTGAAAGCATAGCAGATAGACAGACAGACTGACAAATAGGTAGACATACAAATTTTCGCATATTAAATAATATTGGTATGGAAGTATGAATTTAAATTCCAGTGTCATTTATTGCTCAGATAAAAAAAGTCAGAAGTTTTTTAAGGAATGGCAAGTAAATGTGTACGTCTACACACTGTAATGCCTGAACACAAGTCGATAGGTTGTTTGCCTCAGTTGGCACATCTTCACCACTCGCTGCGGATATGTAATTGCGACATGGTTGCACGCCAAACCCCATTTTTACCTGATGAGACGAATACGACACGGCCAGAGGTCACAGCTAGTGGCGTTCATAACTCACAGATTAGTTCTAGAATAGGCATGATGACTGATTTTGAAAAATGGTCAGATTGTGTTCAGAAGTATCAACTATTTCGAAAATATATATTATTTCAGCAGAAAAATAAGGTATGGTAGATATAATTGGCATTTGAAATTTAAATTTTAATTCACGCCAAAACGCTCGCTGGTGTCATGGCGTCGTTTGTGACGTCACTATTGTTTGTACCGATGTACTCTGTGCAGTGTGCAGTAAACAATAGTGTGATTGTCAAAACAAACAATTGTGACGTCATTCGCTTCTTGGTGTTTAATCCATTATGGCGGATTGCTGTATTTTATAAATTTATTTTATCAAAATAAATAGCAATCTCACTCGAAATAGAAAAATAAATACGTTTTTTATAATCCATGAATCCTATTTCATTAGATAAATTCATTATTTCATTGATTCTTGGTTACTGTCATCATGCCTATTGATCAGCGTGCTGTGGCTACTGCGTGCCAACGGTGTTTGGGGACACGTAGGTTCTGCGTCGTATACTAGTAATCTGTGGTAGTGACTAAGCAGCTAGCAGAGTTGAGTATCAGATACGATTCGTTTAGCTCTGCCGTTAGGCTGAGTGGTGGAATTTCTTGAGGTTATAAGTTTGTACGATGTAACCATTTCGCACTTCTGTGATCGGTGGAATGCATGATGAATAAAGATTCTCAAGGAAGAACGACATCAACCTAGCGAGTAATGGCGAGCAGAAAATCTCGAAAAATATTGGACGACACTTTAATTAAGACAGTTAAGCGATTTGATGTACTAGACGTCGTTGGAGTAGTAGATTTTGAGAAGAGAAAAACTTAAGGACAGATTCACAGATGAAATATTGAAGCAGTGGAAAGTTGGTACCTGATATAAGTAGATAAGATAGCTGCTACTCATTATTCTTGTTGAAAACGTGGCAAATTACCTGGCAGAGGTGAGAGGACTTGATGGTTTTTCGTTTGGTGTCTGTTTATTTGAACTTTGCTATAAAGAAATAGGATTTAACAGAAGTTAGGATATCAATTGTCAATGATCGCTGAAACAATGTATAAAAACAGCACGGACGATCCAACGCTGCAAGACAGATACATAATTAATAGTTGCCGAGGGGTCGAAATAAAATTGAGAAATAAGCTTTATTCAAATGTTCTATTAACCCTGCAGTAAAAATTCCCGCCGGAAGAGGAACCTTGATATAAAGCAACGCTAGTGGCAATCTGTGGCCGGTAATAAAAAAATAACAAAAGTAAAGAATATCAAAACATTACAAGTTAGATACTAAACTCGACTGTGAGTTGCGAACGCTTACAAAATAAAGAATATTGGATAGAATCAGGCGTTACTTTGCGGAAGTTCATGATTTAGCAAGAAAAGATTACAATTATTTTGCTATAATCCACCAACAGTAAAATTCTGTATGGTCAAGCATGCAGTTACAAGCGAAGCACCGTTTACCTTCCCAACCAAGCTTGCTTGGGAACTTGGCTTTCTGCCAAGTTCCCAAGCAAGCAATGCCACCACCACTCACATATAACTTTACAATACTAGACAATCTTGCATTGTAAAGTCGACATCTCCTGAAGATATAAAAATAATAGAGAATAGTATAAAAGTCTATAGTAAAGTATAATAGTTTCGCATCGTTTCCGTATCGCAAGAATTGAAGAAGATTTAGCGATCGTAAGCTATTTTCAATTTGGCCCCGTTTGCACCTGCGGGTCTGCTTGCAATATTAATCCACGCCGCATCGCATCCACCACACGGGGATTTGGGTTTAAATCGTTCGAAATTGTTATCGTGCTTACTAAAATATGGGAAGTTCGAACCAGCCAAACGAGCATTAAATATCTATGATAATAAAACTAGCCGATCCACCCCGACTTCGCTTGTATGGAATTTTTTTTAATCGGTGTCTGGGTGGAATCCTGAAATATGTACATTTCTTCGAATTCATTACCTAATGAATACCTAATACCTTGTGGCCTAATTATAACATTTTCGTGGATGTGGCATGAAAAATTATTTATAAATGGGCGTTTTCGTAAAAAATTACCCCAGCGGCTGAGATGGTACTATACTATACTATAACCACAGAATATGGTATAACATTGATTAGTACAAGCATCCTTCGTTAACTATTCGTTAACGTTTGTTAATCAGTGAAGATGTGAATTTAGGATTAGCGTTATTTTTATCCTGGCAAATTAAAAAGTTCCTGAGGGAATGAAAAAAACTAAACCCCGTATACGTCAATAACATTTATTCATCGGGAATATTATGTTCCGATAAAAAGGCAGTCTAAGACACGTTATTGTTATCTTACGTTAATGCAACAGTTACTCTTTGCCTCCACAAGAACCCCTCATCTTTCCACTATAGCATTACTTAATCCCGACCAGGACAGATCAAGGTGAAGCATTTTTTACATGATACAATACTATTTGCTAAGGTTAAAATTACCTACTCTACGATGTCACATAGAATCGAAATTAGTGGCGCTGCTCAATTTAGTTTATTTCATTACCAACCTGCAGTAATAAAAAGACATCTACACTACAGTGTTTAAAAATCATTTATGCATATTGCTTAGGTACCTATAATATACCCAACCTAAATAACTCTACATTAACCGCAGCAAATATCACTTACATTTTATTAACTTTGGCTGCATAAAAATATGTCATCCTTATCGTTGAAATAAAGATTAAAGTTGTAAAGAATGCAATAAATTTTAATCTGCATACAGTTGAGTTGCCAGCATAAAGACAAATATTTATGCTATTACAAAAATTAGCATAATATGAGAATACTGATTCTACGAGTAGCTAGTAGTAAGGAAATGGCTGGCTAGGCTTGACATAAAAATAGGACTGGATAGGATTGGATAAAAAAACTTTAGTATTGAGGGTGGAATTTGATCCGGTCCTATGGAACTACTCTACTGAGCTTTAGCTTATATATACCACTTAATAAGGTGTAAAATAGTACAGGGTGTAAGAACAGCTGTTTTTATAAAACGCTTTACATGGTCTGGCTAAAAGTTTTTTTTTATGTTTCGCACTCAAATTATTTTTACCTATTTGCTGGGAGTTTTGCTATGAAAGAAGGTACGAACTCACGATGTTCGTGAAGTAGGTGTATTTGCTTGTGCTTTTTTCCTGACGAAAAGTTACTCATAATATTACTGCTAGCCTTCTCAGCATTCAGCTCCGGAGCTTAAGGAAAAAATACGCTAGATAAAAAAATCGCAAAATTATATCTTTAAACCGACATCACTATAACTATCTAGGATACCTACATTACCTACTCGAGAGTGCGATATCACAGAATATATCTTGATAAAAATGTAACGCAAAAAATATAAGCTAACAGATCCCGATATACTTCTGGATCTTAACAATTTTATGATTAAAATTTTGTTTTTATTAGAGTGCATTTAGTTTAGGTCCAGATAAACTCACAAGAGTTTAGGGACGTGAAGTTGTAATTTGCGAAATGTACTTTTGTATGAATAAAGAATAAATAAATTAATCAGCATAATAAGAATTAATTCCTGTTTGTTAGAAAATTGCAAATAGATGCTATGGATATCATAAATGAGAGGAAAGTTGATTTAGACAACGTATTGGATCAGTTCGGAATTTTTAAACGATACCATGTTGAAGTGATAATTTTGATCTTTATATCCTTGCTTTTTAACGGGATGTATTCTATGAATTATGTGTTTGTTGCAGAAAAAGTGTCTTACAGGTAGGTAACGTCTTATTTATTTATTTATCCAAATTTATCTTAATTTGTACACCACAACAAAAAAAATCTAAGTATATTTCTTGTTGTTTATAGTAACAGTTGCATAATTGAAATCTACCTATTAAAAGTCATACTTTATGAAACTAAAACATTTCTACCTGTTAAATAAATTATATCTGAAGAATGAATCGACGAAACGATACAATAATATATCTTAATTACGATACTAAACTATCTATCCATTTGTATCCAGTCTTAGTGCTTAACAAAAATAAATAGCAATTATGTGTAGCAATAATTTAAATCAATTGAAATCATCTGAAATCATTTTCAATTATTTCAGATGCAAAGACGATTTGGCAGGTGATTACTGTAACCCATCGAATTCTACACACAAGTGTTTAGAATGGGTATACGACGATCCTGATAGTTTTGTCGCGTATGTAAGTATAATCCCACAAACTTATTTGGCCCTGTGGCCAAATTTGGAATGTATTTTTTTGCCTAAATTTTTTTTGGTTTATAGGGTTCCGTACCTCAAAAAAAAAACGGAACCCTTAAAGGATCACTTTGTTGTCCGTCTGTCTGTCTGTCAAGACCCTTCTTCTCAGGGACGCATGGAGGTATCAAGCTGAAATTCATATCAAATACTCAGGTCTACTGTCCCTTGGAGCTGTGAAAAATCAAACTACTAAGCCAACGAAATCAAAAGATACAGCCGTTTTTGCTGCAAATTTTCAACACTCGCAAGGGAAGCAAAACCTATTGGGTACTTCGCGTGAACTTAGAATCTTGAAAGGTACGAAGCAACGTCTTATAGAACAGATAAAGAAAAAAATGCGAAAATCATAAATTTTTAGTTATACAATATATTAAAAATATTTTTAATAATTTTAAACTTACTGCAGTTTTGTATGGAACCCTCGATGCTCGAGTCCGACTCGCACTTGCCCGCTTTTTATTTTTTACTTTTCATAACTAGCGACGCTGTCACCGGGTCAGATAAGTTTGTAGGACTATAAATTCTTTCGCATCTGATTTTATTTGGCCATTGTCTGCCCTGTATTAGGCCTTTCTAAAACGCTATTAGATAACTTCTTCAACCCTCTGTAATGTGTAGGTATATGTGATCTATTAAGTTCAATTTAATTGTGAAAAGAAAGCTAATCTAAAAAAAACTTGCCAAGAAAGGAAAAGAAAACAACTCCATGACATACCCATTTTGTAATATGTTTCACATAATGCATTTAACTAAACGTAGATCAAGGATATGATCATATTATTATAAAGTCCTTGACTTTATAATAATATTTTAATACTCATTGCAGTTTCAATTGGCCTGTAAAGAATCGAAGAGAACACTTGTTGGGACAATGCATAGTATTGGATATATGTGTGGCTTGCTGCTTGTTGGACCCATATCCGATCGGTGCGAAATAATATTATTTGAATGATTCTGAGGGAAAAATATTATTATAAGCTATTCAAAGCATTTAATTTTTTTGAACCATTGTCTTTATTTTCAGGTTTGGAAGAAAGCCTATCGCAGTAATTACAGGTGTATTAGGAGCAGTATTTGGTACTTTAAGAAGTTTTTCTCCGTGGTATTGGTTTTACATAACAATGGAATTTCTCGAAGGTGCAATTGGAGACAATTGTTCACCATTATTTATATTGAGTTAGTTTTTTAGTCTGTTGTATACTTGTCTGTACTATTTTACAAAAATTGCAATTTAACTTTCCACACACAAACTTTTTGACGAACTCCCTGGCAAAGTGTTGAGAGTTGTTGTCTTAACGTGCGGAGGACCCGGGTCCGATCCCCGGTAGGGTTAATTTAGGAGTTTATAATTTCTGAATTTTCCCTAGTCTGGCCTGGTGGGAGGCTTCGGCCGTGGCTATTTCCCACCTTATCGGCAAAGTCGTGCCGCCAAGCGATTTTGCGTTCCGGTACGATGGCGCGTAGAAACCGATTACGTGTATGAGTTTAATATAACTGCCATGCCCCTAACAGGTTAGCCCGCTACCATCTTAGACTGCATCATCACTTACCATCAGGTGACTTTGCAGTCAAGGCCTAACCTGTAGTAGATTAATAAAAAAACACGGGCATTATTTATATAGTAAATAATAGGTAAGGCTAGATATCTCAAATCCTATTGTATTATTTTCAATAAATATTTGACTTTTATTTGAGTATTTGTTTCAGTATTAGAAACAACATCAGCGAGAAAAAAGCTTTTAGCCTTGATGTTGATCAATATCGGTTTTGTCTTTGGTGGAGTCATTTTAGCGTTTGTGGCTTGGATAACACCTGATTGGAGATGGTTTTTAAGAGCCCTTTATTTACCCGGATTTATATTCCTCACTTACAAGTGTTTGTTAGATGAAAGTCCAAGATGGCTATTGACAAAAGGAAGGAAAGAAAAAGCTATTACTAATATCAATAATGCAGCAAAAAAGAATAAATTGGTCATTGACAAAAACTCTTTAGAAAGCTTAACATGTGAAGCTGTGGAAGACCTTTCTCTAGCAGAGTTGTTGAAAGAAACATTTAAGTCCAATAAGCTGAGAAATCGGTTCTTCGTTTGCTGTATTTGGTGGACAACGTCTACTTTTGTAAATTATGGGTTAATGATTAATTCAGTGTCTTTACAAGGAAATAAATATTTGAACTATATGTTGGTGGCGTTAGTTGACTTACCAGGAGGTTTTCTGGTTACCTACATAATGAGTAATTTCAAAAGAAAGGTTCCTTTGATGCTCTCATTTTTCATGGGCGCTGTTTTGTGTATTTCGCAACCATTTTTGCCAACGAGTGAGTACCTAATGATATTTTAAAAATGAAAATATTTCTAACTAGATGACGCCCGTGACTTCGTCCGCGTGTATTAAGCTTTTTTAATTCCCCCGGGAACTCTTTAATTTTCCGGGTTAAATAGCAGCCTATGCTCTTCCCCGGGATGTAACCTACCACTATACCGAATTTCATTCAAATCGGTTGAGCAGGTGGGCCGTGAAAGCGTATAAGACAGACAGACAGAGACACTTTTGCATTTATAATATTAGTATGTATAATAATTTATACCATTATATGTGTAAAAAATAGCTTTTGCTTTATTTGTCCCTTTGTTTCACTCTGTGATCTTACATTCCAGATTTGCCATGGCTCTCGCTTGTTTTCTACATGGCAGCGAAGTTGATGTGCTGGTTCTATTTGTACATAACTTACGTTTACACCGTGGAACTTTTCCCGACATATACCAGAAATTCGATACAAGCATTGTGTTCATCTATCGGTCGTTTAGGATCCATAGTAGCGCCACAAACGCCGCTTCTGGTATAATAATATTTTTTATTGGTTTACTTATCCAAAATTTTAGTACAGATAGTAATCATATGGCAAAACAACGTTTGTCGGGTCAGCTAGTAAATATAGAAAATTTAACGAATTAAAAAATACGACTGCCCTGCTATATTAATTTCGGAGTTTACCTCCATAAGAAGCGATTTGCATTATATAGCCTTTGGAATCTTATTCACATTTTTGTTAAATGATATTTGTTTGTGAATCACTGCATATTGAGTGTTATATATTTTTGGAATCTACTCATCATTTTCTAGATGATGATTATATAGTTAATCTTATTATCGAATTTTTTTTTTCAACTTTAGTCTTTAATGCAGGACCATGGTCACCCCATCAATTTTTTTTTAAATTTTACTAGCCTATGTCACCCGGAATAAGCTAGGGATTCTAACGATACCTCATTTATCAAAATCGGTTCAGGCGTATAGAAGTTATGGTGGAATGTACAAACTTACATACATACATACATGAACCCTGAAAACAATATACTCCTTTTTTCAGGCAGTCGTATAATAAAGACTTTAAGTGCTATAAAAATCTACTTGTTAATTGCTAACTTATCAATACGTCTTGTGGTTCGCCCCAAACTCTACCTCGCGTCTGCCTAGGTCTAAGTTCAAACGTACCAATAGACGTCCAATAGAACCTATTTGTTGTATCTTGGGATATTCAACGCTCTTTGTATATTTGATTAGTTTTATTCTACTCGAAATAAAGCCACAACACATGAAATTGTCGATTGAATGTAATCATAAGAGGAAAAGAGATAAATCCATTTTTATTATCCTATTAGCAGCTGGATTAGGTCATAGATTGCGTTACCCAATTCAGATGCAATTTGATGCTATTTCTTTTCCTCTTATGATTACAGCCACACAAAAGAAAAGGATAGAATGCTTACTGACATCATAATAGCATCTGGATATAATAGTATGATCAATTTTTGTACTTAGGTTAAAATCTATTAATAGATATCCCACAAGCTTAGGCAAAGCTAAAAAAAATATCTACTGTCAATTTGCTTTTATGAGCGTCCGCCTCAAATATTTTTTTTATAACTTTATGTAATTTTCGGCTTTAGACCAAGTAATTCCTAAAGCTGTATTCATAAATTCGGAAGTTAACAGGTTCTGACAGAAGGACAAGTGCCCATCCACCCAAGTAGACTTAAAGACCTCTTTTCGCTCGTTAAATTATGACCTTTGAACGGTAGGTATACTACAGAAAAATATCCAAATCTGGGGTGTGTATAATTAGCCAAGTGTTCAATACTTGATTTTAATTATTTGGTTCATATATCCAATTAAATTAAATATATCCAAAAGTATTGTACCCTAAAACATTAAGCCTTGTGTTGTTATAAAAGAGGTGTTAACATATCGCTAAACGGTTAAACGGTTAACGGCTGTAAACGGTAGTAAAATAAGTCATAATTAACAAAATTAAAAAACACAACTGCGACGAAAACCTGCCAAAAAACTATCTAAAGAGTTAAAATTCTAAATTAATCTAGTTAAATTTGAAACTTATTCACATTTTGATTAAATGATATTTTTTGTGAAACATTGGACATTGAACTATACTGTTATATATTTTGTAATCTACTCATCATTTTCTAGATGATGATTATATAGTTAATCTTATTTTCGAAAAATAAATTTCAACTTTAGTCTTTAATGCGGGACCATGGTCACCCCATCAATTTTTTTTTATTTTACTTGCCTATGTCACCCGGAATAAGCTAGGGATTCTAACGATACCTCATTTATCAAAATCAGTTCAGGCGTATAGAAGTTATGGTGGAATATACAAACTCACATACATACATACATACGTACATATATACTCGTACATACATGAACTCTGAAAACAATATACTCCTTTTTTCAGGCAGTCGTGTAAAAAAACAATGTTTTTTTCACTCGCTAGTGCACACGAGTAAAGATTGTTCACTAATATTTTCAACCATCAGCCGTTAACCGTTTAGCGATATGTTAACACCTCTTTATAATACACATACAGACATCGTTTGCGTGGTTTGAGGTTTTTGGTTCCCGCGGGAACTCTTTAATTTTCCAGGATAAAAAGTATGTGCAAGTAAATATAAGGCCTATGTGCTATTTCAGACTATAATCTATCTCTGTGCCAAATTTCAGTCAGATCCGATCAGCCGTTGGGGCGTGATTGAGTAACAAACATCCATACATCCACACATCCATACATCCAAACATCCATACATCCATACATCCATACATCCATACTTCCATACATCCATAAATCCATACATCCATACATCCATACATCCATACATCCATACATCCATACTGTAAGCGACGCGAATAATAAAAAGTATTGAAACTTTTTTGATTAATGTCAATGAGAAGAAAAAGTTTTCAGTTGCGTTGTCATGGTAATTGTATTTTTAACGAGCTGAGATAATAATAAAAATTACTTGAGAATTACAGAGATTTTCCCTCGCCGTACGAGCATCCTTTAGACATACATCCATATGTAAGGAATCTCCCTCGGCAATAAAACGGCTGGTTCAATTCTTGGACATTGTATTCACCTTCTAATATCATAACAAATCTGAGCCAGCATAATATTCCGAATTCCCCAGTTCCGTTCACCATTCCCGCCCTACATGACATTTTCTGACAGCTGACGCGTGCCACAGACTACCGAACCCTCTTGTTTTTTTAAACAAAACCACGACCCGGGTTCTAAGTTGTTAATTTTATATTCAATCAACTAGCTGATGCCCGCGACTTCGTAAACCTTCCCTGGACTACGACAAACATTTAAAAACCAAAATCACCTAAATCGGCCCAGTCGTTCTCGAGTTTTAGCGAGACAAACGACAGCAATAGATTTTTATTTATATAGAAGATAAGAAGATAATCAAACAAATAACGCATATATCCATACATCCATCCAAACTTTCGCATTTATATTATTAGTAAGATTATTTAGTTTTTTTTTGTAATATTTATTTAATAAACGATTTTTTCAGACGGTATACTGGGCGGGTCTGCCGTCGTTCGTGTTCGGAGTGGCAGCACTGGCTGCGGGGCTGTCCACGTTCCTCGTGCCCGACATCGCCGACCACGCGCTTCCCGACACCGTGCGAGAGGCCGAGGCGATGGGGAAACCAAAACTACCCTCAAACTCAAACGGGACTTGTAACGAGGGATTTGAGGCTCAGAAAGAATAAGATCTTTATTGATTAGATTTAAACATGATTTCGGGTGTGTAGATGTTGTTTTCATTACTTCGGCATTCGGATATTAATTTTATTCTATTGTTAGAAATAAGATTTAATAAAAAGATAAATTGATAATAATAATACGTCAAGTTGTGATAATTTCCCTTAACCTATTCGAATTTCGCTAAATAGTCCATTTTTTCGCGGCAAAACTTATAACACTTTGAAATTACTGTGGTTTTATACCTTTGAGTGAGTACATTAAAAAATACAACTGTACTCTATATCCACGTATTGTGTACAAAAAAAAATGTTAGAATCCTGTGTTATTTGCAATTTGCACAAAAACTATTAGAGCTAGAAAAAATCCTCCCAAGAGCTCCTAATTTCATAAAATTACCTACAAAAAGTCTTATGGTTTATTTAGATAGGACCAATAGTTCGAGAAATATGACTACCTTTATTCCTTGAAAAGTATTTTTTTCAAAAACCATGTATATATTTTGTAATTTTCACAGAAAGTATTAGAATTAGGAAAAAAAAATCAAATCAAAAATTAACTTCATTAACTTGTCTCCAAAATAGTTTTTAGTTTATTTTGTTAAAACTAATATTGCCGGAAATATTGCTGTCAAACTTGCATAAAAAACACGAATGCCCTTGAAAAAACCGTGATTTTTTTTTAAATTTCTAGCTTGCAAAGGGGGGGGGGGGGGGAGAGTTGTGTTTTTTAATGTACTCACGCATAGGTATAAAACCACAGTGATTTCAAAGTGTTACAAATTTTGCCGTTTTGCCCATACATTGAAATCTAAAATGAATGGACTAAAAGTAGATGACAAGATTTCGAAAGGATCGTTATATAAAAAAAAATTAACATGTATAGTTTTAATGACTTGTAAACTAAATTTTACCAACAAATTGACTATTGAGTATTAACTATTTTATATACCCATACTACATTATTGGGGATTATGGATACATAAAGGACGAAAGGCCTAGTTGCAACAACGCATATCAGTCGCTTGCGTTTGTTAAGCAACGTTGACCCGAGTCGTTAACTGGATAGGTGAGCGAATTTTGCCTTTCCGTTTCCATTGTGCCTCGGATGTCCCGGTTATCACACCAACATCAGCTAATAATCGTTAGAAACCTAAGAGTTGAAATAGTACTCTTAGTCAAGTCATATGCGGAAGGACCTGGAAACCCACCGCATTTTTATCCCAAAAAAACCCTACCATTATGTGATTAATGGAAAGGGGATGACCCTCAGCAATGAGGGATACGACGCAAAAAGAGATATTATGGGAAATTGCAAATATTATGTTCGTTATTTATTTTATATTAAAATTAATAACTAGTTATAATAGGAAATAAGTTAAGTAATTGATAATTTTTTGCCTAGATGAAGATGATGTGCCCTCCTCTCCGTCGTTCGTAGTGTTTTAGCGCTATAAAGCCACCATGTGTTTGGTATTTCATTAATCCCATAGCTACGACCATAATAAATTTCCAGTAAAGCCTCCTTTTCCTGTAAATGTCACTTAAGCCGAGGTCGGTCCCACAAGAGACATTTGGAGACCCTTGCAGGGTGTAGGTGTGTCATTTGAACACAGGTTTAATTTAATTAAGAAAAATAATTCAATTGGGAATTGGAATTTAACTAACTCCAATAACATTATTACCCAACCCAGATGCTAATAGGATACTAAATAAAACTATTTTTACCTCTTTCCATATCATGATTTCAAACACTCGAGAGATGAATATAGAATGCTGTCTTCCTAATAATGCTATTAGGAAGCCTAGTTATGTAAAACCTGCATCAATCATTGTTATAGTATTAATTGTTTTGTCAAACCCGGAAAATAAAGTATGTCCGTGGGAATAAAAAACTGACGAAATCTCGGGCATCATCTAGAAATAATACATCTAAGCATAACATCATAACATCTAAGCAGAATAGTGCTTCGAAACAATGATCAATGAGGCGTTGTGATCAGACACTTAGATTCCAGCCACGTTGTGGCAATCAGCTAAGACCGCGGGACGTGACGTCTGTATTGCCTAAAAGGCAATTTTTTTGTTCAGCTTGTAGATATTTTATATACTAACTTATTGCCTGTTCAAATATTTTATGCCATTTCAGCTGGAAATAATATAAGGGCTAACGCAAACAGTGGAGTGAAGGTTAAAAAGAAATATGAATTTTGATATATGAGCTATTTAAAGCATAATAATTTTATGGCCTTGGAAATAGATGTTAGTTAAATTAGTTGTTAATAAGAAATACCTTAATCACAACCAATTTAAGTCTTTCTTATTGGAAACTAATGCAGATGCATTGGGTACACTCTAGTGGGGCTAGAGTTGACTCTAGCTCTACTCTTATCTCTTGTATTGCATTTTCGATTGAACGGATTCGAGCGTCGAGCACATTAGCGGGGACGCAAAATGAGCCCCAAATGTATTACTTTAGAGCTCAATTTCGTGTATGCATACACAACCAGCGCTCCAAACGGAAACATTTAGAAATTAAAATCGATTGTACTGAATTTGTGACTCTAAATCGCAAAGGCTTTTGAATAATTGACATTGCAATGTTAAAACTGAGACTAAGTCACTGGTGTACATTGTGCCCTAAGGGAAAGTTTTATAAGGGACAGGTAAGCAGCGAGGAAAAAGAGAGTAATGCCAAGTATTGTTAGGAGTGACTTGCCAAAATTTACTTGTGCAAGTTTTATTGTAAGGCCTTTTACCTACTATGTATTAAGACTACCAGTCCGTGACTTCGTCCGCTTTAAAAACACAAATTTCAAATTAATTTGGCCTCCTTAGGTACTGAATTTTCAAAAATCCTTTCTTAGCGGATGTCTAGTTACGTTATAGTAGGTATTTGCATGCCAAATTTGAGCCCGATTCGTCCAGTGGTTTGAGATTCTATATATTTAGATTTATAAGTTTAATCAAAAAGTTGGTGTTAAAATCGGTTAGGGAGGGATATAGTGTTCCCTCGTGGAGTAATAACGCTAAGGAAGCGGCGCATCGGGACCAAATCACGGCGTTTGATCTCTACTCGATACGTGAGGCGAATATCGCATGCGATATTGATCCCGATAATGATACGGCGTTAAGAATACGAACCCTTGCTTCTTGAGCTTTGAGGGCCAATGGAGGTGATGATGGATCAATTTAAGGTTTATAGGAAGCCTCTAAAATGCTTCTGGATCTACGTTTTTGTGTGTTTTTATATTATATTATCCATATTCAAAATATGGATTTCCCAAAGACGCTCTGTTAAGTTTAAATTTTAGAATATAGAAAAGCATTTTCAAGTTTTTTTAATTGCCGTGGGAACTCTTTTATTTTCCGGGATTAAAAGCACTAAAAGCCCTTCCCCGGGACACAACCTTTGTTTATAACAAAGTACATTAAAATTGGTTGGAAAAACGGCTTACAGATGGCCGTGAAAACGTAACACTTAAATAAACAAACAATCTCATATTCGCATTAATAATGTTAGTTAAGATCTATGAGAACTAAATCCTTAAGATTTTATTCCTGTAAGCGACGAATTGTTTATATTAATGTTTGAAATTATATCGAGTTTGCGAATTAAAAAACCCACAAGTCATAATTAAAAAAATTAAAAACACGACTGCCCTGCCAAAAAACGAACTAAAACGTGAAAAATCTAAATTAATCTAGTTAAATTAGAATCTTATTCACATTTTTATTAAATGATATTTTTTTGGAAATCACTGGATATTGAACTATAAGTGTTATATATTTTAGGAATCTGCTCATCATTTTCTAGATGATGATTATATAGTTAATCAAATTTTCGTTTTTTTTTTCAACTTTAGTCTTTAATGCGGATCCATGGTCACCCCATCAATTTTTGTTTAATTTTACTAGTCTATGTCACTTGGAATAAGCTAGGGATTCTAACGATACCTCATTTATCAAAATTGGTTCAGGCGTATAGAAGTTATGGTGGAATATACAAACTCACATGCATACATACATGAACCCTGAAAACAATATACTCCTTTTTTCAGGCAGTCGTATAGAAGGCCAAAAACTCGCATCCAAAAGTGAGGGTTGAGTTTGTGAGGGCGGACCGGTGTTTCCGGACGTGACGTCAGCGGGCAGACGTATCACGCGGTTTCCGTCCGCCGCTTCCGCCTCGGATGTGCCTCGCCCGTGTGTTTTCAGCGAAACGGCGGGAAAATGCGCTTTGTGACACTTTTCTATTAATGAAAGTCCCAATTTCTATTTATTTTGATCCTAGTTAATACCTTTAATAGGAAAACACTGGTTATCCACATAATTATACATTTACTTTAATTAGAAATTCACACAAACACGGCTGCCATTGCATTCCACCGCGATATATCTCATGGTCCAAGATCCCACGACGATCAGACCTTCGTTACATTTAAAGTTTTTTCTACGTATGTCTCTAATAGAGGTATAAACGATCCCCGACTATGAAGTTTGGATCGCGGTTGCTTTGGAAAGTTTCACGTAGAAAAGATGGCACCTCGAGGTGCCATTCGTTTAAGGATTAAGCTCCATGTTTTTATATTTTTCTTTGGAATAATATTAGAAACCACGTTGTCCATTGTCAGACACTTAGGTAGTACGATTGCAACCCCCTGTCAGACCCCCTGTTATATATGAGATATATATAGGTACATGATACTAAATTGTCATTTTGAAATAATACTGCTTTATGCGATGACAGTAACAGGCGCCTGGGAGGCGTTAGTTAGCATATTACAAGAAATTGTAATAATTGCACGGAGTTAGCCGCCTCTGCCGCAGAAGCCAATTTGCATCGCTAACAAACGATCCGCATTCCACTGTTTTTGTAAATACGATCTTCTAGACGCGGACTTAATTAAACGTTTGTTAAAATTATCCTTAAACGGCCGTTAAAAAGCAATCAAAACAGTAAAAAACCAAATTGTGCTTTTGCGGTTTCTTGCTATTGCTATGATATAGTATTAAAATATGGTAGATTTATGACAAATCGGCTTGTAGACTCTACTCAGTAGAATTTTCTTTCAAAACTGATTGTAGAGTCAAAACAAGACTTATCGAGAGACGCCTGTATGTTGTAGTCAATAAACTTTGAGCTTGAGATGGCTTGGAGTTTGAAAAATAAAAATTTAATGTAATAGATAGTAAATAACTACAGTTTGAAATTCACAGATAGAATAACGATAAAAGTAGAACGATATCATCTTAAAAACTGAGATTTTCTAACCGAAATAATAGCAACAAAATAATAATAATCCAATTCAAGTTTCAATGTTTTTACCTACGTCAATTTAAACTGGATATTGTTGGACTGTAGTCCACGAGGAAAACTTATCCTTAGGGAGCTTTATCGATCTAATTTATATCTAAAATTTATATCTAACTGACTGACTGATTTATCAACGCACATCTTAAACCACTAGAAGGATCGAACTAAAATTTGATATACAGATAGCTGTTATGTTTTTATGTTTTTGGTGGATCCTAATGCTATTATTTTTACTACTGTTTTTGCAAATTCAACCTCTTAGGGGTAAAATAGGGGTTTGAAAAGAGCGAAGCTGCGGGCAAAAGCTAGTAAAAATATAAATAGCTATTTATTCTGTATTTAACTGAAAACGATAGCTCACCGGCTATTTAAAGATCGTTGAAATGCTTTACGATGGAGTTGCTAAGATCAAAGATGTCATAGCAATACCGACAAGCTGATTGAGTTGACGTTCTTTGAATTCTAATTACAGGTTATTGCAATGAAGTTACTTTGAAAACGACGTGGGAGCATTTAAACATTTCATTTGCTAGTTTCTAGAGGTTTCCATGTATTATAATATTACTTTGCCTATTCAATTCGTAGCGCAAGGAACTTCCAATCTGATATGACTGCGCTTTGATCAAACGAATTGAATTAAACTTTAATATTATCAAGATTTCTATTCAAAATCATACTAATATTATAAATGTGAAAGTGTGTTTGTTTGTTGGTTTGTTAGTTTGTTCTTCAATCACGCAGCAACGGAGAAACGGATCGACGTGATTTTTGGCAAGGATATAGTTGAGGACCTGGAAAGTGACATAGGCTATTTTAATCCCAGAAAATTAAGGAGTTCCCGCGGGAATTACAAAACTTAAACCACGCGGACGAAGTCTCGGGCATCAGCTAGTAATTCATAACTAAGGTTGTAGTTCTTGCTAATATTAATAATGTACCAATATACCTCCGCAATTGCAAATATAAATTAAAAATATAGTTTTTAGCATTCTTTCTTGCCTTGATGTGAAAAAGTTTTTTTTACGAGAAAACAAGCTGTCGCAGCGGGACTCAAAATTTTTTGTGATAGCTCTGAAATCTATTCATTAAAGTAAAAAAGTCAGCTTACATTTGATAACGTCACAATTCAATATTTCATAAAAAATCTTAGCTCGCGTTTAGAACTTCAGAAAAAGTACTAAATTTGACTAGATTTCAAATACCCATTTGTATAACCCCTTATTGTAATTTTGAGAAGGAAGCTGATACAAATTTGTAGCCAAGGTACTTGGTAAAAAGACCTTTATAGGTAGGCAGAAAACTGTATATCTAGATGGTGGGAGTAATTTTTTTTCTGCGACGTAAGGCGCGATCAGAAAACAGGAAGTTGTTAGAGTTATTACTCTAAAACACTCCCCATTGTACTCGATATAAAACACATAAAGAGAACTGACGTCTCTTCGGTGCTCTAGAGATTTCAAAGTGCAATAATTCAATTTGAGATTGTCCACGAGTCGATCTTCGCTTCTGTATCCGGTCAATGGCTGGAGTAAGATTGAATTGTATCATGACTATAATCAACTCTAAAACTCTTTAAAATCTGGCTATCAATAAGATTGGACATGTATGGGGGGTATCGTTAGAATCGTTACTTAGAGTGACACTGTCTATATTTCTTCGATTTTTTTTTGCGAGAAAAGGCTAATCGTAACGCGCTTCAGTTCTTTTCAGGTCTTTGCAAATCCAATAAAAGTTATATTTAGTAAGTACATACTCAGTTTTTGGTATTATGCTGAAGTACCAAGGGACCCACCACATTATTAACTAAAAGCACAATCCACTACAGCCCAATAAGGTCCCACTGCTGGGCACAACCCACCACGCTGCTTCAATGCGGGTTGGCGGGCTTAAAAAGAACAATCATAATATGAATCATGATCTTAAATCAGAAATACTACGCTGAGAATGAGGCATTTTTTATCTTACAGACTAGCAAATTCACGCGACTTCGTCCGCTTGGTTTAAGTTTTTTTATTCCGGCGTGAACTCCTAAATTTTCTGGGACAAAAAGTAACCTATGTCTCCAGGTTCTCAAATTTAAAATATTAGTATTTTAACTGGACCGATAAAATAATATTTTCGCAGTTTGAAACCATGTAAGAGTTTAAATAGTTCCACTTTTTTTACAAACGCAATAGGTTTTTCTTTATCCACTACCAGTTAGCCCTTGACTGCGATCTGACCTGGTGGTAAGTGAGGATGCAGTCTAAGATGGTAGCGGGCTAACCTGTTAGGGACATGGCAGTTATATTAAACCCATACCCCTATTCGGTTTCTACACGGCATCGTACCGGAACGCTAAATCGCTTGGCGGCACGTCTTTGTGGTAACTAGCCACGGCCGAAGCCTCCCACCAGGCCAGACCAGGGAAAATTAAGAAATTATAAATTCCCAAATTGACCCTGCCAGGTATCGAACCCGGGACCTGCGCCACAGCGCTACACACTGCGCCACGGAGGTTGTCAGGAGCTTTTACATGGAAAAGAGCTTACCTGCTACATTTTGGGCAGATGTAGACTGTAATGTATAAATGTCACCGTAAGATTGTAAAAACCGTTACATTATAATCTAACTCGCGAAATTGTAAACTGTCGAAAGATTGTGAATCGTTGAATATTCTGAGTGTCAATTTTTGAAATATTCATTGTATTTACGTTTTCTTGTGCGTTTCATGTGCAAGTTTAAAATAGGTTGTGGAATTTTATTATAGAAAAGAATGCTCATTCCCACGAATGACCTTCTGACTTTTTGAGGCGGAGCGATGGAGTCACGAGCCTATTACGGCCTCTAGTTTGCCTGTCGTGCAGATCGCATTTTTTTTGTAAATATGGATGTGCTGTTTAAAAATATTATATTACTGTAAATATATTACGAGGCTACAGTTAGAATACCAATTTCTTTCAATTTCTCTGTACGGGAATCACGCGGTTTTAAATTATAAATTGCACGTATTGCCCTTTTTTACAGTACAAATTTTTTTTGAATATCTGCCGCTTTACCCCACCGTAAGATTCCGTAAGACATAATGCTATGAAAGTAATGAACAAGTCAGAATTGAAAAAAAATTAAAAAACAGGACTGCCCTGCCAAAAAATGAACTAAAAAGTTAAAAATCTTTTTATTAAATGATATTTTTTTGTGAATCACTGGATATTGAATTATATTGTTATATATTTTTGGAATCTACTCATAATTTTCTATAAGATGATTAAATAGTTAATCTTATTTTAGAACTTTTTGTTTTCAAATTTAGTCTTTAACGCGGGACCATGGTCACCCCATTAATTTAAAAAAAATCTAGCCTATATCACCTGGAATAAACTAGGGATTCTAACGATACCTCATTTATAAAAATCGGTTCAGGCGTACAGAAGTTATGGTGGAATATACAAACTCACATACATACATACATACATGAACCCTGAAAACGATAAGCTCCTTTTTTCAGGCAGTCGTATAAAAAAAGAGCTTACGTGCTACATTTTGGGCAGACGTAGACTGTAGTGTATAAATATTGAGTGTGTAGTCACGTGCCGCGAGGCGGGTGAGCCTCACGTCGCCTCACGTTGCGCCAACTTTGCTGATTATCGCCGCGTGGTCGGAATCTGGAACCGGCTAATCATAACGCGCCTCTTCAGCCGTATTGGGGAGATTGAAGCATATAATAATTATTAAATAAATAAATAAAGAAATAAATCTTTATTTAGGATTTCACACCACACAGTAAAAACAAATTACAAAAAAAACTAAAAATAGAAGGAAATATAAAAAATAGAAGGAAATATTACTATTTAATATTACGATATTAAATAGAGTGGAAATATTTTGACGACCTCCGTGGCGCGGTGCTGAGCGCTCCTGCCTTAACGTGCGGAGGTCACGGGTTCGATCCCCGAGCAGGGTTTGGAAATTTATAATTTCTGAATTTTCCCTGGGAGGCTTCGGCCGTGGCTAGTTACCACCCTACCGGTATAAGACGTGCCGCCAAGCGATTTAGCATTCCGGTACGATGTCGTGTGGAAACCGAATAGGGGTATGGGTTTAATATAACTGCCGTGCCCCTACCAGGGGCACGGCAGTTATATTAAACCCCTGGTAGGGGCACGGCACGGCGGGGGGGGGGTTAGCCCGCTACCATCTTAGACTGCATCTTTACTTACCGTCAGGTGAGATCGCAGTCAAGGGCTAACTTGTAGTGGATAAAAAAAAAGATTATCGCCGCGTGGTCGGAATCTGGAACCGGCTAATCATAACGCGCCTCTTCAGCCGTATTGGGGAGATTGCCGTGTAGAAATCGAATATGGGTTTAATATAACTGCCATGTCCCTAACAGGTGAGCCTGCTACCATCTTAGACTGCATCTTCACTTACCATCAGGTGATATCGCAGTCAAGGGCTAACTTGTAGTGGATAAAAAAAAAGATTATCGCCGCGTGGTCGGAATCTGGAACCGGCTAATCATAACGCGCCTCTTCAGCCGTATTGGGGAGATTGAAGCATATAATAATTATTACGATATTAAATAGAGTGGTAATATTTTGACGACCTCCGTGGCGCAGTGTTGAGCGCTGTTGCCTTAACGTGCGGAGGTCCCGGGTTCGATTCCCCGGCAGGGTCAATTTGGGAATTTATAATTTCTGAATTTTACCTGGTCTGGCCTGGTGGGAGGCTTCGGCCGTGGCTAGTTACCACCCTACCGGTAAAAGACGTGCCGCCAAGCGATTTAGCGTTACGGTATGATGCCGTGTAGAAACCGAATAGGGGTATGGGCTTAATATAACTGCCATGCCCCTAATAGTTTAGCCCGCTACCGTTTTAGACTACATCAGTCTATTATTTTTAAATTTGTTAATAGAAGGCGCGGGTATAATCTAGTTTCAAATAAGCCTGGAGTTTGTAGAACAGCTGTGAAACATTAACAGCATACAAGTTTGATAACCGACGGCGTAGGACCGCTAAAACTTTTTGTCTATTAATGCAGTGAGCGTCGCCGACATAAACCTCGCTAAGTCACCCAGCCCTCCACCCTCCGCCCAGGGGGTAACTTTTCAAATTAGCGTTAACCGTGCTTAAATCTGTTACTATGGGATTTATCACTTCATGATTTGACTATGGTTTGTTGAATTTGGGTGGTGTGTAACCACGCCCAAACGTACACGTATATTGCACAGTGTATTGCTTCCTGCATTTGGAGTTACTTAGAAAAAGGGCGGATAGCTGTTCGGACCGCATGATGAACGTTTTGCAGATAAGTATGTATTAATTTTGTTCTTCTACAGTGTAACGCTTGCTTCTATCCAATGGCTACTCAAGAAGTTCTCTCTTAAGGTGACGAAGGTTGTAGAAAATAATTTGTAGCCTCACGATTATTATCTATTTAATCAAAAATTTGTTATTACAATAAAAATATATTGTCTAAAATGTCCGTAATTTTATTGTCAAGACTTGTATCGGCCACTTTAAGTCAAAGTCATCGAAAATACTAGGGGAAACTCAGGGTAGGCTGTCATATTGTCACTCTGCTGTAAATCAAAGTCCCAATTGTCTCAAATCGTCAACATATTTTGAGAGCTTAAAACGTATTACTCAAACAGTTTAAGGAATTCATACTTGCTTTATGATATGAAGGCAAATACGAACTCCTTATTCTCTATCCAATCATTTATTTCACTTTTGGCAGCTCGATTCAATGATGTTATAATGCGTTACTGATTCGATTTTTTATAACATTCGACTTTGTTTATGAAGAAGTTTTAATCGATTTGACAGATTGATGTTTGCTGGTCATTTTTTATTGTTTTACAAACATACCTAAGCGTTTAAATGACTAAGTAGAATAATGTACGTATTAAAATAAATCATTTACATTCAACAGTACAGTAAATGTACATGAATCAGTCAGGTCATCGAAACTATCAACCACCAAAGATGTATGGTGCTTAAAGGACTATCAAATGGAAAGACAGAAAAGGAAAGTCGTAGGTACCTACTTGTAATTACTAGATCAGTGTACGAGTTACGAAATATTGGATAAAAGGGCACGTCGCTTCACTAATGTAAAAACTACTAGTGGTTCGCCCCGAACTGAGACCTCGCGGTATCCATAAGATGGTTTTAACTATATATTGTAATAGTTAACTTTTAACATTACGCAAAAGAGCTAAAGAGTTATTGGAGAAACGATTAAACTTTTAAAGAGCGCCATCTATTGACATCATTGTGAAGTTCTGTTAAAAACACTGAAGCTAATTAAAAATTAAATAATTTCGTTTCCTTATAATATTTATCTAATTTTAGTATTTGGTGTTCAAGTACAGGATATAATACAAACAATGGATCAAGTTTCAGGCTCAGCCTTACAAAAAATTTAAAGTTCTGAGGTCAACTTTGGACGTTAGATAATCTCCAATTTGAAATTACGTAAATTTTAGGAGAAAAATTTAAAAAAAAGTATTTTTGGACTCTATTCCTATCTTTAAAATGATATACTGCAACCCTATGTAACGCTATAAAAAATATTTTACTTCGCATTCGCTTCTATGAACTTTCATAGAAGCGAATGCGAAGAAATGAAATAAAGAGTTTTATAACTTTTCAAGCCATATTCGGCTGGAGGCCATCGATTTACATATTATATTTAAATTGGAAGTAATAAAGTTCAGTTATTCAGAAGTTATAAGGCTCTGACAGACGGACGGACGGACAAGTGCAAATTCACTCAAGTAGACTCAGAGACCTTCGCTTCGCTCGGTCAATAATATGCGTCTATGGAGTATTGCATTTTTTTGTGATTGAATTGGCCCATCAATAGTTATGAAACTTCACAAGGCATTGCTTATGTCAAAAGTAAAATAAATGGTTGGACAGAATATAAACGCTTCGAATTAGACGTTTGACAAACGATTTTCTTCTCACACAATCGGGGGCCAGAAAGTATTTACAGAACAATCTGCCTCGTTAATGTGTCTCCTCATAAACGGATGTTAATGGCGGTTTGGGGTCAGCCCGGCTGTGCCGCTGAATACTGACGAGCGTTAATGACTCTTGTTTTTTTTTGTTTGCCGAGTTTCGCTCTAAGTTGTCTGTCGTTATTTTTTCAACAAAGCTGATAGAAGATATACTACTTGCGTTACTATTTAGCTCGTAACTTCTTTAGTATGGGGTTTGCAATGCCTCGTATATCGATGCACTAGCTTCTTCAAAAAAGCTTAACATTTTACCAAAACCTAAATGGCGCAATGGTCTCACGCTGTGGTCTTGCAAATGGGAGATCGTGGGTTCGATCCTCGGCAGGGTCTAATCATTTTTTAATTATCTCTGGTCTGCTCCCATATTGTGTAAGAATTGTCGATCAAATCGTCTAAGTTTGGCGTCTAAGTAAAATAAACCATAACAGTATTGAATTAGAGCTCAATTTCGTGAGCACGTATGAGAATGGATACACGAAACTCAGTTCTAATTCAATAATGTTACGGTTTATTTTACTTTGACGCCGAACTTTGACGATTGGATCGGCAATTCTTACATAATCGCACCTCTGGTCTGGGGACGGCAAAGTATATTATTATTCTCTGTTATTTTAAGATTGTTGTATCAATTGATATACATTAAATATACCTACATTATATACATGAGATTGTTGTTCTGCTTCGTCCAGAAATAAAATTAATCTCAAATTCTCAGAAATGAGTTATTTTTAGACTAAATTATTTTTGTAAACCTTTTTCATACAAACAAGACATACTTTTTTCGGGTGGAAAATAACAGCTTACGTTTGCAGATTTATGTTCGAACAGTGTTAGTATGAGAATAAACTTTTCAATAACGATGATGAACTAGTTTACATCAATAAAAAAAGTTCACAAGCAAACTTTTATAATACAATTGTACCTGCCATGTTAGTCTGTGACACCAACCAAAATTTTTATGTACGGTATACGGGCGCAGCTATTGCCCTGTTTGTCTGTGAAAATTCCAAATACGTGGAAAATATGGTCCACGGGTATAACATGTTGGAGAACAATCCAGAAGTAGGTATTAATAAAACACTTTTAATATATTTGTACTCTAACCACGAGAGATTTAATGTAATTAGTTAATTTATAAAACTCAGTTAAACAATACTACAGTATCAAATCATTTGACCAGGCTGCAGTTGCTACCGCAGGCTCGTAAACAAGGTAACGATCTAAAACACTGAAGGTATTCAATAATCGTTGGAGTCTCGGTGGAGACTGCTTTACCGATGGTAAAACATTCGTATTTATACAAGTTAAGGCGTTGGGAACGAACCGAGTGAAATACATCGAATGAGTAATATCAGTACAATCGAACCTTCATCAATAAATTAATTAACAATCTTTTAACTTTTGTAACAATTCAATTCAACTTTAAACGCAAAGCTGACAAACATTAGCATAGAGGAAGATATCATACTATTGTTAAGGTCGAGCCATATCACCTGCTCTTGTACAATTTCTTCAAAGCTGAGCGGAAAGAAGAATTTACAAGACATATCCTCTACTCTTTGTTCCTTTCCACTTTGGTGCGGCGAGTAGTGGAGAAATGAAAAATGTATCTGGTGGCGTCCTTTCTTAACCAAAACTGTGTCACTGAAGCCAGATCCACGTCTCCGCTCCGCATTCGAAGAAATTATCTATCCGCTTCACCGCACCGTTCGTCTCCGCATATCGCATCTCTTCTCCGCTCTTACTCTCGAATTCTATCAACACTATCACTACAGCCTATTAACGTCCCACTGCTGGGCACAGGCCTCCACTCTCCTCCTAGGAGAGAGGGAATTAGAGCTTAGACCCACCATGCTGCTCCAATGCGGGCTGCGACAACATCAACACTAGCGAGATGTCAAATCTCATCCTAACCCTATAGATAAAATCAGGGGTGCCGAAGCCCTGCAATGATCAGATAGCATCATGCTTTACGGACGAGGGACTGAGTGCTGAATTAGAATTTTTATGTGGGGTCGTGACCTTTGCATTTTTGAATAAGTTGGACACCCCTAGATTATTAAAGGGTGTATAAGCGTAGGTTGGATAAACATAGTGGGTAGATGTTTGATCTATACTCTACACCAATATTATAAATGCGAAAGATGGATGTTAGTTACTCAATCAAGCCAAAACGGCTAAACGGATCTTGATGAAATTTGGCACAGAGATTGCTTATAGTCGGGAATAGCCCATATACTACTTTAAGAGTTCCCGCGGGATCAAAAAACTTCAATTCACGCGGATGAAGTCACGGTCATCAGCTACTAAGGTTATAATTTGTAAGATGTAGAATTTTAAGCTAAATAAAAGTGATCCAATCTGAATGTACCTATTCTATGTTAAATACGAGCAAACAAACAGGCGCGGGTCAACTGATGGTTAGTTTTCTTTTCATCTGTGGTGTAGCAATTATCGTTTGCATTGCATATTTACTTATATATGCAGCACTAGCGAATGCCCGCGACTTCGTGTGCGTGGTTTGTGGTTTTTGGGTTCCCGCGGGAACTCTTTAATTTTTCGGGACAAAAAGTAGCCTATGTGCTATTCCAGACTATAATCTATCTCTGTGCCAAATTTCAGCTAGATATGTTCAGCCGTTGGGGCGTGATTGAGTAACAAACATCCACATATCCAGACATCCAGACTTCCATCCAAACTTTCACATTTATAATATTATATGCAGCATTATAGGAATCGCCAATGTGTTGCCGGCTTTTGAAGAATTTGTTTATCTGATACTTAATTATTAGTTTTCAGGGACCACAACTGGTGGAATCTGGTTTCGTAATTTGCAGTAACATAATATTATCTGTAACTCAGTGGATATGTCACCGTAAGATTGTAAAAACCGTTAGATTATAATCTAATTCGCGAAATCCCAAAGTGTCGAAAGATTACAATTTAACGCATTATTTTCCGGTAGATTGTAATCTGTTAGGTTTATTAACCCGATAGAACCTAAGTACCGGGCACTATCTAATTGTTTATGTCGAACCCTATCCTAACCTACATGAAACAGACAAGAAAACGTAAATACAATGAATATTTCAAAAATTGACACTCAGAACATTGAACGGTTCACAATCTTTCGACAGTTTACATATCGCGAGTCAGTTTATAATCTAACGGTTATTACAATCTTACGGTGACAGATATAAAAAATGAAAGCTTAGTAAATATATTTTTTTATCCATTAAAGGTTTGCTATGAAATATTGTTGCTATTTTCATTTCATAGCAAACCTTCACTGTATATATAATAAAAAAATATATAAAATAGCCACTGATTTAGAGAAAAAGTGGGCCGCCACGTGGACCCTTTGTGTATGAAACCATGAAAGAAAAGAAAGAAAGAAAGAAAAAACATTTATCTCCAAATAAAAAACACCAGATGGTCCAGATTTCAACTTGTTTGAATATTTCCAAAGTTTTGTTAAAATTGGTACCAAAATATATATATATTTTTTTGGATCAAATTGTTTCATACATAACAAGCATACCTAAAGAGGTAGATCACCCCTGCACCTCAACGATCTAAACAAGATCTATAATCTAAACATGAAATTAAGAACAGATTTTGTCCACCCTTTAATTGCCTACACGAAAATAGACTCGCAACTTTATATTCCAACAAGGGAAATTAATTTAACGAATTAAAAAATACGACTGCCCTGCCATTGTTGGAGTTTACCTCCATAAGAAGCGATTTGCATAAAATATAGCCTTTGGAATCTTATTTACATTTTTTATTGAATGATATTTTTTTTGTGAATCACTAAATATTGAACTATAGTGTTATATATTTTTGGAATCTACTCATCATTTTCTAGATGATGATTATAAAGTTAATCTTAGTTTCGTTTTTTTTTTTTCAATTTTGGTCTTTAATGGTCAACCATGGTCATCCCATCAATTTTTTTTTTAATTTTACTAGCCTATGTCACCCGGAATAAGCTAGGGATTCTAAAGATACCTCATTTATCAAAATCGGTTCAGGCGTATAGAAGTTATGGTGGAATATACAAACTCACATGCTTGAAAACAGTATACTCCGTTTTTCAGGCAGTCGTATAAAAGGCCAAAAACTCGCATCCAAAACTGAGGGGCGAGTTTGTGAGGGCGGGCCGGTGTTTCCGGACGTGACGTCAGCGGGCAGACGTATCACGCGGTTTCCGTCCGCCGCTTCCGCCTCGGATGTGCCTCGCCCGTGTGTTTTCAGCGAAACGGCGGGAAAATGCGCTTTGTGACAGTTTTCTATTAATGAAAGTCCCAATTTCTTTATATTTTAATTCTAGTTAGCTACTTTTAATAGGAAAACACTGGTTATCCACATAATTCTCATATCTCAATCTTTAGCAATCTCGGTATCGGAATATACAAACTCACATACATACATATATACATACGAGTACATACATACATACATACATACATACATACATACATAAATACATACATACATGAACCCTGAAAACAATATATTCCTTTTTTCAGGCAGTTGTATAACAAGATCTGTAATCTAAACATGAAATTAATTGCCTACACGAAAATAGACTCGCAACTTTATATTCCAAAAAGATAGATAGATAGACAGATAAATACTTTATTGCACACATGAAAAATACAAGGTAAAGTTAACTATAAACTAGGTATGCAACAAAAAAGATGTCGCCCATTCAAAATTATAGCGCATAGGTTGGATGAAGTCGGTCCAAAGAGTCAGTTAAGGAGAAATAGCGTCCCCCGCGCAGTAATAACGCTAAGAAGCGAACATCGGGGGGGAATCACGCCGCTTGATCTCAACTTGGTACGTGACCAGAATATCGCGTGTGATATTGATCCCGATAATGTCGCGGCCTTTCAGAATGTGACCCTTGCTGGCATGCTTGGAATACAGTTCGCTGTTGGACGGAAAAGTCAATTTTCAGTTTGCATATTTTATGGTAGTAAACTGCCTCGTTGGTCTAGTGGTCAGCATGTTTGACTGCGGCCAACGAGGTCCCTGGTTCGAATTCCGGGTCGGGTCATAATGAGGTATTGGGTTTTTCCGACTATAAGTTCTCAGTACTAGCCCGGAGTTAGGAAGTTGGTGGTGTTTTATGGTCTAGTAAACTGCTAGTAAACTGCCTCGTTGGTCTAGTGGTCAGCATGTTCGACTGTGGCCGACGAGGTCCCTGGTTCGAGTTCCGGGTCGGGTCATAATTAGGTATTGGGTTTTTCCGACTATAAGTTCTCAGTACTAGCCCGGAGTTAGGAAGTTGGTGGTGTTTTATGGTCTAGTAAACTGTTTATGGTCTAGTAAACTGCCTCGTTGGTCTAGTGGTCAGCATGTTCGACTGTGGCCGACGAGGTCCCTGGTTCGAGTTCCGGGTCGGGCCATAAGTATTGGGTTTTTCGACTACAAATTCTCAGTACTAACCCGGAGTTAGGTAGTTGGTGGTGTTTCACCCCCGTGCCTCGGAGAGCACGTTAAACCGTCGGTGCCGGTTATTATCACTAACATGATAGTAGTCGTTAAAGCCCGCCAACCTGCATTGGAGCAGCGTGGTGGGGGTCTAAGCTGTAATTCCCTCTCTCTTAAGAGAGTGGAGGCCTGTGCACAGCTGTGGGACGTTATTGGGCTGTAGTGGTGGTAGTGGATATTTTATGGTTCTCTTCTAAAGAAAACCAAGGTCATAGCCCAAACTATTAGCAAGCTGAAGCGGCCATGCCTGTACAAGGAGCGATGGCCGCTGGAGCCGGAAAGTTTTAGAGTGGAGACCGCGTACAAGAAAGCGTAGTGATTGGACGACCTCCGTGGCGCAGTGTGTAGCGCTGTTGTCTTAACGTGCGGTGGTCTGGGGTTCGATCCCCGGCAGGGTCAATTTGGGAATTTGTAATTTCTGAATTTTCCCTGGTCTGGTCTGGTGGGAGGCTTCGGCCGTGGTTGGTTACCACCCTACCGGCAAAGACGTGCCGCCAAGCGATTACGCGTCCCGGTATGATGCTGTGTAGAAACCGAATAGGGGTTAATATAACTGCCATGCCCCTTACAGGTTAGCCCGCTACCATCTTAGGCTGCATGCATCATCACTTACCATCAGGTGAGATCGCAGTCAAGGGGGCTAACTTGTAGTGGATAAAAAAAACGTCTAAGCGATTTAGCGTTCCGGTACGATGCCGTATATAAATCGATGAGGGGTATGGGTATGGGGTCAGTATAACTGCCATACTTCTATCTTACACTGCATCATCATTTACCATCAGCTGAGATCGCAGTCAAGGGCTAACTTGTAAGTTGTTGTAAGTTATATACTACAAATATATTATACGATATAAGTCACTTAATATATTAAGTGACTTATATCGTAATCACAAAAGGAAACTTAATAATATTTAAAGCCTTAAAAATATAATATAATAACAAAAAAATATTATTAAAAGGAGTCCCTTCAGGCAAGGTTCCGAAGATACAGGCAGCGTTCCCTCGTTGTAAGTTCTCCTCGGATGTGGAGGTTTCGCGCGTACGGTTTGTCCTGTCCCTGGTGTGTGCGGTCTTAGCCCAGCGATCAGGCTCCGTGCTGATAGGCAGATTAGTATGGATGGATGTACCGCGCCTCACAGTCACGTTTCGTATTGACATCACGTTAGCAACTTCTGATTATCGCCCCATCGCTAGTGTAGCACCTAGCAGGCTCTACTATGCTATGTTATTTCCTTTGAGAATTTTATGGAGATCTAGCTATAATGCCCGCGACTTCGTCTAGGTAAATTCTCCGTGAGAGCTCCTTGATTTTCCGGGATAATCCTATGTGTCCTTCCCCGGTATGCAACATTTCCGTGTACTAAAATTCGTCAAAATAGGTCAAAAAGATGGACCTGAAAGGATGATGGATGTGAAAGCGTAGGAAACAGAAAGACAGAAACACTATTACGTTTATAATAATATTTAATTAAATTTTGATACATTTAAACGCTAAGTGCGAAATAAAAGAAGTAGGAGATCAAAAATTTTAGGGTTTAAATACGAGTATATTCTAGGTGATGCTCGCAGCTTCGTCCGCGTGGACTAAAGTTTTCGCACTTGGCCAGCGTTTATTTGGTTCTAATGGATGGCGCCACTTCATTCTGAAAACCTTTAACTCTGATTATTTTATCTGAGCCAATTAAAAAAACAAAAACCCTGTTTTTGTTTTTTTGTTATTACCACTCACTCACTCATTGACATAATTGTTCTCCTAGAAAGAGACAGAAAACGATACAATGATGTACGGGAGATGTGTTCGAGTGCGGGATGGGAGTAAGGAAAAATTATGACATTTCGGAAAAACAAGATGGCGGCCAAAGTTTTCCGACCGATTATGTTGCAACTCGCAATGATTGAAGATATTAGGAAACGATTACTAGAAAAAGTGGAAAAAATTGAAAAAACAAGATGGCGGCCGAGATGTAGTGTTTTAAAATTTTAGATTTTTCGACCCCGAACCGTGGCGCCACAGATCCGAAACGGCGTGGTCGAGCATAATATTTTTCCTTATTTCGCCTACAATTATCCTGTTTGACTGTTTGGATACCAAAAAGTATAAAACAAGATGTGAATTTCATTATTATCAATTTACATAGTATAATACTTTTAATGAAATAATGAACAAAATAATACAGCAATTCAGTATTCTCACAGCTCACGTTTTATAATAATATTTTTCTCTCATAAATGATTTTGTAATTTTTACAAATTATCAAGGCGCAGTCGCACGTTAATGTTAGCTAATTGACGTGGACGTAAAACTGTCACAGTTCTAAAAGCCTCTTGTCCAACTGTCAAACTTGTGTCTTTAACTCGGATATTAGACCGGCTATAAAGGGTCTCTGGTTTACCTTTTTAATCTAATTAATTAATTTTTATTAATCTCAATTAGAGCTTTAATTAATTTCATCCTGTTAATGGTTAAAAATAGTATCCCTAAATTGTTTAGTCAATTCATCCAATACTGCCATTTTAACAGCTTTCCCCATTTTGTTCCCCAAACTTGCTTATCCGTCAACTTACTGCCACCTTTGTCCTCCATGAACAAAATCGTTTTCCTATAACCTGCATTGAAAGTGCAAGTTTCAATGGCTGTTGAGCCACCAGAAACTAGTCAATTTCAGTCGAATACGTCATTCAGCGGGCAGAAACCGATTATTTTCTGCCCACTGAATGACGTTGCAGCCCTCCTTTTGTTCCTGTCAGAATATCTTTTGTCTATTTCAAACCTTTGTAATTGTCATTTAAACCGTCAACTAAACTAACAGATATCATTTTTCTGCAACTAAAATAAATAAGAAATACGATTTTAATAAAACTCGCACTTTCAATGCATTATATGAAAAATATTGTATGTGACGCGGGATGAAACACGATTTCAGACTTCGGGTGACGTAAGTCTTCGCTTCGCTCAGGCAGGGAACTTCACCCTCGTCTGAAATCGTCTTGTTTCATCCTTAAGAACACAATATACTATCACAGTCAACGGACTAAAATCAAACTTCATAATTTTTACATAGAATAAAAAAATCCGTTTCAAGTAAGACCACTTAAGTCTTCACTCACGACACTCTTTCAAGTCTTATGTTACCTCGAAGACTGTACTTATTTGAATTTTATCGCATATCAAAGTCACTCCTCCGACACTTCATAAAAGCGAGCTGATCTAGTCATGGATGCAGGAATTTATTGGATGAAATACACATGGGGTAGGAAACTTAAGAAAAATTTATGAAATCACGTTCGACTAACTTGTACGGGGGAGGGGAGAATGCCTTGACATTTTTCTGCCCAATTATTGACACTAGTGCATGAAAAAGTCGATCACTATAACAACACAATATCATAATCAATGGCGAAACTACGAGTACCACAGTTCGCTGCTAGAAGGGTAAGGCGAATATGGCCGAAATCACGCGCCCCGTGGTTAATTTTTTTTTATCCACTACAAGTTAGCCCTTGACTGCGATCTCACCTGATGGTAAGTGCTGATGCAGTCTAAGTTGGTAGCGGGCTAACCTGTTAGGGGCATGGCGGTTATATTAAACCCAAACCCCTATTCGGTTTCTACACGGCGTCGTACGGGAACGCTAAATCGCTTGGCGGCACGTCTTTGCCGGTAGGGTGGTCTCTAGCCACGGCCGAAGCTTCCACCAGGCCAGACCAGGGAAAATTCTGAAATTATAAATTCCCGATTCGGAATTCGTCCTAGAGGATTAAGGTGCCTGAATTGCGGCTTCGCAGCGGAAATCGCAAACCGGTGGACGGACGACCTCAAGCGAGTAGCTGGGAGCCGCTGGAAGCATGCGGGACAAGACCGTGTACTGTGAAGATACATGCAGGCGACCTTCGTCCAGCTGTGGACGTCCATCGGTTCAGACGACGACCGAAAACATATTACTTAAATATTCATAATAGATCAAGAAATCTAAATATATAAAACTGACTGACTGACTGACTGATCTATCAACGCAGAGCTCAAACCAATGGACAGATCGGGCTGAAATTTGCCATACAAATAGCTACAATGACCTAGGCATCCGCTAAGAAAGGATTTTTGAAAATTCAACCCTTAAAGGGATACATAGGTCATTGAAAGTATGAAAATTGAACCTATTACGTGAGCAAAGCTGCGGGAAAAAGCAAGTAAATGAATAAATATAGAGATAAGATATAAAAATACACGTTCATGGATAAAATATTATGTATAATAGCAATGAAAAATTGGATAACAACCCGGGTATAATACCTACTATAGAAATTATTCAGTAATACGAGGCGAAACATGCATCTCGTTAAGGCTTACCGCATCCGGGTATTATCAATGTTATTTTTACCCGCTGGCTATTTAAAAAGTAAAAAGTTTTGCATAGTTATATAAAAGGTAACGCAATATAGAGATTCTATACTCTCTTCTTTTTTCCTCCTAGTTTTATTAATAGTCAGTCCTTTCAATGTGGTCTTGTCTGTCATACATATTATTCTCAAATAACTGACCCCCGCGAGCTCGCCGCGTGAAATAAGTTGTTTTGCCACGAGAACTCCTAAATTTTCCGAATTAAAAGTAGCTATGTCACTCTCCAATTCCTCAACTATGTCCATGCAAAAATCACGGTGATTGTGCTCTGTTGCTGTGTGAGTGAAGGACAAACCAATAAACAAACCCACTTTTGCATTAATAATATTAGTAAGTATGATAAAGAAAAACGACAGGACTTTCTGTAGTTCTTATAGGATACTGCGCAGCATCTATTGCGGGTCTTTGAGATTTCCTGGGGTCAACACTCAATCCATACTAGCGCGGAGTCAAAGCATCAAATGTATCACGATAAAAACTGTTTATAAAACGCAATACTTAATGTATATTATTTTTATTTTGACGCCATTTAAGTTGCTAAGAACTTCGGACATCATATATCAAAACTGGGGACATATTATATACTGCCAACACTTGAAGCCATATTTTTACAATATTGTTGACTTTCGTGTCTTAGAAACATAATTATTATAATCCGTATTTTAGGAACAATAAGGTACAAGACATCAAACTGTCATGCTGAGGTATTGCTTTAGTAAGCTTTAGGTGGCAGTATGGCCCTTGTCGTTTCAATGACCATAGATCCACTGGATCAGGATTTCCTGGATCTCCACAGGACACAGTCTTATGATGCTTGTTTCCAACGTTTCCCAGCTAATCGTTTGAAATCATTAGGTAAATAAATTTAACGGTATTTCAAAGTGTATAAAGCTGGATTTATATATTATGTCTCCGTAAAATTGCAAAAACCGTTCGATTGTAATCTAACTAGCAAAATTGTAAACTGTCGACAGCCAATTTTAACGCATTATTTTCCGGTAGATTATAATCTGTTAGGTATATTAACTCGATAAAACCTACCTGATTATTTATGTCGAACCCTAACCTAACCTGCAAGAAAGAGACAAGAAAACGTAAGTGCAATGAATATTTCAAAATTGACACTCAGCATATTGAACGGTTCACAATTTGTCGACAGTTTATAATTTCGCTAGTTAGATTACAAACTAACGGCTTTTGCAATCTTACGCTGACATATACTTAGGAAAGGCTCGATACTACTCAGTATGTTTGGGTTGGCCCTAAGTTAAAAGTTATATGGGCGTCAGCTACAATAATCCGGCAATGGATCGCAAAGTAATCCAATCAGTGTGAACTAATAATTGTCATTCTGCGGAATTCAACCCTGCCTCAAACAATCTTAGCAATTAGCCTAATGACATTTATTGAAATACTTCACGGAGGCGGGAAAGTTTGCGAATAATATGAATGAGATTAAGCAATCAGGGAGTTCATCGGTTTAATTAAATTACCGAACGTTAATCAATCAAACCCACTTTGGAGTAATATGAAAAGGTTTACGTGATGGGTAAATTGTGGTAAATTAAATAATTTAAGATTTAACCGCGTTTGTTTAACATTAAAATAACTATTGGTAAAAAAAATACTTAGGAACTTGGTGACGTATGTCTCCCAAAGGTGAGGGTTAATACTATGTCGATTGTTTTCGAAAACTAAATGTGTTAATCATCTCATGTATTTAATTTATATAAAAAAATATTTAAGAAATCTGGTGGGAGGCTTCGCCCTTGGCTAGTTACCAACCTAGCGGTAAAGACATGCCACCGATTTAGCGTTCCGGTACGATGCCGTGTAGAAACCGATTAGGGGTATGGGTTAATTATAACTGCCCTTACAGGTTAGCCTGCATCATCACTTACCACTAGGTGAGAACGTCTCCCTGCTGGGCACAGGCCTCTACTCTCATAGGAAAGCGGGAATTAGAGCTTAGATCCACCACGCTGCTCCAATGCGGGTTGGCGGGCTTTAACGACTAATATAATGTTAGTGATAATAACCGGGACCGACAGCTTAACGTGCTCTCCGAGGCACGGGGGTGTAACACCGCCAACTTCCTAACTCCGGGCTAGTACTGAAAATTTCTAGTCAGAAAAATCCAATACTCAATTATGGCCCGACCCGGGACTCGAACCCGGAACCTCGTCGGCCGCAGTCGAACATGCCAACCACTAGACCAACGAGGCTGTGAGATGAGGTTCAGTCTCAAAATATTTAGATGGGATATGAGATGGTTAAGGAATGTATTTTCGCAAAGGATTATAAAACAAAAATTCTTTGAACTTCCGAATTTCCTTGGAAAATAATATTTACATGTGCGTTATTAATGTTTTATTATGTTGAGAAATCGTAAAAGCTTATTTATTTTGTAGCAGGGTTCTAAAGTTATTGAAAATAACTAGCTTAAAATAATATGGCCCAATTAATTAACTTGGTATACCTATAACATTTAGAGCACCAATAAGCCGATTTAACAGATCAAGTAATTTGCTCCTAAAATTAATTAGTAATATCCATACTAATATTATAAATGCGAAAGTGTGTCTGTCTGTCTGTCTGCTACGCTGTCCTGGCCCATCTTTTCAACCGATTGTGCTGAAATTTCGTATAGAGGGAAGACATAGGCTAGAATCGAATAAAGGTTAGAAATTCGGAGGGAAAAATACCTTAAATATTAAAGAAAATCAAGATTTGACGCTGCGCTGCGGTTTTAGAATGGAAAGTTCCTGGTTCGATTCCAATGCTTACCATCAGGTGAGGTCGCAGACAAGGGCTGGGCCTATTACTTTGCACTTTTCAAAGGGCCCTGTGGTAAGGATGGGCGTGGATATTACACAGCAATAAGGACCAAATTAGGGACCCTTTCTTCCTAAATAGTGTAATAACACTACACTGATTCAAGTGTAAGGGTCCCTTGCAAAAGTGTAGTGTAATAGGCGTACTTGCAGTGTAATAAAAAAAAACACACGAAGGGCTCTGCCAACACTTAGAGCCATGTTGGGGCTGAATCTGTTGTACACAATCTCGTAACTAAACTAAAATGAAATATTGTTAACCCTTTCATAATACTTCCTGTGGAAAGGGACAGGACTAGATTTAAAGCCGTAATTTTAGTATAAGTTTAGAGATCTTTGCCTACCTTTGCACGTCTTTGACATGCCGTCAATAGATTTAGCGTTCCGCTACGATGCCGTGTAGAAACCGAATAGGGGTATGGGTTTAATATAACCGCCATGCCCCTAACAGGTTAGCCCGCTACCATCTTAAATTGCATCATCACTTACCATCAAGTGAGATCGCAGTCAAGGTAAAAAAAAACATAAAGGCGGTGCAAAATATACTGCAATGTTTTTAAGCTCCAGTTTAGCATAAGTTTCCTGAGGCCGTCCATATTTTATATTTAAAATGGCGGGCCCATAATTCATATTTACGTCCGGGGCAGCACTCGGCCATAAATGTCGTCACTGAACGGGGCTGCGGGGACCTTCCTGTATCAATATTAAGTGTTAAATGCTGGCTACTAAAACTTTCACCTATATTCCAGGGGCCATACTGCCTTCGCTTAAAGCAATCCACCACCACCACTACAGCCCATTAACGTCCCACTGCTGGGCACAGGCCTCCACTCTCATAGGAGAGCGGGAATTAGAGCTTATTCTTTATTCTTTATTCTTTATAAAAACATGCCAGGGAAGACTTTACAGTCGCCCAATTCATCTTCCCTGGCTACAAAATTACCTACAACTACAATTACAACTTAAACATAACAAAGACATACATAACTAAAATACGCTAAATACTTAACAAAAATCCTTAAAAAAAAAATATATGTTTACATAACTAAATGATTACAAAAAAAAAAAAAAAAATTACAGTAGAAATATAATTAAAACCATGACAATAAAATTTTACCATTAAATTATTTCTAAAAAAGGCTTTATTTGTTTAATGAGTTGTAGCGGTAGCTTAGACCCACCACGCTGCTCCAATGCGGGTTGGTGGGCTTTAACGACTATTATCATGTTAGTGATAATAACCGGGACCGACGGCTTAACGTGCTCTCCGAGGCACGGGGGTGAAACACCGCCAACTTCCTAACTCCGGGCTAGTATTGAGAATTTCTAGTCAGAAAAACCCAACACTTATTATGGCCCGACCCGGGACTCGAACCCGGGACCTCGTCAGCCGCAGTCAAACATGCTAACCACTAGACCAACGAGGCAGTTCTTAAAGCAATACTTAAGCATTATTACTCAAAATGACAATTCAATTCAAAATTCCAAATTCTTTATTTGCAGAAACATTCTTCACAATGAGATGTTATTTGTTAGTTTTCGGTATAAATGTTTCACCTTATAATAAGGCATGCAAAATTAGATATTTGGTTTTTATTATTTATTATTTGAAATTTAAAAATTCATCTATTGTGTAGAAGCACCTTTCCGTAAGCCACCTTTTAAGTCTTGACTTAAATAGATTGAAAGTTCTCTAATTGCTTTGGGAATTTTATTGTATACTATAATAGATTTTACTGTTTTGCTAACCTGTAAGGGGCATGGCAGTTATATTAAACCCATACCCTTATTCGGTTTCTACATGGCATCGTACTGGAACGTTAAATCGCTTGGCGGCACGTCTTTTACCGGTAGGGTGGTAACTAGCTACGGCCGAAGCCTCCCACCAGGCCAGACCAGGGAAAATTCTGAAATTATAAATTTCCAAACCCTGCCGGGGATCGATCCCAGGGCATCCACACGTTAAGGCAAACAGCACTCAACACTGCCCCACGGAGGTTATCGTTTTGTTTCAAGGAAGTCTCAGGTTTGCGTTCCGGATGGGTTAATTTTGAAAAATCCTTTCCACAATATTCAGTATGAAATAGATGTTGGATTGATAAAGTGTAACTTTAGGTGGTGTAGGAGTTATCAATAGACCTTAGGGATGCATGAAAAAGTATTTTAGGTACATAGGAAGTAGAATACAGGACTTACTTTTGTCGACGAGACGATTTCAGCCACAATTATTGAATTGAATAGTATACTTCTAACTAAGCTAGTAGCTCCTATATATTATTCTAGTAGAATCCCACCTCATACGGAAACACTGTATATGTCACCCGTTTTAGGTTTGTAAGGTTGTAAAAACCCTTAGATTATAATCCCACTCGCGAAATTGTAAACTGTCGACAAATTTTGATCTGTTCAATGTTCTGAGTGACAATTTTTGAAATATTCATTATTGTATTTACGTTTTCATGTGTCTTTCTTGTAGGTTAGGTTAGGGTTCGACATATATAAACAGGTAGTGCAGGTAGGGCACTTAGGTTCTATCGGGTTAATATACCTAACAGATTACAATCTATCGAAAAATAATGCGTTAAATTGTAAACTTTCGACTGTTTGCAATTTCGCGAGTTAGATTATAATCTAACGGTTTATATAATCTTACGGTGACATCTACAATCCTCTCTCCGTGGTCGAATGTCGGCTACGGCCGCCTCTTTCCAGAGATTAGCCATCTGTGTGGGAGATATTATAGTGCACAAGTGTGTGCGCATGCACAGGTATACCTGTTCCTCTATTCTCATAGCTCGATGGGACGGAATATCCAACACGACCGGAGAGAGATCAGGTGCAGGACCGACGTATTTCATGCTCTTTGAGGCACGGTGGTGAAACACCGCCAACTTCCTAACACCGGGCTAGTAAGTACAGAGAATTTTTTGTCAGAAAAAACAATTGCTTACTTGTAGAAAAACCAATACCCGGGACTCGAACCCGTATCTCGTCGGCCACACTCGAACATGCTAACAACTAGACCAACGAGGCAGTCAAACAGTCAATTCACGATAGTAATATAACTGCTAGATTATAACATTACTGGACTGTATTACATAAAACAGCCGGGTTAGTATTTTGTAATTTTTTTTTTGACTTGTCCCTATTTTTTTATAAAAAGGTCATACCAAGAAAACTTGGGCTCTATATCCTACAAGTTTAGAGAGAAGATTAGCGTAAAGTTATATAAAAATAATTAGTGGCACAGAGTTTAATGAGAGTGGCCTTTTATCGCAGCTGCTAACCCCACTTCTTTTCATACGATATGAGGTTTATTTTGTATGTTTTCTACTTAAGGGTTGCCGCGGTCTTATGGACCTAAATTTGTTTTTTTATGAGGCTAGGGTTAAATGGTGAAAGTGGATTTTGTAAAAAGGGTTGTTTATTAAAGCATTTCCTTGTTTTTTCACGTTGTTAATTAATTGCAGGAGGGGCATAACAATTTTCGAAACGGAAAAACACTTAGAAAGATTCCTTTTTTTAATAATTGGTTTCATGCTTTATATTAAAAGCGTTTTAAAATATTATCAACAAATCGGTTACAGGTTTTTTTTTTGTGTAGGTAACATTCACCGACTGAATGGTATACCAAGTTATTTAGTCAGTTTTCGGTTAAGCTGACATGAATATCGTATAGCTAAAACAGTGAATTATTTTGGTATAAAAGTTAAATTGGACATGTGAAAAAATATAGATCTATGAAACCAAACTGTACCAGTTTATGTACACGTGTGTGAACTAGAAGCCGGCGACTTTGTCCGCGTATTCCCGGGTGAACTTCCTAATTTATCGTTATAAAACGTAGCGGATACATACGTACAAGTACAAAATATTCGTACTCATAAGCATTTTATTCAAATAAACTTATTGAAAATACTTTTGAATCGTCGAGTGAATCTACCACTGGTTCAGAATTTCCCTTTCTATCGTGAAGAATCAGCAAGAAACTCGGTGGTGGCTTATTTGAAATCATTTACAACTAGCAGATGCCCGCTACTTGTTGCTCTTTTCTTTTATAGGAAAAAGGTTACAAAAGTTAACAATACAACACATACATAACGTTACAATTAGTATTACACTGACTTGTGGGTCACTGGATGCGAGGCCGGTTGCTTCCATGCAACTTTGTCATTAATAAAATCATCGACAGTGTAATAACCTCGACTTAACTGATGCTGTTTAACAGGGTCTTTAAATCTATGTAATGGCAAATCCAGAAACTCTTTGGGAACCATGTTATAAAAGCGTACATTCGACCCCACAAAGGATTTGTACACCTTGCGCACACGATATGACACTGTTACAAGCTTATGACGGTTTCTAGTACATCGATTGTACTTTGTATATTCAAATGAACTTCGAAGTCATTGTACGTGTATTACGTAAGGTGGAATGAAAATACGAATGTAAGGATTATCCAAAGAAAATACCAAGTATGAAATAAAATACCAGTAAAGGAAGACTAGATAAGAAGTACAACAATATAATATGCCAATTTTTATTCCACCGTTGCATCCGTGAGGTGATCAGGCTGCTTATTTGCTCTGAGGTGGAGATCAAAATACATACTTGAATGTAAAGAGTTTTTGTTCGTCTGTACATCTATTTTATCATAAGTTTTATTTAATATATAATTTATCCATACTACTTATTATTAAAACTTATTTGAGCGAAAGTGTGTCGCTCTGTTTGTCCGTTACATTTTCAAGTAACATCCGTTTAATTGATAAACAAAGTTTAAATAGCTATTCTGGCAACACACAAAGGCTACTTTTATCCCGGCAAATCAAATATTATTTTCTACGGATTTATATCCCACGTACAGCGGACGCCTGCATCCAAGTGCGGAAAATAATCCCAGGATACATAGAAGAAGAAGATATCTCAGAAACTAAATTTTATTTTCTAGGGAGATGGACCACAATCTAAGTCGTGGATATCATCTATTGTTGCAATAATTGATTGTCTATTTGTTAGCACTAACAATTCCGAAACAAAGTGGCAAAATGACGTACATTTTTTGATTTTGGAACGTGGGGTTAAGGACCTGGAAAATTCCAAAAGTTTTTATCCCGGAAAATCAGGGTGTTTAATTCCACGCGGACGAAGTCTCAGGCATCTTATAGTACGTAAGAGTGGCATTATCATATTCAGTAATACCTTTACAGCCGCGTTTGGATGGCACGCCGATGGCATCGGAATGGCGGTTTTCCATTCGATACAACGTGTACTTATTTATGTAAATGTTGCTAGTCGGGGCGTAAAGAGCGTCCTATTGTTGGTTGACTTTGTAAATTTCTTTTTTTTTATTTTTTATTATAGAATAAGCTTGCACTTGACGAAAATCATGCTTCATACAAAGCGATGATGAGGCCTAGGTTGGAGCGCGCCCACCTAGAGAATGGTTATTCACTATTTCCTTCAAGATATCTTGAGCTCTTGTCTTGATATTTTTATTTAGTAAAGTAAATATTTCTTAATTATTGGGAAAAATATGGTACCGACAATATTGTCTAGACGTTATTAGATTCATTTTAAGGCACATGCACATTTTATCGTTACCGGCGTCCAAATATTATTTATCTTCTTATTTAAGAAATTCAAGAATTCTTGTGCCGAATAAAAAAAAATGTTTAATGATAATTAAAAAGCTCTTTTTTAACTGCTATAGTTTATATCAATTTTGCTGTTGTGTGCCTACTGCAACTAACAACTAACTAGGCATATTGTGCGTAGTCGAATTTTCACGAATGTGCATGAAGCGATTTGATTCTATTTTTATTTGAACCGCTAGAACAAAAGACATTATTCCGTCCCCATACAAAGTTCGCCTAAGAACCAACAGTCATAAAACATTGATTACTGGGTTCAAATAAATACCTTTTTATACTTGAGAGCAGATTAAAACAACGGACACTCGCTAAGAAATGATTTATTATCAAAAATATTTTCAATTTTGAGGTTCAGGTTCAGATTCAGAACACTAGCGCACTTAGCACTTTAAGCTGCTTTTATCTTGTTTCTTACAATACAGATCTAGCACTCAAGCGGTGGCATTGCATTTTATTTTAAACTGTAAGTTATTGATCTGTGGTTGATAATCGAGAGACGGAAACGTATAGTAATCAATTTAATACCCATTTATTTATTTTGTAATTAATTTGAAGTGTCCGTTGAATTCTAATATTTGAAATAAAGGTTATAAAATAAGCTAAGAATTACTGTATATTTAAACACATGTTGATTCTTAGGCGAATTTGGTCAATGTCCTTTACACATTACAAAAACTCGAGGTTCGTAACTATAACTTCTCTGGGGCAGTGGGGAGCGCTGTTTTTACAAGTGGGATGACCCGGATTCGATCCACGACAGGGACAATCTCGGAGTTTATAATTCTGGTTAGGTTATTTAATCATTTATTTATCTCAGGGCTATTTACCTAGAGCCCATAGAGTATAGTCAGCAAGTCTTCCGCTTCCGAGAGGACAGCGTAAGTTTTCTGTTGCTAGCGTGAAATAGCAGCAGTAGGTATAGTCGCAGGTCGAGCGAACGCATGTTGACGTTTTACTAGGACGGTCATTAACCTTAGATAACACAGTAATATTGCAGAGTGGCGAAATAAGATCCACACGCACATCGCCGCGACGTATTTTTTATACGACTGCCTGAAAAAGGAGTATAATGTTTTCAGGGTTCATGTATGTATGTGAGTTTGTATATTCCACCATAACTTCTATACGCCTGAACCGATTTTGATAAATGAGGTACCGTTAGAATCCCTAGCTTATTCCGGGTGACTTATGCTAGTAAAATTTTAAAAAATTGATGGGGTGACCATGGTCCCGCATTAAAGACTAAAATTGAAAAAAAAAATCGAAAATAAGATTTACTATATAATCATCGTCTAGAAAATGATGAGTAGATTCCAAAAATATATAACACTAGTTCAATATCCAGTGATTCACAAAAAAATATCATTTAATAAAAAATGTGAATAAGATTCCAAAGGCTATATTATATGCAAATCGCTTCCTATGGAGGTAAACTCCGAAAATAATATGGCAGGGCAGTCGTATTTTTTAATTCGTTAAATTAATTTCACTTGTTATGGGTTCTTAATGGATTATGAATGAATGGTCTGGAGGAGATCACTTTTGGTGATAAGACCGCCCTTGCGCACTTTGTTTTCTGTACTTTGTAAGTGTTTACTTTGTATCTTTATGTTTTGTGTGGCAATAAAAAATATATCTATCTACCAATGTATCTTTAAGCGTAAAAGGTTACAAGGGAATACTGTTTTGGTACAATTATTAACAGGCGGTTTCTGTCAACACAAATATTTGCGTAGGACGGTTCTGCAAGCGTCGGATAATCCTTAAAATGCAAATTTGCACGGAACCAAATCAACACGGACAGTTTTCTAGGTTAGCGTTGCTTAAACAGATTTTTCTGGCTTCTTTGTCTATTATTTTGCTTGGGAGGTGTATTATGTTTAATTTCACAATGATTCATATGTCTTTTTGTGAGTTTGTGTTGTTAATATGTTGATTCACATCTACTAATTAAGGCCAATATTTTTGTACGCCTGCCAGCACAAAATAGTGTTTTTTGAAAAAAACGGTCAAGTGCGAGTCGGACTCGCGCACCCAGGATTCCGTACAAACCTGTAGTAAGTTTAAAATTATTAAAAATATTTTTATTTTGTGATGTAACTAAAAATTTCTGCTTTTTCCAATTTTTCCTTTGCCTGTGCTATAAGACGTTGCTTTGTACCAAATTTCAAGATTCTGAGTTTTGATTCCCTTGCGAGTGTCGAAAATTTGCAGCAAAAACGGTTCTATCTTTTGATTGCGTTGGCTTGGAAGTTTGATTTTAATACAGCTACAAGGGACATTAGACCTGTGTATTTGATATGATTTTCAGCTTCTGAGAAAAAGGGTCTTGACAGAAAGATGGACGGACAACAAAGTGATCCTATAAAGGTTCCGTTTTTTCCTTTTGAGGTACGGAACCTCAAAAGGAAAAAACGGTACCTAAAAATGTACCAACTCATACCTACTACTTGTTTATTTAAAAATAGTGATAATAACCGGAACAACGTGCTGTTCGAGGCACGGAAGGAACGAAACTGCCAAATTCGGACTACCAAATTCGGTTATTCATCCAGTTACAGACTTGGATCAACGTTGTTTAACAGTCCCAATCGACTGATATGCGTTGTCATAACTAGGCCACTCGTCCCTTAAGTTTTTCAATGTAGTAAAAATGTTTTACTATTATAGCAAAAACTTGAGGTAAACATCAGGAGCTTGACTCAGACTGCGGTAATTTTTTCCCGCATATATTGGTACTTGGAAGCTGGAGCAGTCGTATTAATAAAACATGAAGGTAGAGCCACGAACGTCGGTGGTCACCTTAGAATAACGAATTTGAAACGTCCAGTGTGCTTAGTATGACATTTAACTTCTCACTGACGTTGATAGATTCGAACTTCGATACACAAAAAGTACAATTCAATTCAATTCAAATGTATTTATTGCGAACGGTTTTAAACAGATATCACACAAATGTTCAACAGCCAAATTCCGCGGGCCAGCATGCAATATACCACAATTACTTATGGAACATGTTAAGTATATGGTAAAACTAGCTATAATCTATCTCTGTGCCAAATTTCAGCCAGATCCGTTCAGCCGTTGGGGCGCGATTGAGTAACAAACATCCATACATCCATCCAAACTTTCGCATTTATAATATTAGTAAGATTAGTAAGAAGTAAGATAAGATAAGATTATGTCAAATTCAATGTGAGAATACAAATTAAATAAATTAAAATGAAATAAACATAAATAAAATAACTTAAATATCTTTGAATAAAAAAATTGTAACAATGATTTTAATTTTACAGCGTTGTGGTTTAGAGTGCTGGTTATGTATGGACCAATGAAATGCTTTACCCTGGCACTTATTAATTGAGCGTGAGTCAAATTATCGAGTGGTTGAAGCGCAGGGGATATAAGATATTATAAATCGTGGCAACATGATGTTAAAAATTAATTCAACGAATTAAAAAATACGACTGCCCTGCTATATTATTTTCGGAGTTTACTTCCATATGAAGCGATTTGCTTAAATAGCCTTTGGAATCTTATTCACATTTTTATTAAATGATATTTGTTTGTGAATCACTGGATATTGAACTATAATGTTATATATTTTTGGAATCTTCTCATCATTTTCTAGATGATGAGAAACCGAATAGGGGTATGGGTCTTATTATAACTACCATGCCCCTAACAGGTTAGCCCGCTACCATCTTAGACTGCATCATCACTTATCATCAGGTGAGATCGCAGTCAAGGGCTAACTTGTCGTGAATTAAAAAAAAAAGAAAAAAAGATGATTATATAGTTAATCTTATTTTCGAAATTTTTTTTTCAACTTTAGTCTTTAATGCGGGACCATGGTCACCGCATCAATTTTTTTTTTAATTTTACTAGCCTATATCACTTGGAATAAGCTAGGGATTCTAAGGATACCTCATTTATCAAAATCGGTTCAGGCGTATAGAAGTTATGGTGGAATATACAAACTCACATACATACATACATACATACTTACATACATACATGAACCCTGAAAACAATATACTCCTTTTTTCAGGCAGTCGTATAAAAATGACAATGTTCTTTCTTGTAATTGAGCTTAGCAAATAAATTAAAGTCCATTTCACTTTGATGCCAAAGTATATCGCTCGAATTCTAACAACATTTCTGAGCTGTATAATCTCATACTAAGCATACTGACCACTGCAGTTGGTTTATTGAATTGGTCCAAAGTGACGTTTGCGAAATGTCAAGTGGCGCTGACTGATCAGAAATAAATACAATTTTTACCTTTTGGAGGTAGAAATAGAAATAGAAATAGAAATCTTTATTAAAGAAATTAACTTAAGTACAGATACAATGAATTCCTGGCCCCTAAACTAGGAAGACCCATATCTCAGGGGCCAGTTCCTTCCCAGCAATTAATAATATTTTTCAAAATGTGCTGTGAATTCTAAAAAGGTAACAATTTTTAGTTATTCTACATTTTCGTCAGGTAGTACTTGTGGATAAATTGAGATCGTTTTCCCTAATATATCGGGCGACGAAATAATCAACGACACGACGGAACTTGGAACTGTACATACTCGTATTTATTTTTATAAACCGCCACAAGTAGTTCTAAATAAGTCACGTAACAATGTAAGTATAATATAATACTAGACAATGCCTGCAACTAAATCCGCGTGGATTGAGGTTTTTGGTTTTTGGTTCTCTTTGATTTTTCGGGTAAAATAGTATATATAATAGTTTGCTCTTTTCAGGGATGCAACCTTTTTTTTTCTTTTTTTTTATCCACTACAAGTTAGCCCTTGACTGCGATCTCACCTGATGGTAAGTGATGATGCAGTCTAAGATGGTAGCGGGCTAACCTGTTAGGGGCATGGCAGTTATATTAAACCCATACCCCTATTCGGTTTCTACACGGCATCGTATCGGAACGCTAAATCGCTTGGCTGCTCGTCTTTGCCGGTAGGGTGGTAACTAGCCACAGCCGAAGCCTCCCACCAGGCCAGACCAGGGAAAATTCAGAAATTATGAATTCCCAAATTGACCCTGCCGGGGATCGAACCCGGGACCTCCACACGTTAAGACAACAGCGCTTCACACTGCGCCAAAAACCTACCTCTGAACAATTTTTTATCAAAATCGATGAAACAGATGGGCCGTAAAAGCGTAGCAGACAGGCAGACAATCGCATTGAAAGTACAAGTGTGTATGCTATTATCTGTTAGATATATCTTATCCCTTTAATAGACTTCATTAACTAACTTGAACTAATAGATAAGGGGCTTAGATTTCCGTATAAGGCTAGGTATAAGGCTATACGGACTTGCAATTATATTTGCCATGCAGCGGATGAAGCGACGCAACCTTATCAGGCGGCGTAATATCCATACTAAAGACACACGAGTATCCTTATTCTGTAATAATGAGAGGTATGTAATTATGTATGTTTCCAAATTATAATAAATAATAATAAATTTGTAAGTTCGCGCACGAGTTGAATGCAGAGCAAATGTATGGTGACACATACATTCAACTCGCGCGTTTCCCTATATATTCTTGTAATTGTTTATGTATTATTAGAATGTATAGTTTATGTAGTATATTGTTTGTATTGTTGTTGCACTATCCCGTTTCGTTGCATTTATTTCTTTATTCAAAGGTTGTCTGGAGGAGATCACTTTTAGTGATAAGACCGCCTTTGCGCACTTATTAATGTTTGCTTGTTCACTGTTTTTGTTTATTTTTTAATGTTTTGTGTGGCAATAAAGTATTTATCTATCTATCTATTATAATACTCTTTGCTCGCGCGCGAACTGTAGATGATAGCATAGACTTCAAGTCTGTCAGTGATAAATTGAAAGAAGCAAGTCTGCGATCAAACTCACTACAGCCCATTGACGTTCCACTGCTGGGCAAAGGCCTCCACTCTCATAGGAGAGAGGGAATTAGAGCTTAGACCCACCATGCTGCTCCAATGCGGGTTGGCAGGCTTTAACGACTATTATCATGTTATTGATAATAACCGGGACCGATGGCTTAACGCGCTCTCCGAGGCACGGGGGTGAAACTTCCTAACTCCTGGCTAGTACTGAGAATTTCTAGTCGGAAAAACACAATACTTAATTATGAAATGAACCTACCCTTTTAAATAGGGGATTAATGACCTACCCATTGCGAACGATTCGGTCTCAAAGGTTTGGTGCAATTAATCATCATCATTCAGTACTAAATTTTGACGTCTGATCATGAAAAATTCATAAAATGCCTTAAAACTTGGGCATTCATTAAAAATTGGTTAAGTGTGAGCCAAAATACGCATAAGGTTCCATAATTGTAGTTTTTTTTATTCACTACAAGTTAGCCCTTGACTGCGATCTCACCTGATGGTAAGTGTTGATGCAGTCTTAGATGGTAGCAGGCTAACCTAGAGTATGGCTAACAGGTAGAGGTAAGAGTATGGCTAACAGGTTAGCCATACCCCTATTCGGTTTCTACACGGCATCTTACTGAAACGCTTAAACGCTTGGCGGCACGTCTTTGCCGGTAGGGTGGTAACTAGCCACGGCCGAACCCTCCCACCAGGCCAGACCAGGGAAAATTCAGAAATTATAAATTTCCAAATTGACTCTGCCGGGGATTGAACCCGGGACCTCCGCACGTTAAGACAACAGCGCTACACACTGCGCCACGGAGGTCGTCAATGGAGTTGGAGTTTTTTGCCAAAAACTGTAACGTCATTAAGTACGTTATACAGTTCGCGCGCGATTTGAATGCAGAGTAACTGTATGGTCCCCATATCTGTGACCATACATTTACTCTGCATTCAACTCACGCGCAATCTATACCTATTTAGTTTTTGACTGCCTCGTCGGTCTAGTGGTCAGCACGTTCGACTGCGGCCGACGAGGTCATAACAAGTACTTATTAAGGTTTTTCTGATAAGAAATTCTTAGGAAGTTGGCGGTGTATCACCCCCGTGCCTCGAAGACCACGTTAAGCCGTAAAGTGCTTAAAAAGACTCGGGCAACAGTAGTTATTAGGTACTCTAGGTTGTATCCACAAAGTGTATACAGTCCAGAGTAGAATAGTCCACCTATATTATGGTCAATCTCTTTTCGCTCGTCACGACGCAAGAGTTGAGCAAATGTTTGTCCAGTGTTAATTAAAAAGATATTGCTTGATCACCGCCGTCCAGAAAAATACCCGGTCGTAGCCCGGGCGGGCGTGAAATTGAACTTTATTGCTACTTCTATTTTGATGGCAAACTCTTAGGCGATGTATTATTGGAGCGATACGTGATATCGTATGTGATCCATGATACTAATATTATAAATTGTTTCGTATAAATGCGAAAGTGTGTAATTTGTCTGTCTGCTACGAAATCTCGGCCCATCTTTTTAACCGATTTTGACGAAATTTGGTACAGAGGTAGGCTCTACTTTTATTCCTAAATAATCAAAGTTCACGCCGGAATCAAAATATCATTACCCACATCATCATGTAGTAGAAAATAAAACTAACCCATACTAATCTTATAAATACAAAAGTGTGTTTCCTCTATCTGCTATGATTTCTCGGCCCATTTTCTCTACCGATTTTGACTAAATTTGATACAAAGATAGGTTGCATCTCAGGCAAAAATGACCCTAAAGCGTCTTAGTCCTAAAAACACATCGTAAGGCATTTTACCACGGTTATCTGCCTCTGCTGTTGACAAAAGAGCTGGTTATTTTTTTGCAGAAACGATCAGGATGGCCGTTCAACGCGGAGATACATTCAGAATACGCCGGCTTGTAAGACGGGTTAGTAATAGATTACGCTAAATAGATACAAGATTTATTTTTATCATTTCTATAAAAAACGCACTGGTCACTTACTTATAATACCTATGTCTACATAAATACTATACAGATAATTACCAGTAGCATTGTAGTTCGTATACCTACGCGGTCGTATAGCAGTCAAACCGGTAATAAATAGCAATCTAATCTTGTCGATCGTGAACTTAGAATTACCTAAGTAGGTACTAACTGGAAACAGTGTACTTAAAACCACAGTGACTAGAGTGCATTTTAATAAGTTATACGTATTTTATTAATCTCAATTAGTATTTTATAAAAGCCCCGCTGGCTAACTTTTAACGATTAATTTCTATATGGTTAGGTACTACTAATGAAACAGTGTAAAATCACAATGACAGTATTTTACTAAGTTATGCGTATTTAATTATTCTCAATTATTAGTATTTTATAAAAACGAGTTTTTACGACGAGTAATTTTTAAATGGTTTTTACTGGAACAACGCAATCATAACTGAATAAATATGAATATTCAGTTGCTACGTCAAGTAAGTACTTACCTTTATTTATTGAGTGGAAAAATATATTTTAGAAATTGATCTTAGTTTAAGGATAATAAATGCGAAAGTTTGGATGGATGGTCCATGGTAGGATGGATGTTTGTTACTCGATCACGCCAGAACGGCTGAACTGATCTGGATGAAATTTGGCACAGAGCCTGGAATAACCCATAGGCTACTTTATACCCTGGAAAACTAAAGAGTTCCCGAGGAAACCAAAAACCTCAATCCGCGCGGACGAAATCGCGGGCGTCAGCTAGCCCATACTAATATTATAAATGCGAAAGTGTGTCTGTCTGTCTGCTACAACCGATTTTCCGCATTCATTATGATTAGAACCCTTATAAAGTGAGATTATCTTGAAATCCCTAATTATACCACAATTTTCTATAAAAGATCTTTCACAGCAGAAGCTACTCGTCTTTGGAACTCCCTTCCTGAACAAATTAGGGAAAGTCAGTCAGTACATATTTTTAAATTCAGAGTAAGACAGCATTTTCTTTCAATGTTATAGTATGTATTACATAGTATATATATACATATTTTATCCTACTTTATATTAGGTAATTTATTTATTTTGTATTTATATGGTTCTGAATTGTATATGTGTATTTAGTCTGTGTAAGTAGTATGTAGTTTCTTATTTAATTATATAAAAAATAGTATATCAATTTATTTGTAGTTTTTTTTTTTTAATTCCAATAAAATATTTTATTTTTGTACCTATACCACTTAACAATTTCACCTTACTCACTTTCAAGGAAGGCTGGAAGAGATTTCTTTTTAGAGATAAGCTTTACCTTTGTCCACTTTTTTTAAAATTAGTTTTAAGACAATATTTTGTACAAAAATAATAAAAATAAATAAATAAATAAATTATATTACTGAGAAAAAACTCAGTATAGTTCTATTTTTTTCAGCTGTTCGTGGTCAGTTCATCACTACTCGCAGCCATATCCACAGGAGGTGTTTTGGGTTTGCCCAGCATTCTGGTACAACAGTTGAAAAGGAACGACAGTTTGATTCACATTGACCTGGATACGGAGTCATGGATGGGTAATATTTTATTCAACCTCTAAAGTTCTTTTAACGACCACCTTTCTGGGGTTTTTTGAGTCATGCAGCTCACGGGTGTATCGTTTATAATGACATTTCAGAAATAAAAAATACATTTGAGTTTGAGTTGTAATTTCTAAATCAGCCGAGCTTTGGTCTGGCGAAACACTGATACTGATAATATAACCTGATGAGAGAGATAAGCATTGGATGTGGCTGTTCACCACCTAACCGACAAAGATTATAGCGTACAGCAAACCGACTATAGATGTGTTATCTGTAGTCGGTTTGCTGCACGTTAGGTTTAATCTTAAATATTTCATTATTTTACTATAAATGATTTTTTTATTTCATGTAGGACAACTTGTGTCACTTATGAAACGTTAAGACTCTTCCTATACTTTTAGGAAGCTGACATTTTAGACACTTTTTAAGACATATGGTGTCTTATGGTGTTTAATACTTTCTATTTTTGTTTCCGTAGCTGCACCCAGTATACAGATTTAATAGTAAACAGATTCACGTGATAATCTATCGGTTGCAGCTTCCGTTCACGGCTTTGCTGGAGCTCCGAGCATCTTAGTGCCATACTTGATGCAGCACTGGGGCAGGCGGCTTGGATTCCGGGTTTGCTGCCTGACTGTGTTGATAGGCTGGATCATGCTGTGCTTCGCCAATAGCACCCTCGTTATAATAATCGCCGAAATCTTCCAAGGCGCTGGCGTCAAGAGCTTACTCTTAGTCTGCATGATGACTATCAGCGAAATGGTCGACCCAAGAATCAGAAACCAATCGATAGTATTGTACGGCGTATTCCAAACGTTTCTCGTATTCTTCGTTCACACAGCGGGAAACTTCATTCACTGGAAAACAATAAGCCTAATTATGAGCTTTCCGCTCGCATTGACCATTATTTTTAGTTTTATTTGGCCAGAATCGCCGGCCTGGCTAGCTTACAAAGGTAGGTTTGAGGAGAGCAAAAAATCCTTCATATGGCTACGGGGCAAAAATAAAGAGTCGCTTGAAGAGATGAATGCTCTCTTTACTGCTCAAAGGGAGTTTTTGCGCGCTGAAATGTCCACAAAAATCGCAAAACGCAGTAAACCGCTAATGAGAACTGTATGGCAAAAAATAACAAGCCGAGATTTTTATTTACCGATTTTTCACATGTTCGTGTTACATACCTGCTACTATTGGAGCGGTAACTTATTGATAGTTGTTTATGCGATCAATATAATCGGTAAAGTTGTGGAAGACAGTGAAGCTGCTTTTATTGGCATGATTGTTATAGACATTGCTTTTGTAATAGGTAATTCAATTTGTCCTATTTTACTCAAATATGTTGGTAACAAACCTATTCTTTTAATAGGTGGTGCATTCTCCGTACTATTTTTGTTAGGGTCATCTATTGTTTTATACTTACAACAAATAGCTATCGTTGCGGATGACTCAACTCTATGCTTGTATTTTTTAGTAGGATTCATGGTATGATCTTCTACGGCTCTTTATATGATACCTTTTGGAGTTTCAACAGAAATAATTCCATTACGACACCGAGGGGTGGCAGGATCAATTTATATCATGTTCATGAGTTTGTCGTACACTAGCTCCCTTAAATCTGTTCCATACATAATCAAGCATATAGGGATACACGGAATTTTTATACTCTATTCGATAATTTTAATCGTTTGCCTGTTGTGGATTTGGAAATTTATACCGGAAACAAGAAACAAAACACTGCAATGTATAGAAGAATATTTTGTTGCAAACTCAAATGTGTCAGTTATGATAATTAATGAAGAAACGAATGATATTGACAATTTAGACAATGTTAATTAAATATCTAGCATCCAGTAATTTACGTTTTTGTTAGAAGTACTGCCAAACTAAGTAACTACCAAAAATCCATATTCATATTAGTATTATAAATGCAAAAGTGTGTCTGTCTGTCTGTCTGCTACGCTTTCACGGCCCCTCTATTCAACCGATTTTGATGAAATTTGGTATTAACATACACTATACATTGGTGGTAACATAGAGTACTTTTTATTCCGGAAAATTAAGGGGTTCCCCGGGAATAACAAAACTTACCTTATCCACGCGGACGAAGTCGCGGGCATCATCTAGTTACTAGATGATATATCTTTTAACGAATTATGTAATACTAGATTCTAGTATTAAATATTTAACTAAAACGTGTTACCATTTTCTTTTTTTTTATCCACTACAAGTTAGCCATTGACTGCAATCTCACCTGATGGTAAGTGATGATGCAGTCTAAGATGGTAGCGGGCTAACCTGTTAGGGGCATGGCAGTTATATTAAACCCATACCCCTATTCGGTTTCTACATGGCATCGTACCGGAACGCTAAATCGCTTGGCGGCACATCTTTGCCGGTAGGGTGGCAACTAGCCACGGCCGAAGCCTCCCACCAGACCAAACCAGGGAAAATTCAGAAATTATAAATTCCCAAATTGACCCTGCCGGGGATCGAACCCGGGACCTCCGCACGTTAAGACAACAGCGCTACACACTGCGCCACGGAGGTCGTCAAAGATTCTTCTTTGAGATCGTTCTTTAAGATTGTTTTCTGCAGAAGTGACAACCACAAACATCAGTAGGTACAAAAAGCGAACTTTTTTCTCTCCAGCCTGTTTCTAGTCTTGATGGAATGAAATTAAATACTATTTCCAACATTAATAAACATCCACTCCACTACAGCCTATTAACATCCCACTGTTGGGCACAGGCCTCCACTCTCATAGGAGAGAGGGAATTAGGAGCTGAGACCCACCACGCTGCTCCAATGCGGGTTGGCGGGCTTTAACGACTATTATCATGTCAGTGATAATAACCGGGACCGACGGCTTAACGTGCTCTCCGAGGCACGGGGGTGAAACACCGCCAACTTCCAACTCCGGGCTGGCACTGAGAATATCATAATTGAAAAACCCAATACCTAACAATTTTTATGCCCGACCGGGAATCGAACCCAAGACCTCGTGATCCGCAGTCGACTACGCTAACCACTACCAACGAGGCAGTTTATCCACTGTTTATTATTATTTAATCAATATGAGATTACGGAATACACGTCACATGGTCGCATGTCGGAGCATTGTAAATGAGGTCTCTAATTACAGAACTCACTAATTAGAGGGCTTTCTATATTTGCTAGAGTGACTAGACCTTTCATCGAGAATGCAGCGCACCGTGAAATTAGAGCCTAGAATAATAATTGCTATACGACTGTCTGAAAAAAGGAGTATATTGTTTTCAGGGTTCATGTATGTATGTATGAATATGAGCTTGTATATTCCACCATAACTTCTATACGCCTCAACCGATTTTGATAAATGAGGTATCGTTAGAATCCCTAGCTTATTCCGGGTGACATAGGATACTAAAAAAAAAATTTATGGGGTGACCATGGTCACTCTGTGTGTAATAATTTTGTAATCGCTTTTAATTATTACATACCTATGAATTAGTTTATTACATAATTATTTTCATCGTAAAATGAGTCGAAAAGGAGTTATTGTCAAGATTTAAACAATAAACGTATTGTTTTTTTTATACGACTGCCTGAAAAAAGGAGTATATTGTTTTCAGGGTTCATTTATGTATGTATGTATGTATGTATGTATGTATGTGAGTTTGTATATTCCACCATAACTTCTATACGCTTGAACCGATTTTGATAATTGAGGTATCGTTAGAATCCCTAGCTTATTCCGGGTGACATAGGATAGTAAAAAAAATTGATGGGGTGACCATGGTCCCGCATTAAAGACTAAAGTTGAAAAAAAATTTCGAAAATAAGATTAACTATATAATCATCATCTAGAAAATGATGAGTAGATTCCAAAAATATATAACACTATAGTTCAATATCCAGTGATTCACAAAAAAATATCATTTAATAAAAATGTGAATAAGATTCTAATTTAACTAGACTAATTTAGTTTTTTTCTTAGTTCGTTTTTTGGCAGGGCAGTCGTATTTTTTAATTTTTTTAATCTTTTACTTTTTAGCTGTAGTGAGTAGTGATGTAAAAATACCTATGATGACGTCGTGTTCTCGAGAAGAACTATCGATGTATTGATGCTACCAATTTCAGTGTCACTACCATTGAAATATTTGCCGAATCTTATAACCAATTCTGGGACTCACCGTTATTCTGTCATGACTCACTCTGTGTGTAATAATTTTGTAATCGCTTTTAATTATTACATACCTATGAATTAGTTTATTACATAATAATTTTCATCGTAAAATGAGTCGAAAAGGAGTTATTGTCAAGATTTAAACAATAAACGTATTGTTTTTTTTATACGACTGCCTGAAAAAAGGAGTATATTGTTTTCAGGGTTCATGTATGTATGTATGTATGTATGTATGTATGTATGTATGTATGTATGTATATAAGTATGTGAGTTTGTATATTCCACCATAACTTCTATTCGCCTGAACCGATTTTGATAAATGAGGTATCGTTAGAATCCCTAGCTTATTCCGGGTGACATAGGCTAGAAAAAGTAAAAAAAAATTGATGGGGTGACCATGGTCCCGCATTAAAGACTAAAGTTGAAAAAAAAAATCGAAAATAAGATTAACTATAAAATTGTTTTTTTTTTTAATTTGAACCTTGACCTTATTCGGAATAATAAATCCATAGTAATTTCGGTTGTAATTTTTAAACCTTACTGTAAAAACGGTACCTAATCCTGCGCATTGTCGCGAATCGGAGGGCAGTTACTGGTCATGTTATTTTGTGTTAACCCGTATAATTATTGCTATTTCACTTAGTTCTAGAATTCCTAAGTTGTTCATCTTATATGTTCGTGTGTAACAAATATTGTAGAAGCTAATAGGTGAATCTAGATACAGGCTCAGTGTTACCATGGCTTTGATTAATAGATTACTAGGTGCGGTTGAACGGTCACCTGCCTCAATAGAGTGATGTCTCGGTTCGGGCCAGATTGCTGCAGGTTTCAATTCTGGCCCACTATATATTATGTATGGAGCGACACAGCAAGCATACTAACTCATACAATTGGGTATTTGAGTACTAGAGAAATAAATTATTTTTTAGTGTCTATTAAATAAAGGATCTCCCAAAAGTCGCAATATCCACGTCCCTTGCTAGTTTTATTTCGAATAACCATTTTTAAGTATAGATTAAAGTAAAAAGAGTGTGTCGAACTTTGATAACGTCACAACTTAAAATTTCATACAAAATCCATACTAAGCACGCGTTTTGATGTTTGAAAAAAAGTTGCTGATTTGACTAGTTGTCAAATACCCAATTAATAATATGTGCCGCTACCTGCATCTCAAGTGTGGCTAAACCTTTAGACGGTATTATTGCTATGAATCCTTGTTACAAGCACACGGCCATAGTCTATATCAAGTTTGTATTGTTTATAGTGCATGGGTTAGTTTATTTAGTAAGTTTAATTTGACGCTGATGTGATCGAACGCTCAATACGATCGATCGAATTTGAAATGTAACAAGTCATAATTAAAAAATACGACTGCCCTGCCAAAAACGAACTACAAAGTTAAAAATCTAAATTAATCTAGTTAAATAGAATCTTATTCACATTTTTATTAAATGATATTTTTTGTGAATCACTGGATATTGAACTAACTATAATTTTATATATCTTTGGAATCTACTCATCATTTTCTAGATGATGATTATATACTTAAAAATATTATTTAGGAATATTTTTTTTCAACTTTAGTCTTTAATGCGGGACCATGGTCACCCCATCATTTTTTTTTAATTTACTAGCCTATGTCATCCGTAATAAGCTACGGATTCTAACGATACCTCATTTATCAAAATTGGTTCAGGCGTATAGAAATACGTAATAGTTAAGGTGGAATATACAGACTCACATAATATAATATAATTATTATGTACAGAACATACCTATTAATAATATTTTGTATAGAATAGAATATTATCTATATTATGCCATCGCGTAAGTTGTCGGAATTAAATTGTATCAATCGATGAGTAGGTTAATCGTACTTGAGAGTGACATAGGCTACTTTTTATACCGGAAATGGAAGAGAAAAAAAATTAAACCACGCGGACAAATTCGCGGGCGTCAATCAGTCCATAATAATAGGATGCCGTTCATCAGTGGACACTTATCTTATTAATGTCTCGAGTATCTACTATCGGAAACAAACGATTTTAGTGTTAGGCCCGTAATGTAGTGATTCCACATTGAACGATAACTGTTTTAGGACAAGACATTTTTCTTTATCCATTACCTGGTGGTAGATAATTGCTGATTCAGTCTAAGATGACACCGGGATAACCTGTTAGGGATATGGCAGTCACGTAAAACCTTAATCGGCTTCTACTCTTTTCCTCCTTAATGCTATATCGTTTGAAGGCACTACTTTGCCGGTCAGGTGGTAACTAGCCATGGCCGAAGTTTCCCATCAAACCAGAACAGAGAAATTTCTAAAATTATAAATTCTCAAATCGACTGTGCCGGGGATCTAACTAGGGACCTCCGCTTAGCGCTTATGAGAGAATTACAGCGCACACAATATAAATCATCATATTTTAATCATCTGTAGATGAAATAAAAAAAGTCTGATCGTTATAGGACTGTCCTAAATCTTTTCAAGATGTGGCCACCCTACTTTAGCTGATCTTGCAGAAGAACAGTTCACTTATCTTGAGCAATTGTTGTGGAGTTCTTTGACAGGACAACTTGAAAGTCACTGTTCAGAAATGAGACCAACCGTTTGAAGTGAATGCAGAAAATATTTGTTGAGACATACTATCGAAACCCAAAATTTTATGTGATCTTTTAATTATTTAGTTACAGTGTTAGGATGTTAAATAAAATAATTGAAAGATATAGGAGAAAAAGTGATTGTTTTAATAAAACTTATCAAATTAAGAGTAGTTCATAATCGTCGTTTCAAAGTTTTGATCTCATCGTTTTGAACTGATCTTGTAAACATAAGTTTTTATGTTACAAAAATTAATACTGTCATTGTTAACCCAAAAGTAGCAAAGATGTACTTTTTCCTTAAAACCTCATTGTGTCGTTTTGATGCTTCTTACTGGACCATTATACATTTATAGTGAAGCCTCGTTAGTAATATAACATTTCGCTCACTCTGGTAATATGAGAAAGTCTGGTGAATAAAAAAATAATGGAAAGAAAGAGATAGACTAGTCACATTAAAATGGCTGTCACATCAAATGAAAACAGCATCCATTTGGATGACGTGCTGAAAACCTTCGGTCCGTTCAACCGGTACAACCTGAAGGCTATTTTCTTGATCAGTTTTGCCTTTTTCACCAATGGTATGCACTGCATCAATTACGTCATCGTTGCTGAGGAGACACCGTACAGGTACTATATCGTTTTTTGGTTTAAATGTTTTCACATATTACCTATAGCCACTCAAATCCGTTAAGAAACCTCGGAAAAATCGGTGTACATACGAGTACATAAAAAAAACTACCATCGCATAAAGCAGTACTATTTCAAAATGACAGTTTATGTCACATAACTTGACATATAAGGATCATAAGTTTAAAACACAAACATCAACAATATTTACATTAATACAGCTTATGCAATTAGTATGCCCCCTCGTGGTTTACTGCCACTCTTAAAGCAATATTATTTTGATTTTGTTTCGACAAATCCTACTTATCCTAAAGTAAGCTTATTAGAATATTGTTTTCCTGAGCTGGCATGAGTGGCACGTTAGTTTGCCAAATTATAAAATTAAACAATAACTTTTAATTACTATTTTTGATTTACAGATGTAAAATAGACGCATGTGAGTCCCAAAACACAGTTTTCCAGCCACCGTGGTATAATTTCACTGTTCCTCAAGACTCTCGAGGTTGTGATCGATATAGCGCAGTGAACGAAGAGTGTTCAGAGTTCAGCTTCAATACCTCACTTGTTGAAACTTGCGATGGCTGGGTCTACGAGAGGCATGACAGTTTTGTTGCTGAGGTAACTTTCTTTTTACCTGCCTCTGCTTCGAACGTCCTCTAAGCTTACCTACCTATTTTATAGAGTATTTTCTTTGATTTTTACTAGAACTCTTTCATTTTCCGGGCTTAAAAATAGCCTATTATATCTTTCTCCGGGACCAACATTTTTTTATACCAAATTTCATCAAAATCGATTACAAAGGTGGACGGACCGTGAAAGCGTATACTATGGAAAAATAAGGTAATACTTAAATGTGAATGTTATAGACTGTATAATATTATTAACACTGTGGTAAATTGATGGAGTATTTAATAGTTAGTTCAAGTACCCAGGTTTTGCTTGGAAGGAATTTCTGTTTTTTTTCGTGATCGTTCACGATCACAGGATAAATTTGGGAATTTATAATTTCCGAATTCTCTCTGGTCAGTTCTGGTGGGAGGCTTTGACCTTGGCTAGTTACCAACCCGTCGGCAAAGACGTGCCGCCAAGTGATTTAGCGTTCCGGTACGCCTGCTAGAAACTGATTAGGGGTATGGGTTTTATATCAACTGTCACAATCCATTAGCCTGCTACCATCTTAGACTGCGTCTTCACTTGCAGCATATGAAATCGCGGTCAAGGTCAACTTGTAGTGAAATGAAAGGATATTTATTATTTATGTTTGTATTTTTTTTATTTTCAGTTTAATTTAGCATGTCAGGATTGGAAACGAACTTTTGTCGGGACGGTCCACAGCATTGGGTTGATGAGTGGACTGTTTTTCCAAGGACAATTATCTGACAAGTACGTAAGTATAGGAATTGAAATCACGTTCATTTTTCTTCATTTTTAATGTGAATGACTAAACTGGCTAAGTTGAGTTCATTCGGCTCTATTTAGTAGAATTTTCTTTCCGAACTGGTGGTGGAGGCCTGACTTAATAAGAGTGTCACATCTGTCAAATTTCATTTAAATCCGTGTTTATATTAGCGATGTGCTGGATCGTTAAAAATGTATATCCGCGGATACGGATCCGAATATTTGGTGTCAAAATCCATATCCGTATCCATACGGATGCGGATTTACTTGTATTTGAGACATTATTATTATGAGACAAATTTTAACTTTCTTTCTTAATCGGTGTGGGTGACCTTGAAACCCACTTCCATAAATGTTTGCAATATATAAAGATGCCAAATATTTGATTATAAGAAGTAAAAATTAATATGAATTTAATAGTTTTAAATAATTTCGTCTTTTTATTAGTAAGGAAAATTAACAAGGTAAACGATCCGTAAATGATCCGTCAATAAAGTAACGGAGACGGATACGGATCTTTCTTCGCCCTCGGATATCCGCGGATACGGATCCGATACGATATCCGGCACATCACTAGTTTATATTAGGATCATTTTAAATTACCATGAGCCCTATCCCATCCATCCCTATCCTATAATGAACCACGCTGGACAAGTACTGATCGGCAGACTTCACACATCTTTGAGAACATCATGACAGGTTTCATCTCGATAATGTACTTCATCGTTAAAGCAAGTGATATTTCATTCCTTGTGTTAACTCACTTTGATTTTAATGTTTTTTTGGAATATACTTTAATTGTTTAGGATCGGCCGAAAAGCAGCGGTTATTATATCGGGCGTAGCGGCCTCTGTTTTCGGCGTTGGCAAGAGCTATGCCAATTCGTATGCATCGTTTATTATACTGGAGTGGTTCGAGGCTACGTTCGGTGACAATTGTTCACCAGCGTTTATAATGGGTAAGAAAATGTATTCTTTACATAGCCCAAAGCATAACTGGCCATACTAAAGAATTGCCAGAGACAGGGAACAATGAATTATATATTAAATTGTAATTATTGAAAAATAAAACTCAAATTGGACCTGCCGGGGATCAAACCTGAGTCCTCCCGCTTATAAGACAACAGCGCTCACCTCTGAGCTGCGCCAGGGAGGTCTTCACAAAATAATAATGGCGCTATAATCTTCTAAAAACCTCAATCCACGCGGACGAAATCGCGGGTATCAGCTAGTAGCTATTATCAAGCAAGTTTATGTAAGTTAAAAATGATGTCCCTGATTTACTTTATTCACCAAAAAACGTTTATGGTAGCTATTTTTTATTTACAAAAATATGACTATTTAATTTAGGTATTATTACAGGAGTGGAACTGATGCACGGAGACTACAGACTTCATCAGCAAATATTTTTTTGCGCCATCGCCGCTCTGGGCGGTGTCTCGTTCGCCGTGGCAGCTTATTTAGTGCCGTACTGGAGACACTTCGTCCGGGTGATTTATGCACCGTCTCTCCTTTTCTTACTGTACTACTTTATCTTAGACGAGAGCGTGCGATGGCTGCTGAGCAAAGGAAAAAGGGAGGATGCAACGGCGTTATTATTAAAAATGGCTAAAGCAAACAAAATTGCATTAGATGAAAAAGTTGTCATCAATATAAAATGTGAAGAAAACGGGACCGAGAATTCCGCCCTGAGGGAGACATTCCGATCTAAGATTGTCATTAAAAGATTTTTAATATGCTTAGTATGGTGGACGTCTTGTACTTTTATTGCCTTCGGTTTGATTGTAAATATTGGAGTTCTGGCTGGTAACAAGTATTTGAATATTGGAATCATGTCGTTGTCCGATATACCGGCGAGTATTTTCATGGTTTTCATTTTGAAGCGTTTTAAACGGAAAAAGCCGTTACTGGTATCCTTTATATCTGCTGGATTGATATGTCTTATTCAGCCGTTTGTACCAAAAGGTTAGTAAAATTTTTCTTATTATATTCTTATATAACTTGCTATTAATAATACTTTTATGATACAGGTTAAACGTTTTGTTTTGATACGGTAGTTTTTAAAGGAAAAGAATAAGAGACATGACCCTCAATATCACATAACATAAGAATATATCCTATCAACTACCACACAGAGGCGATAATTGTTTGTTAGAGTTCGTATATCCTTAACATACATCATATTTTGGTGCCGTCCTGAGTACAGTGTCCGTGCCATTGAACATTTATTGTTCATCTCATTCAACTCACTTAATATAATAAGTTAACTTATTATTAATTGATTTACAGAATACGTATGGCTGTCGACCGGAATCTATTTCCTAGGTCGATTTGTATCAACGTTCACCTTCGCCACCGTGTATATTTACACGTCGGAATTATTTCCAACATATTCTAGGAATTCCATGCACGCTTTGTGCTCGGCTATTGGGAGGATTGGATCCATCTTAGCTCCGATGACTCCATTATTGGTAAGTAATCATATTGAATACCATACCTATCACTAATATTAATCTATACTAATATTATATATGGGAAAGTTTGGACGGATGGATATTTGGATGTTTGTTATGGATGAAGTCGCGGACATAAGCTAGTTTGAAATAATCCATACTAGACTAATATAACAATTGCGAAAGTGGGTCTGTCGGTCTATCTGGTATAGAAACAGGTTGCATGGCGGGAAGAGACATATTTCGGCTACTTTAGGCGCAGTTACCGCAATGGTCTGAGAAGTCCACAACAAACCCAAGCCTTGTTTTAAATTTTCATCATCTCACAACATCATTAAATGCAACACATTTCCAAGCTTTCTTATCATTAGTGACATCAGAAAAAAGTTGGGCGTTCGAATTGTAGGACCCCTCACCTGTATAAGCGCTTTTCAGACTACTTCTTCTTATTATGTTGTTTTATGGCTTTTATTAGTAACACACCAGCACAAGGCACTTTGCCAATATCAGGTGGACTTTTCAGACTATAAGGCGTTAGTAGAATATGTCCACATTTTCCACATGTAAATTGCGGTTGTTGGTTAGTAAAATTCCTTTATAGTGCCAAATGATAGTAGAATATTTTCACGCTTCGGTTTTTAGATAGGATAATCTGGAAAGCCTGGGCGAAGCGTTACTTAAAAAAGGGTTTCTTTTTGATTGCAGACTCAATACATGGAAAGTCTACCAACATTGCTATTCGGCGGTATATCTATCATAGCTGGTTTAACGACCATCCTGGTACCAGACCTGGCGAATGAACCGCTGCCTGATAACGTGCGACAAGCTGAGAAAATTGGTACTCATCATTTCACAGATATGACTGACAAAGAAATGAAGATAATGGAGAAAGAGAAACGAGCTAAACATATAGAAAGGAATCGATTTTGATATTTCTGTTATTTTTTTGAGAAGGCTTCATTTAATCTAAAGAACATGAATTAATACAAAAGTACCTTCGAAGTAATTTTCTTGTGAAATGTATTTTATGTCTACCCATTCCAGAAATTGTAAATATTGTAAAGCTTAACATATTAATATTAGTATGCCCTGGGGGTATACTGCCATCGCTTAAAGCAGTATTGTTTTAATATTCTTGAAGTTTGTGTTGTAGAATTAATATAAGTATAGTCCCACAAACATAATATACCTGACCCGGTGACAGCGTCGCTATAATCTAATCTAATTAATAATTAATATTATAAATACGAAAGTTTGGATGGATGGATGTATGGATGGATGTTTGTTACTCAAACGGCTGAATGGATCTGGATAAAATTTGGCACAGAGATAGAATATATGGAATAACACATAGGCTACTTTTTATCCCGGAAAACTAAGTTGAGTTTACTCCTTACGAACGAAAAGAACCATGGAACGACCATGGAAAAATAAACAAGTGTTACCATGGAAACATAAAGTAAATAACGTCACGGAGAAAGTTTGATTTTACTCTCCATAAATTTTCACACCCCGGGCTTATATATGAAAATCAATTCTTAAGGAGGTAAACTCCATTAAAAACAAAAACTTATCAGACATAAAAATTAGTTCCAATTTTGGCCACCGGGCCCTATAAGTTTATGTCTCACAAACACAGTCTATAATATAATCCTTATTTAAGGGACGTCAAGGTACGTGACATAAAACTGTCATTTAGTAATAATACTAGCAGCAGCAGTACTTATCAGGCTTTAAGTGGTGGTAGTAACACCCTGATTTTTATCTGAAACCCGGGCGACAACAAACTAGAATGAAAAATATAAACTAAGTAGGTATTAATTTTGCTGTTTGTTATTTCAATATAGTCTTCACATACACAGTAAGAGAGCCTTTGACTCAATTACTCTCTCACTCACCAACACCCAGCACAGCCTTTGGACTTAGAAAATTAAATTTAGCAAAAAACTTTTAAATTCTTGAATCTGTGTGATATCACAGAATATATTCAAAATCTCCATGGGAGTAAAGGCGACCAGTATAACTATCTACCATTTTTTGTATACCAAAACTACTTAGGTCATCGTTTCTTACGAATAAAGACTTAAAGCTGAACGAATAAATCTATCGCCCCTGTCATTATCTTCAACAGTTACTTTATTTATCGGCTTACTTTGATGAGAAACAAGATGGCCGACCATTAATTTTAAACGACGATCTCTGTAAATAATTAATGACACCTTTGAGATTACCAGCTGGGCGATATTTAAAAAGCTTCATTTTAGTGATTACTGAATCAAATAATTAATTTGCCAGGAATGCCCTTAATTATTATACATCTTTATTAGCTTTTGCCCGTTATTTCGCCCACGTTATGTCAACTTTTGAGTGGTAATTTTCAATCAACTATTTTACCGCCTTAGAAGTTTCAACATTTTTATGTACATCTACATTGTATCATACTACAATGACGCCTAAACCCGTATTGTTTTAATATTGTTGACGTTCGTGTTTAAGAATTATAATCCTTGTATTATTGAAACTCGAGGACCCTTCTGTTATTTTATTCTGGGTAATTATTACAATATTTCAGAAATATGGTGGATTCACTATCGAAACAAACATACAATTACAATATTCGTAACCGAAACAATTGAGAATGCCCTTCAAGCGTTCTAGCATAGATTATTACCTGTCAAAGCCCAGAGAGGTGGCGCGTCTATGGTTGTGTTCTGAAACTTGGTGTTACATCCTTAGTTTAGCGAAGTTAAGGTATGTTACAATATAAAAGTATCATTTTGAAATAACTCATCATCACTTTTTTTATCCCCTACTAGTTAGCTCTTTACTACGATCTCACCTGATGGTAAGTGATGATGCAGTCTAAGATGGTAGCGGGCTAACCTTGCGGGCTAGGGGCATGGCAGTTATATGAAACCCATACCCCTATTAACTAAAAATTAACGCTAAATCGCTTGGCGGCACGTCTTTGCCAGTAGGGTGGTAACTAGCCACGGCCAACGCCTCCCACCAGGCCAGACCAGGGAAAATTCAGTAATAATAAATTCCTAAATTGACCCTGCCAGGGATCGAACCCGGGGCCTCCGCACGGTAAGACAACAGCGCTACACACTGCGCCACGGAGGTCGTCAAACGGTAACTGCAGGCCTATTCGCTAAATATTTGACAACAAGTTACAGGTAGTGATAGAAGTCTGGCAAATTAATCCTTTTTGTTGTAAAAGATATATTCATTGTTATTTTATTTGAGAAATAGTAAATAGATTTCAATTATTATTTTGCAGGCTACTGCTTCCACATCTACAAATTTGGTGGCAACTCCAAATATTGGCGGACCTAGCCACTCCAATTTGGAGCAGTCAGAGGCAGCGGACGCCTCTCCTGTTGTTCTGGTTGTTTCTGAACTGGATCCTGCGATGCAGGAAAACGAAGTTCCTAATTAGTCTGTTCCGTTAGAGTTAATATTTTAATGCATAAGTGCCTCTTTTATTGATTATATTGTTATTGTAATTTCTACTGCGACTAAGTATATTATATAACAGTTAAATTAATAATCAATAATAATAATGTAATGTAATGTTAATATTGTAATGTTAGAAGTAATAAATAAATAAAGCCTTTATTCAGACATTTTACATTAATTCTTAATCTTAACTATTATTTTCCTGCACTGCCTTGACAAACCCATCCATTTGATGATGGAAAAGGCCTCCTCCAACATTTTCCACAGCTCTCTGTCTCTAGCTGTTCGGGACAATATGCCACCTGCCACTACTCTGATATCGTCGACCCATCTTTGCATTGGTCTACCTCTTTTTCTCTTGAAATGACCCGTGTACCAATTCATTACCTTTTTGCTCCATTTATCTTGTCCCCTGATTGTATGCCCCGCCCACTTCCACTTAAGGCGCTTGATTGTAACTGTAACACCTTTGTTTTAGTACAACTTCTTATGTTTGTTGTTTTTATCCTATCGGACAATTTTTCACCATCATATTTAACATGGCGTTCTGACAAGATTCCATTTAAGTAAGTGTAATGCAAGCCATGTCTTCTTCTTCTTCTTCTTCTTCTTCACGGCTGTCCTTCGACGAACGGCTGGGAGATGATCCCTGAGTTCTTCAAGAACCTGTAGGTACCCAACCTTGCTCAATCGAAAGTTCGCAATGAACTCTCTTTCTGGCAGCTCCATAGGATCGTAAAAGTCCCGCAGCCTACGCCTATGAACGCGTAAAGCTTTCTCTTTACGCAGTTCGTCAGCATGTGCAATTAAAATTGCGCGAGTCATTGTCGTTCGCTTGGCTGTTGTTTGTTTTACCTTTAATTATATAAATGGACGCTATTTCACTTCTATTACTGTTGTGAGCCTAAATTCATTGAAAATAATTTAAATTTTCTTTATCTTACTAACTTGTTATCATTGTTGATGTTCAAAAACACTGCTCTCTACTAGTTGCTAAAGATATAGGCACTCGTCTCATTGAGTTTTCAACAATGACCTGTCATTCTGCTTAGCGAATACGAAAGTATAGTTGTCGATACGAGAATTTAAGGCAAAATGCGTTTCCAGTCGCCATCCCAACACTATGCGTGGCCATCTCACTAAAGATGTACTTTTGACGTCATTTCGATTATCAACCTCTTGTCAACTGAGTTACAGAATACAAAATTTGATTTTGACAATTTTAGATTCTAACAGACAAGCCGGTGCCCATCAAATTTTAAAAGCCACTGAGATACAGAATAGGCCGGCTGGTCATGGTAGTAACCCTGCAGTATGCCAAAAGCTGTGCGTTGATAGATCAGTTAGTCAGTCAGTATTTAGGAGATCATATGAAACACTACAACATAATACCCGTGACTTTGTCCGTGTAGATTGTTTTTAAAGTTCCAACGGGAATAACTAGAACCTATTTTTATTCTACACGGACGAAGTCGCGGGCATCATCTATCAATGAAGTAAACAATAGAAATGCAACATTAATAACACTTCTGGTAATAGAAAACGTCAAGAGCTGTGCAGTGTTAATTTCACACGCCATTAAATAGAGCCGGAGCGAACCTACTCGATATTATTTTTAGTTCCTCCATCGAATTGCTTAATTACTGACGAAAAATTAGCTCCGTTGATTGCTTGGCGACATGAAAAATTACTTATAAGGGAAGTCCGTAACGTTTTAATTTGCTTTAATTTTATTTTCTCAGCAGGGGGGGGATCACTGGGTGGTGGGGGTCGCATGTAGTAAATCAAAGACACGCACTGTACCACATAGATTTGTCTACTGTGTCTATTATAGCGAATTAAACTTCTAGTTCATTCATTGCAGTCTAAGATGGTAGCAGGCTAACCTGTTAGGGGCATGGCATTTATATCAAACCCAACCCAACGGCATCGTACCTGAACGCTTGGTGCCACGTCTTTGCCGGTAGGGTGGTAACTAGCCACGCCGCTTTAGTAACCTAAAGTGTGAACGTAGCAGAAAAATCCTTAGGCCGAATATGTTAGTCACTAGAACAACGCATCGGTTACTTTGGGTAAACAAACGGCTATGTTTGGAGTAACTCATGTTATTTAATAAACAGTTCAAAGTCAAACCAAATTATTTTGAAACGCGTCACCGATATGGTTACGCGCTCTTACTGTAATTTAATAAAACGGTCAATTTAATGGGTATGGCAGAGATATGTCACATTATTAGAGCGTCAGAAACTAGGGTATCCGAAGTATAATAATGTACATAATTTATCATAATATGTTTATTATAAAGCTACGACATTGTAAATAACATTATTTAATTTTTGTGTGACTGGGTAATACCTAACCTAAAAACCTACCTAACTTATTAATTTTTATTAATTTTAATTAAGCACTTATTGTTTATTATTTAGAAGCTACGACATATTTTGTAGGCTTATCTTATTAATTGTATTGTACTTTATCGATCTGACTTTCGTAAGCGCTTTTATAAGTCTAAATGGAAGAATAAATATACAAATGTTACCTCGGCTAGGCGTTACGCAGAAGTAGAAGTGGCCCTGTTACATAGTTTAAACAACCGATAGGCGGTGGGGCCTCAAAGTACTTGATCGGTGGCTTCGTACCAGGCATTGGAAGACCTCTACTAAGTAGAAAGACGATCTTAACCCAGTAGCTGATGCTAGCAAACAATACAACACCGTATCATGTACTTACAGGATACCTTCAGACATTTAATCTAGTCTATCGTTTGAGACGATGTACTAGAGCATCGCATTTTATATCTATATTGTGATTCTAAAGTCAGCAATACTTTGATGTACGGCCGCAGCCAAACTGCCACTAAACTACCAGTGGATATTTTTACGTAGAAAAAACATTAGTAGTAGTAAAAATTCAAGACCCAGTAATCTCCTTTTTTATTTAGGTAGATATAGTGTTTTATGAGGTTTGCTTCTCTTGTACACCGCCATCTCTATGGTAAAGGATTCCAACTAAATCCTGTTACTTATCATCAATCCAGTACAACTTCTTAGAATTTACTGAAACATCCGATACTCTTGGTATGCTGGTACCAAGAAATTTAATTATCTCAGAGTTACATGAGAAGAGGCTTTTTAGGGTTCCATACTAAAATATTCAAAAAGGATCCCTTCTGGTGCAACTTCGTCCATATATCTGTATATTTGTTGCGCTTTTTAATTTCAGTGAAAACTTAGGTGAAAATTAAAGAATGAAAAAAGTTCCTATTAGTATTTTCAATCCAAGGTTTTTAACTTAAGACCAATTTTTTTTATCCTTCTGTGAGCTCTTGACTGCGATCTCATTTAGTAGGAAATGATGATGCAATCTAAGATGGTAGCGGGCTAACCTGTCAGGGTTATGGCATTTATATTAAATCTGTCACCGTAAGATTGTAAAAACCGTTAGATTTTAATCTAACTCGCGAAATTGTAAACAGTCGAAAGATTATGAACCGTTCAATGTTCTGAGTGTCAATTTTTGATATATCCATTGTATTTACGTTTTCTTGTATTTTTTTTGTATGTTAGGTTAGGGTTCGACGTAAATAATTAGGTAGTGCACTACCTAATTATTAGATTTTATCGGGTTAATATACCTACCTAACAGATTACAATCTACCGAAAAGTAATGCGTTAAATTGTGATCTTTCGACAGTTTGTAATTTCGCCAGTTACATTATAATCTAACGGTTTTTACAATCTTACGGTGTCAAATCCATACCTTTGTGCGGTTTCTACACGTCATCTGAGTATCTCTTTATTTCATTTAGATAACTGGGCAAATTAGAATACGACTTATCTCGACTCTACCGCCGTTTCGGGAAATGGATTTAAATAAGAAGAGCGAGACACTTAGCAGTTACTTTTTTAAATAAGCAAAATGTTACAACAATGCAATTATCCTCAAATAAGTCGAATAACGTATGGTGGCCCAATAAACAAGAGTTCACCGAAGCTCTTAAATGGAATAGTTTGCGTAAACAAGGTTAAGCGTTGCGCTAAATCATGTGTAGCCTGCTAAGTGCTTTGTCGTTGAAAATTACCAAACTACGATAATAGTAGACTAAGGTGGCCAAAGAGCATTTGGTAAATTAATTTAATAACTTGAAAGCCCCCGAAAGCTGTATAATAAGCGTACAGTTCGGTAACAAACTTGCTGCCGCACCTGTTTAGATTTCGTAATCTTACTAATATTATAAATGCGAAAGTTTGGATGGATGTATGGATGTGTGGATGTATGGAAGTTTGGACTTGTTTGAGTTTGCCCCAACGGCTGAACGGATCGGGCTGAAATTTGGCACAGATATAGATTATAGTCTGGAATAGCACCTAGGCTACCCGTTAATTTTTATACCGGAAAATTAAGGAGTTCCCGCGGGAATCAAACAACCTCGATCCACGCAAACGAAGTCGTGGGTATTAGCTAGTTATTCCATAAAACAAGGAATATTCATTTTTTCCGTGTCCATCTGTCCTTTGTGTGTCACATCTACTCTTATTTTAGTATATTTTAAAGAAGCTCATTAATTTAAATATAGCACAGGAAACAAGTGTTTATTTCTAAACATATGTATGAAGAAAATTGTTAAAAAACAAAAGCAAAAAACTTCAGGGTACATTACATACACCCAACTACGTCAGTGCCGCTGTCGCCGATTTTTTGCTGTCCGGCCTTGCCGCACTGTGTCACGGGCTAGATCCCCAATACCGCGCACACTGACCGCACTGAATACGTTGTTGACTGAGTCTCCCCCCTGTGATTTATTTGCAGACCAATGGAGCATGGTTGTGAGTAGGTGCTTGAAGTTTTGCGAACGTTACAACTCGCAAACCATGCAGCTCTCATAAATAATTGTTAATGATATATTATTATTCAAATTTCTATTAATTTTATTAATTTTTATTTGTGTTAAGTATTTTTTTTTTTTTTTTACAAAATTTGTATTTTTTAAATTAACTGTTACTGCTATTAATTGTGAGTTGTGCTGTGTAATTTTTAATTAATTAGTGTAATTGGCCTGTCCGTACTAATTAAATAAAATAAATAAATACATACACATTACACAATAGATAATGTTGTGTATCCACAGATAATACTATTTATTTTTATATTTATTCACCAAGGTTTAAGGACATAGTGTTATTTGGCTGGATAAAACTCTAGGCACTAGCCTGGAACAGAACTAAACCATGTCTCTCTCCCTTTAGCATAAATGATGAAAGGCAGGGTACCTGTGTATTATAATTATTTTAATGATGTTTAATATTTTGAAGACTTGCAATGAAGTCTCGATAGCTCAGAGCTGTGTCGTAAGCAAATTGTATCAAGTTCGATCCAACTCAAGAAATACGCAATTTTTTTTTATAGAATAGCATAGAATAGCGGCTGGTTGAAGCCGAAACTCTTTGTAATTTGCTACGGAACTCCAATGTATGTTCGATACTCTCACACTCACTTGACCAGTGTTTAGATTTATTGCGCATCAAAAAGATTCTCGACCAGTCAAGCTTTGAAAGTTTGTAAATGTCAATGGTTCTTTTTAAAATTTTCAGAAACGTTCCACATGCCTATTAAAACATACCTACTCAGTTGAAAAGACTTTATTATGTAAAGGAACTGATCAAACTTTGAATTCAGTTGTATTCGTTTACCCACAGTATTTAAAAAGCTTTATCATATCATATATTTCTTCGTATCTGGGCCCAGGATAATGCAGTGAAAAACTGTATGATTGATAAACTGTGGCTCAGAGGTCCAGACTCCAGGTGGTGGCGACGAAGTTCCTCCAACTGGCATTCATTACAGGGGATTTTAGGGCTTATTGTACGCGCAAATTAATAACAGAGTTCTCCTTTTTGTCGCAAACTATAGGAAAACAATAGATGGAAATCTGCCGATCAAAATGAGGCTTAATTAGAAAAGCCAATTTAAAAAATAATAAATTAATTAGCCAATAAGCCAAAATATTGCCTTAGCAACTGGAAATCGTGCGTTATATCCCTATTTGCATGACTTTCAAGCCAAAAATTTCCATAAACGGATTCACTAATATATTGTTAAACTCAAAAAGTCTGGGGCATATTTTAGTTTGTGCAAAACTGACTACTTGTCTTTTTCAAGATACGTCGTCTAAAAGGCATTATTTAAAAAATAAGATAAAGTGTGTCCTTCTTTTGTTTTTTCATATAAAAATTAAAAATCACAAGAGATTTTTTTAAAATCTGTCGATGACAAAAGAGCACATAGCCGACTAGATGATGCCTGCGACTTTGCCGTGTGGATAAAGCTATTTTTTAATCCCAAGGAACTTCTTAATTTTCCGGGATGGATAGCAGCCTATGTCCTTCCCCGGGCGGAAAACTACACAGAGGGAGGAAGACAGACACACTTTCGCATTTATAATATTAGTATTGAGGTATGGATATTAGTATCTTGCCATTTGTATTAAGCAGTACATCTCTTATTAGTGTGTGAGAATCATAATTCACAAGTTATGCTAAAATATGCTTGCTAAAATCTATTAAGGACGCTTCGTTTTCGAAAACCTAACATTCTCTTTTTACCCATGACAGAACGGAGACGGTATATGCGTTTGCCCTAAGAGGTTGTGTGTTTGTTTGTTTGTTTGTTTGTGCAGCTTTTGGTACCATTTTCCTGAAAAACTACTGGTTTAATAAAAGTCTTTAAATAATAATTTAAAACATTAAAAAACACGACTGCCCTGCCAAAAAACGAACTAAAAAGTAAAAAATAAATAAATTTATCTAGTTATATTAGAATCTTATTCACATTTTTATTAAATGATATTTTTTTGTGAATCACTGGATATTGAACTATGGTGTTATATATTTTTGGAATCTACTCATCATTTTGTAGATGATGATTATATAGTTAATCTTATTTTCGAAATTTTTTTTCAACTTTAGTCTTTAATGCGGGACCATGGCCACCCCATCAATTTTTTTAAATTTTTTACGAGCCTATTTAACCCGGACATTTTAACGATACCTCATTTATCAAAATCGGTTCAGGCGTGTAGAAGTTATGGTGGAATATACAAACTCACATACATACATACATGAATCCTGAAAACAATATACTCCTTTTTTCAGGCAGTCATATAAAAAGATCCAATTTGAAGAGCTCCCTCGATATTGTTTCACTGTTCTCTGTGTTTGCATCTTATTAGGTCCAAAATTCAGATTTATGCCGTGGATTTATTACTTGTTATTTACGGGTCCATTACTTTTATGACGTTTCGTGTTGTGTACCAAATTGTTTGTTTCCGGGTGTATAATATAATATATTATTTACGCGTTTAATTATGATTGATCCTGACAGTTTTATGAATTTACTTTGTAGAGGCGTCTTTGAGGTTTTAGCACCTGATAGGTACCATTAAGTATTCTGTAGTTTTAGCAATTATCTATTCTGTGGTTTTAGTAGGCTATTTAGTAGGAAAAGTCCATCAAAATTATCTGATCCGGTGTCAGCTTCGCTAGTTTATATGGAAATAAAATCTTATCTTATCTTACTTATATTATAAATGCGAAAGTTTGGATGGATGTATGGATGTTTGTTACCCAATCACGCACCTATGTCTGAACGGTATTTAATTTAATTAACGGTATTTAATTTTAATTTTCGGAAATTTGGTACGGAGATAGATTATAGTTTGGAATAGCACATTTTTATCCCGGAAAATTAAGGATTTAATACCTTAAACCACGCAGACGAAGTCGCGGGCATTCGCTAATATGAACTAAAACAATACAGGGCTAAAAAATTGTTCCAAATTTGACCACAGGGGGAAATAGTTTTAATTAGTTTGTGGGACTGTACCTAGGCTTACAGCTACAAAATCATTCAAGTCAAACATTTTAATCTATTTGTGTTTGACGACTAGTCAAATCAGTAACTTTTTTCATACGTCAAAACGCTTAGTATGGGATTTTGTATAAAATGCTGAATTGTGACGTCATCAAAGTTCGACTCATTTTTATACTATAATAGATAATTTTAAATGGAAAAGTAGTACGCGCTTAGTATGGGATTTTGTATGAAATGCTGAATTTTGACGTCATCAAAGTTCGACTCTTATACTATAATAGATAGTTTTAAAAGGTTATCCAACATAAAACTAACAGGAGACGTCTTTTGGGAGATCCTCTGATTAAAAATCACAAAAAAATAATAGAATTGACTAGCGGAAGTAGGAAAATATCAAATTAAGCAAAATAATATGAATAGATTACTTTTGTACTAACGGAATGGCGACAGTAAATAATGCCTATTATTCATTAGGACTAATATCCTTCGGGCGACAAAATTATTTCAGCGACGGTGAGATGAAATGAAGAGGAATTATATTATGAAGTCGAGATTTACTTATCAAATTATAAAAATATAAAAATATTACGGCGGTACTTGGGTGGTATATTATTACCTGACTAGTTGAAGCCTGCGACTTCGTACGCGTGGAATAAGGTTTTTATTTCCCGCGGGCACTCTTTAGTTTTCAGGTATAAAAAGTAGCCTAGTATGTGTTGTTCACACATAGTTCTAGAAACGCTGAGGTCTCAATTAAATTAATGGTTTATCCTAACACTGTTGAATAGCGCAATTGCTTTTCTTAAATTGCGTACCTCGTAGAGTTAGTAAAAAATCTGTTAAACTAAAGACAAACAGGTGCGATCAATTCAATTCAATTCAATTCATTTATTTCAGGTAATGTGAACCCATATTAAAATAAAATGTCATTTTAGTAAGTTTACCAAATGTCATTATTAAATTAAATTATACAAAAATATTATAATTACATTATTAATTATTAATAATAAATTGTGATTTTTTATTAATTATTAATTATTAATTATAGTTTATGAAATCAGTGTTTAGTCGTTTAATATATTAAATTATACTTAACTACGGTTGAATGCACTCAGTTATATTATTACATAAATATACAGTTTACAGCTATCGCACTTCTTTCTACAGTAATTATTTTAAAAGCGTTCGCCGCATATCCTTGTATAACCGCTTTGACGCTTTCAAATTAAAAATTATTATACAAAAATATTATAATTACATTATTAATCATTAATAATAAATTATGATTTTTTATTAATTATTGTTTATGAAATCCATGTTTAGACGTTTTATATATTAAATTATACTTAAATACGGTTGAATGCACTCAGTTATATTATTACATAAATATACAGTTTACAGTTATCGCAGTACTTCTTTCGCTACAGTAATTATTTTAAAAGCGTTGGCCGCATATCCTTGCATAACCGTTTTGACGCTTTCAAATTAAAAATTATTATAGAAAAATATTATAATTACATTATTAATCATTAATAATAAATTATGATTTTTTATTAATTATTGTTTATAAAATCCATGTTTAGACGTTTAATATATTAAATTGTACTTAAATACGGTTGAATGCACTCAGTTATATTATTACATGAATATACAGTTTACAGCTATCGCAGTACTTCTTTCGCTACAGTAATTATTTTAAAAGCGTTCGCCGCATATCCTTGCATCAACGCTTTGACGCTTTCAAAACAGACGCGAAAATTTAAACGAGGCACCAACTAAGCTTTTTTTAAATCTCAAAAATGGTTTCTTTCTACCTTTTCATTCAAATCAAGATTCTCTGTGTATTCATGGTGCAACGTGGTTTACGAAAACTTTTTTATGGGTGTACCTTTAGAAATACGCTGCATTAATGAATTACTGTTTCACCGTGTTTCCGAACGTTTTTGAAAAGGGTTTTTCAAAAAAAAAGCGTTTTTACAATCGGTCTTCATATTTATACTCGCGAGAATGGTTAGCTATAAAATTGTTTGTAAACTTTTCGAAGCACTAGGTCTCGGAAACAGAAAACTTTTAAGACGGAATTACATAAAACCAGCCGGTATTTCCAAAGTTCTAAATCCACGTGGATAAACTCAGACGTGGTCATGTAGTGATGAATTATGTAGGAAATTTCTTATCTCGATTAGTAATTGACACAATATTCAATTATCAATGAAACATGAACTGATAAAAATAATATGTATGTCCGTGCTCCAGGTGAAATCATACTTAATATTATAAATGCGAATGTGTGTTTGTTTGTGCTTCAATCACTCTGCAACGGAGTTAAAAATCGACGTGATTTTTGGCATGGGTATAGTTGAGGACCTGGAAAATGACATAGGTTACTATTTATTCCGGAAAATTAAGGACTTCCGCATGAACGCATTCACGCGTTTCACGCATTTCACGCGGAGTCAGTCACGGGCATCAGCTAGTCGATTATAAAAACGTTCAGTCTTACTCTGTCTATCATAAAAACTGTAGCTTTGACATAGGTGCTTTTAAAAGCCCTGTGCCAGTCTGTCCCTAATCGTTGCCTGTCATCTACTACCTACCACTCGTACCTAATCGCCATCCACTAAAACTCTGAATTTCATTTATTACTGCAAGGTTTCGTACAAAAGACTGTTTTTGAAGTTAAGTGTAGTTGTTAAGGACAGACTCACTCTCATTATAACTTCGTCAAAATTTCATAGTAAACTATTAGAAATGCGAAAGTGTGTCATCAGTGTTCAACTGATTTTGACGATACCGTAGTATCGGGATAGGTCCCGGGGAAGGATAATTGCAACTTTTTATCTTGGAATAACACAGAACTCTCTGTTATTTTTATCTACTCAAAAGAAGTCACGCGTATTTATATAACTCATATATTTATATAGCTCAACTCATACTCAAAATTTAAATAAAAGTCCCGACTCCTTAATGACTATCTGCTGAGCTGAAATTTTGCACAAGTTCGCTTTTAATATAGAATGGTAAAGGAATAAGCCAAGATTTTTCAATATTCCCAGAAAAGAAGCTTCGGACTTGTCAGTTGATTTTAGGAGATACTATGGAATTAATGCACGGTCTTCTTATAGCTTGCGAAAATCTAAAAATGTAGTTAGGCAAAAATACATTATCAGTAGGTATAATCCCACAAACTTATCTAACCCGGTGACAGCGTCGTTAGTAGATAAGAAAAAAATAAAAAGTGTGTGTATGCAATTCACACGCGGCAGAAGTGAAACATCAGAAAAGTAGCCTACGAGAGAATGAGATAAATATAACTTGTACTCTATCTCATTCTCTCGCAGGCTAAATCCTATTATGAATATGTTTGTCTCTTTTTAGTGTCGCTTTTTCGTTTCATCGAATTTTCAAATCACAACGATTCTAAAGAAGTTTCACCTTCTCATCTTTACGTGTAAGACACAGTGATTGTATGTATCTAGTAGAAACTTGGAGATGCACATAAAGATGCTTTTCATCAGCAAAACTTAAAATGATAACAATATAGGCTTTAAAAAATCTAAAATCACGAGGAGAAATGCATCACGGGTGCAAGCCATTTTTACAAAAATAAATGGAACATAAATATGTATCTTTATTATAACTTTTTCAGGCCGAAGTAATTATTTTAAAAGCATTCTCTTCATAACCTTTCACTGTTGCGCTTTGACGCTTTTAAAGCTGGCTGGAGTAAATTTAAAAATGAATGCTGCATCGCCTGCTGGGCTTTTAAAGGGTTTTGTATGAATTAGATTAAAAGATTGTGTCTGCATCGTTTACCTATATTTTTATTCGACTGCCTGAAAAAAGGAATATATTGTTTTCAGAGTTCATGTATGTATGTATTTATGTATGTGAGTTTGTATATTCCAACATAACTTCTATACGCCTGAACCGATTTTTATAAATGAGTTATCGTTAGAATCCCTAGCTTATTCCGGGTGACATAGGCTGGTAAAATTAAAAAAAAAATTGATGGGGTGACCATGGTCCCCCATTTAAGACTAAAGTTGAAAAAAAAATCGAAAATAAGATTAACTATATAATCATCATCTAGAAAATGATGAGTATATTCCAAAAATATATTATACTATAGTTCAATATCCAGTGATTCATAAAAAAATATCATTTAATAAAAATATGAATAAGAATCTAATTTAACTAGATTCATTTAGACTTTAAACTTTTTAGTTCTTTTTTTGGCAGAGCAGTCGTGTTTTTTAATATTTTTAATTATGACTTGTTGACTGGTATACCTGCATGACTATTTGACTAACTAGAGTTTTTTATCCACTACAAGTTAAACCTTGATTGCGATTTCACCTGATTGCAAAGAATGATGCAGTCTAAGATGGTAGCGGGCTAACCTGTTAGGAGTATGATAGTTATATCAAACCCATACACCCAATCGGTTTCCACACGCCATCGTAGCGGAACTTTTTCAGTAGGGCGGTACTTTACTACTCTCGGTCGAAGCTTCCCACCAGACCAGACCAGACAAAATTCAGAAATTATAAATTCCAAAATTGACTCTGCCGAAGATCGAACCCGTCCCGGGTCTCCCAATAAAATAAAATAGTAAAATTGCTCATACAGGTTATTATTACTTAATTCGAATAACCTAAATCCCGATTTTCAAGTCTCGAACTTCAAATTCCATTTTATTTCACTCTCTGTGTGGTAAATTTTCCTAAAATTGTTTATTTAGTTTATATAATATAACTTAAAACTAATAACCTAAATCCCAATTTTCTAGTCTCTAATTTCAAAAACTTGGAAGCCCTTATGTAAGCTTCCAACCCCCATTTCACCCCTATTGGGGTAGGATTTTCGTAAAATTGCTTACACAGGTTTTTATTATTTATAACTAATAACTTAATTGCCAATTTTCATGTCTCTAACTTCAAAAGCAAAGGACTTTCATACAAACTTCCAACCCCCATTTTCTCAAGGTTGGCCGTAAGTGGTGGTGGGCATGAGTAAGGTTCTTTAGAAAATGTGCGCATATTCTGTGGTAATACCACCAATTAACAGTTTCAAGTCTGTATGCTTTATAATCATAATCATAATCATAATCATAATCATAATCATAATCATTTATTTTTTGCCAGAATATGGTACATGCAAGACATAGGCTTCTGTCATAGATGTTATTAGTAAATATATAAAGCCCACATATCCTGCCAAGTCTGGCGTGCAAAATAATTTTTATTCCTAAGCTTAGCAATGAATTAATATTTGACAATTAAACCCCTATGAAAGTATACAAATATGCAACCTCATCATAACAGTTACATTACAACATTATTCAGATTCATCATACCTTTAAGTCGCAATTAAAATAAACAAAATAATACCTATACCATAGGTCCTGAGATCTCGTCTCGGGATGAATCAGTGACCTTTTGCTTTTATATATATAGATTAGCATAAATGTATAGAAGTTTAGATAAATAATAAATGCTAAATAAACATTATTATTTTATTTACATTTTTATGCTCGCGTTGGTTCTAGGAGGTATTTTCGTATGATATGTACTTAGGCTGGAGTGTGCGGTAAAATTACTATTTAATGTTATTGCAGAGCCTTTTCAACTGTTCCATTTTGTTATTTTTGTATAACTTTTCATGTATTGAAATATTTTTGTATAGTTATTAGGTTAGGCTTGCTAGCTTTAAGTTCTATTGTACTGTTTTCAATAAAAATTTATTATGAATTTTCAAAAGTTTTATTTTTTACTATTTTTAGCTGATACCTGCAACTTCATCCGAGTAGATTGAGGTTTTCTGGTTTGGTTGGCTGTGCCAAATTTCATCCATATCCGACCCGCCGTTCTGGCGTGATTGAGTTACATCCATCCATACATCCATACTTTCGTATTTATACCTAATGTAAGTAGGGATAGCTTAAATGGTCTGCTTAATGGACTATGGACAAATCAAATCGTTAATTTTTCGAAATATTAACGTATCAATGAACACCTTTTGAACCAAATTCCTAGAACCCTTATTATTCGGAGGCAAGATCTATGCTGAGTCAATGATTTGAGGTAATAATAATGATGAATAATAATGATGATGAATGAATGACTTTTTTGTCAAATTATTTCAGTTTTCACTTGAGTCAACGGCAGTGACATCAAGGGCTAACTATCATCGCATAACGCAGTATTGTTTTAATATTGCTGATGTTCGTGTTTCTTTTCCTTTAATCTTTATAATCCTTATTTAAAGCACGTCAAGGTACGTGATATAAGACTGTTTTGTATAATGTTGTTTTAGGCAATGGTAGTAACTCGCCAGTCATCTGCCGTTGACTTATCAACTCAAACTCAGGTAAGATCTGGGAAACAACCCCATTATTATCCCAACAAACTGCCTCGTTGGTCTAATGGTTAGCATGTTCGACTGCGGCCGACGAGGTCCCGGGTTGGAGTCCCGGGTCGGGCCATAATTAAGTAAGTAGGGTTTTTCTGACCAGAAATTCTCATTACTATTTAGTTCGAAGTTAGGAAGTTGGTGGCGTTTAACCACCGCGCCTCGGAGAGTCCTAGTTATTATCACTAACATGATAATAGTCGTTAAAGCCTGCCAACCTGCGTTGGAGCAGCGTGGTGGATCTAAGCTCTAATTCCCTCTCTCCTATGAGAGTGGAGGCCTGTGCCCAGCAGTGGGACGTTAATGGGCTGTAGTGGATTATCCCAACAAAACCAGCACCGTGATTCCTAGGAATGGATCCCGAACCTCAGAAATTAGGTTCAACACAGAGAGGAATGTTCTTTACACAATGACACGTAAATGCCTTCAATGCCCTCCACAAAGCTATATTTCCAAGAGATGTATGTTTAGGATGGCGGAGACAGAATGGCGATTTATAATAAGCCCTGGACCAAACAAGACGCGATGCAAGTTTTTTTTTTTTTATTGTATAAGCCAGCGCTTGGCTGCATTCAGACTTGCTTAAAGTGGTGATGCAGCCTAAGGTGGAGCGCGCTTGCCTAGAAGATGACTATTCACTCTTGATTTGAAGGTACCTATACTAAAAGAGGAGGGGAAAACGGAAGCCGGAAGGGCATTCCATATCCTAGCGGTTCTAATTAGAAACGAGGAAGCAAATCGCTTCGTACGAGCTGAGGGCAATTACTGCTTGACGTAAAAACGTGGTTTTTCAATTTTCAACCAGGGTGGCCAAGGTAATACAATATCAACGTGCAGACATCTTCTCTATTCTCTACAAGAGTTACTATTCGGGACGGCAATGTGTGCACTGCAATACTATTACCCAACGATTAGATGTGGAGGTAAAAATTTGATCTAAAATTAACAAACAGACTTGTGCAACTTATTCTATTGACGTTCAAAGTTTGACGGTGAATCCACTTCTACTTTACTGTAGCAACGCTCTAACTGACGCGTTCTGTTTGTTTCAATCTTTATTATCATAATAGCGCATACCCTTTCAGCTTTTATATTATTTTCCTTGGAGATCTCGACATGATATTATAGTATTTTTTTGGGTTTTTGAAAAATTTGAGTGATTTTTGTATTCGAGTTTTATGTTTAACCAAAAAGGGTCACGACTTCAGGAAGTTGTATGTATGTGTGTAAGGCTATCTGCTTCTCTTTATCTTGTTCTATTATTCTTTATCTAGCTATCATACCATACTAATATTATAAATGCGAAAGTGTGTTTATTTGTTGGTTTATCCTTCAAACACGTGGTAACAGAGCAACGGTTCTCAATTTCTTAAAATTTATTTAATTAGATAAAGCTAGGTTGTCTCATTTAAATTTCACCAGTAATCTGACGAATACTTCAGAAGTTGGAACTACTCAATGTGTAAGTAAATCAATCACGATCAGTATAAATTAAAAATTGAAATGTTTTTATTGAAATAAGTATAAACCTTTACAAGTGTTGTATATCGTCAAGTGAATCTGCCACTGGTTCAGAATGCCATTCCTCCCAAGAAGAATCAGAAGAAAGACCGCCCGTTTGAAGCCAGTTCAAGTCAACTATTTTGTAATTAACTTTAGTAGTGGATATAAAAAGCCACTTTAAGTACAAACTAACGAAGCCGTTAAAATACGGCAACAACAAAGTTTATTAGCATCACTTCGTATTACAGTCTCTCCGCGCAACCTGAAGCGGAACTGTTAATTACGCGCAGCTATTTATCTGTCCACGACTTTATACCTCACTATGTATTACTTTCGTGTCGGATTTTCCGTCCCCTCTTGGATTATATAATTTCTTGGTTCGGCCATAGTTCACCGCGCTGGCTAGTTACCGATGTGAGCACATTATGAAGAATTTTCGGAGATGCAGCTTGTTTTCTCAATATGTTTTTCTTCCCCTCAGTGATAATTAATTGCTTAAAACTCACATTGCTCAAAAAAGTTAGAAGTGCGCGCCCGAGGATCGAAACTGCGACCATCCAGAGGCCCAATTGTCTAAGCCAATCGTATTCATTTGACAGTTCATAACGTATAACTCGAACTTTTTAAGGAGTACCTACATACATGCGTTTTGACGTGCAAGCATCTATGACCTCCATAAACAGGTCGAATTATACGTTTGACAGACGATTACGATTACGATTTCCTTATATAATCGGGGGGCAGATCTAAGGCAGACGTATTAACCACAAAGCCATCACCGCAAATGAACCAATTCTTTAAATATTTCCTACTTGATGACGCCCGTGACTTCATCCGCGTGAATAACCTTTTCATTACCGCGGGAATCCTTTGATTTTCTGGGATTAAAAACCTACCTCGGGATACAACCTATTCTTGTACCAAATTTCATCAAAATCATTTAAAAAGATGAGCAGATAGACACGCAGACACACGCTTTTGTATGTATAATATTATAAATATGGATATGGATGAACACAACATCCGAGAAACAAGTAAAGTAGGCAAGAAAGCCTTTGGTGCTGGTATGACCCTTGTCACTTCACTGTCAATAAATATTCTTCCCCGCTGCAAACATGGGGGGTTACTACAATCGCTTAAATCAGTATTAACTACTTCTAATGATAGTTTTATGTGACGTACCTTGATGTCCCTAAAATAAGGATTATAATTCTAAAACACAAACGTTAACAATAATAAAACAATACGGCTTTAAGCGACGGTCGTATGGCCTCTGGAATACGTGCTCAATGTCAAGAGTTGGGTTAGATTAGCTACTGTTTTAGTTCGCTTTTATTATTTTCGTACGGTTCAGCACTAGCTTTATATATTTTTTATTGATAAACTATATGCCACTCTTGTAAGCGAATTCAATGCAATTAGATAGATTGAAAGCAAGAAAATCTGCCTCATATAAATTAATCTTTATTTTATTTAACCACTACAAGTCAACCTTTGATTGCAATCTCTCTTGATGGTAAGACTAAGTGATGCTGCTGTCTAAGATGGTAGCTATTAGTAGATATTAAACCCCTAATACGGTAACGTGCCGGAACGCTAAATCGCTTGGCGGCACGTATTTGCCGGTAGGGTGGTAACTAGCCACAGCCAAACCTCCCACCAGGCCGGACCAGAGAAAATAAAGAAATTCTAAACTCCCACATTGACTCTGTCGGGGATCGAACCCGGGACCTCCGCACGTTAAGACAACAGCGCTACCCACTGGTCAACTAAACTTGGATTTATGCTTTCATACACAAATTTTATTTATGCTTTAAATAAACGTTTCATTTCATGAAAAATACTATAGTAGGCGTGTTATAGACAAAGGCTTCATTCGATCCGTCATCAAAACTAGAACTAGAAGTTTAATTTGCAATAATCCGCGACAAAAGGTAAATCTATACCATGACATAATAACGTTACCAATGCCATTATAAGGACTATTCTGTTGCCATTAAGCTAGGAATTTAATATTCACAATTAAATGCGTACAGCTGTCGTCATTTATCAAATGCACTTTGACCTGTGCCTCTATTGGGTCCATCCGACGGGTCCGAAGTGACGGGGACGATTTATGACCTTAATATTAGAGATTTAGTGACGTAATTGTATTTGATTGCGTTATATTACAGCAGTAAATTTAGACGTCACAGCTGAATAGCACTTGCTTAACGTTGGGGGAAAATCATCCTCAAGGAAACCCTGTTAGATCTCCATAAAGTTTTTAAAGATGAGTGACGTCTGTATGATTAGTATCATATGGTCAATACTAACCGACCTCAAAAAAGGAGGAGGTTCTCAATTCGACTGTATCTCTGACTGCGATCATTCCGCCAATTATTAATCAATTGATGATTCTTTATTTGTTTGGTAGATCATACTTCAGAAGTGATCCCATATAAATTTTATCGAAATTGATATAACATACATAATTTTGTATTTGATACAACATAATAAAGGACTTGACCGGTGGAACTATGGCAGCTTGCCTAGGTGTCAAAAATCAATGTTCAGCAATGATTTCTTTATCATTGTAATTATAATATTTCACTGTTTTCAGATAAAAAAGTTTCAGGAGTCTGAAGGCTCGGAAAACTGCGAAAATGAACAAAAATAGTTTCACCAAAAGACTGCTTTCCCACACTAGATGGCGCTATTTATTGTGTTGAGCGAGTCTAAAAAAATATTTTCAAGTATTATTTCTTTAATTGTTATTTTTTATAGTTTTCAAATAAAAAAGTTTCAGGAGTCTGAAAACAGAAAATAAATAAAAAAGTTTCACCAAAAACTGCTTCCCCACACTAGATGGCGCTAGTCATTGTGGTGAGTCTAGAAAATATTTTTAAGTATTGCTCACTACTTTTGGTTAACAAGTTCAACTATTCGACCACAGATGGCAGCATATGCAATGTAAAAGGGCGTTCCTTTAAACGCAGTATTTCAAAATGCTTTGTTCGATCTATTAGTTTGAGACTTGTCAAATAATAAAAATAATTATAAACAAAACATACATTTCCTTTTCATAACTATTTAATTGATCAAAAATAAATCATTCATAATATAATGACTAAAGTACTTAAATGGTATTCATGTAGGGTTACAAGATTATTATTAGGCATGAATATAATGGAACGTCAAAATGGAGTAGTGGTTAAAGAAGAAAGCGGACGCTCAAGATTTAAACAATAAACGTACTGTTTTTTTTGTCTTTTGAACCCTGACCTTGTTTGGAATAATAAATCCATAATAATTTCGTTTTGAATTTTTAAACCTTACTGTAAAAACGGAAATCCTGTGCATTGTCCCGAATCGGAGGGCAATTACTGGTCATGTCCTTTAGAATTGGCAGAACAAAATATAAACCCCGATAATGTTTTTTACTTTTTAGTTTAAGTTGGTACTTTTAGGTATAGTTTTGAAGTCGGTTTTTGTTTTAGATGAAAGCGAATAATTATGAAACACGTGATCCTTGTACAGCTTTAAGCTTATCTAATAGGTTACATTTCTGGCATTTACTTCAGAAAGTGATAATTAATCGCTTAATACAGAAGACAACGATGAGACTTTTTTTTCATATAAATAGCAAACAAACTAGAAGGCGGGTAACCTGATATTATTTGATTAACGCCGCCTATGAACATTTTGCAGTACTAACCAGAGGAACCGCTAATGGGTTGGATTTTGTCTATCCGCCTCTTGAATAGCCCTAAAATAATTTGCGGTTACATATTTTGCGGTTTGAAAAGAACTGAAATAACGAGTAAAGTAAAGTAACTGCAAAAGAACCTGAGAATAAGTGATATGGTCCATTACACTCACGAAGTAGTCCATACTATTTTATTATTAAGTCAATGTTATAAATGCGAAAATTTTGATGGATTCCACGCGGACGAAATCGCGGGCATCAGTCAGTAAACACAAAAAAATTAAATCATAAACGCTACCCAACCGCATTATTGGGCATAATAACGTCCGCAGCATCGATTATAAGAATTGCTTTATACATTAAATCCCATAATCATAAAACGATTATCATGCTTCCTTTATATTAGACAAGTAGGTAATTGGAACTAATTACTGTCTTTCTATTTTCCGCAAACTCAAAAGTAAAAGAACGAAAGAAAGAACGAAAGAAGACCAAAACTTTCATCATCTGTCCCGTTGTCGGGATACAAAATGGCGTATGATGTTTATGCCTTCAGTTAACTAAGAGTACTAGCTATAGCTGTGTCAATTTGCATTCAGATCTATCCAGTAGTTTCAATATGATAACAGACTGACACACAAAAATTAATCGACAAATTTGTTTTGAGGTCTTTATTAGTAATCGTAACGGAGGACTGTTAAAATTTTAATGTACAGGAATCGTCTAGTTACAGTTTTATTATAAGTCTATTAACATACTCTTTAGTTCAGTATTATATTTTATTTCTACTTGATCAAGTGCATTGTCCCAGTCGAGTTCTCGATAGATGTAAACTATCCATAAATGTCGCAATAAAACATTATGGGAATGGTTTCATTCATGGCGACTGCGATTCAGTTATGGTCGCCGCAAATGGTAAATAATTGCAATCGAATGCGAATAAATTCGGGATTCAGTTAAATTGAAACTTTTAGGAATTATATCCGTTCAGTGAATCAATGGGATACTAGCGATTGAATTAAAATTGGATTCCGTTTGGAGTGTTTTGTTTTGTCGGTCGTAATAGGTAGGGGCGGGCGTTTGCTTCTTACCACGTCCTCTATAGAGAATAAACAACATTAAACCACATTAATTAAGTATTTATTGATCCAGTATTTGCACTAGAAGTAGGTATAACTACATCTAGATTAAGAAACTGGTTGAATTGATAATTGGATCTACTTATGCAAACAGGAACCAATCCACACACATGCCAAAAATGAGATAAGTATACAGAAAGCTTTTAAAGTGCACTTAACGACCTTGTAAAGATCAAAATGATCTGACAATTTAAAAATTGTAAAATCTTTGATCTTTACTGGGTCTACATCGAACGGGACATAACACGAAAAGTTAGCGTCAAACTCCGCAGGGTTGCACGTTCGAAATCTCTGAAAAACAAAGGGTTTTTCGTAGGTAGACTGTCACAACTTATCATTATCACATCACAAGTGACAAATGTTGTCCCACATGAAATAAAACATTTTATTTTATTGCATTTCATTCAGATGCATATAGTTATTTTTAGCTCTCTAAATTTTGCTTTGCTTTTTATTCAGGTGTTTTTATATATGACAAAAATATAAAATTAAAACATGAAATACATTAAAATCAAAATTAAATTAAAATCAACTAAAAAGAAATTTAATAAAATCACACTCATTTAATTTGTTTCATTATTGTTGATTTTCGTGTTTAAGAATAATGATAATCCTCATTTTAGGAACGTCAAGGTATGTCACATGAAACTGTAATTTTGAGTAATATTGCTTAAGTATTGCTTTAAGCGTTGGCAGTATAGCCGTGATTAAATTCGTCCGTAGACAAACATCAAGGTCATCTAACTGTATGCCTTTGACAAAACTTGGTCAGGTATTTACGGTTTTGTGCTCTGGTTATCCTTTCAACGTAACTTGAGTGGAAGGTCTGATAGCAAGATGCATTGCATTCTATAGCCTCAAAGAGGGTCCTCTGAAGTCAATAAACGGAGGACAGAGCTCGGCGAGGTATTCGATTAGGGCGAAGTGGCTATTACATACAGACTCCACGGTTAGTGCCGAGCTAGAGGCAAGATGATACTCCATATTATGTGGTGAAACATGAAAACACAGTTGATATTTTGTCTGTTTGTCTTTTTCGTATAATAATAAATTATTATATTTATCTTAGTTCATCTTTTTTTCTAAATCGAGTCTACCTAAGTATAATTATATTAAAAATATGCGAAACTGTGTCTGTCTGTCCTTCCATCCGTTTATCCCCCTGTCAGCTACGCTTTCACGTGCCAACTGTTCGATTTGTTTTAAAAAAAATTGGTACATGGGGCATACTGCCATCGCTTAAATCCGTATTGTTTTTTTATTGTCGACTTTCGTGTTTTAGAATTATAATTCTCATTTTAGGGACGCCAAGGTATGTAACATAAACTGTAATCTTTAAATAATACTGCTTTAAGCGATAGTAATAACCTGGAGATAAGAAACTCCATAGTATGGTGCGAAATGAAAACACAATATTTTGTTAGTTTGTCTTTCTCAGTTATTTATTTTCTTCAACTGCTATTTTCCAAAACCATACTAATTATGCAAATGCGAAGTGTTTTTGGTCTGTCTGTCCATCTATCCGTCTGGCTACTGCGTTTTACGGTCTATATTTCGTTCAAAAGATTTTGTCAAAATTCGTTTAATTTGCTTTTCAATAAATTCCAGTCCATTTTTGTTGTTTTGTTTCTTTTACAACCTTTCCCACTGCCAAAGGTTACTGCTACACTGTGCTTTTTTGTCCACTATGTTTCTGTTTTTCGAAGTAATTTATAATGTACAAAAATAAAGTAATGTGCAAAGAAAAATTGTGTCTGCAATTCACACACGACAGAAGTGAAACTTCAGAAAAGCTTACGAGAGAATGTGATAAATATAACTTGTATTCTATCCAATTCTCTCGAAGGCTAAATCTTATATATGTTTGTCTCTTTTCGGTGTCGCTTTTTCGTTCCATTTTTTCGTTGACGACAAACGATTCTAAAGAAGTTTCACTTTAGAAATCAATCGTTTACTGGAATAGTGGATAGGTAAGTAGTTAAACTGGCGGTACGTGAAACATGGTTACTTTACAAAGAGTTGTAGCTGGCAGCTTCAGGAAAGCATTGGACCCTTGTCACTCCACCGCCAATCAATTGCCCGACCGCCAATATTCACTTCAAACATTATGCCTTACTAGCTCACTTACCTCGATCCGCATACGATGAGTAAAATAAAAACCTTGAAGTATTTTTTTATCCTCTACAAGTTGGCCCTAGACTGCAATCTCACCTTATGGTAATTGATGATGCAGTCTAAGATGGTAACGAGCTAACCTATTTGGTTTCTACACCGTACCGGAACGCGTAATCGCTTCGCGGCACGTCTTTGAATAGCCTTGAACTAGCCACGGACGAAGCCACCAGGCAATTCCCAATTTTCTAAATTTGCTGACAGACACAAATTTAAATTGAGAATTACGTTGTTCATATTTATAATAAGATAAGATAAGATAAGATATTTATTTATTGCAAAACACACGTATAGAGCTCGTACAATATTTTTTTGGAAACAGTGTACTACCAAATACCTATGGCGTGCAATTATTAGCAGCTTACATCATAATATTTCCTAATTATTATTCTTATTGAAATTAAACAATACTTAAACACAGCACAGTACTCCAAATCGTCATTAATCATCTTATCTTGCTTCTTATGGATATTATAAATGCGAAAGTTTGCATGGATGTATGGATGTTTGGATGTATGGATGTATGGCTGTTTGTTACTCAATCACGACCCAACGGCTGAACGGATCTGGCTGAAATTTGGCACAAATATAGATAATAGTCTGGAATAGCCCAAAGGCTACTTTTTATCCCGAAAAATGAAGGAGTTCCCGCGGGAAGCAGAAAACCCTCGATCCACACAGACGAAGTCACGTGTATAAATAAGAACAAATCACATCCCTGATATGTAAACAAAAGCTAAATTACGAAATGGTTACAAAATGTCATAAGATCTAATATTCTGATAAAATCAATATTAAATTTTAAGGATAACATGTTATGATACCTGTGATTTATTATTATTTTACACAAGATTATTAAAATATCAAACTAAATCTAAAAGTAAACAAGACATGTCAATAATAAAAAAATCATTAATCGATGAACACGCAAAAAATAGCTTATAATAAATTGTAAAGATGTTCTAATGTATTGACCTTTAATCATAATTATGCTAATTATTTTAATTAATATTATCCTGCAAGAACTCATCAACTGCGTAATAACATTTATTTAATAATTTGACGGACTCCGTGGCGCAGTGTGTAGCGCTGTTGTCTTAACGTGCGGAGGTCCCGGGTTCGATCCCCGGCAGGGTCAATTAGGGAATTTATAACCACCGCGAACCAGCATGAAACTCGGTAGCCTCTAAAACTGATATCCATTTCTAATCATCCAATATTACACCAAGTCGCTCTCTACCATCCGTCTCGTCTAATAATATTTTTCAATGTATCCCCACCTCAAATTGAATAAAAAGTCATGACATAAGTCAAATTACAACTATCAAAATAATAAACGTCACTTTATCTACACATTGATGTAATTGTAAATTCATTTATTCAAAAGAGCAACCACTGTATTCTGGTCATTCCGAACCAGTAGATTCACTCGACGATTATAATGCAGTTTAAAAGTTACATACATAAAAAGCATGACGATTTTAATGCAGTTTAAAAGTTACATACATAAAAAGCATTATTTCTTTATTAATCCCTAAGAGAATCACGCATTTTGATAAATTATACAAAATTATCTCGTTATCTCTTTTAAAATAAATAACACGAAATCCTTTTAAAACTTAAAATCCCGCTGAAGTCGTTTTGAATTTACTCAGGCGTCTGTTTTTAAAGCGTCAAAGCGTAACATTGAGAGGTTATGTGGAACCGGGAACGCTTTTCTAAAGCATGTTTTAAAGTAATTATTTCAGCGCGACGCGATATGTGAAAAGAACGCATTTAAGAATATTATGTTTTGGTTTTAAACTTTGGTTTGAATCTTGACGGGTGTTTTATATATAGGTATATACTTTACAAAGAGACTTATAAGTAAATGATATATTATAGCACAAACACAAACAACTGGCTAGTACAAAAGATTTTAAGATAAAAATATTTCAAAATTTAAGAATGGTAGGTTTACAAAATGCAGTAAGGAATACGAAAATTACAATAGTAAATATATCAATACAAATCTTAATATACAGAATCATTATAGAACTTAACTAATTGGCTCCCATAAGTAGTAATACCATTACGTTACGGCAAAAGCAAGCCTTCTTTTTACGCCAAACTCAAACTCAAACTCAAATAATGTTTATTAAATTTAGGTAAGTATACTAAACTTATTGACGTCCAGTTATTTATAAAATATAATGGTGATAATCAGTAACGGTATCTTAAAACTAAAGCTGCGAGAGGCCACTACAAGTTAGCCCTTGACTGCAATCTCACCTGAGGGTAATTGATGATGTAGTGTGAGATGGGAGCTGGCTAATCTGTTGGGAGTATGGCAGTTATATTAAACTCATGCCTCCAATCGGTTTATACACGGTATTGTACCGGAACGCTCAATCACTTGGCAGTACGGTTTTGCCGGTAGTGTGGTAACAAGCCACGGCCGAAGCCTTCCAGTAAGACAAAGAAAGCCTTTTATGGTTTTGATTTTATTGAACCAATCGATAGGGTCTACGATGAGGATTAAATCTCTCAACAAACGTTTTAAAATCTTAAATTAATTAAGGAAAACTTACTATACATACTAATATTATAAATGCGAAAGTTTGGATGGATGGATGGATGGATGTGATGTTTGTTACTCAATCACGACAGATCTGGAGATATTTGGCACGCAACTATAGTCTGGAATAACACATAGGCTACTTTTTATCGAAACCAAATCTCAATTTTTTTTCATTTTTGTACAAAATATTATGTCTTTTTACTAACAGAAAAATTTCACTTCAAAAAGTGGACAATGATAAAGCTTATCTCTTGAATAGAAATCTCTTCACCATTCCTTGAAAGTGAGTCAGGTGAAATTGTTAAGTGGTCTAGGTACCAAAATAAATTATTCATCACTAATACAACCTATCTATCTATAGGTATATATAAAATCGTTTGTTCTGGACTTCTGACTTAATGACTGGTCTATCTACGTACACCCTAAACCGCTTAGGAATAGAAACTTGAAATTTTTTCAGTAGGTAAGTTTCTTTTGTGACGTAGGCACTCACTAAGGAAGGATTTTTCAAAACTCCACTCCCAAAGGGGTAAAAAGGGGGTTGAAAGTTTGTATGAAAGTCCTTCATTTTGCAAGTAATTACCATGAAACATAGCATGCATTTGAGCTTTCGATTAAAAATTAAGAAACACGTGTATCAGGATTTTTGGAAATTCCACCTCCAAGGAAATTTTAAAAATTCCACCCCAGCGAAGCAGGGACCGACGTCCGATAGTATAGAATATACACTCACGTAGATAGTGAGCGCCATTTGCATTTGCACTTACACTGCATTTAATTGAATCTCACCGGATTTTCGGAGTACTCACAGCGAATGGATATTATACCTAGGTAAGTGCTGCTCTATCGAATCCAATAGAATCACTCTCTTGAATCGAATCACTGACGAATTTACTCACTCCGCATATTTAATAGCGTTACTAGCTGATGCCTGCAACTTCGTCCGCGTGGATTGAGGTTTTTTGGTTCCCGAGGAGTTTCCTCGGGATAAAAAGTAGCCCTTGTGACAGCCATACTATAATTATTTATCTCTATGCCAAATTTCATCCAGATCCGTTCAACCGTTCTGGCGTGATTGAGTAACAAACATCTATATCCATCCATCCAAACTCTCGCATTTATAATACTGGTATAGAAGTATAGACAGATGAAATTGATTTTTTACATGTTTATAACTAAATGTGCATAATAAGGGCAAATAAAGTGCAGTGATGACTCACGAATCCGAGACATATTTGCTAATTATGGGCCTGATAAGAAGGCTCAGGGTCACTCAGCGAGCGATCGAATCAGAAATGAAGAGATCCTTACGACGATCGAACTTGGGACCACCCACTGAATAAAATCACAGAGCTCGCCATTTCACCACGGCGGTCGTCAAAATACAACTGAAGAGGTTTCAACAATATTTCATGGTGAAACTTCCTAGTATGTTGCTGATGCCAGCGACTTCGTCCGCGTGGATTGAGGTTTTTCGGTTCCCTCGGGATCTTTGTAAAAAAAGTAGCCTATATGTTATTCCAGACTATAACCTATCTCTGTGCCACATGTCATCCAGATCCGTTCAGCCGTTTTGGCGTGATTGAGTAACAAACATCCATCCATACATCCATACATCCATACAAACCTTCGAATTTATAATATTACTAGCTGCTGCCCGCGACTTCGTCCGCGTGGATTTAGGTGTTTTAGGGGTATGAAAAATACATAGTAGCCGATTCTCAGACCTACTGAACATGTATATAAAAATTCATAAAAATCGGTCAAGCCGTTTCTGAGGAGTATGGTAACTAACATTGTGACACGAGAATTTTATATATGAGAGATGTATAGATAGTCGCGCTTGGCCATTCAACACTGGCTAAACGCGGTTTGGCAATCTTCAAACACGTATTATAAAAACACTAGCTAATGCCCGCGACTTCGTCTGCGTGGATCGAGGTTTTTTGGTTCCCGTGGGAACTCCTTAATTTTTCGGAATAAAAAGCTAGCCTATGTGCTATTCCAGACTATAATCTATCTCTGTGCCAAATTTCAGCCAGATCCGTTCAGCCGTTGGGGCGCGATTGAGTAACAAACATCCATACATCCATAAATCCAGACATCCATACGTCAGATCCGTTCAGCCATTGGGGCGCGATTGAGTAACAAACATCCATACATCCATACATCCAGACATCCATACGTCAGATCCGTTCAGCCGTTGGGGCGCGATTGAGTAACAAACATCCATACATCCATACATCCATAAATCCAGACATCCATACGTCAGATCCGTTCAGCCGTTGGGGCGTGATTGAGTAACAAACATCCATACATCCATGTATCCAGACATCCATACATCCACCCAAACTTTCGTATTTATATTATTAAATAAGATTAGAGAGAGTATTATGATATGCTAAACACATTCACAAAGGTGCGATATTTGCTGAGTTGCTGAGAAAACGTTGGCTCAGGTAACGTGAGGCTGAGGAGGGCTGACAGCGGGCTGAGGGCGAACCATCCATCTTACAGAAAGGTGCTTAGTAATACACTTTCTTTGCACTCCCCAAAATACATTTCTGCCGCGTACGGGTTGGGTAGCTCTTGATGCTTAACGCACCTTATTTTTAACCCCCGACGCGAAAATAGGAGTGAAGTTTATCTTGTGTATCTGTTTGTGGCATCTTAGCTCGCAAACGGATGAACCGATTTTTTTTTTCTTTTAAAGTTACATAATTAAACATATTAAAAGTTGCGGAAAGACTGGATTAAAGATGCATGTACCAAATTTCGGCACTGACGGGTAGCGGTCAAAGGCGTTCCTGACGCGAATCCTAGATAGATGCAGGTTCAAATCCTGCCGGTTCTGCAATTTTTGATATGTATAGTTTCAAACAAAATGAAGTCACACTACAGCCCATTAACGTCCCACTGCTGGGCACAGGCCTCCACTTTCAGAGGGAATTTTAGAGCTTAGACACAACAACACGCTGCTCCAATGCGGGTTGGCGGGCTTTAACGACTATTATCATGTTAGTAATAATAACCGAGACTTAACGAGCTCTCCGAGGTACGGGGAAAAAAATGTTAAATAAAACTTAGAAAGTTTCTAAACTTAATAGTGTGAGAAGCACTTATGAAATTATAAAATTAGTTTATTTTTGTTTGAAAGGTGTTTTAGCTTTGATTCAAGAAAATCGGTTCAGCTGTTTGCAGATTATCAGCTCTTTTCTAAATGATAAAGGGATGTGAGGATTCCACAGGTCTGATCGAATTGAAATTGGTATACTTCTAAAAACTACTGAACCGATTTTAATGTGGTTCTTGGAATTAGTAGATATGTATAGGGATTTTTAATTTTTACTACCTCAGACTAAATCATCACTTACCACCACATGAGATCGCAGTCAAATGCTAACTTGTAATAGAATAAAAAATGAAAAAATAAATAATGAATGAAACGAAACAAAAATTTATATAGGCAAAGTAAGGCTATTCGATAGAATAGAGACAAAACAAAGACATATTGGTTTTCCATTACAACGTGTAATGAGCTAGAAATTCAGGCGTCCCTTAAAAGTCGTTCCTGCCCAGGGCCTATCCCTGACCTCAGCAACTTGAAGCCCCTATGTGTACTAACACTACCCTTTTAGGGGCTCACGTAAAAATCTCTTACAGATAAAAACTAGCTGATGCCGGTGACTTTGTGCGCGTGGTTTAGGTTTTTTGATATTCCCGCGGGAACTCCTTAATTTTCCAGGATAAAAAGTAGCTAATGTCACTCTCCAGGTCCTCATCTATACCCATGCCAAAGATCACGTCGATCCGTTGCTCCGTTGCGGCGTGATTGAAGGACATACCAACAAACACACTTTCGCATTTGTAATTTATTAATATTAGTATGATGATATTATATGAAAAAACTAGCGACTTCGTCTGCGTGGATCGATCGTTCTTTTGGTTCCCGCGGGAACTTAATCTTCCGGGATAAAAAATCTATGTGCTATTCCAGATTATAATCTATCTATGTGCCAAATTTCAGCCAGATCCGTTCAGCCGTTGGGATGTGGTTGACATCCATACACCCATCCAAACTATCGCATTTGTAATATTAGTAAGATAAATTGCTATTAGTCTTGCTAAAACTCAAAAACGGCTTGACTGATTTGGAAATTATTTTTGTGTTTGAGTGGGTACAGGGATGGTTAATATTCATAATGAAAGAGGACCTGAAAGAGGGTTCTACAATGGTGTTATAGATTCAGGCCGGGACAACGCCTGCTGGGCCCACTAGTCTCTAATAAAATCTGTTGGCTGTAGAATTGTATATATACACTAGCTGATGCCCGTGACACTGTCTGCGTGGGTTGAGGTGTTTTAGGGGTATGAAAAATAGATAGTAGCCGATTTTCAGACCTACTGAATATGCTTATAAAATTTCATAAAAATCGGTCAAGCCGTTTCGAAGGAGTATGGTAACTAACATTGTGACACGAGAATTTTATATATAAGATATAAAACCTCACAAAAACAGACTCCGATTCGTAAATAAAATTCATAAGCTTAATTAAAAAAAACAAATTATATCTTCGCTTTTAATAACGCTTATGCGCAAAAAAACAAAATTAATTTCCGTGTCAACCGCGGATGCTGTGAATTATGATAAAGTGTGATGCATAAACTGAATAAATGGATGCAGAGTTTTGTTATAAAATTAATTAATCCGCTAACTTTTAGAGACTATATTTGTTATTTTTAGAAAATAATGTTTTTTTTACACTTGCTTTTAGTCGTTTCTTTTTGGAACGATAGTTCTTTGGGACGTTGGGGAGGAATACCCTAGCCGGCAAAAATAGTCCGTAACGAAAATGCGTAAGATTTTGAAGTGAAAATATGCTCGCGTTGTTACGAAGACAAAAGTCTTAAATATAAATAAACTACATTCTAAATTAAACTTGAATGCTTTAGTGTTATGGTTTATGTATTTATATTTTGATTTTATAAAAAAAAAATCATTTTCACTGCTATCGGCACTCTGTGTGACTGCCAATAAAAAAAAATCATAAGTAATAATTTATACCTCAATAATTCTTTTCTTTTGACCTCGATTAGAACTTGAAATTGAATTTCGTTTCTATCTAGAGTCCCACGAAACCACACGTTTTTTATTTAATAAAGTAAGTAAAATTCCGATACATTATCTGTTAGGATTGAGTAATGAAACACAGCCTTAACGTCTTAGAAGCTATACATAATTATCGGCTAGATATTATTTACTATCTATGATGCAAAAAGCCGCATTATAATCAGTCATGTACAATTTTTCAGGAAAATGGTAACAAAAAGTGCACAAACAAACACACAACCTCTTAGGCCAAACGTTTTTGTTTTTAATTTTTTTTTCTTTTAACCAGTACTTGTGATGGTCGGTGACGTTTCGGCTCTTGGGCCCCTCCTGAAAATCCTGCCTGTTACTCCTGCTTCTATCCAATAAGCGTGTCTGAACTCAGAATTTTCCTGAATTTCACAAAATTCTAATGCGGTAAAGCCGACAAAACTTGCAATGGAAAGTGAAAAATGAAATATCATGTCACGTTATGGGTATTCCACATGACACGTTGTAACGGTATAGAAGTCCTCAAGATGAATGATACATTCTCGAGCTTCTTTCATCCGGATCCGGGGACAGTTTTTGCAATGTCAAGCACGGATGCTGCGAGATAAAGTATGACGCGACAAAAACTGGATTAATGAATGCAGATGACTGCTATATTAATTATTCTGGATTGTGACGTGGGAAACGCTTTTGTTTTACGAATTCCTTGCCAATTCGGTACGGAGGAGGCTGTCATTTTATCTGTAAATATAATATTTTGATCCTACTTGCTCGGAAAATATTATTATTTAAAAAAAATTACGTGTATTGGCTCTTTGATAATTTCCAAACAACTTAAGGTATACGTGTGTGAGTTAGGGTAAGTCAACGCCATCTATCTGCAATTCAGAAAAGCTTTCGTTATAAATTCTGCTTATAGTTTACTCGCAAATTAGAGAAAACATTGTGGCCAATTCTGTTTATCACAATGTTTAAACTAAACTAAAATGACAACCGTATGTCTAGTTTTGTCCCATTGAATGGTTAGCAATATTTTACAACATCATTACTTCCGTCCGTTCAAGTTCCGCCAAAAGAAGGCTTAACTTAAACATTTTTAACAATATTACCTATTACTAGTACCTATTCTGTGCTATTATTGACGTGAAAACCGAATACGGCTTAAAAAGTTATAAAAATCTTTATTTCAGGGGGGGCTCTCATAGAAGCGAATGCGAAGTAAAATATTTGTTATAGCGTTACATAGGTTTGCGGTATGTCATTTTAAAGATAATATTTTTTTATTTAATTTATCCCCTAAAATTGACGAAATAGAGGGCTTTCAAAGTGGAGAATTTCTCACGTCCAAAGTTGACGTCCCTGAAACTTGATCAATTATTTGAATTATATCCTGTTCTTGAATAACAAATACTAAAATAACATAAATATTATAAGGAAACGAAATTATTCATTTTTTATGAGCTTTAGTATTTTTAACAGAACTTCACAATGATGTCAATAGATGGCGCTCTGTAAAAGTTTATTCGTTTTCCAATAACTCTACAGCTCTATTGCGTCAATGTCAAAAGTTAACTATTATTTTTACAACATATAGTTAAAACTAACTTATGGATACCGCGAGGTCTCTGTTCGGGGCGAACCACTAGTTAATTAATTTTTAGTAAAATTAAAAAAAAAATGAAAAATTAAAAAAAAAATATAAAAAAAAATAATAATATTCGTTTTCACTTCTATCGGCAGTCCCTGTGACTAGCATTTTTTTAGGCTATTAGTTGCCTAAGCCTGTGTGTCGCAACAAATAGTACGGGCGATTGTCGCGCAACTCAAGCGCTACAATAATGAAAGCGGGCGAGGAGGAAAAGATCTATTCCCATTATCCCGGGGGACAATATTGTGGAGATCACTTCGCTCGCTCCGCTTATCGTCCGGGAAGAGGTGATTCATATTCATAATGTCCGGGGCAATAATGAGCTTTCATTATTCAAGCTTCGCTCTCGACTAGGCTTCGTGACCACTGTCAGCGATCTACAGTTCCTTGATCACTTATAAATTGACTTCATTATCACTCATAACATGGAAAGAGTTATAAAGTTAAATAAATTAAAAAAAGCACAGATTTCGCAGGCCCCGTATGAATCGGAGCATTAAAAGTGCATACAAAAATTTACTGATCGCTTCAATAGTGGGTAGGCATACAAATTATTTGATATTTTTGTTTTAATTGGAGTTTTCGTCAGTTATAGAAAATAAATGTGTTACTTATAAGAAAAATTGTGTTCATTGTGTTTCTGTGAACAAAATAGGTTGAACTTTATAAACCTTATGCTCCGCGGGAATTGGGAATGATAACCTAAATACAGAAAACTAGTTATGAGTCAGACCCTATGCAAATGACCAAATTATGACGTAAGTTCCACTTTTATGTTTATTTTATTTTCATATTATTTGTGTTTCGTGGGTTTTTTGTTATTTATATTATAAATAAATTTGACTGTCACTAAAATGGTCGCGGTCAATAAATTAGTGTGTGCAAAGGTCCAACCCATCGCCGCCGACCCAATACAGATCATAGCTCTCCTCTGCCATAAGAAAGAGAAGGGCTGAAGCCTTAGTACACCACACTGACCAAGTGCGATTTGGCAGACTTCACGCTTACTCGTGAAAATCTTAAAAATGCAGGTTGACTCACGATATTTTCCTAAAGTGATATTATTACAATTTCAATTCCGAAAAGTTAGAGGTATGTGCCCGGGGATCGAAGTACTCACTCAACACAACACTCATAACGGTATATCATACCATAATAACTCTTTCTCACTACTAATACTACAGCCCATTAACGTCCCACTGCTGGGCACAGGCTTCCACTCTCATAAGACAGATGGAATTGAGGCTTAGACTCACCACGCTGTTTCAGTGCGGGTTAACGACTATTATCATGTCAGTGATAACGGGCACGAGGGCCAACTTCTTAACTAAGGGCTAGTACTGAAAATTTTTAGTCAGAAAAACCCAATACTTAATTATGGCTCGACCCGGGACCTCGTCGGCCACACCATAACATACGGTTGCCTACTACAAACTATCAAGTTTAAAGATCCCATAAATTGCACACATTCAGCGCACGCAGAACGCGGAACTCTGAAGGACGCTGGATCGCCGGCTGTGAGTTCATTCCCTCAGCCTAGCCTGGCCAGAGCAGTGTAGCTATGTATTGAGTAATAGACGCCAGTATTAATATTGTCACGCTGGCATTACGAAAGTAATTTGTAATTTTGCTGAAGGAATTTTCCCATCGACGTATATTTTCCTTATACACATTTCCTACTATATTTTAAAGAGATATCTAAAGCTTAATTTCGTTTGGTTTTTAATAGCTTTTTTGTTCCCACTTCGTTCAAATTTATTAGTTGCTTACATCCCTTCATCAAATAAAAAAGAACTGATGATCTTTAAACAGCTGAACAGACTTTGTTTTGTAAGAGAGCAGGTGATATTTATTTTTTTTCCGTGGTGTCACCTGAAACAGGGTTTGGGCTGAAAATCAGCGCTGTATGGTTAGTGCTTGCACTGAACATATGCTGAGCCTGGGCCATTTTTTGGGTTGCGCCATGCGTGATATGGTTCATCCCTGCGCCTCATCTATTGTTGTTTAGATTATAGATCTTGTTTAGATCGTTGAGGTGCAGGGGTGATCTACCTCTTTAGGTATCCTTGTTATGTATGGCACAATTTGGAAATAAATTTCTTTTCTTTCTTTTCTTTTTCTTTCTATATTGTGTGGCTCGACCGTAATAATAGTTTGATTATCCTCCAAGCGGGTGTTGTGCTCAGGGTCCATTGATCCGACCATTGATATTTGGCAGTTGTATAAATAGCGTAATTCAGAGAAAACTTCGCAATCGCGATTCAGGCTCATCGTGTTCTTAGTGCGCTCCTAGTAGCGCCACCTATTGGATTAAGTGCGGCCATCGAAGCCCGCCATAGTTTCAGCAGCGTCTGAAAATTCAGAAATTTTAAATTGATCAAACCTGGGAAAGCCAACTTATAAGACGACGGCTCTAACCACTGTGCCAGGGTGATCCTCAAGATAAAACAGTATCTATCGTGGGAAACGTATAAACAAGCCAACCTGTGGGCCGCGTGAGTGCAGTACAAACATCTATCCGGGGAAACAGAAACCGATTATTTAGGGAAACAACGTGATGGGGTAATGTTTGCTCGTACGTTCTGTGTAGTGTAAGAGCTAGCCGTTGAATTTCCTATGAAAGAAAAACACATTTTTTTTAAATTTTTTTTTTTAAAACATGTAGTAGGTACATACAGTGACAATGTATCTTATGTTACTTCATGTTTTGACTCTACCACCGGTTCAGAAAGACGATTCTGCTGAGAAGAGCTAGTGTGAAACTCAGCAGTTGCTCTTTTTTTAACATAATAATATGGTAAAAATAATTTAAATATATAAAAGGTTAATAAGACCTGTAAGTTTGGACCTGTTATTTAATTTGTTTAACGGTCAATGACATAACGACACAATTTAATTTGTTAATCGTGTAAGCGATATCTACCAAACTATATTTTGTACAATTGTGGTTTGAATATGTTAATCGGTTTTCAAATTCACAGTAAGGACTAAAACACCACATTATGATATTTATTATGTAACAAAATTTTCAAGCATTGATTTAACAAAAATATTAGGTAATAATGATAACTTTTTTTTTTTTTTTACACATTTCCTAATTTCATGTTTTTCTTATTAGAATCATTGCATTTATTAAAGCGACATATTTCCATAAATGTACACAAAAAAAAATTAAGTGTAGGTGTTAAGCACAAAATGTAAACATAACTAAGTGGCTGTGTAAGGAAAAATAAAAAGCTATTTTTTTATTTAGTGGGCCCAGCAGACGTTGTCCTGTCCTGAACCTAGAACATGATTGCAGCGCCCCCTTCCGGGTCCATAAATAAGCTTCCGATAATTCTAGTATTTTTTTTAACCACTACAAGTTAGCTCTTGACTGCGATCACACCTGAAGGTAAGTGATGATGCAGTCTAAGATGGTAGCGGGCTAACCTGTTAGGGGCATAGCAGTTATATTAAACCCATACTCCTATTCGGTTTCTACACGGCATCGTAGCTGAACGCTAAATCGCTTGGTGGCACGCCTTTGCCGGTAGGGTGGTAACTAGCCACGTCCTAAGCCTCCCACAAGGCAGAGCAGGGAAAATTCAGAAAATATAAATTTCCAAACCCTGCCGGGGATGGAACACAGGACCTCCGCACGTTTAGGCAACACTGCGCCACGGAGGTCGTCAACAATAGTAATCAATAAATGTGAGCGCTGGCTCCTGGTCTATGGCAGTTAGTTTAGCGGCGCAAGCAGTGTTTGCTATGCACGCTGATAGCACGCCGATCAGTAAGTTTTCAGTTTGAAACGTTACAGAGGAAGAGAATTTATTGTTATGTTTATTTATTGTTTTCCTGATTTTCTATGCTCTTTACTACCTATATTTTATTTATTATTATCAGCTCTCATTTAGAATCTAAGAATAGGGATGATGACAACTCAATCAAATCAGCAACTCTTTATCAAACTTAAAAACGCTCTTCTAGTATTGAAGTTATGAAATTTGCAATTGTGACGTCATCACAATTTCAACGCACTTTTTTTCTTTAATCTTTATTATAAAATGGTTATCAAACTTAAAACTAACCGAGGATATGAATTTAAGGGCTTTTTGAAATTTAAGGGCAGTTAGAAATAATTTAATTTTGATATAGGCATCATCCCTATTATTTTTTTCAATATTCTTTGTTTTATAATTTTATTTTATTTATTTTACACACGAGGAAAGTTTCTAAACTTACTTATCTCAAATTTTGGCACTGGCAGGTAAGTGAATCGTGGCCTATAAAAGGCGCAGGGTGCGATTCCCAGATAGTCTAGACTCTAGACAATAGGCAGTCCGTTGTATGGAGACCCCCTCATTAAATCCTCAGTCTATGAAACTTGGCTGAGTTTGAGTATTGAATGATCCAAAACTTATACAAATATATCCAACAAAAAAATATCCTGAAGTTAGGTATTTATAAATTTTACTAGCCTATGTTACCCGGAATAAGCTAGGGATTCTAACGATACCTCATTTATCAAAATCGGTTCAGGCGTATAGAAGTTATGGTGGAATATACAAACTCACATAGATACATACATACATGAACCCTGAAAACAATATACTCCTTTTTTAGGCAGTCGTATAAAAAGGAGTATATTGTTTTCAGGGTTCATCGTATCGTTAGAATCTCTAGCTTCTTCCGGGTTACATAGGCTAGTAAAATAAAAATAAAAATTGATGGGGTGACCATTGTCCCGGATTAAAGACTAAAGTTGAAAAAAAATATTCGAAAATATGATTAACTATATAATCATCATCTAGAAAATGAGGAGTAGATTCTAATCTAAAAATATATAACACTATAGTTCAATATCCAGTGATTCACAAAAAAATATCATATAATAAAAATGTGAGTAAGATTCTAATTTAACTAGATTAATTTAGATTTTTTTACTTTTTAGTTCGTTTTTTGGCACGGCAGTCGTGGTTTTTTTTTTAAATTATGACTTGTTTCAGGCAGTCGTATAAAAACAATATGGGAGCTGGTAAAGGGTCATCCGGTATACCTACTTCACCAACAGGCCGCAGGGTTTAGCGAGTACCGTTAAATCAATTACTTTCCCAATTTGCAGCTCCGGTGCGGATTACGACGATGAAGCGGATTTTATATTCTGATACGATACATCGTGTACGCAGTGTATGTACAAAAACGTATGTATACCGGTCCTTTTTTTATTAAAAGGTTTAAATTAATCTTATCCTATTCAACTAATATTATAAATGTGAAAGTTTGGATGTTTTTTTGCGCCGCCATGACTGAACTGATTTGACTGAAATTTGTAATAGATAGCATATAACCTGAATTAACATATAGGCTATTGTTCGCGAGTTGAATGCAGAGCTAATGTATGGTGGCACATACATAAGCTATGCATTCAACTCGCGTGCGAATTATACATTAAAGAGTTCCTGTGGGACCAAAACCCTCAATCCACGCGTACGAAGTCGCGTGCATCAAATAGAGATGTCAGAGTTTAAATCAGTCAAAGTTTGGATGTTTGTACAGGTTTGTAAAGGGGGATGGCGAAAATGCATGTATTTTGGGATCCACTGAAAAGGGTAGCGTTCATCATGGAAACTTATTAATAATTGTAGAACGTAACAAAACTAAGAAAAAAGCAAATAGTAAGTAAGTCTAAAAATGTGGGAGAAAAAAGATACACCTAAAAGTAGAATATAACCTAAAAATTATTAATCAAAAACTATTGGGCTATTGTTCAATCAATAATTTGTATCAGTATTAGTATGAATGAGTAGGTAGGTACTTATGCCTAGTTATAATTAGGTAGGTACTTATATCTGCGAGAATTCCGCAATAATTCTACTCACACCATATTTCTAAATAACTCTTATCTGCTTAGATCTTTCTTATCTTTTAACAAATTGAGTAACAATAATATCAAAATAGATCTCTTTGCACCACTGGTACCTCTATGCGGATCCTGGCCAGTGAATTCTTCGACACCTATAGCCCAAGTTGAAGTGGTTCGCTGACCAATAATTCAGATTATTTTCCCATTCTATAGCCTGATCTTACTAACATTAAGCGTTTTATTCCTCTATATACTTTGATTTACACTTGCATTAAGTACTTATTTACTTTTCCTATGAGAGCTTTTTTTCTTTCTCTTATAACCAAATCCATGAGAAGGAAGTCGCGGGCATCAGCTAGTGTCATATAAGTAGTGACCACTGATACTGATAAAATCATTTACATAAAAATTAAAAAGTATCGATACGATTAGGTATCGATACTTTTAAAGTACTCGTGTTAGTATCACAAGACGATAGTAATATTTACATCGATGGTGTCGGAGCATCCCTACAAAAATAAATAATAATGACAAGTGTTGTCATGTCAACAAAATGTCTATCTATGTCAATTGCGTTCCGTTAGTGCAAGATGACTTATTTTTTTAATAAATTATAATAATTTCTTTCTTTTGAATCCCGTATCTCAGAGCCTCAATATTTTTTTATATAAACATCATATTATTATATGATTATAAATAATATAAGCTTGTACTTGAACGATGCCTCCTTGATTTTTAAATTATGTGGGTCCAATTTCGTCATTGTTCTTTGGATGTTTGTTACTAATTCACAACGCAATGGCTGAACTGATTCGACTGTAATTTGAAAAAGAAATAACCTGAATTAACATGTAAATAGGGTTGCGGACGAAGTCGCGGGCATCATCTAGTAATAATAATTAAAATCCAGAACTCATTCCATAGGTACACAATATTTAACCGTTTTATTTTTCATTTCAGGCATAGTTATATAAAAATAATAAAAGTCAAAGTCAAAGTCAAATAATGTTTATTCAATTTAGGTAGGTATACTAAACTTATTAACGTCTAGTTATTTATAAAATATAATGGTGATAATCAGTAACGGTATCTTAAAACAAAAGCTACGAGGGTTCCAAGTCTGAGAACCCTCGTACACAACAAACCACAACACTCACGTCTTCTGCAAAGTAGGAATTATTTCAATGTATTCATTATTTCTATTAATGATTTAGTTTTTATTTTTATTAACTGCTTTATTTTCATCACGTTTTAATTAACAAAATATTTAATTAAAATAAATCAATAAATCCACATTTTATCAAAGTTCCACCCCACAACACAATAAAGACTCGTTTCGAAACCAAACTATTAAATGAACCATGAAGGTGGTATATGCAGTATCTACGCTCGGAGATAGCGGTGCCTGGCACGTTGGTTGATTCGAAAAACGAACCCCAGTCGAGTTGGTTCAGCCTTTCAGTTCTGTCATGTCAGTCATGGCAAGCAAGACGGTGAGCGATAAAACAAAATGGCGCAGAAGAAAGTGCTCCAAACCTGACGAGGACAATGATTGTGCCAGTCTTGCTTGGCTGCTTAACTTCAGACTTGACGAATTCGTGAACGTAAAGGTGCGTGTAGTGTGAGAAATGTAAATATACTCTTCAAAATTCACGTGCCTATATACAATTTGATATATTCCGCTCACGCTAATCACGAGCAAATTGTATGGAAGTTGCGTTTTGGTAAAGGAAATATTTTCACGCATTTTTATCTTTTTATTATGAGGTGTGTAGAAAATGGATTGACTTGTAATATGGTATATATATCCTCAAGAGTGAATAAACATCTTCTAAGCGCTCTCCACCTTAGGCTGCATCACCAATATTGACCTGCAAGCAGGTCTATGGCAGATCTTATATCGATGCAAAAAATCTCGTCGATTCGTTGCTCAGTTGAAGCACAAACCAGCAACTTTAAACTTATAACACCCCACTTTTTGCGACGGGGGTTAAAAATAGGCAAATGTAATCAATAAGGTCGCTTTTACTGCTTTAGATTATAAGTTGCTGTTTTTTTAAACTGTGTATGAATAAGGAAGGAAGGGTGTTTGCCTGGTAGGAGGCTTCGGCCGTGGCTAGTTACCACCCTACCGGCAAAAACGTGCCGCCAAGCAATTTAGCGTTCTGGTACGATGCCATGTAGAAACCAAATAGGGGTATGGGTTTAATTTAACTGCCATGCCCCTAACAGGTTAGCCCGCTACCATGTTAGACTGCATCATCTCTTACCATCAGGTGAGATCGCAGTCAAGGGCTAACTTGTAGTGGATAAAAAAAATAGAGAACGAGGTATAATAAGATATTATACAACTTATATTTATCTCATTCTCTCGTAGGCTACTTTTCTGAAGTTTCACTTCTGCCGTGTGTGAATGGGAGCTATCGCGTTTAAATTCACCGCTAGAGGCGCTAGTGGCGCTAGGGCTAACTTGTAGTGGTTAAAAAAAAGGCTTTCTACCTATCTTTAGGTCCCAGATGATGAGCCTGAGGAGGAACAGCTGAAAGTTGCTGTTGTGAAAGCGGAATCTCCGCTAAGAGCCAAGAAGCCTCCATTCACGTATCCGGAGCTGATTGAGAAGGCTTTGCGGGAACGCGGCGAGCTGACGGTGTCGGCTATATACCAGTGGATTTCGTGAGTAAACTGCTTGTTTAAATGATAAATGATTTATTTATTTCATGTAGGACAACTTGTGTCACTTATGAAACGTTAAGACTCTACCACCGGTTCGGAAAGATGATTCTACTGAGAAGAGCCGGCAAGAAACTCAACAGTTGCTCTTTTCATAGAAAAGAAAAGGTTACAATATGTAGACAACACAACCAACACAACACATACGTTACAAGTATTACACTGACTTGTGGGTCACTGGATGCGAGGCCGGTTGCTTCCATGCAACTTTGTCGTTAATAAATCATCGATAGTGTAATAACCTCGACTTAACAAATGCTGTTTAACACAGTCTTTAAATTTATTAATTATTTTAATTAAGACGAGTTCACGTAGAGGACTCTGGAGCGCGTCCTATACCAAGATTTAGTCTTTATTTCAGTACAGGTAATTTCACAATCTCCCTGCCCCAGTGGGTACACATGTTGCGTTTTTAGGGTTCCGTACTTCAAGAGGAAAGAAGGAACCCTTAAAGGATCACTTCGTTGTCCGTCTCTCTGTCTGTCAACCCCCTTTCTTCTCGGGAACGCGTGGAGGTATCAAGTTGAAATTAATACCAATTACCTACTTATGTCTGCGGTGATATTTTTAATGGCAAATTTGCATGGAAGCAACCTGCCTCGTATTCAGTGACCCATGAATCAGTGTAATAATTGTAACGTATGTGTTGTATTGTCTACATATTGTAACCTTTTCTTTTCTATGGAAAAAGCAACTGCTGAGTTTCTTGCCGGCTCTTCTCAGTAGGATTAGCGTTCCGAACCGGTGGTAGAGTCTTAACGTTTCAAAAGTGACACAAGTTGTCCTACATGTGTCACTTTATATGTGTCAATAAATAAATCATTTATCATTTATAAAAAAATCAAGCTTCTGAGTCAACGCAATCAAATTCATAATTATTTTGCAAATTTTGACACTCTACCTAGTTACTTCCCGTTGACCTAGAATCATGAAATTTGGCAAGAAGCGAGGCCTCAAAGCACAACTATAGGAAGAATTCCGAAAATCGGAAATTAGGGTTCCGTGTACATAGGGTGTCGATTTTTTTAGTTTAGCGTCATATGTAAGCCAGTTTTTCACAGCTGATTACGTGTTATGACATCTTTCTTGTTATTTACCTACTAAAATAATTTATAATGTGTGGTGGCACGAAATCCTTTGTGCACGTGTCTAACTCGCACTTATCGGGTTTTTAAAAGTATTTTTTAGAGCTTTTTCTGCAATACGGTGGTAGCGATTGAATTTAAAAGCCTGCGTATAACAACGCACGGCCTCATGGATTTTACAAAAAAAATATGAAACTCTAGTACGCCGTAAGCCTAGTTTTTAATTGAGCCAATTAATTTTCTATGACACGGAAATTACATTTACCTAACGAAAAAAAACTTCGAAAGTTCATCGTCATTACATTATTATTTTTTATTTGATTTATTTTTTCAAGTTGGACAACCTGTGTAACTTATGATAAGTCTACACTCTGGTTGGGAAAACTGATTTCAAGAGGAGCGGACAAAAAATTCAGCAGTTGCAATTTTCATAAAAAGAAAAATGTAAACATTATACAATTCATACGTTTCGTAACATTACACTGATTTATGGGTTTAACCACGCGGATGGGCATCAGCTAGTTAATATATAAAAATACTACACAAAATATATTAAAAAATAATCATACAAAACTTCCATTCACTGCGGGGCCTTAAGGACCCAAGCAGTCGGTGGTCAGGGCTCCAGAGAGGGGAATCTCCTCACAATTCGCGCCATCTCAAGGATAACCGCCTTCTGTATCCGACCCTTAATCCAACAACCAAGCGAAAGCTTCTTGACGTGTTGGCTACCTACCATTATTATTTAATTTTCACAGTATTATGTTACGGTTCAGTTTGTACTTGTAATATAGTCCCTTTTAAACAGTGTCACTTCCATTACCTAACCTAACCTTACAGTACGATTCTGAGAAGTAAAACCATATTTTGTAAATTATAAATTGTCATTATCGGAAATCGACTCTAGGATCTCCCACTTATCCAAAGCGATTACAAAATCATGTTTCAATCAGAATGCGAGTCATTATTCGAGCACTTTTTTCCCGATGCAATTTATTATTTCAATATCATCCCCATCTGTCGTATCGCGTCGGTTTCACGTTGACACTTTTACGTTGCCCGCGGGAAATGTACGTACGGAATAACTTATCGACATTATATTTCCTGTATCTCTTTTCAACGATGTTATCTTTAATGATGACTTCCCTCCAAACTCAAATATATTTTAATCAAATACACTTTTACAAGTGCTTTTGAATCGTCGAGTGAATGTGTAGGGGCACACTCATACCTACACGATAACATGACGTAGATATGACGCAGCCACGTTAGCCAATTACGAAGTTCTTTCGGAATTGTACTATAGTAGGGGAGCGCAAGAGGGGATTTTTGGCTTTACTCTAGCGCTGCAGATTAATATAAAGGGGGATTCTTTGGACCCTGTAGAGTAACTTCACCATATAATATGAGTTTTTAAAGTTTGTAACTCTCCAACTCCTTTGGGTCTCGCTCAGATCGTCAGATTATTTGAATGTACACTTTTCAGTATGATTAACTCACTCTACCTTAATCTGACGCGCTCAAGTATTTCTGATGATCGATTTTATTTATCTAATATTTTGATCTTCTGTCCTAGACAGAACCACCAATGTACAGGGCTCATATATGGTGAAGGTACTCTACAGGGTCCAAAGAATCCCCGTTTATATTAATCTGCCGCGCTGGAGTAAATCCAAAACTCCCCTCTTGGGCTCCCCTACTACTATATATAGAACTTTCAACCAACAACAGTTGGCCCAGCTGGGATCTCCGAGCATGAAACCGGCTCGGAGGAAGATCTTCCTAATATCTCGAGAGCATACTATTCCTACCTTTATGAACCAGCAAGAAACTCTTTGATTGCTCTTTTGTTCTCTCTTTTTCTTTCTTTCTCATAAGTGTTAAACACTGTTCCAGGTTCGATTCGTGGCAGGGGCAGTTTTAAAATTAATTAATAATCTCTGGTTAGATCTTGTAGGAGGCTAGCACTTGGTTGTTACCAGACCTGCTATCCAATGGTGATGCAGCCTAAGGTGCTATCAAGCTAACCTGTTAGCGTATATATGTACAAAAATAGGTGTATTCTCTATTCCCTTACTCTCATAGCGTGATGGAATGAAAAATCCGACACGACCTGAGAAAAATCAGGCGTATGATCGACCGCTGAATGTACTTTCCGAGGCAAGGGGTTGAAAGACCGTCAACTTATAAAGGCGTTGTACTGAGAATTTCTAGTCTATCAAAAATCCAATACTAAAGTTTGCGTCCCGGTAATCGAATTCAACAACTTTGTGCATAGTCAAACATGCTAACCGCTAGACCATCGAGGCAAATAAAGCAATAAATTACTTTCATTAAAAACTAGCCCACGACTTCGTCGATTGAGATTTTTCGATTCTCCGCGGGAACTCTTTAATTTTCCGGGATAAAGAGTAGCCTATGTGTTCTTCCAGATTATAATCCATCTCTGTGTCAAATTTAATCCTGATCCGTTCCATCTAAACTTTTGCATGTATAATATTAGTATACATAACTTGAAACATAACATTATGATGGTTGTCAAAAGGCTTCATGAAATATAAAGCAGGTAATTTTTAAGCCCCGGTAAGTTATTTCCCCGGGGCGTGTGAAAATGTCATCGCGTACGCAAAATCACGGCGTATGCAAACAGGTACAAATAATAAATAATCTTTATACATTGAGAGAAAATTTCATTGAGAGTTATGATTTTCTCGTTCCAAAAGCGTTTTCTATTAAAAGGTTTATTAAACGGTTCTATAGCCTGGTACTGTAGAAGCTGGCCACCTTTCCGGCTTGGGGATATGATCCCTGGGTACGTACACATCTCTAAGTTTTGGAAGTTTTATTACCTGAAAGGTACTAGTGGTTTTATTTTATATTATAAACTGGCGTAAGGGGCATTTTGCTTAAAATGAACTTTTAATGCCAGACTGCATTAAAAGTTCATTTTAAGCAATATACAGTTTTTTGTACCCTTTCGAATGGTATACGCAACGTTTTCGTAGACTACAAAAGATTCCTATACGCCACAGAAAATTAATGATTTTAAATCAATTTTCAAATAGAAACATCATAAGTAAATTAAACATCATAACTACGTGCGTTTTAAGCAATTATATATCATTTAAACCCACTTATTTAATTATTTAGTAATTATTACTTTAACTCAACACATTATTAGTTACGTAACACAACTAGTTATAATACAAGACATTCTACAAGTCAAGATGGCTACCGGTCCCAAGATTATAGAACAATTTAGACCACCTTATAGCCAATCCGTACTTGGCAAGCGTGGTGGACTATGTAAAAAATCCTTCTCATTCTAAGAGGAGAGTCGTGCTTCAGTGCTTAGTTGGCAAATGATTGAAATGATTATGATGATGGAGTCAAGGGTAAGGGCTTAAGGGTCAGTTCAGGCCAAAGAGAAAAATTCTCGCTATTACTATTACTAAATTATTTTGATGGCACTGAATAAATAACTGTATATAAGTATATGCTTTAAGTACAAAATTCTGAGCAGACAACAAGGAAAGTTATTTGCTAACAGCAACCGTAACGTACCTTTAACCGTCTGTCACACAACTGGGCCTAAGTTAATAAAACACCGAGTTTAATTCAAAAGGGAACAAAGCGCGACGCAAACAAACAACACTAATGTAATATTGTGATAATATCCTTTGTAAACGTAATAAGCATAATTTGATATGAGCAGTGACTCGGTGGAGTCATTGTTCGTTAACACACGTTTTGCTGTGAATTGTAGGTTGGTGTCTACATTTAAATTTTATTTAGGGTTTAGTATTTAAGGTCCGCGCACACTATACAGACTTGACACCGACTCTACTCTGGCTCAATTAAAGAAATTGTGAACTGTTGTAAATTGTAATTGTGTATATCGTGTAGGTACCTTAGAGTAGTTTTTAACATAACGAGCATAACAAATAGACTAAAATATAGCTGCACTTTTGGTAACTATCGCCAGAAAGGCTGATTCAGTATTATTTGGGTCTAGACCTCTCGACTGATGATAATAGTGAAAGTGTGCCCGCATGAGGATGGGCCTTTCACTAGATATGGCTGCTCAAAGACGGTTTATGGTTACCAAAAATTAACCATAAAAAACCGTTAAATTAATTACTGGCTTATTCTTACGCCTTCATAATTTTTAATAGCAATCAACGTGACGATATATTATTTAATAATTATTTATAGTATGTAAGTTTATAACGTCTTTCAGAGGTGATATTTAGTGAAAGCCCGATGAATAACGTCAGTTTTTATATTGTTTACATAGGTACTGCTCATACTTTAATACTGTACAGGAAACAGCTTCTAGATAAGGTTCATGTGCTATGAGATGGCCTTATATGTATGTCGCGTGTTCCACTGATTTAATCGTAAGGAACACATTCAAATATTATTACTAACATTTGATCGACAAACGCCACAGCGCGATTCGATACGACGAGATACAATATAATATGTTTCTAACAATGAAATAATCAAAGTATTGAGTAAGAATTTTCATAAATAATAAATAATTTATTTATTTCACATAGGACAACTTGTGTCACATAAGATACGTTAAGACTCTAACACCGGTTCGGAAAAATGGTTCTACTGAGAAGAGCCGGCAAGAAACTCACCAGGTGCTCTTTTCGTTTTATTTCTTTTCTTTTTTCTTGTGATGACGTCACAAGCCCCTTTTTCATATAAGCTCCGCCTTTAAGCGACAGAAGCGTCGCGACGCAACGCGATACGACGCCATTGAAAATTACAAATTTGTCTACGCGACAATTTAATAAATGACACGTTATAAATTACTCTTCGGTCAGCTACTGTCTGATACTGGACAATGGTTTAAGCACGCGTTTTTGTCGCTTGATAAAAAGTTCCTGATTTAACTAGAACCTTCTCAAATACCCAATTTAAAGACGGTACACATAAAGGACTGAAACAGTAACCGAAATCAGTAGTTTAAACACTGTTTTTTGAAACTGTTACTAAACAGAAACACTTATAACGGAAACAGAAACGATACTGTAACCCAATCAATCTGTAACCCTTTATTTTTGTTAATAAGTGTTTTTATCTCTAACCCTAATAGGTACATGCCCTAACAAACTACACGGTGTGACAACGCGTTCTACTCACTTCATTGGACTTTACACATATGACACAACATGGCTATGTTTTTCTTAAAACAATTGCAACCATCGGATCTTTCACCTTAGGCTCAAATTTCAATACGCGTTAACAGTAAATTTGGCAAAGTCGCTGTTTCGGTTACACTTTAAAACCCTTTATTTCTGGTACAGATTCGTTTCTGTTACATAAATCACATTCAAAAGGGTTACAGCTTCGATTCTGTTAGACTTTCATTCTGTAACACTGATATTTATGTAACCTTTATGAATCTGTTTTTCAGTCCCTGGTATTATTAAGTTCCTACACAATTATTTTTTCTTGTAAAACAAAAGCACTGAGTATAGACTATAAAAGAAAAAGTCCTAAACGTGGCCTCAGTAAGTAGTATTGTTTCTCAGATCCACTCTTCCTTCTTTGATGCAAAATAATCTCTTTGCAGAAAGAAAACAATGGAAATATCAACTTAGCTCTACAACAGGGAATGTGCCTTTTCTCATTTCGCTATAAGTAATTGCCTATTTACATTATTTATTCTGAGAAGCAGAAAGGACTGTGTAGAATGCAGGAGCCGATTTAATATTATGCAACCATTTGCACAACCTGGACCTACGGTTTTTTTATTTAATTTTATTTATATTTTCATTTTAATTTTATTATTATTGCAGATCCTCATAATTAGTAAATTTGAATGTAGTAGGGAAACTTCTTTTTTGATATATTTCTTTAAAATTCCCAAGCTCAACTTGTGCATCACTTCACATTCTCCACCTTGCTCCATTTACTTAATTACCACCTGTTAACTCAGAGGCTATATACCATTTTTTTATCCATTAAAGGTTTGCCATGAAAATGTTATTTTTATTTCATTGTAAACCTTGAATGGATACGAAATATACATATGTCAGTGGCTTTAATTTTTTGGTAGCCACTGTTTTAGAGATTAGGAGGGCTGGTGGTACACCGTGATAATACCGTGAGAAACGAACAAAATAAACTACGGCAGTTATTCAAATATTGGACAGAAGCTTGAAGATTACTTTCCGGAAGTCCATGATAATGAAGGAACTAGAAGTTAAATTCGCTATAATCCGCCACAGTTAAGTCAATTGTAAAGTCTTTAGGTACAATCGTGCATTGTCGAGTCAACATAAGTTGAGAATAATTTTATTTTTTACTTTTATTTTATTTAATTGTAAGTAATCAACAGCGTTGCAAACAAATATTAATAACAATAATTATATCGTGACATTAAATAAGGCCATAAACGATTACAAAATAAATACATAATATATGAAAAATATTTTATCAGAGTAGATAAGTAGTGCACATGCAGGTAGAACATTAAAGAAATATATAATATATATATATATTTATAAGTAAAAGTACGTGTGTGTGTGTGTGTGTGTGTGTGTGTGTGTGTGTGTGTGTGTGTGTGTGTGTGTGTGTGTGTGTGTGTGTGTTTGTATGTGTGTGTGTACGTGTGTATGTGTGCGTGCGTGCGTGCGTGACAATTTGTATGAAGATCTGTATGGTATTGTGCCGGTGCGAATTGCTGGCTTCCTGGGCGGTGAATATTGCAAGCTACAAGGCCTGTCGTGGTAGGTCTGTGTAAAATACTGTCTCTATAAAAACGCGTGCACGCGGACTTTTTTTCAGCTAGACAATAATATAGTCGGTAGTGTGTTTACGCCCTTAATCGAAACGATTAGATTAATATCCCACTTGTAGCGATTAGTTGTAATCACTGATAATCGGTTCGTTATCGCCCTCGTGAGGGGATTTGCCGGTTATCGGCGCGTGGCCAATGTTATTAATTCTTTATCGGCCTACGGATCGTAAAATTAGATTCGCTTCCCTGTTTTAGGATGAGATCTGGTGGAAAATTTTAACATCTCTTTTATTCTTAATCTGCATCTATATTCTTACGGGGGGTGTCTGTTGAAAAACCAAGTCGACAAAACAATTGGGTATTTGACAACTAGTAAAATCAGCAATTTTTTTCAAAACGCGTGCTTAGTAATGGGATTTTGTATGAAATATTGAATTGTTACGTCATCGAAGTTCGACGCACTTTTTTACAGTCGATAGGTTAAAATGATTATTCAACACAAAACCGACCCTGGGCGTGGATATTTTACGAATTTTGGGAGTTCCTTTATATATTCATAACTAAAAAATCTGTATGTATAAAACACAAATCTGTTTCTGCCTACCTACGTCCGTTATAGACTTTGAAACAATCCAACCGATGTGCCCCAAACCGGTTTCATTAGAAAGGCAGTAATGTGAAGATGGTTTTTTCTTTAGCAGCAACACACGCCGGGTATCCTCTAGTAATTTATATAACTAGTATGTAATGTGACCTCTTTCTTGCAAGCGGGTATCGGTACGCCATAGAGACACATTAAAAGCTTGTTATCCGTAAAACGACTACAATAACTTATTACACACATGGGCTTACTACAATATGGCCGGAAAATAACGACCATGCGTTAATTATGTGCTTTAACCAGCTTACAACAATACGCTTTAAATCAGATACTGGGGATATTACGACCGTGTCGCGATGGGCATATCCTTCCCAACTCCATACAACCTCACATGAATAATACTTGCTGCTATTTTTTTCTGCTTTAGTGGTTACCTTCAGAGTTCCCACAGGATAATAAAAAAAACCTAAATCAATGCGGACAAGTAATAAGTTGTTTACTCGGGTTCGATCGTCTAAACATCCATTGCCCCTACAAACTTTTAAATACAAACTTCGAGACTGGCTAATGGAGAAATGTTTCTATAGTATGAATCAGTATATGACTTAACTATTGACATTGTAGTATTTATTAATTTTATTTGAATGAATTTTATTTTAAACTATGACATATGGAATGATAAGTATCTTAATTTAAATTTCAAATTATGTTGCACGCACTATTATTTTCATTTTATTTTCATTAACATTGGATTTATACATTTAACATTAATATTAATTGTAAATCGGATATAAAAAAAAATTTATTTATAAAAAATTGCACACTAATGAAATGGTTGAATGTGGCAGCGCAAAATAATTTTAAGACCTAATAATTGTACCACATTCTTGCAAATAAATTATTCTATTCTATTCTATTCTAAATGACAATTCAACTACGCCGCAAGTGACTAAAATCAGGCGATCGCTCGCCGCATGCGGTGTATTTTGCGCTGTGTTATTCCGCTACGTTATCATAGTTCTGTTCTGTTTCTTCCCTCTTTGTTTCTCAAGCAACTCTCGAATAATCGAAGTACGAACCATTTCGATGCCGGCACGTAAAACGCCCGCACTCCTCAGCATTTTCTTTGGAAATGAACAAGTCGCATGCTGTTTTTGTCGACCGGTGTAAATGGAGTAGCGATTCGATTTCACTTGCCGCACGGCTATAATTAATCAATCAAATCATTTATTCAATATAGGTACACTTATTGACGTTAAAAATTACTTACATATAAAACATGATGGTGATAATCGGTTGAGGTATCTTAAAACTAAAGCTACGAGGGTTCCAAACGTACCCTGGTCTGGTCCCTCCGTCACCTTTTTATTATCGAACCGCAAGGCATCGACAAGGTTTGCACCGAAATTCCGCGGGCTTTACGCAGTCGAAATTCCGCGGGCTCGTACGAAGCGATTTGCTTCCTCGTTTCTAATTAGAACCGCTAGGATATGGAATGCCCTTCCGGCTTCCGTTTGCCCCTCCTCTTTTAATATAGGTACCTTCAAATCAAGAGTGAATAGGCATCTTCTAGGCAAGCGCGCTCCACCTTAGGCTGCATCACCACTTTAAGCAAGTCTGATTGCAGCTAAGCGCTGGCCTATATAATTAAAAAAAAAAAAAAAAAAATTCAGCCGGGTAAAACCAATATAAATCCCCTGTTTGGTAATCGTTTTAAACAGGTGGGGACAGGTGGCTCCCCAAACATGGCGATATCTATGCAATACTGTTTGGGGTGAACAGCGAAGGCGATCAGTTCACAATCGACCCGTGCCGGGTGGTGATCGCACGGGTTATAATATGGCGTGTTTGACACACAAACATCGCTGTACCACAGTCTAGCACGTGTACAGTACAGTCCCACCGACAGAGTATGTTTTTAAACGACTGCCTGAAAAAAGGAGTATATTGTTTTCAGGGTTCATGTATGTATGTATGTATGTATGTATGTATGTATTTATGTATGTATGTATGTATGTATTTATGTATGTATGTATGTATGTATGTTTTGTATGTATGTGAGTTTGTATATTCCATCATAACTTCTATACGCCTGAACTGATTTTTATAAATGGGGCATCGTTAGAATCCTTAGCTTATTCCGGGTGACATAGGCTAGTAAAATTTAAAAAAAAAAATGATGGGGTGACCATGGTCTCGCATTAAAGACTAAAGTTGAAAAAAAAATCGAAGATATGATTAACAATATAATCATCATCTAGAAAATTATGAGCAGATTCCAAAAATATATAACACTATAGTTCAATATCCAGTGATTCACAAAAAAATATTATTCAATAAAAATGTGAATAAGATTCCAATTTAACTAGATTAATTTAGAATTTTAACTTTTTAGTTCGTTTTTTGGCAGGGCAGTCGTGTTTTTAATTTTGTTAATTATGAATTGTATGTAATTTGCTCACCTACAATTAATAACGTGTATTCCATTGTGCCACACTACCCTACACATCTTGTTCTATCCTCTCACCAAAGGTTGCCTGGTAGAGATTGCTCAGTAAGCAATAAGACCGCCTTTGCATAACTATGTAATAATAATAATAATTCTTAGTATGTAATAGTAATATTTTTATAATGTGAAATAAAAAAATTAAAAAAAAAACTAGTTATAGTTAACTTTATTTTGTATTCATGTGTGAAATAATGTATTTATTTATCTATCTTATCTGGCTCGGTGGCCGAAATTGGAACAATTTTTATGACTGTTTAGATTTTGTTAATACGAACGCTAAATGCGATATCAGCGTTGCTGTCACCGGGTTAGACAAATTTATGGGACTATAACTACTGTTTAAAACTAGTTTCAAGCAAGCCAACCTTCTACTATTACTTTCTATCTCAGTCTCCATTTTCAATTTTCATATAACTAGATGTTGCCCGCGACTTCCTCCGCGTGGAATAACGTTTTTGATTCCCGCGGGAACTCTTATTTTCGTCGATTAAAAATAGCTTATGTCCTTCCCCGGGATACAACCTATACTATAACAAATTTCATCAAAATCAGTTGAACAGACGGCCCGTGAAAACGTAGCAGACAGACAGACACACTTTCGCATTTATAATATTAACTAGCGAATGTTTGTGGTTTGAAGTTTTTGGTTCCCGCGGGAACTCTTTGATTTTCCGAGATAAAAAGTAGCCTATGTGCTATTCCAGACTATAATCTATTTCCGTATCAAATTTCAGCCAGATCCGTTCAGCCGATGGGTCTTGATTGAGTAACAAACATTCATACATCCATTATAATATTATAATATTAATTAATATAGATAATATAGATTAATTTGAATATTTAATCGCAGACTTTTCTCGCCATCCCCATTCCGTTGCTAATCACCCACGGTATGATTGCTAAGCTGCGTTAATACAGTTGCTTTATTCGATCAGAGGTCAAAGTGTAGCCACTGGGTTATTGATAGGGTTGAATTTGTTTTACAGCTCTGTTCCAATAATGGGTAATGATTTGTAATGGGGCGTTTTGTTGTGAACGGAAATGTAATAAAAGCGTTTAGGGGGATTGTTCGATGTTAAAATTGTTAACACATTCATACAGTTCATGGCGTGGGGCTGTGGTTTTATAATCGGGGGCAGGACCCCCCAGGGTTCAATCCCCGGCAGGATTTTTTTTGTTCCACTACTTTTAGTTAAAGGTCTATTACACTGCACTTTTCACGGGGATCCTTACACTTGGATCAGTGTAGTGTAATAAGATTTAGGAAGAAAGGGTCCCCAAATTGGTCCTTATTGCTGTGTAATAAGCGACGCTCTAACTAGCTTACCACAGGGCCCTGTAAAAAGTGGCCTATTAGCCCCTGCCTGCAATCTCACCTGATAGTAAGAGATAAAATGCAGTCTAAGCTGTTAGCGGGCTACCTTTATCGGTTTCTAGACAGCACAGTACCGGAAAATAGGGTGGTAACTAGCCACGGCCGAAACCTCCCACTACTGAGCCAGGGAAATCGTCAAAAACGTTTCAATTTGGAAAGTCATAATTTCTTAATTTTATCTGTTCCAACAATTTGTAATGGGGCGTTTTGCTGTGAACGAAAATATATTAAAAGCATTTAGGGATCTTGTTCGATGTCAAAATTGTTATAACATTCATACAAAAAATTGGTTACATTGTTTTGCTTATATAAGTAAAAAATATGCAAATGCGACATACAGACAGACATAATAAGGGTTAACTCTGTACCAATTTGGTACCTACTGAATCCTTAAACATAACTAAGTTCAGAGTAAGGATAGTTAATTAAGCAATTATAATAGTGAAGAAATTTTAAAGTCATCCAATGAATTATCAACAGCCCATATCTTATTGCTTCACTAGAAGATACCCGCGGCTTCATCCACGTGGATTAAGTTTTAGCAATTCCCGCTGGAACTCCTTAGTTTTCCGGGATAAAAAGTACCCTATGTCCTTCCCCGGGGTGCAACCTACCTTTGTACCAAATTTCATCAAAATTGGCTGAACCGTGAGCGTTGGCACCCTTACGTGGTGGACGTCCAATTTGCTCGTACGAAGCGTTTTTGCTCGACGTTTCTGATACGAACCGCTAGGGTGCTTTGCACTAAGCATGATTGGTGTCAAGCACAAGCAATTAAAAAAAACAATAGGTGGGCCGTGAAAGCAAGCAGACAGACAGACCGACCTCCGCGGCGCAGTGTGTAGCGCTGTAGTCTTAACGTACGGAGGTCCCGGGTTCGATACCCGGCAGGGTCAATTTGGGAATTTATAATTTCTGAATTTTCCCTGGTCTGGCCTGGTGGGAGGCTTCGGGCGTGGCTAGTGACCACCCTACGTGCTGCCAAGCGATTTAGCGTTCCGCTATGATGCCGTGTAGAAACCGAATAGGGGTATGGGTTTAATATAACTACCATGCCTCTAACAGGTTAGCCCGTTACCATCTTAGAAGCTGCATCCTCACTTACCATCAGGTGAGATCGCAGTCAAGGGCTAACTTGTAGTGGATTAAAAAAAAAACTAGTATGGACGGCAGTGGCGTGCACAGCTTTTGAAGCTAGGGTAGGCATTAGTAAGTCAAAATACCTATTTACCAGCTGTTTTGATGAAAAATGAACATTCGGGTATTTCCATCTGGGTAAGCAATGCTTTGGTGCCTCTATGAACTGCACGCCACTGATGGACGGATTTTCTTATGATTTCAGAGACCACTATCGTATACCAAAGCGATCTTGTGGTTACATTTGTACCCACAACATCAAGCTGAGTTAGGACCCTTTTGTTGGCACGACACATTCTAGACGTTGAGTGATTAAGTTAAGTTAGATTTTGAGTACTTTTTGTATTTTATGTTTACTATGTGTTGTATCAGCAAATAAAACATATTTCTATTCTATTCTATTCTTTAAGATGTGCATCGCTCATCTAATTGTTTTTTTTGTCTTTCCAGAGACCACTACCCCTACTACAAAGCGAACGATGAGCGCTGGAAGAACTCAGTCCGACACAACCTCTCAATCAACCCCCACTTCCGCAAAGGAGCTCGAGCGTCCCAGGGCGCTGGCCACCTGTGGTCGCTGGCCGCCAACGCTCTTGACCTCCTTCCCGTCAGGCACCAGGGGTATGACAAGACTGAAGAGGTCCTCGAGGCGCACATCATTGACTGCCCAAAGGTGAGTTATAACCCCGTCTTTTCTATACGACTGCCTGAAAAAAGGAGTATATTATATATACAGTGTTGACTTGCTAAGGGCATGTCCTACGTCATGTCATGCGACCTACGTTGGTGCGTAGGTTAGTTTGTCATTTTTTATCATACGACTGCCTGAAAAAAAGAGTACATTGTTTTCAGGGTTCATGTATGTATGTATGTGAGTTTGTATATTCCACTATAACTTCTATACGCTTGCACCTATTTGGATAAATTAAGTATCGTTAGAATCCCTAGCTTATTACGGGTGACATAGGCTAGTAAAATTTTAAAAAAGAGTTGATGGGTTGACCATGGTCCCGCATTAAAGACTAAAGTTGAAAAAAAAAATTCGAACATAAGATTAACTATATAATCATCATCTAGAAAATGATGAGTAGATTCCAAAAATATTTAACTGTGATTCACAAAAAAATATAATTTAATAAAAACGTGAATAAGATTCTATTTAACTAGATTAATTTAGATTTTCAACTTTTTAGTTAGCTTTTTGCCATGGCGGTCGTGTTTTTTAATTCTTTTAATTATGACTTGTTATTCACTACATGTTAGCACTTGATTGCGATCTCACCTGTCGGTAAATGTTTTTTTTCCTCTAACCATAAAACACCATTTAATAAGGCAGCTTTAATGTCTGGCTAATAAGTAATAATATTATATTAACTTCTACTTGTGAGTAATTTCTATATCTAATTTCAGTCCAATAATTGTCCTTATTTGAATCTAATATCCTTGTTGTTCACTAAGTTATTGGGCACAATGACACTGCCTTTTTGCATTTTTTACACTAATTCGAACGGTTTTTTTTGAGTCTCCTTTTAATGTTTTATTGAGAAGGTTCTCTGAAAGAAAAAATCTGGTTCCAAATGGTTCTCAAAGCTTGAAGTTCAAGCTTATTACGTGTAGTATGTGCAAGCCTTGTGAAAATATTCGTATTTGTGTTATCTTATTTGCATAACGCGCAGTAACAGTTGGAAAAATTTCCCATTCTAGAAACTGTTCTATATGTTAAAAAATACGTTTTTTTCTGTCTGGAAAGAATTTAAAGACACGAAGATAGCGCAGAAGAATGTTTTTCCATTATCTCTAGAAAAACACGGAACTGAGCATTAGCGTTTAAAGTTGCTCGCTAATTTAGTATTCCAGCGAGTGGGGTAAGCAACTTGTTCATTTCTGTGCCCCAATTTACGTTTTCTATAATATCTGGGTCAATTAAAAACTTTCTTCGGAAACTTGTGTATAATCAGAATTATTAGTGTCCGTCCCAGTTTTGCCTTTGCCGGGATAAAAACTGTGGAATTAACGTTGTTTGAAAGTTGGCTGCACTGTGAACAGTCTAGTTTTTTCCGGAGCTATCTGCAATGAGCCTTTTTAACATAATCTGCTTGCAAGTTTAAGCTTTTAAATCACGTCCACGTGGAAAAGTGTTATCAAACGAAAGCTTCGCAACTTGTTCGGTAATTCGCTTACTGGTTTTACACAAAAACAGCTGTGTAGGGCATGCATGTCGAACATACGGCGGGTCGTACTGATTTATATTTTTTTTTAAGGGACTATGGTAATCATAAAAGATAATGGCAGCCCTCCTCTAATGTGGCTACTCGGACGTATCGTACGTGTGTATCCAGGTGGAGACGGAATTAGCAGGGTCGCTGATATCAAGACCAAAAAGGGAATCGTGAAGCGAGCCTTCAATAACATATGCCCCTTGCCTACTAATGTTGAAAATACTTCAACGCCGGGAGTATGTTAGCAACACGGTCGCGGTATTAGATTAAGCGTCTGAATTAAGACGGACCGGTTAGGATATTATACAGCCGCGATATTATATTATACTATATAGGGAGACCGTGGTATCGGCACTTACGTGACTTGTATCAATAACGGATAGTTGATTTGAGTGTAAACTTGTATTCTATAAATTTGTTGTTTTCTCAATATAACTTAGTGGATATACAGTCTATTAGATTTATTGGATGCCCAGATATCCCTTGCTACAAGTACAGGGCACTTGGCGCCAACAAGGGGTAGGCATGTCTTTACTTTTAGTAGTCGCCCGTTCGGACAACATATTTTTTTTAAATGGCCCTTTAGAAAATCCAGTTTGATTCCCCTGCTGTAGAGCCTTTTCAGGGAGTTAATATACGAGTATATTCATTATTATAGATTCATTTTATCCAATACATGATCGGAACGTCTAGACTGTCAAGCTGGTAAGAAAACATCGTACGGAAACGCTAAATCGCTTCGCGGTACGTCGTTGCTGGTAAGGACTAGCTACAGACAAAGCCTCCCACCAAACAAAATAATGCCTCCCCAGACTATTCAGAGTTTCTTGCTGGTTCTTCTCGGTAGGAATGGCATTCCGAACCAGTGGTAGATTCACTTGACGATTCAAAAGTACTTATAAAAGTTTATTTGAATAAAAAACATTTGAATTTGAATATTATGAAAGACAGATTATGTAAATGTGGTTTTTGTGTTAATCGCGCTTCATTATTTGCAGGTTATAGTTTTGGACGAAGCTGCGATCGCAGCTGCCAGCATAATTCCAGATGAAGATTTGTTCACGGGTAGTACAAGTAAGTACGTCAAAATGACCACTTTCTTTTATAGCCGGTTGATTCGAATCATTAGTTATCGTAACTTTCTTCTGATAATAATTAACACACGTAAGAATTTTTATCGTCTGATGATCCATACTAATAATAAAATATCGCATTTATGGTTTAAAGTGTCTGTATGTCTGCTACACTTTCACAGCCCATCTGTTTAACCGATTTTGATGAAATTTGGTATAGGAATAGTTTTGTCTCAGGCTCGCGTTTATCATATAGTTTACTAGCTTCAAACATGCTTCATGGTAAAAATGGTGAATCAACGCCTTTGATTAAAGTTCAGTAGCGTTATTACCTTTAGGTGTCCGTCAAAATTTGATGATGCAACCCTTACCACAGTCTAGATGCACGTTTTTTTCTGTCAGTTATCTGACAGAGACGCCTACAAGCAATGCTATGGAATGGACAGGGTCAAGAGAGGGGAGCGCATCTGCTATTTGGCAGAATTTTCTGTACAAAATTCAGACATTCTAGCTCTTCAGTATACGAAGCTATAGGTTGCAATAGTCGAGCATGTGATCTGCAATTTGTATGGGCGTAGATCAACTGTAAGGCAAAGAAAAACATAACATGATGCCCACGACTTCATCCGCGTTAAGTATTTTTTAAATCAAATTTCAACCCAGTTCCGTTCAGCCGTTCTTTTTTATCCACTACAATTTAGCCCTTGACTTCGTTGACGTTTTGGCGTCATTGAGTAACAAAAATCCATCCATCCAAACTTTCGCATTTATAATATTAGTATAGAAGTATAGATAATTATATATCATCATGTATTAAAGTGATGCCATTCCTCTATTTCCAGTGTTTCTCAACCCTGTATCGACGGAGCAGGTAGTAAGGGAGAGCGGCCTCATCATCGGCATGTGAAAATTTCGACTAGCGACTGAAGACATACTACCATCGCTTAAATCCGTTTTGTTTTAATGTTGTTGACGTTGCTGTTGTAGAATTATAATCCTTTTTTTAGTGACGTCAAGGTACGTTACATAAACCTGTCATTTTGAAGTAATACTACTTTAAGCGATGGTAGCAACCCCCTTGATTAGTATAATTTATTATTATTTTAAGGACGTTAGCTGCGTTTTCACTGAAGCGGAGACGAATGGAGAGAACCGTTGACGAGAGCGCTTCGAACAATTGGACTAATAAAAAATTAAGTGATGACATTTATCTCATAATTTTTTTATTTGATGACATTTATTTATCTACTGCCACTGATGGTCATTATATCTAGGCTATACTCCACTTCAGTGGAAATGCAGCCTTTAAGAAACGAAATATTTTTACTTTAAATTAGGGAAAAGAATAGTAACGTAATTTAACTTTTTAGAAATAAAATTATTATCGTTGAAAGAAAACGAAATATGTTAACAAAATGGAAGAAATTGTTGCGTCCAAAATTTTTGCCGAGTTTGAAGTTGGTTGAAGGCTCGTAGATTTTTTAGCGATAGGAATTTAATTTTGTATCTCAGTACGAGTAAGTTTAGTGTATTTAATATTAAAACTGTATTATAAACATACAAGATTAGGCATTTTTATTTGTCTTGTATAGTCCCACAAACTTCTCTGACGCGGTGACAGCTTCGCTAGTAAATATGAAAAATAAAATATTAAAAAAACAAGCATAAAAATTTGCTCCAATGACGGACTGTAATACATTATCTTAGTTTGGTAGCTATATAGTTTAACTAGACTTTCTTACCGTTTATTTAGTACTAAATGTAGGTCGGTATAGATGTAAGTTTTTAAAAAATCTCGTCTAATTTTCCTGGATAAAAATGTCCTTCCCTGAAATACAATCTATCAAATCTCTGTACCGAATTTGGCCATACTGCTAACGCTTAAAGCCTTATTGTTTCATTATAGTTAATGACTTTCGTGTTTAAGAATTATAATCCTTATTTAGGAGCATCAAGGTACATGACATCAAACTGTCATTTTGAGTAATATTGCCTAATTACTGCTCTAAGCGTTGGCAGTATGACTCCTGGGCGGTGTATCTCATTTGAGCTAAAATAATATTGCTTTGTTATGCTACCGTCAACATGATTACATTACCTGTGGTATAACATAAACCCAGAGCACGCTCTCTGACAGGGTGGGGTCTGCACACGAGTCCGCGTCACCGCAAGACAGCAGCCGGCTGTGGTGACGTGTTGTTGTGAGAAACACGGCTCAGGGCTGTCTCATTTGAGCTGCAATAATATTGCGCGCTTTTATATTATGCTAATAACATGACTACATTACCTGGGGTATTACATAAACCCAGAGCACGCTCTCTGACAGGCTGGGGTCTGCACACGAGTCCGCGTCACCGCAAGACAGCAGCCGGCTGCGGTGACGTGTTGTTGTGAGGAACACGGCTCAGGGCTGTGTGTCTCATTTGAGCTGCAATAATATTGCGCGCTTTTATATTATGCTAATAACATGACTACATTACCTGGGGTATTACATAAACCCAGAGCACGCTCTCTGACAGGCTGGGGTCTGCACACGAGTCCGCGTCACCGCAAGCCAGCAGCCGGCTGCGGTGACGTATTGTTGTGAGGAACACGGCTCAGGGCTGTGTGTCTCATTTGAGCTGCAATTAAGCCTCCTCTACACGTCTGCAGATGCGTCCGCGGACGTCATCTGCGGATGCGTCTGCAGACGTATAGAGGGGGTAATTTGTGCATCTGTTGTAGGTATTTAACGTCCGCAGACGCACGCAGACGCGTCCGCCTCGAATCCAATTGTTGGCGGTTTTTGTGGCACAGATCAAAGGGTTTCGGCGCGGACGTCTGGCGTTTGTACACACGTCTGGCGACGCATCAGTTTAATCGGAGTTGCGATTGAGAGTGCACGTGTGCTTCTTGCGGTTTAATTTTTGCTGAAATGGCTAATAATATGAGCACAGAGGAAACTTTTAGGTTTATTGAGCTATACCAAGCTGAAAACTGTTTGTGGAACCCCAAAAATAAATACCACAAAAATAAAAATGTTGTAAGTGTACCTACCTACTATTTTAATACTTATACCTAATTCAATTGTTTACTTATTTCAATTAATTCATTCTATTGAGGGTAAATTGATACTGTAAAAGTAATTGGACATTTAAAAGGAGTCTAGGTAAGTAGGTAAATTGAAATAATCATGATGATGATTATAGTATTTACTGTTTTAGATAAATGATTCGTGGAAACGTATAGCTGACAAGATGGGTGTGCCAGTACACGAACTTAAAAAGAAAAAAGAAAATCTACTAAATACATTCCGAACAAATTTAAAAAAAACAAAGTCTTCCATTAAGTCGGGGGCTGGAGCTGACGATGTTTACCGTCCCGTCTGGATTTATTACGACGTGATGGCAGCATTTTTGACGGATATATACGAATCGACAAGCGTCATGAATTCGGAGGATAAAGTGAGTACAAGAAAAAAATTTTTTTTACATATTTTATTTATTTCACAATACATACTTAACAATCTATTTAGCTACTTAATTATTTGATTACTAACTAACTTTTGTAAGTACTAATTGTTATTCTCGTAAATATAATTCATAAAATGTAATCTTGTTTCAACTGCACATAAAGAAGCTCTTCGAGCTACAGTTTGCAATGGATCAAACGTTCCCGTGTAGTTTTGTCTCCAAGATCCTGGTTGGGTTAATTCTCCATTGATATACTTATCTACTGAATTTGGAGGAGTGTACACATGTCGAGATGTTTTACTATTTCTTAGGAAATTGTGCAACAAGACACATGTCATTGTAATTAAAGAGGCTTTGGCGATATTCAGTGGTATAGGCTTCTTAAAAATTCTAAATACGCTAGACATTATTCCAAAAGTATTTTAGACTGCTACACGTGAACTAGATAGTTTTTGATTGAATAGTCTCTCCGGAGTGCCAATAGCATGATGCCCAGGAAATGGCTTCATAATATGTGTATTTAGCGCAAATGCAGCATCGGCTAAAAACACATACGGTAAGTCAGTGTTACTATTGGGAAAGCGACTAGGAGGTGGCAAGTTGATTGCATTTGTGTAAATTTTTTGCTTTAAAACACTTTGATTATAGACTCCACCGTCGCTAATCCGACCCGGGCAACCTATATCGGCAAACATAAAACAGTAGTCACTATCAACTAGCGCTAAGAGTACAATGCTGAAATGTCCTTTATAGTTAAAGTACTCCGAGGCGGTATGAGGTGGCGGTAGAATCATGACATGTTTTCCATCCATATCGTCCATATTCCATATCCATTCCATATCCATTTATATTCCATATCGTCCGTCTTGTCATATGGTTTGATACTTTGGGGTAACTCTGTTGATATTTTAAGAGCATTCAGACTGCAAAAGAAATGCATAAGGGCTATCTGCAACGTAGGACCATTAGAGAGCTGTAAACCACTTTTTAAAAAACTAGGTATCCTTCCACTACCATGTATGTACATAAGGGATATGTGTGTATTTGTTAAGAGATATCCAAAATACTTCAAAAAGAAATGCGAAATTAAAACAAATAGGTCTATTCGATATCCTAACAAATTATGTATTTCCAAATGTTGTAATAGTACATACATGAAAAGTACTTACGCTATGGCGGTCCAGATTTTTAATAGGCTACCAGCTGACTTTGAAAAGTTGACTTTAAATATGCTAAAGAGCAAACTCAATAAATTACTATTAGAAAAATGTTACTATGATGTGAAGGAATATTTAACGCAGTAAGCAATAACTGTTAATTACTGACATTGTTATTTTTGATCGCGTTGTATAATTTATTTGATTTTGATTTCCTGTAATTTCTCTGACATTCGTTTATTTTATATTGAATTTAATTAATTTAATTGATATTTTTAACTGAAATCCTAATAATTTATTAATTTACCTTCTAATTATATAATATTTGCACACTATTAATTTAGTTGAATGTTTATGAACAGATTATAATCTTACCAACATTATGTACCTACAAACATTCTTGCAAATAAATGATTATTTATTTATTTATTTATATCCAAAGCGCCGATACAATGAGGAAAATTAAATCCTCTTGCCTTTGAAAGCCATTCATCCGTAGTTTTAGGCAACTGAAAATAAAATAAAAGTATTATTTTACACTTTATTGTGACTAAATTAATTATAACCTTGCTAGATAGTTCTTTATTGTACCTTTTTTACATTTTCTTTTATTGTATTTTTTCTTTCCCAGACACAACCTGTTTTGTATGAAGAGGCTAGCATTTCCGATGTACAGGATAGTAACAGCCTACCAGAAACTAATAAAGGCGACGAAGACGACGCCGACGTCCCTGCTACCCCTCAAAAGAACCCAAATATTCAAGCACAAAAACGTCGTGCTCTCAATCCGCCTGAATTGCAGGAAGCCAGTAAAAAAATGAATACTGCTTTAAACACATTAAATAGTGCATTGGCCAGTCAAGAACGCGCAAAAGAAGAAGACGAATGTGATTTATTTTGTAAAATGTTGGCAAAACAAATAAAGGAATACCCTAAACTTGAAAGGGAAGAAATAATGTATGAATTACATGGTGTTATGATGAACAGACGTCGTCGGTACGGAATGATGCAGGGCAGATCATATACTGTTTCTTCTCCTTCACAAGTGATACTCCGTCGTCCTAGCACTAGCAATAGTGTATATTTGTCAACACCGTCACCGAACTATGCAGTTGACTCTCCCTATTCAGTTGAATCAGTGCCACAAAATGTGGTCAACCAACAATCCGAAATAATTAACATTTTATCACAAGAAATTATTCAACCAGAAAATACAGAGAAACATATAATAATATAATAATACAGAGAAACACTAGTTTTTAAAACTACATTTCAATAATTTTAGCTTTGTTACTTTTTCAGATAATATTAAATTTTTAGTATTATGTAAACTTTATTGTGAAGAACAAACTTATTGATTTTTCATTAATAATAAATATTTTAGAATAAAATAATGTACTTTACCCTCACTAAATCCGATAACACGTCGTTGAGCGCCAAACATACTTCAGGGACAATAATAGATATAATTTGGCTTGAAATTTTGAACAGGTAATGCAAGCTTCTGTAGCTATCTCCAGTAGCTAAGTATCTTAATGTGACTGCCAGGCGCACTTTCACTGGTATTGCATCCCTCCAATCGGTATCTTTTTTAGCAACCATTGGAGATATCTTTTGTAGAAGGTATTCAAAATCGCTGCAAGACATTCGAACAAAATTACTAAATTCTCCAGATGGCTCTAAGTAAAGTTCCGCAAGCTGGTTTTCCATGCTATTCCTGTAAAAAAAATCTAGTTGTATACAAGTGGATATCTAACGTTTGTTGGTTTTATGCAGTATATTTCATTAGCTTTGAAAGTCTTAAATCAAAATTCCACTTACTTTGTTCTGTTTCTATGTATAGCTAGCATCCAACACCTTCTTCTTTTCCATTTCTTTTTAATAACTCTACTGCGATGCACACTCACGTAGTAGTTAAAAGTACTAAATAAATAAATAGCTGCGGCAGCTACGGTCTCAAGATCCATTTTTAAACGTGCGTGTTGCGTCTGTCGAGAATGAACCTAGACTGATCGACCTGCAGACGTGTGGACAGCTCGTGGTGATTCATCTGCGCATGCATCTGCGGGCGTCCGCGGACGCATCTGCAGACGTGTAGAGGAGACTTTAATATTGCGCGCTTCTATATTATGCTAATAATAAGAGTACAATACCTGAGGTATTACATAAATCCAGAGCACGCTCTCTGACAGGGTGGGGTCTGCACACGAGTCCGCGTCACCGCAAGACAGAAGCCGGCTGCGGTGACGTGTTGCTGTTGCGAGGAACACGGCTCAGGGCTGTGTGTCTCATTTGAGCTGCAATAATATTGCGCGCTTCTATATTATGCTAATAAGATGAGTACATTACCTGAGGTAATAAATCCAGAGCACGCTCTCTGACAGGGTGGGGTCTGCACATGAGTCCGCGTCACCGCAAGACAGCAGCCGGCTGCGGTGACGTGTTGTTGTGAGGAACACGGCTCAGGGCTGTGTGTCTCATTTGAGCTGCAATAATATTGCGCGCTTCTATATTATGCTAATAATAAGAGTACAATACCTGAGGTATTACATAAATCCAGAGCACGCTCTCTGACAGGGTGGGGTCTGCACACGAGTCCGCGTCACCGCAAGACAGAAGCCGGCTGCGGTGACGTATTACTGTTGTGAGGAACACGGCTCAGGGCGGTGTGTCTCATTTGAGTTGCAATAATATTGCGCGCTATATAATGCTACTATAAAAATGAATATGAACAAGAGCTTTTTTGAGAACTTTAGTCTCAAAATTTAATCATAACATGAAGCCTGAAAATAACAAAACACACGACGCAGTTCTAATGGCCGTACTTAAAAAAAACATGCAGGTAAACTACCACTCATGATGTAAAAAGTAACTGCTGAGTTTCTTGCCGACTCTTCTCAATAGAAGCTCTTTTCGAACCGGTGGTTGAGTCAAAACATGACGAAATATTAGACACCTGTATGTCCTACATGTAAATATATATTGAGTATTGATGCAGTGGGACCATTAGTACCTACCTAAAAGACTACTGGACCACCTAGGCCGACTTGCAGTCCGAAATAGCTAATTAGTCTAGGCAAAGGGGCGGTTTGTTGTACGGAGACCCTCGCATTAAATCTTCAGTCGTTGAAACTTGGCAGGGTAGTATTTTGGTATGAACCAAAACTTATACAAAAATATCCAAAAACAAATCCATGCGGAAGTTAGGTATCTATACCTAAAACTTAATATATATGACTGAATATTTTTCAAAATAATAGTAGGTAGTATATTTACACTTAAAACTGAAATATCAAACGAAATAATCACACAGAACATCGATATTTAAACTGATTTAATTAACAAACCTAAAGTCCGTTTACGCGATAATGTACCTTCCTGCTTTAACAATTAGGTATAGCATAAAAAAACCTTATTTCCTTTCTGACTTTTTATTGGATATTTATAATATACGTTTAACTCATGATACTTTATCATACTGTAAAATTTCGTCGCCTGTGGAATTAGCTTTATTGCCTAGACTAAATCAGCACTTATGCAGCTTAATGGAGGAAGCGCACATTCATTGTTAGAGGAAACTCGTGCTCAGTAATGAGCCAGCGGTTAAGTTAAAGATGATAATGTATGGACGTGATGACTTGTCACCAAACGAAATGATGTCTCGTTACCTATATCATAGAACTGAATACTCTGGGCCCTGAATGCTTTATTCCCCGAGCGTCCTCAAACAATAGAACGTAACAAATTTTACAGCAACACAAACTGAATGCAGAATTCACCCCAGATACGAATAACTTCATTCAATATTCATGCGCTTGTATTCCATATGCAATTTCGTATTTGCTTGGATGAAATGTAAGCTGCAGGGCCAGCTAAACTATTCTAAGTCAAAATAGTCGCTTAGTTATAGTAGAAAATTTGTGTCAAAAATTAATTAAGTCGCCAGCAAAAGTCGTCCGCTGGCTTTCAGCTTTTCTTCAATGTGTATTCATTAAATATACCTAGCTATGTTAAGCGGAGGAACTTAGGCCCACTTGAACAAGGCTGCTAAATGTGTTGTCAGAAAATTTTTCCATCACCTGTCCTTTTCATATAGCCGCAGAATAAATATATGAAAAAGTGATAGCATCACATTTAACTAATTCAGTTAACGTGTTGCAAAATCCTTCTTAGTCTGATAGGCCGTTTAATAGTTTCACGAAGAAAACCTTGTTAACTTCACTTTAGTTTCATGATAATTTCCATGTTATAACCCACTAGCTATTTTCTTTTCTTTCGCTGAAAAGCTTCAAAATGAATGCGCTATGTTAAAAAAAATCTTTCCAAAAAAACAACTTCCAAAGCCACTGTAAAGTAAAAAATAGCCTAACCCGTCAACTTTGCCATTCAAACTCAACATAGTGTGTAGAAATCAAAATTATTTTTTACTTTACGCAAGTTACTCTAACCTCTGAATTATTTTTTTTTCAAATCGAATTAGAAGCCACGGAGATATGCATCGACATATTAAAAAAAAAGACGCGCCAAATTGAGAACCTCCTCCTTTTTTGGAAGTCGGTTAAAAAGTTCGTCTATTTCATTTTGATAGACTGTTAGTTCGATTGATCTATTGAACCGATAGAACTATTCGGAAAAAAACTGTTTGGATTGCTCGGCGTATAGTCCTTAACAGCTCTTACTGCTCGACTTAACTTTAGTTAGTGCATAACTGGTGGTTCGGGTAACGGGTGCAGGTAACAGGTTCGAATTCTGAGTACTTAAATTTATTTATTTTTAACCTAGAACCTATCTGTTTCTACTCAATCGTGCACCCTAAGACAGTAACTGCTGGAAGAATGTAATCATCATAGGCTTCCTTTATTTGGATTGCATCCCCGTCCATACGAGGATTCTCCACACTTGACGGCGAGTAGCATTGCAGGAACGCTCCATCACAGTTGTCTGGGTCACTGCTTTCATCAAATCTGCCCATCAAGATGGTGAACGTATATTGGCTCAATATGCAAAACGATTTTTTCACACAATGTGCATCAACCTTAAGAGAACCTTTGTTAAACAAAACGTTAATCGCTGTTTCATCGTAAGAAATATTAACGCTAAACTGAATACAAAGGTTTAATCAGAGATAAGTATTGCAGAAGATAAAGACAATGCCCCGCGGTACGCTATTACTACAAAACAAACAGACAAAAACCGAAACAAGAACTCATTCGGTGCCATAAGGAATGAGCGCAATGGCGGGGCAAGAATATAACTTTGTACTTATGATGCTCGTTTGAATTGGCTTAGCACTTGAAAGTCAAATCTTAATAATGTTTCTTGGAGCATACTTGATAGTCTCCAAGAACCCTTGGGATACCCTTGTCCACTTTCCACATTCTCTTTATATTTTTTTTGACCTTGATGATGGTCTATTAGGTCTTCGTTAGATATTTTATTTTGATGGTTGTGACAACGTTTGGTGGTATTGTTTTATACCCATCGTACCACCAGTGATACTTAGCAATAGTGCCTGAAAGGTAGGTAGTAGGTACTATTAAGTATTCTGGGTTAATAGTTAGTAATCTGTGCAAATGGTATGGATGGTGATTTGGTGGGTTCGTAACGTAATATTTAAAAATTTTTACTTAATTGTTCGCTTTTTCAACCATAAATACATTCAGGCCGTAAGAGCAAATGACTTTATTTCACTAATTTAACTAACACCTAAGGCCAATGGTTTTTGCATAGAATAACTATCACATGAGAGGGCTTAAGTTGAAGTTTATGTGTTCTGTAATTATGACATTAATTGTTGGTGAAACTTGGCGTTATTCTTATCTGATTAATATAAAGTTTAATTCACAATCCGCGTTCGGATTTGTTCGAGATCAGATTCTTCAAAATTTCCACTCTACTGTGGACGTAAACGCAGCACGGAGTTGCAAATGTTACGTTTACATATTATTATTTCCTTTTCCGGAGCAATATGGCGTCGTCGGAATTTTGTATAATATTCCATATTCCCACTCAAACACTATAACACCTGTTTATTTTAATATCGTGTGTAACAAACCACTCTGCCTCTCTGAATGCTTCAGCAATAACAGTCTGTACTAGTTTTGATAGCCTATTGACTTTTGTCTATATTGGGAGGGTCCGGTAATTTAGACTTACCTGTGTTGTAAGCAATTATATTTAATTTAGAAGAAAAATATCGTCCGGAAATCTGCATGCCTAAGAGTTAATAGAGTATAGTGTCCGACCGAAAGTTCGGTTTCGGTCGAGTTTCGGCAAAAAAACGAGTTTGTGAATTTGTATATTTATAATATTAGTAAGTATTAGTATTATTAGTATTAATTGTCTGTGAAAACTTATTTGCGCTATTTTCTCTTAAATATTTATCCACTTTTTTGTAGCTTAGGTTTTTTTAGCTGTAAATGTTCCGAATAAAAAAATATTATGATGACCAGCAATTGCAAAAATGTGTGAGACACACCGCTCGCGCCTTTTGTGGCAAGCGGCACAAGACCATGTTATGTAAAGATCCTTGCAAGAGACTTACTTGAGATTTGCAACAATTTGTTGTTGTCGTTGTTGTTGTTGTGGTGTCTTCTCGACGGGCCAAATTCTTTCGGGGTACAGCCTCGAAATCGTGCCTCCTTGCCCGGGCGTTTCCTCACAGGTAGCATACTACCTGGATTGTCTATTTCTATCCAATTACCTCAAGGCCGAAGCTTGTATAAAGAAAATACATAGTGTTCACGACTGAGACATAGATGGCGCTGTAAGTTATTATGTCGCAGTATTGATTAATCAGTACCATGTTGTATAGGTCAGATCATAGACTTCTCTGTCCGGCCAGTCCCCACCACCACTACCACCACTACATCCCATTACCGTTCCACTGCTGGGCACAGGCCTCCACTCTCATAGGAGAGAGGGAATAAGAGCTAAGAACCACCACGCTGCTCCAATGCGGGTTGGCAGGCTTTAACGACTACTATCATGTTTGTGATAATAACCGGGACCGACGGCTTAACGTGCTCTGCGAGGCACGGGGCTGAACCACCGTCAACTTCCCTAACTCCGGGCTAGTACTGAGAATTTCTAATCAGAAAAACCCAATACTTAATTATGGCCCGACCCGGGCCTCGAACCCAGGACCTCCTCGGCCGCAGTCGAACATGCCAACCACTAGACCAACGAGGCAGTCGCACCATCAATCAATTGTATGCAACTGAAATGTTATACTTAGTAACTCAATAATTTTACGTAGCACAACTGTATAGATAGAGGAGCAGGGATTTGATCACTCCAGCAATGCTAAAGGACAGCGGTTACATAAGTATATGTCACCGTAAGATTGTAAAAACCGTTAGATTATAATCTAAGATTATATTATAATAAAAGATTGTAAACTGTTCAATGTTCTGAGTGTCAATTTATGAAATATTCATTTTATTTAGGTACGTTTTCTTGTCTCTTTCTTGTAGGTTAGGTTAGGGTTCGACATAAATAACCAAGTAGTCATTAGGCACTTAGGTTTTATCGGGTTTAAATACTAATCAGATTACAATCTACCGGAAAATAATGCGTTAAATTCTAATCTTTCGACAGTTTAGAATTTCGCGAGTTAGATTATAATCTAACGGTTTTTACAATCTTACGGTGACATATACATTGATTTAATAATTGTAAATGAATTATTTAAAAAGAGTAACCACCGAGTTTCTTGCTGGTTCTTCTCAGTAGGATTGGCATTCCGAACCAGTGGTAGATTCGCTAGACGATTCAAAAGTACTTGTAAAAGTTTATTTGAATAAAAAAGCATTTGAATTTGAATTTGAACTTATTTCACTTATTTATAAGTTGGGACACATCATCGTCATCCTCATTACAACCCATTGCCAGCTCACTAATGACCACGAGTCTCCTCTCGGAATAAGAAATGGGTTTTGACCATATTCCACCACGTCCACCAAGAGCGGATTGGCAGACTTCCCGAAGGTGTCTTCTAGAAGATTATTAAAAATTCTCGGATATTAAATTTATCAAGAAAGCACGAGGACATATATGGATAGTACCCAAAATTTACAATAGCATAGATTGGCTAAGGGAGGAAAATAAGGTTAGTGTAGGAATACTTAAGAAGAAGTTAAAAGGTCACTTATGTGCTCCTATACTGAGGAACTAAGTAATTATTTTTCTCTCCTCTTTTATTTATATTGTTTATTTGTACTTTCTTTTGTTTTTGTTGATTGTTGGTGTTGGGTAATTTGTTTTTTCTTTAATTATTCCTCAAAACTGACTACAATTGTGAAGGCTAAAAAAAGCGTGATAAATTAAATATAAACTATACAATTGTGTCTTCTAGATGAGGACATGGCATGCATAGACAGGCACATTAACTACAGCGAAAAAATATTAACAAAACAAAAAAATACAAAACAAAGAAAATGAAAACTTAAATAAAAATTATACTAAACTAGGTACCTAATTAAACCTTACTAGCTTAATTTTTGTAAATTGAGTTTATTTTTGATAGTAGTCATGCTGTCACAGAAGATATCTATAGCGTCTCTGTAACAATTTGCGAGAAATTGCGTCCTATACATCGGGCTATGTTGACCTAGGTTGCTTTTTGTTTGAGGCAAAGAAAATGTCTTACGATTGTGTAAGCGGCTACAGTCACGAGGCACGACAATTTTTATGCGTTCAAGTAATTCTGGAGCATCAAAATATAGGATATAGGTATAGGTACTCGTGCTAATTTTAGATTGAACTTAAATTAAAATGTTTAGAGCATCAACTCGACAACAAACTGGCCCACCATTTATATTTTGTGAAATAAGTTTGTATATATTTTGAAAAAAAAAAAAAAAACATCATAGGGCGCGTAAAATTATATGCACGCAATATGCGCGAAATCGTGAGCACACGTGGCTTCGATGCTTGTTGTTTCACCTAGCATCGTGTGGGAAAGGAATACACTCAGTGATGAGCAAAACAGATGCCTTAAGAATATCTCTTCCATAAAAAAAACACAAACGCGATTCATTATGAAAATGTATTTCGCAGTCCACGTTTAACGACATAGCACTCTAGGTATAATTCGTGGAATTTCTGCTTTTACCGAAATGTCCTAAAGCGACCATTAGAAGCAGGCCCGCTGTCCTAGAAACGTTTTTTTTGCTTCACTTTGTCATAACTATGCATTTTGTGCCCGTAAGCGTTGCATTTTCTTGGCGGAGATGAGTTGGTATATTTTTTTCCCCCTATTTTTATTCCGCGGTATAGATTTTACATCCAACGATACACAGGTTCATGATTAAGTTTTTGAGTAAATGAAAGTAGTACGGTAGGTGGTACAACATATAATTTACTTTTTGTATAGGATAGGTACAAGTATATTGTGCTTTATGTAGGTACCTAGAAAATATGAAGTTTTGACAAAGTTGTTGTAATGCATAAAAAATTGCGCTAAAAACAACACAACGACACTTTATTTTCATCGAGAACTCTCACGCAATTTATTCTTTGATGTGGACGCGGATATTTTATAATCGATACTAATATTATAGGATGTTACAGAGATAGTTCACATCCCAGGGAAGGACATAGGCTACTTTTTTACTTTTTATCCAGAAAAATTGAGGAGTTCCCGCGGGAATTAAAAAAAAATCAATTCACGCGGATGAAGTCGCGGGTATCGTCCTATCGCGGCAATTTCCTCCCGACTGTATTTTGGTCACGGCGGCGGAGTGCACAAGTATGTGTGCGTACTCTCTGTTCCTTTACACTCATAGTCCGATGGGACGGAAAATCCGATACGACCGGAGAGAGATCAGGCGCAGGACCGACGGCTTAACGTGCTAGGCAGTTACTCTACGGTTTCAAGCGCGACTTGCCCGCGAATTCGTCTGCGTGTAATAGTGAACAAAGCTTTATTGTCGACGTCATCACACAAAAAGTTTCAGCCCCTATTTTTACCCCCTTCTTATAGTAATTTAGATAATGTCAATAGAATAGTTCTTAACACAATATTGGAATCCCGGTGGAGCACAGCAAAAATTAGCGGTAGTAGAGAGACGACTGCCTTATATTTCAACCCCTTATAGCCCTTTTTTCGCATTAAAAAGTAGCCTATGTCTTTTCTCAGGCTCTAGACTATCTCTGTACCAAATTTCATTTAAATCGTTTCATTGGTTTAGGCGTCATTGCATAACACACAGACAGACAGAGTTACTTTCGCATTTATAATGTTAGTATGGATCTACGGGTTAGTAAATCAACGTTCGTCGCCGATACATTTCGTATTCTGAGGTTGACTTCCTGTGTGGGATTGGAAAGTGTTTGCGCGGTTTTGCGCGCTTAAAAATGGGTGAAAAAGTTTTGCAGCCTCCCAAAATATGTGAGCTGGAAACCAAACAGAATTTATTGTTGGAATGTTTCGACGTTACGTGGATTTATTGTTCTATCCATAAATTACTAAACAAATCCCCTTTACTGTATAATATATAATAGTATATCTCTCTAAATTATAAAAATAAATACCCAGTTCTACTTCTAGCCCTGCCAACTGCCTGCCAATTAATAAAATGAAGCACGCTCATAATAGCCAAATCAAAATCATACCTAATGATGCTTTAGTTCACTGAGTATTACAAACTTTTTTTATAAAGTAAGTTGCTAAATGTGAACAAATCAAATCAAATTAGATCTGCTTGTACGGATCTTCTCAATTATTCATATTTATATTCATTATTCTGTATTTCAATACAATTATTCTTATAAATAATTTACATAATGTCAATAGAATATATTATAGTTCATATTGCAAATATTGGGACCCCGGCGGGGCACAGAAAATCAGTGGTAATAGAGAGACGGCTGTGTTATTTATCTTCAAAAAGTCATTTAATTTGTAGTAGGTTTTATGAAGCAGATGCACTGAGCGACGCGGTCCCATACAAACTTATTAAATAATCATAAAAATATCGTTGCTAATAATATTTGGCGCTAAGTGCCACGCCGCTCTGTGCATCTTTAGTGGGGCTAGACCTAATACATTATTCTTCTGTAAATCACTCCCATTTCCCAATAGCCCACAGAAATTGGCGAAATGAAACACCGCAAATTGTTTAAGCAATCCATACGAAGTTACGAACTTTTGACACATCAGATTACGGAGCGAGCCCAAAAATTACATTTGAAACATTGTTTACGGCCTCCGCAATCCAGAGAATTACAGAACAAGAATTACGAAGGAAACTTCCTTAATATCATTCCGTGTGCTTAGGGCACTTTCATTCGACACGTTCTTTTTCACGCCGACGTCTCCAATCTGCTTAATGCACTCGACGACAATCAGCCGCATGGTAGTCTCAAGACTCTACCACCGGTATGAAAATTGAGCTGATTCTACTGAGATGAGCCGGCAAGAAACTCAGCAGTTGCTCTATTCATAAAATAAATGTTACACATTGTAAATTAAATACAATTAAATACCTTTCTCACTGCCAAGGGTCACTGGTAGAGATCTCTTATAGAGATAAGTGCTTCCTTGTCCACTATGTATTTTTTTTTCTTACTTTATAACTTTTTGGTACTAAATATTATTAAAAAAAAAAAAACAATGCATTCGTTACGTAACAAGTAGGTATTACACTGACTCGTTGGTTGCTGGATGCGAAGTCGGTTGCATGCAACTTTTTCACTAAAAAAATCATCATTAGTAGGTTCGTTAGTAGTAGTTTCGACTTAACAAATGCTGTTAACACGATCTTTAAATTGATGCAATGTCAAATCTAGAAACGTTTTGGAACCATGTTATAAAAGCGTACACTCGACTCCACGAAGGATTTCTGGATGTATATTTTCTAAAGGTAGTGGTAGGCAGTAGACTGGTTAGTTGTAACGAAAAATTAATGGACGTTTAAGTCGAAATGTCTTCATATAGAGAACACGTCTTGTCAAACGAAGCGTGAAGCACTGTCCAAGTGAACAGAAATGTGTAAATGACCTGAGGACGATGATGATATTTGTACTGACTGGAACAAAAGAGGAACTTAACAGACAGTGGGATTATATCACAGCGACAGCATGGAGAACGAACAGAAACCGCGCAGTTGCTTTTGTAGAGAGCGTAGCGTAGTAAGCGTAGCGTTGTAAGCGTAGCGTTGTAAGCGTAGCGTTGTAAGCGTAGCGTTGTAAGCGTTGCGTTGTAAGCGTAGCGTTGTAAGCGTAGCGTTGTAAGCGTAGCGTTGTAGACGTAGCGTTGAAGCGTAGCGTACAATTGGCGTGGCATTATGGATCTCGATGAGCCAAATGAGCGGCTGGATGAGGAAGGTATAAGAACCAAAGAAATAGGGATCTGCTCTTTTAGACTTCATTAACTCTGTCTTCTACGATTACCAGTGAAAGCAAAAGACATTAGGCTGATATTAAATTGATAATAATTAACAGTTTACACCTAAATAATAAAACCCGCCAACCCGCATTGGAGCAGCGTGGCGGGTCTAAGCTCTAATTCCATCTCTCTCATGAGAGTGGAGGCCTGTGCCCAGCAGTGGGACGTTAAATGGGCTGTAGGAATAAAACGTGAAATCGTGCTTAACGTGCGTCTACTGCGCGGCGGTTGCACGATTATCATCGTGTCGTCTTCCAGAAGCCTTACAGGGCCCGCCGATTCGAAACAAAGCCCACAAATTGCTAGCAACAAAAAGCGAAAAGAGAACGTAACTCGTTACAATAACAAGGCTGTTAAGTCGCGGCGGTGCAGAACAATAAAACCGGGTGACAGTTTAGCACTTACGGCGCGGCTACGAAAATGGCGAGATTGGGTATCAATTTCCACGCACACATGCAATATTATTTAGTACTAATAGTGATAGTTTACACTAATAGTTGGGAATGGAGAATAGATTATTTTGGCAGACAGAATCCGTAACGAGGAAATTCTGACCAACATGGTCTATGGGCATAGCCCAACTGTTTGGTAGTGGGGAGAAAATATTATGTGTGAGAGATTTAAAGCGAGAATAGCGTCTTTTGTACATTTAAAACTCAGCTTTATTTAACTTTGTAAACGGTCTAAATTATCATAATGTAAAGGCTCATAGAAAATAAAACTTAGTTTGAGTGGTCATAATAAAAAAAACGCTGCACATCAGCATAACTATGTAGATGTGCATTACACCGAAGTCGTAATGCTAATATTATAATCCAATTTATATTCATTTTAAAAAAATAATGATATTTGAATAAAAAATAAGCTTTAGCTTTGTTCTGTGTTTGTAATTCTGTATGGTCAAGCATGCAGTTACAAGCGAAGCACCGTTTACCTTCCCAACCAAGCAAGAAAGCCAAGTTCCCAAGCAAGCAATGCCACCACCACTCACATGCTCACATGCACCAACTCACAAGACTTTTATACTAATCTCGACGCACGTTCGCCCCGACACTGGAGCATCTTCAGGAGATATAGACTTTACAATGCAAGATTGTCTAATTTTATTATTCTATCCAATATTTAAAAAATAAGCGTTTTTCATAGCCACTCGAAAATTGCGTAGGTAATGAAAAAAGTACAGTCGTTGTGGGCTTCCAAACGGGCAGTTTGCTACTTATTCCACACTTCCCGCGAAGCTTACACATGTTGTATGGCGGCAACTTTGTAAGGGAGCGAGACTAATCGTTAATGTGGAACAACTGTTTAAAGTTATAATCTCACGATGGCGACTGATCTAAGAGTGACAATAAACTAGGAACTTGACAGGATTTTTATGAAATTCTGATCAATTGCCAAATGTTTAATCTATCCACCATATTACACTAATTATCACCGCTGATGATATCGCAGTTAGTAAAATAAACGATAAATGATAAATGTTTTATTTATGTAGGACAACTTATGTCACTTATGAAACGTTAATACTCTACCATTTCTCTGACGGTTCGGAAGTTCAGTGAGTGAACTGATGCCAGCAACTTCATTCGTGTGGTTTTAATTTTTTGAATTCCCGCGGGAACTCCTTTTAAATACTCTTACGAGTTTGTCACTCTCCAGGTCCTCAACTATACCCATGCAAGGAATCACGTCGATCCGGTGCTCTTTTGCTACGTGATTGAAGGACAAACCAAAAGAAGTATGATATGTTATAATAAAATATGACAGAAAAATCTCACCATCAACAATAATGAACATGATATCGTCTATGAGCATTTAATCTGTCCCCGTGCAGTAAACTGTAATATCCCTGCCATGAGGCCGGCACAATAGCCCTCATCTCTACTAGGATATTAAGTTTCCGCTACCACAATGAAATAGGGACGCACGCTCACACTATTGGTCGATAAGCGGGTGACTTCTAAAACGCTAATATCTCAGCAGTACCGAGTAGAAGCTTACTATAACAAAGTGTTTTTTTCTATACTAATAGGGTTGACAGCTGCACCTGCAGTAATGGTTTGTGTGGTGCATCAAGGATGCAAAACGTTCTATCATGCTTAAGGAAGTGAGGGCAAATAATAATCTCACATTTAATCTGTCCCCGTGCAGTAAACGCTAATATCCCCGTTATGAGGCCGGCACAATGGGCCTCAATCTCTACTAGGATATTAAGTTTCTGCTACCACAATGACAACGACGAATAACGATGACAATGCTCCCAATATTATAGTAATCAGTGTGGAACGGCACTGCAAAAACTGCATAAGTTAAAACGTATTTTTTTTAGCTTTTCTTATAGGATTGACAGTGCCAGTTATAGTCCGTTAAACTTATCTGGCTCGGTGGCCAAAATCTAATCAAATTTTTAGGCTTGTTTAGTTTTGGTTTTTATTTTATTTTTATTCGATACTAGCGACGCTGTCACCGGGTCAGATAAATTGACTGACTGTGTGATATCGTACATTAATTTCTATACTATTACTTACGAGGGAGAAATAATTTTATTTTTTTGTTACAAGGCTTTTTTTATTGCACAAAATCGTAACGACTTCTAAAATATTTACCTTAAAGCACAGATGAAATAATAGTTATTTTGTTACTTATTAAAGTGTCATTTTGATATAATATTTGGGCAATCTCTCAGATTTAAAATAAACATGCGTTCAACGCAGCCCGCTTCGCTCATTACTATAACCCACACCATAAGAGCATACATAAAGCTGTGGCGGAAATCGTCATTCATCGCGGCCGATGCTGCTGGGCGAGATAACAACAACCTGAGGCGGGTTGTTTGTAGCGGAAACGATACTAATAATATAAGCTATAGTAATAATTGCGACGTTATTCGTTACTCTTGTTTGTTTTCTCCGGCATGATGGTGGGTTTCATATACACATTATGCATCAACAATGTAGTAAAATTTGCTTATTTGGTTTTATTAAAATTATGACTATAAATATACGATTGCATTACGACTTTATTTTAATCTTTACTACCTATCGGAACTCGAGAAATTAACAAAAATCTACCTAATGGTGGACAAAACAAAAATCTGACGTATTTAAGAGTTATTTTCTATGGCTTCGCATCGCCTGGCGTTAGTTCTGTCACTCACCTAGGACAACGGGCGGAGAGCCAGAGTGTTATACAAGGTGAGTGACTACCCGTTGGTGAGCGATTATCCTAGGTGAGCGATAGAAGCGACGCCACGCGATGCGCCGCCATAGAAAATGACTTATAGATGACTTTGACGACTTTGACGACCTCCGTGGCGCAGTGTTGAATGCTGTTGCCTTAACGTGCGGAGGTCCCGGGCTCGATCCCCGGCAGGGTTTGGAAATTTATAATTTCTGAATTTTCCCTGGGAGGCTTCGGCCGTGGCTAGTTACCACCCTACCGGCAAAGACGTGCCGCCAAGCGATTTAGCGTTCCGGTACTATGCCATGTAGAAACTGACTAGGGGTATATGGGTTTAATATAACTGCCATACCCCTAACAGGTTAGCCCGCTACCATCTTAGACTGCATCATCACTTACCATCAGGCGTGATCGCAGTCAAGGGCTAACTTGTAGTGGAAAGAAAAGATACGTCATTTGCTCACCTAGAACAACGGGTAATCAAGCAATTAAATACAGTAAACCCTTACAGTTACTGAGTGTGTGTACAAGTACACACAAAATGGTTAAAGCTTTTACAGTCCGCTTGGCTGCCACGCCGAAGCCTATCCGAGGCGATACGCGTAATAATGGCTTCCCCACGAACGCTCAGGCATATTTCACGTATAAAGGGATATCTGACTTCAGTACAGTTGCAACAGGGACCGTTCAAGTCACGAGAGGATAGCGGCCACGTGAAACTTCTTCAATAGTTAGTGTGCAATTATTAAAAAAAATTAAAAACACGACTGCCCTGCCAAAAAACGTACTAAAAAGTTAAAAATCTAAATTAATCTAGTTAAATAAGAATCTTATTCACATTTTTATTAAATGATATTTTTGTGTGATTCACTGGATATTGAACTATAGTGTTATATATTTTTGGATCATCATTTTCTAGATTATGGTTATATAGTTAATCTTATTTTCGTTTTGTTTTCAACTTTAGTCTTTAATTCAGGACCATGGTCACCCCATCAATTTTTTTAAAAATTTTACTAGCCTATGTCACCCGGAATAAGCTAGGGATTCTAACGATACCTCACTTATTGGTTCAGGCGTATAGAAGTTTTGGTGGAATATATAAACTCACATACATTCATACATACATACATACATGAACCCTGAAAACAATATTTCAGGCAGTCGTATAAAAAAAATACTACTTCTATGAGATATGTGTAGAGAAACAGGGATTTCTGTTTTGAGGTTCACAAAAACCATGCACTGACTCATTTTCAAAAATGGAATCGTGCGCACTAAGACTTTTAGGGCGCACGTAAAGGTAACTTTCTTATTACACTTTCTATTGTTAAATAAAGTTAAATATAGTTAAAAATAAGCAGATTATTGTTAACTGACCGTGACAGTATAATACTCTAATATTATAAATACAAAAGTGTGTTTGTTTTTTGGCTTGGCCTTCAAGCAACGCAACGGATCGACGTGTTTTTTGCATGGGTATAATTGAGGACCCGGAGAGTGATATAGGCTACTTTCTATCCCAGAAAATTAAGAAGTTCCTGTGGGAACTAAAAAAAAAATCCACGCGGACCAAGTCACGGGCATCAGCTAGTAACCAATATGATAGGAATTTCATTATCGTTGTCATAGATTGGCACTTTAAAATTCAACGATTATAAGTTTGACTCAAGAATTATTATGAATATTTAGGCATAGATATATATGCGGAGTGACAGTGCCCTTTACTATATATACTAACCGTTACTATACTACGGTTATATTAACTTTGAAAATCATTTGATGTTATGGTGTATCTACACCATCAGCATCACGCTGAGCCGTTGCCCTTTTTGGAATTATTTTGTCACAGTCTAGTTCGTAAGTTATTTTATTTATTTTCTTTACTTCTAGTAGGTTTATGGTTGTACCTTCACTGTGTATGGTAATTCCAAATAAAGATTTTATTTATTTATTTAACTTTCTTAACTTAATTTTACTGTCCATCCGTAACAGCTTATCGCTGTACTCTTCCAACTTACAGCGCTGGTATCTGTATTGAATAATGTCGGAAGTTGGCGCACAAAGCTTGGGCGAGTGCAGACAATGCCGGCTCCTGAACATTCTGACCACTGCCTTTATATACTATCAGTGAATCCCGAAATTCCGTCTCAAGATATAGTCACACAGACTTATCTGACCCTGTGGCCAAAATTGGAACTAATGTTTATGCCTGTTTAGTTTTTGTTCTTATTTTATCTAAATATATAAAAGACTGACTGATCTATCAACGCACAGCTCAAACCACTGGACGGATCGGGCTGAAATTTGGCATACGATTTTTGAAAATTCAATCCCTTAAGGGGCAAAATAGGGGGTTGTTTGTATTGTCTGTTTGTTTTGTTTTAAATTCTTTATTGCACATAAGAAAATTACAATGCACAAAGGCGAACTTAATTCCTAGAGGTATTCTCTTCCAGTTAACCTTTGGTATTGGGGACAGGGTTGAAATCACAGTGCGTACAATAAGTATAAAGAGAAAAGTTGGGGTACGAAGAAACATATTATTAGGTAGTAGGTAATAAAGTGAAGTATGATAATTTATTATGTCCACGAAGTTACGGGCAAAAGGTAGGTTTTAATATTATATACTAGCGATTCTGTCGAAGAGAAGAAGAAGAGTACATAGATAGTGAAATCGAAGAAGAGAATACAAGTCCTTTAGAACAGTAAAGATGATGACAACTCAATCAAATCAGCAACTCTTTGTGAACTATAAAAACGCGCTTCTAGCAAGGAAGTTTATATAAAATACATAGTTGTGTTTCAAATTTCAACGCACTATTTTCATTAATCTATAGTTTTAAATGGTTATCAAACTTAAAACTAACCGAGGATGTGAATTTTAGGTCTTTTAAAAGATTTAATAATCAGTAAAAAATAGTTTAATTTTGACTTAAGCATCATTCTTATTGCAGTGTGGGTATGTGCAATATCCTTCTATTGTATAAATGACAATATCAATATCCTTTTATTGTATATTGTATAATCGACTGCCTCGTTGGTCTAGTGGTTAGCATGTTTGATTGCGGCTGACGAGGTCCCGGGGTCGAGTCCCGGGTCGGGCCATAATAAGTATTGAGTTTTTCTAACTATAAATTCTCAGTACTAGCCCGGAGTTAGGAAATTTGTGGTGCTACACCCCCGAGACTCGGAGAGCACGTTAAGCTGTCGGTCCCGGTTATTATCACTAATATGATAATAGTCGTTAAAGCTCGCCAACCCGCACTGGAGCAGCGTGGTGGGTCTAAGCTCTAAGTTCCTCTCTCTTATAAGAGTGGAGGCCTGTGCCCAGCAGTGGGACGTTAATGAATGAATGAATGAATGAAAAATTCTTTATTGTACACCAAGAAACACATACATAAAAACAACTAACAATAAAACTATACGTTAATGGGCTGTAGTGGTATAAAGGAGGTGCGGTCTCTCATTAGGATGTATAAATGTTTAATTTTTGGTTGTTTTCAGTGGCGATTCCTCTAAGATTGCTTGCGCCGCAATACCAATCATTACTATGAATTAGTTATTAACAATTATACTAGATCTATTTAAGTAATATACTAATATTTTATAACATGAAATAGGTACCATTCACAAAACATACAAGTTAATCAATTAAATGATTGCGCTAACTGATAATAGGCATGATGACAGTAACGAAGAATCAATTAAATTATGAATTTATCTAATGAAATAGTATTCATGGATTGTAAAAAACGTATTTATTTTTCTATTCCGAGTGAGATTGCTATTAGATCGCCATAATGGATTAAACAATTGTTTGTTTTCGAGCTTTGACAATCACATTATTGTTTAGTGCACACTGCACAGAGTACATTGGTAAAAACAATAGTGACGTCACAAACGACGCCATGACACTTGCGAGCGTTTTAGCGTGAATTTTAAAATTTAAATTTCAAATGCCAATTTTATGTTTTTAACAGTTTAACAGTTAATTTATTTATATTATGAGTATGTTTTGATAAAAAGTAAGTGTTTTAGTAATATAAATGTAATTATTAAATAGCACTAATATTATAAATGCGAATGTTTGGATGGATGGAACAATCACGCCATAACGGCTGAACGGATGTGGATGAAATTTGGCACAGATACTTTTTATCCCGGAGGATTAAAGAGTTCCCGCGGGAACCAGAAAACCTCAATCCACGCGGATGAAGTCGCGGGCATCAGCTAGTAATAAAACACATCACTGATTAGGGGTATCACTACCATACCCCTAATAGGTAATTAGGGATCTACTAATCCATGCAAACTTTCGCATTTATTATATAAAGTGTAGATATAGATAAATGTATTTTATTGAGGAAATACCTAACCATCAGCTAGCGCAAATCCAAGATTGACCACCAGAAATCGCCACTGGTCGTTTCCTGTCTTGTTTTTTGTAAAAAAGATGCTGCTGAACTTATCGGGGATGACATGGTCAATATTGACCAAACCCCCTAAAATAAAAACAATTTTAAAATAATAGGTTGTTAAGCCTGGGTCTATAATGTTAAAGATACTAAAATAACTAAAGAAAGTAATAAGTCAATAAGTAATAGAAAGAAAAGAATTGTAGGTTAAAATACTCTTCTTTTATTTATATAACAATGAATAGGTAGTTAACCTGGACTCATTCCCGTACAAACCAAAAGAGTGTTCCTTTAATAATTTTCATTAAATATTCTGACCAAGTTCGCCCGCCCCACCAGATACCCGCAGGCGTTGTAAACTAGAATAACTTCAACGGAAAATGTAAACCGGTTTAATTTGCCTCGGAATACTTTGTATAAGAAAATATTATGCGAGGGAACGTGCGGATGTTGGTATTGCATTTTATAAGCCGCACAACTGAAGTTCAGTGTTCCATATAGCGATATCTTTTGTTGTTTGTCAACGTTAATTACAGATCACTTTTGTGATGCAATTATAAAAGTTTTCTCCAAGGTTTTCTCGTTCCAATTACACATCTCATACATACGTACATTCGGGGCTAGTACAGTGCCACTAGTATAAGTTGGCGGTGGCGTTTTGAGGAATTAAAACGGACATTAACAGACAGAAAAAAAGCGGATTCTGCATTGACAACAACGCTATCTTCAATCAAACTTTTATACTTATAAAGCTAGTTAAATTTATGGAACCATAAAATGGTATGCTATGATTTATTAATTACAATTTGCTGTTTAATTTTTTCTCATATTATTTACCAACTTTTAGATATACCTACGCAACGTATGTACACTAGTGTGTAAAGCTTTGATTCCAATTGACGCGGACGTTTTGCATACCTAAATCCGTTTTGCCCTGTCCGATGTTAAGTGTGTTTTCCCTTTAACTATACACCAACTTTAACTAACTACACTATAGTATCTCCCGCGCAAATAGCTAATCTCTCTGGAGATGAGCCGCCGTGGCTGAAAATCGGTCGGGAGGACATTATTCTTATTAGTACATCATCCCCCCTTTATCAAGGCTTTGATGTATATCTTTATAACAGAGGGATTCCAATGGGATCTTTCAAAACCTAAAAACACGAACCAAAGTTCTACAGCCTGTTAATTTTACGTAAGTAACTTAAATTAACTTGATTTTTAAGCTTATAAAGATTTTAATATATTATAGGTACTTGGACTAACTCAATGCTGTCTTAGAAATAATTATATAAATTTTGGATTACGTTATTAACCTAATGATTCATAGATTGTATTACTTAGTTACTTTGTAAATTTGCATGTCAGCAATGACGAAACATGTTTGATCTTTCTTTTAGTTTGTCATCTTAATTGTACAATGTTTCTTGCAAATAAAAAATTGAATGAAATTGAATTAAAGCTATAAACTTCTTTGTACGGGACTGTTTACGTTTGCAAAGTCGTAAGCTTGTTTGGTTGCGTCTTACTTAAATACTCAAAGTTAAAGTTTAATGTCCTCAATTACAAACGTAAATTATATCACGTAAACTACTTATTAAGCTAGTAAACTAGTAGGTATGTACATGTATGTTATATCAAAATGTTCCAAGCAATCAAATGACACTATACGACGAGAACTTAAGGACATTTAAACTTGGTAGACGTTGAAGGAAACTCCTTTTATGAAGCCGTTAACACTTTGAAGGCTTAGCAACAATACATAAATCGTTGTGAAAGCGCCTTTAGCACTCAATGTGATTACGCTGTGATTGCATAAAGGACGATTCACATCAAAGTCGCCGCATCGAATCGCAATTAGTAAGGGAAATTAAAGTGTCCATTCACACGTATTAAAGTCCATATTTGTATGGACATGCGGCGGCATACAGAAATTAACGTGTTCCTTGATATTTTCCGTGAGCAGGCAGGTCACTTGATGTTAAGTGATAACACTTGCAGCACCAGAGGAACTGACAATGCGTTGTCGGTTTTTGAGGAATTTGTTTATGCACCCTTTGAGATTATAGAGCCCTGTATTATAAACATGAGGGAAGACATGATCTGGTAGAAATGGTAGAGGTAGAAATGACCTGCCCCCCAATTGTGTAAGAATTGTCGATCAAATCGTCTAAGTTCGGTGTCAAAGTAAAATCAACTATATCATTATTGGGTTAGAGCTCAATTTCGTGTATCCATTCTTATACGTTTAGGTATGTCCGATACCATAAACGCACGAAATTGAACTCCATTTCAATGCAGTTATGGTTTACTTTACTTTGACGCCGAACTTTTACGATTGGATCGGCAATTCTTACATAATCACACCTCTGGTATACGCGTGAAATGCAAATATGTACTTTTTTTTTTTTTATCCACTACAAGTTAGCCCTTGACTGGGATCTCACCTGATGGTAAGTGATGATGTAGTCTAAGATGGTAGCGGGGTAACCTGTTAGGTGCATGGCAGTTATATTAACCCAAACCCCTGTTCGGTTTCTACACGGCATCGTACCGGAACGCTAAATCGCTTGGCGGCACGTCTTTGCCGGTAGGGTGGTAACTAGCCACAGCCGAAGCCTCCCACCAGGCCAGACCAGGGAAAATTCAGAAATTATAAATTCCCAAATTGACCCAGCCGGGGATCGAACCCGGGACCTCCGCACGTTAAGACAACAGCGCTACACACTGCGTCACGGAGGTCGTCAAATATGTCAAATATGTATGTGTACCACCACCACTACAGCCTATTGACGTCCCACGGCTGGGCATAGGCCTCCACTCTCATAGGAGAGAGGGAATTAAGAGCTTAGACCCACCACGCTGCTCCAATGCGGGTTAGCGGCTTTAACGACTATTATCATGTTAGTGATAATAACCGGGACCGACGGCTTAACGTGCTCTCCGAAGCACGGGGGTGAAACACCGCCAACTTCCAACTCCGGGCTGGCACTGAGAATTTCTTAATTGAAAAACCCAATACCTAATATATTTTTTTTTTTATTTATAACAAAAAAATATATCTAGTTACATAATTTTTTAAGTTAAAATTTTTTACATTATAGCTAATTGTATTGATACATTACAAGTCTTGTAGAAATAAGTATATATGTAAGTAGTACTGATATAATTATCCAGTTGCTATTTATGCTATTTATTTAATATGTCAAATATGTATGTGTAGACACTTTAATTTCCTTTACCACATTTTAAATGCGTTGCGGTGCGATTAGATGCGGCTCGTGTGATGTGCGTCGTACTTAAGGCGGATGCACACTAGCATTATCGCTATTGAAAGCGCGGGCGGTGCACACTCGACGCTACATAATTAATTGCTTGTCTCTTGACCCCTCGGCCTGAGTGCATAGAGTGTGTGTGTTTTGGACAGTGCACTGAAATAATAATACACACTGCGCGTATCATGAGAGCGTTAAAACGCTCAACTCTAATATTAATTAAAGCTTTAATTAAAAGTTAATTTAAATCATTTATGGAGCAGCAAATTTCGTAAAATTCACAATATATTTGGCGAGGCAAATCAAACATAAAAATTTTTATTTTGTAAAATTCACATTATATTTGGCGAGGCACATCAAACATTAAAATTTGTTACTAACGGACATTTTTGGACTTTAATTAAAAGTTAATTTAAATCATTTATGGAGCAGCAAATTTTGTAAAATTCACATTATATTTGGCGAGGCACATCAAACATTAAAATTTGTTACTAACGGACATTTTTGAACTTTAACTAAAAGTTAATTTAAATCATTTATGGAGCAGCAAATTTTGTAAAATTCACATTATATTTGGCGAGGCACATCAAACATTAAAATTTGTTACTAACGGACATTTTTGGACTTTAATTAAAAGTTAATTTAAATCATTTATGGAGCAGCAAATTTTGTAAAATTCACATTATATTTGGCGAGGCACATCAAACATTAAAATTTGTTACTAACGGACATTTTTGAACTTAAATTAAAAGTTAATTTAAATAATTTATGGAGCAGCAAATTTTGTAAAATTCACATTATATCTGGCGAGGCACACCAAACATTAAAATTTTTGGACAGACTTTATAATGGATAATATTTTATCATTTCCTGAGGACCGATTTCCTAGTTTTGTTCGACCTCCGAATTTTGACAGAATTTTTATACAAAATCAGATGTCAAAACAACTATGTATTTGTAGGTTACACGTAACTCAGAGTTTTAGAAATCGGCCTTAAAATGGAATTTAATGTAATAATTATCTGGCCAATCGATCAATGCAGGATAATATTGTTAACTAATACATAATGTAGTAAATAGAATAATTTGTTCACAGACCAGAGTTTCACATTGGTCATTCGGCACTTTTGTTAGATACTAGCTTCCCGCGGCTTTGTCCCCTCAATTTCCACCCCAGAGGGCGCCATATATTAAAAGAATTGTAATTTTTTTATTTCTTAATTTATTTAAAACCATAACTATACAATCGCTTACACATAAAACAAATAAAAAATCAAAGAATATTAGCTAAATATAGTGATTACTGATAACTTATAAGCATATATTTTTTTTATTCAAGTACATAGTAAAAGTGATTTTGAATCGTCAAGTGATTCTATCACAGATTCGGAATGCCATTCCTACCGAGAAAAACCAGCAAGAAACTCTGTGCAATCGGTGCAAGAAACACAGTATGTGATGGCATGTCTATAAGTTTGAAGTAAGTTTTGAGTAATGAAATAACCTTGGCCTGTCTATAAGTTTATAGCTCTACATGTGCTGCACGGCAACTATCTTGATTTAACCAGTAGCTGCTGTCGTCCCATTGTTGCTGTAAAAGGGATTTGTGTAACATTTTACTTTTCGAATACTTAAAACACCTCAGGAAAATCTTACTGCATATAATATTTCTATCTTTTGCCCCAGAGGGGTACTCTGACCGAGTTTTAAAAGGGCAATGAAATAACCTTGGCCTGTCTATAAGTTCATAGCTCTACATATTATGCTGCACGGCAACTATCTTGATTTAGCCAGAAGCTGCTGTCGTCCCATTGTTGCTGTAAAAGGGCTTTGTGTTACATTTTACTTTTCGAATACTTAAAACACCTCTGGAAAATCTTACTGCATAAAATCTTTTTATCTTTTGCCCCAGAGGGGTATTCTGACCGTGTTTTAAAAGGGCAATGAAATAATCTTGGCCTGTCTATAAGTTCGTAGCTCTGCATGTGCTGTCTCTTGTGCACGGCAACTATCTTGATTTAGCCAGCAGCCGCTGTCATCTGAATATTACTGTTGTAAAAGGGCTTTGTGTAACATTTTACTTTTCTAATACAGAAAACACCTCGGGCAAGTCTTCCTGCATAAAATCTTTTTATCTTTTGCCCCAGAGGAGTATTCTGACCGATTTTTAAAAGGGCATTGAAATAACCTTGGCCTGTCTATAAGTTCATAGCTCTGCATATGCTGCACGGCAACTATCTTGATTTAGCCAGAAGCCACTGTCGTCCCATTGTTGCTGTAAAAGGACTTTGTGTAACATTTTACTTTTCGAATACTTACAACACCTCGGGAAAATCTTACTGCATAAAATATTTTTATCTTTTGCCCCAGAGGGGTACTCTGACTGAGTTTTAAAAGGGCAATGAAATTATCTTGGCCTGTCTATAAGTTCATAGCTCTGCATGTGCTGTCTCTCGTGCACGGCAACTATCTTGATTTAGCCAGCAGCCGTTGTCGTCCCATTGTTGCTTTAAAAGGGCTTTGTGTAACATTTTACTTTTCGAATACGGAAAACACCTCGGGAAAGTCTTATTGCTTAAAATCTTTTTAAAGCCAGCTAGCTAGCTTTTTAGAACATACAGGCAGACAAAGATAAAACAATTGTTTTGGGTTCAGTACCGATAGTAAAGCTTCTAGTCTCTTAGCAGTTTTTATGAAAATGTAGTAAAATGAATATATATAAAGATAGACTGCGAAAAATAGAAGATATTTTACAGAATACATTCACACTACGTAAGCAACTTACGTTGCCACGTAGGTTAGTTTATCATTTTGTATAGAGTTGTATCGCGTCGCATTGTGTCGCGTCGCTTTTGTTGCCCTAAGACAAAGGTGACATAAGCTATTTTTAATTCTAAAACAAAATTTAAAATCTTAAAAACCAAAATCCATGAAAAGTCGCGGGCAAATAGGTCAAGATATATTTTGTTTCTCAGTTATTTTATTAGAAGGATAATATTTTATAGATTATTAGATCTACGTGACTTGACGTGAATATCGGCGTGGAAAGAGCTTTTTATATTCCCGGCGGAACTTCTTAAATTTTCGGTATGAAATGGAGGATAAGAATGTCCTTCCCCGGGATGCAACCAACTTCTGTACCAAATTTAATTAAAATCGATATCGAATCGTTGAAAAGGAAAAGATAGGCTGGGAAAGCGTACTAGACAGTCAGATATACAGACATTTCGCATTTATAATTTAGTATGAACGCGAAAGTGTCTGTCTGTTACCGGACGAAGTCGCGGGCATCATCTAGTTTATAATATTAGTATGTTTTATAGATAGACTAGCAGATGCCCGCGACATCTGCGTGGTTTGAGGTTTTTTGGTTCCCGCGGGAACTCTTTAATATTCCGGGATAAAAAGTAGCCTCTTTTATATATAGATTATAGTCTGGAATAGCACATTCCAGACTATAATCTGTGCCAAATTTCAGCCAAATCCGTTCAGCCGTTGGGCCGTGATTGAGTAACAAACATCCATACATCCATCCAAACTTTCGCATTTATAATATTAGTAAGATTGTGAACAACAGCATCACGGTACACATTCACACTACGGAAGCATTTAGAACCGCAGCGTGAGGTGTTTCGTCGGTCAATTCCACGCATAATTTCCGAAACTATAGGGATTAGGAATAGCTGACTGAACAGAGCTTACCGCAAACATTATCGAGCGCTTGTATCGATGTATATGTCACCGTAAGATTGTAAAAACCGTTAGATTATAATCTCGCGGAATTGCAAACTGTCGAAAGATTACAATTTAACGTATTATTTTTTGGTAGATTCTAATCTGATAGGTATATAAACCCGATAGAACCTAAGTGCACTACCTCATTGTTTATGTCGAACCCTAACCTTACCTACAAGAAAGAGACAAGAAAACGTACATACAATGAATATTTCAAAAATTGACACTCAGAACATTGAACAGTTCACAATCTTTCGACAGTTTACAATTTCGCGAGTTAGATTATAATCTAACGGTGTTTACAATATTACGGTGACATAAACACAGTGCCGACTTGCTAAGGGCATGTCCTATGTCAGCGACAAACGCGACAGTATCAAACAGTAGCTAACCCTTCACGCGACCAATACGTTTTTTTTTTAATTTAATATAAAACTGTACAGTAACTGCCGCTTTCAATGTGGCGGCACCCTTGGTTTCTATAATACTTATATGTACTCTCATTGATCAGGTCTACGTAAACAAAGTCACAAACATTAGCATGTATATTTACAAATTCTGAAATTCCACTTGAATACTAAGCAATATGAATATTATTCAAACCGCAAGCCGGTTGGAGCGATGTGGTGACGTGCGCAATTTCAGAAGCAATTTGTAAGTCATTTAAATACTTAAAACCAGAGAAAGGGGTATTATTATGGTATTCGTATAGGTATTCATATGGTATAGTATTCGTATAGTAGGGGGGTATCCTCTGATTTTTCTCTCTCTTTCATCTGGCTCCAGTTGTGACTAATTACCTCGCTACCGGCTAAGACGTACCGCAAAGCGATTAAAGATTCTGGTATGATGCCAACAAGTTAGCCCGCTACCATCTTAGACTGCATCATCACTTACCAACACATGAGATCGCAGTCAAGGGCTAACTTGTAGTGAATAAAAAAATCTAATAGTAGGGTACTTTGGTAGCAGGAGCCTTACCCAAACCAATCTATTCGTCTCAATCGAAAAGTGCCAGATCTTACCTGTATCATCGTAAGCATGATGTTATGAGCATGTTTATTACAAAATAGAAAGGAGCCACCTCACCTTTTAAAGGGTTTCTTTCTCGTTTTCCTACTAATTTGTCCTACTAGTAGGATCGCGATATTTTGGGCGTCTTCGTGGTTTATGCAAATAAAGAATTAATATCTGAGTGACCGAGCTTTGCTCGGATATTTTTTTTTGGTAAATTCTGTTTTTTTGGAAATTATATAAATATAAATTATATTTAAATAATAAAAAAACTAAATTAATAACAAAATATTACTTATGTTATATTTAAAAAAAGGAAAAAACATAATCGGACTGGAGGACATCTGGACTCGACTCTCGTTTTAAGAAATTAAATTTAACTTGATTCAAACGACTAAGGAAAACGTCGTGAATATACCTGCACGCTCGAGAGTTCTTCGTAATATTCTAGGTGTGTGAAGTATGCCAATCTTGACACTTGGTCAGCGTGGTGGATTCTTTGCATGAGAATAATTGAGGACCTGGAGAGTCACATAGGCTAGTTTTGAATCCCGGAAAATTAAGGAGTTCTTGTGGGAATTAAAATTATTTATTAAAAAATAAATAGGCATTATACCTAAATACCGATTGTATGCATTGTAAAATCGCCCTTAAGAGCTACTCGTAGACCTACATGAGAACACAAGATTAATAACGTAGAACATGAGTAAATCGTCAGCCTCCAGTGATTTATGGTTTTAACCTTCATCTTTCAGCTGAATAAGATTATTTTCGACTGACTGCAACATGGTTAGTATGATTTCGTAAACGATCATCATATTAAAATATCTGACGGGATCATTAGGTTACAGTGCTGGGTAGCTGAAAAAAAATTGAGCATATTCTTCTATAATAAGAGGTTGCTCTAAGTGTTTTTTAAGATTGGTCGCCGCGGTTGATATTGTGCCAGGAGGACAATATTATTACTAGTGTTTCGCCTCGAATTAACACCTGGAGAATTGAACCTGGAGAGTGAAATAGGCTACTTTTTACCCCGGAAAATTAAGGAGTTCCCATGGGAACCAAATAAACTTAAACCATGCGGACGAAGTCGCGGACATCAGCTAGTATTCATCAATTCGGAAGTTATTCATTTTTGTATTTTTTAAAGATTTAATAACATTATTGTAATTGATTAATTCTAAAATTAAATTAAAAAATATATATGTCCTAGTGAATGCCCGCAACTTCATCCGCGTGGATGAAGGTTTTTCGGTTCCCGCGGGAAATCTTTAATTCTCCAGGGATAAAAGGTAGCCTATGTGTTCTTCTTCTTCTTGTATCCTGGGATTTTTTTCCGCACTTGGACGCATGCGTCCGCTGTGCATGAATAGCCTATGTGTTATTCCAGACGATACTCTATCTCTGTGCCAAAGTTCATCCAGATCCGTTCAGCCGTTGGGGCGTGATTGAGTAAGGAACATCCATCCACACATCCATACATCCATCCAAACTTTCACATTTATAATATTAAATATGTAGGTATAAATCAGCTATCTTGTCATATAATTTGTTTTGCTTTAAATTCACTACAGCAAATTCGCAAAGCAGCAAAGTCAGCCAAGTTCAGAACCTGACGACTATCGGTACTTTTCCCATAGTTTGTTCCCGTCGCTTTTACGTCACCCGTCGCCCTGCCATCGCTCGTTTCGTGCCCGCTTCCATACAGAGTCACTAGTTTCGTATCTGATTAAGCCTTAAGGTTGTGACAGACGGACAGACAGACAGACAGAATGACAAATGACAATCCACCCAAATAGACTTTCGCTTAACACGGTCAATTAGTTTCCAAAGAAGCTGCTGACAATCTCTATCTCTAATATAAAAAGTTCCAGTTCAAAGTATCCACGTTTATTTTGTTCCAGACACGAGTTAGTCAAAGCTATTTTAGTTTTGAAGTAGGTAACACAAAGGTGAAGATAAATAACCAATGTAGATTAATAATAATGTAGGTAAAGCTTTTATTGAGCCAATAAAGAATTTTGTTTTATATTATTTCTAACAGAATGGCATCGCAAGTCTAATCTTGCAAATTGAACTTTGGCCTTTTCCTATATTTTTCATTCATACCTCTGACTCACGACTCAAATCCAATTTCCTTAATTCAAATAAAGAAGGTCGAGGACCTTTTTTGAGATTATCTTTTTATCAAGATCCTATGTAAAGGCCAGACTTGTCTGAAAAACCTTCACAAATCCTCGACTCTCAGTAATAGAGAGTGAAACAAAGAAAGAGACTTACATATGACTCTGCTGGGCTTCACTTTTTTATGTGCTTTTCAATGTATTTATTTATTCTTAATCTTTTATTATGTAAACGAGTTTTATTAATTAAAAGTCTTTACCGTCTAGTAAAGGCCATCTGCTGAGCTTCACTTATTCATTAATTGTTTTTTTTTATTAAAGGTTTTTTATCAAGTACACCAGGTTTTAGCAATTAAAAGTCTTTGCCTTCTAGCAAAGGCCATCTGCTGAGCTTAATTTTTTGTAGGTGTTTCTCAATGTATTCATTTATTGTTTTTTTTCACTTTAAGGTCTTTTATTATGTAAATAAGATTTTAACAGCTTCTTTGCCATCGATATATATGTAGGTACTAGATGGGCCCTTTCATAGAAAAAAGTCGAACGTCCGACTTGCAGAGCGCACTCCTGACCTGTCATAAGTCTGTCTTTGTCCCCGTCGTAGCGCTGTCACGGTCGCTCGTCCCAACTAAAACCATAGAAATATAAGCGTAATATAACATATAAAATAACTATAATAAAAACTATACAAAAAAAAACAACTATAATAAAATAAAAAACATATACACAGTAATAAAACAATCTTAAAAAACGTCTTTGCACGAAGCTGCAACAGTAAGGACGTACCTGCTTAGGGCAAATACTGAAAGAATCCGAGGGAAAAGAATTGTGATTAAATGATAAATAAATTGAGGCTCATTCTATCAAAAGCTATTTACCGACATAAGGGCCACAGCCAAGTTTTAAAATCAAAGTTTTTGTTGGTAACAAAGTTTGATTATTTAAGAGGCTTTCGCAAGAACTCCACGTCAGAGTTTTTGTATTAGCGGTTAAGAGTAAAGCTTGTAAAACAAAAACAAAACAAACGCTTACAAATTTCATAAGTTGAAAGAGAATCTAATGTGGTCAAGATCAACAAAACTTTTCAGAGGATTACCAATTTGATATTTTCATTTTGTTATTTTATATTCAATGTGATATAACTACTTTGTATTACATTATACAAATCAATTAGAGTTGATTTAGTTACACTTCTGGATGAGTTTATTTAAGAGGTTGTCACGAAGGGACCATTTATGGAAAATTTAACTTTAACGCGTTTAAGGCCCTTGCGGAAGTGAGCCTAAATCGCATACCTATCAAACTTATTATTGAACCACTAACATCCCACTGCTGGGCACAGAACTCCACTCTCATAATGAGGGAAAATTTATACATGTCAATCTTAATTGAAAGCTTTACTATAAAATTTAAAGCTAAAGGAGAATGGCTGCAAGAATGCTAGCATTATAATAGCAATAAAACTACATTTCAGCGCTGGATAGTCAGAATGATACTTTACGCAAAAAATTTGCCAGCCAGATTCGATGGTCGATTTACAGCTGTGAAATTATTCACAAGAAATTTTCGGCTCTGAGGCTCTGAGGATATAGGTACATATTTTAACATTATTGTTCCTCTATCATTAGCCGCTTCAAGCCTTCTCTAGGAGACGATATTACTTACGACATTACATACGACATTTTGTAAAATATATTATTACCACCTTACCAGCTCGACAATGCCTTATTACAAGACCTGTTGTCTAAAGGTAAACTACGTCATTACATTCTTATGGCTTAGCGGGGTTGTTATGTTGTACTGAAATCCATTTGTAATGTGATTTGAATTTCGAAAGATCCCGCATCTAAAGAAAATTCTGTTCCTTCTAAGTATTGCTTTCTCGTTTCGACGTATGACGGCGTCCCTCTCGCATTTTGCTGTCTCGCTTCGATGAGTGATTTTATTTTATTATTAGCCGTGATTTTATTGCCTCGCGAGGTGTGATAATTAGAGTATTCAACGCAGGGGTAATGCTGTCTTTGTCATGGGCGCCCCTAAACCCCGTGCTTCACTCAGGATTCTAGATGCAACGCCCTCGCTACGCTCGGGAGTTACTCTGAAATCCCTCATTGCGCTTGGGGTTTATCCCGGCGCCCATGACGTAAGACTACCTCCATACTAATATTACGTCCATGTTGAATAATCTACTATTTTAGTCTTATGAAAGTTAGTCTCGCTTGCAGAGACGCCAGGTTACGTTTAAGGCTCTGTCATATCGTAAACTCGGCAAAATGAAGTTTTTTAAAGCGGTGTATCCATCAACAGGTGACATAATGTATCTATGATTGTAAAAATAATTTTCTGTTTTCATGACCTTTAAGCAACCATTGACGCATCTTAAAACACAATTTTTAAAAAATTGCATTGAAATTTATTCTAGACATACCTTTTAAAGCAATATATATTTTTTTTACAAATTATTTCTTCCATTTTTGCGACATATGCGCTTGCTCGATTTCACCCCCGCGCGCCTATATTTTGATCTCGTGAACTCACAACGCCATAGCCCAGGAGTAAATAAGATAAAATATAAATTTGGAATTTTGACAGAAGTTTTATACGAATTCTACCAAATAATCAGCTAACTCTGGGATAAAAAATATCCCAACTTTTCTGTAAGCAGGCCTCACATAATTAAATGTCGCCAACGTTTACTTTTGCGTTATATATATTCTCACCAAAAATAAGAAATTCATTTTACGTACCATCCGGAACCAACCCGATTTTCCTAAAGCACTTCCTAACAACAATAGTAATGACGAAAGTCACAAATCTAAAACTCCAGAACCCAATCGAGAAACAATTCAATGAAATCACAAGATACCACTATTACGTCTACTTTTTGTTATTTTCGAGTAAAATTCCAATTTTCTGGCACGTTCTGAACCTAATATTTTTGTCTCCGCCGATGGGCTATCATTGTAATGTAACTAGTGTGAATTTAGTGAATTCGACAAAGAATCTTTGTCCGTGCGATGAGCCATTTTGGGATAGAAGCGTGTTTACGGAGACTATGCAGACGAAGTTTGGATTATACTGCGAGAGAATTTGGTTGGTTAGCTTCTCTCAAAGTATGACGTATGTGGGACTGTTGGTCGGAGCGCTGGTGTTTGGATTCTTGTCCGATAGGTATACATATTATCATTACAGTTCTCAACAGCAATCCTCATGATATCATTGTCAGTCTTTTTTTTAATGTCATTTTCATTGAATCAGGCGTTACTTTGCGGGAGTCCATAAATACGACAAGGAACAAAAATCTTAATCCTTACTAATATTATAAGTGCGCATTTTACGATCCATCCCTTGTAACTGATTTTGATATTTGGTACCTACCTAGTTTGTGTCTCGGGAAAGAACATAGGCTACTTTTTATCCTGGAAAATTAAGGAGTACCTGCGGGAATTAATAAAAACCATGAATTAATGAACGATCGAAACATGCGATATTCAACGCCCGCCCTCCCGCTTCTAAATATGCAGGAAAAGCAAGCTATATGCACCGTCGCTACACCACACTATTTGACTCTACCACTGGTTCGGAAAGATTTCTACTGAGAACAATCGACAAGAAACTCAGCAGTTCCTCTTCTGAAAAAGTGAAAAAAAAAACACAGATTAAAACATCATTGTTCCCAAAGGCTGGAAGGTTTTTAATTCCGGAATAATCATTTATTTTCTCAGAATAAATTAAAAAGTTTTATATTATTTACTTTTCAAGGCTTTGTATTACATTTCTTTGAAATTGGCTGAGTCGTTCGGCTGTAAAGAATCAATAATATACGAGTCCAACCTCGTAATTGGCCGGTTTTTTAATCAGTATATACTCAGATTACTTTTCGGCTTGTTAACTAACTTATTATTGCCCACATCCAGAAGACTTATTTGTATAGTTTAATGCATCATAATATTGTTAGCCTCATCTGTAGCAATTGAGTACTAGGTAGCAGTTGTCTACTATTCAGATAAATCATTTTTTAGTGATTATTAAATAGAGGATCTCCCAAAAGTCGTAATATCCACATCCCCTGATAGTTTTATGTCGAATAACCATTTTAAACGATCGATTAAAGTAAAAAAATGCGACGCAATTTAATTACGTCACATTTCAGAATCCATATCCAAACTAATGTTATAAATGCGAAAGTGTTTCTGTCCGTCTGTCCATTTGTCTGTCTGGTACGCTTTCACTACCCACCTATTTAACCGGTACCGGAAATTTAGTACAGGGATAGTTTGTATCCCGGGGAAGGACATAGGCCTTTTTTATCCCGGATAATTAAGGATTTCCCGCGGGAATTGAAAAAACTAAATCCAAGCGGACGAAGTCGTGGGCATCATCTAGTTTCATAGAAATCCCATACTTGGACGTTTTGACGTTTGAAAAAAAGTTGCTGATGTGACTATTTGTCAAATACCCAATTGAAGTCAGTTTTATGGTCTAAAAAAAGAACGTTACGAATACTCAATATCATTTATTCAATATAGGTACACTGTAGATACACTTATTGACGTTAAAAATTACTTACTTATAAAACATGATGGTGATAATTGGTTACGGTATCATAAAACTAAAGCTACGAGGGTTCCAAACGCGCCCGTCTGAGAAGAGCCCACAACAAACTCAGCCGTTAGCTAAACATTAGTCAATTCTCTATTGCAGGTACGGACGTTTGTCTATGTTCACGATGAGCTGTCTCATACTAGCGGTGGCTGGATGCCTGGTCAGTGCCATGCCGACGGCTGCGGCATATACACTCATGCGTCACATAGAAGGAATCGGTACAGGTATAACAGTAACAGCAGTTTTACCGCAGCTTCTCTCGCGTTAAGTTTGATTTTCATACAAATTTCAAACCCCTATTTTAACTCCTTTATGGGTAAAATTTTCAGAAATCCTTAATGATTAAAGAAAATTATTTATAGATACACGCAAATCGTTGTTATCTCGGCTTTTATTAATTCATCTGTAATCTGGGTAGCAAAGACATTCTTATCTAGAGATATTTTCACATGATCAGGACTCCTTGGGCCTAAGGAAGAACTTAAAAATAATAATATGATTATCAGAGTTTATTGAAACCGATGGACGTCCACTGTTAGAGATAGGTACTCATCTAGTTGGGTTTGTCTTCTTTCCATCTACCGTGGGTCATAAAGTTCTCTGAGTTAAAAATTTATAGTTACAGAATTCCCGCGTGAAGAATTGAATGAAATTAAGTATGGCATGTAATGATTTGAGAAATCTGTAAATTTACAGGTGGCGCCATAATAACATCTTACGTACTCTGCATCGAATACACTGGAGTGAAGCATCGAGAAATAGTTACGGCACTTTTTCATATACCTCTCAACATAAGCCATCTGACGCTAGCTGGTATATCGTATTTGCTACGCAACTGCGATGAGTTCCAGCTAGCTCTATCAATACCCGTGTTCTTTTACGTTGGAATGCGATGCATGGTTATGGAATCCCCAAAATGGCTGATGGACAGCGATCATATTGAAAAGACTGTGGCTGCTATGGAGAAATTTTCTACTTTGTTAGTATAATAATGTAAACTTATAAATAATTGGGTATTTGACTACTATTCAAATAAATAATTTTTTAGTGAGCATGAAATAGAGGATCTCCCAAAAGTCGTAATATCCACGTCCCCTGATAGCTTAATGTTGAATAACCATTTTAAACAATCGATTAAAGTAAAAAAGTGCGTCGAACTTTGACGTCACATTTCAGAATTTCATTTAAATCCCACACTAAGCGCGTGTTTTGACGTTTGAAAAAAAGTTGCTCATTTGACTATTTGTCAAATACTCAATTTAATTTGATTGAGTTATTAGGTTTGAAAGATAGTAGACTAAGGTTGGCAGAAATGTATAAGAAGTAATTTTGGGCATATTATCACTAGTCAGTAATCCATACTAATATTATAAATCCGAAAATGTGTCTGTCCGTCTGCTACGCTTCCACAGCCCTGTTCAACCGATTTTGATGAAATTTGGTATAGAGGTAGGTTACATTGTCGGGAAGGATATATGCCGGTCTACCCTACTACTACCCTAAATTATCATCTAGTATAAAATATGTTTGACTATTTATTAATATTTGAGAAGGTGCCGAACAAAGGTACACTTGTCAGTCCTAACTCATTTGTTTTGCCTTTGTTTTGTCTCCATTAGAACATTGTGGTTATGCTGTCATATTTTGTTTTCAGCACAAGAATTTCACGAGAGGACATCAGAAACCAAATACAGGAGTATCGCACCCATCATTCAAGCAAAGCTGGGAAAAGGATAAAGATCTGGCATTTGTTCTACCACAAAAAACTTGCGTTCAACTTTTTCTATATGTCCGTGATATACTTTCTTTGCGGCATGGGTTACTATGGCGTTTCTCAATACATCGGTAAAATGAGTGGCAACATCCATCTCAACGTTGCCATATCTGGTGCATTGCTAATCCCTGGTACTATAGCTTCTGTATTCTTACTCAAACTGTTAAAAAGAAGAACATTTTTAATGTCTACAATTTTTCTATCAGGTGTGTTCATGATTATTTCTATATGTATCCCATTTGATTACAACTGGGTTAGAGTTCTGATCGCATGTGTATGTAACTGTTTCTTTTTTGTGTCTTTTATCATTGTTTTTCTGTTCGGTGTCGAACTATTTCCAACGTCTATCAGGAACTCGGTTCTGGGAATACTGTCCGTCCTTTCGAGAGTTGGTCAAATAACAGCACCGCTTATAAACGCTTTATCAGAAAACGCTTCAGGGGTTGTGTTTGGCGTATTAGCATTGGTTGGAACACTATTTTGTTATTTGCTACCAGAAACTAAAAATATCGAGCTTCCATCCTCGCTTGAGGAAACGAAAACATTGACACGTAGAAAGTCACATCCAGTGGAGAATATTGAAATTTCACCTGATAATGCTACAACAAGCACAGAATAAATTCTGACGACTGGTCAATAGTATCCAATCTATATGTCACCGTAAAATTGTATAAACCGTTAGATTATAATCTTACTAGCGATATTGTAAATTGTCGAAAGATTGTTTTACGGTGACATATACACATAAAACATCTTGTTCAGACTTACTGGCTGACTGATCCAAATGACGGCGATACTCGATAAGTTTTTTTTTTAATTCTTTCTCAAGTCGGGGATGAAAGTTTTTTTAATTTTATTTTGTAACAGACATTTATTTCATTTATTTTATTTTTATATGTAAAGAATCCAATTACATAAATTAGAAATAATAATAAAAATTCCTAACAGATCTTTCCATACTATTAATATAAATGCAAAAGTGTTTCTGTCTGTCTGCTACGCTTTCACGGCCCATCTGTTCAACCGATTTTGATGAAATTTGGTACAGGGATAGTTTGTATCCCGGGGAAGGACATAGGCTTTTATTCTGGAAAATTCAAGAGTTCCCGCGGATTACAAAAACCCTAATAAAAGTTTGTTTGAGAGCCCGTTATTTTTCGAGTTAGAATGGTAAAAATTAAGAAACACGTTTTGTAAAATTTTTGTAAATTGCACAGCCAAGGGATTTTCAAATATTCCACCCACCAGAGGCCAGTACTTGTATTGTATACCTAACTTAAGATTAGCCAAAAATAAAACATTAACAGTATCTACTATTTCTTTTCTTTGTCCGTTTCCTTAGTGCAATTTAATGAATAAAGTATCGCTTATGAGAGTTTTTTTCCTCGAACCGTTTGGCTTAAGAGAAATGCCATAAAATATGCTCTCTTGTGACATTGTTATTTTCAATAAGCTCTTGTAATGAAAAAAGTTTTTATTACCACAATACTGGCTTCGGCGAAGTTGGAGCAATAAGTGGCAAATAAGAAAATGCTTTGTTCAAAAATTTACTTTCGCAACGGCCGTATTGAGTCTTCGTGATACGTTTATGAGAGAAATATTTAATCGAGTCTGAATTTGTCTTATTTTATTGTAATTAGACATGGATTGAACGATGGTTACTTATATGAAGAATAGATTAAGCGAATTTGCCTCATACAAGTAATCAAAAAGGCAACTCTATTAAAAAATATTTGGTGATTTAAAATCGATCCTTTGGTAATTAAAAGTATCTGATATTTCATGTTGACAAAATACCTCTCTAAAATATTTTAAGTTTTTTATGAGCACTCTTAGTTGTTATCTCTTTTTAATAAAGCTTTGAACCTACTACAAGATAAAGAAACAGTTTTAATGTTTTTGAATTTGCAAATTACGTGGGAAAATACTTAGAGATTAACAAACCATACTATCTGCAAAAATACTAGTTAAACTGTCGTAACGCTTAATGCCATAATCTTATCATGTAAATGATCTTTATTTGTTTTTTCTTCGGGGTATTTGTTCATTCGATATTAATATCTAAAACTTCTCCCTATTCTTATTACTTACAAATTAAACAAACAGAAGAGGTTCTACGAAACAGCCTACGCTTTAAGCTCAGACATAATACATACAACAAACAACATATCTCATTATAATCCAGATGAAACCACAAACAAGTTTCATATCTCACCTACTTAAGCGATAAATGAGAGATTCTCGAAATCCCTTGATATACCTACTTAATCCAAGAGTACAAAGGATTCCCGGGCCAAAGTTCTTAAAATTAAGTCTCCAGCGCATCTAAATCAATTTCCACGGCCATTATAAACAAAGCTTGAGGATTCTGGAGAGAATCCACGTAATCTATGCCGGTGGGCGGTCCTATTCCTAACCCCAAAGGGCGTTTTTGCAAGAGCCACCGTACGACACGGTGACGACTCCGAGCGGCATATTTCTATGGACAGTTAACTCATTATAAGTCTAGCCCCGTTTCAGAACCGAGCCGGTTTCGTAGCGGCAAGTATTCCTTGTATGAGGCACCGCTCCGTGCATCTCAAGTGGTGCTAAACGTTTACCGACACCACATAAAACGACGCATGTTTAGCAGAGACTTTTTACTGTCATCGGTATCGCTATTTGCGAGTAACTTTTTATTGTTATCGTTTTTAAAAATAAATAAAAAAATAAAATAAATAAAATAAACAAAATAAATAAAATAAATAAAATAAATAAAATAAATAAAATAAATAAAATAAATAAAATAAATAAAATAAATAAAATAAATAAATAAATCTTTATTTAGGATTTCACACCACACAGAAAAAATAAATTGCAAAAATAAAAATTAAAGGAAAATAAAACTTATAGACTAACAATCCGCGTTGTAGAAAATCCCAAAAAGGGTATCAAACTCAGCGTAATGCTGCTATGGTGTGATGCACTGTAACAGCGCTCATTTTCAGTTGACCCCGCAACAAAAGCAACCGCCGTTTTTCCTTGATGTTTTTATACGACTGCCTGAAAAAGGAGTATATTGTTTTCAGGGTTCATGTATGTATGTATGTATGTATGTATGTATGTGAGTTTGTTATATTCCACCATAACTTCTATACGCCTGAACCGATTTTGGTAAATGAGGTATCATTAGAATCCCTAACTTATTCCTGGTTACATAGGCTAGTAAAATTTTTAAAAAAAATTATGGTGTGACCATGGTCTCGCATTAAAGACCAAAATTGAAAAAAAATAACGAAAATAAGATTAATTATATAATCATCATCTAGAAAATGATGAGTAGATTCCAAAAACATATAACACTATAGTTCAATATTTAGTGATTCACAAAAATAATATCATGTAATAAAAAATGTGAATAAGATTGCAAAGGCTATATATGCAGATCGCTTCATAAGGAGGTAAACTCCAAAAATAATATGGCAGGGCAGTTGTATTTTTTAATTCGTTAAATTAATTTCTCGGTAGGAATGGCTTACCGAACCAGTGGCAGATTCACTTTACGATGCTGAAGCACTTGCAAAAGTTTATTTGCATACGACATTAGTTTTTTTTTCATACTAGCTTGCTGGCGAAGCACCACACGACTCACGATACCAGAACTTCCGATATTCCGAACATGTGGGTGCAGAATCGTCACTCGTCGAAAAACGTTCTATCGTCACGTCGCGTCGTTTGCAGTGAGTCGTACCTTGCATATCGTGACCGCAAGTCGTGTCGTATAAAGACGCTCGAAGGCTGAACGTAAATTTACTGTACTTGACCTAACTTGTGGTAATAGATGGACCTCCAACCACACCCAGTGTTGCTGATACGAGGTAAGACACGGGTTTCCGTTTGAGATCGTTCTCACTTAAATTCGGTGTAATTCTTTAGGGATTCCTGCGAAATGGGCTTTAATTTAAAAGTTTGGTTGTTTGGAGAGCAGGATGGATAGTGCCCATTCTATTTTGGAAAGTATTTGTGTTTCCGTTGAAGATAAATATCGTGGGCTGCGATTATTTTCGGATGCCCAACATCAGTACCTACCCTGTTTACTCATTAAATGTAACGATTGTTTTTAGAAGCAATAATAATTAATCTTACTAATATTATAAATGCGAAAGTTTGGATGGATGCTTGTTACTCAATCACGCCAGAACGGCTGAATGGATCTGGATGAAATTTGGGAAATTTGGCACAGAGATAGATTATAGTCTGGAATAACATATGCTACTTTTTATCCCGGAAAATTAGTTCACGCGGTAATAAAAAACTTAATCCACGATGAGTTGCGGGCATGTTTTTTTCTATTCCACTACAAGTCAGCCCTTGACTGCGATCTCACCTGATGGTAAGTGACGATGCAGTCTAACATGGTAGCGGGCTAACCTGTTAGGGACATGGCAGTTATATTAAACCCATACCCCTAATCGGTTTCTACACGACATCGTACTGGAACACTTAATCGCTTGGCGGCACGTCTTTGCCAGTAGGGTGGTAACTAGCTACGGCCGAAGCCTCCCACCAGGCCAGACCAGGGAAAATTCAGGTATTATAAATTCCCAAATTGACCCTGCCGGGCATCGAACTCGGGACCTCCGCACGTTAAGACAACAGCGCAACACACTGCGCCACGGAGGTCGTCAAAATCGCAGGCTAGTTTTGTTCGTAACTAAGGTTGCAAACACATATCTGCGATGCGTTCAAATATACGTTCTCGCTACACGCATCGCAAGAACTTGTGAATTGATTCACATCACGCATTCTTCTTATATATTTTTATCAAGAACAGCAGTGCGAAAATATTTTTACGATCCATGTCAATAACTCAATGCTTTGCTTAGTACAAAATACGTAATGTTTCACGATTATAAAGGGAATGGTCACCCAAACCATGGATGGAAGACGCCTTGCCGGACGAAGCCAATTGGGTATTTGACAACTAGTCAAATTAGCAACTTTTTTTCAAACGTCAAAACGCATCCTAAGTATGGGATTTATATAGGGTAATTTAAGAAACTTTGTACCTACTAATTATTTTGGAACAAATAAAGATTTATTTATTTATTTATTTATATGAAATTCTAAAATGTGACGTCATTAAAGTTCGACGCACTTTTTTAACTTTAATCGATTGTTTAAAATGGATAATCAACATAAAACTATCAGGGGACGTGGATATTACGACTTTTGGGAGATCCTCTATTTAATAATCACTAGAAAATAATTTATTTGAATAGTAGTCGAACATCCAATTCGCGTTGCAGTTTTCAACATACTGCCTCGTTGGTCTAGTGGTTCGCATATTCGACTGCGGCCGACGAGGTCCTGGGTTCGAGTCCCGGGTCGGGCCATAATTAAATGCTGGGTTTTTCTGACTAGAACTTCTCAGTACTAGCCCGGAGTTAGGAAGTTGGCGGTGTTTCACCCCCGTGCCTCTGAGAGCACGTTAAGCCGTCGGTCCCGGTTATTATCACTAACATGATAATAGTCGTTAAAGCCCGCCAACCCGCATTGGAGCAGCGTGGTGGGTCTAAGCTCTAATTCCCTCTCTCCTATGAGAGTGGAGGCCTGTGCCCAGCAGTGGGACGTTAATGGGCTGTAGTGAATGAATGAATGAATGATCCAATTCGCGTCGCAGTTTTCTACATTGCGAATTCGCATCGCCACAATTAGTAGTTTTGTGTTCGCATCCTAAATATGGCTTTTTTAAGTCTAGAAATGGTTAGTAAGTCAAACGCTGGGCTTTAGTTTTAAGTAATTACTAAAACAGTAAGAAAACACTTTAATTTGGAAATAAGCCTTATACAAATGGAATTGGTTAATAACAATTTTAATCTAATTTAACGTTCCAATAAACTAAATGTAAATTGTTGGCAATAACACCTATCTTTGTTAGTAAGACTAAGAAATTCAGCTCTATTGTTTTTTCTTACATTAAGCGCCTAAGCAATTAGAACGTACAAAATTGCTATTAAATTGCGCTTAATGAAACTAAAGGTCATTATTTAGTCCTAAAGCAGCAACATTGTTATTTTATTATTAAGTACGTATAAGTCGCTGACTTTTAACTTTAGATTCGTGTTGACTTTCGTGTTTTACAATTAGTTATAATCCTTATTGTAGAAACCTCAGGGTACGTGACATCAAACTCTCATTTTGAGTAATATTGCTTTAAGCGTTGGTAGTGTAGACCCAGTACGTGTAGCGTCATACGTTTTCTAATAAGCAGTACACTTAGTCTAAGTCTTTACATGCCAAATTTGCTTGATTGTATTGAGCGCTCGATCAAATCAGCGTCAAAGTAAAATGGACGCAAGTATTCTTGATTTAAAGTTACAAATTCAGTACCACCACCACTACAGCCCATTAACGTCCCACGGCTGGGCACAGGCCTCCACTCTCATAGGAGAGAGGGAATTAGAGCTTAGACCCACCACGCTGCTCCAATGCGGGTTGGCGGGCTTTAACGACTATATCATGTTAGTGATAATAACCGGACCGACGGCTTAACGTGCTCTCCGAGGCATATAAAAAATTGAGCTCTAAATCAATGCAGTTCATTTCACTTTGACGTTAATGTGATCGAACGCTCAATCGAATTTGCAATGTAAAACCTCAGTCTAAGCGTACAGATTCCTTTATCGATGGTTTTCTTCTTTCTCGGAGAATCGACGTCCAAGGAAAAACATGAATAGTATGGCAATGTGCGGTTTATACAGACAGGTTTTGTCGGCGCGTGGTAAATGAGATCCACACTCAAACTTATCTGACCCGGTGACAGTATTACAAGTAGGTATAATATTCTATAGTAATAGTCTTCGGCTGTTTGTCCACTGAAGCGGATTGGAGGTGTTTTGGGCGGACCAATCGGATTCCTGACAGGTGACTCGATAAATTTATCGCGTCATCTGGTAGGAATCTGATTGGTCTGCTTGGCATATCTCCACTCCATTCCGCATCAGTGGAAAGGCAGCTTTCTTCGGGCATCTCACAACGCAGAAGTGTGTCTGTTTTTTATATTTTTATTGCAAGACTAGTGGGCCCGGCAGACGTTGTCCTGCCTATCTTCCTCGTAATTTTTACATATTTTCTCACCGTTTAAACCTTCCCTGGACTACGACAAGCATTTCAAAACCAATATCAGCTAAATCCGCCCAGCCGTTCTCGAGTTTTAGCGAGACAAACGAACAGCAATTGATTTTTATATATATAGATAGATAGGCTTGCGCTTGACGACAATCATGCTTAGTGCAAAGCAATGATGAGGTCTAGGTAGGAGCCCGCTTGCTTGCCTAAAAAACGCATATTTATACAAAGGAGGTATAATTTTACTAATCTGAAGAGACAATTTTAGGCACCATAACACTTTTACGACTAACTTATAGACTAACACGTTCATAACAACAATACTATTTTATATTCATTCATCATCATTACACGTGATACCTCACCAATTGATCCGTTAATAAAAAGCAAAGATCCTTCAATCATTCAGCGTTTATTTCCGTCAGAAAAAAATCACGAATAAATATACTTTTACAATCCAATATTTTCATATCAATCCCCCGCATGAAAAAACCCGAAGCCGTGTTTATTTTCGATATCGCACCGGTGATAGGACGCTTTGTTCGAAGGTATAGAAGAACCCAGCTCGTTGTTTGCCCGCGATTGCATACGTCGGAGTGAACGCAAATATTTGCGTTAGCATTCCACTCCAATAAGCTTTGCCGGCTCATACACTAGATTGTTACGAAAAGCTTATATCCCTTGCTTCCATGCTTAAAGTAATTTTGAATATTTTATTTCACAAGGTCTGTTATGTCACTTTGTCCCATTTGATTTTCGTGATGATCTGTGAAGTTTTGATGAATATTTTGGATATGGCTAGGGTAACTTCTCAGCGGGTACCAGTTACTATCATCGAATTGTTTTCAAAATTACAGTTTTATGACACGTATCTTGATTTGTTTTAATAAGGATTTTAATTCTAAAACACAAACGTCAACGTATTTATGCGATGGTAGTATGTCCCCTGAGCATTAATCGCGATTGCGTTGAGTATATATTAAACTAGTGGTTCGCCCCGAACTGAGACCTCGCGGTATTCATAAGATAGTTTTAACTATATATTGTAATAGTTAACTTTTAACATTAGACGCAAAAGAGCTTAAGAGTTATTGGAGAAACAAGTAAACTTAAACAGAGCGCCATCTATTGACATCATTGTGAATTTCTGTTAATAATACTGAAGCTCATTAAAAATTAAATAATTTCGTTTCCTTATGATATTTATCTAATTTTAGTATTTGTTGTTCAAGTAGAGGATATAATTCAAATAATTGATCAAGTTCCAGGCTCAGTCTTTTAGAAAATTGAGAGTTTTGAGCTCAACTTTGGACGTTAGCAAATCTCCAAATATTTTACTTAGCATTCGCTTCTATGAGAGCCCCCCTGAAATAAAGATTTTTATAATTTTTGAAACCATATTCATCTGGAGGCCATCGGTTTACATATTATATTTAAATTTGAAGTAATTACGTTCCGTAATTCAGAAGTTATAAGGCTCTGACAGACGGATGGACGGACGGAGGGACGGGCGGGCGGACAAACGCAAATTCACTCAAGTAGACTCAGAGTCCTTTGCTTCGCTCGGTCAAAAAGTAGTTTTTTAATCATACATAGTATTAGTACATACCTAAGTTATATAATCTTATGTAAAGGCTGTACATAACGTAAGAGCCCATGTCAAGATAAAGTCAAAGTCAAAGTCAAGTCAAAATAAATTTATTCACCAATAGTGTCACATACAAACATTATCATATTGTCGTACATAATAATAACACAGAATAGGTAGTACTACAGAAAATGCACTTCTTTGTGACACCGCCCAGAATGGGTGTATAAACTGTATACCTCAGCCTTTTCTAGTAGATTATACAAATATACAAAGGAAACATTGAGAACGTATCCCTATAATTGACGGAACGCATTATACCGAAATCTATTAAAAAATATGATGAACTAGCTGATGCCCGCGACTTCGTTCGCGTGGATTGAGGTATTTTGATTCCTGTGAGAACTCTTTATTTTTCCGAGATAAAGAGTAGTCTAAGTGCTATTCCAGACTATAATCCATCTCTGTACCAAATTTCATCCAGATCCCTTCCGTCATTTTAGCGTGATTGAGTAACAAACATCCATCCATACATCCATCCATCCAAACTTTCGCATTTATAATTTTAAATAAAGTATGAAAATGATGAATGAATTCACGGGCATTTGATAATATACCTACTCTAAAAAGAAAATGGAAGTTTACATTCCATCTGCTCCAGGATGGCTTCTACTTGTATGGTTCGCGGAATTGTCGCGGAAATAATAGTGTAAGGAAGTGTTTCGTAATGTCTTATTCTATTTTATTTCCATCAACATCCCTTTTTGCGACGACAATAAGGAAATGCAGCTCGCGTCGTTTCTGTGACGCATTCTGTAGAACTTTTTCACGGCAGATTTAAACAGTTGGTCCAAATGAAGACGTCTTCGTACCTAGACCTATCAAAAATACTTCATGTTCAGCGATTTTTGGTACTTTTGTTAGAGTTTAGAGTGTTTTAATATGTTTTCTTTTTTTCGTAGTTTTTCCGAGCATTTATATATTGTTAACATGCTTGTTATGAAGTGTACAACTATGCACAAAATCACACAAAACACTTAACACAAGTCGGTTTTTTTAAATCATAATATTGTATATGAGGATCAATTTATCTTTTGAAGTAGGTATATTCGCGTATTTTTTTTTTTCACATGACAGCAGTAAAATATTCTAAGTCAATGTCACAGCCTAATTCCATTTAATTCATCACAGTTGATGCGCGGGACTCGAATGGACGAAACTATTACTAAGATTTTTTTTTCCTAAAATTATTTCCTATTTACTAGATGACTTTGTCCACGTGGATTAAGGTTTTTAATTCCCACGGGAACTCCTTAATTTTCCTTAGCTTATGTCCTTCCCCGGAATACAACCTATCTCTCCAAATTTCATCCAAATCGGTTGAAAAGAGGCCGTGAAAGTGTAGCAGACAGACAGAGAGACGGACAGACAGATACACTTTCGCTTTTATAATATATCTAAGTAATAAGTATGGATATGGATGTTAGGAATACATCCGCAACCCACAGCACGTTTTCTCACACGCTGATGAAGCTGTACGTACTAGCGTGGGATTGTTCCAGAACCCCGTACAAAGGGAGCTAAATTGAAAATGTGTATGCAATTTCCTTTAGAACATTTGTCTAAGTTAAATGCTATCAGATTCGGAGATATTTAAAAGTTTATATTAGTGATAGATATGACAAAAATAGTAAAACAAAAGAAGACATTTGGTTAATTTCGTCGTTTGTGTTAACTGCCATTTTTTAGTACTAATGCGTTACCACCACCACTACAGTCACCCATTAACGTCCTACTGCTGGGCACAGGCCTCCACTCTCATGGAAGAGAGGGAATTAGAGCTTAGACCCACCACGCTGCTCCAATGCGGGTTGGCGGGCCTTAACGACTATTATCATGTTAGTGATAATAACCGGGACCGACGGTTTAACGTGCTCTCCGAGGCACGGGGGTGAAACACCGCCAACTTCCTAACTCCGGGCTAGTACTGGAAATTTCTAATCAGAAAAACCCGATACTTAATTATGGCCCGACCCGGGACTCGAACCCGGGACTCCGTCGGCCGCAGTCAAACATGCTAACCACTAGACCAACTAGGCAATAACTAATACTTATGCGTTACTAAAAAATAATAAAAAAATTCTTAACAGAACGTCATATTATCTGGTTTTGGTTTTCACGTTGAGCGCTGACGAAAAATGCGTAATGGATTAATGATAATTCTAATAGTCTCAGTTTCTTTGAGGCAAGTGGGAAAAGGCGTCTTCCAGTACAACACAATTAACCTGAACTTTGCAATTGTTGGCATGATAATAGAGTTGAACGACGAAATGTTTTACATATAATATGTTTTTAGTGTCCTCTCTATCATCGAGTAACTAAATATCTTGTACAAGACGCCACACGTAGCTTATCTTTACCTTACCGTAGCAACTAAACGTTGAACCATTTTTGAAAAAGGCAAACTAAATATCGCGCTCTTCTATGTACTTATCCTATGGAATTGAGTTTGCAGAAATCACCGAGTAAATTGTCATGTACAAAAGTAGGAAAGTTTTATTTCCGTACCTTTAAACTGTTGCGGAACTTGTTGGAAACAATAAATAAGTGTTTTCTTCTTTAGAAGAAAGAAATACTTAAAAGATCGTTTAAAGTTAACGGAGTTTATATCTGTCTGGATGGCGGTAAGTATCTGAGTCGTAGCGCGCTAAATTATTAATTCATGAACAGATCTTGATGAGGATTGATTTCGGGACCTCTCACTTATAATACTACAGCGCTCACCACTGCGCCAGGGAGGTCGTCAAAACACTCTAATTAATAGTTTTGTTTGAATTTTGTCTTATAGTTTTGTTTTGTTGAAAGAATTCGTTTGAATTTAAAAGTTTATCTATCAAAATTCATAACCTAAACCAGGTATGTAGAAGCGTGGATTCTGATAACCAACCTGTAATGTCGCGTAAATTCACTCTAAACTCTCGCTGAAAGCCGACTAGCTCTATTAAGGCTCCAAAATCCAGCCGATTACCGGCGAAATACCGTCACTTATCATTAACTTAGAGCCACTATACGCTCTCTAACCGTGACTAATTTAATTTAGAACACGTTTATTTACTAGAGACGCAAAGTGGCCGGAATTTGAAAATAAATCTGGACAGTATTTTCTCTGGTCTGGTCTGGAGAACGACTTGGACCGTGGCTAGTTTCTACCCAATCATCAAAAACATGCCGTTATGTGATTAAGCTTTCCGATACGATGCCGTGAACTGATTAGGGCAATCGGCTTTTACACCAGCAACTAAAAATCATCAAAAGTAATTGACCGAGCGAAGTGAAAGTCCATGAGTCGACTTGAGTGAATTTGCACTTGTCCGTCCGTCTGTCTGTCAAAGCCTTTTAACTTCTGAATTACTAAACTTAATTACTTTAAATTTGAATATAATATGTAAACCGAAGGCCTCCAGCCGAATATGGCTTAAAAAGTTATAAAAATCTTTATTTTAGGAGGGCTCTCATAGAAGCGAATGCGAAGTAAAATATATTTTATACTGTTACATAGGGTTGCAGTATATCATGTTAAAGATAATTAGGAATAGAGTACAAAAATACTTTTTTTTAATTATTCCCCTAAAATTGAAAATGGGGGGCTTTCTAAGTGGGAATTTCTAACGTGCAAAGTTGACCTTAGAACTCTCAATTTTCTGAAAGGCTGAGCCTGAAACTTGATCGATTATTTGAATTATATCCTATACTTGAACAACAAATACTAAAATTCGATAAATATTACAAGGAAACGAAATTATTCGATTTTTAATGAGCTTCAGTATTTTTAACAGAACTTCACAATGATGTCGATAGATGGCGCTCTGTAAAAGTTTATTCGTTTGTGCTTACAAATAAGAGACGTTAGCACCATCTTACGTGGATTAAAAAAAAAGTTAACTGTTACAATATATATGTAGTTAAAACTATCATAAGGATACAGCGAGGTCTCAGTTCCGGGCGAACCACTAGTTATCATTGGTCAGCGTTTGCCATATTATGCATTGAACCAATGTGTAATGGAGCCTTAAAATCGAGACAAGGGAACCGTAGAAAGGGTAGGCGACTTAGGAGGGGTCGTGTAAGTCATCCACTGGAGGACCGAATCCATTAAGTCGTTTGTGGTTTTTTACGAGCAGTGGTAAGTGGTGCAGCAATTTTACGGCGCCCTTACCTGCATTGTTTCCTCGTTAACGATGGGTTTCAGGGAACACCGTGGGTGAAGAAGCACTGGATGCGCTATTTAAAAAAACCTTTTTCACTTCTATCGGCAGTCTTCACTTCCACTTCTACTTTTTTTAATAAAGGAAGAAAAAAATATTATTTACTAGTTCTGCAACACATTACTTTACCTCAAGGGTATGTAGGGGTGGGGTATGCTACCCTGTCGCCTCCACCAACACCAACAGCAATGAGCTAATCAGCTGATCAAGTGACAGAAGCGCCAGGACAATTACAGGAGTCATCTGTGTTGGGACAATCTGAAAAAAGAATGAGTTAATCTGCTCAAGCGATAGAAGCGCCGAGACAACAGGAGTCATGTGTGGCATAACCAGAAAAAAGGCTCCAACTCAGCAAAATATTGTACGCTTTGTATGTGCATAAGACTGTATTAAGTACATTACTACCCGGGTCGGAAATAAAACAATTTACGCTGAGTAATATTGGAAGGACGGAGCGAAGCCGAGGGGCATCCCAAGTGATTTTGAAAGGACAAGGCCTTTTTAAATAAACGCGCGAGGCTGTGAATTGCTATTATGGCCGAGACTTGTGTAGTACTTTTCTCAAATTTTTGAGGAAACAATAATGACATCAGTAGATTTTTTTTCCAAACCAGAAAATTTAGGTAGAATTATGCCATTTCATAAGTGGCACAAGTTGTCCTACATGAAATAAATAAACATTTAAAATTTATCAACTAACTAGATGATTAAGGTTTTTGATTCCCGCGGGAACTCTTGAATTTTCCGGGATAAAAATTAGTCTATGCCCTTCCCCGGGATACAAACTACACCTGTACCAAATTTCATCAAAATTGATTGAACAGATGGCCCGTGAAAGTGTAGCAGACAGACAGACAGACACACTTTCGCATTTATAATATTAGTATGGGTATGGATAGTAAAATCAAATATCTGTTCTAGATGATAAAATTATGTATCCGTGTTTTCCCCTCATACAAGTTACATAATATTAGCGAATAAAATCAGCCTCCGAAATCCTCGGGGAGCAGGCTTAGCGTCCAATTTATTATAAATTCATACGCTCTCGGTCCCTTTCGCCCTGCCCCGTATTATTATCTTGACCGGATAATGACAGATTTGGCAGAAAGCTTTCTCGGTCAATTGATGAGGGATATACTTTTATCGGCTTAAAAATAATAAAAAAATGGGCACAACCACGAATCTTTTTTGCAGTTTTATGATTCTTTTTAAAAACGTCTGTACTCCTCATACTTTTCCAAAATGCTCTGAAAGGTTTATCAAGTATTTTTATTCCCTAAATTTTCGGCCAGCAAAATAGTACTCTGCATAGTAGAGACCCCTTTTCCAAAATGAACTGATACCTCAGATCCCCATAGCCAAATAACTTTAAAAATCCTATCTCTACTTTTTTCTTAGATATAAAATTCAGTAAAAATCGAGTGTAATTAATGATTATTAATACAAATTACGTAAAAATAGTTAGCAGGTAATTATTGTGAAAAAAAAAAAATTAAAATAGGTGTCGATTTCTAGAGCTCGTCGACCCCCAATATTCGTACCATACCATATATAGGATCATGGACCCAAAAAAAAGACAGGTGGAGAGAAACTGTGGAGGAGGCCAAGACCCACAAAAGATCGAAGGAAGTAAGTGGATCATAGAAGTGTCGCTCTGAAACCAGCCTAATGAACTTCAAACGTAATAAGGGCAAAAATACACTACGGAGAAGATAGGAAACAAGTCAGAATTTAAAATAAAACGACTGCCCTGCCAAAAAACGAACTAAAAAGTTAAAAATCTAAATTAATCTACTTAAATAGAATCTTATTCATATTTTTATTAAATGATATTTTCTTGTGAATCACTGGATATTGAACTATAGTGTTATATATTTTTGGAATCTACTCATCATTTTCTAGATGATGATTATATAGTTAATCTTATTTTCGTTTTTTTTTCAAATTTAGTCTTTAATGAGGGACCATGGTCACTCCATCAATTTTTTTTAAATTTTACAAGCCAATGTCACCCGGAATAAGCTAGGGATTCTAACGATGCCTCATTTATCAAAATCGGTTCAGGCGTGTAGAAGTTATGTGGAATATACAAACTCACATACATACATACATACATGAACCCTGAAAACAGTATACTCCTTTTTTCAGGCAGTCGTATAAAAACGTCTACACACAACTTCACCCTCGTATGGGGAATACGCGTTGATTTTTTGACAGTCAAACTTATTATTTTAGTCCGCAGTAGGTATGTTTTCATTCTAAGTTAACGATATTGCTCAACTCTCCCCCTTTTATGTAGACGCTAACTTACATATGCACGCACATATCTACGTTAAATACATTATAAAGTAGACCTTATCGTATAACGCGGTTTACTTGGTGGTATAACAAGAAAGCTTATTACTATTTCGCACAAAGGTACGGAGCTGTATTATATTCTGCTCAAATTATGCCGAGATCAAGAGGTTGTTAACGAACAGTTATAAAACTTTGTAGCTTAAGACTCGCTTCTACATCGAGCGAATTAACGCACGGTTGTTACAGCACTGGAAAGATAACGCTGTCGTTAAAGAATGAGACTCAAATCGTCATCAATATCCATACTTAAATTATAAATGCGAAAGTTTATCTCTCGGGCCCATCTTTTTTTCCATCGGTTTTGATGACTGGAAGGATATAGGCGATCCCGGTTATATTTTAATCCCAATAATATAATGTATAAACCCAATACTACTTGTACTCACTAAATTCTACCACTGGTTTGATAAGCAGATTTTACTGAGAATACTTATTAATAATTATTCCCATTTACTCGTTTCAAAACGGCATAATATTTCAAAAACTCTTGTACCAATAATTAAATGCAGAAAGACATTCCGTCATTTAGTCAGTTGTCATTATCGCTACTTGTGAGGACATGATTATAATAGATTACCAAAAAAATATCGAATTTTTTAAAAACCTAAATGCACGTGGACGAAGTCACCGGCATCATTTAGTTTTTATTATTACTTACTTCCCAATTTTGCCTTCTAAAAGTAACTCATTCAATGGGTATGGTATAAAGAAAGATAATTCAGTTCTACGAGCTAGCTTTCAAGTTTAGCTTGCAGTGTTTTGCAAGATTTATTCTGCTCAACTTTCAAAGCGGCTAGGCTTCAGCGCTTAAAGCGGTTTCACAATTTTACACCTGGCTTAATGTAATTTTTTTAAAATACACACTGGATAAGCTACTTTAAACTTCCTGTATTCAGTGGCACGGTAGATACAGTTTGCTGAAGTTTTTGTGTAATTTAAAACAAAGTTTTTGGACACAGCTGCCAGCAGTTACGTATAGTTTATCAGACAGCATAAAATTATTATTTCATAAGACTTCCAACTCCAACTTTTTAAAGTTAATATGTGCGGTTAAAGCAACTAAGTATCATTTGCTTTATACGGTGAAGGTATTCGCCGAATCATCCGTATTGCTATACTATACGAAATAAACGCCAAAGTCAAAAGTATTCAAAACTAATGGGCCCAGCCCAACCCAATCATATACTATCATACCAATATTAAAAATGCGAAAGAGTGTTTGTTGGTTTGTCCTTAAATCACGCCGAAACGGAGCAAGAGATCAACGTGATTTTTGGCATGGGTATAGTTGAGGACCAGGAGAGTGACTTAAGCTACTTTTTATCCCGGAAAATTAAAGAGTTCCCGCGGGACTCAAAAGAAACTTAAACCACGCGGACGAAGTCGCAGGCAACAGACCCACATGGGCCTTTAAAACCAAGACAAGGCAGGCCCTAGACGATAACGGTTGTGCTTGCGCTTACGAGCCATTTGGAGAAGACCTGTGCTGAAACAGACACAAAAAAATCCATCCCAATTGGTCCAGCCGTTCTGAAGTGATGCGAACATCGAAATTTTACATCAATGGATGCGAAGTATACATTGATGTAAAATTACGATTCGCTGAGTCTCATACGAGACCGCCTTTTAAACATCAAAATCCTTGTAATTTATGCCTATTCATTTCAACATGGCGTTTGAGTACCGCAGATCGAAACGAAAAATACACATGTAGTGAGTCAAATTGCCTCCTTGGTCTAATGTTCGACTGCGGCCGATGAGGTCCCGGATTATGCCCCTTTTCAGTTTCTATATGGCATCGTAGCGGAACGCTAAATCGCTTGGCGGCACGTCTTTGCCGGTAGGGTGGCAACTAGCCACGGCCGAAGCCTCCCACCAGGCAAGTGGAGTCAAATTGATAGCTTAACCACATATCAATTTGAGTTTACCAAAGTATATTCACGCTCAATGAGTTGACATTATAAATCCATTATCGAGAGTATTCGAAGTGGACGCAAAGAGCTCAGGTACCAAGTTTGGAGATTCAATTTCCGTGCGAGCATATTCTGTATGCGCTAACTGTTTAACTTAGTCGAACTGAACGCTAAAAGGCTTCCGAGGAAGGCGGCTTCAGTTTACAACTATTGGGGTACAAAGCCTCGCCGGTGCAAAGGTGAATTTCCTTTTTAATAAAATTCCTTTAAAATAGATCATCAGGTAAGATCGCAGTCAAGGGCTAATACCCTTATTGCACTGTACTTTCCACAGGGACTCTTACACTTGAATCAGTGTAGTGTAATAAGATATAGGTAGTAAGGGTCCCTAATTTGGTCCTTATTGCTGTGTAATAAGCGATAGTGCGATAGATAGCGATAATCTAGCGGCCACGCCCACCCTTACCACAGGGCACGGTGAAAAGTGCAGTATAATAGGCTTTAGGTAGACTTAGGCAGTAGGTAGACTTTTTAAAAAGTTAGCTTTTTAAATTTAGCATTACGGTTCCTTTGTTCATAAAAAAGCAAAAACTCAAACGTTTTTGCTTTTTTTTACTATACGACTGCCTAAAACTAGGAGTATATTGTTTTCAGGGTTCATTTATGTATGTATGTATGTGAGTTTGTATATTCCACCATAACTTCTATACGCCTGAACCGATTTTGAAAAATGAGGTATCGTTAGAATCCTTAGCCTAATCCGGGTGACATAAGCTAGTAAAATTTAAAAAAAGTGATGGGGTGACCATGGTCCCGCATTAAAGACTAGTTGAAAAAAATAATTCGAAAATAAGATTAACAATATAATCATCATCTAGAAAATGATGAGTAGATTCCAAGAATATATAACACTATAGTTCAATATCCAGTGATTCACAAAAAAATATAATTTAATAAAAATGTGAATAAGATTACAATAACTTAGATTTTTAACTTTTTAGTTCGTTTTTTGGCAGGGCAGTCGTGTTTTTTTAATTTTTTTAATTATGACTTGTGAATACTAGTTTTGATTTATTTTATTGCTTCTTCTGTTACCAACTAAAATATAATGATTAAAGTAAATTATTGCGGATACCCGCGACTTCGTCCGCGTGGATTGAGGTTTTTCGGTTCCCGCGTGAAACTTTATACGTTTAATTTTCCGGGATAAACGGTAGCCCATGTGTTATTTCAGACTATAATCTCTCTCAGTGCCAAATGTCAGATCTAGATCACTCTTTCGCATTTTTAATATTAGGATGGATTTATATTAGTAAAGTATAGATTGCCAAGTTTTAGAACAACGAAAAATTTACTTTCGGACGCCGGCGACCATTAATAAATTATCTACACATTATCGATTGAAAATACCATTTTACTAGAACCCTCCTGAAACTTAATATACGTTAATGTAACGAAAAAAGTTATTGAGCTCGAAAGCGTTAAAGATGGCCGTCGGGAAACAATTTATATGTTTGTCGCGTTACAAAGTTTTGGGGACGACGTTTATAGGAGTTTTTCTTTTCGAGCAACAATAATGTTATTTAGTGGTCACACTTAGGTTAAATTACTTAGCGGTATATTTTATTTCCTTGGTCATAGTAACAACCTATACATAAAGGTACTATTTCGATATATCACACCTATTCTATACTTCTATACAATACTAATATTATAAATACGAAAGTTTGGATGGATCAATGTTTGTTACTCAATCACGCCAGAATGGCTAAATGGATCTGCATGAAAGGCATAGAGATTATAGCCTGGATTATCATATAGGGTACTAAATATCCTGGAAATTGAAGAGTTTGCGCGGGAACCGAAAATCCTTTATCAACGCGGACTAAGTCACGGACATCAGTAGTTTCATGTATTAATCAACGGACAGACTGTTAAAGTGTAAACATTAAAACATAACATTGTCTGTGACACCACCCTGTCACTCTGCATTAAAGTGTAAAAACCAAAGACATTGTCTGTGACATTTGTCTCTGGCAGTAGGTAAAGAAAAAAATTGTTCCTTTCTGGTTATCTTGCCTCCGATTTGTAGCTAAGGAATTTATCTGTCTCTTGTAAAATAATTTTAAGATTTAAAAAAGAAATATAAAAATATAGTGGTCAAAAGTTGTTTCTATTTTATCAAAGTGACCATCCAATCATAGTTTTTGGTCCTTCGAACCGGATGTACGATAACTGCGTTAGAAGACAACTTACATGTGCAAAATTGAAACACTTTTCTACAATTTGGTTAATTTTGGGATTCTTTTTTGTATTATTTCCCAGTTTCGTGCCGCCGTCAAAACAATCTGGAGAGTTGCCAGCAATTAGCACTGCATGGCACATTGTGGAGCGAAAGGCAACACTTGCGGAAAATACTCGCAATCATACGATTGTGGGCGAAAACGTGAGGGGCGGAATGAAAATTATTATCAGATGCCTTTTCTACAAAATCTTATTACCTTACAACACACTATCATAACATCATATTGATTTTATTATATTTATTTTTACATAGACTACATTTTATTCTGAAAAATCAAAAAAATATTAAATCATCTAGTAAATTCCTTAACACTTTCCATGCCACACACATTTTTTTACGACACCTACGAAATTCATACCATACACTATTTTTTTTACGAAACCTACGATCTCAACTGATGGTAACTGATGATGCAGTTTAAGATGGTAGCGGGCTAACCTGTTTGGGATATGGCAGTTATATTAAGCCCATACCCCAGCACGTCCGTACGGCATCGTACCGGAACGCTAAATCGCTTGGCTGTACCACGGTTTTGGCTTCGTCCTAGACTGCATCCTATTCAGTAGCTGCATCACTACTTCCAGCAAGTCTGATTGCAGTCACGCGCTAGTCTATAAACTAAAAAACAAATGGTGATAACCGAGGCAAAATCTGAAATAATAAATTACCAAATTGACCCCGCCCGGGATCGAATCCTGGACCTACCACGTTAAAACAGCGCTCATCACTGCGCAAGGAAGGTCGTCGAAACGCTTCCCATAATCCGGTTGTTAGAATCAAAGCATTTCTGCGGAAGTGCATACCACAAAGTAATTAGTTCAGAACCAGTACTAACTCACATGACTCGCCGGCCGCTGGAACTAGATCAACTGGGGCCATACTAACAACGCTTAAAGCATTACTTAAGCAATATTACTCACAATGACAGTTTGATGTCACGTACCTTGAAGTTCTTAAAATAAGGATTATAATTCTAAAGCACGAAAGTCAACAATAATGACAAAATATGGCAGTACGGCCCCTAAATTGTGTACACGATGCGGTACGTCTATTGGCTCAGCCTAACGAACCAATTACTGTGTTAATTATGCTACTTACTAATTATTATCAAGTTGATCAGGAACTGATTGACGTTTGATTTCTAACCCGATTGTAATTATAATATTGCTGTGGACTAGCTACTCACCATCAAAAATATCTAAATCATTATACTTATTATAAACGCGAAATTTTATATGTTTGGCTGATATTTGGAATGGAATAGATATATACCCTGGATTAACACACTGGCTGCTTTTAATCCCGGAAAATTAAAAAGTTCCCGCGGGAAACAAAACACCTCAATCATCGCGGACGAAGTCGCGGGCATCGGCTAGTAATCTTTAAGACACACTCAATTTCATTTTATTGCCAGTTCTTGAGAAGGATTTGTTCATAGTCCAACACGCTGGTCAAGAGCTGATTGGCAGATATTCGAGAAAATAACGAAAAACTCTCGGGCATGCAGGTCTCCTCACGATATTTTCCTTCACCGTTTGAAGAAGTGATATTTAATTTGATTCAATTTACCTGACATTGCTTACAACTTTTCTAATTCTTAAAAATCTTATTACCTATAATAAGTAAAAGAAATTCAATATCCAATAGTATCGGTGTACGATCTTAAGTCGCATAAATCTGGCCCAATGCCAGCAATTAGCTCCAACTCCATACTGTTGTGGAACAAAAAACATCAAGTTGCAAAAGTTACGTGTGCTGGTTTTATGATGCTATTCATTCAACTGGCAATAAAAATTCCCATCTTGTTAATAATTGTACATGTATAGACTGACTTAAGATCTAGCCCCACCACAGATAGTCCAGTCATTACGTCGGAAAAAACGGGCTAGAAATGCAAATGAACCGAGAAAGCTAAACTTTGGATATTACGTGGGGGAGGCTTAGAAAAGCTTATCTTTAAATTGTCGACCAAGATTTCATATGTGCATTTTCCACCATCTTGAAAAAAGGGTTAAATTCAGATTTTTCACAATAACTCGTTATTTACCGGCTCAACGACTTTGCGGCGCCCTAGAGGTCGTTTTTTTTGTCAAAAATAAAAACTGGTTGGTCTGAATACGTTCTACAAGTTTGATACTAGACATTTTTTCAATATAATTCACGAGATAAAAGAAAATAGCAAATCTGTTGGCGGATTATAGCAAAATAATTGTAATCTTTTCTTGCTAAATCATGAACTTCCGCAAAGTAACGCCTGATTCTATCCAATATTTAAAATAGCAAAAACAAATTTCATTACCTAAATTTGTGGTTTTTTCGGTTATCTCATTAACGATGAAGGATAAGTGAAAAATGTAAAGGACCTTAATTGTAGATCGTAAAAAAGACAACAAAAGAACCGAGTTATTCTGAAAAAACTGCATGAAACCCTGTTTTTAAGATGGCGGAAAATGCACATAGGAAATCTTGGTCGACAATTTGAAGTTAAGCTTTTCTAGGCCTCCCCCACGTAATATCCAAAATGTAGCTTTCTCGGTTCACTTGCATTTCCAAATGTATGCAATGACGACAAGATGCCGCCAATATTCTACCATTGCATAGTTTTTTTGTTACTTTATTAACAAGTATGTTTCTTGATTAGGTGTACAATAAAGAATATTTCATTCATTCAGAAACACGGCGGGGCCCGGCACTTAGTGGCAAACATTCTTTGCACGAGTTTGTATGGAACTGAGATATAATAGTACACAGAATACTTGCCGCTATGTACCGCATCGCGGCTCGGCTCTGAAGTGGGGCTAGGCTTTTATTTTTGTGATTTTTTGTTTGACATTGATTTAGATCCATGGTTTGAGAAACTACTAATAAAATTATGTAGATGACGGACTACTGAACTGGAGCGACAGAAACAAAAAAGTCCCAATGTTGATCTGTTGAAATGTGAATAATTTCAATTATTATATACGCCCGTAGGTAGGGCTACGATACGTAGATGAATATTAATGGAAATTAATTATTCAAATTTTAAGAATTAAATGCAATTCCGCCTACTTAAAGGTCTTTTAGCGGATATACCATGGGAATTGTGCTTTCTGAGCACAACCTTGTTCCTCATTCTCCGATCTACAATAGAACAGCGAGAAACCGTCAACATTGGCACCCTCATGTGGTTGACGTCCAATCTGCTCGCACGAAGCGTTTTTGATCGACGTTTGAACGCTAAACTGGTTGGTGGCTTTGTCGGTAGAGTAGGAACTAAACACGGCCGAAGCCTCCCACCAGATCAGATACAATGTAGAAATATAATCCCGCAAAATATTTAAACACTAATAACCTAAATATATAGGAATCGATCCCTTTACCTCCCACTTTAAATATGACCACAGCATGAAACACAGAGTCAGGAAGGCATGTGATCACATAACTATCATTTTTAGAACTGTTTCGAAAAATGTTTATTATAAAAACTAACGCCTGCCTTCATCTACATCACAAACGTTCGGAACTTTTTCCGACCGCACCAAAAATCCGACACACCACGGCGGGCTGCATATATTTTCATAAACTTTTAAATTGATGAACTAAAAAAATTCATAGGGTAGGGTTTTTGGATATTGATGTTTGTTTTTCATGGAATACATTGCAAGGATAATTAAACCAAAAAAAATATGTAAAACCACTGCTTGGTTCCTCATATTATTTCAACAATCCAACAGCAATTTTACTCTCGCCAGGGGTGTAGGTATCAAAATCCGGACGGTCGAAGGTTCAATTCAAACCCCACCCATTTAACTATTGTATTTGGAATACAGTAAAGTATTATAATTGTGATAAAAATTTATCAACTTTCAACCCTTTCAATTTCATTAATCAAATCAAATACTGAGAAGATTGATTAGGTCATAATCCATCACGCAGGCCAGCGTGGCAGACTTTCACTTTAAGGACATTGGAGGTTTGTTAATACACGTGTAACTTTCCATCCTTGTAGATTTAGGTCTTTCCTCCGTCATCGTTAGAAATTTAATTTGATTTGATGTGAAAGCAAAGTATACAAAAGCCTCCGCCTCATTTGGAATTGTCCGAAAATTAAAATAAGGTAACGAAATTCACGCGGAAGTTTAGATATTATAATCCCAATAGTAAAGCGAAATTACACAAAGAGAAGTTTTAATCATGATTTATACGAACTGGAAGAGGGTGAGGGTACGAAAAATACGAAATCTGCAAAGATCAAGTGAAATAATTAGCATCCTTTTTCATAATGAAGGAATATAAAGAGCTTTGTGACGGGTAAATTAAAAGAGAAATCCTAGGGACTCGGGGACGAGTTCGTCGTTTTATTGGGCTTATTTGCAAACTTCACGTATTTTTTCCTTTAATTAAGATGAATTTAAAATTTTAGACTTGAGATATTCCCGAAGTGTTTCTTCTATTATTATACCACCAGATGATACCGGCGTGCATTAAGGTTTTTGAAAACTTCTTGTAGGATTTTTCTTTGTACAAAATATGTATTATTAACTGACAAGAAAGATGTCGTAACCCGTAATCAGCTGTGAAATAACTGGCTTACATATTATGGCGCTAAACTGGTAGAACTGGTAGCGCTATAATATGTAAGCCAATAAGTTTATTTATACAATTTAATACTATGAGAATGGAGCCCTAATTATCGATTTTCGGATTTAAACGGCGGTAATTTTTGATTGCATTGACTTAGAAGCTTGATTTTTTACAACCAAGGGACCGTAGTTGATATAAATTTTGAACTGTGTAAGGAGAACATTACCTATCCATCGTCATCTCAACCCGTTGCATTGCCCGGGCTGTTATTTATACATGGGTTCTCAGAGTGATAGCAGCTTAGGCCATAGCACACCACGCTTGAAAAGTACGGATTTGCAGACTTCACAGTGCATAGTCACTTGCAGCGTACCTAATACTTGTAAGTTTACATAATATAGTTACATATTTTTTTTATGAAAAGAGAATTCTCACTAAACATTCCGAACCGGTGGTAGAGTCTCGAGTTTTGACGTATCATAAGTGATACAAGTTGTCCTACATGAAATAAATAAAAATTGCCAGTCATAGGGCCTGCCGATAGAAGTGCAAACGAATATTTAAAGTATTTTTTTTATTTTTAGGGTTCCGTACCTCAAATGGAAAAAACAGAACCCTTATACTTTGTTGTCCGTCCGGTCAAGACCCTTTTTCTCAGGAACGCATGGAGGTATCAAGCTGAAATTTATATCAAATACTACCGTCCCTTGGAGCTGTGAAAAAATCAAACTTCTAAAATCAACATGGCTTGAAAAAAGCCAACGCAATCAAAAGATACAGCCGTTTATGCTGCAAATTTTCGACACTCGCAAGGGAATCAAAACCTACAGGGTACTTCCCGTGAACTCAGAATCTTTAAATTCGGTACAAAGTAACACCTTACAGCACAGATAAAGCGAAAATTGCGAAAAGCATAAATTTTTAGTTCAATCATATAATAAAAATATTTTTAATAATTTTAAACTTACTACAGGTTTGTACGGAACTCTCGGTGCGCGAGTCCGACTCTCACTTGGCCGCCTTCTTTTTTAATAAACAATATTTAAATATTCAAATATAAACCTTAACACTGGGGCATTAAAGTTTAATTACGAATGTAGTATATTGTTATTTAAGACCTTTTGTCTTCGTAACCACGCGAGCATGTCGGTCACGGTCACTCGAAGCCATATTTTATAAGACTGCCTGAAAAAAGGAGTATATTATTTTCAGGGTTTATGTATGTATGTGTGTGAGTTTGTATATTCCACCATGACTTCTATACGCCTGAACCGATTTTGATAACTGAGGTATCGTTAGAATCCCTAGCTTAGTCCGGGTGACATAGGCTAGTAAAATTAAAAAAAAAAAATTGACGGGGTGACCATGGTCCCGCATTAAAGACTAAAGTTGGAAAAAAATCGCACATAAGATTAACTATATAATCATCATCTAGAAAATGATGAGTAGATTCCAAAAATATATTATAACACTATAGTTCAATATCCCGAGATTCACAAAAAATATCTTTTAATAAAAATGTGAATAAAATTCTATTTAACTAGATTAATTTAGATTTTTAACTTTTTAGTTCGTTTTTGGGCAGGGCAGTCATGTTTTAAATTTTTTTTAATTATGTCTTCTCACCCCATACCAAAAAGTGCTCAACGCGGCTAACGAAGTTTTCACTTCAAAAAAGAAAAACAAATCACAAAACTTCAAGAGCATTATTATGATCATGTAAAAATGATACACCAGCTCTCAAATTATTTTGCAAATAGTAAACACCGCATAAATAGAAACTGTCGCGAAATATAAATAACCGAGATGACAAAACCGCTGACATTATTTCCATATGAAGCAGGTGAAAAAATGTGATTTCATACTGCCTTCCTAACATCCTTGAATAACATAAACACGCGAACGAAAAATCGTATTTGTATGTAATAACATGTATGAGGAATAGTTGCTGATTTGACTGTAAATACGTGGAATCGTACATATATGGTTCACGCTTGCTGGTTTAACTAAGCCTGGATGAGGGCATAATATTCGGATGAGTAATATGAATCGAGTCAACATCTCCTAGTAGGCAGTATTTTCAGGAGATGTTGACCGACAATGCACGATTGAAAGTCTTTACAATCGTACATTTTCGAGTCAACATCTCCTGAAGATGCTGGTATCGGAGTGAAACGTACGTTGATAATAATTTGGAAGATTTATGTGTGTTTCAAGATACACAGTACACAGTACCCACAAAGATTTACCTCCTGTTGCGGATTATAGCGAATTAAATTTCAAGTTTCATTCATTATCATGGACTTCCGCAAAGTAAAGCCTACTTCTATCCAATATCTTAAGACGTAAATGAAATTAATTTCCTTTTTTTGTGTAACTTAATAATTTCACCAACGGAATTTAAATAAGCAAAATTATTAGCAATTCTTAGAACGTTAAGCTGATAAAATAATGATTGTGCTTCTGAACATGAAAAAGTACAGTTTCTTTGCGGGAGCTATTAATTAATAAGTCACGATTTATTTTTAAATATGTATTAAATTTAATAATAATCACACTTCATATTTACTAATATAATAAATTCGAAGGTGTGTTTGTTTGTTGGTTCGTTCTTTAATTGACGGAGCAACGGATTGACGTGGGCATGGGTATAGTTTTTTAGGGCTACTTTTTATTACGGAAAATTAAAGAGTACCCGCGGGCATTAAAAAAACTTAAAACACGGATGAAGTCGCTAGTAACCACATAAAAAAATTAAATGAGCAACAGCTATTGAAATAGCTTGACTAATTGGAAAATAGTTTAGTATAATTCGTATTTTGCAAACAAAATGTATGTTTAAAAAAATACCGAATATAGAGCTCCACTAAATCTCCAGGGAATATCATTTTTAAAAATCTGCTGGCATCATGGAAAAGGCAACAAACTGTTGGGAATGAAAAATCGTCGACAAAAGAGCAGACTTGCAAATAAGTATAATTTTAACATTTGATTTGCATTTTTGATTACAAAAAACCCTCGCTGTAGCCGAATTTTTAGGGAACTTTTGTTGAAATGTTGGAATTTGCGACTAGTCAGTTACATACATACTTTTTAATATATCTACTTCTGTTTTGCCTAGGACTATACCTAATAACCTATAGGTACACGAATTGAAGAGTTTCTGTCCGGACTAACTAAAACATCGCCAGTGTTCTGTCGCAAAAAGAAGGTTTTTTATCTACTATAAGTTAGCCCTTGACTGCGATCTCATCTGATGTTAAGTGATGATGCAGTGAAGATGATAGCGGGCTAACCTGTTATCGTATAATTATTAGTTATATTTAACAGATACCCCTAATCGGTTTTGGAAACGTTAAATCGCTTGACGGCATGTCTTTGTCGGTAGCAGCTACGGCTGAAACCTCCCATCAGGCCAGACCAAAGGAAATTAAAAAAATTTAAATTCCCGAATTTTTTATTATCTTTTTTTTAATTTAAGAACCCGAGACTTTCCACGTTAAGACAGCAGCGCTCTACACTGCGTCAGGGAGGTCGTCAAAAAGTGTTATAAGTTTGACTGAAAGGTTATTTGATGGCGATAATCTCAGATGGCTTTTAGCAATATTTATTACAAAAAAAAATCAGCTGTTTATGGATTATCAGCTCTCTTCCCTGTCCTTTTTAATACTGTTGATAATTTTATGAGTTCCGTTATTACATCAAACTCAGTGGCCTTTTAAATCCCTTTAAACAAAAATCTAAAAATTCATTGTACGTCAGTGCATGCTATTTCAATTACGACGAGACTTTAGGAAAGCCAAAATAATATTCAAACCCCTTCCTTACTCTTCTCCGCTAATTAAGCCAGTGTGAAAACAGCCTTACCCTCGTACATTTATAATGCGTCTGAGCCTGTGTCTGACTCTTAAGAGCTCTACAGACTTCAGACGTAACATTCTAATACGCTTAGTGCATTATGATCACTGCGAGTGCTTCAACTTTACCGTGCATCAGTGAAATCTCACCTCAATGTGCACTCAGCCTTATATTATGCACGCATTTTGTTCATCAAATTATTTTTAGTGAGATTCTAAAAAGAGATTGCGCTCTCGTTTTTAGGGTTTCGTACCTCAAGAGGAATAAAGGAACCCTTATAGGATCACTTTGTTTCCGTCCGTCAGTCTGTCAAGACCCTTTTTCTCAGGAACGCATGGAGGTATCAAGCTGGAATTCATATCAAATACTCAGGTCTACTGTCCCTTGGAGTGTGATACTATTGGATCACTTCGTTGTTCTTCTGTCAGTATGTCTGTCAACCAACAATTTTTTCTCGGAAATGCTTGGAGGTATCAAGTTAAAATTAATATAAAATAGGTCTACGGTCCCATGGAGCTGTAAAAAAAAAACTAGCTAAGTCAACGCAATCAAAAAACACAGCCATAAACGGCTGCATATTTTGACACTAGCCAATAAATCAATACCTATAGAATACTTGTGTTGACCTAGAATCACAAAATTTGGCAAGAAGCAAAGTTAACAGCACAAGTATAGTAAAAAATCCAAAAATCGATAATTAGGGTTCCGTACTGGTCCGCTTAGCGCCATAATATGTTAAGCCAGTTATTTCACAGCTGATTACGTGTTGTTATAACATTTCTTGCTATTTACTAAAATAATTTATATTGGGTGGTAGTACGGAACCCATTATGCCCGAGTCTGACTCGCACTTGATCTCATAAAAACGTTTTGAACAGCATTTGAAATGAATGTTTTTTTATTCATGGCTATCACCACGTGGGAGGCTTCGGCCGTGGCTAGTTACCACCCTATCGGCAAAGACGTGCCGCCAAGTTATTTAGTGTTCCGGTACGATGCCGTGTAGAAACCGATTAGGGGTTTGGGTTTAATATAACTGCCATGCCCCTAACAGGTTAGCCTCCACTTCCACTTTTCCCTGTCCTTGCCCACATTTATCCATCCTTTCCCTGCAGTTTGGGTTATCTCATCAGTCCACCGTTTGTTTGGCCTTCCAACCTCCCTTTTTCCTGAAGGTCCTCTCCACTGCGTGGTCTGTATGGTCCATCTATTATCGGAGTAGCGTGAGATGTGTCCAGCCCATTGGCATTTCAGTGTAAGAGCTTGACTAAGTGGGTCAGTTGAGTTTGCTTTTTTCCTAATAATGGCGGTTGAAATTTTTCGTATTTTTACTAGCGAATGCCCGCGACTTCGCCTTCGTGGTTTGAGGTTTTTTGGTTCCCGCGGGAACTCTTAAATTTTCCGGGATAAAAAGTAGCATATGTGCTATTCCAGACTATCAGTTGTTTTCTTAATTCATTATTTATTATCTCGCTAGGCCATTTTAATAAACTATACATATATATTAGAATTAAAAGTAAGAAATAAATTAAAATCTAAATTAAAAACTAATTATATTTACAAAAAATACACGCCATCCAAGTGATCGTTAATGGGCATGGTGCCCAAAATACTGGCGCTATTATCCATATCTTCCAGACTATTATCTATCTCTGTGCCAAATGTCAGCCAGGTCCGTTCAGCCGTTGGGGCGTGATTGAGTAACAAACATCCATACATCCATACATCCATCCAAACTTTCGCATTTATAATATTAGTAAGATTCAGCATACTCCTTTCCATTGCTCTTTGGGTTGATCTTATCCTGTGTTTCGTTTTATTTGTGAATACCCAGGTTTGACATCCATAGAGCAGACAAGATAGGAGACAAGTAACAATCACAGTTTTTTTTAAGTTTAAACTATAATTTCCTTTTAGGATCTCTTTAATGTGCCCAAAATTTTTTCCACGTCAAGGGTTAACTTGTGGTAAATTAAAAAAAAGTTTTCCATTACCCTGTGAGGATCCATTACTATCATCATCATCATCACTACAGCCCATTAACGTCCCACTGCTGGGCACAGGCCTCCACTCTCATAGGAAAGAGGGAATTAGAGCTTAGACCCACCACGCTGCTCCAAAGCGGGTTGGCGGGCTTTAACGACTATTATCATGTTAGTGATAATACCCGGGACCGACGGCTTAACGTGCTATCCGAGGCACGGAGGTGAAACACCGCCAACTTCCTAATTCCGGGCTAGTACTGTGAATTTCTAATCCGAAAAACCCGATACTTAATTATGGCCCGACCCGGTACTCGAACCCGGTGCTAAACACTAGACCAAGGAGGCAGTTACTATAGGTATACAATAAAAGTCATTGTCATCATTCTCAGCGGTTCTGCTCATGAAAGGGTAAAACAAACAACTATCAGTTAGCATAAGGGCACGCACGTCAAGTGGCGCGTGTATTTAACGGTATAGTCTCTCGTCGTGATTTACGTGTACAGTTTGCTACACTTTTACCCTTTGCGATGAATTTCATCACATATTTGTAGTTCTACAAAATATTGTTGGTCGCTAACTTCATAAGAAAGTTTAGGAGGTTGTATAGAAGGGTTATAATTTCAAATTGATAATGTGGCCACTTCTGTATAACACAATTTCTAAACTAAACTAAAATAACAGCTTTAAAACTAGTTATGTCCCTTTCTACAGGGATTATTATGAAAGGGTTAGCTATAATTCATTTTAGTTTAGTTTAGAGATTGTGCACTACAGAATCAGCCCCAATGTTACCTTGACGTGCCCAAAATAAGGATTTTTTGTACATTTATTTCAATAAAGACTAAGAAACAAATTAAAAACTAATTATATTCACAAAAAATACACGCCGTCCAAGTGATCGTTAATGGGCATGGTACCCAAAACACTGGTGCTATTACCTCGTTGAATGGCAAGGCTAAGCTGTTGGGCTAAATAAGCACCAGCTCTTTGGTCACCAGCGGCGTGGATCAATTTTTGGGACACAACATTTATAAAATTCTTCGTATCCGATGACCATGGACCCAGAGTCTTAAAAGCAAGCGCCGCAAAAACGTAGTCCTTAGTAATGGCTGACTATTTGCAACGCCTAAGCAACTGAGCAGAATCGGAAATAAGGATTATAATTCTCAAACACGAATGTCAACAATGTTAAAACAATACGGCTATAAGCGATGGTAGTGTACTCCCACTCTCGAGGGTCACTCAGCGGGACATGACGTGTAGGTATTACGGAGACGGAATGCTATGAGGTGATGCCCACGACTTCGTCTGTGTTTTTAAAGAACTCTTTGAGGTTCAGGGATAAAAGTTTGCCCTTATCCATCTTCGGGATACAAGATAACTGTGTACTAAATTTCAGCTAAATCGGTAACATATACAGATAAGAAAGACCGACAGAGATACTTTCGGATCCATACTAATTTTATAAATGCGAAAGTGTGTCTGTCTGTCTGTCTGCTACGCTTTTACGGCCCATCCGTTAAACCAATTTTGATGAGATTTGGTTCACGGATAGTTTGTATCCCGGGGAAGGACAAATGCTACTTTTTATCGCCGAAAATTATGGAGTTCCCGCGGGAAATTAAAAAAACTTAATCCACGCAGACGAAGTACGGGTATCATCTAGTATACTAAATTAATAATAAACTCAACATTATACTAACATCAATTCTGTTTATAACTATAATAATGAATTTTATGTAGTTATAAACTGATTAAAACTATAAAAATCGTATAGTTATAAACTTAAGTACATTATGATTATAACTGTTAATAATTTTTATTATCAGAGATTTGTGATAATAACCGAAACCAACTGTATAACATGAATCTCAAATCTCAAATCTTATCATCAAGATAAATTATGCAGAAAATACATTTATAAAAAGATGTTGCAAGATGTTATAACCAGTTGTTTTCTGACAAAGACATTTTTCATCTTTTTCTCCCTAAGTATAAGTTGAGTATTAAAGATAGCTTGGCAAAAACCAACTAGCTCATATTTTTTTCATTTTTATTCAATATGTTTTAGTTTGTTTTTCTTTTTCTCTATTCTAATTTAAAGTAAGTATATATAATAATAAATAATAATAAATTTAGTTTTCGCCTAGCGACTATACCCAACTATTCATTTGGATTTTTTTTAGATAATTTGTGCAAAAAAAACCCGTTGAAAACTGTTATGGTTTAAGTGTTATGCTATATTTGTTTTACCTATAGTATTTTATGTTACTGTATGTTTTTCAGAATAAAGTAAAAATAAATAAAATAAAATAAATCTCCGAAGCACGGAAAATGTACGTGCATTTAAAACAGTCGCAATGATATTAATGTACTGTACTCATACTAAATGCATTAGGATTTGCAAAGCTCTTGGGGCGCGAGACAATGGTTCGGAGTCAGACGCATTAAAAATGTAGGAGGCAACGAGTGTAAAGCCGCCTTCACACGACCCTTCGTATTGACTGACAGGTTGTACCGATGTCACGCTGTATTAACGGATCTAAGTGGACCGTGTGTTACACCGTATGTCTAACCTTGATAAATAAATGATAAATGATTTATTTATTTCATGTAGGACAACTTGTGTCACTTATGAAACTCTAAGACTGTACCACCGGTTCGGAAATCTACTGAGAAGAGCCGGCTTATTTTCTGTGATATTTATTTTCTAACACCTCATCGATGTAGGAGCGTACGGATTGAATAATCCTTAAGAATTCCAATAAATGTAGCTACACCAGTATTGTTATTTCAAGCTTTACGCTTTGTTGATGGGGATATAGGGAATATATTATTATAATCCATACTACTATTATAAATTTGAAAGGGTGTCCGTCTGTCTGTCTGCTATGCTTTCATGGCCCGTTTGTTCGGTCGATTTTGATGAAATTTGGTATAGGGATAGTTTGTTAGTTCGACCACTAAAATTAATTAATTAGTTAATTAGATAAAATTAATTAATTAATTAGTTAATTCCGGAAAATTAACGAGTTCATTCGGGAATCAAAAACCTTAATCCACGCGGACGAAGTCGCGGGCATCATCTAGTACTGCATAAAATTTGTTTGCTTTCTAACGAAAATTTTGGATCTGTTTTATTAATTTAGAATTCTTTTGAAACCCTAAATTGTTCTACACCTAATATTTATTGCAAAAATATAAACGCGATTTAAGCGTGTCTGTCTGTTTGATAGCGTTTATGGCTCATTTTCAGATTTATTAATTTCGAAATTAGGCACAGAGATAACTTGCAGTTTCCCTGGGATTAAAAAACATAATAATGCGAATGAAATCGCGACATATCAAGTCAAATATAAATTGCAGCGAATCTTTAATATAAATGCCGAGTGTAAATTGGGGCGAAATGAATTATTAATATTAAACGCAGTACGGTGTGACAGTCGCCCGCGAGCATAACCCCGCGAGAGATAATTTGATTACGTATGCATTAAGTGCATTTCCATTTCCCCAACGCGAGACTTATCAGAGCGCTTTCAGATTGCACGCTGACTTAACGACGTTTCATCTACAAGCTTTCTTCAACTAGCATGCTTGTCCAGAAGGTACTTAAGTAAAACGTGTAGTATAGTTTAGTTTATTCATTGTATGATCGTAAGTTACATGAAAAGATGTTACATAAAGATGGTACATATTACAATATGCCAAATAATGGCGCGCAAAATTTGGAAAAATTAATGAAATCAAATAATTAAAAAACACGACTGCCCTGCCAAAAAATTAACTAAACAGTTAAAAATCTAAATTAATCTAGCTATATAGAGTCTTATTCACATTTTTATTAAATGATATTTTTTTGTGAATCACTGGATATTGAACTATAGTGTTATATATTTTTGGAATGTACTTATCATTTTCTAGATGTTGAATATATAGTTAATCTTATTATCGTTTTTTTTTCAAATTTAATCTTTAATGCGGGACCATGATCACCCCATCAATTTTTTTTTTAATTTTACTAGCCTATGTCACCCGGAATAAGCTAGGGATTCTAAGGATACCTCATTTATCAAAATCGGTTCAGGCGTATAGAAGTTATTGTGGAATATACAAACTCACATACATACATGCATACATGAACCCTAAAAACAATATACTCCTTGTTTCAGGCAGTCGTATAATAAGTAAAAAGTGTAACTATACGTACCTTACTATTCAGTGAATTATGTGAACTTTATTTCGTTGCGGCGAACTATCCAGCCGAACTCCTGGTTCTTCCTTGGAACCTATTACAGGTATATATAAACGTCGCGCTATTTCCCCAAATGGTCACCTAGTGGTTGTGGGGGGCAAGCTGTTGCCTTTTGGGGTATCAACGGAAGAAGCTCATCTGTAGTGGTGGGGCGGAGCTAGCCAACCATCATTAATTTTTTTATTTAAGTCATCTTCCTTTTCTTTGTGAAAGATAGATCCTACCACTAGGATTAGTTCGCTGCACTGTAACCTTATGGAACAACATTTATGTTGATAAATAAGATATAGAAATCTTAACCCTGGGTTGAAAGCGTATAGTATAATACAAATGGTCTTTGAGTCTCAGAGTTCAAGTGCAACTATCGCGAAGAGATTTATCTCTTCGAGAACACGTTACTTAATGCCTATCTTATGTAAACTGAATTACATCTGAATCGATAGGCAAGTCGTTGGGTTGATTGAATTCGAAGCTTCCGAAACTCTAAAAGATATTGGGTTATTTTAGACACAGCAATGTTGTAAGGGTCTTACTACTAGGTGACTCCCGTGCCATTTCAAAGAAATATTGAATTTTCAAGGTAGAGGAAGGTATAGTTTCATTGGAACCCCGTCAGGTTGGTTATAAACAGAAAGCTGTTCCAAATTTTAGCGATTTGTATCGGCGTTGGCTGACCGAATTTGGTAGTCTGAATTTGGCCTTTTTGTTTCCTCCGTGCTTCAGAGAACACGTATAATAGCTGTCGGTCCTAGTTATTATCACTAACATCTGAAAATAACTGTTAGAAACCTTAGAGTTTAAATAGTACTAGTAGTAGTAATAGTAGTTGTCCTTGTACATGTCCTTTAAATTTGTATGTTTAGTTTTTAAGTTTGGTACTAAATATATAAAAAAATAAATAAATAAATAGTACTCTTAGTCGAGTCTAAGAACCTGAGAATCCACCGCATTATTATCGATCGTTGTTTTTGTCTTTGTCAAACTGGCTAAAGCTCGTAGCTAACCTGGATAATAATTAAAGAATTTCCGCGGTATTTTGTGTCTAGTGGGAGGCTTCGGCCATGTGATTGTTGTGTATTTAAGTTAGTGCCTTTCATGTTGTAATAGCCACTGAGTTAAAGTATAAGGCTGCCAGGTGAGATCACAATCAAGGGCTAACGTGTATCATACTGAAATTATAAATGCGAAAGTGTGTTTGTTTGTTGGTTTGGCCTTCAATCACACTGCGACGGAGGAAAGGATCGACGTGTTTTTTGGCACAAGTATAGTTGAGAACCTAGAGAGTGACATAGGTTTTTTCATACCGGAACACTAAGGAGTTCTCTCGGGATTAAAAAAAACTTAAACTAAAAACTAAGTCGTGGGCTTCAGCTAGTGTGTTTAAAAAATATTGAAGAACCCAAATACGGTGTATAACGCCGTTTTACGTATGAAACATTTCCCTGAGGATTCCCAGGATACACAAACATTTTAAACGGTTATTGTATTTGATAAATGCTTTCCGTTTACGAAGACAGACGCCGCGCTCCTCAGTATTATGGTCTTTGAACATGCAACGGTATCATTTTAGTTTTCTCTACCCTATTTTAAAAGTTTGTAGATAATTTATCGTATGCTTTTCGGGACGATGCATTACATAATCTGAACATAGCTTTGGTTGTAACTACATACGGGTAATGTAGAACTAGGTACTTTTATACCACTTCCCTGGCGCAGTGGCGAGTGCTGTGGTCTTTTAAGTAAGGATCCCGGGTACAATCCTCGGCATGGTATAATTGAGAATAATAATTGCAGAATTTTCTCTAGTATTACCTAGAAGGAGGCTTCGGCCGTGGCTAGTAACCACCCCGCAAGCAAAACCATTGTAACCGTTTTGTAACTTCTGAGATGAAACTGTCAAACTTGTGGACGATGATGTGCGTAGATTCTACGACGTAGAGTTTGACGTAGAGTGTTGCTACGTGGTCGAAGACGTTTGGTTGTCTTTACTCTTTAATTAATAGAAGCACTAGGTGATGCACGCGACTTCGTACACATGGATTGAGGTTTTTTGATTCCCGCGGGAACTATTTGATTATCCGGGATAAAAAGTTGCCTATGTCCTTTCCGGGGATATAACGTATACCTGTACCAAATTCCATCGAAATCGGTTGAAAAGTTGGGCCATGAAAGCGTAGACAGACAGACAGACACACTTTTGCATTTATAATATTAGTGTGGATGAAATATAAAAATGTCCAATCTCATAGTACGATATCGATAGACTGGTTTACGAGGAGGTTTACTCCTGTGAGGATCACCAAGGAGCACAGCCTTGTGCTCCTTGCGTCCAGATGCTTCCAACTTATTGCTTGAAATGTGCTTGAGACTGTCCGCCTGCCGGTTGGTCCCTGTCGTTCATTCTTAGGGTCTTTCAGTTCCTCAAACCATCTACTAAACTGGCACTACTGTAATATACTATTTAATATTAAAAATGCGAAAATATATAACTCTATCAGTCTGTCTGATATCTTTAAAGCAAAGCTTTTCTCATGAAAACATATATAGGTTGCTTTGCTTTTTAGGGTTCCGTACCTCAAAAGGAAGAAACGGAACCCTTATACGATCACTTTGGTGTCCGTCTGTCTGTCTGTCAAGACCCTTCTTCTCAGGAACGCATGGAGGTATCAAACTGAAATTCTTGTCAAATTTTGTCCCTTGGAGTTGTGAAAATTAAACTTCTAAACCAACGCAATCAAAAGTTACAGCCATTTATGCTGCAAATTTTCGACACTCTCAAGGGAATCAAAACCTATAGGGTACTTGCAGTGAACTCAGAATCTTGAAATTTGGTGCGAAGCAACTTCATACAGCACAGTTAAAGGAAACATTGCAAAAAGTATAAATTTTTTGTTACATCATACGAGTATAATAAAAATATTTTTAATAATTTTAAACTTACTACAGGTTTGTACGGAATTCGGGTGTACCAGTCCGACTCACACTTGGCCAGTTTTTTTATTAAAAGGAATATCATAATCCACGGGAAAACAGAAAATTAAATAACAAGTCAAATCAGCAACTTTTTTCTGTAGATTTTGTATTGAAATACTGAATTGTGACGCCATCATAGTTCGACGCACTTTCTTACTTTAATTAATAGTTTTAAATGGCTATTCAACAAAAATCTAACAGGGGATGTGGACATTACGACTTCTGGAAGATCCTCTATTTAATAATCACTAAAACATACCTTATTTATTTGACTAGTTTAGCTATCAAATACCCAATTCAAAAAGACAGACTGTAGACTGTGAGAATAACTACCGTATTCTCACAAAATGAAGCAACTATTATATTGTTAATTTGAACAAAGTTATCTTAAATCTTAGCGTGACGCTCGCGATTTGTTCTAAAACGATACTTTAACCGGTCCTGCATTTTTATTCGCCGGCTTAATGGCCAAAATAAAAAATAACCATGTTGAATTTGATGTTTCCTTCCACGGCAAGGGCTGTACCGTACAATAAAACTGTTTTATGTCGGATATTTTACTTTGATGTGTTGTTCCAGAAATAATACTTGAATTTTATAGCTATACGAGTACCTTTACTATTGACCTTATAGGTATTGTATACCAGAGCTGCTCTTTTTGAAATGAAACTTCTTTATAATTGTTGTGATTCGAAAATTCGATGAAACGGAAAAGCGACACCAAAAAGAGACAAAACTATTCATAAATAAGATTTAGCTTGCGAGAGAATGAGATAGAACTGTAGGCTACTTTTCTGAAATTTCAATTCTGCCGTGTATGAATTGCACTCGTACACTTTTTTTCTTTTACTATATATGCCAGCTGCTTAGTCCACAAGTATGTGGAGTAGGTTTATTAAAAAAAAGGAAAATTGTTTATATATAACATAAATTATTTAAACAAGCGTTATTATCAGGCGACAATAAATTAAATCAGATCATCATTTATACTGTAGGTACATATGTAAATAATAAAATAGTATTTTTAGTACCTTATTACATTGGCAATTTCACTCCTACTTTTTTTGAAGTCGGTATAAATGCCACGGAAATCATTTGATAATTCGGGATAGCTTATGTCCGTCCCTGGGGTGTAACCTATTTCTGTGCTAATTTTCATCAAAATAATGTTGGCGATTCGAAGCAATTTAAAGTTTAAAAAAAAATTGAGTTTGAGTTTTTTAATAAGGGACTCCTCCTGTCGCAGTGCAGGTCGCAAAGGTAAAAGAAGCCAGCTGATTCTAGTACCTAGTAGTCTAGTTCTAGTAGTCACTGTGCATTAGCTAATACTTATGCACCGCACCTCTATTCGCCACCTCTTGACTTTACTAAACAATCTTAAATACATATCAAACATTGCGGAACCTGCAGGATTCGAACCTGCGTCTCTTTGGGAACGCTACGGTCCACGGAATCCAAAAAACCTCAATCCACGCAGATAAAGTTGCGGGCGTCAGCTAGTTTAGTATAAGTTTTAGTTCATACCATACTACAACCCTGAAAAGCTTCAACGACTGAAGATATGATGCAGGAGTCTTCATGCAATAAACCGCTTCGTTTCATAAATTATTAGATCCTTACAAATATTTTAGAAGAATTTTTCTATATTGCTAGGCACTTGTTGAACAATTTCTTTGTACCTTGCAAACAAGCTTCAATTTATTAGGTAAGGCATCCTTTGAGCTTCTTTTCTCTACGTTAAATTCATACCGTATTGAATGGTACGGGAGTGAATCGCCTCCGACCCACTGAATCACAATATAAAACGCTGTCTGCATATCAAGATTGTTGACATCCTTTGTGTGCTCAATGCTTAAAAGAGAACCTACTTTTAAAAAGAAAAGGAAGCGAAAAATAGCTAGAAATAGGGCTTTTCTTTGTGATAAACTAGACCGAGAATAAAAGCTATCACATATTATGATGCCTACGTAGAATCATCCAGATCCGTTCAGCTGTTCTGGTGTGATTGAATAACAAACATCCATCCAGCCATCCAAATCTTCGCATTTATATTATATATAATATTAGTATAGATATAGATAGACAAGATGATGCCAGCGACTTCGTCTACGTGGATTGTTTTTTATTCCCGCAAGAACTCCTTAATTTCCGGGATAAATGCAGCCTATGCCCTTCTACGGGATGAAATGTATCTCTTTACCCATCAAACAGACAGCAACACTTTCACATTTATAATATTAAGTACTAGCTAATGCCTGCGACTTCTTGGATCCAGGTTTTTTGGTTCCCGCGGAAACTCCTTAATTTTCCGGAATAAAAATATATGTTATTGAAGACTATAGTCTATCTCTGTGCCAAATTTCAGCCAGATCCGTTCAGCCGTTGGGGCGTGATTGAGTAACAAACATCAATACATCCATACATCCATACATCCATACATCCATCCAAACTTTCGCATTTATAATATTAGTATTAGTAAGATGGATTTGCCTGGCTATTCGTTTCGACGATTTTAATTTTAAAAAAATACATCAGATCCAGATTGTATTTTAGAAATAGAACGGGGCCAGGATTTTTATCCTGGAGAAACTTCTTCTTTAAAGTCGGTTAAAATCATAGAATTCCCATAGCAGTTTATGAAGACTTCAATCCATGCGGACGAAGTTGCGAGCAATATGTAGGGTTCCCAGGTATCGGTCGATCTATGCTTATACGTTTTGTCTATTGAAAGCTGAGAATGCAAAATGGCGGATTTTTTTATTTTTTTTATGCCACTACAAGTTAGTCCTTGACTGTGAAAAGTCACCTGTTGGTAAGTTATGTTGCAGTCTAATATGGCAGCGGGTTAACTTGTTAGTTGTTAGGGGCATTGCAATTATATTAATCCCATATATATCAGGTTTGTACACGGTATCGTACCGGAACGCTTAACCGGTTGCAGTAAGTCTTTGCCGTTAGCCACGGCCGTAGCTTCCCACCAGGCCCGACCAGAGAAAATTCAGAAAAATAAATTTACAAAATTACCCCACCCCGCAGGGAATCGAACCCTGGGCATACCACAAAAAGACCACAGCGCTCAGCGCTCACCACTGCGCTAGGGAGGTCGTCAAATAGGTCGGGTAAATCCCCACCACTATAGCCCATTAACGTCCCACAGCTGGGCACAGGCCTCCATTCTTATAGGAGAGAGGGAATTAGAGCTTAGACCACCACGCTTCTCCAATGCGGGTTGGTGGGCTTTAACGACTGCTATCATGTTAGTGATAATAACCGGGACCGACGGCTTAACGTGTCTCCACGGCACGAGGGTGAAACACATGTATAATGCATGGGGTAATCATGGCATGACCTGGGAATTGAACCCGGGACCTCGTCGGCCGCTGTCGAACATGCTAACCACTAGACCAACGAAGCAGTTAGTCTGTAATTAATTAAATAAGGAAATGAAACAATTAAAAGTAATTCATTGGTTTATTCTCAGTACATCCAAAGCATTGCCAAGTGCTTAGCCTACACTTAGAACTACTATGTACATCTTATTTGAATGAATACAAAATTAAATGATCCAAGAGCTGGTAAACGATATGGGCTTATGTTTATGCAAGTCAAAGTTTTACGTTTTTTAGGAAAAACAATAGTTTTGACAAAAAAATAACATTAAAATTTTAATAAAAATACAATAAAATGGAAATCGATTGGCCTTTACATAATTTAATATTCGAGTACTTTACAATATGGATATGAATCGTGTGACAAAATATGTTTTGATTTTATACCAATAATTTATATTTTTTTATTCCTGTCATTAAAAGTGTGGTATTATCTCCGGAGCTTGCAGCACACGGTCACCCTTACTACAGTATTTTAAATCGTACATGCATATTGAAGTAAAGTTACGTCCAACGTCGGCCCTTTAAAATCTTGTGGTAAGGGCACAGAAAATGAGTGTATATGTCACCGTAAGATTATAATCTAACTCGCGAAATCGCAAAGTGTCGAAAGATTACAATGTAACGCATTATTTTCCGGTAGATTGTAATCTGTTAGGTTTATTAACCCGATAGAACCTAAGCGCTACCTGATTATTTGTGTCAAACCCTAACCTAACCTACAAGAAATAGACCAGAAAACGTAAATACAATGAATATTTCAAAACTTGACACTCAGAACATTGAACGTTTCACAATCTTTCGACAGCTTACAATTTCGCGAGTTAGATTATAATCTAACGGTTTTTACAATCTTACGGTGACATATATACTCCTTTGCCACGCAGATCACTTGTGCTGTGTGTATTTTCTTATTTTACAAGCCCTCAGGTCTCACTCTTAAAAATACTTGCAAAATTGATTTTATACAATTTATTTTATAAATATCTAAAAATATGAAAAAAATCTCAATTCAATCGTATACCAGCTCTTAATATAAATGACACCATTTGCAAAAAATGTAAAGGTCAATGCACACATGATATTTTTAGTTTCAAAATCAATATTTTGCATTTTGAAAAACCATTACACATTGTTCAAAACTGCATAGTTTTCGTATCAATTGATTTTATACAGAATTTCTCATCCGTTTTTGACATTAAGAACCCTCATAGCTTCAGTTATAAGTCAACATAAATAGTAATAAATGAACAGCATTACTTCACATATACGTATTTACATGTTTATCTCTACGATTGACGGTCAAAAAGACCTATTTTTTTAAAATAAAATAACATGTTCTTGTTATCGTTTGTTTCTTTATTCTTTAGCTTTCGCACATAATTTGTCCGATTGAGCTGAAACTTTGTACAAATGTTATTGAGGATTTGAGTATAATCGCAGTTATTTCCTTTCAAAAAGCAATCAAATCGCCAATTTCCCATACTAAAAGAATCGTGTATACATTGGTCCTAAATGTGAACAATAAAATATCAATATGGCGAGGGGTTATGGATAATGTTTTCGTTAAGTGATTTTGCTTATTGGAAATATAAGGCCAAAGCATATTATACGATTATGTCGGTCTTATTAATAAGCAGTTGTGCTTTGCAGCTGTTTCTGTAACAAATATTTTTTTACAAAGTAAGTTGTAAGAAAGTTTTGGCGCGCAAATACTTATGGGACATATAAAAAGTTTAAGAACAAAAGCTTTTCAGTATTATGTGGAGAAGTTGCCCATATGATGTTTAAGTATTTTTAAGTTAAGGGTATAATGTCATTTAAAAGGATAACATTTTGCTTCAATTTGTTGTGTTTTATTTTATAATATTATATGCTACCACTTCGAAAAGCTTTCTTCTTCTTTCTTCTAAAAATTATAAATTTGCCATTTTTTCTAATTAAGGAATTATTAACGTGGAAATAAATTATTAACTTTACAATATTTCTTCAGAATGCGCAAGTCAGGTTCTAAAAGACCTTATATTTACCTCATCGCTTAGTTTTAAGTTTGATAACCATTTTAAACTATAGATTAAAGAAAAAAATGTGCGTTGATATTTGATGACGTCACAACTATGTATTTCATACAAACTTTTATTATTATAAGCGCGTTTTTAAGTAAATTGCTGATTTGATTGAGTTGTCATCATCCCTATTACTGTGTGAGCACCAGCCATAAGCTTTGATAAGAGAAACGCCCAATTAATTTAATGATTTAAAAAAGTAAAGAGTACATTGGATATGTTTTGAAGACAAATTTCTAACAGAAACTGCTGCATTCATTATTAATTAATTAATTACAATACTTAGTACTACAGTACCTATAGTCTAGCGTAAAAACTTTTGGTGCGTTACCACCCTAACACAGTCAATCTTTATTCTTTGACAAAAATATAACTTCTTTTTCTACAAAATTGTCTTTTAGAATTAGGTACCTATCTAACATTTTCATAATGAGAAATTTCAATGATTTATTTCTATTAATAGAATCAACTGTTAGATGATGTCAGCGTAGGACAATGATCTATAGGAACACCTATTTTTTTATTAAATGTTTTATAACCAGTATTTCAATTACATCTTTATTATATTAATCAGTTTTAAAATTTCTCATTTTGAAAGTTCATCTTAACCAAGTTAATTTCGCGATATTGTCAGCGCAACTTTACAACTAACCTCACTGCGTTTTCCAAAATTAATACAAATTCAAATCCCTTCGCAAGCACACACTTTTCCACTTACAACTTCTAGTAAAGCGTTTTACATTAAAATGTCTTCATGAGAATGTGTTCAGTCAACGGTGGCACTATGTTGGGTATGTCGTTATTTTTAACATTCTTCTCTTTCCTATGCATCGTACACTTTTTCTTGTGTCCTATTTCAGATTTATTATGGGTTGTCTTTATTTGTGTTGAAATGGAGAGGTTACGTTTTTTGAGCGTACAAGATTTCTGTTCACACGGACTTCTGTTAATCACAATTTTGTCACTTTCACTGGTTTGTTTATCACTATGAATAGCGTCTTCTGTTTTCATTGTTTCTTCTTTTGTCACAGTTTTGTCTTCATTTGTAGTAGCTGTTACTCCAGCCGCTAATTGAGAGTGGTCAAAGCATGTTGTCGATTTCTGTACACAAAAATAATTATCATGTTAATTATTGTAAGAATGAAATCAACAATTCTAAGTTCTATTGAAAATAAATAAATAAGAAAGCTAATTTTTGCAGTGGTAATAATCAATTTTAAAGGTGCGAGGAAGATGAATCATTGGCAGATTCACTTGAGGATACAAAATAACGTGTAAACTATTGAAAGACAATTATTTTGGCGTAGTTGCCAATGCGACTATTACTCGATTAAACTGATTATGAAACGTTGTCGCACATTGGTCATATTAAAGGTCCAATCCTTTGACCGACTTTGGAGATCTAAATTTAGTCCTTTTGTTTCTTCTAATAATGTCGAAAGTATTATTCTATTCAGATCTTTGTTTAACGTAGGATATAATCCACCTAATTATCATTATTATTCTTACCATATTTAGGTACAAATATTTTTTTAAGTGAGTAATTTTTATAAGTGATCCAAATATTACGGATTTTTTTATAAGTGATCCAAGCGATCTCTGCTTATTATTAACTTGATGTGATAAATGCGACGCAGTTACGAATAAAGATACACACACAATATACACACGCATGCAGATACTAAAACGTTTTTGGCTGATACACAGAGGAAAAGATTTTGTGTTTACCATTAAATAATATTTGCTAAGAAGAAACGTAGACTCACAGTGGGATTTACAGCCCTGGAGTATATTTGTACACGTCCTTCTAACTCCATCTTCAAACGCCAATCTCGCAGATACATGTGTGCCGCCGCAGTGCTCGGCCACCCACGTCGCCATGTATGCCATCTGTGTTAAAATAAAATCTCGTATACATAACTAGCGGAAGACACGTACTACTCGAGTGCAATGCTGTATCCACTTAACGAGAAGCCTAGATTGGCTCCCCAGCAGTACTCTCGGAAGTCCTCGCTGACCTGAAAGGCATGCTTGGATTCTGGAGTGAGCTCGGCTGGCTGGAGTGATTCAACGGGGAGTCGTACCAGAAGTCTCACGCACATCGGGACGAAGAAGAAGAACTAGCTGATGCCCGCGACTATGTCCGCGTGGATTGAGTTTTTTAGGTTCCCGCGGGAACTCTTTAATTTCCGTGATAAAAAGTAGCCTATGTGTTATTCCAGACTATAATCTATTTCTGTGCCAAATTTCATCCAGATCCGTTCAGCCGTTGGGGTTGAGTAACAAACATCCATCCACACATCCAAACCTCCATACATCCATACATCCATCCAAACTTTCGCATTTATAATATTAGTATAGAAGTATAGATTTGATTATTTAATTTCAACACTTCGCTGGCTCAATACAATGACGTATGTACTTTTCGTATGACATACGGACTGTCCCTAACATTCCTTGTCCCTACTTTAACTCCATAAGCGTTGAATTTTTAAAATCCATTTTCACTGCTCATCCAATACAGATGCTTTCTGATCATCGACAACGCTCAGCATAAGCTGAAAGGGGGAGAGGGGAGTGGGACGGGTCACGCTGTGTATTGTCAATCAGTCAGTCAGGTGTTTCCTTGCCGCGGATTGGTATAATATGGACAAGCACTCTGCCAATCCGCACTTGGTCAGCATGATGGATTCCCAGAGGAGACTCATGTCAAGTGATGGCTATGATGATAATGAATATTTTTTCCTTGAAAAAGTCGAGTAATACACGCATTAAAAGTCATCTTATTATAAAGTATTATAGCAAATATAGTGCCCGTATGCCAGTTGTGTTATTATTTGCCATAACATACGCCTTAATATTGGGTAGGTAATATTATGTTATACACTTTGAGTCTTCGATTAACAAAACACTCATTATTAAATGATTATAATACAAAGGATTCGTAATGTTATACTTTTCTCACAGAAATGCTATGTGATTTGTAAATAGTTAATAATTTTACTTATAAATTATTATTTGAGGTGAATTGCAAATTGTGTTCAATAAAATCATAATTATATCCGATCATGTGTTGAAACCACAATATGTTAAAATACATTGTATAATTTCATTTTGATCGAAACAAAATAATATTATTACATTGTTAAAGCATACTAGATGAAGCCGCTTCGCTTTTTTATTCCCGCGAGAACTCTTTTCCGGGATAAAAAGTAGCCTATGTCTTTCCCCGGGATGTAACCTGTCCCTGCATCAAATTTCATCAAAAGCAATTGAGTAGTGGACACACTTTCGCATTTATGTACATTAACATTAAGTATGGAAGTATGGATTCCCATGAATTTGGCTGTCTGGTCTTAAGTTTTTTAAGACCCTTGGAATTTTCCAAAATCCTCCACAGTGCTCAAGATATATTATTTCCTACACCTAGGTTATGTTTTACAGAATACCACCTACTTAATAATATTACAAAGTATACATATAAGTATCATATCTCTTTGATACTTTAATTAAAATTCTCCGAAAAATGAAGTTTAAAATTTTTAAGAATTTATTTTTATATTTTAATAAGAGGATGGTAAAAAAAAACACGCTCAAATTTTTCAAGAAATAAGACACTACTTTGAAGTCAACAATTTAGAAAGAATTTTTTCCAAGATATTTTTTAACAAATGAAATTTAAGATCAAAAGATAATGACGAGGGTAATGCTAAAGACTTTTTCGTCCTTGAATGACATTTTAACAGAAGATTAAAGTACAAAAATTACATTGACTGACTATTGATATTTTACAAACAGTAAAATATTCTTCCTTATATTTTGAATGTGTCTGTCTGTTATGCTTTCATGGCCCACTAGTACAGCTGATTTTGATAAAATTCGGGACAGATATAGGATGTGATCCTGAAAAGGACATGGGTTACGTTATATCCCGAATTTCCAAAGAAATCAAATACGTTTAAAAACACGAACAAAGTCGCGGTGTCATCATTTTCATCTAAATTAAAAACTAAGTTAAAATGACCGATAATAAATTTCGTTGATGTCAATCAATAAGTTTATTGATTTGCATTGCTTTCAAACATACATAACGTTGAACAATTAACTTCTGCCACGTAAAGTTGGGGCCAATTGCTAATCATTTATGGTTTATGAACTGCGAATTTTTTTTTTTACGCACACCCTAATAAAATTCTAAGACTATTTTTCAATCTTAAATTTTACCTTGTTAGAAGTTGAAGTGTCCTTGACTTTTGTCCCAAGCTCCTGTATATTAGTGCTGTAGATCTGATAGATATCAAATCTCCCCTGATTGGTTTCTCAAAATTTCGATTTCGAAAACTTAGTCTCCCCGCTTCCAAGAAGTATTTGGTTGCTAATAGTGTTAATCCTGAAAAAAATATTTTTATAAATTTCCCGAAAATAAAAACGTGAATGTTACATTTAAGTTCACAATTTCTCGTCTTACTCTCTCCATAGAGAAACATGATTACTATAATAATATTATAAAGACGTAAAGTTTGTGACTTTGTGAGTTTGTGACGTTGTAAGGGGTAATATTTGGATCTACTGAACCGATTTTGAAAATTCTGGTACCAATAGAAAGCCACATTATTTGTGAGTGTCATAAGCTATATATTATGCCGAAAAATTTGAGAGTTCCCGAGGGAATTTAAAAAACTTATTTCACGCGGGCAAGTCTGCTAGTATTATATAGTAAGTAAGTTACATTTTGTATTATTTTATCGTTCCGAAAAAAAATCCCATTTATGTGGGACTGCAATATTAAGTTTGCCTGTAAATATTTATTGCAGCTTTTAGAAAACTGTGCTAGTTAGAAGACTTCCATTCTGTTTGTATTTCAAAGTTAATACCATCAATAAGTTACTAAAATATGCAAAGACGGGCCAACATAAGAGTTCCTTTTCTACCATTTTGGTACGAAGCCTTAAAAGAGCTACACTGAACTCCTACCATACCTTTAGTCCTCAGCCAATTTCCATACAAAACATAATGCTCCCAGTTATTCGGCTCTAGTTCCACTAGTCTTGTCAATATTCTCCGCTTCTCAACCTCAGGTTTCAGGGTCAACAGTTCCACGTGCGCTTGTACGAAGCGCGGCTGGAGTGCTATACACCGCTCGAGCATCGATATGGCTGGATTTGTTCGACCACTTTTCCTGTACAAGAGAAACACTTCTATAAACTAGGTTAAGGACTTGATAAGTACATCGTAGAAAATAAACATCGTAGCGAGTATTAGCTGTCAAAGTGTTCTGGGAAGGCAGGCATTTACAGAGTTAGGTCTAGTAAAGCGCGTACACTATAAACCTATCGAATTATGATCATTTGTTTCATGGTATTGGGTGCCTTCCCGGTACGTATAGCATAGTAATAGATAAGTCTGCGAGTCCGGTAGTGAGTGCGCCGCGTAAGGTACCTCTAAGTCTTCGAGATAAGTTACATACTGAGTTAAATATAATGATTGAGGCAGGCGTAATCAGAAAAGTTACTCATCCCACCGCTGCCACCATGTCGTGACAATCAAAGACGTAGTAGGATGACAACTAACTTTATTATTAAAATACCCACAACAAGAAATTTATCTAAAGCAAGATATACAGGGTTACCGTATAACTCTTTCGATGACATTGGATGACATTTGATCTTATTTGATGATGACGTGAAATTTGGATGACAATAAATTCTAAAAGGATCTTGTCCAATCTGGTGTGACGCTTCAGCTTAGTTAACTAGTTAGCGAACTGCTTGCAAAGCCGAGCCGGCTCACATTCCGATAAAATATCCAAAGTAACTATGGGTCTATAATATCTATGGCTTTCATAAAACTGCAATACCCGTTCAGGTTTAGCCCACGTATTTCTATGAATGCATCATAACTATCTAATACTTACTGAAAAGCTGCTCTAATTGATTCAGTATACTTAGTTACAGACGAACAGACAGTCTGTCTGAAAAATATATGAGTGTTCTTTGTTTTACTGCCGAACTCTTACAAAAAGGCGATTTACATTGCGAAGCGAGTGTATTGGTATTTGTTGGAACCATTTTGCTCTGGTCAGGTATACAAGACACAGCCCTGATGCAACTATAATAATTACTTTTATAATGATAAAAATATTTTTGTACTAAAATTGTACTGCAGTAGTTTTAATTAAGAATTCAATTATAATAATTATTATTGTACAGTTTAACAAAAAGCCACCCATAAATAATAGTTTTCAATTCCGCAGTTGTTAATTGTACGTAGGTTTTAATTGCTGCACAAAGTATGAATAGTGGATGAATTAAATAAAATATTCATTATAATTTGTGTTTAAAATCTATCTCGGACAATACATTTTGATTAAATAAAATGGAGGTGGAAATATTTTTGTTGCTTTGCGGAAGCTCTTGTGTTTTGTGCTTTTTGATGAAAGGCTTATTTGAAAATTAACGTAGTGGATTGAATTTTCAACATTTCAAATTTATTTCGCGAGATGAAAACTAGGTTCAGTTGCTGATTGAGTCAAAGTTGCAATTTATTTGCTATAGTATAATATATATATTATAGTCCTTGAATTTTTTTGTATTGGCTCTAGTATTAAGTCAGGTCAAATTAGACATAAAAATAGTGATCAAATAACAAAAAATTGAGTCATAGGGACTGCAGATAAAAGTGAAAACGTTTTTTTTTTAATATTTTATTTTAATTAAAATTATTAAAATATGAACCTTAACACGAAGGCATTACAGCCTAATTTGGAATGTAGTATATTTATATGTTCACGAGCATGCCAGTCACGTGAGCATGTCGGTCACGGTCACGCGAATCTACATTTTACCCCCTACGAAAAAGTGCTCCAAGCGCCTAAAGAAGTTTACACTTCAAAAACTCCGACAGAGCTGAATGTTGCTAGACACCTTGGGTACATCAATCCAAATAAAGTGCCAAAAGTCCCATGTGTGCTAAAAAGTTAGGTAATTTTTTTAGCACACATGGGTTTGATGGGAACTTTTGGCACTTTATTTCTACTGGTGTACCCAAGGTAGACCTTTCAGTTCAGAAAAATTCACCTCTGTCGTAGGTTTTGTAATTTGAAATGTCTATTTTGATCGGAGTAACTCGGTTTGATATTTGTGATGCCGACAAGAATATATGCCCTATAGACGGCACTAGTCTAGGCGCACGTTTATGCAATAATTTATTGTGTTCTATTCCGCGGACGTTCTATTATTTTCCGCGGGACTTCTTTTATGCCACGGGCTATAATGTCCTGTGTGATGTACCTACAATATACCACTACCACTACAGCCTATTAAGGTCCCACTGCTGGGCAAAGGCCTCCACTCTCATAGGAGAGAGGGAATTAGAGAAGAGCTTAGACCCACCACGCTGCTCCAATGCGGGTTGACGGGCTTTAACAACTATTATCATGTTAGTGATTATAACCGGGACCGACGACTTAACGTGCTCTCCGAGGCACGGGGGTGAAACACCGCCAACTTCCAACTCCGGGCTGGCACTGAGAATTTCTTAATTGAAAACCCCAATATCTAACAATTTTTATGCCCGACCGGGAATCGAACCCAGGACCTCGTGATACGCTAACCGCTAGACCAACGAGACAGTCTTCTCTCTCAATATACAGGATATTTTTCCTGTACAGTGACCAAGGGTATAACTTACTTGTAAAGCTATTATTCCTAGTGGTATAACTTACTTGTAAAGCTAATATTCCTGGTGGTATAACTTACTTGTAAAGCTAATATTCCTGGTGGTATAACTTACTTGTAAAGCTAATATTCCTAGTGGTATAACTTACTCGTAAAGCTATTATTCCTAGTGGTATAACTTACTCGTCAAGCTATTATTCCTAGTGGTATAACTTACTCGTAAAGCTAATATTCCTGGTGGTATAACTTACTTGTAAATCTAATATTCCTGGTGGTATAACTTACTTGTAAAGCTAATATTCCTGGTGGTATAACTTACTTGTAAAGCTAATATTCCTGGTGGTATAACTTACTTGTAAAGCTAATATTCCTGGTGGTATAACTTACTTGTAAATCTAATATTCCTGGTGGTATAACTTACTTGTAAAGCTAATATTCCTGGTGGTATAACTTACTTGTAAAGCTAATATTCCTGGTGGTATAACTTACTTGTAAAGCTAATATTCCTAGTGGTATAACTTACTTGTAAAGCTATTATTCCTAGTGGTATAACTTACTCGTAAAGTTATTATTCCTAGTGGTATAACTTACTTGTAAAGCTAATATTCCTAGTGGTATAACTTACTTGTAAAGCTAATATTCCTGGTGGTATAACTTACTTGTAAAGCTTGCCAAGGTTATAGTGCGCGTTCACGTGATGACGGTTGTATTTGATGGCTTGAAGGAAGTGGTGCTCTGCGTTTTCAGCGCCAACCAATGTGCCAATGTTGTTGTGAGCACTGGCATAGGTTGGCCAAAGCCTGCACAAATAAGAAAACAAACTGTAGCAAATATTTAGCCCATAATACATGCTGTTGTATTGAATTCGATCACTTGCGACTTTTGTAGATATTAACGATATTGTTACAAGTAAATACTGGTTTATAGTGAGTTACTATATAGAAAATAAGTTAACGAAACAGCTGTTTTTATTCTTTTGGTTCACCCTCGCAACACACTATGGATAAAATTACTCATGGTATCTCATGGTATTTCCCATTCAGTCATAAAATCTTAATTTCGAATTTTTTTTTCAACTTTAGTCTTTAATGCGGGACCATGGTCACCACATCAATTTTTTTTTAAATTTAGTAGCCTAAGTTACCCGGAATAAGCTAGGGATTCTAACGATACCTCATTAATCAAAATCGGTTCAGGCGTATAGAAGTTATGGTGGAATATACAAACTCACATACATACCTACATATAAACATACATGAACCCCGAAACAATATACTCCTTTTTTCAGGCAGTCGTATAAAAAATAAAATAAAATACACCCTAAGTTTGTTGTTTCGTGCATATCACAAAATACCGCAATGCACCGTCTTTATAAATCATATTTCGCTAACACTTCGAGAAACTTCCCCGAAGCGCTGTAGTTGCGAAACTCTTTACCATAAACCCTGAGTTATACCAAGAAGTCTACTAGAGCGCACATCCAACTACCAACAGCTAACGATATGTAACTTTGCTCTATGTCTTATAGCGAGAATTGTAGTTAACCAAGTCTCAAAGGTCACAGAATATTTTTGACGACCTCCCTGGCGCAGTATTGAGCGCTGTGGTCTTTACGTGGGAGGTTCCGGGTTCCCGGGATCCCCGGCAGCATCAATTTAGGGATTTATGGTCTGGTGGAACGCTTCGGCCGTGGCTGGTTACCACCCTTCCGCCAAAATAATTTAGCGTTCCGGTAAGATGCCGTGTACAAACCGATTAGAGACATGACTTTAATTTATCTGCCATACCCCGAACAGGTTATCCCGCTACCACCTTAGACTGCATTACCGTTTAGACATCATCAGGTGAGATCGCGGGGGGCTGCAAAATTTGGCGAATTTATTACACCTATGTATATAACAAGCGTTCCATTGTTCATTTTCAAAATAGGACATAAATATTTTCAGGCCAACTTTTGGCACTAATGATATTAGGTCTAGGCCTCTACGCCGTGTTCGGAAAATTCTACCAAGAAGCGTCAGATAGTTACACAAACACAATAAGTCTGAAACATCAGACCCAAAATACATTACTATAAATAAACAGCCCCTGCTGAGATGACAATGTTGTGAGAAATTGCGGGGTTAACAAGTTGTAGCGGGTGATATAGCAGTTTGTCTCATTCCGAGTCGAGACAACACAAACAATCCCACACGACAAACAAGCTTGCAATTAGTGTGACAAAGCTTTTTACACTGTCCATTACGATATCGTGCAGGGAAAATCTTATAGTACATTCCTTTTTAAAAGTGAAGTTAAATCATACGGTAGTGCGTGTAAAGAACATGCTTATGCGTATAGGCAGAAAATAACGCATACCCGAATTATTTTTTTAGTATTAAGACTAAATTGTAAAATTATATTATTATAAAGCTAAGCCAAAAGATGCGGCTTAAAATAGAGAAGATTTTCGGATAATGACCGTCAAACTTCATTGTGAAGAAGGAAAGCGGTATTGATGATGATTGTTGTAAAGCGCTGTAGATTACAGAAAATTAAACAAAGGACTGCTAAGAGTATGCTAAAAAACGCCGGCCCATACCAGTCCATAGAATTCGTTGGTTTTGGACAGCAAAGTATTTAAGAGAAAAGTCACGCACCAATCAAAGACAATTAAAAATACAATAATCGTATAAATAAAATCTTTTTCCGTCAATAAGCGGTCATCTGCAGCAGGCCATATCTTTAGTGTGTAGGGAGGAAAAGGGGTTTAAGCCCAAGCGGTGCGGGGGACAGCCCCAGAGTCTGGTCCCAGGGTAAGGGTCTGGTCCCAGGGTAAGGGTCTGGACCCAGGTAGCCTTAGGCTTAGCGTCTGGTGACATTTAGTGCGATAGTTACTAGTTAGTTGGCACCGCACAGTCTTCACCCTTAGACGTGCGATATTAAGTTGTGTCTCACTCCGCGATCCAGGGTATCATCGCGTTATAAAGTCACCCATTATAATTATTATAGTGATATGACTTATCAGTATTTAATCGTTTCATAAGTGACACAAGTTGTCCTACATGAAATAAATAAATCATTTATCATTTATCATTTTAATCATCGTATTATAATTGTATATTTGAAGGCTGCTGCTGGTATTTTGTTAGTTAAAATTTATTATATTATTATATAATTTATTTTATAATTGGATAGTTAAAACAAAAATTACAGGATAATTTGTTCTACATAATACTATTGTTACTAGTGGTTCGCACCAAACTGAGACCTCGCGTTATTTTTTTATTCCACGTAAGATGGTTCTAATGTCTATTATTTGTAAACACAAACGAATAAACTTTTACAGAGCGCCATCTATTGACATCATTGTGAAGTTCTGTTAAAATTAAAAAAACAGAAGCTCATTAAAAATTAAATAATTTCGTTTCCTTATAATATTGATCTAATTTTAGTATTTGTTGTTCAAGTACAGGATATAATGTTCAAATAATTGATCAAGTATCAGGCTAAACCTTTCAGAAAATTGAGAGTTCTGAGGTCAACTTTGGACGTTAGAAAATCTCCACTTTGAAAGCCGATTTTCGACAATTTTTGGGGAAAAATTGACAGAGGCTCTGACAGACTAACGGACGGGCGGACAAGTGTATATTCACTCAAGTAGACTCAGAGACCTTCGCTTCGCTAGGTCAAATATCGTATCGGGTGCTTTAAAGGTGCACTCTGACAAATATTAAGTACTAGCTCCTAAAGCCACTGCTAAGTCTGTACTCTAATTACGTGGCGTTCAAAGTGTTCATACCTTAAGGCTTCTTTGTAGTGTTTGATGGCACCGTCTTGCTGTTCGCTCTCGCGCAGGAAGTTACCGAAGTTGTAGTGAAGCTTAGCGTTCTGTGGCAGAGTCGCTAAATCCGCTCTGCAACAAACGAAACATATCTAACCACAGAACTGTGGGAAACCCTCCCTTTTTTATACGACTGCCTGAAAAAAGGAGGGAAAATGCTTTCAGGGTTCATGTATGTATGTATGTGAGTTTGTATATTCCACCTTAAATTCTATACGCCTGACCGATTTTAATAAATGAGGTATCTTGAGATTCTATACTCCTGAACCGATTTTGATTAATGAGGTAACTAGCTTATTCCGGGTGACACAGGCTAGTAAAATTTTAAAAAGAATGAATGAGGTCCCGCATTAAAGACTAAAATTGAATTTTTGTTTCTAAAATCAGATTAACTATATAATCATCATCTAGAAAATGATGAGTAGATTCCAAAAATATATAACACATAGTTCAATATCCAGTGATTCACAAAAAATATAATTTAATAAAAATGTGAATAAGATTCTAATTTAACTAGATGAATTTAGAATTAAATTTTTTAGTTCGTTTTTTGGCAGGGCAGTCGTGTTGTTAATTTTGTTAATTATGACTTGTTTACGACAGTGTTGAGCGCTGTTGTCTTAACGTACGGAGGTCGCGGGTTCGATTCCCGGCAGGGTTAATTTGGGAATTTATAATTTGTAAATTTTGCCTGGTTTAGCCTTGTAGGAAGGCTTCGACTGTGGCTAGTACCACCCTACTGGCAAAGTCGTGCCGCCAAACGATTTAGCTTTCCGGTACGATCCGTATAGAAACCGATTAGGGGTATGGGTTTAATATAACTGTCATGCCCCTAACAGGTTAGCCCGCTACCATCTTAGACTGCATCATCACTTACCAACAGGTGAGATCGCAGTCAAGGGCGAACTTGTAGTAGATTTAAAAAAACCGCGTTGGCATCCTTATGGTCGATGTCGATGAAATTGCAGTCTTGTAGTGGTATAAAAAAACATATTTTTACGTCCTCTCTGGCGCAGTGATTAGCAGTGATTAGCTTCCAAGTCCCAGGTTCGATCTCCGGCAGAATAAATTTGGGAATTTCTAATTGATAGTAAAGTTAAGGGCTAGCTTGTAGTGGAATTAAAAAAATTGTTTCAGATAGTCTCCATTAGAATAAACTAAGGACAGATAATGGACTCCAAATTAGATGTAGAAATTTGTCATAAGTGGGAGTTTAAGTTTACGTAATATTACTAACTAGCCCATAGACTACATTGCAGTAGCAAATAAAGCAGCCATTTTAAATGGATTTATATGGGCTTCAGCCTGATTTTCACTTAATAAATTATTTTACTAATATTATAAATGCGAAAGTTTGGATGGATGTATGGATGTATGGATGTGTGGATATATAGATGTTACTCAATCACACTCCAACGGTTGAACGGATCTGGCTGTAATTTAGCACAGATATAGACTATAGTCTGGAATATTAAGGTTGGAGCATCGGGTACAAAACTCTTTGCTACCAGCCTACTTGAGGATATTCTTTTTTATGAAAAAAGAAGAGTTCTATTTTTTGATTATTGCAAAAAATTATGTCAATGTGATGTCTGAAGAAAAGTGTCGTAAATAATAAAAATTAAAGTATTCTGTTCGTTAAATAACTAATTCTACATATATTAGTAAAATAAATATATGTGTACACGCTTAGGCAAATAAAAATTAAAATCTTAGTGACTATTGTGTTTCAGTGTGTTTTTTTTTTACTTTCTCATTCTTAAAATCGTTTTCACAAGGTTAGTAAACCACCAAGTTCAAGATGGAATAGCACATAGGTTACTTTTTATCCCGTAAAATTAAAGAGTTCCCGCGGCAACCAAAAAACCTCAAACCACGCAGACGAAGTCGCGTCGCATTCGCTAGTATTTCAATAAAAATAATATTTGTGGCTAAATTATTAAGTAAAGTAAAGTCCTTTCTTTTTATTTACTTTCTTACTCAACCTGGCCGATGTTTTAATAAAGTATCCATGTTACAGTTACCTCAGTAATGTAGCACGGTCCCTCCAGTCAGTATTCCTTCTATGCGTCCTCGCTACTCCGCTCACTGCCAGTACAGCTAGTCCCACTACCAGAAACACTTTGGAACCAGGTTTCGAGTACCACATCAGTTGGACGCCGTATGCTGTTATTATGACGCTGCCTACACTGTTGAAAGAAAACCAAATACTTCACGATTATGTTAACCTATCAATTTTCATGCAAAATTTTACTACGTAAGTACATAAGGATTCCTGCTGTTTTTCTGTGTGCAGGAATTGAGTAGGGCTGTTAACCAAAATTAAGTGTGAAACCTAAACGCTGAATTTGATAGCAATTATGGTCATAATTGTAATTTATTTAATGATTTCGATCTATTTTTAATAGCACAATCTCTTAAGTAAACTAAAATGACAGCTCTATTTGTATATTTATCCATTTCATAATATTCCCTGCAGAAAGGGGTAGTATTAGATTTAGAGCTGTCATTTTAGATCAATTTAGAGAGTGTGTTAAAACGAATTGGCCAAAATATCTTAATTTAAAAGAGTAAGTAAAACGTCACGAACGCGACGATGAAGAGCACCTCAAAGCGGGAAAATTACGTATTTACAGCGTATTTTACATTCTATGCATCTGTGGCATTCTTTGTAGCCTGCACATAAGCCAATAGATGGCATTACTGGTAGCGCACAGAGAATACGAAGAGCCTGAATCGCGATAACGAAGTTTTCTTTGATTACGCTATTTAAACGACTTCCAAAGATCAATGGATTCTTCAAAGCACAACACCCTCTCGGAAGATGATCATCCTTTTGTTATGGTCGAGCCATATCACGTCCTGCTCCCATACACATCGCTACTGTATGATATCCCACAACACCTGAGTTTTTTAAATACATTATTTTAGTTGCAAATCGCGTACCTCGGTATGTATAACACCCTCTCTGCGATAACGAATCCAACAGTAACTAGGAGGTTGCTGGCAGGCATGAATGGAACCACCAGCAGGAGGAGGCCGATCACAGCTGGCGTATGCCTTTGTACCTGCAACAAAGCGAAGAAGTAAGTAATGTTTTTTTTTATCCACTAAAGTTCACGCGCGCTCGTGAATTGTAAGAACTATAGCAGAATGTCAATAACATACCTCTAAATCAACAATACATCTATAGCACAGCAGCAACAGCGCCCCAAAGGCTGCGCAGATGACAAAGTTCCTGGGATCCCAGCCACTGGTGATGAGTGGCACGGAACCCATCTGCCAGTCGTGGCTTAGCGACCAGGGGCATAGAAGTAATCTAGAGTTGCATGCGACCAGGTAGCAGAAAGTCAATTACATACCTCTAAATCAACAATACATCTATAGCACAGCAGCAACAGCGCCCCAAAGGCTGCGCAGATGACAAAGTTCCTGGGATCCCAGCCACTGGTGATGAGTGGCACGGAACCCATCTGCCAGTCGTGGCTTAGCGACCAGGGGCATAGAAGTAATCTAGAGTTGCATGCGACCAGGTAGCAGAAAGTCAATTACATACCTCTAAATCAACAATACATCTATAGCACAGCAGCAACAGCGCCACAAAGGCTGCGCAGATGACAAAGTTCCTAGGATCCCAGCCACTGGTGATGAATGGCACGGAACCCATTTGTCAGTCGTAGCTCAGCGACCAGGGGCATAGAAGTAATCTACAGTTGCATGCGACCAGGTAGCAGAAAGTTAATAACATACCTCTAAATCAACAATACATCTATAGCACAGCAGCAACAGCGCCCCAAAGGCTGCGCAGGTGACGAAGTTCCTGGGATCCTAGCCACTGGTGATGAGTGGCACGGAACCCATCTGCCAGTCGTGGCTCAGCGACCAGGGGCATAGAAGTAATCTACAGTTGCATGCGACCATGTAGCAGAAAGTCAATAACATACCTCTAAATCAACAATACATCTATAGCACAGCAGCAACAGCGCCCCAAAGGCTGCGCAGGTGACGAAGTTCCTGGGATCCCAGCCACTGGTGATGAGTGGCACGGAACCCATCTGCCAGTCGTGGCTCAGCGACCAGGGGCATAGAAGTAATCTGCAGTTGCATGCGACCATGTAGCAGAAAGTCAATACCATACCTCTAAATCAACAATACATCTATAGCATAGCAGCAACAGCGCCCCAAAGGCTGCGCAGGTGACAAAGTTCCTAGGATCCCAGCCACTGGTGATGAGTGGCACGGAACCCATCTGCCAGTCGTGGCTCAGCGACCAGGGGCATAGAAGTAATCTACAGTTGCATGCGACCATGTAGCAGAAAGTCAATAACATACCTCTAAATCAACAATACATCTATAGCACAGCAGCAACAGTGCTCCAAAGGCTGCGCAGGTGACGAAGTTCCTGGGATCCCAGCCACTGGTGATGAGTGGCACGGAACCCATCTGCCAGTCGTGGCTCAGCGACCAGGGGCATAGAAGTAATCTACAGTTGCATGCGACCATGTAGCGGAAAGTCAATAACATACCTCTAAATCAACAATACATCTATAGCACAGCAGCAACAGCGCCCCAAAGGCTGCGCAGGTGACAAAGTTCCTAGGATCCCAGCCACTGGTGATAAGTGGCACGGAACCCATCTGCCAGTCGTGGCTCAGCGACCAGGGGCATAGAAGTAACCACCAGTTAAACGCCGCCAGGTAGCAAAATGTCATTAACCTATAACAATAAAATAAATTAAACTTACACTAGTAAAAAAACTGGATGCCATGACAGCGATCTTATCTTCCTTGATAAGTTAAGATTTAATTATTAATAAAAAAAAGACAGGGTTTAGTTCATTAACTAGCGAAGGTAATTTTGAAACAAATCAAAAACTTCTTTGTGACACTACAACACATGCCGCTAGGTATTCCAGCCCAGAGGTAGCCTGCCTAAAAAATAAAGAATTACTTAGTATCGCAAACACTTACAATATTCATTGATTCATAATCTCTTAGAAACCTAGTAACCTCTTAGTGACCTTGGTTGTAATTATTATTCTACTATGGAAGACATAATCTATCGCGTAGTGGTGAACAGTATCTTGTCAATAAAGTTAAATCTTCAAAGTAACTAAATGATGCTCGTGACTTCGTGTAAAGATTTATGTTTTTAGAACACCCCATCATAAATCAAAACATTTTCTGGGAGAAAAGGAAGTCTATTTCCTTTCCCAGAATGCTACGTTTGTTGAAACAAATTTGGCCAAAATCTCTTGATCGTAAATGCTAATAAAATCTTTTGGCCGGAAAACGTAACAGACACACTTTAACATCCATACTAATATTATAAATGCGAAATTGTGTCTATCTGCTACGCTTTCCCGGCCCATCTTTTAAATAAATAATTAACTTTTTTCAACCGATTTTGATCAAATTTCGTACCTATTTGCTTGCATCCGGGAAGGGCATATGCTACTTTTTATACCGGAAAATCAAGGAGCTCCTGCGAAAATTTTAAAAACTCCACACGAAAAAAATCGCGGGCATCATTTAGTCATTAGTATGAATAGTCCAGACTATTCAGAAAATCATGGTTAAAGAACATTGAATTGTGTAATCCGGGACCGTTAAAGTTCGTGTATCGCTGAAATAATATTATATTATATTCCCGTTCAAAGTCATTGGCAGAATGGCAGGCGAGTTAAAGTTTACCCGCCAGCTTACAATAGAAAACAAATTAGACTGCGAGTTAGAAGTTGGCAACGATACAATAGGACGTAAATTAATGTCAAGCGAAGTACGGGAACTTTACAATGGCGTATAAATTATTAATAGAGGTGGATGAAACGGCTCACTGGAATGAAAGGAGATGCGTATTTTTTCAGTCAAAAGGTATAGCCCCACTAAAGAGGTGGGGCGCGGTACGTAATGGCAAGTATTCTTTGTATGAAGTTGTATGGAGCTGGTTCACTTAAGGGACGCGGCACGGAGATACCCCGTAAGAACTTATACAACAAGTCATAATTAAAAAAATTAAAAAACACAACTGCCCTGCCAAAAAACGAACTAAAAAGTTAAAAATCTAAATTTATTCACATTTTTATTAAATTACTAGCTGACCCGGCAAACGTTGTTTTGCCATAATATGAATTATTTCTAGAGTATGAAAATATATATTATTTATGTCGAGCGTGTGCGTATGAGGTATGAGTGAATCACTGGATATTGAACTGTAGTGTTGTATTTTTTTGGAATTTACTCATCATTTTCTAGATGATGATTATATAGTTAATCTTATTTTCGAATAAAAAAATTCAACTTTAGTCTTTAATGCGGGACCATGGTCACCCCATCCATTTTTTTTAAATTGTACTAGCCTATGTCACGCGGAATAAGCTAGGGATTCTAACGATATCTCATTTATCAAAATCGGTTCAGGCGTATAGAAGTTATGGTGGAATATACAAACTCACATACATACATAAAAACATACATTCATGAACCCTGTAAACAATATACTCCTTTTTTCAGGCAGTCGTATAAATAGTATTTGCCGCTCCGTACATCTCAAGTGGGGCTAGACCTAGTAATATTCTTTAACATATATACCAATGCTGATATTCTCTAGGAGCAAAAAGAACTAATGGATAAAGTACATGCCGAAGACTCCCTGGCGCAGTGGTTAGAAGAAAGAAAAGAAAGAAAACGTTTTTATTTGATCACAATATCTAGCATAAGAGACTATCAAAATAGTTAAAGCAACAAAGTTGTGTGACCAAATATAGGTCTCCAGCTCAGCATCATGCTACAGCAGGCTGCAGCGCTGGTTTTCAGTGGAAACCTTAAAATTGGTGGAGTCACGGACGAACTATGAATCCAATATCTACTCTAATATGTTTTTAGAAATCCAATAGTTCTTGAACTATTAGATTTCTATAAACATATATTTTCTTCAGATTTCTATAACATATATATATATAGTAGGCACATGTAAGTTATTATTTATAAAATGGATGATGTGGAACTAATATAATGATAAAAAGTAAATATATAAAAAAGAAAAACTAACTAACACTATAATAGAGATAAATGACAAATGAATACAAGCATAATGAAATTAATTTGTAAATGACAAATGAATATAAGCATAATGAAATTAACCACTAATGGTTAGTGCTGTGGTCTTATATTGTCAGGTTTCAGGTTCGATTCCCGGCAGAGTCTATTAGGGAATTTATAATTTCTGAATTTGACCATGAACTATGGCTTTGGCCATGGTTAGTTACCACCCTACCGGGCAAAAAGTACAGCCAAGCGATGTAGCGTTCCTATACAATGCCGTGTAAAAACCGATTAGGGGTAAGGGGTATGATTCAATATCTTAGAATATAATATAATAGTATGTCACGTACAATTATTTGTCATTATTGAATTGAAATACTTAATTATTTATACATTTTAATTCCTATCTGAATCACGGGTATTTTCTATGGGTATATATGTGTGGTTCGTCGTCGTCTAAAGTTAGATTATAGTTTGGAATAACACATAGATCACTTTTTATTTTGAAAAATTAATGAGTTCCCACGGGAATCAAAAAGCCTCAATCCACCCGGACGAAGTCGCGGGCATCAGCTAGTAGAAAATAATTATGTTAACATGGCTAGAACATTCCATCCTATTTTTTAACTTTTCTTCAATTATTTACATTATCCGCTTTGACCAACTCAAAAGTTTTTACAATGGTCTATAAAGTATTTTGGGGTTCCAGATATTAGAAATTCGGCGACTTTTTACGGCCAATTGTATTTGTGCTCCCGCTTAATTGTATTTAAATTTTTAATTAGAAAATTTTCCCAGTTGGAATTAGTGAGCGATTGAGGCAATTCCACGAACTTTCAATTTGAGCCCGAGTCAAATTGTTTGACTGTGAATCTTTAATTTCTCACTAACTTTGAAACGTATTTAATCAAAGAGACATGACATTCTGAACGCTGTCGGAATTGATATAATCTATAATTTCTCGCACAATTTGTTAAAACTTTCTCATTTTAATCAACATCGAGTTGTGTGAATCTCAAGACACGTCATGTGTAAGAACAATTTAGCAAAACTTTACTTAGTTCTTTTATAAATCACTGTACCGAAATATTCTATGGCATGTTTATAATAAGTAAGCTTTATTGATTCTCCAATTCTGCAATTTTAAAGTAAAGTTGATATAACTGACTAATCATGGTTTATTTTACAAGTAGGCATTAAAAATTTAAAGGCACACTCTCGATATTTGTAATATAGAAATACTATATCTGCCCCAATACTGTGCACGAAGTGTAAGCTGATTGTATCTTTGTGTGTGTGTGTGTGTACGTGTGTGTGTGTGTGTGTGTGTGTGTGTGTGTTTTTCAACGTCAAAAGCAGTATAAACCGGTTTAAACGGGACACGCAGGGCTGTCTCTCTACACTATCGGTAAGCACTATTGGTTTGTGTTTTACACAAATGTAAAGCTGAGTTTACACTTCACAGACTGTCATAATGGCAAAAAGTACACGTGTTTCCCCACTCACATAACTCCTTTAGATCTGTTCCTACTCGTTAATTAGATTTTACCAACATCTATGTGTAACTAATGACCAAAGCCATAATACTTTACTTATATAACTTACCTTACAAAAAAACTATGATGGAAAGCCGCAGGGTTGTCCTGAGGTGAGAAAGTTGGCCAAGTTCCTTGCAGCAACGCCAGTCGAAGACATATCAGCATGGATAGGGATACCAGCACTTTAGTTGTTCTGATCGACAGCCCTGTGCATTTCTTCTCGATCTTCAAAGAGCATATTGACCTAAAACAACGAAACGATATTAAAAAATCAACTCATTTATTTAAAAAAAAAACGTGTGCAACAAGCAAGAGTGTACACGCTGACTGTAATACAGTTATTGTAACTTATATCTATCTATATGTCGCCGGCAAATCGTGAAACGCGCCGTATAACAAAGCGGTGCCGTTTTGTAATACTGCCGTATTGATAATTGGCGGATTCTACAATCCATCTGCGACAAATAAAATGCAAATGAAAAAAATTCACAAGTGAAATTAATTTAACGAGTTAAAAAATACGACTGCCCTGCCCTATTATTTTTGGAGTTTACCTCCTAAAGCGATTTGCATATAGCCTTTGGAATCTTATTCACATTTTTTATTAAATAAAATTTTTTGGTGAATCACTAAATATTGAACTATAGTGTTATATATTTTTGGAATCTACTCATCATTTTCTAGATGATGATTATATAGTTAATCTTATTTTCGATTTTTTTTTTTAATTTTGTTCTTTAATGCGGGACCATGGTCACCCCATCAATTTTTTTAAAAATTTTATGAGCCTATGTCACCCGGAATAAGCTAGGCATTCTAACGATACCTCATTTATCAAAATCGGTTCAGGCATATAGAAGTTATGGTGGAATATACAAACTCACATACATACATACATACATACATACATACATACATACATACATACATACATGAACCCTGAAAACAATATACTCCTTTTTTCAGGCAGTCGTATAAAAAGGTTTATTTTCCAAAAAACAATTAAGATAATTTTCTTATATCCAATGGTACCCACATTAGGTAATTCTATGTCGCATTAAACAAAGAAAGATTTACAGAAGGTAATAGTCGCTGGGTATTTTAATTTTTTTCCCTGCGACTTCATCCGCGTCGATTAAGGTATTTTGATTCCCGCGGAAATTCTTTAATTTACCGGGATAAAAAGTAGCCTTTGTCCTTCCTCAGGATACAACTTACCCCTATACCAAATTTCATCTAAGTCGATTGAACAGTTAGGCCGTAACAGCGTAGCAGACACACAGACAGACAGACACTTTTGCATTTATAATAATATTAGTATTGATTTAGATGTCATCGTTTGTCTCTTTATATTGAGTTTGATAAGCAAATTCATTCGATTAATTTTACCTAATAGTCATTGGTTACAGGCAAATGAGTTGCCAATTATATTTCATCAGAATAATTCAGAACTAGACAGCTTTTTTTAAATTAATTTATTTAAGCTTCGTTTATATACCGGCATAAATTAAAATAAAAAATTGGCAGTCATAGGGACTACCGATAGAAGTGAAAACTTATAACTTAACTTAATATAAATACAATTTAATTGAAATAACAAGTAATATAAAATCATATTAAATAAATATTATATTTATTATAAATGTTATTTATTTTTGAACTAAAAAAATATTAGTATATTTATTTACTACGTATAACTACAGATATACTGCTATTACGCATGTCGGTGACGCGAACCCATAAGATTTTTCCCTACTAAAGAGTGCATAACGCGGCTAAAGAAGTTTTCACTTCAAAAAAAGGTTTTCACTTCAAACCCATACATACAATGTTAATTAAAAACCATTAATTAAACACATATACCATTATGCTCATTTCTGACTCATATATACGAGTAATAATATTCGTAATGATCATGCGTGATACAAGCGTCAAATTACGTTAAAAGCATTAAAGTATGTGTGTCACTCCCTACAAATTATTTCCAAATTAATGAGACAATCTGATCTCAAGCACTCTCGTTCCGTAATTTAGTACTTCAGTATCAATGACGAGGGAAATTTTATTACGTTTAATTTAAATTTAAAACCAATTAAGCTCCTCTCAAAATAGATTAATGAGAATTCGTATATAATATTATGTACGTTTATTGGAAAATTTTGACACACCCAAGGACTTTAAAAAATTCAAGTCTTGTGACACGAAATAAATAGGAGAAGTTAAGGAAATAGCAGAAGTTTCTCAATTAAAAACAAGATACCCACATAAGCAGCATTACAGAATTGTGTAAGGAAATCGTAATCGTTTGTCAAACGTATAGTTCGACCTGTTTATGGAGTGCCTGCACGTCAAAAATCATGTATTTGTGAATTTTTTTTTGTGAACCGAGAAAAACCGGCATCTTGTTTTTTTTCGCTACTCCTCATAAAATTAAATAAAATAAGAAAAACCTGCAAAGGGAATGTAAAAACGACCGGCAGCAAAAACCCGGTCATTTGGCGTACGTTTGTACGGTTTGAGCTGTCAAATGATAACGATTTGCTTAGACAATTGTGCTTCCAAAATTGGTAAAGCGTATTTTGATTTTCTCTTCAATAATGCTTCAACATAACACTCTTGGCACAGCAGTCTTGGTCATCGCTGAGTGACGTCTTTCAGGGCAGATGTGATTCAGCAAACATTAGCCATATTTTCTTCCAGTTAGCTAGCAGTATAATGAACTCATGCAAAGATTCGACAGAATTTGGGTTTACGCGTACAATTTTATATTCATGGCCCATCTATTTGACCGATTTTGACGAAATTTGTACAAAGATAGGTTGCATCCCCCGGGGAAGGAAAGTTCCTTTTTATTCCAGAAAATTAATTTCAGAATTCTTGCGGTAGGTAAACAAAAAGATTTGCTCCACGTGTCTCAATATATCGTAATGTGAAAATTAAAATAATATAAATAATTACAGGCAAAAATGAAAATATATTATTAAAACGGCTTCAAATCATCTCCAAATTTTACTTCAGATAGTATCCGGTAATATTACCCAAAATATTTTATTTCAATAGCACATCAATTGTCGGATAGATAGCTCCAGCGCCCAGAATTTACGAATTTAATAGGATCCAATATTTCGAATGCGCAAAACAGAAATGGAAATAGGTGTTTATCACTGATACCCATCGAATACGGGGAAATCATACGTGAAAATCCATTTATTTGTAACATCGATTATACCTAATTCCGAATTCACAGATTTAATGTTACTTATCGATGAAGGCTGGTATATAGTCTGATAAAAACCAGGAAATCTGATTTACCACACAAATCACAGAAACAACTCTCGTTTATTAGATTCGATATTGATAAACTCACACTGACGCAAAATACGTTATTGTGATGATACGTTAGAATTTTTGGGTTTCATTATTCCAGGTGCAAAATGTGATCCAATGCATAAAAATGGTGAAACTTAAAAACCGCGTATATCGCGTTAAAACAATAACAGTAAAATCTATAACGTATAGACGAAAGGCGATGTTGATCAATTAAAATATCACCAAATATTAAGGAGACTTGTCTACAAAACATGTATTTTTTTTTAAATTTTTAATCTGTTATGGGGCCTAGTTTTATAAGTAATGTGCACTTAAAAGGAGAATCACACTGTACTATTCATTATTAGGTGCCATTTAATAGGCGCCGCGTAATATGAACTCTGCGCAGACAACTTACATACAGTCGATTGTACCACCATTTCTTCTATTTTAAAATGTCTGATTTATATGACGTACCTTCACGTCCTTAAAATAAGGAATATGTTTCTAAAACAAGAGCATCAACAATATTAAAATAATGCTTGATTATTAATAAGCTATGATAATAAGGCCCTGGTCTTAGAACAGTTTTATTTAAAGTTTATACCTACCTTTGCAATAGAATCCTGGAAGCTATACAAATTGTTGTTTCAATAAAACCCCAAGAATCATATTGCGTTTAACGGGAGGGCTCACGACTTTCAGGGGGCATACTACCTTAGCATAAAGCCATATTGTTATTAATATTGATGAAATTTGTGTTTTAGAAAGAGTCAAAGTATCAAATAGTCTAGTCTAATATAACAAAAGTCCTATTACCATGCAAAAGATTACTTGAATGACAAGGAAGACTGGCAATGATTTGATCTAATGGCTCTGATAGTTCCTTAATTAAGATAATTTGTGAAATGGTGATAATAACAAAAAAAAACCCGGCTGAGTTTGTGGTGGGTTTGGAACCCTCGTAGCCTTAGTTTTAAGATACCGTTACTGATTATCACCATTATATTTTATAAATAACTGGAAGTCATTAAGTGTAGTATACCTACCTAAATTGAATAAACTTTAATTGAGTTTTGCAAAATGCCCCATGGTTTACTAAGATGTCGGAACTCCATGAACATCTTGATATAAAAACTATAAAAGATGAAGTTGAACACAGAGCAAAGAGCTATAAAGAGCGAATAAACGCCCACAACAACAAGCTAGCTTCGTCACTCAGCATCCCAACGGAGACCAGAAGGCTGAAACGCGGTTCTGTTTGGGACTTCATCCACTAAAGTGAAAGGGGGAAAAATTAAAAAATAAGAGGTAGAGACTTCAATGGAAGGACAGCCTCACACGCCATGGAAACTCATAAAATCTGCTTATAGCTCGCGTAGCTGATCGCATGATCAGAGGGGCTATAAAAAAATAGTTATTTGTGTTATATGGGGCCAAAGAAAATTTTTGTTCCCCGAGGGCGCTATTTTGAATTCAGAGCGAAGTGAAGGATTCTATAGTAGAATCCCAAGCGTAGCGAGGGATTCAATATACGCCGCCCGAGAACAAAAAATTTGGCCCCGAGTGACACACACTATTTTTCATCATTACGTATGAGAAAAAGCTAGGAGTATCAACGTACTATGTATGGACATTACCTATACGTTTAAGCACCAATCAGAAGAACGAACGAGGACCAATCAGAATAGAGAAATGACAAGTCTCATGGGCCTCAAAATTACATTTTGCTCCCGCTATCCTCTGAAGCCAATAATCGTTTTTCGAATAGGCATGATGAAAAAAGAGTTTTGTCATTTTGTAATAGTACTGCTATATACGATGGTTGTTGATCTTTGCACGCAACACGGAAATACATGAATACCTACAAATGCCAACAGTTTCTGAAGAAATTAATACGTATAAGGAAAAGCATCGGGAAAGTTTGCGAAGGCATCCCAATTCTCTGGCAAACAGCCTATTAACCGTGCAAACACTAAAGCGATTAAAGCGGGCGAATGTGCTCGATACTGTACAGGCTTGAGGATAGTGGCCTTCTAGTCTGGCAAAGCCATTATAAACCCAAAAAACCTGTTTATAGTCTGTCGACTGATTGCAGCTAAAAAGAGAAAAAAAAAAAAAAAATATATACGATGGTAGTAACCTCCCAGCTTACCTCTTGACTAGCGGCCAACATCTGTAGAAGTCAATGGCCAGGTTGAGCAGAAGTATCGTCACACCCGTCTCCTTGGCCAGCATGCTCAGGGCTCCGAGGCCGATGCTCAGCCAAATGCACTTTTTGTTGCTTGTCGGTCTAAACAAACACCAAGTAAGTTAAAATCATGATCATAAGCGACGCGACGCAACGCGACGCGCTACGACTTTATAAATATATAAATTGATTATTTTTATTCCGGGATAAAAAGTAGCATATGTCACTTTCCAGGTCCTCAACAATACCCATTCCAAAAATCACGTCGTTCCGTTGTCCGTTGCTACTTATTATCCCAAATTTTCCGAGATAAAAAGTAGCTTGTCCTTCCCCGGGATACAATCTACCGCTGTGTCAAATTTCAACAAAATCTGTTGAGCAGATGGGCCGTGAAAGTGTAGCAGATAGACAGACAGACACACTTTCCTATAAAATATGGACGACAAACTTAACTACGCGGCAAAATAGGCTACGTGCAGGGTCAGCTTCTGTTTGATTTTACATGATAAAATACACCCTATGTGTTAATTTAAGTAAAACGCTATGTATCTCCATTCGAAATTTAAGACAAATAAGTTCAGTCTTTGTGGCGTGAAGGAGCAACCAACATACAAACATTCAAACCCATACTATCCATATTATAAATGTGAAAGTTAATACGTCTGTCTGTCTGCTACGCATTAACGGCCCATTTTTTTACTGATTTTAAAGAAATTTAGTATAGAGATAGTTTGAATCCCAGGGAAGGACATATGCTACTTTTATCCCAGAATATTAACGAGTTCACGCGGGAATAAAAAATTAAATTCACGCGAACGAATTCACGGGCATCATCTATTACATTATAAGAAACTCTAAAAACTAACGACATAATTTAAGAAAATTTAGGACTCCTTTTATTTTAACTTATAAAACCTCTAATGTAGCATGGTTTATAACAGTAATTACGTACATACGAACACCGCGTTTTACTTAAAATGGTACCACGTTCCGCCCATCAACGTTTTACAAATGACCACAGAATAACAGGCTAACCATGACTAGAACAAAACCCATTACACTCCTGATATTTAGGCTGATCGAGTGAAATATAATGTGCCAATTTCAGCAGCGATTTGCGGAATGACTCAGCTTTATTATTAAGAGCCCTGTTCATTATCTGAGGTTTTTACTTTCTCTTGTTCCATTCAAGTTAGACCGTATTCTGGCGTTTAATTTTACCCAATTTCGAACGAAAAAAATAATCTTACTAATATTATAAATGCCAAAGTTTGATTGGATGGGTGGATGTTTGTTACTCAATCAAGCCAAAACGTCTGAACGGATCTAGATTAAATTTGTCAAAGAGTAATTATAGAAAGCAAGTATTTCTTCATTTTCAACCGGTAGCTCGTATAACAAGTTTCATGGATATAACTTGAGAAATGACGGACTCTCATACAAACTTTCAACCCCTATTTCACTCCTTTAATGGTGGAATTTTGAAAAATCCTTCCTTAGTGACAAAAGGAACCTACTGTCTAAATTTCAAGTTTCTAACCCCAGCGGTTTAGGCTGTGCGTTGATTAGTTAACGATTTTATATATATAATATGAGATATGAGATGACAGAGATCCCGCGGGAACCTAAAAACCTCAATCCAATTATTTTATTTTATTTTATTTTATTTATTTAATAGGAAGCCAACGGTAATACAATGATCTTTTATCTTATTCTATTACAACTTAATTATTTAATCTTATGACTATCATTGATTACACACTTACAGACTAACTCAACATGCAAAAGAAGTTATAATTATGTCATATTGATATCATGTGGGCCCGCTAGTGAGCATGGGCCACAATGCTGACCTTGTGATGATCAAATGAAATGTTTCAATCGTTGAAAACATTATGGAAAACTTTCACAGGAATTTTACGTTGGGGATTTTACGTTGACGGATTTTAAATGGTTTACTTGAAAATTAAAGAAATAGTTACTTTTAGGAGAACTGATACACATTTCAAGAGTCAAAACAACAGTATAGTTTTTTTTATCTAATATATAAAATTCTTGTGTCACAGTTTTATTGTTTATACTCCTCCGAAACGGCTTGACCGATTTTGATGAAATTTCATATGTATATTCAGTAGGTATGAGAATAGGTTTATATCTATTTTTTACACCCTTAAGTGTTAAGGGTGGTTCACCCCGAAAAATTTTATTTTATTTTTTGTGGTCTGTTAATAAACCACGTCTTACGTTCGAGTTGAATAAAATATGATATGGATGCAATTGACGTTTTCTTTTCTTCCTTCCACCACTATGTTTTGATAGCATTTTATATTTTTCAACCCTGGTCGATAGCTGATCAATGGGGTCCCGTTTTGCCAAATTCCTCCGCTTGGGAGCAGCATAATAGCAAGTTTAATAATTCATATGGCAAAACAACGTTTGCTGGGTCAGCTAGTATATATATATAAGAATTAGTTCTTGCAATTCACGAGCGTGCGCATCTCATGGTTGTGTTAAAGACCTATCTGTGTATATGTCACCGTAAGATTGTAAAAACCACTAGATTATAATATAGCTCGGGAAATTGTAAACTGTCGAAAGATTGTGAACCTTTCAATGTTCTGAGTGTCAATTTTTGAAATATTCATTGTATTTACGTTTTCTTGTCTGTTTCTTGTAGGTTAAGTTAGGGTTCGACATAAATGATCAGGCACTTAGGTTCTATCAGGTTAATATACCTAACAGATTACAATTTACCGAAAAATAATTACACAACTACAAGTAAAGTTCACGCGCGCTCGTGAATTGCAAGAACTATTAGTCTACTGTTTATATATTAGCCTTTTTTTATCAAATACAAGTTAGCCCTTGACTGCGATCTCACTTCATGGTAAGTGATGATGCAGTCTAAGATGGTAGCGGGCTAACCAGTTAGGGGCATGGCAGTTGTATTAAACCCATACCCGTATTTGGTTTCTACACGGCATCGTACCGGAACACTTAATCGCTTGGCGGCACGTCTTTGCCGGTAGGGTGGTAACCACGGCCGAAGCCTCTCACCAGGCCAGACCAGGGAAAATTCAGAAATTATAAATTCCCAAATTGACCCTGCCGGGGATCGAACCCGGAACCTCCGCACGTTAAGACAACAGCGCTGCACACTGCGGCACGGAGGTAATCATAGTGTATATACTGTTGTTTTGACTCTTCAGTATCACCGTATCATGGTATAGTGAGTGAGAGCCATGACGTCATGAGACAACATTTATAGGCGGAACATGTATTCAAGAACTGGCCTCCGGTTGTGTAAGGGAATCGTAATCGTAATCGTCTGTCAAACGTATAATTCGACCTGTTTAAGGAGGTCATAGATGCTTGCACGTCAAAACGCATGTATGTACTATTTAAAAAGTTCGAGTTATGCGTTATGAGCTGTCAAATGAATACGATTGACTTTGACAATTGACAATTGGGCCTCTGATGAGCATCGGCATTTGGTTTCATGTTAACTAATCAATATTACCTACTAAACTTAAGGTACTTAAAATCGATGCTCTCAATTAATTAAGTATTGCATAAATTGTGAGCTTCTATTAGCTTGTTGTATGCAAAAAGTTGCCTCAAAATCTATACGAATAATAAGTATGTATGCGAGTGTCTGTATGTTTGTTGTTAACTTTTAACTCAATTGCTACAGAAATAGGTTATATCCTGAGGACAGACATTATAAAATTATGCTACTTATAAAACCGACTTAAAAAAATGAAAGTTCTCACGGGATTTAAAAACGAGGTCACCACAGGCTTTACTAGTTTTCCGTAAAATAGAAAAGTGTCAAGGATTAACGTGTAATAAGTACATTTTTAATTAGAGGCTAGTAAGTTGAATCAAGTGTAGCCTTAAGTTAAAATATAAGTGAAGTAGGCGTTTAAATTAACTTGAAGTAATTGTGGCCCGAGCCTACAGTTAAACGTAAACAAACAATAAGTATAGATGTACAACCCTGTTTACATATTTTACGCCATTAATTAGCCCTTGTCCCCGGAAAGCGGTGGAACACCTGCCGCCAAGAAAATTCATTCATAGCATTTAATTTAACACAAGTGACAATTCAGGTTCAATTTCTGGAACGGAGCTGTATATGATTTTGTACCTTTAAAGTAAACAATTTTTTTAAGTGATGATAGCCTAGTAGTCTGATCTTTCGGCATTATGTTCGGGTGGTCAAAAAATATTTTTACTAAGCTCAACTATTCTTATATAAATATCAAGAATTGCGGAACCAGCAGGATTTGAACCTGCATCTCTCTGGGAATCGTGCCCGGAAAGCCTCTAACCACTAGGCCACTGTTAATAGATAGATAAATAATTTATTGCCACACAAAACATTAAAAAAGAAACAAAACAGTGAACAAGCAAACATAAATAAGTGCGCAATAAGGCGGTCTTATCACTGAAAGTGATCTCCTCCAGACAACCTTTAAATAAAGAAACAAAGGCAACGAAGCGGGATAGTGCAACAACAATACATACAATATACTACATAAACTATACATTCTAATAATACATAAACAATTACACGAATAAAAAATACTAAAATATACCCGTTAATAACAAAGCAATTAACAAATTTTGGCGACGTTTTAATTTACCCATCGCCAAAATTTGAGATAATAATACAATCCAGTCCACGCGATTGTCAATACCATCAAGTAGCGATATATTGTAGTATTGAAACTACTTTCAAATTATATTATTAAGCTAAGCTTTATAGGCTTATAGGCCCATATTCCATATTTTATTTAGCTAAGCTTTTTATTTGATCACCCGACGCCGACAAACGCCGAAATTAATTATTGGAAAGAAGCAGGCGTTACTTTGCGGAAGTCCATGATAGTGAAAGAACTTGAAATTTGATTTGCTATATTCCGCCACAGTAGATAAAATTTAAAATTTAAATCAAATAATCATCAGAAATCGGGTGTTTATAAGCTTGAGTGTCCTGCATGAGGTGCCACATATGTTGGTCAAATGGGGCGCAATTATGTCTGCTTATAGGAACGATCAACCACAAAGTGGTTGATCGTTCCACTTCGCTAATCATCTTTTGGACAGTGGACATGAGGTGGGCAATAGCCATTCATATAAAATCCTACATAAATGTAAAAAGGGGTTTAGACTGTGCGTTTGGGAGCAATTAGAAATAATTAAACACAATAATAAAGGATTTGAATTGCTAAACGAACAAATTAACGTATCAAATTCACCGTTACTCAATTTATACAGTAAAGGGGGCGGGGCCTCAGTAAGAGTCATGCCAAAAGGTATAAAAGACGGCACTTTCGATACGATCTTCACTTTACAATCGTGCATTGTCGAGTTAACATCTCCTGAAGATGCTCCGATGTCGGAGTGAAACGTACGTTGAGAATAATTTGGAAGATTTATGTGGTGTGGTGAATATTGCAAGATACACAGTACACAGTACCCACACAGATTTGCCGAATTTTTAAAGTGCTAATTTCTGTTAAGAGTCCAGTGCTCCCCCTTTGGCAGCTAAATGGTTGTTTCTGGAGATGTAAAAATTCATGGAAGTAGTAGTAGTAATATTTAAGAAAGTTAAAAGAAAAACTGTTACAGCTAAGTAGACTTAACATGTTTACGAGTAATAGTCGATCAACGTATGAAATGACCGCATGCGGGTATCTACGGAACCCTACTCTGCGCGTGGCCCGAAACGCACTAAGCCGGCTTTTTTTAAATAGACTTAACTTTACACTCTTTTCTTACCTGTGATAAACTAGTAGAGAAGATAGAAAAAATATACACGCTAGTACATCTGCTCTGCCCACGACGCCAGTTACCTGTGAAAAGCAAAAAAACATTTTACCTCGATGCTAATTCGGTCATATTATACAATCTCTTGCCTAAACTTAATTGAAACATCTAAAAATTGAGCTCTCCTTTTAAAATAATCCAAGGAAAAATCCATAATCTCGAGCGAGAGAGCCTATTATAATACCTATTTCATTAAATTAATAAGTTTTATATTTTATTGATAGTACATTACATCGCGAGACCGGGAAGTACGCGTTTTCTGGTCGAGTATTAGTTAGGTTAGTCGGCTATATACTAGACCAGAAATGCTCTCCCGGTCGAGATGTGTATAGTGTGTGCTTTTCTAAAACATGTATCAAGTGTTTTTTTTTATATATTATATTATAAAAGAAAGTAAATAAAAGGAACCTACTTAAGAAATATTAAAAGTTAAAGTAGTTATATTTGAATTATCAGTTGAAATTGTAATTGGTTTTCCGGGTACATTTATGTTTGTTTGTACGTCGGAATGTACGGATTAGTCTTGGGAATTAACTATTTTTGCGCTGTGAGTGCTGAACGGGTAATACGGTAGAGTTCCAAATTAAAATTATTCACGCCAAAGAACATTATAACAAGTTACAAGATATTCAGGAAGAAAGATTCCAAATTCCAACTTATGATATATAATGAAAATACATACATTCTTTACTCGCCTAGGTCGGGAAGTTTAACTTTCGAACTCATTTACAGGGTATGAAATGTGCACATTTCATATCATTTTTGAGAAATACCTATTCCCTTAAATTAATAAGTTTTTTGGGTTAGTTGGGGTCCCAAAGTGCTGGAGTGGCGACCACGCACGGGAAGACCCCCTACTCGCTGGACTGACGACATTAGGAGAGTCGCAGGGAGCCGCTGGTTCCAGGCGGCGCAAGACCGAGGCGTGTGGAAATCCTTGCAGGAGGCCTATGTCCAGCAGTGGACGTCTATCGGTTGAGGATGATGATGATGATGATATACTGTGGTTCGTTTTCCATATAGCTGGTACATATATTGTATATTTATATAATAAGTTTTTTTAAAGTAAATGTGGAACTAACCGCCTCAGTGTGTATAGGATGCACCGCGAACAGCAACGCGGCGAGCGCGGCGAACGGGCGTTGCAGACGCGCGATGGTGACGCACGTGCGGGCGACGAGCGCGCAGCACGCCGCGTGCAGGCACACGTTGCAAGTGTGCCACCACCACGGCCTCAGCCCGGCCAGGGCGTAGTTCAACCTGTAACAATTGAAAATCTCCTTGGGCAAACTTGTAGTGATAAAAAAAATATTAAGGATTGAATAAACTGCCTCGTTGGTCTAGTGGTTAGCATGTTTGAAATTCTCAGTACTAGCCCGGAGTTAGGAAGTTGGCGGTGTTTCACCCCCGTGCCTCGGAGAGCACTTTAAGCCGTCGGTCCCGGTTATTATCACTAACATGATAATAGTCGTTAAAGCCCGCCAACCCGCATTGGAGCAGCGTGGTGGGTCTAAGCTCTAATTCCCTCTCTCCTATGAGAGTGGAGGCCTGTGCCCAGCAGTGGGACGTTAATGGGCTATAGTGATGACATATATGTCACCGTAAGATTGCAAAAACCATTAGATTTTAATCTAACTAGCGAAATTGTAAACGACAGATTACAATTAAAAGCATTATTTTTCGGTAGATTGTAATCTGTTACGTATATTAACCCGACAAAACCTAAGTGCCCTGCATGATTATTTATGTCGAACCCTAACCTAACCTACAATAAAGACACAAGAAAACGTAAATATACAATAAATATTTCAAAAATTGACACTCAGAACATTGAACGGTTCACAATCTGTCGACAGTTTACAATTTCGCTAGTTAGATTAAGATTTTTGCATATATATCATGCATCTATAACATTATTGATTTTATTTTATTTATTCATCTTATGTGCCATGACAAATGTCAAGTTATTGGATGGTGTATAGTTTTTTGATAATTCCTGAAAAGTAAATGCAGCTGGTTTCCTTTATATTAGGCACAGATAAAACTGTCATGCAATGTTCCTAGACCACCGTTTCAGCTGTAGTTTATTGTGTAGATATAGAATTCTGTGTTCCAAGTTGCAGAATATGTTGCTTTGCCAGCAGCTCTGCAAAACAGTGTGAGTACTTATAATTTCCTGAAACACTGCAGTTTCTTAAATATGCATGTCCCTGGGAGCGCCGGGGTGACATAGTGCTCAGACAATTTAGAAGCGTTATACAATTTTCACAGACTAGGAAATGGTTTTGAAATGCATTGCATTTCGTGGGCGTATTAAATTCTAGTAGCTTTTGAACAAATGGCTCCATTTTATTGTTATGTTTTTATGGTTCCGTACTGAAATGGTTAACTTAAGAATCCTTATGGTGCGATACACATCCGATTGTCTATCATATCTTTTTAATAATAGTGATGTCCTCCCGACCGAATTTCGGTCATGGCGGCCAATCTCCTGAGTGATTAGCCATCTGCGCGGGAGATATTATAGTACAAGTGTGTGAGCAAACACAGGTGCACTTTCTGTTCCTTTACTCTCATAACTGATGGGACAGAAAATCTGACACGACCAGAGTGAGATCGGCGCAGGGCCGATGGTTTTACGTGCCCTCCAAGGCACAGGGGTGAATTTTTGTATGAAACCATTGAAGCTGTGAGCGAATTTACAAGGATAGTTCCAATAATTTACTACAAGTAAGCGAGTATAAGTTTAAGCAAACTTCATGTCTCTCCTTGTCATAGTAAAGTTTTAACTTCGCGAAGATGGCCCAACTAAGTGGCCCTTAAAATTTTCGTGAACACTCCAACTATTCACAACTCTCGGCTGTTGTTGCTTGCTTCTTCGCAAAAACTAGTGTTGATAAACTTCAAACTAGCTTTGGTTGTTGACGTTACCCCGACCTAACGATATAACTCATACAGTCGGTCAATTGACGCTCAAAAAAAGCCTTGCGGGGCGAGATGGGGTAGGGAATGTACGGACTAGCAGAAGTCAGGGATCATACTGCCAACGCTTAAAGCAATACTTAAGCAATATTACTCAAAATTACCATTTGATGTCACATACCTTGATGTTCATAAAATAAAGATTAAAATTCTAAAACAAGAAAGTCGACGATACTGAAACAATATTGCTTAAAGCTGTGGTAGTATGGCCCCTGCTTATTATTACCTTAAAGCCGAACCGTTGGCCAACAATGAAGGCATCGTTGGTTATACCTTTTTTTTTGGAACCCTAATATTTATTGGATATGCCAGCCACATGAGGGCACATAATAGGGCAGTACATCAGACGCCCTCCAGATACTAGGAGTTCTCCCCAAGCAGTCGCCGTGGCCGAAATCGGCCTGAAGGACATCATCACCGCATTAAGTCTTGTTAGGGCATTATAAGAGTCCTGCTTAAATTACCCACTTCGCAAACATTTCGTCGACTTTTTGAAACATTTTTCCGACGAAAAAATATCAAAAACTCGCGTCACAAACAGAGCCATCAAAATCCAGGTAGGTTGAGCTAATTTAAATTCCGAAGTGGGTATCTCACAACTCACTCCCTGTCAGTTAGATTTATTCCCGCTTACGTGAGCCCGCTTGCCGATAAGGGCTGGCTGAAAAGTCTGAGGGTTTCAAGAGGGATGTACACTTTACCGCGGAAATTACACTCGTATATCATGTACCGCGTTTTTGCTGAGTTGCAGTTTGATTGGGTTGTGTGACCGAGATAAGTTTGAATAGAAAATGTGATTTGAGGTTTTCATTTGATCTCTCAGAAACTATAGGTTCTAGCAAAAAATACTCTAGCATCAAAATAAATTAAATTAAGTACCAATACAAAATGTTATTGTATTTTTTCTCTGTATTTAGAAGTTTTGGAGATTAAGGGTTATGAAAACCCTAGGGAATGCCCGCGACTTCGTCTGCGTGGTTTAAGGTTTTTTGGTTCCCGCGGGAACTCTTTAATTTTCCGGGATAAAAAGTATTCTATATGCTATTCCAGACTATAATCTATCGCTGTGCCAAATTTCAGCCAGATCCGTTCAGCCGTTGGGGCGTGATTGAGTAACAAACATCTATACATCCAAACATCAATACATCCAGTCATCCATACGTCCATACATCCATACATCCATCCATCCATACATCCATCCATCTAAACTTTCGCATTTATAATATTTATTATTATTATTATAATATTATGAAAACATACATCAGTCATAATATTAACGATTGCCTGAATTATGTCGGGTATAGAAGTAAGTGACGAAGGGCTGGGGGAAAGTCTGTAGGGCTTCAAGAGGGATGTACACTTTACTGCAGAAATTACACTCGTATATCGTACCTTGCTGAGTGTCAGTTTGATTGGGTCGTGTGACCGAGTTTGAATAGAACATAATATTAGGTGTGAGTTACAAGTATCGTTGCAGTTTTAGATTAATTTTTCAAAACTTTTTTTAAAATCTTCTAGCAAAAAATACTTCAGAAACAAAATTAACTTAAGTAACAACAGTCTTTCAAATTTAAGTTAATGGTAAAGAAGCGTTGAATTCATAATATATTTTAAAATAAAACACTCCTAACGTGAGACAAATATTTTCTGGATTCAAAGCAAATTTTTGATCTTATCATATAAACTGAATCCTAAGTCATTTTTATAATACTTATTTTCTATTCAAAAAAGTCTATAAAATTGAAGTTGTCCATAAAGAAGCGTTGTAGAATTTGTCAAAGATATTATAATTAAACCCAAAGATTCTAAATGTGGGAGAAATATTTTCTGGATTCAAAACAAAATGTTATTATTATAAATTGAATCGTTAGTAATCTTGATACTCTCACTTATTTTCTTTAAAAAGAATAGCATGTCTTTAAAATTAAAGTTGCCAATAAATAAACGTTGTAGAATTCGTAATAGATTTTAAAATAAAACATTGAGGATTCTGTATGTAAGAGAAAATATATTTCCAGGATTCAAAGTAAATTGATATGAGACAATATAAGCTGAATCGTAAGTAATCTTGATACTTTAGTTTCAATCGAGCCGATACATGTTCAGTAATGCACTTCCAATATTGAGCGGATAACATCGCGTTTTCTCAATCACTAGACACGCGTCAGTGAACGATGGCCCGATCTCAAACCAATTCCAGCGGATCAGCCGCAACCTCCGACTCTATTTGTTAGGCTACGGGTAATTTGACTTTGTTCAGGGGCCATATTGCCAATGCTTAAAACAATACTTAAGAAATATTATTTAAAATGGCAGTTTGATGTCACGTACTTTGATGTACGTAAAGTAAGGATTATAATTCTAGAACACGAAAATCAACAATAATGAATCAATATGGTTATAAGCGTTGGCAGTATGGCCTCTGATGTAAAATCCAGACATATTTTTTAATCTCTAAGTAAAGATTTACCAAGTTAATTATTTTTATTCCACTGCAAGCTAGCCTTTGACGGCAATGTTCGCAAGTGGTTATGCTGTTTAAAATGTGTCAGATATTTAATAAAGCTAAAATCAAAATTGGTGAAAATTAATTAATAAAGTAAAACAAGATTTAAATTAAGATTGAAAAGTATTATGAATTTAACTTCCGTCATGAAATATATTCAAAGCATATACTTCGACTTCCGTAAATTTATTTCTGTGGTATAATTAAATATACTGACACTCGGCTCCCATCGATTTTTAGTTAAGCTTAATATTGTTTAATGTTTGTAAAATTATAGTTAACTCATTTATCAATTAAAATAATGTTAATTTTGCAACTTTTGATTATTTGAGATGCCATTTCCGCTCACCGCCAAATTCAGTAATGAGTGTTTCCGGTAAAAATATTGTGCTCGAACGTGATTGGTCGATCCGTTGGAAGTTACGCGATTGGTGGCCCTTGTTGTACGTTAATTTCTCCCACTACAATGATATTCTATAAAAGGGAATTGAAGGTACGAATGGACATTCTTTAATATCGCGATTCTTGCGGAAGCTTTGCATCTCTAAATATCAACAATTGCTACCCGCTTTCTAACAAATGTATTGTGCGTTAGTTTAGTGTTCAATTTATAAGTGTTAAATAAGTGAAGTCAGTAAAAGCAGTGAAGTCTAAAAGTGTGAACGTGTATTTAAGGTATGATTGAAATGTTTATCCTATTATATTGTGTTATATGTGATTAGGTGCTAATTAAACAAAATACGTGTACAGTCGTGTCTCCTTTGACCCTCCCTTCTTGAGTTAGTTTTACAAATCGTAACGGGTTAACCTAGTAAGAGCATCACTTTTAAACCGTTATATTTCCGTTAGGTAGGCAGGGCGACTTAGGGTGGTAACTATAGCCACGGCCGAAGCTGCCTATCAGGTCAGAACTGTAAAAAATAATAATTATAAATTTCAGAACGCAGAACCACCAGATCGTTAAATCTAGGTCTGGATTCAATAGGAAGAATTTAAGTCTGAAGCTCTGAACGCGACGCTTCGTTAGGAGGCGTTACACGTAGGGCATTTCGTTAAAACTGTCTGGTTTCACCATTGATATACTACCTGCATAACACCATATGCATACCTTCTGTTAGGTGGTTAAAACTTGTATAACGAAACGCAAACGTCACCCCAGACTATCCTTGTGTGTGGCGCTTAAGAAGCCCCGTTTGACACCTATTTAGAATCCAGGGCCGTTAAACCAGTTAAATTAAAAAAAAACCCGTTTGACAGTTGAAGTTCCTAGAGTCTTCCCGGGCTTTTGGTGAACAGCTATAAAAAAAACGAATTGCGGAGCAGTTTGGTTTTTGTCACTATAAAGTGACAAAAGTGAGCGTGTGAGTGAAGTAGTGGTTATACTACATACTAAGAATATATCTAAATAGCAGACTTACCCGCGACTTCGTCAACGTGAAATAAGTTTTTTTAAATTCCCACGGGAACTGCCTATTTTTTCGGGATAATATATAGCCTATGACACCCACATAATGTGGCTTTCTATTGGTACCAGAATTTTCAAAATCGGTTCAGTAGATCCAGAGATTACCCCCTACAACGTCACTACCTCACAAACTTTACCTTTAATAATTAGTAGGTATAGATTTTCAATTCTGTGTCTTTATCACAATACTATTGAGCTGTGCATATGTAAGCATTACAAATCATGGTAAATTGAATATTTTTCAATCTAACTAAATTGTTGCATTGATTGTGTACTATTGGTCGTGAAAAACTATGGCTAAAATCTTCTCAGTTTGAGAAAATACCCGCCTATACTATAGATGCGTTAATAAGGGTAAATATGCATAAGGCATAGTTATCCTGCAGATGTATAACTTTTTTTGTTTTTTGTAATGTTTTTTTTTATGATTCTTGTTACTTTAGATTAATTTGGAAGAGATTGACCCCAAGTCACGGGTATATCCTAGTTTGAGGGTCTAGGGTAATTTAAGGAAATTGTGCATTCTGTTTGAATAAATAAAGATTTTTATTATTATTATATCTCCCATTTATTTGTACACAATTTTTATAAAATTGTTTCTAAACACGTTTTACATAAATATATAAAAATACTATAGAAAACACATTTAAAAATAATCCTATAAAACTTCCACCCATTGCGGGTTCTTAAAGACCCAAGCATAGAGAGGAACTTCCTCACAATTCGCGCCATCTCAAGGATAACCGCCTTCTGTATCCGACCCTTAATCCAGCAATCAAGCGGAAGCTTCTTGAGGTGTTGATCGAAACTACTATTATTATTACAGCGACATGGTCGCTGACTATGGGCTATGACTATGAAGAAGGCTCAGGGTCACTCAACGGACGATGGAGAGAGCTACGCTGGGAGTGTCCCTACGTGATCAAATCAGAAATGAAGAGATCCGTAGGAGCCACCGATATAGCCCGAAGAGTTGCGACGCTGAAGTGGCAATGGGCGGGCACATAGTTTGGAGAACCGATGGACGTTTGGGTCTCAAAGTGCTGGAATGGCGATCCCGCACTGGAAAGCATAGCGTCAGCAGACCCCCCACACAGTGAACGGACGAAATCAAGAGAGTCGCAAGGAATCGCTGGATCCGGGCGGCGCAAGACCGTGGCTTGTGGAGGACCCTACAAGAGACCTACGTCCAGCAGTGGACGTCCATCGGTTGACGATGACGACTATTATTATTATTATTAGTTAAAATCATGACAATAATTTAAATTGTTTTGCATCTTTGGATGTTCATATCAATGGCGGGGAGGCTTCAATCGAATTGCGCTTGCATCCCGTAGCGACTTGCCGAAATTTGTTACTTTTTTGTTCACGCTGCGGACGGGGAAGTTAGCTTAAAAATTGTCGCACCATTTTACTGAGTGCCGCCATTTACGTGGACTAACTTCCCTTCAAAATTAACGGAGATACACGTAGTAATGGCATTACGAGAGTGTACACTTTTGCTGAGCATTTTAAAATCTAAAATAATATGGATTAACAAAAGGTTTTTATACGACTGCCTGAAAAAAGGAGTATATTGATTTCAGGGTTCATGTATGTATGTGAGCTTGTATATTCCACCATAACTTCAATACTTCTGAACCGATTTTGATAAATGAGGTATTGTTAGAATCCTTAGCTTATTCCGGGTGTCATAGACTAGTAAAATTTTTAAAAAATTTATGGGGCGACCATGGTCCCGCAATAAAGACCAAATTTGAAAAAAAGAAATCGAAAATAAGATTAAGTATATAATCATCATCTAGAAAATGATGAGTAGATTTCAAAAATATATAACACTATAGTTCAATATCCAGTGATTAAAAAAAATCATTTAACAAAAATGTGAATAAAATTCTATTTAACTAGATTAATTTAGCTTTTTAACTTTTTAGTTCGTTTTTTGGCAGGGCAGTAGTATTTTTTTTTTAAATTCTGACTTGTTTAGGTTGGATGATGTAGGCAGAAGAAATGTTGTTGGCTGGCGCGAATAGACAAACACGTAGGCAGTCAGCATTAGGGAATGCCTGTGTTAAGACGACATCTCTGGCGTAGTGATAACCACGGTCGTCCGGAGGTCCCGAGTTCGATACCTGAGAGGATTAATTTGTTTTTTTTTTTAATTTTTGCAATTTTCTCTGGACTGATTAGGTGAGAGTCTGCGGCCATGGCTAGCTACCGCCAAGCAATAAGCGTACCGGTGCGATACCGTGTTGAAACTTGAAACCGATTAGGGGTATATATTTAACATAGCTACCATACTAACAGGTTAGCCCGCATTATCACGAACCATCAGGTAAAATCGCAGTCAAAGACTAACTTATCGTGGTTAAAAAAACTTGAAACAGTCGACAAGTAGACATGATGATGTTACCATAAAAAATGTTGGCAAAGTTCCAATAGTGAACAATAACATAGGCCTATTAGTTTTAATCTCATATCTACAAAGTCAGAATACGTGGTGTATGAAATGCATAGTTTAATCTGTCGTAAATTTAATTAATCCTTATAATATTCAGGCAAAAATAATTCCAAACAATGGCCAATAGCTGACTATGTCCCATTGTTTGATTTATGCCGACAATATTCACTACTGAATATGAAAATAGCTCGAAAAGAGCCGAAAAAAGACGACCAACTTTAATATATCATTTGGACTTGTTAGGCGACTTTGGTTAAATGAGAAAATGAAAAGGAATGAATTGTCTGATAGGGGAATTCTTTTATTTTTGGTTCTTCAACAGTTTTATTGATGAAATATTTCAATTTACGCTCCCTTTGAAATATTTTAAATCGCCACTTTATTCGTATTTTAATTTCCAGTACTTAACTGCGACCTTTACAGTTCATTACAAAAGGCATTGTTTATTCTTTAAATGCTAAAAAATTATCTCTACCTTGCCATATTTATTAGATGTTTTAGACCTAGATTCTAGACAAAAAAAAACCAAATACCAGCAGTCCAGACGTCTCCTATGTCCAGTAGTTGACGTCTATCAGTTGACTCCTTGATTTTCCGGAATAAATGCCTATGTCCATAGAGTATATATTATACTATACTATAATATTATCTCTATGCCTATATCCTTCCCCAGGATGCAACCTATCACTACATCAAAATCGGTTGGACAAATGGGCCGTGAAAGCGTAGCAGACATACAGACATATAGACAGACAGACAGACACACTTTTTCATTTATAATATTAGTATGGATACACACATACACAGATAAACTTATTCAAAACAGAAACTTGCTGATATGAAAATTAAACACAATACCACTACAGCCCATTACCATCCCACTGCTGGGCAGAGGCCTCCACTCTCATAGAAGGGGAATTAGAGCTTAGACCCACCACGCTGCTACAATGCGGGTTGGCGGGCTTTAACGACTATTATCATGTTAGTGATAATAACCGGGACCGACGGCTTAACGTGCTCTCCGAGGCACGGGGGTGAAACACCGCCAACTTCCTAACTCCGGGCCAGTACTGAGAATTTCTAGTCGGAAAAACCCAATACCTAATTATGGCCCGACCCCCGGGTCGGGCCATAATTAGGTATTGGGCCGTCTCGTCGTCTCGTACTCGTCGGCCGCAGTCGAACATGCTGACCACTAGACCAACGAGGCAGTTAAACACAATAAATGTCATTAAATCATAATGTTTAAATAATTTAAACCACAATTTATAGGTGGAAATGACTATTATTAAAATAATATAGCAAAGTGGCAACCCCCGTTCATGAACGCAGCCGGAATACCGGCCGGCGACCGCAAATGGACTCTCCAATTGTACGGATCCTCGAATGGGCAGCTGGTCCGATACTCTGTTTTAGTTTATAACTTACTAACTAACCATCTACACTAATATTATAAATGCGAAAGTTAAGATGGCTATTTGTTGTTTAATTACGCCAGAACGGCTGAACGGATCTGGATGAAATTTGGCACAACGGTAGATTATAGTCTGGAATAACACATCGGAAAATATAAGGGTTCCTGCGGGAACCAAAAAACCTCAATCCAAGCTGACGGAATCGTGGGCATCAGCTAGTTTTCTTTATATTACAAATGTGTGTTTGATATGATTATTGGTTTGTACTTCAATTACATCACCTCGGGGCAACGGATTGACGTGATTTAGAAACAGTTTACCCGAACCTCTCCACCAGTTAAGTCGTTTGAAAACAGGTAAGTAATAGATTTACCTAATTTGAGTTAATTTTTTCGCTAAAAGACTTTTGTATGGTTCCTACTTTCATCATACAACACCTTATTGTATTGTATCTGGAACTTCAAATTCCATCTTTAATCCTTACGTTTGTATGTGGTGGTAACCTCCAGATAAGGTTATCTAGCACACGAAATCCACCCCCAAACACAAAATCCACCCCGCAAACATTTCTTCGAGTCTTTAATCCTCAAGTTTGTATGTGGTGGTAATAATTCGTTGTCAGATAATGTCAAACTAAACTGGTAACTAATCGATTCAATCTTAAAGTCATCAATAGTAAAACAAACTCCAGATAAGGTTACCCAGCACACGAAATCCACCCCCAAACACAAAATCCACCCCGCAAACATTTCTTCGAGTCTTTAATCCTCAAGTTTGTATGTGGTGGTAATAATTCGTTGTCAGATAATGTCAAACTAAACTGGTAACTAATCGATTCAATCTTAAAGTCATCAATAGTAAAACAAACTCCAGATAAGGTTATCCAGCACACGAAATCCACCCCCAAACACAAAATCCACCCCGCAAACATTTCTTCGAGTCTTTAATCCTCATATTTGTATGTGGTGGTAATAATTCGTTGTCAGATAATGTCAAAATAGAACTGGTAACTAATCGATTCAATCTTAAAGTCATCAACAACAGAGAAAACAAACTCCAGATAAGGTTATCCAGCACACGAAATCCACCCCCAAACACAAAATCCACCCCCAAACACAAAATCCACCCCGCAAACACAAAATTCATCCACTAAAATCATTTACAGCTCAGCTCCGCGTTCAGCGAGCTCGATAAAATCACACTTCCTAATTTCCCGCAATCGCGAGCACATTGCATTACAGCCACCCTTAACAACTCCCTCGTGTGGTTTCTTTTAAATAACAGTTAAGTAAAGGCTTGTATATACTGCCTCGTCGGTCTAGCGGTTAGCGTAGTTGACTGCGGATCACGAGGTCCTGAGTTCGATTCCCGGTCGGGCATAATTTATTTTTATTATTTAAACATTATGATTTAATGACATTTATTGTGTTTAACTGCCTCGTTGGTCTAGTGGTCAGCATGTTCGACTGCGGCCGACGAGATCCCAGGTTCGAGTTCCGGGTCGGGCCATAATTAGGTATTGGGTTTTTCAATTAAGGAATTCTCAATGCCAGCCCGGAGTTGGAAGTTGGCGGTGTTTCACTCCTGTGCCTCAGAGATCACGTTAAGCCGTCGGTTCCGGTTATTATCATTAACATGATAATTAATAGTCGTTAAAGCTCGCCAACCCGCATTGGAGTAGCGTGGTGGGTTTAAGCTCTTATTCCCTCTCTCCTATGAGAGTGGAGGCCTGTGCCCAGCAGTAAGACGTTAATAGGCTGTAGTGGGTTGTATATGTCACCGTAAGATTGTAAAAACCGTTAGATTATAGTCTAACTCGCGAAATTGTAAACTGTAATTATATCAAAAATGCAAAAAATGTGTCATTTTCATACCAACTTCTTGCATCATATTATAAGTAATATTATATACGCAAAACTAAACTATTAACAAAACTGAGTTAAATCATCACTCTGCCAAACTCTGCCTGGATTTAGAATAATTTACTAGATTAAAATTTTTAGTTCAATATAAACCTGCCCTTACGTTCAAGTCTGTTACAAAGTTAATAATGTGCCACACAAACCCTCTTAAGAGTTTTCATTTTGTTTTTTTTAACCGTTATATAATAGTTTTACTGTAGGGTAAAACCCAGGGTAGTTTCAAAGTAGTGTGAAAGTCGAAAAAAGAAAATTAATTTTTGCACATTTGTTCTACATCTTGTGCATGCAAATCTTCAAGATTTTATCTGATACTAGTTAATGCCAGTGACTTTGTCCACATAGGTATACCACTTCAATTCAATTCAAATAATCATAGAATGGCTTTATTTATTTTAGAGGCTTTAATTTCGCTGGCTTTTACAAAGTCTACTTTTAAACCGATGGTCTGAGATAGGCGTTAATTGAAAAATGTTATACTGTGTACAAAATGTAAAAAATAACATCATATTAATGTTAACAAAACAAACTTGCAACTAAAACCAAAGTTCTTGTATAGTAACTATTTCCTCTTTTTGGTACGTTTACGTCAACAAAATGGGAAATGTTCCTTGTTCTATACTCGTTGATACCCAGGTAACTGGTTTTTAAATCGATCGAGTAGGAGATGTAAGTCTTAAACTATAAAAAAAATAGTGACAATGTTAGCAAAAAAAAAAAAATCTTTAGTCTTTCAACAATTGTAGCTCCAAAGTCCCGCTTTAACCATCCGTACTTACCCTGCGCACATTTTTTTCTTACCCGGGTTATTCAGAACGTAACAAAAAGCATCATCCAGGACCTTTGTCTCAACATGATGTACGTAAAAAGGCTGGGAAATTTAAGCCTCTAACACACATTTCCCGCGAGCGAATCGCAGCACATCGGTACGTATCCGACGGAGATCCGTACTAATCCATAATACTTACACACTTACACTATATTTTACACTATATTATACACAATTTTATTTTTAATAACACTACAATTCTAATTACACGACTGCCCAGTAAAAGGAGTGTAATGTTTTAGCGTTCTTGTATGTATGTATACAATAACTTCTAAATGCTTGAACAGATTTGCATCCTTAAAATCTCCCGAGTGACACTGGCTATCATTTTTTTAAATCCATATGATATAAAATACGGCAGGTTAGTCGTATTTTTTTAAATCATGTTCATTTGTTTTACAATAGTAGGTTTGAATGAAAATATGTGTAATTCTAAAGACTAAGCCAAGCTATTTAGCATTCTGGTAAGATGCTTCATAGAATCCGAAAAGAGGTATGGGTTTCATATGACTGCCAAACATAATATAACAGTTGAGGAGATGGCTAACAGAATCGGATTTAGTACACTATAACTTGAACATATGTGTTCAACCTAAAAGCTTCTTTATTAATAAGATGACGTCATGCAGCAGTCATTAATGCGCCTGGGAAGTCACCGTCCCTCACGCGCCACGTCATTAATAAGATGACGTCATGCAGCAGTCATTAATGCGCCTGGGAAGTCACCGTCCCTCACGCGCCACGTCATTAATAAGATGACGTCATGTAGCAGTCATTAATGCGCCTGGGAAGTCACCGTCCCTCACGCGCCACGTCATTAATAAGATGACGTCATGCAGCAGTCATTAATGCGCCTGGGAAGTCACCGTCCCTCCCGCGCCACGTCATTAATAAGATGACGTCATGCAGCACTCATTAATGCACCTGGGAAGTTACCGTCCCTCCCGCGCCACGTCATTAATAAGATGACGTCATGCAGCACTCATTAATGCGCCTGGGAAGTCACCGTCCCTCACGCGCCACGTCATTAAGAACATGACGTCATGCAGCACTCATTAATGCACCTGGGAAGTCACCATCCCTCCCGCGCCACGTCATTAATAAGATGACGTCAAGCAGCACTCATTAATGCGCCTGGGAAGTCACCGTCCCTCACGCGCCACGTCATTAAGAACATGACGTCATGCAGCACTCATTAATGCACCTGGGAAGTCACCATCCCTCCCGCGCCACGTCATTAATAAGATGACGTCATGCAGCACTCATTAATGCACCTGGGAAGTCACCGTCCCTCACGCGCCACGTCATTAAGAACATGACGTCATGCAGCACTCATTAATGCACCTGGGAAGTTACCGTCCCTCACGCGCCACGTCATTAATAAGATGACGTCATGCAGCAGTCATTAATGCTCACGCAATCGTTGCGCGTAGTGTGTGAACCAGGCTCAAGGCGACGGCTCCGGTCGCCCTCGGGGCAAGAAGATAATATTTCACCATCTGACCGCCTTGTCCCGACGACAAGGCCGCTTTGAAACAACGGGAGCCTTATTACAATGTTTTTTTTTCAAATAAAAGGATGTTTTAAATGAGAAGAAAGTACAAAGTTTTTATTTAAACATAAGATTTTACACACGTAATATTTTCCAAGAACAAAATCACAAGTTGTGAAATTATAAATATATAAGTATACACCCATTATATAGCCCATAATCAAACGCAATCAAAAGGAAACACCAATAAGTACAAGATGGTATTCAAACTCGCTGGCGTAATGATAAGCGCGGTAGTGGGGGGTGGAGTGGGAGTATGTTGGAGGTCCCTGGGTCGATTTCTAGCAAGGGAAATTTGGAAATTTATAAGTTTTACATTGCTTTGGTCTGATCTGATGGGAGGCTTGGGCCGTAGCTAGTTACCGCCCTGTCAGCAAAAACGTGCCGTCAAGCGATTTAGAGCGTTATAAGCGATGCTGCTTATAAAAAGATAAGGGGTGTGGATTACTATAGCTCTTTAAATAGATTAATATAGCTGCCATACCTATACCAGGTTAGCCCGCTTCCATCTTGAGCCATCCACCACTTCATTACGGTGTGATCGTAAGCAAGGGATAACTTTTACAAGAAAAACTAAAACATAACTCTATCATATAAACTCCAAAGGTTTTTATGTGTAATGGAGTGAACATTATAGTTTTCACAAGTAGTTTTAAGAAACCCGCGTACACTTCCATAGATTGATTTTTAAATCTAATAATTTTGTTTCTACACACTATGTTGAAGTAGGGCGAGTCAAAATTATTTTTTACTTTACAGTGGCTGTTGAAGTCGGGTTTTGGAAATAATTTTTATTTTTAACTTTTTATGTCAGGATTGAGGATTTGGAGTCAGGATTTTTATGGGACCACCTCGAGAGCTTCCTCTAAGGACTGAAAAAAAAATCTACTCGGTTCAGAAACCACGGAGATATGAACTTCCTCCTTTTTTGGAAGTCGGTCAAAAATGAGCATAATGCATGAGATGAAGATGCTAGCGCATCACCCGTCAGTGTACGGAAGGTACGGATAATTCTTCAAACGCCACAAAGTTCCCAACACTAATGCTCCACTGATATTTGGAGCCATCCAACTAGCTATCACAAACAAGCAATAATTTAAAAAATTTAAAAACACAGTTAGTTGCCCTGCCGAAAAACGACCTAATAATTTAAAAACAATAAATTATATTTTTTTTCGAATCACTGGATATTGAACTATAGTAGTGTTAGGTATATATATTTGGAATCTACTCATCATTTTCTGGATGATGATTATATAGTTAATCTTATTTTCGAATATTTTTTTTCAACTTTAGTCTTTAATGCGGGACCATTGTCACCCCATAGATTTTTTTAAAAAATTTACTAGCCTATGTCACCCGAAATAAGCTAGGGATTCTAATGATACTTCATTTATCAAAATCGGTTTAGGCATGTATAATTTATGGTAGAATATAGAAACTCACATACATACATGCATACATGCATACATGAACCCTGAAAACAATATACTCCTTTTTTCAGGCAGTCGTATAAAAAACGTAAAGTTCTAAACCTGGCCTCTTGAAGATTGACGCAATCGCTTTATGACTTGCTAAAAATTGTACTTCTAAACTAGTTCTGCAAAACGATGTATCGACTCCTGTAGATAGGTTTTCAATCTACGGATGGCATAATGCATGAGATAACCAAGCAGCCACGGATCATTTGTCAGACGCCGCAAAGTTCCCAACACTCACGCTCCACCGCTTATTTGCAACCGCTTACTTTGCTTCGAAAAATTGTTGTGATAGTAAATACCTGATGTTTAGTATTTTATGAGACCGTGATCTGCCGTCATTGGATACTTTATACTTTAAAATATTCGGGTCCTTTTTGTCTGATCACCGAAAGTATTCTGTTACTGGGTACTTAACGTCCAAATGTATAAAAGGAAAATGTGACTGACCAACTTACTGATCTATGAACGTACAACTCAAACCCGTTCCACCGATCGGGCTAAAATAGAGGAAAATACATAGATTGTATTAAAAATATAATAATTTAGAACAGTAAATAACGAGCAAAAAATAAAAATGTATTTCATTTTTTCGATATGTTTCCAAGATGGCAACCTTCAGCCATAGAGAAGGCAGCAGACGCGAAATATATCAAATGTCATTTCTGACAGTCACCGTCAAAATAACGTGTTTTTCTTTTGAAAACGTCAAAAAATATGAATCCGCCATTGTGACCCCTCTCATGTTTAGTTTTCCATAACTTGGAAAGATTAAATAATTTTACCACTGAAATTACGACGAATACGTAGATTTGACCAATAAAAACTGGTCTAGTATTTTATTTTCCTTCATTTATCTGCTTGTACAAGACTTGGCCTACGCCCCATACAAATCTGAACCGTCTTTTTTGGCAAAAAGAAAGGATTTTTGAAAATCCAGATTGAATAATTAAGGGGTTTGACCAGATTGAGTAATATAGGGGCTTGAAAATTGTATCAAAATCGAACTCAGCGTGAGTGAAGCCGTGGACTTAAGCTAGTTGTAATATAAACGGGGGAAAGTTAAAACTCATGCCTTGATGATGTCACATTATAATAGTATCACACCATGTAATCAATTATTAACTGATGGCCTATAATGAAAAATAAAAGAAGAGTAAAAAACCTTTTTAGTTTTTTTGTCTCGACAAACAAAATAATAGGTATATTTTTGACCGAAATGACTTTATAATTGCCTTCGATTACTGAATAAAATATTATCTTTGAAACAGTATTCGTAGGTTACATGAAAACGATATTCAGTAATTGTACATTTTACAAGTCAATACTTACTTTAAACCATTTTGTGGTGTTTTGTGGAGTAAATTATGTCTGAATACTCGTCATTCAAGTATTTCGAATCTGTAAGTTTTATATATGTATGTAACCGTAAAATTGCAAAATCCGTCAGATTGTAATCTAACGCTCAATGTTCTTAGGGTCAATTTTTGAAATATTCATTGTATTTGCGTTTTCTTGTAGGTTAGGTTAGGGTTCGACATAAATAATCAGTAATTATATACCTAACTGATAACAATCCAACGAAAAATTTAAATTTAAATTTAAAATAAACATTAAATTAAATTTAAAATTAAATAAATTGTAATCTTTCGACAGTTTACAATCTCGCTAGATAGATAACAATCTAACGGTTTTCACAATCTTACGGTGTATAAACTATAAATACGAAAGTGTGTCTGTCTGTCCGTCTGCTACGCTTTCACGGTCCATCTATTCAACCGATTTTGATGAAATTTGGTACAGGAATAGATTGTATCCCGGGGAAGAACATAGGGGAAGTTTATCCCAGAACATTTAAGAGTACCCACATGAATTAAACAACCTTAATCCACGCGGGCAAAGCCGCGGACATCATCTAGTTTATAATAATAGTAAGATAATAATATTAAAATAAAGAGCACCTGTTCCAACCAACGTTGAAATACATAATAATAACCCATTAAAAAGTCGCAAGGGTGTGTTTTCCGTTGTCAACCCTGTCGCTTTTCGTGGAAGTACCATTAATCAAAAATGTCTCCTATAAAGTACGTAGCCATTGTGGTCCGATAGCTTCACGTTAATGGGTGCGGCGTTCCGTTCAATGAACATAAGATACTTTCAGGGTAATGAACAAGTATTAAGACTGTAAAAGTACAAAAATTACAAAAAGTATTTGTCCTCGCTTCTTATCCGGTTGTTATGATTGGTTGCTTTGACTTTGATTGTAATAATTTTGCATATAATAATTACTTTTTAAGTGAAAATTTTTTGGTATGGGGTAAACTCGTGGATTCGCGTGACCGTGACCGACATGCTTGCGAACAGCGACACGCTTGCGTTGTTACGAAGACAAATGGTCTTAGATATAAATACATTCGTAATTAAACTTTAATGCCTTAGTTTTAGGGTTTATATTTAAACTATTTTAAATATTCGTTTTCACTTCAATCGGCAGTCCCTATGACTGCCAATTTTTGAAGTGAAAACTTCTGTAGGCGCGTTGAACACTTTTTGGTAGGGGTTAAAAATGTAGATTCGCGTGACCGTGACCGACATGCTCGCGAACATATAAATATATTATTAAAATAAAATTAAAAAAAATAATTAGTTTTCACCTCTGTCGGCAGTCCCTATGACTACCAGTTTTTTATTAAGACTTTATTATTTTAGAGGCTTAATGAAAATCATGTTTAGCGAAAGAAACAATAAGGTCTAGGTTGGAGCGCGCTTACCGAGAAAATTCCTATTTACTCTTGCCTCGAAGGTACTTAATCATGATTTCTGGATATTCGGTGGAAGAACTGTGAAGTTGCAATACGACTATCGCTGCCCTAAACTCATCGTAATGATGAGTTACATAATTCATACGACTTCTTGACCCTCACATTCGAGATAACTCAACCCTTTTTACACGACTGCCCATAAAATGAGTTTAATGTTTTCAGGGTTCATGTATTTAAATGTATGTATGTCTGTGAGTTTCTTGAAAAAAAAATCAATATGGCAGGGCAATTGACAGTCGTTTTTTTAAAAATTATGTTGTGTCATTTATGTTCACTTGTGATAGCTGTGCATCACAGTCACAATCAAAAGTTTCGTCAAAAATAGACGTTGTATTGTTGTTGTAGATGTATAATCAATATTGTATTAAAATGTCTCCTATATAGTAGGTACGTCTTCGTATACTGTCTAATAGCTTGACATAATGGGTGCGACGCTCATTTCAATGAACACAAGACACTTTTAAATGAATGGTAAGAACAATGAATAGCAAAAAATTACAAATATAAATTGTGTTCACTCTTGCATAAATGCTGTCTTCCACCTGATTGGTTGCTTTTGACTTTGCTTGCATCAATTCAGTCAGTTGCTCCATTTTATTGTTCGTGGAGTAACTCATTTGTGCAACTCAATCACAATAATTATTATCATTTTCGTCTCTAACTTGTATGTCACAAGAAAACCAGTCATAGATTCTAACACCAAGTAATATGTGAATTCCATGCCTGAGAATATGCTCTGGAGAAATTATTGCAAGAGATTTATATCAACTGAACGTTTAAAAGACTAAAAAATTTAAAAAATATTAACACATTCGCTGCGACAGCATTGGATCTAAAACTTCGGCTAGTGCGGTACGAGTCAAATACTGCCCGTATCTATATTTCCTGCTATGCGTTACGACCTCTATTTTGCCGTACCGGAACCTGACTTTCAAAGTCCATGCAGACGTGGAATCTCCCCACATCAATAGTTTTTTGAACAAATCGATAGGCTACATCCTCGTGTATACCTAGCTGCGGTAGCCCCGGGTTAAATTTAAATGCCGTATAGCATAGAAGTAAAAAAATTGCTAGGGATGGTGTTTACCTCTAAAATCGATATTTTAAAGATATTCTTTATTAATGACACAACAAATTTAACAGTGTATAAATCAACATAATTCTTCATAATTAGTCAACTTAATAATTATTCTTACAAGTATCGCCAATTTTAAAAATATTTAAATAAAAAAAAAACAGTCTCATGTACTTAGTACAAATATACTAATTAATAAAATTTTGATTCATATTAGGGTACCAAATTATTGTAATTACTTTTTATTTTTAATCTATGATGTGCTCACATAATATTAGGAACTTAAATTTAACGAAATAAAATAAATTTTAACAACTAGGTATGGTTTCATCAACGTTTTATTTTAGCCTTCTATATTGTATAGAAGTGCTAGTAGGTAGTTATCACACTGAACAACTTTCACACTTGACATCTTTGGCAACAATTTTCAAAATATAGAGAAAATGTTAGCCTTCTACACAAAAGAGAATGGCATTATTTATTTCAAATCTCAACCATATTTCTTGAGAAAAATGATTATTTTTAAGAATTATCTCAGATGTGAAAAACTTACTTAAATAGGAAAACTTAAAACGCTTTCAATCACTTGTATCTTCCTTCTTGATGACGGACTTGTGATTACCGAACTTGATTTTTTAGAATTAGATGTCACATCCGAGCTACTACTACACTGAACAACTTTCTTTCTTGCTTTTGCACCTTCACTTTTAATTCCCTTACTCATATCAAGTTTTTTACGTGAACGTCTCATCGCGTTGTTTTTTGCTTATAAAATATCGAGCGCTTATGTCGCACTTACCGCCAACACTAATGCAAAATGAGTGGCCGCGCGGACGCATGCAGTGAGGCACGGGGTTGGGGGGGTGCGGCAAGATAGTGGCCGTACCGCACTGAATAAAAATACTTACCTTACTGTGCGTTACGGCAACTGTTTTGCCGTATATTATTAGTGTACAATATTATTATATTAAAAGCAACCATATTGAAAAGAACACTGTCTCTTTCCTACACGTACGGGAACATAGTTAGATCACCCCCGCATCGCGCGCAAAACAAGGACAACGAGCTACCGCACTGGCTGACCGTCAAATACGGCAAAATACTTGCCGTAACGCAGCGAATGTGTGTATATCAACCCACAGCTAAAAATACTCTCAGACTGGGTCTAGAAGCTCATTCTTTTTTATAATTTAATGTAGAGACTAAAGCGGGGTTTCCAAAGCGGGGTTTCCACTGTTTCAACTGCAGCCATTTGCCGCTTACTACCCGTAAGCGGCAAATGGCTGCAGAACAGACTCGGTGTAGACAAAATGGGTTTACTGGTGGATGTACACTTCAACTAACAGAGTTTTGATAGTGACTCTTTTTAGCCGCTCAGTCCTTTCCGCTAGCGCTTTTTCCGTTAAAGAGTATGCAGTTTTCTCTGCGAGTAAATTCCTTAGGGAACTCGTTCTGCTCGCGGTGGAAACCCCACATAAGATAAATTTTTAGTAAATCCCACCCAGCTCCAATTTAGCCCATTCTACTTCGAAATATTTTTCAATTAATTCAAAGATAATACCCAAACGTAATTTAGTAAAACATCATTCATTATTTTATTCATATTCTTCCATAATAGACCTGCCAACCGACAGCCGCAATTAAATTCTAATTAATTAAATTAAATATTGCTCCTATAATAACGCCGGCGAGTGTCCGTGACCTCAAGCGGGCACGAGACAGAATGTTCTAAAACGCTTCCATTAATCTGAAATGTCCGTAAAAAGTCCGTAGTCACTGTCGCCTGGGTCTACGTTAATGGACGAGACGTTCCGTTTCACGAATATAATACACTTTTGGGTTAATAAATAATATTATGAGATGTGAAAAATGAGTCTTATCCTTACTTGACTCGTGCTAATGCAACAGTTTGTCCATTAACTTAGCGATCTTATATATCCCCGTATGTTACGTATATTACGTGGCACGCTGCTAAAACCCTCAATTATGAAAAATAACTCATAAAGTGAAATGATGAAAAGAGACTGACTGAAATATATCAAACCACTGTACGGATCGGACTGAAATTTGGCATACAGATAGCTATTATATAGGTCATAATGACCTAAGAGGTAAAAACGGCCTTTGAAATTTGTATGAAAATTGAACCAAACGTGAACGAAGCCAAAAGCTAGTGATATCAATAAGTATTAATAATATATTGATAGTTAGGTGCTAGATTTTGTTTCTTTAAGCTTTCGTACACCCTCAGACCTAAGCCTTTTTTCGATGATTTAAATGCTTAACTTGGGTAGAGATCGCTTCAAAACGATAAGGCCGCCAATTGTGCTGACTTTTATTTTTAGTTTTATTGTTTGAAACTTTTTTTGTGTAATAAAGAATATTACATTAATTCATTAATTCAAGTCAATTCAAATTTTTTTGCACATTTATATACCTATATCATCTATCTTCTGTACATAGTCTATACTAATATTATAAATGCGAAATTTTGGATGTTTGTTACACAACCATGCCTTAACGGCTAAACGGATTTGAATAAAATTAGGCACAGAGATGGATTATAGTCTGGAATAACACATAGGCTGCTTTTTATCCAGGAAAATTAAAGTGTTCCCGAGGAAATCAAAAAACCTCAATCCACGCGGACGAAATCGCGGGCATCAGCTAATTTTGAATAATAATAATCGCTCAACTTTATAAATGGGCCAGAAAAACTCCTCCATAGAATTTTACGCAGCGCTAACTCGATTATTTGCTCATAAAAGTCTAAACTGGCATAAACGAGTTACTAGTCGGTACGTTCAAAGTGCCGCGGCACTTTGCGAAGTCAACCGTTATACTTAATTTATGCTAACTATTTTTTAGCCAAGTTGTGCGTTCACTTTAGCAATATTTCGCGAATAACTAACCACTGCACTCTGAGTCACTAAATAATAGCTTCAGGAACTCCTAGGTATGGATTTCAATACAAAATCGATACTAAGGAGGACCCTTAAGTACTGATTAGCGTCTCTTGAGTGCGACAGTAAGGGTACACAATACTTTTTTTTGCAATATGGACCAAAATGTATTTGTCTTGCTGAATAAAAACCTGCGTACGTACTTTCATATGGAGCACTATACAACGGTGGCGTTCTGAACGTTGAAGTTTTTTCCTGTTATGTCTATTTACAGTTATCGCCCTAAAATGAAGATTTTACCTCAGGTTAGCTCACAGCCCACAGGCAAGGGCTTTGTGGGTAGTATAATAAAAATAGATGGATAAACTCACGTATATTGTAAGAGTATTTGCGTTATAAGTATTTGAGTAGTTAGTTACGACTATAGATAGTTCCGAACCCGTGTGGAAACCTTAATCATTCAAGGTTTGTTCTCGCGATGCGGCGATACGCAAGCTGCGTTTTGCGTGGACTGTATGAACTGGAGCCTAGCATTTGTTCTTGATCTGATTTCACATAATATTATGTCATATCTGTGATGTTATCCTATTTTTTACTAAAATACGTGAGGGATTGCCCCTTGTTTTGAATAAAGATGAAGTTTATGGATCATAAATCAAAATCAGACTGCAACAATTCCACCAATAATCGCCCGATTTATAGCGAAACTTTTCCGCAATAAAACCCCCTAGCAGCCAATAGTGGAGCAATGAAATCGGTAAAATAAAAGTCAGAAAACGTAGTCACGCCAATTTCAAGCAACGTAGTGTGTTGTCATCGCTGATTGCTTTTTCAATTAAATTTCTGAGCTGTCCCGCGTGCATCGAGTGTAATTGTTAGCGGCAATAACGGCTTTTATAGATGACCGTCCGTGGTAGTTAAAAATACCTGTCAATGGGGCTGATTCTGTAGTGCACAATCTCTAAACTAAACTAAAATTAGAGCATTATAAATATTGCTAACCCTTTCATAATACTCCCTACGGAAAGGGACAGAACTAGATTTAAAGCTGCCATTTTGGTTTAGCTTAGAGATGTTACATTAAAGAATCGGCACCAGTACCTACCTACAAAATTATAATGAGTCTCAAATAATTTAAAAACATGTTTGAATACAAGCTTTTATCGTCTGCCATAATAAATTTAGTGTGACGAAATTTTATTTTTATTATTTTTCTCAGGAAACATTTTTAATTGATATCCATATCATGGGGGGTGCATAAAAATAACTAGCCCGCCATATTAGATTTAGAATGACGTCACTCGGCTAATCATTCAAACTAAACGTGTATACAAAATTACAGCTAAATTGGTTGGGGATAACGTTTTTTTTTAATTCAGCTGCAAGATTTGACCTAAAACAAACCCATAAAAGCTTTTTTTAAAAAAATTCGCCTCCAGACTGCGTTGTACTTCACCAGCTTACTACCATCGCTTAAAGCAGTATTATTTTGAAATTGACGTTTTATATGACGTATAGTCCCACCAACTTATCTGGCCCGGTGGTCAAAATTAGAACTAATTTGATGCCGGTTTCGTTTTATTTTTTCTTATATTTTAAAATTAACTAGCGACGCTGTCGTCGGATCAGATAAGTTTGTGTGACTATACCTTCCCTAAAATAAGGATTATAATTCTGAAACAAGAGCGTCAATAATATTTTTAAAAAAATGTTTTGAGCGATGGTAGTGTGCCCCTTGGTTACCTCTATTACTTTTAACGCTTATATAGTTTTAACCAAAAATATAATAAGAAAAGGAAAACTTTATAGAGCAAGACTTTTCCATTTAATGTTTTTCACTTTAAGTTTTTAAAGGGTTAATAAATGTCTACCGGCGGTTGTCAGCGGCTGACAATAATAATACCCGGCCTCACGCGAAGGCGATTAAACTTTTGAAGTCAAACGCCTGAGTTCATTAAGGAAGTTGCGGTTACCTGGAGCCTGCTTCGATAGAAATTGTTTTGTATAGAACTGAAGCAGCGTTTTATGATCGCCGCAAAGTTTTTTAATCTATAATGTTTTATACTTATTGTTTATCTTGTATATGTCACCGTAAGATTGTAAAAACCGTTAGATTATAATCTAACTCGCGAAATTGCAAACTGACGAAAGATTATAATATATAATATTAACCCGTTAGAACTTAAGTGCCGAGCCTGCGGCCGGGCACTACTTGATTATATATGTCAAACCCTAACCTTACCTACAAGAAAGACACAATAAAATATTTCAAAAATTGACACTCAGAACATTGAACGGTTCACGATCTGTCGACAGTTTACAATTTCGCGAGTTAGATTATAATCTAACGGTTTTTACAATCTTACGGTGACATATATATAAACTTATATTAACACTTTAAAAGACAATTCCTGCAGCTACATACAAGATTTTTTTGATTTTTGTTAAGCTTAACTATCTATACAGATCCCAAATTAAATATTATGTAGCCCGTTGAAGAGTCCGCCTTCCATATCCAGATTATTCATTAGATCTTCATGAAATTTACTAAGAACCAACCTGACAGAATAACCCATCTGCTTATTACTAACATTTGTTCTGTCGAATAACCTTTCTTAAGAAAATAGAATTGTCAAAATCAGTTCAAAATTTGACAAAATTGTTGAGTAAAATTGACCAAAACTTCCATGTCCATAATATCCCGGTGAAACCCACAGCTTTCTAAAAAAATAGAATTGTGAAAATCTGTTCAAAAATTGACTAAATTATTTAGTAAAATCGACCAAAACCTTCATGCCATATCCCGAAGGGACCTACGTATTTTTCGGGATTTAAAATATCCTATAATTTATGTTATATGTCCCAGGGATTCAAACCTGAGATATTTTGTCTATGGCGGCTCTCTTCCCGCTGAGCTACTAAGACTTACTTAGCAGTGTTCAAGATACTCACCACTAACTAAAATCATTACATGTGGGTAGGTAAATAAAATATTTACCTACTACCCACATGTAATGATTACGCTATTGTATATGAAAAATAAAATATAATAAAAACTAAACAGGCATACAAATTTGTTCCAATTTTGGCCACCGGGTCAGGTAAGTTTGTGGGACTATAGGTATTTACAATGCTAAGAAGATAGGTATATATTTTGCGTCTTTTTGTCACGTAAAATTTTACCAGTCAGCGATCTAACCAAAAATAATGTAATATTTGATTCTAATTACATTTCATATTTTCGAAAACGATCACACATAAACCTACCTCGACCAAAGAAAACACCGACAAAAGTAAACACCTGCAAAACCTTACCACACAAGCTGATTGAAAATGAATATAGCACATAACCCTAGCTATCAGGACTTTGACACTAGCGCGGAGCGTCCCAGTGATTGCTTTTTAATAGCCGCCGAGATACCGATCCCACTCTTTTACCTTGTTTTTACTCGTACTATGTTATCGTGCTCTGATGGCTTGTTTATGAACCAAGTTATTTTTTATCCCTACTAATGTTAGAAACTAGACGATGTCCGCGGCTTTTCCGGGATAAAAAGTAGCCTACTGTTGTGGCACGCGCGTGATCGTCTTGGCTCGTGATTTGCGATTAGATATATATAATGAATTTTTGGGTGCATGGAGACAAAAATTAGAGACACTTGGATATCCGGAGGCATCTGTTATTTTTATGAGTTGCCAAATAAATTGGCTGGTACAATCCGTTGGTGGACATGTAGACATCTCGATCAATCTACCAGATTTCCGCGGTTTTAATTAAGAGACTAATATTCAATACGTTACAGAGTTTACTTGTCCACTCTCAAACAAAACAAAAACTAGATAGAATGAAGGATCAAATTAACGTTCTGGCTAGAGTTGAAAGGTCAGTTGATACATGTATTTACCTTCGTAGAGGTCATCGCAAGCCGGCCGTTGCGACAATAAGCTCGGGGACATCCTACGCCGGTATCCGGCCTTTTAACATTGTTATGGGGCTCAGTTCGACCCCCTTTGCGCTGAGAAGCGATCAAAGTGCCTTTGTCCCGAAGACAAGGTTCTTTTCATGAGCTTTAAGCTCGCCCCGTACCATGGTATTCGTTATTTGTTTATATTTGTTTCAGTTAGTTTTGGTTTGGCCAAACCAAGGTCGGGGGTCGTGACTGTAAAAAAGACATGGCGTGTATGGGTGAGCTGAAGCAACGCTGCCGGGACGCCACTCATAACCGTGTACCATTTATGCGCTTAGTCTAGCCCGAAAGCTATGAGCTCTGAAAAACATTATTTCCCAATCAACCCTCAGTCTCATATTTTTGCACCACTTAAGCTTCAAGTCTACTATTTATGTAAAACAAAGAACACATAATGGCTTACCCGTACCTCAGTCGGTATCCCTTTAACTGCGTTCGCCATTGTTAGCTGCCCGTCGTCTCGAACAATATGAATAAGATACTAGCGATAGCTATCATTTACTCAATTCTAAGCTCTATTGACGTAATCTCTTTCTAATCGATTTATTATGTAAGCTAATTCAAAGTCAAATATACTTAGACTGCATTTGTATTTGACTTTCTATATTCTAGCCCAGTTAAGAAGGACCCCTAATGTCCGATCAAACTATTAACTAAGATTTATCATTAAGCTTGATCTATTAATATGTACTAATATTATAGCAAATAAGGCTGTCTATTTTTGCCTCCTGATATGAGAGTCGTGATCTAGATTGAGGTGATATGAGAGGATTTAATAGTGGAAGACTTCAAGCTAAAATGACATATAGGCTATCTAAGAACAAAGCCATAGTTGTAGGTCATATTTTGACTGATAAGGCACGATTAGACTTGCATCTCCATTATTAAAAACTCTTAGGAAACATAATTAGTTATGGGAATGAAAGAGTATGTTTATGGTTCAAAAGTAATCTTTTATTCGAGCAAATATATAATTCTTTTACTCTGACAATTAGAGTGAAAATAAAAAAAGACTCTGTTTGATTATTTAAACTGGGTTTAAAATGTGGATGACATTAGAAGCCCAGCTGGATATACCCGTTCCTAATAAGCCATACTAATGAGGGAAAAACGGCATATCCAAGCCAAAAAACCCTTGTGGCTATCTATACTAAAATACACATCTTATTTCTAATGCACACACGTTATAAAATTATTGCCATAATTATAAGTATAAGAGAACATGACAAAAGAAGAATATAAAAGGTAAGACACACGCTATTAAATGAAAAATTACGTTACAGTTATGAAACAAAATACATCATTATAAATAAGTAGGTCGTGTAGTTCCACAGCTGTGCAATACCTATTTATTTAAACAAATTCTATTGATGACGACGACGAGGTAGGCTTGTTCCTTGACGCATGCTTCTAGTGCCTTACGATTCCTGTACTCATGGAACTCTCATTTATATGTCTGTATGCTAATATAACCCGACATACGGTAATGATTATAATGAAAAAGGGTTGTATAAACCCATTTTATACATGATCTATGCTCGGTATTCATTACCTCTTTCTAATTTATACAATATCCAGAACTGCCTCCAGGTTCGTTCTTAAATTGGTTTTAGCCAATTTACCTTAACCTTTATTTTAAGATATTAGACAGAGCTGTGAAACTACTCGTGAACAGTTAATTAAAATTTGTACATTACCGAATATTCGCGATGCTGCACGCAGATCACTTCACTTTATTCTATATACAAACTTCCTTTTTTTTTTTGACTAAGGTAAACTGTGACTAAGGTAAGTGACTCTACAATTTAACTGATACAGCTAATTACGCTATAGAGCAAAGTCGGGCAAAAGATTTACAGTATCAGACGCGAAGATTACTTCCTTTTAAAAGCGACCATCCGGGATGGGAGCTAGGGACCGAGTGTCTTCCTCTCTCCGTTAAGCCCCCAACGTCGTGCCAGCTCACCATTTCTGTAATAGTCAAATTTGCGCCCACAGTAATTCGTTCGATGTCACTCATTGGTCTAGTCCAAAAGCTTATCGCCCAGTTGACCAATCAACAGTCGGTTAAAGCTGTCACGCCCCCATCTATACTTTCAACAAAATTCTCTAAGATGCAGTTTTGTTTTTACGTATTCATAACATCTGCTATGCATTTTTATCTAAACATTTTACGAAGGGTGTAAGAAAAAAATTAACCTAATGGCTTTCGTCTTTTGAAAGTGGCTTGTCAGAAATTTTGGCTTTGTCTTAATGTAATAATTTAGAAAGCTTTATGAGCTTCGCTAGCATAAAACCCTATAGTTTATTGCTTAAAAAATATACCCTTAGCAAATGCTTTAAAGTCTTGTATTTCTGACAAAAAAATAAAACCCTTGTATGGAATTCTCACGAAATTTTACGAGTGTTGCGCTATTTATCTTAAATTTCAAAAAAATTAATGGATGAATCGTCTGGCCACCTCACTACGTCCTGCCCTGGGATGTAACCTGCCTCTATAGCAAATTGTATCAAAATCGGTTGTAGGTACAGATGGAGTGTGAAAGCGTAGCAGATAGAAAGACAGATACACTTTCGCATGTTAGTGTGGATTATAGTATGGATTATGGATGTTAAATTCTGTCTGTTACTTATCACGGCCATCACAACCTTTGACGTTTTTATTCCGGAGACGGATTAAGGTTGAAATGGAGAGCAGCGGACGCAAACCAATCAGATTTCTGACAGGTTAGGATTTAAGTATTTAAATTTAATTAGGTATATTGAATACCTAATTAAATTTAAATACTTACTTAAATCCTAAACACAAAAATTAAATTATTATCGCGTCATCGATCAACATTTCGATTGGTCCGCTCAATATAGCTCGGCACCGCTTCTTATCAGTGGACAATATTTTTATTATTACTTATTTCGGACCACAAACTATGTCGGTTCTATCAGTATGCCTATTTATACTTACGTAAAAATACATACAGATAAGTTAAAATTGTCACGAAAAATACTCTGCTTCATTCCACTCCATATAAAATACATGCGATGTGTCTAATATTTTTTTAAAGGTTTTTAACTTAATCTTTGACCTTACTGTGAAAATAGTGCGAAAGGAAAGAAGTAGAAATAAGAATGTCCATCAATAAAGCATGTTCAACAAAAAGGAACACACCACGGTAAATTGAAACCTCTTAAAAACAAGTGCAACAAAACCCTCCACAAACTAACCCTGTGGCAAACTACCACCGCTTAAACACGTTTTGTTTTAATATTGTTGACGTTCGTGTTGTAGAATTATGATCCTTATTTTTAGGACGTCAAATTACGTGACTTTAAGCTTTCATTTTCAAATAATACTGCTTTAAGCGATAGTAGTTAACCCCCCTGGTCGGGGAGTTCGACGTATCGGAACGGGCGCTCGCTTGATTACGTTTTAATAGCGATCGAGACACCGCCGACAACCTAGGGGAACGGAAGGTAAAACGGACCCTGTAGGTAAAACGGACCGGGCTAATAACTTTCAAACTGTTAACGCCATCTATAATCGACTTGCATCAACTTGACAGGGGCCTCTCACTCAAAGTAGGACATTGTCCCTGGAGCGGCCATGCAGCGGCACGCGTTTTTATCAAGGTAAGTTATTTTTTGCCTATTTTGATGTAAAAACAGCTAATTTTGATCAGCCTTCAGTAAAATTACTTTAAAGTTATAAGTAATTTTGTGTTAATGTTTGAGATATTGTTAATGTTACTTAGTTTTAACGATAAAAAAGGCAGAGTTCTCCTCAATCTTAACCTCAAAATAATTTATTGTTTGCATGTCTACCGAAAAGGCAAAACGGACCGGGCAAAACGGACCACGTGGTCCGTTTTACCTTCAGTACAGTTTTTTTGTACTTATATACCTAAATTTGATATTTAAACAGGTATTTTTTTTCAGATGGTTAACAATTATAAAAGAAAGTCGGACCGACAATCTTGGCGTGAGGAGGACATGAAAAATGCCATTGAAACAGTTGCCAAACGCGAAATGGGACTTAACAAAGCGGCCGCCACATTTAATGTTCCATCGACGAACTTGGATTATCAGTAGCTGACGATCATGCAGCTTTGCAAATAAATATGACACCGCCTCTTGTCAACGATGAGACAATTACAGCGCAACCTGGCACATCTAGCAATGAAGGTGTCACTGAACCATTGTTATCAATAACTAATAAAGATTGGAACATCATTGGATCACCATCATCAACATTAAGTGATCAGAGCATTTCCAAAAAGGATCTAACAAACAATGATGAACAACAGCCATCTACGAGTACATCCTTTTCTATTACTCCAAAGGATATAATGCCCATCTCTAGAACTTCTAAACGGACTAGACCCAATATAAAGCGAGGAAAGACAGTCGAAATAACATCATCACCTTATCGTGAAGAATTAGAAACTACTAAAAAAGCACAGGAAATGAAAGAAAATGCAAAGATGGTAAAACAAAATCTTGAAACTAAAAAAAAAGGAGAAAGGGAAACAAACAAACACGCAAAAAGGAAAAGGAAAAGGGAAATCTACAAAGAAGAACACTCAAAAGAAAAGAAAGGACTCATCTAGTGAAGATGAAGAAGACGTACGATGTTTCTATTGTTCACATTTATTTTCTGAATCGGCAGAAGGCTGGGTTCAGTGCCCCGTGTGTTCTTTATGGGCACAATGTTCTTGTGCCGGTGTCGAAGACGATGACGAAGATGTTAGATTTGTTTGCGAAAGGTGTGACGATGAATAAATAGTAGATATTTTTTTTGTTCTTATGTTGCCATAGGTCCATTTTGCCTTCACGCCTGGTTCGTTTTACCTTCACGTGTAGGCAAAACGGACCAAACCGAGGGTTTTGGAAATCATCCAATATCTTCTGTATCTGTGATTTGATGCAAGTGTTCCTTAATAATAAGTTTGATTAATAAATGTTCCATTATATAATAACTAAGAAAGAAGAATAAAGCTATTATTTTTTGTGTGACATTGATTTTTCCTTAAGTGGTCCGTATTACCTTCGCTTCCCCTATATCACTCGTTTACCTTGTTTTCTCACTTTATAGACTACTGCAATGACTTGTTTTTAATCTCTTGAAATGTACTCTGTTTTGACCTATTTTGGCTATCCCACCAATATCTATACTATCTATGTGTATAATTCTATTTATGTACTAATATTATAAATTCGAAAGTTTGGATGGATGGATGGATGGATGTTTGTTACTCAATCACCCCAGAGCGGCTGAATGAATCTAGATGTTTGGAGAGATATAAATATTGGATAGAATCAGGCGTTACTTTGCGGAAGTTCATGATTTAGCAAGAGAAGATTACAATTATTTTGCTGTTGGCGGATTATAGCAAAATAATTGTAATATTTTCTTGCTAGATAGTCTGGAATAACACATAGGCTACTTTTTATCCAAAAAAAATTAAGAGTTCCCGCGGGAACCAAAAAACCTCAATCCACGCGGACGAAGTCGTTATTATCCCAAGAAATGACCTACAATTATGTGATTAGTGGAAAGAAGTCACGACTCTCAGCAATGAGTGAGAGAGATGTTCAAACACCGTAGTTGATGTAAACAACCTTTTATCCCGGAATAATAGAGTTCCCGCGTTTCAAATAACGAACTAAGTAAACTGGTTCAGTGAGATTTTGTAATGCTGTCACATTTTGGCAAAAATATATTGCTAAAAAGTGTCAGTATTAAAATCAAGACACGCGGAAGCGTGTCCAGCCAAAGTTCAAAAAAACTGGCGAGCAGCACCGTGTGTAATATTACACGAACCATTTGGAGCCACTTTTGACCCCCTCATAACTCAAAAACTATTTCACATAAACATGTCAAATTTGGCGCATATATTGAGACCCGTGAGATACATATGTGCTCCAAATTTTATAAGCACACCTCAAATGGTTATTTAGATATAAACGTACAAAAATCGTCATTTTTCTGATCTACCTAGGTATAGATCAAAACTCTGACACGGGGCATACTACCATTGCTTAAAGCCGTATTATTTTAATACTGTTGACGTTTATGTTGTAGTGTTATAATCATTATTATAAGGACGTCACAGTACGTGACATTCAACCGTTATTTTGAAACAATACTGCTTTAAGCGGTGGTAGTAACTCCTTAACTATTGAAAATGACACATAATTATTATTTTAATGTAAATAATAATGAATAATAATATAGTTGCATTAAAACCTTACCTTCGTATTCATGCATTTTGTGCAACGAAACGTCATTGACAGAAAAGAAGAAGAAACGTATTTGAAGTCGTCAGTTCAAGCTGTCAGTCATTGTGATTTGTATTCATTGTTTATAGTGGTTTTAGTGATATCGACTGTTTACCGTGCTTGTTTTCAATGTTTCACTAAAAACTTTTGATTTTGAACTTTTGCAATCATAATTGATGAGATGTAGAAATGTGCTGTAGAAGTAGTCCGACCATAGATGTAATCTGTCAATGTCAGTGTAACTCTAGGTACACTATATATATTTCTTGAGAATTCTCGTCTTTAATTATCTTGTACAATGAGTCGTACAATAGAATTACTGGTGGGTGACACACTGACCTTAAACCGAATAATAAGTACCTACTAATGTAAAACGTAAACTAAACTAATAGAAAAGTCCTATTACAGTGTAAAGGATTATTTGAATGATAGCAAGGCATTGGTATGAATTGTTACAGCGGCTGATTATGTAATGTTATATTATAAGTACATATATATAATTTCAAATATTTGTGAGATGGTGATAATAAAAAAAAAAGCGGAGTTTATTGCGGGCTCTTCTCAGACCAGGGCACGTTTGGAACCCTCGTAGCTTTAGTTTTAAGATACCGTAGTTAATTATCACCATCACCTCTTATGCTCTGTAAGCATGACGTTCAGAAGGTGTACTTTGTAGGTACATATTTTGAATAAATATGTTTTGAGTTTGAGATTGAGTTCAATAATTTCTGTACAAAAAGTAATGATATCCCATCAAAAATATAAATGTAAAATGAGAGCCAAGTTCAAAATTGTGATATATATGCCTTGGTTGTTGACTGCAGCGACAAAAGAAGTGAGATCTAAATGGGTGCCAAGTTCAATGGTCAGTCCTGCAATTTATTTATCCCATCAAAAACATAAATGTGAAATGAGAGCCAAATTCAAAATTGTGATATATATGCCTTGGTTGTTGACTTCAGCGACAAAAGAAGTGAGATCTAAAAGGGTGCCAAGTTCAATGGTCAGTCCTGAAATTTATTTATAACAACATATAATATTTTATAACAGCTTAAAATATCATTTCTTCTTATAACTTAGTATAAAATGTTGAAGATTAAGGCTTTGGCTTGGCTAGTTTCCATATACGAATTATTATTAAGTAGGTACCTAAAAGTACAGTTTCTACCAGCTAGCCAAATTTTCGGAAGAATAAAATAAGAACTTACAGCTTTACAACTTGTGAAGGCTATAATTTGTATATGAAAACTAGCCAAGCCAAAGCCTTAGTCTTCAACATTTTATACTAAGTTATAAGAAGAAATGATATTTTAAGTTGTTATAAAATATTATATGTTGTTATAAATAAATTTCAGGACTGACCATTGAACTTGGCACCCATTTAGATCTCACTTCTTTTGTCGCTGAAGTCAACAACCAAGGCATATATATCACAATTTTGAATTTGGCTCTCATTTCACATTTATTTATTTATATATTTAGTACCAAACTTAAAAACTAAACATACAAATTTAAAGGACATGTACAAGGACAACTTATCTCTTGAAGAGATTTCTTCCAGCAGCCCTAGAATGTGAGAATGGTGAAAAATAGATAAAGCTGAGTAGGTACTTATAAACTAGAGAATAGATTTTTTAATTTTGACTTATGATAAATATCATAAAAATATACTTACATATAATATATACAGGAAACACATAATTTAATAACATACATACAAAAAAAAAAAATAGTACTAATATACATACATAATATACAATAATAAATACAAAATAATATAAAAGCTAATCATATAAAGAAGAAAGATAGTGCTGCTTCAGTCTCGATTTAAATGCACCCACGGATGGACTCTCACGGATATTCCATGGTAGGGAATTCCAAAGACGTGCTGCTACCACCGCAAACGACTTAGCGTAAAATATAGTGTTCCATGTGGGTACTTCAAGTGACTTTTTCATTACACAGGTGCGCAAAGGTCTTGTTCTGGGACGAGCATCCTGAAAAAGCTCGTGCAAATAAGGTGGGGAAGAGAACTTTAATATTTTAAAAAGTAATGTTAGAATATGAACATTCCGGCGAAGGCGAATAGGGAGCCACTTCAGTTGTCGACGGAATTCAGAAACATGGTCGAATTTGCGCAGTCCATAAATAAAACGGATGCACAAATTCTGAAGCCGATCTAGTTTGTCGAGTAGCTCCTCTGTTGCATCCAAATAGCAAACGTCAGCATAGTCGATGAGGGGAAGGAGAAGAGATTGTGCTAACATAATTTTAGTGCGTAAAGGCAAGAAATGTTGAAGTCTGCGAAGAGAGTGAATGGAATAGTTTAAACGCCTACTCACCTCATTGATATGAGCAGACCATGAAAGGTTACTGTCAAATATTAAACCCAAATTTTTAGCTTTTTCGGAAAAAGGTATAGCTGTACCATCATAGTGTAAGCCAGGTAAAGTTTTAAAGTCAACCTTACAGCGCATTTGGCTGCTGCCGATTATAAGCGCTTGAGATTTTTTAGGGTTGACAAGCAAACCAAAAGATTCAGCCCATGTCTTGATATGAGCTAGATCAGAGTTTACCGCCTCTACGGCATCGGCAAGGTTGGGCAATGCTGCGTGCCTATAAAGCTGCAAGTCGTCTGCATAAAGATGGTAGTGACAAGAAATTGCTTTGGAAATTTCATTTATAAAAATGGAAAACAGTAATGGAGATAGTACACCGCCTTGAGGAACGCCAGCAGAGAGATCAGCCCAATCCGAAGAATCTTCGTCAGTCCTGATTCTCTGCCGTCGACCCTGAAGATAAGACTTAAACCAATCCACCACAGGAGGAGAAATGTTAAGAGAACGGAGGATAGCAAGCATTACATCAAAGTCAACTGAGTTAAAAGCATTACTGAAATCAAGCAGTACGAGAACAGTAAGCTCTTTGTTATCCATAGCAAACCGAATATCATCAGTTACTTTGAGCAATGCGGTTGTAGTACTATAAGAAGGACGGAAGCCAGACTGAAAAGGACTAAGGAGATTATTGCGTGAGAGATAAAAAGAGATTTGCTTGCAGACAGAGTTTTCTAATAATTTGGAGAGAATGGGTAGAATAGAAATAGGACGGAATTGTGAGAATGAAGTCGGGTTTGTTGTTTTGGGTAATGGAATGACATTAGCCATTTTCCATGACGTTGGAAATGTGCTGGTTATTAAGGAAAAATTGAGTATATGAGCAATGATAGGTGTTAAGTAATCTATGATTAGTAAGAGCATATCACGACTAATACCATCATGACCCACTGCTTTGGAGGAAATGGAAAGGATACTTTTCTTGACATCCTCTTCCGAGATCTGGTTGAAGATAAAAGGATCACAAGTAGGTGGGGCATCACTATTTAATTTTAAAAGCAACGAATTTTTCTTACTATCAGCTATTCGTACCGGAGGTGAAGAGAAATGCATGTTTAGAGAGTTTAAATCAAGCGACTGGCTAAGAGAATGAGGAGATTTACCCACACCCAATGATTTCAAAAAACTCCAAGTCTGACCCGGAGTGAAGTGCTCAATTGAAGAATGTATATAACGGCGTTTAGCATCCCTACACATCTTATTGCAGCGATTTCGCAGCCTTTTATAGTTAGCAACATTTTCCTCGGTTGGATTCTTTTTGCACAACTTCTTAGCTTTATTGCGTTTTGCCATGTATAATTTTATGTCAGGAGTAAGCCAAGGAGCAGGCAGGTACTTAACCCTTACAGGACGGGCAGGAGCATGTGAGTCAAATAAGTCAGTAAGGGTCGAATTCAAAATTCCAACCTTGTCATCAACAGTAGAGGCAGCATAAAGTGGGGTCCAATCATGTGCAGAAACATCTTTATGAAGAGCTTCAATGTTTATGTGCTTCAGATTACGTCGCAGAATAGTTTTACCTTTTCGCCTAGGTATCGCTAAATTATAGCGTATGAAAATAAGGTCATGGTAAGAAAAAGGAGCATTTAGCTGACCATGGGTAAGAACTTTTTCTGTTTTGGAAACTATAATAAGATCCAAAAGAGAAGGGTCAGAGTTGGGGGAGAAATGGGTCGCAGACAGCGGCAGAAGAGAAAGGTTAAATGAAGAAATTAAAGATTGTAACTTATGGGACCTCGAGTTATTTTTAATGAGGCAAGTATTTAGATCCCCCATAACAATTATGTGATCATAAGACGGAGAAAGGTCTTCGAGAAGTGATTCAAAGGTGTTGAAGTAGTTGATAGTAAGAGAAGGGCTGTACGCAACACCAAGAAGAAGTTTAGTATGGCGTGTTGAAATTTCAAGAAAAAGGTATTCTAGGTTACCAGAGTACGAGTTGGGAGACTGGCTTAATATTTTAAAAGTAAGGTTGTCTCTCAGGTAAATGCAAACGCCCCCGCCACCCTTATCAGTTCGGTCGTTGCGAATCAGCGTAAAACCAGGGAGATTATAGAGAGAAGAGGGAAGAGAAGGTTTTAACCAGGACTCTGACACCAGAATACCATCAACATGCACGTTGCTAAAGGATGCGAGAAGATCGGAATAGTGGGCCGGAATGCTTTGAGCATTTATGTGTACTAAATTAAGACAATTAGAATTATTAACAAATATAGATTTGAGTTCTGCATCAAGAGATTCAATGCTGTCAAGAGAAACTGAGCTACTGTATGCACTGCGGAAATCGTCAGACGAAGAGCAGGAAAAGAATTCAATATTATTATTATTGTTGTTCGGATTATTATCAGACATAAAAATAATATAATAATAAAATAATATATATAAATAATACTTTATTAATATTAAACACAAATAAAATATAATTATAATAGGCTAACGCTTAAATATCTGTATTAATATTATTTTGACCATTCCCACATTATCTGGCAGAAATAAGCTATTTTAAACAAGTAACTGTGTAACAAAATACAAGATAAAAACAATACGATATTTTATACTTCACATCACAACTATGTTAGACTACTTTAATATATAAGTCCATGGCACAGTCTATGGTTAGACATGAGCACAGATAAAAACGCAGTACAGTTGTCTATTATCCAACTTTGTCATTGATATCTCAATGACAAGTGTCAGGTTTGACATTATGCAATAAATAACAAGTGGTGACAAGCAAATATCATCATGTATTTGACAAGTCTTTGTTTTCGTAACTTTAAAAAGAAAAATACCGGCTATAATCACAGATTACTAAGAAAACTACGTATTGCTATAATTTTGGAAAAGAAATCGGATCATGAGTGTGTAAAATACATAGTTACTTATATAGACAACTACAGTGCACTCTGCAAGGGAAAATAGACTTTAAAGTGCTGAAACACAGCAACTGAGTACAAACTAACACAAACCAGGTTTAACTATTTAGCCGATGCAGATGCCTTGACCACCCGACGAGATCTAGCGGGCTTCTGATCCTGAGCACCGCTAGCCTGTGGAAATTTATCTATCAAGACCTGGAGTTCTGAAGAGATAACGACTTTTTTGCGGCTTTTATCAGGAAGCGCAATCACCACGGCTCCGTCCGCTGACCAACAGTTCTTCATGCCAAAGTGCTTTCGCGCAGCGACAAACAATTCTTGCCTTGGCTTCGTCAGAAACTCAGTAATTGTAAAGCCGCTACCTTTAAGACTTGTTTTCGAAGTCCACACCAAATTTTTCAGTTTCATAGTAGTAAACCGCACAAGTATGGGCCTTGGCTTGTCTTTTTTGACACCAATTCTATGGCAGATATCTATGCTGGAGCTATCAATACTGGCCAGTTTCAAGTGGTTGTGGAAAACATCACAAGCTGATTTCTCAACTTGCTCATTGCTCACCTCTGGTACGCCATGAAGGAGTAAGACCTTCCTTCTTGAATGTGTTTCGTGCTCATCAAAGCCAAGAGTGAGCAACTGTAGCTGCTGGCGGAGCATGGCCAGAGCTTTCCAGACTAAATCTTTAAAAGTGGAGAATTCTGTAGAGAGCGCTGCCAGGCTTCCGGAGGTACTGGAGGAGGGTGACTTTATAGAAGACTGAGTACTAGCCAAAGCCTTATCAAAGTTATCCATGCGGGACTCAATCATTGCAACAACATCTTCCATGTTTTTACTTAGCTGTGAGTGTAAATCCATGTTGTTGAGTGAAGTTACTTGCAAGTGAAAAAATTATATGCACCAGGTAATGTGGGGTTATTTATGAGTATTATACTATATCATATGCACTTTTAACTATAAGAAATATATTTAAATCGAAATTAAATTGGAGCAGTGATTAACTTAGCTGTTTATTTTAGGCCTACCCACACAGAAAGTTTTACATTCTAGTTCTACATTTATGTTTTTGATGGGATAAATAAATTGCAGGACTGACCATTGAACTTAGCACCCATTTAGATCTCACTTCTTTTGTCGCTGCAGTCAACAACCAAGGCATATATATCACAATTTTGAACTTGGCTCTCATTTTACATTTATGTTTTTGATGGGATATTATTTAACTAAATCAATTTAAGAGAAGTGGGCCTTAGAAGATTTATATGACGTGTATGCCATGACGTAGACAATATCCGAGTCTGTGGACATTATTAGTTCAACAGACCCGCGTCATATGCGAGTGTATGGCATAGCGCATAGGTACTGCACTATATATAACACTAGACATAATACACTATATATATTGTGTGCAATAAAGAATACAATAATAATAATAATAATATGTTAACTGTGTTAACTGGCTCGTTGGTCTAGTGGTTAGTATGTTCGACTGCGGCCGACAAGGTCCCGGGTTCGATTCCCGGATCGGGTCATAACAGGTATTGGGTTTGTCTGACAATAAATTCTTAGTACTAGCCCGGTGTTAGGAAGTTGGCGGTGTATCACCCCCGTGCCTCGGAGAGCACGTTAAGCCGTCGGTTGATCTCTTTCTGGTCATGTCCCATCAGGCTATAAGAGTAAACGAACAGAGAGTGCACCTGTGATTGCGTATACACTTGTGTACATATCTCCCGCGCAGATGGCTAATCTCTTTGGAGATTGGCCGTAGTGGCCGAATTTTTTTCGGGAGGACATTAAGATCTAAGACCTTCCAAAACTTTCATGTAGTGCACTTTAGGAATAAAATGTCTCAAATGTGTACTCCATTTAGGCAATACTCCAATCCGAGACATTAAGTGGTTCCAAAACAACGTTAGCAATTTTATGTGGCACTCGACTTGTATCAGTTCTTGCTTTTTCTACTTTAATGGCTGAGGGAATAGGACCGCGACTTCGTCCACGTGGAGTAATTTTTTTCCTTATTTCCATAGAAACTTATAGAGATAAAAAGTAGCCTATGTCACTCTTCAGGACCTCAACTATACCCATGCAAAAAATCACGTCGATCCGTACCTCTGTTGTGTCGTGATTGAAGGACAAACCAATAACACAACAAATAAACACACTTTCGCATTTATAATGTTAGTAGTATGATATGATACGTGGAGAATTCGCTCCTTGCTTTAGACAAGGTCTAAGAGCTTCCAAAACTTTCATATAGTGCACTTCAGGAAGAAAATGTCTTAGATGTACTCCACGTAGGCAATACTTCAATCCGAGACATTAAGAGGATCCGAAACAGCGTTAGCAATTTTATGTGGCACTCGACTTGCATCAGTTCTTGCTCTTTCCACTTTAATGGCTGAGGGAATGAGGCTTGTTGCATCCAGTGGATGAATTTATATAACTGGTACTTCACTGTCTTGTTTATTTCTTTTCCTTAGTACTATTTGTTATGGACTCCATTTTTTACACAGACAGATAAATCCGCTGCTTATTTTATAACTACAATAGTGTGTCTTGTCTGTATGTTTGTCTGTTTTAGACTGATACAGTGATAGCTTGCATCCCGGAGAAGAATTTGGATTTTTTCAACCCCAAAAATCTAAAAGTTTCACTTAACTATTGAAAAACTTAAATCTGAAACTCGTTGGCATCACCTAGTTTCATAGTAAAGTTATCCTGGTTTATTAATACATAATAACTAAGAAAGTTTCAGTTTTCAAGAGACTCTCTGCCTCTAGCAGGCTTTCGGTGAACTGTATAGTTACTCACTGAGTGGCCTTATCTTTGATGCTTTAACTATTTCACAACTCGCGGCACTAAGCGTAACTAGGGTAGATTTAAGTCGTACTTAACCTGTTTCCAAACAATGCGGCTTAGCTTAACTTTAAGTAAATTCCCAGTGTCAGATGACAGAGAACTAAGACCGTAAATATACAAATAATGCATTAACGCATAGGATTCGCCTGTCCCGATTGACGTGAATATGGAATGCCCTTCTGGTTTCCGGTACCTTCAAATCAATGAAATGAAATGAAATGATTTATGAAATGAAATGAAATGAAATGATTTATTTATTTCATGTAGGACAACTTGTGTCACGAAACGTTAAGATTCTACCACCGTTTCTACTGAGAAGAACCGGCAAGAAACTCAGCAGTTTCTCTTTTCATAGAAAAGAAGAATAGGTATCTTCTAGACAAGCGCGCTCTACCTTAGGCTGCATCACCACTTGCAAGCATTTCTGATTGCGGCCAAGCGCTAGCCTATACATTAAAAAAAAACGTACGTAACTGAACTCAGTTTGTCTGGAGTTCAAATCTAAAAACCAACACATATCAGCAGAGTGGAGTGGAGCTTAGAAACACTTTGTTTTCAAGATAAAAAGTAACCTTCCCCAGGATGAAACCTACACAGTACTTTTCGTCAACATCAGTGAAATAGATGGGCCGTGAAGGGGTTACAGTAGACAAGACACGCTCTCGTATAAAATACGATTTGTTGAAACACAATGTTATTGAAGACAGTTAATTATTCATTACTTGATAATCTCCGCGACTTCGTTCACACGTGGATAAAGGTTTCTTAATTTCTACGGGAACTCTCTACTCTTTCGGAAAAACTGTAGGAAGCAATATAAGGCTATCTTCATTCCAAATTTCAGCCAAATCAATTCAGTCATTGTGTCTTGAAGGAGTAACAAGCATCCGAACATACAAATTCACAAACATCCTAACTTCAACATTTATAATATGAGTAGGATTATGAAATTACAAACTCGACTTCACACGCCGCGCTCAAAGTGCGTTGGCCCCAAATTAGCCTATTACACTGAGTTATATAACAGATCATTGCTGGTAATGAATTAATTTATTTTATAGGCTCTTTTGAATTATATTTCGTTGTTCTAAATTGTCTTAGCACTTTGTCAAACACACGCTCCGGAATGCATGCATATTTAATGGATTCCTTGGCAAGGCAGCTTGGCAATAGTTTTCTCTAACGGTTCCATAGTTTAAAAGGATTTGTGAGATGGTGATAATTAAAAAAAAACAGACTGAGTTTGTTTTGGACTCTTCTCAGACCAGCTCCCCTATTCTGTAACTCAGTGGCTATCGAAAAATGAAAGCCACTGACATATATATTTTTTCCATTGAAGGTTTACTATGAAAAAATGAAAGAACATTTCATAGTAAATGTCCAATGGATAAAAAATATAAGTCAGTGGCTTTCATTTTTTGATAACCACTGAGTTAAAGAATCGGGCTGCTGGGCGCGCTTGAAACTCTCGTAGCTTTAGTTTTAAGATCCCGTAATCGATTATCATCATCATGCTTTATGAGTTACTAGCTGATGTCCGCGACTTCGTCTGCGTGGAATTAGTTTTTTATTTTCCATGGAAACTCTTTAATTTTCTCTCCAGGTCCTTAACTATGTCCATGCCAATCACGTCAATCCGTTGCTCTGTTGCGACTCGATTGAAGTTTATAATGTTAAGTTTGATTGGACATCAAAAAGTGTACAGTGTACCTAATTTAAATAAACAAACATTCAATTGAATTGCATATATTTCGCTGTTCTAAATTGTCTTAGCACTTTGTCAAACACACGCTCCGGCATGCATGTATGAATATTTAATAGGATTGCAGCGTGGAGGTGGGAATTATGAATCACTGTGGAGACGCTTGAGTGGAGCTATTTGAGTTATTTGAGGTACTAAATGTACCCGTGTCATAGCTTTTCGTGCACTCATGAAAATGTGAACTGCGTCAAAGGAGATGGATATGATTAACGACCTCCTTGGCGCAGTTGTGAGCGGCGTCTTATAAGTGAAAGGTCCCAGTTTTAATAACCGGCAAGGTCAAATTGGGAATTTATAATTTCTGAATTTTCCCTCGTCTTTGGGAGGCTTCAGCCGTGACTAGTAACCATCAAAGGACGAGCCGCCAAGCGATATAGCGTTTCGGAACGATAAAATGTAGAAACCGACTAGTAGATGATGTTTTTTCTATATTATAATTCTTTATTGAGGTAATCCCCAAAAACATAAAAAGGGAAAATAAAATTAAACAATTAACATATAAGTTAACTAACTATCAATTTATCAGAGGACATAAGAAAAGAAAAAATAAAAGAATTCCCCAAGCCCCGTAAGGAAATAGACCACCACCCTCCAGATCCCTCAATTAACCATTGTTAAACCTCAGTAAATAAAGGCTTTATTTATATACTATAGGTGCGACGCATTGAAATCTAGTTATTCATCATTGGACTATGTAAGTCCAAGTCCAAGTTTATGAACCGCAAATTTATTTTAGTTACGAGACCTTAGTATAAAAGAAAGAATTGTTGGAGAACAATCCAGAAGTAGGTATTATAATAAAACACTTTTAATATATTTGTACTCTAACCACGAGAGATTTAATGTAATTAGTTAATTTATAAAACTCAGTTAAACAATACTATAGTATCAAATCATTTGACCAGGCTGCAGTTACTACCGCAGCTCGTAAACAAGGTAACGATCTAAACACCGAAGGTATTCAATAATCGTTTGAGTCTCGGTGGAGACTGCCTACCGATGGTAAAACATTCGTATTTATACAAGTTATTCCAATATGGCGTCGGGAACGAACTGACGAGTGAAATACATCGAAAGAGTCAAATATCAGTACAATCGAACCTTAAACATATTTAAAACATCTAAGGTTACAGCCACTAATCTCAAAAACTTATCATCACATATAATATGAATACTTTCACAACTGCGAATCTACCACTGGTTCGGAATGCCACGTCCTAGCGAGAAGAACCAGCAAGAAACTCGGTGGCGTCTAACATCGAAAATAATTTTGACACAGCTAGTGTTGACGCCGCAACCGTTGAACAACGAAGGTACCGTTGCTCGGAAAAATACAAAATGGCGGTCGTCAACATCGTTGTTCAATCAAATAATAAATATGACAATTCGTTAATAAAGTAATTTGTGTTAGGCACGTAATAATTATCAGATATCCGCTAACAGATTCGGCCATCCGTTATTAAATGTGTCCTCACATCCATGTAACGATTTAAGTTATTTTTCATAAAAACAAAAAATATGTGATGACAATTACAACATAGGACACCTTTGTCCCATAAATGTAACGATAATAATAATAAGCTTATATTAATAATTAGCTTTAAATAGCAATATTTTGCTGACGCCTTTGTCTTGCACACAATAAGAAGGAACACCTTTGTCCACAGGAATAAATAAAACTATTAGTTTTATTTACTTCTGTACTTTTGAGACACTTTTGTCCAACAGAAATAAACAAAACCAATAATTCAGGACACTTTTGTCCAACACACAAATAAATCTACTCTTTTGAAACGCATGGAAATATATAACACTGTACTTGAGTACCTTTATTATGAAATTATGACATTTTTATTATGAAGTTACGACACTGTAATTTGTAAATAACATTAAATGTTGTATGACTACGTACCTGGATAACTTTTTTTTTTTTTAATTTTAATGACATCAATGTAAAGGACATTGTTCCGTCCCCATACGAAGTTTGCCTAAGAACCAACAGTCTTTAATATTGATTACTGGGTTCAAATAAATACCTTTTTATACTTGAGAGCAGATTAAAACAACGGACGCTTGCTAAAAAATGACTTATCTTGAGGTTATTTCAATTTTCACAATCAATCTGCTTGGACAAATAAATACCATCTTTATCCAATTGTAATAGAGCTGTAATGTTTCTTACGATACGGATCTAGCGCTCAAGCGGTGGTATTGCATATTATTTTAACCTGTAAGTTATTGATCTGTGGTTAATAATCGAGAAATGGAAACGTATAGTATCAATTTAATACCCATTTATTTATTTTGTAATTAATTTGAAGTGTCCGTTGAATTATAATATTTGAAATAAAGGTTATAAAATAAGCTAAGAATTACTGTATATTTCAAACACGTGTTGATTCTTAGGCGAACTTCGTCAATGACCTTTATATTAATATTGTTTTGTACAATATTGATCTGACTTTCGTAAGCGCTTTTGTAATTCTCACTTCTGTGCTTTGGTGACACTTTTGTCGTCCAAGCAAGGACACCTTTGCCCAACAAAAATAAATAAAACCAATAACGCTTTTGTGACACCTTTGTCATCTAAGCAATAATTCAGGACACCTTTGCCCAACATGTTATATGTAGGGAACATTTCCTGGACCCCATGTTTAAGGCACTTAAGATATTTATTTATCCTGTATTTACATTAAAGAAATTTGCATCTTTGTCAAAAAAACTACTTTATAATAAGAATGCATTTGAAGTGAGTTAATAATATTGCATGCCATTCGATGTCAGATTGTATTACACCGTATTATTATATAACATTATATAGATCAAGGTCAGGCAACCTTTGGTGAGACGTTCGAATAAGATACGTAGGGTAGTGTGGCAGAATACAATACAAGTTATAATAAGTAAGAACATAATATAAAAAATATAATAGACGTATTGCATATATACATTACATGTAAATAAAATATAGACAACAATAATAATATTACACATTAACATACACAAATTACACATATATAAATAAAATTAAAAACGCATCGTAACGAATTACGATAGAAGTATAATTTATGTATTATGGCACGACTTGGTTAAGGAAATATTCTTTGAGACAATTTTTAAAAAATAGGCAAAGATTTGGAGTTTCTAATATTTTTGGTAGAACGCAGCTGCATATGGCGAACGGCATCGAGAAACTTGAAACGTTCTTTATGATAGCTGGGAGTATGAGGAGCATATAGGATCGAGAATAGTAAAGAAAGAACATAAAAATTTTTCCGGATGTCGACCTCGTCGGTAGCACGGCACAGGGGCATACGTAACCGGTGGCTGCTCTGGCAACACCTGTCGTCACGCGGCTGGCCGTGCTGGTGATGCCCGGAGCGCCCTCTGAGCGCTGCCCGGAGCGCCCGCAAGACGCGCAGATCGAAGGGCCCCCGAAGCGCCCGCGAGGTCCGCCGGCGAAGCGCCCGCGAGGTCCGCAGGCGAAGCGCCCGCGAGGTCCGCAGGCGAAGCGCCCGCGAGGTCCGCAGGCGAAGCGCCCGCGAGGTCCGCCGGCGAAGCGCCCGCGAGGTCCGCCGGCGAAGCGCCCGCGAGGTCCGCAGGCGAAGCGCCCGCGAAGCGCCCGCGAGGTCCGCAGGCGAAGCGCCCGCGAAGCGCCCGCGAGGTCCGCAGGCGAAGCGCCCGCGAGGTCCGCCGGCGAAGCGCCCGCGAGGTCCGCCGGCGAAGCGCCCGCGAGGTCCGCCGGCGAAGCGCCCGCGAGGTCCGCAGGCGAAGCGCCCCTCGAGGCGCTGCTCGGAGCGAGAGAACGGGCTGTGCAGAGCCCGCCTTGGCGCAGCGTACGTCACATGAAACAAAATAAGAAACCATGAACATTTCCGTTCGGTCTTTCTAATTATTGATGGGTCTGATTACTTAGCAATTAATCCGTATTCCTGTATTAAGGCAACGTGAATCATATCCCACTTCTGAACTGTTGGAGAACAATCCAGAAGTAGGTATTATAATAAAACACTTTTAATATATTTGTACTCTAACCACGAGAGATTTAATGTAATTAGTTAATTTATAAAACTCAGTTAAACAATACTATAGTATCAAATCATTTGACCAGGCTGCAGTTACTACCGCAGCTCGTAAACAAGGTAACGATCTAAACACCGAAGGTATTCAATAATCGTTTGAGTCTCGGTGGAGACTGCCTACCGATGGTAAAACATTCGTATTTATACAAGTTATTCCAATATGGCGTCGGGAACGAACTGACGAGTGAAATACATCGAAAGAGTCAAATATCAGTACAATCGAACCTTCATCAATAAATAAATTAACAATCTTTTAACTTTTGTAACAATTAATTTCAACTGTAAACGCAAAGCTGACAGAATAATCTCAAAAAATGTGTTTGCATTAGTTTTATTACATCACTGTACCCACCAAAGAATTAGGAACGTCTTTTGGTAACAACGAAGTTATCATAAACTGTAACTTGAATTTTTAGACAATTTCAACTCATTTCCTGTTCAAAACTAAAGCACTATAGCATTTCGAATTTATCTCCTTATAATTCAACGAGCACATCTTATATTTCCCGGGGCCATTAAGCTGGAACAAGAAAGGAATAGAGCAGTAGCACAGTCTAAGGAAATACATTTTTTCCTACCAGTCGTTCGAGTGAGGCGTCTAGACAGAGAAACTCTGCGGGGTGACAGGGGCGTATCGGAGGAAACTGGCAGAGTTATCCAAATTTTCAAGCAAGCAATTTTGGCAAGAAATTCAAATATATTTTTTAAGTAAAAATCAAGTTAAGACATTAAATCCAAATTTCTAGCCAATCTAAATTACACGGAAACTGAAAAGTTTATAAAAACTATAATTTAAATAATCAAGATATTGCTACTCACAAACGCAAACACACACACACAAACACATTACTCACGAACGCACATACACACATACACACTCACACATGCTCAAATGCATGTAAACACTTCTACGATGTATATATTATATTATATGTATATGGTATGTATTATATTCTTCTAATAAACTAACCCTACTAACACTAGAATAAGAACAATTTATAAGTAACTTATTAACTATCGAAAACAAAAGACCGTTAAGTAATACAGAAAATATTGTGACAAGAGGGTAAGCAGTCAACTACAAAAACAAGCTGCGCTTAGTGTAGTTGATAGCAAAAACATTAAATTGTGACCTGTAAAATGTAGAAGTCGGTAAAAATGTATTAAGTTTACCTTTGTAATAACTTTACTTTACAGTTATGCTGAATAAATATTTTCATTTCATTTCATTTCATTTCAAATTATATCACTCTAATGTCAATTTTGTATGCAGTTTTCTACCTCTCCCAACCATAGATGAAAGTACTGTGCCTCAAAGTGCTTGTTCGTAGTGAAAGTGGTAACCACAGCCAAAGTGAAGTTAGAGAAAGACTAGAGAAAACTCAGAAATTATAAATACCCACATTGATCCTATCCAAAATCAAACCCGGAACCTCGGTCGTGGTAGTCGTGTCTTTCATTTGTATGAGCATCGACCTACTGTATGTAGGTATTTAAAGCTACTCTGTGGCAGAAGCAAAGGATCGAGCGCCACATAAAATTGCTAACGTAGTTTCTGAACCACTAAATGTCGCAATTTGAGCTATTGCATACGTGTCAGCCTTCGTTTCAGGCTTCGCTTGCCAAAATAGAGCCAAAAAACTTCCGGTGCGGGTCTTTTACGAGGCGGAGTCGATATTTTTACGTTAAAAGTGCATTTTTTGCGCACACACTTAGCTAATGAATCGTGTGCAATCGTCTGTATATTTAGTCACATTGAAGTTCTCGAAATTTAAACCAAAAACTTTTGATACTCATATGTTTCTACTTTAATGGGCCTATGTACTTAAATGGGCCGTACAAGCATATCACACAGATAGACAGACGGACAGACAGACAGACATTCATACATATCAGCAACATTATTATTACCAGATTAATATTACTGGAATGTACGTAAAAAACGGTAAATGGTCTCACAAACCATTTGGCAAGTCATTATGGTCATATTTTTCTATAGCACTATAATAAATTGTAAAATGTGTTGTAGTTCATGCTATTTTACATGTGCATACAAGTCATAAATAAAAAAATTAAAAAAAAACAACTGCCTCTGTTAAATTAGATTTTTATTACATGATATTTTTTTGTGAATTACTGGATATTGAACTATAGTGTTATATATTTTTGGAATCTACTCTTCATTTTCTAGATGATTAATCATCATAGTTAGTTAATCTTATTACCGATATTTTTTTTTCAAATTTAGTTTTTAATGCGGGACCATGGTCACCCCATCAATTTTTTTTAAAATTTTACTAACCTATGTCACCCGGAATAAGCTAGGAATTCTAACGATACCTTATTTATCAAAATCGGGTCAGACGTATAGAAGTTATGGTGGAGTATACAAACTCACATACTGTATGTATGTGAGTATGTAGTACAGTAGTACAGTAGTACATTCATACATACATACATACATACATACATACATACATGAACCCTGAAAACAATATACTCCTTTTTTCAGGCAGTCGTATAAAAATATATATTGTGGTGCGACATACAGCATTGCAATATGCAATGTATTTTTGAGCGCTTTTAGAGTAATTAAGATTAGGTTTCCTCACTTTATTTTCTTACACCGATAAAAAAGTGATAAATTAAATCAGAACTAAAAATGCATATAACTCCGAAAAGGTACTGGTACATGCCCGGGGGTAAGGGGGTAAATACTTGACCCTCTAATTCTTGACCGCTTCTCTAATATCAACGCTTATTTATAACTTTACGGTCTTGAATTACTATCGCAAGATTGGTTTGATGAAATGAGTTTAAAAAACCGCAAACTTTCAAATATTAACGTGAACTATTCGATGCCACAATTTGAGTAAGACCGATTTTTCTTCAACCGATTTTGATAAAATTCGGTACATAGATAAGTGGCACCCTGAAAACTTACTTACCCAAGAAACAAAGAAGTTCCCAATATAATAAAAAAAATCTTAATCCAGGCGGACGAAGTTGCGAGCATCATCTAGTAATTTAATGTAATGTGATGTGTTTAAAAACCGCAAGCCTCCAAATATTAAAGCTAACAAAACGCTCATTAACCGGACTCCGTTGACCCGCGAACTATTTGAGGCCACAATTTGAGTAAGACCGATTTTTCTTCAACCGATTTTGACAAAATTCGGTACATACATAAGTGGCACCCTGAAAACTTACCCAAGAAACAAAGAATTTCCCAAAATAATAAAAAAAAACCTTAATCCACGCGGACGAAGTTGCGAGCATCATCTAAATAGTTATTTAATGTAATTTGATGTGTTTAAAAACCGCAATCCTCCAATTATTAAAGCTAACAAAACGCTCATTAACTGGACTCCGTTGACCCGCGGACTACTTGAGGCCACAATTTGAGTAAGACCGATTTTTCTCCAACCGATTTTGTCAATATTCGGTACATATATAAGTGGCACCCTGAAAACTTACTTACCCAAGAAACAAAGAAGTTCGCAACATAATATTAAAAGCCTTAATCCAAGCGGACGAAGTTGCGAGCATAATCTAGTAATTTAATGTAATGTGATGTGTTTAAAAACCGCAAGCCTCGATATATTAAAGCTAACAAAACGCTCATTAACCGGACTCCGTTGACCCGCGAACTATTTGAGGCCACAATTTGAGTAAGACCGATTTTTCTCCAACCGATTTTGACAAAATTCGGTACATACATAAGTGGCACCCTGAAAACTTACCCAAGAAACAAAGAATTTCCCAAAATAATAAAAAAAAAACCTTAATCCACGCGGACGAAGTTGCGAGCATCATCTAAATAGTTATTTAATATAATTTGATGTGTTTAAAAACCGCAATCCTCCAAATATTAAAGCTAACAAAACGCTCATTAACCGGACTCCGTTGACCCGCGAACTATTTGAGGCCACAATTTGAGTGGGATTTAGTCGTAAACTAAACTGGAATGCCCATTGTTGGAACGACTGGCCGCGGGTTCCGTACGTAGGTACAATTTTGCGGTCCATTTGCGACCGCACAAAATGGTATTTCGCTAGCGGGCGGTCAGATATTGTATTGTGGGCTCACACTAACTTTACCACCTCCGACAATGCCTAGTGTATTTTTTTTAAATTCAATATGTTTGTTTTGTTTATCTATATAGCAGTTGCTTGATTATCATATTTTTTTATTTCTTTATTAGTTATATGGTACACAAAACAGGAAATAACTAAAAAAATACAGGTAAGTATTAAATGATATATATATATATATATATATATATATATATATATATATATATATATATATATATATATATATATATATAAATTTAATATAAATAAGTATAAATTAAATCGGTTCTAAGTTAAAACCCAAAACATGTGCACACATCATGACTTATACACAGAATATACTATAAACTAAATATAAAAGACTAGTGAATTAATTAATATGGAAATAAATAGATATCTAAGTGTTTACATAATTTCTCTGATACAAATCAGAGAAATAATTTATACAATTGATTAGCAAATACAATAATATTTCAATCTTACGAAATCTTAACTAAGGAGTTACTTAAGCGACTCTGAGTGCGGCAGTATGTAAGTCAGTATGTTTTTTTTAAAGACATTTAAGCAACCTATCATTTAAGTAGGTAATTTATGAAGCAACCGCCGAGCTCTTGCTGCTGATATAGCTACAAGCTGATCCGCTCTGATTTTGCTCATGTGAAATGAATTTAAATCAGTTCAGATCAAGCCAAGAATCAGCCAGAAAAAGGTGGCCAAGTTATCGCTAAACCAATCTAAATCTGACAAGAGAGTCGTTTTTGTGGAACGAAGTTCCTGGGACGATGCGGAGGGGCACCCTAGCCGGCGCCCGTAACGAAAAAGACGCCCGTAACGAAAATGCGTGGAGTAAGATTTTTTCGAAAACAAAAAGTCTTAAATATAATATACTACATTCGAAATTAAACTTTTATGCTTTAGTCTTAAGGTTTATTTATTGATAATTATATATTAATATTATATATATATAGTATATATATTTTAAAAAATATTCATAAAAAATAAATACTCGTTTTCCCTTCTATCGGCAGTGCATAAGACTGCCAATTTTAGTTTTTTTCGATAAAAATCAAAAATTATTTTATAAAATTATCTTAACACTTTTATTTTATTCACAATGAACCATATTTTTTTTTTAATATAGACCTTATCACTAAAGCATTAAAGTTTAATTTCGAATGTAGTATATTTACATTTAAAACCTTTTGTATTCGTAACAACTCGACATCGAACTGCATGTCGGTGACGCCGTGAATCCACATTTTTACCCCCTACCAAAAAGTGTTCAACGCGCCTATAGAAGTTTTCACTTTAAAAATCATAATAAAAAATTTATACCTGAATAATTATTTTCTTATAACCTCGACTAGAACTTGAAATTAATATTTATGTAATAAGGAACTTCGTTCCTATTTGGTGTCCCATGACACCACACTTGTTTTTATTTATTGTTTGCACTGAGTCTTACAGTTTGTAAGCCTCATTGTAAACTCAACTAATATCCTACAAAATTGTTTATGGAGGGTTCGATCCCCAAAGTAGTTATAAGTAACTGGGCAGGTAACATCGTGCTCAGGGTAAGCCCTGTGTACAATGTTACCTACTGAAATGGACTTGGTACAGTGTAGAGCTAGTAGTGAGCTTCTAGCTCATCATCATCATCCCTTCAACCGCTAGAGACATCCCTAGCCAGGTATTTAATTTCAGTGAATTTCATTTGTTGCAAAGAAGCGATTATTAAAAACGGTTCAGATTTTATTTTATTTAAAGAATTTCGTTAGGAAAATCCAAAAAAAAGTTAAATTAGCCTCCTATTTCGCAAGGATAAAGCGAAGTGGAAAAGCTAGTGACATTTCAAGGCCCTTAAACTAACTCTAAACAAACTAACAATTCCAAGACAAGTCCTTTACAAACTAGACAAACTTGTGCAAACTATGCAGCACCCAGCATAGCGGTAGTTTGTAAGTAAAATATTTTTGAAGGCCCCTCTAGTTTTGAAGAGGTTATCGAATTCTTGAGATGCGAAAAGTTTTAAGTTTTATCAAACAAAATAAGAAGATTGCTTCGTACCGGAATTCTATATCGGTGGGCAGAGGGTATAGGAAGTAGACTCGGTCGAAGCCTCCCACCTGACTTTAACCCATAGATAAAATAAGACCTTACCTTTTTTTATCCACTACAAGTTAGCCCTTGACTGCGATCTCACCTGATGGTAAGTGACGATGCAGTCTAAGATGGCAGCGGACTAACCTGTTAGAGGCATGGCAGTTATATTAAACGCATACCCCTATTCGGTTTCTACACGGCATCGTACCGGGACGCTAAATCGCTTGGCGGCACGTATTTGCCGGTAGGTTATCCATAAACTTTAACTAACTTTAACTTTAAATATTTACTAAGTATTGACCTAACCTAAGTTTTCTTTATTTGTAAAATTTTCACTGCACCTTTGACAAATGTGGCCAAATCAAGTCATGGACAGGAAAATAACGGACCTTATAGACATAATTTTATGTAAAATATACCTAGTTTTTGATAAAGAAAATAGGTGAAAGAAACTGGTATTTTTCCGCGCCATCTTCCTCCAAAAACTTTGGGTTGACGCCTTAATGGAAAGATATGTGAAGTGATATATTATCAGCTACAAAATAACTATTACAGTAAAAGGTCACGTTGCATTACAAAAAAAATACGTAAGTAAGCGCTTGTTGAATTGTTATTTAGGTGATTTTAACTTTGAAAAGTTCAAATCACCTAAATAACAAATATAATAAAAGTGTATCCGTCTTAGATCTGCCCGTCTATCTGTTTTTATACGGCCTTCAAAGTCAAAGTCTTTTTTTTCTCTCCCAAAAGACGTAATATCCATATACCCTGTTAGTTTATGTCGAATACCCATTTTAAGATATCTATTTAAGTAAAAAAAATGCGTCGGATTTTGAACATGTGCAATGCAGTATTTTATACAAAATTCCAACTACTTGTCAAACACACAATTTGGTCCAAAATCAAAATCAATTTATTTGTTATAACAACACTTATTTCATGCCGCTAGAGGCGTACAAATATTGGTCTTAAACCTTAAATTAAACAATTATCTCAGCATAATAATACATTGTTGCTGATTATAGAAATTAATAGTAAATTATATCTAATTACATTTTATTAACTATATATATATACTATACTTAAATATAATGTAAAGACATTATCTTAATTATAAATATAATATGAGGACTAATTGGAACTAGTTATTTAGTCCTCCCAAGGATGCTACTGCAGATGGCATACCTAGGATGTTTCCACAGTATTTTTTAAAACAAAACTGTCACAGACATGGTCACGGGCACCATCTAGTATTTTCTTTTCTTCATAATGAGTTTTTTTTGTAAGAGACTCGAGTTATATAGCTTTTCGTCTTATTTTCTAAATAGGCCATTCATCAACGTAGAAATCGAAAGATTTTGCGCTTCAAATACCATGAATAGTAGCAAAAAATTGTGGAGCAGCGAATTTCTCAAGAGCACAATGAGAACGCGAGTCCGAAGACATCAAACAATCTTTAAGAATAGGAAGTGAAGAAATGTTTGGCTCGAGGCGCCACGACTTCGAACTTTTGCATGCCACGACCTACATAAAATTGGAAATTTTATAAAGAAATGAACACTATAAATTTTTTTTAAGATGAAGGCGGGCTAACTTGTGTCATGATTTTCTAGTTTTATATTCTGTGGTACGACATTCGCAATAAATATAAGACTTGAACCCAGGACCGTAAAATAAATTAATTAAAAAATAATGGTATTCTGATTGACAATCAGTGTGCTTCCTAACAATTGAGCGCGAAGGACGAAAAAACTGCTGGTTGATATATTTTGTTAGATAATTAAATTAGGTACTTTATGAATATAATAATACTAGATGATGCCCGTGACTTCGTCCACGTGGATTAAGGTATTTTGATTCCCGCGGGAACTCTTTAATTTTCCGGGATAAAAAGTACCAGATGTCCTTCCCCGGGATACAATCTATCCCTGAACCAAATTTCATCAAAATAGGTTGAACAGATGGGCCGTGAAAGCGTAGCAGACAGACAGACATACTTGCGCATTTATAATATTAGTATGGATATGGACTATTTTAAGCATAGATATATATATGTAGCTACTAGATGGGCCCTTTCATAGAAAAAAAGTTGGCGTCCAACTTGTAGGGCATGCCCCTCACCTGTATAAGCCTGTCCTTGTCACTGCCATAGTGCTGTCCCGCTTTTTAGATCAAATGGCGTAAGTAAAATATAAATGATTTATCACACTTTGGGGGCTCATCATTAATATACACATAGCATGATTTCATTTAATTTTATTCAGATAAGGATGAAGTAATTAGATCAGTTAGGAGGGCAGTGATTTTCACACTAGGATTGCCTGTATCATGGAAATCAATTCCTTCAGTAAATAAACAAATAAAGGGATTTCAAATAACACAGAAAACAACCAAAATTACAAGATACACGAAAACTTGTAGACTGAATACTATAAACACCAATTTGTGTCGTAGAAAATCCCAAAAAGGGCATCGTAATGCTGATATTATGGTGTAGATGCACCATACACCACCAACATCCATCCATCCAAACTTTATAATATTTACATATATGCTTCGGCATCCCGCAAAACAAGCAAATAATAGAAAAATCCTTATTTCAGAGGAAAATGCAAAATAAATTAAATTCACAATCTGTACTCTCTTAGTTAAGAATGAAATGAATGAAACGTTTATTAACAGACTACAAAAGTGCATAATGGTTAGTTAGACTTAACCTATGTTAGTAATTCTAAAAAAAACTACAATAATAATCTCTTCTTAATGGTATAAAGATACATTTAACGGTCCAAGATCCCAGAGCCGCCAGACCTTACTTATTTACTGAGAAAAAAAAATTGTGTAATATAGTAGCTTTGGTACGTAGATTTAACGTACGCATACTCGCAAATTTGGGACGACGGCCAATTTATAGTTATAAGGTACTTTAAAGTGTCTGGCAGAAAAAAACGGCCCACGGCATGAGTTTGGGAGTATTGATTATTAACAATATTCTGTAAAACATACATAAAAATCAGCACTCAGAAAATAATTAAAGTAAGCAACGTTTTCACTTAGCACTTTATAAATTGGCCGTCGCCCCAAATTTGCGAGTATGCGTACGTTAAATCTACGCACCAAAGCTACTATATTACACTCATTTTGTTTCTCAGAAAATAAGTAAGGTCTGGCGGCTCTGGGATCTTGCTATATAATGTAGATAATACATTACATGGGCGGGCGGAATACAATGAGCATTAGCGTCACGAACATGACTACGAATGCGATTAGGCGATATGATTTTTTTCAAAATTAATGACAGCAGCGACAGTTCTGTGCGATGTGACAGTCACGCGACGAGGGTAGGCAAATGTTAAATTGAAATGCGGGTTTGCGTGAATTTATTTTATTCGTCTGTTTATGGAGGGTAGAGGTGAGGAGGAACATCTCTGTATATGAAAAGTGACCGTCGAGATGCATTAAATTGGATGCGCCACATTAGCAAAAGGAAGCGCCAAATATTATTAGAGTAGGTTTGAGAAATAAACAAGGAAAGAAAACATTCATCATTATTTTCTATAATAATAATAATAATAACAGATCCAGAAGGCTGTACTCCTGGACACGGCTCGCATCGTCAGGAGGTTCCTCTCTCTGGAGCCCTGACCGTCGGTTTCTTGGAACCTGTTCCCGAGACCGATGGAACGCAATTTTTTATATTTTTAAATGTATTATTTTTTTATTTTTGTTGTAATAGTTAAATATTTAAAAATGTAAACAATATGGACCTAAATGAAATAAAAGAATAATAATAAATTCTTTATTGACAAAAAGGTAGTTACAATATATTTACCAATTTTACAATGAAATCCAACTAATCTAATTATTAATAGATCTATCTAATAATAAATCAATTCTTTATTATTTTGTATAACGTAAGTTGTTGAAATCTTAAATAATTAAATTTTTTAACTCGGCATACTTCACTTCATCTTCAATTCATCTTCATTTCATTCATGCCATACCCCTTGCCTACCCCAGCGCCATCGTGGAAGGTTTTTGAACTGGTATTTATAGCAATCACTGGACACTTTTTCAACTTTTCTCCCTTAAGAGATGATACTCCTTACCTCTACCCTCCATACCTCTGTTCTCGACTGAGCGTGGTTCTCTGCATCTTTTTAACGACCTCCCTGGCGCTGTGTTGAGCGCTGTTGTCTTAACGTGCGGATGTCCCGGGTTCGGGGTTAATTTGGGGTTTTATAAATAATTTCAGAATTTTCTCTGGTCTGGCCTGGTGGGAGGCATCGACCGTGGCTAGTTACTACCCTACCGACAAAGACGTACCGTCAAGTGATTTAGCGTTCCGGTACGATTCCGTGAAGAAACCGACCAGGGGTTTGGGTTTAATATAATTGTTATGCCCTTAACATTAGGTAGGGTCGCGGTCATGGGCTAACTTTTAGTGAAAAAAAACTCGTTTTCATGTCTATCCATCTTGGTGAGTGCAACATTATCATCATCTTATTTTATCTTTATCTCATCGTATTACAGTACAGCTCACTGCGCTATCTGTCTGCCAATTCGCACTTGGCCAATGTGGTGGACTATGGCCAAACCCTTCTCATTCCAAGAATAGACTCGTATTCAGTAGTCAGCCGGTAATGGGTTGATAAGAGAGAGATAGAGAGATTAATTGTATTTAAATTTTTTCACTAATTTTAAAGGCAATCCCTTGAATTTTTGTGTGAAGCTTTTTTAGTAATAAATACAATATTAAATATAATTTTAATTAATGGTTTCTTATTATTGAAATCTTCCAAGAAAATACAAAATTTTAAATCTCAATAAAAGCAACCTTATTTAATTTCCCACGGAAAACTCTTTTGACATTTTCGCAGAATTCGTAAAGTTATTTCAGGGCGGACTAAGAGAAGATGAATAATTTATTGGGTTGCATTTTTACTTTCGCATCCCTGAATTTCAAAATAAAATCTAGGAAAATAAATTCTTCTCTATGTGAAAAATGCTTTGGTAATACAAGGACTTGTTTTGTTTTGGAGAAGAACAGCAAGAATTTATTGTTTTATCTTCACCGTAGGAAAATATTCCTTGTAAGACTATTTCTTATAAAGTATAACGATGGAAAAGAAATAATATTTATTGCCTCTCGGATGTCAACTGGAGGTGTGTTTGATATTGCATACCCATTAAAATAATTATAATACCCATTAATAAGTACATGAAATCATCGATGTTGAAATAGACAGTCTTATTCAAAAAATTATTAAGCTAATTTTTAGAAGTTTGACAACACTAGCTTGTTTATTCAGTTGAAGTTCAAAAATAAAAGTGAAAAAGTTGCTTTTATAATCTATGATGACTATTATAAATGCGAATATATGGACCGATGGAAGTTTGTTACTCAATCACGTCAGGCTGCACGGATCTGTATTTAATTTGGCACAAAGATAGAATATAGTCTGGAATAACACATAGGCTACTTTTTATACCAGGAAAATAAAGAGTGGGGACCAAAAAACCTCAATCCACGCTGACGAAGTCGCGGGAATCAGCTAGTTATTCATAAAACCATCGTCTAAAAATTCACATAAGTACTTATTTGTCATAGGGGGCTGTCTAAAGCAACCCACATACAAATGTACTGTTTAATAATCTAATAAATTTCTTAGATACTAGTAAACGAATAAAGGTTCAAAAGGTAACAGATAGACAGACCAAAACACTTTCGCATTTATAATATCTATTAGATGATGTCCGCGACTTCGTCCGCGTGTACGCTATTTCAAATTCCTGTGGGAATGACTCTTTGATTTTCCGGGATAAAAAGTAGCCTATGTCACTCTCCAGCTTCTCAACAAAACACATGCAAGGAATCACGAAACATCTAAAACATCAAAACTCAATAACGATATATCTAATCGCCAAATTGTGGCCTTGGTTATTAAGTTATGATTCCTTCGTAATATTTACGGGGGATTTTTCATTTTTCGCAACATAATGTATATATGTCACCGTAAGATTGTAAAAACCGTCAGATTATAATCTGACTCGTAATAAAGTGTCGAAAGATTACAATTTAACGCATTATTTTCCGTTAGATTGTAATCTGTTAAGTTTATTAACTCGATAGAATCTACTATCACTACCTGATTTTTTATGTTTAACCCTAACCTAACCTACATGAAACAGACAAGAAATGTAAATACAATGAATATTTCAAAAATTGACACTCAGAACACAGTAAACGACAGTTTACAATTTCGCGAGTTAGATTATAATCTAACGGTTTTTACAATCTTACGGTGACATATACACACCTAGCTATGTCTCTCTAGCACTAATCGAATACCACTTGTATTCGATTAGTGCTAGACATACAACCATACAACGTCAAAACCCATTCACCACGGAATGTATCGATTTTGAGCGAGCGACGTTCGAAACGAATTTAATCGGGAACCACTCGCATTTCTCACTACGAAAGCGATTCGTAGGTAATCGAAATCGTGATTTTAATTGCAGTTCTTTTATGTTTCCGACTAATTGAAATGGACGCGTTTGATATTATTTTTGTATTGATTTCATGATATATGACAAAAATTATAAAATTATTTTATTTTAACTACAACGTAACAATAAATAAAATAAATAAATAACTTTTATTTCAGACCATAGAATCCATATAAAGTGTTAGTAATAAAAATAAAATTTCACACATTCATAATTGATTAATACTTATCTGAATATTTCAACATTATTAATAAACTATTTATCATTTAATTAAATAAAGTAAACAATAAAGTTTTTATTCATTTATTTATTTAAACTTTCGGGCATGCGTTTCTAACTTTTCGTTTGTGCATTCTAAGCAATTAAATAACTATTGCTGGATTTTTATAACGAAATAAAAGTCCAAAAAACACCAGAGAACATACACATGCACACACACTCACTCTCATTCACACACACAGTACAAATTATCGTTTCCTTCCGAAACGGGCGCTTTGAGTAGACGTTTTGTCTTGTTCGATCGTTAGCATCCTTTAGCCTTATCGAAACCGAATAACAGGTATAAGAAAAATAAAATTACTCTTTTTAAATTACAGGCTTAAAGCAATTCTTTGAAAGAAGATATCATTTATTCAGTAAATCAAGGAACACTCTATTTCAAGCATCGTTAAAGGATTACGTAAATAAGTTAATTGGAACGTTCAACGTCAGAAACATGAGTATTATAGACAAAAAGGTGTTCTGTATCACTTTGTAAGATAATGACTCTTATTGTAAAAGGAAGAAAGATAATTTTCCTTTGCGTCTTAGAATAAACTCATATGAGCATGTTAATTAGGCAATTATTGACCTATTTATCTTTAATGGTTAGGGAAAATATTTAAAAAATACAACTGCCCTGCCAAAAAAACGAACTAAAAAGTTAATAATCTAAATTAATCTAGTTAAATTCGAATCTTATTTATTATTTTTTTGTGAATCACTGGATGTTGAACTGTAGTGTTATATATTTTTGGAATTTACTTATCATTTTCTAGATGATGATTTAGTTAATCTTATTTTCGATTATTTTTTTTCAACTTTAGTGTTTAATGCGGAACCATGGTCACTCCATCAATTTAAAAAAAAAATACTAGCTAATGTCACCCGGAATAAGCTAGGGATTCACGATACCTCATTTATCAAAATAGGTTCAGGAAGTTATGGTGGAATATACAAACTCACATACATCTATACATACTCGTACATACATACATACATACATACATACATACATACATACATACATACATACATACATACATACATACATACATGAACCCTGAAAACAATATACTCCGTTTTTCAGGCAGCCGTATAAAAACACACTACGTACAGAACAGGAGAAAGCGTTCACTCGGAATGCCCGCTTCGTAGAGGAAATATGTTTCGTCCTGTCATGGTAATCTGTGCCACATGTAAGTTTGTAGTGTGTTTTCAACATAAATGTTGACGAAAATAAAGTAGTCGGTGCAAACAAAAGATCACATCCAACCGTTGCTCTGCGTTGCGACGTGATTGAAGGACAAACCAGGGCCCATAATTCAACAACTTTTGCTTTTAAAATGATATTGAAACAGAAGCACGAATTTTACAGCTTCATCATATAGATAAATTCTATCGTAGTTCATCGTATCCGAATGCTAAATCGCTTGGCTATGTTGCGAGAGCTCTAAGTCGTCACGACCAAAGCTTTCCACCAGAACAAATCAGAGAAATTTCAGTATTATAAATTCCCAAATTGATCCTGCCGGGCATTGATCCCGGGATCTCCCACTAATAAGACCACAGCGCTCACCACTGCGGCTGATTTTACAGCTACTTAATAGAAATAGGTCGAAAATTAATAACTTTATTTAAACAACACTAAATAGGTACTTACCTTCCCCCTTAAAGCGCAGTCAACAAACTTTTCCCTCTCAACGCTTGTCATAGTTGCAGCCAACGAACCAGAAACAACTAGTGACCCCAAACTATAACACTTTAACAATCTAAAGCTCTCGGACTTTACCAAATTCCCAAACGACTCCGACTCAGTAAACTGGGGCATTGTGTTAAATACAACAGAGGACTATTATAATTATTATTTATTACCAGACTAGCTGAAGACTGCGACTTGGTCCGCGTGGAATAGGTTTTGCAATACCCATTTTTTTTATCCACTACAAGTCAGCCCTTGACTACCATCTCACCTGATGGTAAGTGATGATGCAGTTTAGATGGTAGCGGGCTAACCTGTTAGGGGCATGGCAGTTATATTAAACCCATACCCCTATTCGGTTTCTACACGGCATCGTACTGGAACGCTAAATCGCTTGGCGGCACGTCTTTGCCGGTAGGGTGGTAACTAGCCACATCCGCGGCCAGGCCTGACCAGGGAAAATTCAGAAATTACAAATTCCCAAATTGACCCTGCCGGGGATCGAACCCGGGACCTCCGCACGTTAAGACAACAGCGCTACACACTGCGCCACGGAGGTCGTCAAAATAAGTCCGAGTCGTCCCGTGGAAACTTCTTAAATTTCCGGGATAATTTCAGTAGCCTTATGTGTTATTTCAGACTATAATCTATCTTTGTGTCAAATTTAATCCAGTTCAATTCATTCATTCCAACTTTCTCATTGATAATATAAGTATAGACTTTAATTGCAACTATGAATACAAAATTTGATAACAGTGTGAATATAATGATTTTTGTAAGTTTTTCGATATCATGAAGGATGTTTCAAAATGGAATCACGATAGCGAAACACTGATACACACTTCCGCTTCATTCGTACATTCGACGCTACAAGCTTTTTTTACTTTAACAATTTAAAAACATAGAGCTTCAGCAGAAAAGTATAAATGTTAGAAATATTTTCACCAACGGCTCAAGCACAATCAGTGCGAGAACGTTTTCTCGTAATTTTGGCATCGATAACTTAACGAACTTCTTTTTCAACGCTTTTTTTCGCGTGTCACAGGTTTCTTGTTTTATGCCATCTAACTGAAAAATCTTGGTGGTAGTTCTGGGGTACCGCTGCAGCTACGCTTCAGGAATCAAATAAAATCCAAGAAAATATCAACTCATGGCATCGTGGATAGAGCAACAATAAACCGCAGCCCGCAAGTAATCACTGAGCTTGGACACAAAAAGGATCAGTATTTATCGCGGGAAGGCCGCTATAAATAGCGCTAGTGAGGCCATTTCATTGTGAATGCATCATACAATAAATACCTAGGACTAAAATCATAACCCTCTCTTTCGGCTTTGCCGTAGGGTAAAAAGGTGAAACTAAAAATGCCATCGCGGATAGAGCAACAATAAACCGCAGCCCGCAAGTGATCACTGAGCTTGGACACAAAAAGGATCAGTATTTATCGCGGGGAGGCCACTATAAATAGCGCTAGTGAGGCCATTTCATTGTGAATGCATCATACAATAAATACCTATCTATTGGGCGCATATATTTTGTCGTTTAAGGACCACCGCACTTACTTCAGCTCTTAGTTCACTGCAAAAGCAAGATTTTACCTGCATGGGTAAATAAAGTAATATTCAGTCAGAATGCACAGCCGATGCATATCGAGTCAACTTGATCGCCAATGTAAATGGTTCATCCGAGAACTGAACCAGGTTACCAATTTTTTTTTGTGTAGGAGGGCAATCATAGTCATCCGACTCCAAATCCTACCTAAGAGTACTTAAGTATTTTTAGCTGCATCAGTAAAATTTCGTAACACAATATAATTTCTTTTATAATTTTAATGCTTTTGTAAGCAAAATAATGTTAAAGCGACACTCTTTTCTGTCGGATTTTGTTCTACATGCTTTATCGAAAGCAAGCATAGTAAAAGCGGCAAAATATCGTTGTCCCCTTGACTGTGTTAGGGCTGCAATAGAACTCTTTTCGAACAGAAATACTGTGCCCAACGGTAAAATTGGCCAATAATACTGTAGTATCGTATGTTATAGGTAAAATTTACCGTAGACTCTGTTGTTTTTACTAGTGATTTTATTTTATAATGCTCTATGCTCGTGATATTCGATATTCTGAAGTTATCGGAGATTCTATACCTCCAATAAGTGTATTGTGTAAGAAGTAAGATATCACAGTAATTGTACTTGAGCTACACAGTGGTGTAGCTCAAGTACAATTACTGTGATATCTTACTTCTTACTAATATTATAAATGCGAAAGTTTGGATGGATGTATAGATGTATGGATGTTTGTTCCTCAATCACGCCCCAACGGGTGAACGGATCTGGCTAAAATTTGGCACAGAGATAGATTATAGTCTGGAATATAGCATAGACTGCTTTTTATGCCGGAAAATTAAAGAGTTCCCGCGGGACCAAAAAAACCTCAAACCACGCAGAAGAAGTCGCGGGCATTCACTATTATATCATACATGGCTTTTGCCTTTGTTGATAAAAAAATAGTGAGAAAACGTTTGCCACTATATAGGGCTTAAATAAATTAAATTACGCAAATTCAATCATATTCAAATTACAAATGCGAAAATGTGTTTGTTTGTCCTTCAATCACGTCGCAACGGATCGACGTGATTTTTTGCAATCAGAGATTCCAGTCAAGGGCTAACTAGTGGCATAAAAAACGATATTTGGTAACTTTATTTATGGATTTACTAACGTCTGGCCTTGACCTAATGCAGCCGAGTATTAAACATACCAGTTTTACAATGGCTGGTCCTATTGGAATTGTCATAACATTTGAACTACCGGCGGCAATCACAGAGCAAACTGGCTAGTTGGAAACCCATCTCAAGTTGTTAATTGTAAGCGCTTCATACGGCTGGGGGCATACTACCGTTACCGCATCGCTTAAAGTCGTATTGTTTTAATATTATTGGCGTTCGTGTTTAAGCATTTTCACCCTTATCTTAGGGACATCAAGGCACGTGACTTAAAACTGTAATTTAGAAATAATACCGCTTTAAGCGATAGTAGTAACCCCCTGGTCCGTAACGGGAGTTTTAATAGTCTGCCGGCAATTTCGTTACTATATTATCTACTATTAGTATAGAACTAATTTTAAGTTAAACTTATTCTGTTGAATCCTGGACTAGGTAAAGATAAAGGAAAAAATGTGTTATTTTTTTATTTTAATCTACAGGTAAGTACTAATGGACATTGGACACACATGGACACTAATGCAACGTGTTCATATTAATTATTTAATAAGATCTAGCAAACTTCAACGCTAGTATTTTAAATCCGGAATTGTGTCTGACTATCTGTATGTCTGCTACGCTTTCAGGACTTATCTGTTCAGCTGGTTTAGGTAGGTTTCATTCTAGACAAGGATATAAGCTTATCTGGCAAATCAAAGTGTGCCCACGGGATTTTTCATAAACCTAGATCCAGGCGGATGAACACTTTGGCATCTTCTAGTAGTCTATATTTTAACGTCAACATAATAATATCACAGAATAGGTAATAGATAATATCATACTTCGTAGAATTCGTAGCATGGCTCTACGAACCTTTTGCTACATCTTTCTACGAATCGCTGCTGCGCTACGAAATAAACGGAGCTTTATCCCAGAGGCATCCCTTAGTTTATTAGAACCATACCTATTACACTAAACTTGTATGAAATGCTGAACCTACTTGAGAATTATTCTGCCTTTAAACTACCTTAAATTATCTGAACTTTTAAAATACCTAATTTCAGTTTTTTCCGGTATTTTTCAGTATAATCTGCGTTCCACGCGAACGTGCTTTATTGTATTGAATAGAAGCAGGCGTTACTTTGCGGAAGTCCATGATAGTGAATGAACTAGAAGTTTAATTCGCTATAATCCGCTACAGTAGACAAATCTGTGTGGTACAGTGCGTGTCTTTCACCTGCAACATGCGACACCCACCACCCAGCAATTCGCAAAGGCACAACACCACACCACACAAATCCTCCAAATCACTCTCAACGTACGTTTCACTCCGACACCGGACACCGGATACACTTCGGAGGATTTGCAATGGAAAAGATAAATTAAAGAATCATCAAAAATCGGGTGTTTATAAGCTTGAGTGTCCTGAATGTGGTGGCATTTGGGAGCAATTAGAAATAATTAAACACAATAATAAAGGATTTGAGTTGCTAAATGAACAAATAAACGTATCAAATTCAGCTTTACTCAATTTATACAGTAATGGGGGAGGGGGCGGGGCTTCAGTATGAGCCATGCCAAAAAGGTATATAAGCCGGAACTTGCGATACGATAGTCACTTCACAATCGTGCATTGTCGAGTCAACATCTCCTGAGGATGCTCCGGTGTCGGAGTGAAACGTACGTTGAGAGTGATTTGGAGGATTTGTGTGGTGTGGTGTTGTGCCTTTGCGAATTGCTGGGTGGTGGGTGTCGCATGTTGCAGGTGAAAGACACGCACTGTACCACACAGATTTGTCTACTGTAGCGGATTATAGCGAATTAAACTTCTAGTTCATTCACGTGCTTTATTGATTGATTGTATCTTTGATTGATATAAATGAGCGGAATCTCCCAATACAGGAGGCATACTGCCCATACATAAGCAATATTACTCTAAATGACAGTTTAATGGCACGTATCTTGACATTAAACGTTGGCTCTATAACTTTACTCTTACTGATTGTAATTTAAACATTTAAAAATTTAACTAAATCCTTAAAAGTTCTCTCCCCACAAAGTAATACATTAACGGCCATTAATTAACATTCATTTATAATGTGACTACTAAGCGATAAATAAATTATGGGCTACATTTTACCGCTATGAGTGCCAAATTAGTTTAAGCCCTCAGCCTAAGGTAATAAGCAGCATAATACATTGACAAACAAAGTCCTTGTCGGGAGCCGAGTCTACCTTAACTTATGCTATTTATTATGTAACCTTCGGACCGGTCGGTAAATAAATATTTTGGGACCTTTCTATTCGACTTTTAGTGGAAATATGGTGAATTGTTACTATTTAAATATTATAGAATACGCTCTAAAAACCATTTTAAAATTATCAAACCGTTCGTATCGTAAAGGTGAGATTTTACATATCGCCAACTTTAATCTGAAAGTGTGTCTGTATGTCTGTCTGCTAAACTTTCACGATCCATCTTTTCAACCGACTTTGCTGAAATTTAGTATAGAGGTAGGTTATATCCCGGGGAAATATATACTTTTTATCCCGCAAAATTAAAGAGTTCCCGCGGGAATCAAAAACCTTTATCCACGTGGACGAAATCGCGGGCATCATCTAGTTTGAAATAAAATGTAAATTTTCGATTGACCTTAAATCCTCGTATCTACATATATTAAATATGCTTCTTCCTTTTTCTAGGGTAGGTTTTCGGCTTAGACAAAGGATAGAAAATATAAAGAAAGTTAAGTCATTAATTAAGAACTTGATTACAATACACAGCTTTTAATTCGCACGGTTTTCCCTTGAAATACTACTTATAAGATGTATGGATGTATTTAAATTCAAATAACTCTATTTTATCTAAGCTAAGATGTGCCACTTACAATCAGTTTAGAGCTTTAAAGCAAGGTGGTTAAAACTTTGACTTTGCTTAGACTTAAGACATGGAAACGAGACTGATTTATGTTACTCACATAAGTCCATCTCGTTTTAACTCTGAAGAAAGTCTGAGCCAAGTCAAAGTACGCTCTATAGATCTCAGCATAAAAGTAAAACAAATTTTATTTAATATCTTATACGGAAATGTAGACTATAACTTTGGCATAAAATATTAAATAAAAAATTTGTCTAAAGAAGTCTGTAAAACAATACAATTAAGGTTTTTAGGTCAAGTGGGTGACCCAACAAAAGGATTATGTAATAAATGAACAGACAGACAAAAGAATACAAAAAATGAGCAAATGGCAAGATAAATGGAGGGTCTGACAGGTAACGGAGTCGAAGCAGGGTTTTTTGTGTTTTTCACCATTTTAACACGAAACGGGGCCATAATCAATCATGAAACTGTGTTAAGGTGAAAAAAGATTTTCGTGTCTTCAGAATATAGAGATTTTGTTTTAAATTTTAAACAGTTTTTGCTAAAATGTATTCCCAATTTTTGAAGAGTAAAATCCCAGAGCGATCTGACATAACTTATTTTCACATAGATGAAACCTTAAGTTCTCAGTAGCGTCTCATGTTCTTTGAATAATCTGCGTGTTTGTGGAGCTCGCCTTGTGACCCCTTGGCTATTTTAGAATAATATTCTACAAAACATATATAAAAATCAGCCAAATAAATTTAAGTAAAGTAACTTTCATTTTTAGTTATCTTTCATACCTGGTATATGCCCAGGGGTGACAAGGCGAGCTCCACTAACACGCAGGTTATTCAAAGAACATGAGACGCTACTGAGAGCCTATCTTTGTGAAAATAAGAGACAGATCGCCCTGGGATCTTGGACCATATGTCTTACTATCTGATGCCCGCGACTTTATCCGCTTGGATTGAGGTTTTTTAGGTCACGCAAAAATTCTGTAATATTCCGGCATGAAAAACAGCCTATATGTTATTCTATCGTCGTGATAAATTTCATCCAGATCCTGTTCCAGAGCTATTCTGGCGTAATTGAGTAAGAAAACAAATATGGATGGAGTTAGTTTTTCACATATTTTATAATCGCATATGTATTAATTCTTGCGCAGATTTTGGTTTTTGAAAAACCTTCATGACATTTGATCACGTGTGACATAAATCAAAATTTATGTGTGTGACCAAAACTTCAGGATATTCAAGGCATTTAATTGAAATCACCTTAAATGACAATTTAGTAACTAATCTTTAGTTAAAATTAATCTGTAATAATTAAAACTTACTAAACTATAAGTTCCCCTTTATGCTTCCACAAACAAAAACTGACAGACAGCAACCAATTAACGTAGAAATCAAAACAAAATGGTTCCCTAATTCAAGTAATTTCTAAGTCGCGGGAAGGAAGGCAGCTATAATTAACATACAATCAGGAAGTTATTGATAGAGCGAAGTTTAAACTTGGCGTTGCGTGATTGTTGCCAGTTACGGGCTACTCGGTGAAATGTATGAATTATGAGCCAACGCAGACATCCGACTAGACAGGTGGAATTTATTAAAAGGTAATTTGTCGTTGTTAGGGTGAAAGCGTAACACGGATTGGATAGGACAAAACTTACGCACGATACGTCCACGTTGTTTGGGAACACGCTTCGTCCTATCGAGCAGGTCTGTGCAGCTCCATATTTTTTTTTTATCCGTAGTGTGTTATTGCACTTACTATTTTTGTTGCCATAATTATTCGAGAATGAAACTATCATAACAACGTGCAGTTCGAAGATGATATTTTATATAATTTCTTTGTTTTGGTTTTTTTGTAAGTTTTTTTTCGTCGTAGATCCAGTACTCAAAATGTGAAACGTCAGCACAAAGTGACAGTGTGACCGTCTGTCTGTCTGTTACCTCCTCTGTTTTCGACGTAACGACTGTCGTACAGATGTTGGCAAACTTTGACACACAAATAGTCCATCATTTGAACACTAAAATCCCGGAAAATGAAAGAATTTCCATGGGAATTTAAAAATACGAAAACTAAGAAACGAAAGTGGTCGCTATGTACTCGTTATGACTATTCCCAACGGAAGTAATAATTTATCCATGTTATTCAGTAATTCCCGCAAATCACCTTATGAAAACTTATTTAATACGAAGCACATGATTATTATTTGATTATGATTATTTAACATTAATAGTTGATATGCATTGCAAATTGTAATGCGTGATTTGAACAGAACTTACCTGCACAGGTAAAGTTTGCTGAACTCAATTACTTACTAATAATTTGCGTACTCGTATGTCCATTTCACTATTTTAAGTAAAAAGTATGATAATATGATTAAAATGCCTCATGGTAGTTTACAGGCACTGAAAATAAATTTTCTACTATTGCCTACTACTCAAATCATATCAAATTTATTTATCTGTGAATACAGTGATTATGTTCTTAGATGTTAGTTTTACAGAAGGTATCATGTATTCTACCACAGAGTGGAGTACAAATCTTTTAATTTAATTACAAATTTCGAGCACAAATTATCAGGAACGTATCGCGTAAAGTGCTAGTCTTATACTTATTTTATATTACCATGCAATGACCCATGACACGTACATAAGTAATAGCGGCTTTACGTCCAAAATTAAAACACAATTATCATCTCTATATATATAAAAATCAATTGGTGTTCGTTTGTCTCGCTAAAACTCGAGAACGGCTGGGCCGATTTAGCTGATTTTGCTTTTGAAATGTTTGTCATAGTTCAGGAAAGGTTTAAACGGTGAGAATATATGGAAAAATTGCGAGGAAGATAGTAACAAAAACAATTTCATTTTCCCATATTAACTGTTCTACCTACTTTCCTGTCAAACATTTGACGTTCATCCCTTCGGTATACGATAGACTCGGGTCCACTCGAAAGTTTTAATGTCATTAGGTTATGTGATACGAAGTACACCGGGTCATCTAGTATATAATAAATTTGAACAATAAAATAAAGATTATCATAAATAATTTCAAACAAATTTAAACTACTATTAATTTCCATTGTCAACGAATTATTAAAAACTAACTGCGGGTAGCAAGTAAAATCATGTCAAAATAGAATTAAAATGCTGATTTGTTGTCCTTAGTCCTGTAGTCCTCTCAGCGATACGAAGTCAGTACACGGAACAGGTGTCCTTTTCAAAAAAATGTCATATTACAGCTACGACTAACGTAAAATGATTATATCTGTATGAAATAATTCATGGTAGCACAACTGTGCTTCGCTAATGGCACTGATATGGAGTACTGCCTTTCCGCAGCACAACCCTTCCCGTATACGACGTAAGATAAATCATGCCTAATTCATTAGCATGAATTATGTCTGCTGCGGCCCCGAATTCTGGCTGGTACGGTACGGGCGGCACTTTAGTTCGAATGATAAACTAAACTGTCTATCGGAATATATTTGGCAATAACACGTTGCTGAATTTTATTTACGACCCGCCGTTGCTTCGATTGCGACTGAATCGCTATTTGACAAATGGCCCCCACATTTTGGGCACTCTGCTACATATTATTTTAACTGAGTTTCCATTTTACATATTTCAGCAAAAAAATTGCACTTTTTTACGAGATGTTTTGTTTTTCCAATTCGATGTTTTGATTCGAATTCTCAAATCTACATTTTCAATATATTCAAAGTTCGTTAACATTACTAACGTTTTTAAGGAATGACAAGTAGAAATCAGCATTTAGTACTTAAAGCTTATAATAATTATTACCTGTCTGACGTGATGATGCGTATGAACTTGTCCGCGTGGATTCACATATGTAATAAAAGTTCCTACGAGATTTAAAAAAAACGTATTAAAACTTACTAAAAATCTCGTAGGAACTTTTGTTCAGAATCGGCCCTCAATATCATAGAGTTACGACATTTCATATGTGGCACAATTTGTCCTACATGAAATAAAACCGTTTCCTTTAATTTAACTGGTATAAAAATAAATTAGCCAAGTCACTCTGATTTGGTACTTTCTATTGGTGTATTTTTGCTAAATTTCTGGGATTAGTCATGTAAAACTGTATGTATAAAACAGTACCACTTAGGCTACAGTATGATGACTAACAGACGACGGTCTTATAGTGGGGGGTTCTAGGTTCGATTCCCGGCAGGATATATTTAGGAATTTTCTCTTGTCTAGTCTGGTGGGAGGCTTCAGCCGTGGCTACGTATCGCCATGCAACGTATCGCCAGGCAATTTATCGTTCCGGTACGATGCCGTGTATAAACTGATTAGGTGTATGGGTTTAATAAAACTGCTGTATCTCTAACAGGCTAGCCCGCTACCATCTTAGATGTAGCTGTAGTTGAAAAAAAAGACAATGCATAATCTATCCGGAAACTTGAAATTGTCCATGTAGAATCTCACTATAACGTAGATCCTTACAACCCAAGATTCTAACACCCCACTGGTTTGGAAAGCAGCAGATACTCTCTTCAAAACGCATTTTTTTAAAGATTATATTACAAAGAAGATAGTTTTGCTAATAATATTATTTATTTTATCTTTAAAATATGTTACGTATATTGTTTCACATCCGTAATTTTCCCGGAAAATCGTATAAAAATATATCTTATATTAAAGCGTCACTCGTTCCGGATGTTACCTTTTCCATAAATCCTCTTCCTCTTAAATAAATAACTGTGTTTATTGTTCGTTATTGTCAGCGACAATTCAACGTAAAATACCTTTATGTTGTGTAATATCTCAATATGCGATAACAAATATATAATTTTCCAATATTTGGTATCGCATATAGAGATATTACACAACTTTTGCTTGGAACACTTTCCTTAATACCTGTCGAAACTGAAAAATGTTAAAATTGAATTTATTGCGTTTGTGTTGAGTTTAACATAATGATGAGCATCCAATCAGCTTCTTTAAGTCTGTCTTGTTTCTTAAATTCTGTTATTATACTTACTTCAAAAAACAAAACTTTTTCCAAGCCTTCGGCTTTATCCTTTAAATACTCAATACTCAATATCATTTATTCAGTATGGGTACACTGTAGGTACACTTATTGACGTTAAAAATTACTTACTTATAAAACATGATGGTGATAATCGGTCACGGTATTTTTAAACTAAAGCTACGAGGGTCCCAAACGCGACCTGTTTTTCCAAATAAAACACGAAGAATCGTTGATTTGTTGAGCAAACAAATTAACACACTTTTCCATTTATAATACATACTTTTAACTATTAGGAAGTAAAGATTATTTTTGGGAAAATAAATTACAGAACTAAACTTTTATACAAGAAGTTTTTATAATTAAGTATTGTCAAATACATGCTACGACTATTAACAGCCTGATTGAATTTTAACAGCATAAACCGCAAATAAAAGCTAAATAGTGGAAATTTAACATCGTACAAAGTTTGTGTATTTTAACATTTACGTAAATCATTAATAAATATTCAGTAGATATGCAATGAAAGCGTATTTAATTACACATATCACTATTTGTCATATTAAATGCAAATAGCTATTCATGCATGATACGTTTTTAGGTTAAATAACATTGAATTGTAGGTTGTAGAGATGCGGACATGAGCCGCAAAAAAACGCCACTACTACTGTAAATAATATTTACTATTTTATAAAAAATTACCCGATAATGTATTTGATTTAAAATTGAATTTTTTTGTAATATTTTTGGAGCAAATTATTAGTTTCAAAATTTTCGGTAAAAGGACTCTCATGGATTATGCAAATTTGTTTTGCTAAATAGTCTCTATACAAAATAAGGCGCCATGATCAGACGCGCATAGGGTTACCACCTATGAATTAACCTAAATGGCTACTTAACTTTTGCATATTACTTTTATGAGTTCAACTATTATAACACTTATTTACTACATAATATATAATAAATAAAATAAATAAATAAATAAAGCCTTTATTTCCATGCGATCAAATGTCAAGTGACCTAACACAATATTTTTAGTTGAATACAAATATCATTACAAATTAAAATATAATAGTATCATGTTCATACGTTACGATGTCAATGTCAATTAAAATTAATGTCAAATAAAAAGTATTAAGTATTAAATTAAGTATTTGTCAGGTTAGGTATTTTTAATGTTTCCTCATGTCACTATGTTACTGGAGCGCCCATTTCTGGGCACAAGCCTCCTCCATCCTTTTCCATTCTTCTCTATCTTTCGCAAGTCTGGTCCAGGTGGTCCCCGCCGCATCGCTGATGTCGTCGCTACTACATAATATATAATAGGTACCTTTAATTAACATTTTGTTGATAGTTTTCAATACAAGGCTCCTAGCATCGTAAACCCTGCTACAAAAGTTTTTTGAGTTGTATGTTGATATTATGTCTGTTAGTCGATTACAGCCTGGTGCAGTGGCGAGCGCAGTGGTTATGTAGCAGGTCCAGGGTTCGATGCACCAAAATCAATTTTTGGGATTCATATATTTTTGGGTTTTTCTGGTTTGGTCTTGGCCTGGTTCTGCTTTGGGAGACTTCGGACATGGCTAGTTGCCACCCTACCAGCAAAGTAGTAGAAACCGATTAGGGTTGTGCTTTAATATAACTGCCCTCACAGTTAAGTCCGCTACCATCTTAATATGATCTGGAGAGATCGAAATCTAGGACTAACTTGTATTGCACTAAACAAAGTCAGTTTGACCCATTTGTTACGCTGGACGACTGCGCTTCGTCAGCGCGTATGCCGTGCGTCTCAACTTCCATAGAACATCCAATTCCGACGATACTCGCCGCCTTCGTATACCTAACATCGGAACGAACGGACGTACCTATCTTATATTTCTGTACAATATTATTATGTAAACTACTTTATTATATTCTTATACACCAAAAAAGAGTTCATTATTCCTGAACCTGCTTCGGGACAGCCGCCCTTTATAACTCATTGAATAATAAAAATAAAAATATTTAGACGTGTGACAACCCTAACAGAACTACATTATGTCGTTCAGTGTCCGCGGCTGTATTTACGACTTTGAAGCAGTCATTAGAGTTGTTAACAAGCAGCCCATCATTGCCACTACAATCTATTTTATATGCTACATTTACATAAAGCATTTGTGAGTTTACACATTCTAGGCTGCTAATTTTCAAACTCAAACTCAAAGTATATTTATTCAAAATTGGTACCTACATTTACCACCTTCTGAACTTTACGTTATAAAGTATATATACGTGATGGTGATAATTAATCACGGTATCTTAAAACTAAAGCTATGAGGGTTACAAACGCACCCTGGTCAAGAGCCCACAACTAACTCAGCCGGGTTTTTTACTAAATATTATCACCACCTTACAAATTTCGTGAATTAATTAAATTTATAAATACTATAAAAATTACATTAATAGCCGCTGGAACAATTCATACCCATGCTCTTTTATCGTTTAAATAATCATTTACACTATAATAGGATTTTTTAATTAGTTTTCCTAAATGGGTTTCAGTAAATGAGTTATTTACTAATGGTCAAAATTGTAGACCATGGTGACTTTTACGATTTGTTTCCCGATGCATCCCATCCTCATTGATTAGGCTCGTGACCCCTTTCCACTAATCATGAAATGGTAGGAGTTTTCTCAGAGTAATAATGCGATGAGTTTAATTTTTAAACAAAATTTCGGTCACGGCGGCTAATGTCTTGAGAAATTAGCCATATGTGCCAAGAGGACAATTTAGCAAAAATGTAATAGCAAAAAGTTCGTGTTTAGTTCCTTCCAGATTCAGTTCATACCCTTAATTGATTTCAAGTTTCAAGCTTCAAGATTAGCTCACTTGCAGCCTGACTGGAAAAACAGGCAGAAAATGAATCCGGAACATCTTGCTTGAAAGCCCACAATAACAAAAGCTAAGCTGAAAAGGTTTTACGCGTCCATAGAGATTAATTTTACGTAAGGATTTTATTATAAAAGGACTAAAAGTACGTAGACAAAAATCACGAAACAATTTTATACATTTCATCAACCATCATTGCATTTCATAAGAAGAAAACCATTAGTGAAAGCACTGTGTAGTTAAAATAAGACGCTTCAATGTACGTATTAAATAAACCGTCCTCAACAAAATGTTTCGCTTCTCAAACAAAAGCAGACCGAGAAGTCACTCGAACAAAATTTTTAATTATAGAGAAAGATGGTGGTTCGCAAGCACCGAGATTGTAGAGTATAAAAACAGACAAGCAACAGCAATTACCTGAACTCTAATTAAAGGCTTACTTGCCAGACGTATTATACAAACGATATTCCGCCGAGTTGCGACTGTCACAGAATGGCACGGCTTCAAGCGAGGTGAGCTCAAGCACGACAAAATCAGATCCTTTAAGCGGCGGTCCCAAGTTATAAGCTGTGGGGTGTTCTTAAAAATAATGTTTGTCATTTAAGACTTTATCTTGATATGCATTTAAATATGTACAATGTACAAGACTGTATTAACTTGGGTTCATTTGTAGTTAAATCAGATAAACACTGTATCCCCAATTCTAGAAAACTGAAGTGGATCAGGGGATCACGTGGATGTTGAATTCTAACAATATGCTTTCAAACTGTAAAAATGTTTTTTAATATGACAATAGATGTGAAAATATATTACATAAACGAATATAAAAAGACAAGCAACAGCAATTACCTGAGCTGTAATTAAAGGCTTACTTGACAGACATATTATACAAACGATATTCCGCCGAGTTGCGACTGTCACAGAATGGCACGGCTTCGAGCGAGGTGAGCTCAAGCATGACAAAATCAGATCCTTTAGCGACGGTCGCATGTTTTTAGCGTCTAAACTTTTTTGTTTATCTATAACATAGACCCATAGAAACGGATATGACAAGGTTAGATTACGGTAAGATATAGCTGACCAAGCCTAATGGGATGCTTAATGAGATAATATTTGGCCAAAGCCAGAGCAAATCAAATTATCTTGCATATATGTAATATTATATTTTTTTCAAGTCATATTGATTAGATGGGCGTGAGAGCAGCGGTAAATGTCCCATTACATGAATGCATAGCGAAAAGTGCTGTCCAAAATTAGTGAATACGCTTATTTGAGCGTGCCATTAAAGAGGATGTAAAGTGGATGCTAAAAACGCTTATTGGGTTACATAATATTATTTTTCTTAACAAACTTATTTAAAAACTAGATAATGCTCACGGCTTCATCCATGTGGATAAAGTTTTTTTTATTCGAATTCTCTTATTTTCCAGTATAAAAAGCTTATGTCCAGACCGAGATATAACCAGACCAGAGTACACACGCATTCGCATTTAAAATATTAGTATGGATGTAAATAACAGACTACAAAATCGTCTCCACTCTCAACTTGAACCAAGCAATATTAAAATAAAAAAGTTTGCGTGAGCTCCGCCATTAATTTACTGCGTGAAAAGAACGAAGAGCGGAGCGACGAGTTCACGGAGCGGGTCGCCTTGAATGATAGTAATGGATAGGCTTAGTACGGGAATTATGGACCGTGCTTCAACAGCTCAGTTTTACATAACTTTGGAGGCCGCACGCACTGTTAAGGCACCAGCAGACGCTACGCGTGGCAGCTACGTGTCCTAAGTATTTTTTTTTAATCCACTACAAGTTAGCCCTTGACTGCGATCTCACCTGATGGTAGGGATGATGCATTCTAAGATGCAGGCTAACAGCTAAAAAAACTAATGTTGTTCTCACAATTTAAATGTTAAGAATGCGACGGGCAGGATATGTGTAACGGATGGACGACACCAAAGAGTAGTAGGACAGAATAGATAGTATAGGTAGTAGTCAAATTGTTGGATACTAAACAATATCTGTTTAAAGCATAAATTGACCGATACTTGAGAATGTCGTGTTCTTTTTTTTTATCCACTACAAGTTAGCTCGTGACTGCGATCTCACCTGATGGTAGGGATGATGCAGTCTAAGATGCAGGCTAACTTATTAGGGGTATGGCAGTTATATTAAACCCATGCCCCTAGTCGGTATCTACACGGCATCTTATCGGAACGCTAAATCGCTTGGCGGTACGTCTTTGCCGGTAAGGTGGTAACTAGCCACGACCTAAGCCTCAAACCAGGCCAGACCAGGGAAAATTTAGAAATTATAACTCCCAAATTGACTATTCCAGGGATCGAAAACGGGACCTCTGCATGTTAAGACGACAGCGCTCAACACTGCGCCAGGGAGGTCATCAAAGTAGATATAAATTAGTGTTTTTATTTTGACATTTTTAAAGTTTGACATTATCACAATTTAATGTGTTTCATCGTTGTTAATTCATCGTTTCAATTAGGACAATAATTAGTCTAGGCAATGGGGCGGTCCGTTGTATGGAGACCCCCGCATTAAATCCTCAGTCGATGAAACTTGGCTGGGTTTTAATATTGGATGGTCCAAAACTTACACAAAAATATCCTATACCTAAAACTTAATATTTATGACTGAATATTTGATCGATTTCTTTTTAAAATAGTAGTAGATAGTATATTTACACTCAAAACCGATATAATCATGCAGAAAATCGTTATTTAAACCAATTTTATTATCAAATCTAAACTGGTAGGTACCTTCATGCTTTAACAATTGGGCATAGCATAAAAAACCTTACTTCCTTTCTGATTTTTTATTGGATATTTATAATATACGTTTAACGCATGATATTTTATCATACTATAAAGTTTCGTCACCTGAGGAATTATTGTTAGGGTCAACTAGCTTTACTGCCTAGACTAAATGTTTGCATGCTATTTCATGGCTGATTGTGGGTTGGTTTCTATTTTACCAGTAATCCCCCTTTTGTATAACTACAATGTGTGTACACTGTACATGGTTTACATTATCTTTTCATTAATTAACTAAGTGCATAGGTTCATAATTCAGACTATCATCATCATCATCACTAATATTTTAAAATTGTGACTTTTGTAGTTATCACTTCTTTGTATTAACTTTGAATTCGTGGCTTTGGAAGTCGAAGTATAAGCCCATTGGTAAGTAATAATTTGGCTGGTTCCGATAGCGTTTCTAAAGTGTGTTGCCACCTTAACGATATGAAATTATGAAGCAACTTAGCCCAGAAACTTGGTACATAATATTTATTTTTATCGTACCAGGTGGATCGTAAAACTTTGTGACGTTATTCGAGTTCGGTACTTGATTGCCTTAACATGGGTAGAAGGTACATTCTGATTTTATGAAAATATACTATGCCTTGTGTTTGGCATCGATTTAAGGTGATCACACACTACGGCCAAAAAGTCATTCACTTTTAAGGTAAGGCAAGTAATCGTTGTATGAGTTTGTATTGAGCTGGGCCCACATGAAATCAACAAGGCACGGAGATGCACTGCGACAAAATAAAAAAAAACAGTCTAAGGAGGTATACTTTTTCATACGCCCAGTCATTCAGCGTAAACATAGTATTGCGATTCGATATTAAAAATGAAAATGAAATGATTTATTTCACGTAGGTAGAGCAACTTCAGAGATGAGTCGTACGAATCTACCATCAGTTCAGTAAGATGATTCTATTGATAAGAACCGGCAAGAAACACAGCAGTTGCTTTTTTCATAAACAGAAAAGTGTTACACTTTGTAAAAAATTTACAATGCATACGTCACGTAACAAGTATTACACTGACTTGTGGGTAGCCGTATATTGTTGAACATTTCAAAAAAAAGTATTATGTGACCAAAAACATGCAAATTTCAGTAGAGTTCATCCATTAACCTTGGCCGTAAATAATGTTTATGGTGCAGTACGCGGGTCCGACAACATCATTAATTAAATCATCCACGCTCACTCTGTTGCAAACTTGGCGAGGGCCCAAATACAAAGTCAGAAAATTATCGTAAATACAAGGAAAATTCTGTCATTAAAAAATTATGTAGTGTTCGAACGCCAGATTCAACTATGAACTTCCTTGGCCCGGAAGTCCCATAAGATTTAGTATTTTGAGATTTCAATACGTAGTTCAGATTCGGGTTATTTGCATACCATGTATAAGATGAGATGCAGGGACTAAAAAACAGATTCATAAAGGTTACAGAAATATAAGTATTACAGAATGAAAGTGTAACAGAATCGAAGCTGTAACCCTTTTCAATATAATATTTTAATTCTGTTAACCCGAAACACTTATATTTCTGTAACAGAAACGAATCTGTACCAGAAATAAAGGGTTTTAAAGTGTTTAAAGTGTAATCGAAATAGTGAAATTGCCAAATTTACTTTTGACGCGTATTAAAATGTTAAATTTGAAGGTGAAAGCACCGATGGTTGCAATTGTTTTAAGAAAAACATGGCCATGTTGTATCTGTGTGCGTAAAGTCCAATGAAGTAAGAAAAATACGTTGTCACACCGTGCAGTTTGTTTGTGCATATACTTATTAGGGTTACAGATAAAAACACTTATTAACATAAATAAACGGTTACTGATTGATTAGGTTATAGTATCGTTTCTGTTTCCATTATAAGTGTTTCTGTTTTATAACAGTTTCAAAAAACAGTGTTTAAACCCCATAATTCGGTTTCTGTTTCGGTCCTTAATGAGATGGTTAATTTAAATACAGAGTCCAACATATTAGCCGAGCCGGCGTACAAAATAATATTATTAAGATCATAACTATGTGCTTTACTGTTACAGTTATTTGATTCACTACACTCCGATGTGTGAGAATTTTTATGTGTTTATCCAATATCATCATCATCGTCATCAACCCAGTCGGCCCAATGCTCAGGTGGGTTACCACAATCGTTTAAAGCAATATTATTTCTAAATGACAGTTATATGCCACGTACCTTGACATCCCTATTATTATAATTCTTAAACACGAATAAAATAAATAAATAATAATTTATTCATGAGAATGTAGGCGATATAAAGTTGACATGATTACAGTTTGAGAGCCTTATACATTCTACCAATTGTTAATGGTGTATGAATATTTGGTATAGATCATCAAAGTTGCATAGCAATTTTAAAAAAAAATTAGTTAATTAAATTAATAAAAGGTCATACAAAATTACAATTAAAAACGAACTAAAAATAACATAAAATAATCAGAGATAATATGATAATAGTTCCTACTTAATTACATATGTCAAATTCCATTTATAGGGGGATACTCAATTATTGCACTTTAAAACCATTAAGTTAATAATCACGTCCTCATTATCAAAATTTACATATTATATTATTTAAGATAAGTTACTTGAGATTATCACAAAGGAATTCAGAGAATTTGTAATAGCATTTATTTATAAGCAGCTCATGAACCTTCCTTTTGAAAACATTAAAATTACTGCTTTTGTAGCTATCAGGAAGTTTATTTTACATAGTTATTGCCATGTAATGTATACTCTTTCCAAACATCTGCAGTATGTGCACTTATGTGCACAATATTTAACCAGTACGGATTTAAGCGATGGTAATATGCCCCCTGCATGACTCACCTCTCAGAAAGACAAGGGCTTAGTCCATAACGCTATCATGTGCAATCCTTAGTGTGTTTTTACTCTAAAAGTAACTACAACTTCATCGCACCTCTAACAAAAGCAACTAAGAGAGCCACGGTACAAAACTTGGCCCAAAATCAAATGTCACAAATGGAATCGCTATGAAACGAATCATTTTTAAATTATAATTAATGCATACCTGTATGTCATTGTCTAGTTAATATTCCTATAGGAAATCGTTAAGCCATACAATTTCCGTCGAAAGGTAAAGATGATTGAGTAACCGTTCGTGACGAAATGTAGTTACGTGAACCTTGGCCTTAAGCATCGGATGCTAAATATGCCGTACACGAAAGCGGCATTTATTTCGGAAATCTTTGAAATGATGGGTAGCATGGCATTTCGGCATTTTTATAGCTTTTTTTGTTTTATCATTAATCACAATATAGTATTGGAAAATCTTTCAAATCATGAGTTCGCAAAGATTTAGGATTGGTCCAATCCTAAATTATCTTTTAGACTTTTAGACAATCTTAAATCTATGTGAGTTCAATGGCATTTCGGAGTTATAGCTTTTTTGTTTTATTATTAATCACAATTGGGTATTTGACAACTCGTCAAATCAGCCACTTTTTTACATATATAGGTGATGCCCGCGACTTCGTCCGGGTGGATAAAAGATTTTTTTTCAATTCCCGCGTGATCTCCTTTAATCTCCAGGATAAATAGCCTATGTCACAATCTATCATAATCTGTTGAATAGATGGGCCGTGATAGCGCAGCAGACAGACAGACAGACACACTTTCGCATTTATAATATTAACTATACATAATTAATGTTGATGAACCAAAACATTTATTGCTTCGACTTCGAAACGGAATTCAAACTCGTAAATGCGACAGTAAATAAATACGGCAGCAAATAATCTTCATTTTGTCAGAACAACAAACAACGCTTATCATTCCAAAGGCAACATAAACCTAAAGTCGAATAATAATTATGAATATTTTAAAGGCTTAAATGCTTTCAAATGGTCTGGAACCAAATATAACAATTTCGTCCTACTAACGATGTCGACTTTGATGGTCGTAAAATTTGTGTGAAATGATGGTGAAATGTTAGAAATTAATAAATGGGTAGTATCGTTGAATTAATGCTTACGGTTAGACAGTTGAGCGAGGTATCACAATTATTATTTTGACATTTGATTGAGCTTAAACAATGGACTGGATCAAAAGATGTCTTATACCTACCACTGAATAAGTAATAGTACAGCTTATACCACAGAATAGTTTGCTTATACCTACTGGCGTTGATGTGAATCCGATTATTTAAAATATACATAATTATCTACACGTTTATTACAATTTCTAAATAATGTAATTATAATAATTACTATTAATTTTGAAAATTAAAGTAATGTTACTGAAAAATAAAAATAATTTAAATTTTATGAAACTAAATTTTAATAATATTATTTAAATTTTTGTAATATAACTATGTACATAGATCATTTTAGTCTAATATAAAAATATTATTATATATAAAAAGAAAATTTTGCTAAAATGCATCAAAGAATTCATCCCCATCGCCGTCATCGGGCAAAGTGCCCAGAAGACTGGCAGCATTGCCACGCTGGATGGCAATGCTTAACCTCTGGCCAAGAAATAGGCCAGCCCTCTGGTCTAAGCACAGGTCTAAGGTCTAATTTGTAAGTTCTAAGCACAATTTTAATTAAAAATTGTGCTTAGAACTTACAAATTTTGTTTTGATTTGAGATCCATACGCCCGTTTAGTGAAAATTTTACTTAAATTAATGTTTCAAATTAAGAGAAATTTTAATTTTTTCAATTTCTTTCTTCCTTTTTTCTTAAGTGAGTAAGTAACAGCATCATTATCACGCATAGCTACAAGGATACAGGACCCCGGAGTATGTGAGACTCATCATTCTTACGCGGTATTATATTCCAGGGTAATCGATCACTTCTATCTTTGCCTTACAGGGAGCGTTCCCAGCCATAATTCAAAGCTCTTACCTTAATGTCAAATGGCAAAAGCTTGGCACTACTTGGCTTGGTACTACTCTTACGTACCTTCGCTTTACTCGCTAATACAGGCGTGAAAATACGCTAGGAAAATGAAAAAGTGTAAATGTTGTTCTCAAGGAAATACTTGACACTTGAATTGAGCATTCATTGATGCTTCAAACATATTTCTTTATCAACGATCTCTAAGTTAACCATGAAAGATATCGACGTAGCCCGTTTTTATGTATTGGATTATGGAGAAGCAGGCGTTACTTTGCGAAAGTCCACGATAATCAAGGAATAAGAAGCACGGAAACCGTGCATTGTCGAGTCACCATCTGAGGATGCTTTGATGTAAATAAAATGAAATAAATGAATCTTTAGGTGTCGGAGTGAACCGTACGTTGAGAATAATTTCGAAGATTTGTGTGTTATGGGGTTTTGCTGATGCGAATTGCTGGCTTATTGGGCAGTGAATATTGCAAGCTACGAGCTGTACCACATAGATTTGTCTGCTTTGGCGGATTATAGCGAATTAAGCTTCTTTTTCCTTGATTACGTACTTATGATTGCTACAGGGTATCGATTGCAATCCCCTCTGATAAGCTGATACTATTTCAGTATGAGCAAAATCCATTTTCGTAGACAGAGTTCTGTAAATTTAGGCTACCACCACAATTTAGATTGTAACAATTAATACATCCTTTGCGAAATAGGTGGTGTCATTTCAGTTTTTCGCTTCAGTATTATTTCAAAATGTCAAAGAACCATTTTTTAGTGAATACATGCTCTTCACAAAGAACACATTTTCACCTCCAAATTTCATGTCTCTAGGACCGATGGTTTGGGCTGTGCGTTGATATAACAGTCAATCAGTCAGTCAGAACTTTGAATTTGATATATTATATAGATTACAGTTTTAAATTTCACCTACGTTGACGTCCCTAAAATAAGGATTTTACTTAGGTATTCTCTAATATCAAACTTTCAGTGGGTGCCTCGTTAACTACACGTATACTTCAGTAGTTAGATACGGAGTAATAACATCTAACGTTAGCGTCCTAGTCACGATGATCGATACCTAATTCAATTAACTATCTACGCTTAAACTTTCCTAATTACATCCAGAGTCGTGACACTCTTAGATTAATCGCGGTATTGGATCACATCGCGCTAGCTCTAATAATATTCTGGTACAACTTTTGATTGCTTTTCCATACTTTTACCCATTTTACTAATGCATTTCCACAAATGTTCATCTCAATTTTCAGACGAGTTTCGGATATGGTGGTTAATTTCAACGGAGAATCAGCTAACTTCGTAGGATTTTGTTAAATCGCCCAAGCATGTGAGAAAAGACAGGTTACTCTCTAAATTTCTAAATATCTCTATTCCTTCACTCTTAAGGCTAGAAGTTTAGTAAATACAATGTGTCCATGTCCATCATAATATACCGAATGTGTAGCCATCCAATAACTGTTAAAAAACCTCGTAATTTATACTAATATTATAAATGCGAAAGTGTTTCCTGGATAGATGTTTGCGCGGCTGCGGCTGAACGAATCTGGATTAACTTTGGCACAGAGATAGTTTATAGTAAGTAATAATACTTAACACACTAGATGGCTACCTTTTATCCTGGAAAATTTAAAAGTACCCGCAGGAAAAAAAACTTTATCCGAATGTAGTCGCGGGCATCAGCTAGTTATCTAAACATGATCCTACAAGGCAAGAGTAAATAGGCATCTTCTAGGCAAGTGCGTTCTAACCTAGACATCGTCATTGCTTTGCACTAAGCAGTACCCGTGGGAATTTAAAAAAAATATTTCACGCGAAGTCGCGGGCATCTGCTAGTCTAGCAAAAGAAACGTCACACGCAAACTTATTTATGCATAATATTTATAAAGAGGTAAAGTTTGTGAGGTCGTGTAATCTCTGGATCTACTGAACCGATTTTGAAAATTCTGGTACCAAAAGAAATTCACATAATTTTCTTGAGTGTCATAGGCTATAATATATTAACCCGAAAAATTAGGGAATTCCCGTGGGAATTTAAAATAAATATTTCACGCGAAGTCGCGGGCATCAATGATATTATATATAGGGCATCTGCTAGTCTTAAAAAAAACGTCACACGCAAACTTATCTATACTTAATATCATAAAGAGGTAAAGTGTGTGAGTTTGTGAGGTTGTGTAATCTCTGGATCTATTGAACCGATTTTGAAAATTCCGGTACCAATATGGGAAAATTATGTGGAATGGAAATTCACATAATATTCTTGCATTCTCGTTCTAACGCAAAAAAATTGGGACTCCCGTGGGAATTTAAAAAAAAATATCACATGAAGTCGCAGGCATCTGCTAGTCTCGCAATAAAAAAAAAAACATCAAATCTCATCAAATCTCTCAAAATACCTAACCTAAATGCAACTCAGGCTATTTAACTGAATGACACAAAAAAACCTTGACAAAGAACGGCGCAATGGCGGTCCGCGTGAAAATATCCCAATAAACTTCTGGGTCGATTCCAACTGCTGTAGTTACACAACAAACATTCCCTGGTTGGACTGGTTTAAAACTAAGGCCCGCCGAGTTTCCTTGCATATTGCAAACGTCGGATATTTATTAGATGTGTTCGGAACTTTATTTGACTGGATCGGGAACACGAGAAAAGTTTCAATTAGAAAACTAGTATTTGGTTCGAAATTCACAAAGTGCATGATTAACGAACCATGTTTGGCTAATGGAAAGTTCTTGGTAGCCAATCGCATGGTTAAATATTTGATTGAATTAAATAGATAAAACTATTCCGAGTGAAATTACTGTTTTAGAAGGCTGAAAACTTTTATCATGATACTAACAACACAACTCATATAAAACTAGTGGATGATGCCCGCAATTTTATCCAAATGGATAAGGTTTTTTATTTCCACGGGAAGCTGGGATATAACCTATCTGGAATGCAGATCGTGACTTTCTCGTTCACTATGATACTATTGTAAACGCCTCCTCCAATAAAACGTCAAATACTGTTTATTTATTAATGTATAATTACTGAAATTCACTCTATTACACTTAATTCTCTTTTTCCAAACTTTTAATAACAGAAAACTAATTTAACCAATATATCCGCTGGACCATCTCGACCGAATGAATCAACCTCCCGAATGTACCAACATTAGCGTCTCGTTTTCTCGAACTTTATTTTAAAATACCCTCGGAAAAAATAATAAAAATCTCATAAAATAATTGAACACTATGCAGATAGAGAGGAAGGCATTTGTGGTCAGACAAACATTTAATCATTAGAAGAGTCAATCAATAAGGTTAATCTCAACAATTTATATTCATCAAAGGTCAGATAGGTATAGTTAAATGGATTCTAAACGATAAAGTCTATACAAATTGATATTGTTTAATCTCTGTCATTTATTACTTTATAAACTTCGACCGTGACGGATTGTTGCCCTGAACAAAAGCAAATATGGTTTTGATAATGTGCATTGAGATGTAGACATAGAGATGCAGATATCATTCCTTAATAATTAGGGGGTACGTCTCGTAACACCTCCTCCTAATTGTACAAAAATCCTATTCTTCTTATCCTCGAGTACGTCCATTGTAAATTTAGGCAAAGTGCCAATTAAGTACAAAAAAGTATGACTAATTATTGCTACTAAGAATGTTAATAAAATTCGATTATCTTATTGAGATATACGTAATTGTTGTAGTCAGAATTTATGACGGTCATGCTGCAAAATGTATACTAGGTATAGCAAAAAGTGTTAGTTAGCCATAGGAGCTATACACTGTATAGTATACTTACAATGTATAATATTATATCTGGCCTACTGTTCTTATGGACGTTTTTTATCTTCCTCTTAATCTGTTTCTTCTGTCCTAGGTTTCTTTTCCACACTAAGTAATTGAGCATACAATTCGGCAAGTAGTAGTAGCATATCCTCTCTAATACATGACAGCTCTATGTATCATGCTGTTAATATCGCTGGTGTCAATCTAAATTATAAGAGCTATACCTAGCCTCAGATTGATGAATATTCAGAACTCGCTGCTTTTATTTTTTACAGAATTTATGATTTTGGCGAATAATTTACTGCTGTGCATATTTAAGCAAAGGCTATTCGTAGTGTAATGGAATAATTAAAGAGTCAAGGCAGAAGGATATTTCTAGAACGGAAAGCAACTAATTGAGCTTTTAGGAATGATATTCGGTGTTGTTCTAAACTAGCGGCACGCTATGATGGCCGGTTTGACGTTTGTCCGCTCATGAAGTTCCGTATTAATTGATAACGACTTTGAAGGAAATAATTGTATTACTTTATTGACGATAGTGATGTGCAGAGATTCATAAATTTTATCGAATGTAGTTTTAGGTTTAGGACTCAAAATTTATTTATTAAATTGATTTCTTAAATGTATACAAGTGTAGAAAAATCAGTTTGCACCATTTAAGGGGTGAATGTACTTGTGAATATGAACAATTTTCACTATGTGGACAAACCTCTGAAATCGCAAAAAAATATCAATAAATTTTTAAAAATGGAATCTAATACGATCGTCACATAGGATCGCTGGCTAGCACAACTACTACCTCCGGCAAACTCGCGTCAATGCTCAATGCAAAACAAAGCAGTTTCGAATTGACGTTGCTTCGAAAAGTATAAACTGTCAGTGCAATGCGATTGTGATATAGTTTTGACCTGGCTTTGGATTTCAAATATTGATACTGCATTACTGTTGACCCTTGCTCGTTAATTTGGACTCTGTTCAAGCCCTTTGTTGTGGATTTCGTCGATATGACCGAACGTACGCAGAGAACTGTTCTAAATAGTCAGACACGTGAGTTCGTAATACGCCTTCGTAACTATTTCGATCGTGAAGCTCAAAATGGAGGGCCAATTTTACCTATAACGTCAGTGGTTGAACGCGTAGCTGATGCGCTTAATATTGGACAACGAACTGTTAGACGGATAACTAAAAAAAAATATGGCGAGAATGGCACAGAAGAAAATAAACTTCACACACCAAAAAAGAGAAAACGAGCAAAACCAGTCGTAGGCATCGATAGCTTTGATGCCGATGCTATCCGAAGACATGTTTACGGCTACTATTTACAGAAGGAGTATCCAACAAGAAAAAAGTTGGTGCATTCACTGAAGGAAGCTGGATTATTCTTCGGTGGGGAAAGTTCTTTAACGAAGATTTTGAAGACCATTGGATTTCGATACAAAAAATGTAACAAACGCAAAATATTGATGGAAAGATTTGATATAGCGATGGCAAGGTATACTTTTTTACGGCAAGTGAAAGAAATCAAAAATTGGCAAAATGTTGTGTTCTTGGATGAAACATGGCTTAATGCTAACCATACTGTAGGCCGTTCTTGGAACGATGACACAGCAGCATCTACTTCCAAAGTTCCTGTAGGAAAAGGATCGCGACTTATAATTTGTCACGCCGGAACCATCAACGGGTTTGTCGAAGGTTCTCTCATGGCTTTTGCGTCAAAAACCACTGGAGACTATCATGAAGACATGAATGGAGAAAAGTTTACTGAATGGTTTACCTCAATGTTGTGTAGCCTCCCTGAACCATCTATTATAATTATGGACAACGCCCCATACCACTCGATGCAAATTGACAAGCCACCTGCCCAATCCCAAAAGAAAGCTGATATCGTCGCATGGCTTCGTAAAAATGGCGTAGATGCAAACATGAATATGTTAAAAGCGGAATTAGTACGTCTTTTAAAAGAAAACAAACCAACCAAGATCCGATACGTCATTGACGAAATAGCATTAGAACATGGGCACAGAGTTATACGGTTACCGCCTTACCATTGTGAGTATAATGCGATTGAGTTGGTGTGGGCTCAAATTAAGGGATATGCTGCAAGACACAATACAGAACCCCCATTTACCACAAAAAAAATGCTAAAATTATTAGAAGAAGCTTGTGAACATGTGACTAAAGGAGACTGGGAAAAGGTTGTGAATAGAACTGTTAAATTAATAAGGGAAGATTATGAAAGAGATGTGAAAATAGATAATATTATAGAAAACGAACATATAATTATTAATGTATGTGATGATAGCAGTGACGACAGTGAAAATAGTAGTATGGACGAATCTGATTAATTATGGCCTTTTGTGGCACCTTTTTTGGTATCTTTTGTATTCATATGTTTCTTGTGTGCATATAAAGTATGTATATTCATTTTCGTTCAAATATTCAGTTCGTTCAAATAAATTAAATAAACATATACATTTTTGTTTTATTAAACCTATTTAATCAGGTACAAAAACAAAACTTAATTGTTTTTTGTTCGAGAATAAATTGACATTCCACATCACTATTGTAATGTGTCAAACCGGCCATCATAGCGTGCCGCTAGAATAATCATAATAATAATATTTTTTACTGATTATAGGTACATAGGAAGTTCTTACAATAAAGTCATAGTATCGAGCCACAATCTACCAATTGTATGGTATGCAAATTATCATCATTAATATTATGTACTATCACATTCTATACTAAAATTATAAATGTGAAAGTTTGGATGGATGTATGGATGTTTGTTACTCAATCACGCCCCAACGGCTAAACGGATCTGGCTGAAATTTGGCACAGAGATAGATTATAGTCTGGAATAGCACATAGGCTTTTTATTCTGGAAAATTAAAGAGTTCCCGCGGCAACCAAAAAAACCTCAAACCACGCAGACGAAGTCGCGAGCATTCGTTAGTTATTAATATGAACTTAATAAAAAACTAATGTTGTTCTAACAATTTAAATGTTAAGGATGCGATAGGCAAGATATGTGTAACAGATGAACGACACCAAAGAGTAGTAGGACAGAATAGATAGTATGGGTAGTAGTCAAATTGTTGGATACTAAACGATATCTGTTTATAGCATAAATTGACCGATACTTGAGAATGTAGTATTCTTTTTTTTTATCCACTACAAGTTAGCCCTTGACTGCGATCTCACCTAATGGTAAATGATGATGCAGACTAAGATGGTAGCGGGCTAACCTGTTAGGGGTGTGGCACAAGTTATATTAAACCCTCCCTAGTCGGTTTCTACACGGCAACGTTCTGGAACGCTAGATCGCTTGGCGGGACATCTTTGCCGGTAGGGTGGTAACTAGCCACGGCCGAAGCCTCCCACCAGGCGTTTGACGACAATCATTCTTATAGAGAGCAATGATGAAGTCTAGGTTGGAGGGCGCTTGCCTAGAAGATGCCTATTCACTCTTCCCTTGAAGGTACTTAAGTTATACGTTGCAGGAAAGGGCATTCCACATCCTTCGAATGAAGAATAATAATGTAATAATATTTAATAATCGTATCCTTTAGCATCAGCTGAAGTCGGTTCGGTTCGGTTTATTAACACGGGTTACACAATCCTAATAGTCAAAATCCTACTCTTAGCCGAGTCGTATAAGTATTTTGAAGCCAACTGCTTTATTATCCCCTACCATTAGATAATGTGCTTAATGGACAGGAATACCAACTCTTAGAAGTGAGGATTACGATGCAGAAAGAGAGTTCAGGGTCTTTCTTCAAAATAAAATTAAGGTTATTATTAAGTAAATAGGGAAAGTGTATTAACGCTCTGGTTCTGAATACGAGCCTTACAAAGGCAAACACCCTCCTTGTATATTTATAGCAAATCTACCCTGAGGCCTTCTAAACTTCTAAAGGATGAATATCACGACTCATTGAATATTAAATTTATAACTTTGATCAAATCTCATTAAAGGAATAAAGATATTCATTACTCCACTGACCGCTTTGAAATTTAAAATATGCCCCAAAATTTTATTCTTGGTACTTCATTTGGACAAGCAATTTTGCACTAACCAGAGGCCCAATTGTCTAAGCCAATCGTATTCATTTGACAGTTCATAACGTATAACTCGAACCTTTTAAGGAGTAGATACAAACGTTTTGACGTGCAAGCATCTATGACCTCCTTAAACAGGTCGAATTATACGTTTGACAGACGATTACGATTACGATTTCCTTACATGATCGGGGGGCAGTACTCATCGAGCCCGTACTTATGTTACGATTTTGACTTATGTTACTAAATCTATAAAAATGTCTATTAAAACCGACTTCCAAAGCCACAAAAGATTTTTTTAACACAACATGTCAAAGTCCACGCCATGCATCGATTTTTTTTATATTTATAACTAGACTAGCGGTCCGCCCCGGCTTCGCACGGGTAGCACTAATTATCATAATAGTCTATACCCAATAATAGCCAGTCGGCACTGGGCAGTACATCAGGGTTTACATTAGCGCTGCGATATCTCCGCACTGCCGGCCGTATATTTCTGTTGCGCGTTAATTTATTTATATGATATTTTCTAAGATATTCGACTGAATTAAATGGGAAGAGCGAATTTGGGTTAAATACTTGGATAAATAATACCATTTTATGTTGATATGGATTAAAAAAATATCAGGAAAAACACCTTCGAAAGTAAAGCTTTGTTTCAGACCAAAATTGAAAATCATAAAAATGATTATTGTGGGACAACATTAAAGGATATATTTATGGTATCACGGATTTTTTTTAGAACTTTTTGAGAGGAATAATTCCACCATACATTGTTTTCGTACAACTTTTACTATTTACGCAGCGCACGCCACGGAACCTCTCAGATTTTTCCGACTTGATTCACATTATTGCAATTTTCATAGGGATTTCTGATTTTTGAAAATAAAATGTAGCCTATATTACTTGCAGATAAAGTAGCGTTCTATAAGTGAAAGAATTTTTAAAGTCAGTTGTGTAGCAAGACTTTCCTCTTTATAAAATTAGTTTAGACGACGCTCGCGATTTTCCCACGTGGTTTAATTTTTCTTTCCCGCGGCACCGTCTAAATTTCCCAGGAATAAGCTTATGTCCTTCCCTGGGGTACCACCTATTTGTGTACAACATTTCATCAAAATCGGTTGAAATGATGGGCCGTTAAAGCGTAGCAGACAGTCATAGACAGATAGATAAACTTGCGCATTTATAATATTAAAGTATGGATTAGTATGGATAAAGACCAATCTGACTAACCCAGTGAATCCAGGGCAGATTAGCTAGACATTCAATAAACAATCACCTATTCCATAGAAACCATTTCATAATCGAAGTACTAAAGCATTAGCAATTCAATGGACTACTATAAAATGCGAAAATATTACCTCTATTTTATTTGTATTGCTTGGGTTTCGTACGAACAACGCGAGTCCAAAGTAAACATCAAGTTAAATGACATTGATATACTATAAAAAAGTAATTTAAAAAAACAAAAAACCCGACTGCTTGGACACCAAAAAGTATAAAACAAGATGTGAATTTCATTATTATCAATTTACATAGTATAATACTTTTAATGAAATAATGAACAAAATAATATAGCCAATTCAGTATTCTCACAGCTCACGTTTTATAATAATATTTTTCTCTCATAATTAATTTTGTAATTATTACGAATTATCAAGGCGCGTCGCACGTCCATTAGCTAATATTAACGTGCGACTGCGCCTTGATAATTTGTAATAATTACAAAATTAATTATGAGAGAAAAATATTATTATAAAACGTGAGCTGTGAGAATACTGAATTGGCTATATTATTTTGTTCATTATTTCATTAAAAGTATTATACTATGTAAATTGATAATAATGAAATTCACATCTTGTTTTATACTTTTTGGTGTCCAAGCAGTCGGGTTTTTTGTTTTTTTAAATTACTTTTTTATTTTAAACTTTTTGGTTATTTATGTTGTTTATTTACCTACCTGCAAGGTAATCCTAATAATATTATTGCCGTAATGAGAATCATTACTTTTGTATTAATTGTATTTTTTATTTATTTAAACTATTAGATTCCTTAATTTAGATTTACTAACGGTTTATTGACTCTTATTTAGGTAGGTGCCAAAACTATATTAATATAACTATACCTAACTTTAATTTTACAGTAGGTAAATGACAATATTTATTAGGTACCTATTATGTAACAAAATTAATAGGTACCAATTAAACAATTTATGAAAACGCGTCAAAATTTCTTAATTTAAGCTTCACAAGCATAGGCTTGCGAAGCTTAAATTAAGAAATTTTGCGTGCGAGCGTCCTGATGATGGCATCATCAGGACGCTCGCACGCAATTGTCGTCAGTCGTGCGCGGTGCGGCTGTAGTTCGTTTTACCACAAGCACCCCAGTGATCAGTCCCCCTTCGACCCCAATGACCAAATCGCTACCGACAATGCTCCCTACTTAGGGCTACACACAAACACTAACCCAACACAGCGTCTTCGCCGGCGAAGACGGGGACCCCGATATCTACGATATCCACGTCACCCGGACGTGGTCTTAACTCACGGCCTCGAGGGCGTATGGACTAATCTAGTCCAACCGACCTCCCATTCATCCCAACGTCATCCTAAGCCGTGGTCCGAGCCTCACAGGAGGCGCCCTTAGGAGGACGTTGCCCCCCCGATGTCATCGAGCGTTAGGGCTCTTTTCTCGGCGACGCCTAGCGCTCGTCAACCCCCCAGTGCCGCTGTAGCGGCCAGTAGGGCCTATGCACTATATTCAATCCGAAAAAAAAAGATCAGTCCCCACCGCACCGCACCGCACTCCTCGCGGACGCGCTTCCCGCGAGTGATATTTGTAAAAGACGTTTATCCGCCTGAAGTGTTCTGTTGCATCCACCACCACTACAGCCTATGAACGTCCCACTGCTGGGCACAGGCCTCCACTGTCATAGGAGAGAGGGAATTAGGAGCTTAGACCCACCACGCTGCTCCAATGCGGGTTGGCGGGCTTTAACGACTATTATCATGTTAGTGATAATAACCGGGACCGACGGCTTAACGTGCTCTCCGAGGCACGGGGGTGAAACACCGCCAACTTCCAACTCCGGGCTGGCACTGAGAATTTCATAATTGAAAAACCCAATACCTAACAATTTTTATGCCCGACCGGGAATCGAACCCAGGACCTCGTGATCCACAGACGACTACGCTAACCGCTAGACCAACGAGGCAGTTAATGTTTTGTTGCATGATAAACTTTATTTCTATGATATCTCATAAGATATTCATCTAAATTGAACGGTGTAAAGGACAATTTTTGTCTTAATTAAATACTTAAGATGAGTAAGATATTTTTTTTGATAAGGAATTAACGATTAATAACTATGTTGGTAAAAACACCTTCGCAAGCAAAGCACTGTTTTAGACCAAATTTGAAAGTCATAAAAATGGTTATTGTGAGTCAACCTTAAAAGATAGTTATATGCTATCGTGGACTTCTTTTTAGCACTTTTTGAGAGGAACGTTTCCACCATACATTGTTGTCGTGTAACTTTAACGTTTTAGGCAGCGCACGCCACGTAAGCTCTCAGATAAGATGATTTTTTCCGACTTAACTCACATTATTGCAATTTTCGTAAGGATCTCCAATTTTTGTGGAAATAAAATATAGCCTATTTTACTTGATAATAATGTAGCTTTCTATAAGTGATATAATTGTTAAAATCGGTTGAGTGCTTTTTGAGATAATCCACCTAGTTTGATCGATATAGATGATATGAGTAGGAACTTTAAACATTTCCTTTGAAAGCTCGTAAATCCTAAATTATCATTTAAACGGAAAAATGGTTTATGGAACCTAGGTGTGATTTTAAAAGACCTATCTAACGATACCCCACTTGCCTATAACCTATCGAGTATGGACTTTCATTTATTAATTGGCTTCTAGTGGACGCCATTTTGTTTTTCTCAAATTCGGCTTCCGCTATGACACTCGGAAGATTAAGATAAATCTAGTGGTGCAAGTATTATCAAAATCGGTTCAGCCGTTTTGTCTGTAGTGCGACACGAAGGAATACACTAAAAATGAGCCTTTGAAACCTCGTAAATCCTAAATGATCGTTAAAATGAGAAAATGATCAAGGAAACCTAACTATGATTTTGCAAGACCTATTCATCGATACCCCACTTGCCATATTCTATCGACTTTTATTTTTTAATTTGTTACATTATGGCTCCTAGAGGCAGCCATTTTGTTTTTTCTCAAATTCGGCTTCCGTTATGACACTCGGAAGATTAAGATAAAGCTAGTGGTATAAGTATTATCAAAATCGGTTCAGCCGTTTTGTCTGTAGTGCGACACGAAGGAATACACTAAAAATGAGCCTTTGAAACCTCGTAAATCCTAAATGATCGTTAAAATGAGAAAATGATCAAGGGAACCTAACTATGATTTTGCAAGACCTATTCATCGATACCCCACTTGCCATATTCTATCGACTTTTATTTTTTAATTTGTTACATTATGGCTTCTAGAGGCAGCCATTTTGTTTTTTCTCAAATTCGGCTTCCGTTATGACACTCGGAAGATTAAGATAAAGCTAGTGGTACAAGTATTATCAAAATCGGTTCAGCCGTTTTTTCTGTAGTGCGACACGAAGGAATACACTAAAAATGAGCCTTTGAAACCTCGTAAATCCTAAATGATCGTTAAAATGAGAAAATGATCAAGGAAACCTAACTATGATTTTGCAAGACCTATTCATCGATACCCCACTTGCCATATTCTATCGACTTTTATTTTTTAATTTGTTACATTATGGCTTCTAGAGGCAGCCATTTTGTTTTTTCTCAAATTCGGCTTCCGTTATGACACTCGGAAGATTAAGATAAAGCTATTGGTACAAGTATTATCAAAATCGGTTCAGCCGTTTTGTCTGTAGTGCGACACGAAGGAATACACTAAAAATGAGCCTTTGAAACCTCGTAAATCCTAAATGATCGTTAAAATGAGAAAATGATCAAGGGAACCTAACTATGATTTTGCAAGACCTATTCATTGATACCCCACACGCCATAGTCTATCGACTTTATTTTTTAAATTTGTTACATTATGGCTTCTAGAGGGCGCCACTTTGTTTTTTCTCAAATTCGGCTTCCACAGTGACACTCTAATGATATACTCGGCATAATCTGGTGCAAGAATCATCAAAATCGGTCCACGCGTTTAGGCTGTAGCTGTCCTGCAAGGAACAAACAAACATATATAGACTGATGAACACATAACCCTGTGCGTTCCGCAGTCGGGTAAAAACATCAAAGATGCACGCTGTCAACCGATAACATCCACGGCTGCACATAAGTGTCTTGTAGGGACTACCACAAGCATCGGTCTTGACTCTTACCCTGCCTGGATCCAGCAGTCTCTCTTAACCTGTCTCTCTCACGTCGCGAGATATCTCGTTGCGCGTATATAGCATCTCTCGCGACGAGAGTGACAACGAGACATATTATGTGTAACCATGTTAGTTTGGGTAGACAAATACAGATAATGGGTAAACATAATTTTACTCGTTGTGTGCATGCTAGCCCTACAGGAGATGGATCCTTCCTGTAATGGCTTGATGTTGTCTGTCCATCTAGTAGGGGAAATCCCAACGCTACACTTTTCAGTGTGTGGTCGCTATTCCAACACCTTGATTGTCACAACTTGAACATTTGTCAGTAGTGAATGAACTAGAAGTTTAATTTGCTATAATCCGCTACAGTAGACAAATCTGTATGGTCTTCACAATGCACGATTGTGAAGATTCACAATCGTGCATTGTGCACGAATGCACGATTGTGAATATTCACAATCGTGCATTGTCGAGTCAAACATCTCCTGAAGATGCTCCGGTGTCGGAGTGAAACGTACGTTGAGAGTGATTTGGAGGATTTGTGTGGTGTGGTGTTGTGCCTGTGCGAATTGCTGGGTGGTGGGTGTCGCATGCTGCAGGTGAAAGACACGCACTGTACCACACAGATTTGTCTACTGTAGCGGATTATAGCGAATTAAACTTCTAGTTCATTCACTATCATGGACTTCCGCAAAGTAACGCCTGCTTCTATTCAACATTTGTCAGTAGTCTATCGGTTCGGTTCTTCAAACTATGTGCCACGCTAGCGTCACTTTAGTTCTGCAACCCTTCTAGTTAATCGGTAACTATTGATCACTTTAGTTCCTCTACAGATCTTCTCATTTCAGATTTGATCAAATTCTTTTTTTTTAACTGCCTCGTTGGTCTAGTGGTTAACATGTTCGACTGCGGCCGACGAGGTCCAATACATATACATAGGACCCTAATATAAGGTATTGGGTTTTTCCGACTAGAAATTATCAGTACTAGCCCGGAGTTAGGAAGTTGATGGTGTTTCACCCCCGTGTCTCGGAGAGCACGTTAAGCCGTCGGTCCCGGTTATTATCACTAACATGATAATAGTCGTCAAAACCCGCATTGGAGCAGCGTGGTGGGTCTAAGCTCTAATTCCCTCTCTCCTATGAGAGTGGAGGCCTGTGCCCAGCAGTGGGACTTTAATGGGCTGTAGTGATGGTAGTGGCGGTGGCACACTTTTTTAGAAATACATTCTGAAGTTCAAACCATAAAGTGGATAGATGACATCATACGAGTGTCAGGGAGTCAGTGGCAATACAGGCGCCACAAGAGACCTCCAACCAGCAGTGGACGACGTAGTTAACGAAACTAACGATGACGATATTTTTTTTATACTACACCCACTCGGAAAATACCTTCTTATATTTTTCAAAACGAGGCAGAAAGTACGTCATTGCTACCAACCAAATATGCGGGCGGAAAAAATGTATGAAATTTCATTGTTAACGTGTTAAGCGGGCAAAAAAGTGTATAAAATTTGATTGTTAACGTGTTAAGCGGACAAAAAAGTGTATCAAAATTCATTGTTAACGCGCTGTTATTTTTAATTTTAAAGTAATATCAGTCCAGAAATTCATGTCGAGTCACTCGATTACACCAGTAATAATTAAGAACTAAAACAAACTATATCAAATAATAATAAAATAATCTTAAGTTATTTAAATTAATTATATTTTTTTATTAATACTGTGAATCTTCGTACGTGTATGTAGAAGGTTTCTATATCGACGGTTAGCCATGAAAACATTTCAGCTAACCAAAGGGCCGTATTGTGCGCTCTAACATAAACCCGGCAATAATACAGACGTTCCGGGAGAATATTTTATTTAGTGGGTCGCCTTTGCTGGGTTTGGGGACTGCAATAAAAATATTATATACCTAAGTGCCTTGCGGTCTTGCTCTGAGACACGGTACAAGTCAAGAGTGTACTATTTTTTTAATAAACACTTTAATAATAATCCAAAATGAAAAGGAAACCCTACACACCGAACATCCGTACAGAGTCTAAATTTTCTAATACGATAAAACCGACAACGCTACGCAGCGTGGGAGTTCAAGAGCAGGCATAATAATATTTGTTTTTTGTTTTTATCCACTACAAGTTAGCCCTTGACTGCGATCTCACCTGATGGTAAGTGATGGTGCAGTCTAAGATGGTAGCGGGCTAACCTGTTAGGGGCATGGCAGTTATATTAAACCCATACCCCTATTCGGTTTCTACACGGCATCGTACCGGAACGCTAAATCGCTTGGCGGCACGTCTTTGCCGGTAGGGTGGTAACTAGCCACGGCTAAAGCCTCCCACCAGGCCAGACCAGGGAAAATTCAGAAATAAAATAATAATATTATGGTATAAAAGGGTTACAATATTATTAAAACATGTAGATCTCTCCCAAAACCGAATCAGCACAACCCGATTCCACGTAGTCCTGTGTACCCCCTTCCCTTAGAGTGTGTTTCGTAAAGCCAGAAGCTGGCGAAGGAGGTCCTGAATGAAGCGTGCCTACGAGGCTGAGTGGAGCGAACGGGGGAGATGAAGTTGAATGAAGGGACGACGAAGCGAGTCTTGAAGTCAAAGTCAAAGTCAAATAATGTTTATTCAATGTAGGTAGGTATACTACACTTATTGACGTCTAGTTATTTATAAAATATAATGGTGATAATCAGTAACGGTATCTTAAAACTAAAGCTACGAGGGTTCCAAACGCGTCCTAGTCTGAGAAGAGCCCACAACAAACTCAGCCGGGTTTTTTTTTTCATTATAACCATTTCACAAATAATCATCTTAACTTAGCAACTATCAGAGCCATTAGATCAAATCATTGCCAAGCCTCCTTGTCATTTAAGTAATCCTTTACATGGTAATAGGATTTTTTAATGAGTTTACGTTTTACATTAACTTTGAACTTATTCAGAGACATCTTCAGCATGTCTTCTGGGAGCTTATTGTAGAAGCGGACACTGTTTCCAACAAATGAATTGCTAGTTTTACTAAGCCTAGAAGCAGGCATTACAAGTTTATTTTTATTTCTAGTATTGACATTATGACAATCACTTTTCTTCTTGAATTTATCAGTGTGTTTATGCACGTATACTAAATTTTCAAATATATATTGGTTGTGCACTGTCATAAGCTTAATCCATTCTGAGAAGACATTCGTGCTCATTGGTAAGCCGACAATGGGTGGAATTTAAATACTTCGATTTGATCTGATTGTATTTGTGTTAAACAATATCAAGACCTACCGCTACCGCTCATATATTGCACCACAATATCTTAAACACTGGAAAGCCGGCGTGCCTTTATCCGTTGTGCTCAGAATCCGTAGCCGGTTTAACTTCGCCCGGTTTTATTGTAAGAGGTACACGTACGGAATCCAGTATAATATTATTTTTATATTAAATACATATGTGCGTTTGCAAGTTATTGGCTTGTACATATTAATGGCAGGGGGATATAAATTTTACGACGTAGAAACACTCTTGCTATGAGTTTTATCTCATTTCACTCACGTTCGTGCAAATTTTATAAAAAGGAACTATCGGTACTTGAGAATACACGAACACAGGACAGACGAACAGAGACATTTACACTTAAATATAAATAGTATTAATTATGGATTTTGCATTAATTACAGTTGAAATCGAACAATTATTCTCGTATAAACTTTACTTTTGTTATCAAATATTGCGAAAGAGTGCCTGTCTGTAAGTCTGCACTCTGCATGCTATATAATTTGACGGTCCATCTGTTTATCCAAATTTGATAAAATAAGTAGATGAGACCCCGGAGAAAGACAAAAGTACATCCCGGAAGTTCAAAGAATTCCCGTGCTGTTTAAAAACCTACATCCATGCGGACAATGTCGCGGGTATTATAATAAAAATGTTAGCTCACTTTTTCGTATTAAGGTGTAACTATCACTCGGTCATGTGCATAAAGTCCTTGCGTCAAACGACCACTAACTGCACATCAAGCCAACATTTGAAGTACTTACTTGAAATTCAGATTTTAGTGAGCACTCAGAATCTCAGTTTTAGGGGTTAAGTGGGGTGTAAAAGTTTGTATAAAATTCTTGCGCTTCGCAACTTGAAATTTAACTATAAAAATATTCAACTTTGCACACCTTTTAACCTAACAAGAAGGTAGGCGCCATTATTAACTATTTAAATATTACAGCAGTTATCAAAGAATTTAGATAACTGCTGTAATATTTAAATAGATAGATTAATAGATAGATAGATAGATTTTATTTTATTATATTTATTGACTGCCTCTTTGGTATAGCGGTTAGCATAGTCAACTGCGGATCACGAGGTCCTGGGGTCGATTCCCGGTTGGGCATAAAAATTGTTAGGTATTGGGTTTTTCAATTAAGAAATTCTCAGTGCCAGCCCAGAGTTAGGAAGTTGGCGGTGTTTCACCTCCGTGCCTCGGAGAGCACGTTAAGCCGTCGGTCCCGGTTATTATCACTAACATGATAATGGTCGTGAAAGCCCGCCAACCTGCATTGGAACAGCGCGGTGGGTTTAAACTCTAATTCCCTCTCTCCTGTGAGATCGGAGGCCAGTGCCCAGCAGTGGGACGTTAATAAGCTGTAGCGGTAGTGGTATATTTATTTAGCAACTGCGCTCATCATCTCCAGGACGTCCTTAACCACCGAGGCAATTCACCTAGGAGAGTACCTAACTACCACCGAGTCAAAGCAGGCATCACGTTACACCCCGATCCTACAAATTTGTGTGCCACCATTTGAGCTCAGCCGCGGTAATCTGTGTCCACCATTTTAAAGTTCCGTATTAAAACTTTTTACCGTTTTAACTTTTTGCATTTTTATTACATCTCTTTTCTCTAATAAATATTATTTCCAACCCGGCGCTACATAAAATAAGTCAACTGCAAAATTGTAAGAAAATTTAATAAGTCTTCGTCAAATGACAGTCACATTAGAGGGATGGAGGAACATGTAATGTGTATTTTACCGTCCTCGTCCCCTGAGAATCTTGAGTACGGGTCATTGACTTTATCACTGTCAGTAATTAAAAATGAATTGCTTCTTCTTTTGAAATGCTTTTTGATTTGTTAAGGTTTTCTTGAAGATGGGATACAAGTTTTTTTTATTCCCGCGGGAATACTCTAGCCTGTATCACTTTGCAGATCCTCAACTATACCGATGCCAAAAATCACGTCGATTTGTTGCTCTGTTACAGCGTGATTCAAGGACAAACCACCGAACAAACACTCTTTCGCATTTATAATATTAGTATGATACTATTACATTATCCAGGTCGCCCAACTTTCACGAATTACAGCGACACTAATATGGGTTACAATTTCATGAGCTGGGAGCTTATTATTAGTATTTTATTGCACTATTTAGGAAATCTGGCGTCCGCGACGATCGCATGTTAGGGTGCAATTAGATTTCATATTGTACCGAATTTTCGGCAGACAATACAAAGACCTTGTGCGCTTGCTAGAAGCGGCTTTAATATAAAATAATAAGAGCACTTATAATATGTCAATTTTCATGTTTCTTTATGCCGTGGCCTCAATTCTTTACCATTGCAATTGGTTATCCGATGCAAATCGCCTGAGACGTATTTTTGGCCAAGAGGTATCGAGATGCGTGCGAACGTTTGAATTTTGAAAATCTGCTGGTAATCTTTTTGGAATTTTGAAAAATGTTAAAAAAGTCGGTTTTTTGGGGGTGTTTGTTTACTAAATTGTAAATATTTTGGAAAAAAATCGGACTTAAGAAAAACTGAAAAAGGGCCCTAGGGTATTAGTTTAGCCACAAAATGGCTAATTTTTTAAATTTATAATGGTGTGTAGGTGGTCCCTTTAGATTTGGAATTTTTTGGGACTGCGAAATCTTTGATTTTTTTTGTAAGTAGTGCAAAGAAATAATATCAAACTGGCTAATAATAAAATAAATGAACTCCAGATGTAAGGTTTTTTTGTTTTTTGAACAACACCACTGCCAGGTTTGAAAACTTGAGAATACCTAGAGGGTTACTACCATCGCTTAAATCAGTATTATTCGAAAATATCAATTTAATATGACGTACCTTGACGTCCATAAAATAAGGATTATAATTCTAAAACACCATCAACAATATTCATATAATACAGTTTTAAGCGATGACAGTATGGCCCCTGTATCCTTTGTAAGCAAGCGTTGCTCGACCCGTAGCAATATGAAGAATATGAAGATCTTCCTAATGTAACGCCAGCTTCACTTTCTTCAATAAAATAAACTCTTATAAAATACTTTGAGAAAGTTCAATTGGATTAATAAAAGCCGAAGTCAAAGTCACAGGCATAAGCTACGATCGGTGTAATAAATCATTTTAATTGGTAAATTAAGATAGCTATCGCATGCATTTCATATGACGAACGAGCCCAGGCTGCCAACCAGCAGGCGGGACCGTGGCCAGGCAATTGATTAAGTCGTAATTGCAATCGCTCATTAAATGCAATCGCCATTACATGCTTATTAGCCACTTAGTCACGTGGTTAGATTAAAAAATTGCACGCTATGCTTCGAAGCAAGAAATTACTGAGCACTTTTATTGCAATTAAGTTTCTGATTTGAACCGCCTTTCTGCCTATCATTTTTTCCTCCACTTTCATTATGGTCTCTTACTATGAAATCAAGAATTATCCGTATGTCATAATGAAAATACTATGCTTTATGTTCATTTTCACCAACAATGCTAATAGATATAGGTACCTAAGACCGATTGTTGACAGTTTTTACGCACACTGTCAACAACTTATTTGGCTTAGGTGTTCGTTATACGTAAGTTTATACTTCAGGCAGTGTTGATGAAAATGGGCGCTTTGGGTCTTGCACAAAGCGTTAATTGCAGACTAGCGTTGGTCTATAAATTCTGCCCGGATTTGATTCTTTATATCTGTGTCGTTATAATATTATCACTGAATGGTACCACATGGTACCGAATCACGTACCTACTCAAATAATTAGCAATATAATGTAAACTGTTTGATCATTCCAAACGATCATTATAAATAGAATACAATGAACTCATTCTAGTCCTAGTCAAATTTAAATTGACTTTGAATAAGTATAGTTCGCGCGATAATCGCAATCTAGTGATGATCTTGTAAAACATCCACAATACAAATTTATTTAAACTGTGGAAGGTGAATTTAGGGTTTGGTTTGCGGCTCATACGATAAAACTATTAATAAAACTATCAAATGACTGGACTACTTATCCAATCTTATTTCTATGTAAAAATTCAAAATATATTATTATTACTATACAAAAGGGGCTGAAATGGCGGGTTGAAATTTTAAAGTGGGTTTACTCAATCGATCAAGTGGAGTATCACATGAAAGGGTTTACTTTGCCTATTCTGATATAATTTTTATTAAAAATATCAGTCTCTTAATTTTTGATGAAAAGTGTTCAAAATCTTGTTTTTATCCACCATATTGTATTAATTTGTAATGCGGACCTAGTGGGAGGTTTCTAACCTATACGATCGCGTTACAATTAACTACGATTTGTATGGTATTGAACGAGCTCTCTTGAATAGTCCCATATTGTAGTTTTGAGGGAACACAGAAGGTGGAAACGGGTTCCATAATTTGCAGGCACACATTATACACAAACGTGTACGTATTATTTGTTTCAAAAGCTGTTGTTGTTCGAGAATCCACAACCCCCCTCCCAATAAGATTACAGACCCACACAAGCCTCAAGTTTTTGAGAAAGCTCGACCCGTGTAATCCGATTTGGGTTCGTTCCCTTGTTCATATTCTCAACAACAATTTCCAGTTTACTTTGTATAGTTTTAACGGTCACATCGTAATGCTAAGTTTGTGTTTCATTGCCTTGTTCATTCTCAACAACTGCCTCGTTTATTTATTGGTTAGAATGTTCAACTGTGGATGACAAGGTCCTAGGTTCGAATCACAGTTCGGGCAAAAATAGATAGTAAGAAATACATTCGCCACTCAAGTCTAGGGCTAAATGTTAGTGGAATTAAAAAAACCTCAGTAAGTACTAACTTTAAGTTTAGAAATTAGCGTTATTTCACTTCCGTGCCTTGAAGAGCATGCAAAGCTGTCGGACTTGCAACTGATCTCTCTCCGGTCGTTTCGGATTGCCATCTCACTGGACTATGAAAATAAGGCAATAGAGAGTGTAGCCAAGTTTGCTCACACACCTGTGCACTATAATCTCATCCGTGATATAAATAATAAATAAATAAATAAAAGCTTTATTGTATCTTATTGCTAGAATTAACACAAATTAAATACTTATCAACAAAATCCTACGACAAAAAAAAATTAAAATAAAATCTAACAATATACAATGGGAAGCAAACTTAGCATTACTGAGCATTGATAACAATGCTCAGCGCTGGTTTTCGGTTTGCTCCAGTTCTATTTGACTGTACAAAAATTTCGCTGCGCCCTTTGCCTTATATTTAGACTATAAATATTACACAACTAACTTATAAAACCAAAAAAATATATACTAAAATACACACCCAAAAAAAGGAAATTATAATAAAAAACGCGAAATTATTAAGATAAAACGAAACAATACACTAGCTTATACAGGTTTAATTAGATATTAGAATACATAAATTTAGCTGCCTCTATCTGTACGTTTAAATAAAAGTGTCTTAGTTTATTTTTTAACGTGATCTCGCTAGTGGGTCTATTCCATTTGCGGAGAGGTGGTGGGATATAATATACATATGTAGATTAGTCACCAGTATTATATTCAGTCAGGAAGTCATTTTAGATTGGTCACCAGTATTATAAATTTAGTCGGGACGTGATTTTAGATTGGTCACCAGTATTATAAATTTAGTCGGGACGTGATTTTAGATTGGTCACCAGTATTATATTCAGTCGGGAGGTCATTAGATCGGTCACCAGTATTATATTAAGTCGAGAGGTCATTTTAAATTAGTCACCAGGATTATATTCAGTCGGGAGGTCATTTTTTTATTTCGACTCTACCCCAATTTTGGAAAGCAATTTCTACTGAGAAGAGAGTACAATTTCTAGTACTTTATATACTTGGACGAACCAAACACGTTGTATACTTTAACTAGCATATTTTAGTGCGGAGTTTGTGTTTTGTTGCTTCCAGGGTGTTCAGCTTAAGTACTAACTTAGTTTAAGTTTATCTTTTAGTTAGAGCGTTAACTTGAAAGTGCTGACTGTATTATTGTAGTAAGTAACAGTAATACATCCTCACCACAAGTGATTATTGTTTTATTTCACTCAGATTTTCGATAAATCTGTACTTTTTTTACCATTTTTACACATCTGCCCAAAAAATGGAGTGTAATGTTTTCAGGGATCATGTATGTAGGTATGCTATGTATGTGAGTTTTTTATTCCACATTAACATCTAAATGCATGAAAAAGTTGGTTGTATGGGGTATCGTTAGAATCCTTACATAATCCCGAATGACCTTGGCTATAATTTTTTTTTAATTCAATTTTGCGGCTGTAGATATGGCGCCTTTTTCAAAACGGTGCTGTACAATGCATTAGCATTTTTTTAATTACTTTTATTTGTGTACCTAACCTTTTATCCTTGTAGCTTTACGCTTTTAACTCTTTATCTCAAATATGAGATTATGCCCGCGTCAGATTTCGTGCTCGTAGATTAAGTATTTTGAAAATAAAATGGGAACTGGTTATTTGTCTCCGTCATTGATAAATTTCGCCAAAATCGTTAAAACGGTGGACATAATACCACAGATTATGCCCGCGACTTAGTCCGCGTGTAAAAAGATTTATTAAGTCCCATGAGAACTCAATAATATGGTATAAGAAGCCACTCTGCAGGTCCTAAACTATTCTAACTTAATATTCAAAAAATTACGTCGATCCGTTACCCTGTTACGGCGTGATTAAAGGACAAACCAACAAACCAATAAACTAACAAAGAAACACACTTTCGCATTTATAATGCATCGCATAATTATGTGAATATATTTAAACAAGCACAAAACTCGTCAGTCGGTTCGTCTCGGTAGAGTGTGAAGCCACGATTCCCTAACAGTAAAAGTTATTTTTTTTAAGAAAAGATTTTTTTTATCTATAGACACAAACCCACTTAATTTCAATACCTAATGTTGCGAATAGATTGTTGCGAGTTGGGGCTGAATAAATACGCACAGACTCGATATTAAAACGGCATATATTAACAGGTTAATCCTAAGCTTATATACTAATATTATTACGTATAATGTAGTTGGGGAAACATTGTAAACAACATGTAGTGCTAACTAGAATGGTTACTTATTCGAAACTAACTTCTCAATACACTTGCTCGAAAAATGCACTTACAGAGGCAGAAAACAGGGCTTGTAAGTTTGCATTTTTTTTTTTTTTGTAAGTCCACTTTACTTCTAAATAAAAAAAATTCTTGCTTGAAGTTTCATATTGACTTTGTATGCAGAAAACTCAAAAAATAATAAAATTTAGATGTGGACTGATTAAATTAATTCATTAAAAAAAAAAGTATTTAATTCAGTTAATTAAAATTCTTTTAAGTTTTATAAATCAATAAAGTAAAGGCTAAATAAAAGTCCAAGCTGAAAGTGAAGAGCTAGAATCTAGAGCCACGAATCCAATTTAAAAAAAAAAACGCAATTTTAACAATGCGCCATAAACACCTACTAAAATCTTGAATCTGTGCCCGCTATTTTTAAAAGTTTCATTGAGTTTTCTTTCAATTATTAAATAATATAAGTGGTTTAAGTGATGTGTGATAAAATTAAATCAACAAATATGTATTTTAGATGTGATAAAAAAGTCGCGCTATTAATAGCCGCCAAAAATCTCGAAATACAAGTAAGTATGGGCGTGAGAAACCATTTTCTAGTGAGTACTTAAATAGTACATACCTATTAGTCGAGTTTTATTTTCAAGTTTTCTTACAAATGTATTGAAAAATATCGTGTGATACACGGGCGTTAAGGTTTCTACATACTCGTGAAATGGTCAGCCCTCGCCTCGCGTCATCGGGCTGACATTAGTTAACTCGTATGCAAAAGCAGTTGGCAAAAGCAGTTGGCTTTATATCACAAACGACTAATAATTAAAATTTTAACAAATAAAATTACAACCTAGATTTAAATGGTCACGTATTGGTAACTGCCATATCTAATACCAAAATCGATACCGATTATGTACCAGTGACATTGTATCACACATATTATTTCAAAGCCGATTCAACCATTGTTCGTGTAACAAAGCCTATATAATTACCCGCTCCAATTGATAAGGCTTTGCGGCATTATATCGTACCTATTATTACGATACAATCTTAGCATATAATTGTTATATATTATATAACGTATATATATAGACTAGAATCTAGATGAGCCCCGCGACTTTGTCTGCGTGATTCCCGCGGGAACTCTTGAATTTTACACAATAAAAAGTAGCCTATGTCCTTCCCCAGGATGCAACCTACCAAATTTCATGAAAATGAGTTGAATCGGTTTCATGAAGATGGGTCGTGAAAGCGTAACAGACAGACAGATTTTTTTTTACCAAACAGAATCACTCTTAAAATTTGTAAATTTCGTCAACGTGTAAAATACGGGCTTCGACTTCCAATCCCAGTATTTGGCCTTTAACCAAATGTAAATTTTGTTCTTTAGACAAACTTTAATAAGTTTCGGAGTAGGATTACTCTGTTTAGTAAAATATCGATTAATAATGAGAAACAAATAATGTAGAATGCATATTATGTTACTTTCTTAACTAGTGGTACCTAGAAATAGCCTAGTAAATGACTATTTAATTTCTTTTTGAAAATTCGAACTTGTATAACTACAGAAAGGATAGACGACTCAAACAACCTGATGTGGATATGTTACAAAAATATACAAGAAAAATATCCTGCTATGTATTATTCTAAAAATTATTATTACAATGTAAACATAAACACGAATGCAAATTCGCAACATATATTTTCTTTTAAATTTGCATTCATAACAGGCCGGAACATTCATCTCCTGATAAAGCCGTTGCGCTGAAACGTTATTTATTTTAGTTTCCTGCTGCCCCGTGATGTGTAACGGACGAGATTAAAATGACAATTCGTTAAAATTTAGTGTCGAGAGGATCGCTGTAAATACTCTCATGATGCACGAATTCGGGTGATAAGGGTGATTCTTGCTTGTGCGGACGTTACGCGTTACAATTTATTATGCAGGCCCATAGGTGCTGCCATTCCGGGGTTTTGGACTTTTTTGTTTGACGACCTCCGTGGCGCAGTGTGTAGCGCTGTTGCCTTAACGTGCGGAGGTCCCGGGTTCGATCCCCGGCACGGTTTGGAAATTTATAATTTCTGAATTTTCCCTGGTCTGGCCTGATGGGAGGCTTCGGCCGTGGCTAGTTACCACCGCCACGAAAGACTTGCCGCCAACCGATTTAGCGTTCCGGTACGATGCCGTGTAGAAACCGAATAGGGGTATGGATTTAATATAACTGCCATGCCCCTAACAGGTTATCTCGCTACCATCTTAGACTGCATCTTCACTTACCATCAGGTGAGATCGTAGTCAAGGGCTAACTTGTAGTGGATAAAAAAAAATATGGAAATAATACAATAGAACTTAATGCCTAACCTAATTACTATATAAATCATGCCCGCGTGGAATGGTGGCAAGAATGCTGGCTGCATTTCCGCGCTGGACAGCCAGGCTGATCCTTTGCGCAAAAAAATGAGCTAGCCCTTCTGTCACCAGATGAGGCAATTAGCTGCGATGAAATATCTCGCAAAAAATTTTTGCCACTAAGACTCCACCGCCCAAGGGTCTCCACGGCAAACGGAACAAATAAATTAAATTATTAATGGACAAATCGTTATTACGTTAAAATGTTTGCTACATTGTAGCCATCGCAATCACCTCTGACTGGTTAATAGTTTTCTGTTGTTGGCCAAAATATATAGGTATAGCTTAGGATTGAGGGACGAGTGGTCTAGTTTCTACATCGCATATCATTCGATTGCGATTTTTAATCGTTGACCCACGTTGGTAACTGGATTGGTGACCGAATTTGGTGGTCCGAATTTGGCCATTTTGTTTCCTCCATGCCTCGGAGAGCACGGTTATTATCACTTACATCTGATAATGATCGTTTGGAACCTAAGAGTTAAAATAGTATACTCTTAGTCGAGTCGTATGCGGAAGGACCTGGGAACCCACTGCATTATTATCCCAAGAAAACCCCTGCCATTATGTTATTACGACGCTCAGCAATGAGGAATACGATGCAGAGAGAGATATATATTATCAAGATGGATGAATGGTGACTCTGTAAAGGATAGCACTCACAGGTAGAAAAGGTACACTAAAAAGATCGAGCGTGTTGCAGAAAAGTGCTTAAGCCAAGTAGCGCAAAAATTGAAGAAGAAATTGGTATAGGACTTTCAATAAACAGTTGTAAGCTTAGTTTGGTTACTGACATTGACAGATCCATCTATGGTCTATCTATGGTCTAGATAGATCTATGCTATCGCGATTGGAAGCGCTTGGCGGGAGATCTGTACGGTGTTTGTGTGTAAATTGCTAATAAAGTATGATTAAAATGGTAAACGAGTGTTTGTACTCATTACTAGCTACGATTCAATCACTCATTGGCATATCTAAATACTTATTACATACGTTCGAACTATACATACGTTACTTTATAGTTGACAGCAAACTAAACCAATTCACATTACCGATACAACCGATGCAACGAGAACAGAATGCAATAGCTCAACTTCTCAAAGTCGTTATGTAGATATTTACGTATATGAACGTAGTTCTCAAGTAGAAACTTGTAGATACACGGGAACCTGCAGATTCAAATGTGGGGCAAAATCAACTTGCCAACTGCGGATTTCCATGTGTCGAGCCGTGGGCAGACTCCAAAGTTAGAGCAATAACTTGGAAAAGTTTTATAACACGTCAAATATACTATAGGTTTGTATTGACTACCTGGAGCCGCAATTTTATTGCTGTTTTACCTTGTATGAAATATGAATGCGTTACGTTATTTTGCAAACAAAATGAAACGAAGAGAATACCTACAATAACCATGACTAAACTTCCCTGTTTTCTGATCCAGGCAGCTTTTTATCCTTATTTGTGATTGTTAGGGCGCGTTTAGAAACCCCGTAACATTAGTTTCAAGATAGCGTTACTAATTATCTCTTTTAGGTACATTAGTAAATGCTACAATAAACAAGTTATATTCACCTCCGAAAAATGCACTATGTTAACCAGTTTGAATTAAATAATTTTGATTTTAACAGTTAGTATTTTTGTCTTTTTAAATCTGATCATTTTGCAGGACTGAAACCACATCAGCACACAAATATGATGGCGTGATTGAAGAATAAACAAACACACTTTCACATTATACTATATATATTTTTATTATTAGTAGAAAATAAGATATTATTAATAGTAGTTCTTAGTTGATTACCTTAAACCTCATAATCGAATTTCTAAATTTCTCATAACTAGCCAGTGTTTTAGACCATAGATCTTGTAATAAGATGAATAAGATTTTCATGATGATATATTAAGTTTGGAGTCCTCGCCGAATGATAGATAGAGGCTCCGAGAGCGGAATTTATGGCTGACTTCTAGACGTTGAGAAAGAATGGTGGATACACGACATTATGGGCATTTATTTGAGGAAGTATAACCCTTTTTCACCCTCTTGTTTTATTTATGTCAGTCCTTTCTGTTGACTTACGATAATGTGTTTGTGTAAGTTGAATTGTAATGTAAATAATAACTCTCAAAATTTGTTCTTCTCTGATCAAACGATAAGTAGACATCGAAGTCTTAGTTACCTAATGGACTATAGCCGACATTATTATTATAGTAATTAGATAAATCTAGCCACCTATAGGTTTTACTAGTACGTTTTTAATAAAACAACATCTAGGGCCATACTACCAACGCTTAAAGCAATACTTAAGTAATATTACTCAAAATGACAGTTTGATATCACGTACTTTGACGTTCCTAAAATAAGGATTATAAGTAACTAGCTGATGCCCGCGATTTCATCCGCGTGAAACAAGATTTTTAATCCCACGGGAACTCTTTAATTTTCCGAGATTAAAAGCCTATGTGTTTCCCCAGGGTACAACCTATCTCTGTATTTCTTATCCAAATTTCATAAAAATCGGTTGAACAGACAGACAGACAGACACACTTTTGCATATATAATATAAGTATGGATTCTAAAACACAGAAGACAACAAATAATTCAAGCCATACTCACATTCTAGGGCTGCTGGAAGAAATCTCTTCAAGAGATAAGTTGTCCTTGTACTAAATATATAAATAAATAAACAATATGGCTTTACGCTTTAGCAGTAGGTATAGCTCCTGTATTAAACTGGCAAGAAAAACTATCACCTACCTAAAAGACAGCGTCGTGAGCGGTCGATACGACTTATGGCTGTTCGGATCAGACATCGGCGTGCCCCAGAAGTCGTCCAAAAGCAGCTGCTTCAAGGAACTCGTGCCCACAACGTCCCCATTGGTCACTATGGCTGGTATATCATCGTGCACGAAATCACCGTTCAAACTGTTCACATAACTTAACACAGCGGTGGAAACTACCATGACGTATATCGCCAATAAATAAACAATATGGCTTTAAGCGTTAGCAGTAAGTATGGCTCCTGTATTAAACTGGTAAAAAAAAAACTATCACCTACCTAAAAGACAGCGTCGTGAGCGGTCGATACGACTTATGGCTGTTCGGATCAGACATCGGCGTGCCCCAGAAGTCGTCCAAAAGCAGCTGCTTCAAGGAATTCGTGCCCACAACGTCCCCATTGGTCACTATGGCTGGTATATCATCGTGCACGAAATCACCGATAAAACTGTTCACATAACTCAACACAGCGGTGGAAACCACCATGACATATATCGCCAATAAATAAACAATATGGCTTTAAGCGTTAGCAGTAAGTATGGCTTCTGTATTAAACTGGTAAAAAAAAACTATCACCTACCTAAAAGACAGCGTCGTGAGCGGTCGATACGACTTATGGCTGTTCGGATCAGACATCGGCGTACCCCAGAAGTCGTCCAAAAGCAGCTGCTTCAAGGAATTCGTGCCCACAACGTCCCCATTGGTCACTATGGCTGGTATATCATCGTGCACGAAATCACCGTTCAAACTGTTCACATAACTCAACACAGCGGTGGAAACTACCATGACGTATATCGCCAGGTCACTGTTGCTTATGGTTTTGGGTGACCTGGGCTCCTCCCGCACGGTGGGCAAGCGTCGCTTCATCTTGGGGCTGGTTCGTGGGGACTTGAGTGTTACATGCCTACATTTGCACATTTGTGGTCACCACTAGTTGTGGTCGCTGGAACAAAAGAAAATGCACTTTATTAAACGACTGCCTGAAAAAAGGAGTATATTGTTTTCAGGGTTCACGTATGTATGTATGTATGCATGTATGTATGTACGTATGTATGTATGTATGTATGTATGTATGTATGTATGTATGTATGTATGTATGTATGTATGTGAGTTTGTATAATCCACCATAACTTCTATACGCCTGAACTGATTTTGATAAATGAGGTATCGTTAGAATCCCTAGCTTATTCCGGGTGACATAGGCTAGTAAAATTTAAAAAAAAATTGATGGGGTGACCATGATCCCGCATTAAAGACTAAAGTTGAAAAATAAATTCGAAAATAAGATCAACTATATAATCATCATCTAGAAAATGATAAGTAGATTCCAAAAATATACAACACTATAGTTCAATATCCAGTGATTCACAAAAAAATATCATTTAATAAAAATGTGAATAAGATTCCAAAGGCTTTATATGCAAATCGCTTTTTAGGGGAGGTTAACTCCAAAAATAATATGGCAGAGCAGTCGTATTTTTTAATTCGTTAAATTAATTTCATCTTCTTTCTGACGACCTCCGTGGCGCAGTGTGTAGCGCTGTTGTCTTAACGTGCGGAGCTCCCGGGTTCGATCCCCGGCAAGGTCAAGGGGATTTTCTAATTTCTGAATTTTCCCTGGTCTGGCCTGGTGGGAGGCTTTGGTCATGGCTAGTTACCACCCTACCGGCAAAGACGTGCCGCCAAACGATTACGCGTTCCGGTACGATGCCGTGCAGAAGCCGAATAGGGGTATGGGTTCAATATAACTGCCATGCCCCTAGCAGGTTAACCCGCTACCATCTTAGACTGCATCATCACTTACCATCAGGTAAGATCGCAGTCAAAGGCTGACTTGAAGTGGATAAAAAAAACCATGACCATAATTGCGTTTTTTTACGCCACTAAGAGTTAGCCCTTGACTGCAATGAAAATGAAAATGAAAAAAAAACTCACGTAAGACAACTTGTGATAAGTCGCAATGTAATGTCACCTGATGGTATATTATGATGTAGTCTAAGATGGTAGCGGGCTAACCTGTTATGGTTTTGGAAGACACATTATCCCATACCAAATTGGTGAATGATAGATTGACGGATAACAGAGGTGTGATTATGTAAGAATTGCCGATCCAATCGTCAAAGTTCGGCGTCAAAGTAAATTAAACCATAACAGCACTTACATAGAGCTCAATTTCATGTATCCATTCTCATACGTTTATGGTATCGTACCTAAACGTTGAATGGATACACGAAATTGACCTCTAACTCAATAGTGATACGGTTTATTTTACTTTGACACCGAACTTTGACGATTTGATCGACAATTCTTACACAATTGGGGGGCTGAAGTGAGTCGAAGAAGAAAATATGTTGTTCCGACCCTACGTAGCGTGGGACAAGGATAGGAAGAAGAAGAAGAGGAGATTTATCCCATACCATTAATCGGGTTCTACACGGCATCGTACCGGAACGCTAAATCGTTTGGCGGTACGTCTTTGCCGGTTAGGTGGAGACTAGCCGTGTTGTATTAGTTCCTTCTAGATCTAGGGATTTTAAAAAAAAACACCCGGACATTATTAGTTATTAGTCTATAAGTTACTAGTATTCTGAGTGCGAAGTGTGTGTCCTGTGTGCTATGCTTTAACAACTCATCATTTTATCCCGGTAATTAAGAAATACAAAAACTTAATCCAGGCGGTTGAAGTCAAAGACATCATCTATTCATAGAAAGCTAGTAGTACATAAGGTAATCCTACATTTGCGTAGGGGGACCACAACATGTACTAAGTAAACGATCGGGCTAAGTGGACACAAGTTACAAGGTCGTATCGAACGAAAACAACTAAACTTTATTAATTTGCTATACCCTTTCAGGCGATAGTGGCGATATTTTATTTCTCCCGCTCATAAAATAGAGTGTCTGCTCTATTTTTATTCTGTTTGGGAGGAACATGACGTGAGCCGCCATAACGCGTCGCTGTCATTAATCTTGCATGCCCGATGCATGCCACCCGCCGACCGGCAAAAACAGAGCTGAGAGGCTCTTCATATAACACTACTAACGAATGCCCGCGACTTCGTCTGCGTGGTTTGAGGTGTTTTGGTCCCCGCAGGAACTCTTTAATTTTTCGGGATAAAAATGCCGATGTGCTATTCCAGACTAATTTATCTCTGTGCCAAATTTCAGCCAGATCCGTTCAGCCGTTGGGGCGTGATTGAGTAACAAACATCCATACATCCACACATCCATACATCCATACATCCATCCAAACTTTCGCATTTATAATATTAGCTTTTTTTTAATCCACTAAAAGTTAGCCCTTGACTGCGATCTCACCTGAGGTGCGATTATGTAAGAATTGCCGATCCAATCGTCAAAGTTCGACATCAAAGTAAAATAAACCATAACGATATTGAATTAGAGCTCAATTTCGTGTGTCCATTATCATACGTTTATAGTTTCGTACATACCTAAACGTATGAGAATGGATACACGAAATTAAGCTCTAATTCAATGCTTTTATGGTTTATTTTACTTTGACGCCGAACTTTGACGATTTGATCGGCAATTCTTACATAATCGCACCTCTGATGGTAAGTGATGACGCAGTCTAAGATGGTAGCAGGCTAAGCTGTTAGGGGCATGGCAGTTATATTAAACCCATACCCCTATTCGGTTTCTACACAGCATAGTATAGATGATGTTCAACAATACCTACTAAAATCATCATCATTTATTTATTTAATCAATAACATACAAACTGCATGATGCACAGTTATCAAAAAGTAATACTAATGAAGTTTTATATATAAACTTAGAGTTTTTCATTAATATAACACTTAATTAGTCTATACATTATTTAAAACAGAGCTTTTGTTACTGCTGCGCTAGGATACTTGTATGACAGCAGTAACGACTTCCTCCAGGATCTCACTGAGTGACTTTTATGTGACAGGATTGCTTATATTATTAATGTTAAACTAAGTTAAATTAAGTAGACAAGCAATTGTATGTAATGTTGAAACCGTCAGCGTTGGCATCCTTATGTGGCTGATGTCCAATCTGCCCACGCGAAACGTTTTTGCTCGATGTTACTGATCCGAACCGATAGGGTGTGGAACACCCTCGCAGCCCACGTATTCCCTGCCACCTATAACTTAGGTACCTTCAAGGCAAGAGTGAAAAGGCATCTTCTAGGCAAGCGCGCTCCAACCTCGACCTCATCATTGCTTTGCACTAGGCATGATTGTTGTCAAGCGCAAGTCTAACTCACAATAAAAAAAAGCAGGCGTTACTTTGTGGAAGTCCATGATAATGAAGGATAAAAAGCTTAATTATTCGTTATAATTCGCCAAAGCAGAAAAATCTATGTAGTGCAGCGTAGCTTGCACATGTAGCTCGCGATATTCACCTCCCAATAAGCCAGCAATTAGCACCGGCACAATACCACACCACACAAATCTTCCAAAATATTCTCAAAGTACGTTTCACTCCGACGCCGGAGCATCCTCAGGAGATGTTGACTCGACAATGCACGATTGTAAAGTGCACTTTACAAGCTACACGCTGTACCACAAAGATTTGTCTGCTTTGGCGGATTATAGCGAATTAAACTTCTTCGTCGTCGTCTCAACCTATAGACTAATCTCTACTGAGAGCAGCCAGCCTACTTGGTTTTGGACGAGATCCACTCCTCTAGTTGTGAGTTTTAAAAGTGGGAAGCGTTAAAGCGAAAACACACTAGGAACAAAATGTTTAGTCGGGCAGACAAAACATCTGCGTAACTAACTTCTATATAGTGAATGAACTAGAAGTTTAATTTGCTATAATCCGCTATAGTAGACAAATCTGTGTGGTACAGTGCGTGTGTTTCACCTGCAGCATGCGACACCCGCCACCCAGCCATTCGCACAGGCACAACACCACACCACACAAATCCTCCAAATCGCTCTCAACGTACGTTTCACTCCGACACCGGAGCATCTTCAGGAGATGTTGACTCGACAATGCACGATTGTGAAGTCACAATCGTCCGGTGAATGAACTATTCACTATCATGGACTTCCGCAAAGTAACGCCTGTTTCTATTCAATAACTTCTATATCATGAGCTGTACTCATCAGCGAGATAGTATGAATCGTCGTTGAGTTATACAAGACACTTTTAATTGGACGATATAAGGGGGTCAATAGGACTTACTCGTAGTTATCCGACATTAAAGTACACGGCCAGATAGAGGAATTTTTCTCGTGATTAGTGCCAAAATATTATTTCGAAGAAGGCAAATGATGATGACGATGATTTTGAATACATAAATGGAAATCTAGTAAAATAAAAGGCCCCAGAAATCTAGAAAACGACCCAAAGAAAGAGGTACTTATTCAAAATTTAATTCAAAACATTTCAAACATAGCTCTTATCTGTGAACACGGCCTCCATTGTGCGAACTTTCCGTGCCTCCATATCGCATGGACCTCCATAAATTGCTGAGTAGCTTCAAGTTATTTACATTTAGTGAGGGACCGAATTTTTTGGCGAAAATAATAATATAGTATTTGAAGCACGTTCCGCCGCGACTAGACGAAAAATTCATAATGGTCGATATTTGCGGGGCATATTGAAAAATAGTTATTTAGATTAGAGTGCCAGTATGAATTGAATTAGTAAGTACTGCGTCAATGTACATTTATATTCTTCTCGAAAGCCACCTTTGAATTGCCAATGTTGTTTGAATTGCCAAAACCAACGATATCGTCAGAATCATTAATTTCAGGTGGAGTTTCAAGACTCAATGCACCTATAACTTTTCTGAATAATTATGTGTAAGTACTTTAAGAAATTAATTGTCACTCGCTGTAATGGTGAACATCGAGAGGAAATATACCAATTATTATGATGATACTAGTTTCGTCCGCGTGGAATAGGGTTTTTTGAGGAGGATAGATTTGGGGAGACCCTTATCCGCCAGGCAAAACCTATACTCGTGGTGCCATCATTTAATAGTTTGTAAATTTGATAGATTATATCTCGAAAACCTGACTCTTTAGAAGATTTTGTCTCATATAATACTTGCTTGTGTTAATGCCAGCCGTTGATTAAAACAGGATTTATGCGTGGCGGCTATTTCGAGAAAAAATAAAAATGGCGGAACAAAATATTTAAACCCCTTTTTGTTTTCGTAGAGTGCTCTCACTCTAAAGCTACACGTATTCAGGGTGCCTGTATAAAGGCCAAATTTGCGGAATTTGGTTCAATAGTTATTTAGATTATAACGCCGCTATGAATAGATTATTCGGCTATATTTTATGTCGCAAAGTGCTTCCATGGCGCCGTCAGTGAAATATTAACGGTTTATTACAATGCGTTTAATGACTAAGCAGTGCATTGTTAAAATTTAATTTGAATTCGGTAATGGTATTGGTTTGATGGTCATTATAGCGCAATGGATGTCGTTCTATTTATGGTTTACACGCATTCGAACACCATTCTAGTGTTATTCTCCTTAAAGTATACATAACAAACAAACCAACAAACAAAAAACACACTTTCACATTTATATTGATGCAGTATGATAATAGATGTTGCAGTCACTTAGGTACTACAGGTATATATTATGATATTCAGATGCTATTGCCTATTAGGATAGTAGTTAGCCTTCTATCCTTTTCTCTCGACTGGGCATAACCCTAAGAGTAAAAAAAGAGATTAACCTTTTTTATCATCCTAATAGCATCTGGATATGGTAGTGGGTCCTATTTTTTTTATTTAGATATAATACTATGATGTTCAAATTGAGAACCTCCTGCTTTTTGAAATCGGGTTTAAACATCTTACTAATATTATAAATGTGAAAGTTTGCATGCATGTATGGATGTATGGATGTGTGGATGTACGGATGTTTGTTACTCAATCACGCCCCAACGGCTGAACGGATAGATTATAGTCCTGAATAGCACATAGGCAACTTTTTATCCCGGAAAATTAAAAAGTTCCCGCGGGAACCAAAAACCTCAAACCACGCAGACGAAGTCGCATTCGCTAGTGATATAATAAATAATCAACCAGCGATTTTTTACAGTTAAATTTAATAACAATATCGGTACAATTACATGAACAGAATTTTCCAGAGTTTATTATAGTCATAAAATTAATCAGCATCCCGCCTGATGATGTTCATAATTTCCTGCCTGATATATCAAATATTCAGAGTGCAGGATTTCACGATGATTATTATTGTTTGTTTAATATTAAAGCCGTGCAGGGATTTTATATAAATTATGATATGTTGGGCTTTTGTTACTGTTTTAATTTGAGCGGTCATTTTTCTTGGAAATTAATTTAATTTGTACCAAAAATTTATAAATTATGAAGAAAACACATTTAAATTTGATGAAGTTAAATTAACACACACATCATTTTGGCTTGCTATAAGTACTGTAAAAAAGAAGACTCAATTTCATTAGCTAATCTTATTAATTATTGAGTGATTAGCTGATGCCCGTGACTTCGTCCGCGTGGTATGAGTTTTTTTTAATTCCTACGAGAACTCCTTAATTTTTCGGGATAAAAAGTAGGCTAAAACACTTCAGGTCTTCAACTAAAGCCATGCAAAAAATCACTTTCATCCGTTGCTTTGTTGCAGCGTGATTGAAGGACAAAGCAACCAATTTTGTACGCGTAGTATTATAGGTTTTAACCTAATTCCACGCGTACTAAGTTGCGATCAAGCGCTAGTTATTAGTATAGAAAACAAGATTATGCCCGCGACTTCGTCCGCGGGATCTCTTGAATTCTCCGTGATAAATAGAGGCCTATGTGCTTTCCCGGAATTCAACCTATTCCTGTTCCAAATTTCATCAAAATCGGTTGAACAGATGGACCCTGAAAGCGTAGCAGACAAGCACTTTCGCATATTTTATAATATCAGTATGAAAGTATGGATTTAGATTTCGTCATTCTTACCACTAAGCTATGAAGCTTAACGTGGTTTGTCTGATACTTCATTAAAAATATCCTCTATTTACAACAAAAAAAAAAAAGAAATCGGAATTATGATTTAAACAGTCCGAATAATAATAGAAACAGGGAATTTTAGAAATTTAATCTCGTCATGATATTAAATAACAGGGAATTCGATATTTAATATTGTCTGCTTCTTAATATACGTATTTGAGCCAATTTGAACTACAGTTCAGTAAGATATTTAATACATTTGCTGACCCGCCCCGGCTTCGCACGGGTAGCTTAATCTTTATGTTATGTTACTACATTATTTATTTTATTCAAAAACGCTCATTTAGATATATTTCAAAATTCCGCGTCGCTTTTTAAATCAAAAATTAAAAAACACCTAGTGAATTAGTTACCTACTTCTTTTTTGTATCATATTCGATTCATAGATATTTAATTTTATATTATCTAAATTATTGTTTTTGGCCTGTTTTTTTTATTTTTTTTGGCTAATGTAATTTTTTGTGTTTTTTTTTGTAATCTACTTTTTAACTTCTTTTGCATGTTGAGTTAGCCTGTAAGTGTGTAATCAATGATAGTCATTAGATTAAATAACTAAGTAACTAAGTTGTAATAGAATAAGCTATAAGATCATTGTATTACCGTTGGCTTCCTATTAAATAAATAAATAAAATTATTCGATTACTCTGTAATTTAAATTTTCAACTTTTTAGTTTCTTTTTTTGGCAGGGCAGTCGAGTTTTTTCATTATTTTAATTATGACTTGTTAAGGTCATCAGTCTAGCGAACGGTCTGAGAAGAGCAAACAACTCAGCCGGCTTTTTTTTTTATTAACACTATTTCACAAATCATCATTACTAAGGATCTATCATAACGAGTTTAAAAACAAACTCTTCAATAGTTGCTAGTAAGCCCCTCAAGTTTGGGTTCATTTGGTTGAGTACCAGAAGTAGGGAAGTATGTAGATGCCATAAGGACTGCTACTTACTAGTATACCTAGGTACTACAGACACACTTTCGCATTTATAAGTACAGAAATATTTGTACAGATTAGTATAGAAGTATAGATTATGTAGCATACTTCATTTAACAGGTACACGCAAGGTTGCCATAAAGCGTGCAAACAAAACTGATCATAATTATTACAGACCTATTTGCATGTGATGGATAAGGTTTTTAAGATGGAAACTCACAATATTTAATACACAGACTCGGTCATTTATTTAGGAAGTAACATAATATTTAATATATTAAGCTTATTGCAATGTAACAATATAACAATCCACTCACAACCAAGGTATAGATAGGTCTACTTTCTAGAACACTTGCTAGGTACTCGAGCCAAATCTGAGTATCGAATGGTTAAAGACCAGGGCCTTTGCACTTAGAACATTTTTTTGTTGTATGGGGATGTTAGTTCCACAACTCCCTAAAGGATGGCGCTCATGGCGCTTATCTTGTACTGAAAGTATGTATGCTCAAAAGTCTGTGATTAGGGTCTCTGATGGCGCTGAACTAAGTGTTCGTTCAGAAGCTTATGTTTTAGATAAATTAATGATTTTGCCATTTATATAAACGCAAAGCTAATAATATATAAAACTTATTTTTTTGAGCAGAATGTGAGTTATCTTAGATAATTTATAAAGATTTATCTGTTATAAATTAAGTTTAGTGGAATAAGTCAGAAGTTTAATGAAACATTTGTGTTTTAATTTCCGAACGTGGACAGCCGCCATTTTAAGTTTGAAATTCGACATTGACATTGACGTTTTCTGGCATGCCGGATGCCGGGTGGATAAAACAAAATTATTATTTTTTTGATAAATTCGTTACAATGTGAAACTATATTAATAGACTGTGTATTAAGTGTGTACGATCTGAAAAACATGAAACTGTGGAATAATTGTTATACTATAAGTATATTTTTTGTAATTGAGAATATAAGAGAAAATAATCAACATGCGTTTCATTTACTAACATCTGAACATCTTTACAGTTTGTGTTTATCGTATAATAATTTATCTTAATTATTACAAGGTCACATAATTCTATAGTTGCAGAATTAGATGATCTTGTAATAATTAAGATAAATTATTATACAATACACTTTGTAATATATAGTACTATAGCATTGTGCTATGGTTATATATATACATATATATATATATATATATATATATATATAGTATATAATATATATATATATAGTATATATAGTATATAATATATATATATATATATTTTTATATATATATATACTATATACATATTTTACTTGGACAACTTCCCGATAGATGTCGCTGTACATGGAAAGTCGAGTAGCAACTCTATACCAGTATATTTAATGTACTCTGTGTTAAAGACTTTGAAGTTGCTATAATGTTATATTCTAAAGTAGTATTGTGACGTCTGCACGTCATTAAACGGAAACTTCTCTGATTGGCGGAAACCTCGCTTAACGACTTTTTTGCCGCCTCACAGATACAGCGCCATCTGTAGTTATCGAGCGGCGCAACATAATATTGACTGTAATAATTAAACTAGGGTCCAGTGAAACTAATAATATTGTATTAACCAAACATTATTAATATCATAGCAACGTCAGCGAATATTTTCCACACAAAATTATGAACGACATCAAGCGGGTCGTTAATTAATTTTATGACGCTAATAAACTCAGCAAAATACACTCCGAGCGGCGAATTAAGCGAACTTGTGATTTAAATTGTCGTTACATACGATTTATTTTACAGTAACACGAATAAAACTTTTTGGTCGGGTTGTTTTCTCAATTTGCATGGCAAAAAAGCTTGTGAAATAGTTCGTTAAGGGCACTACTATAATTTAAAAAAAAACATCCTTGTCGAAAATCGACTAGCAATATTCTAATTTCTCCTAAAACTAAGCACCCGATTTTAGCTTGGAGATTAGGCATTACACTACTCTAAAAGTGGTATGTAAAGCATATCCTGATAATCTAAACCTGACTCATCTCAATTCATCTCCTTAATAAATGAATGATAGTTTTATATCAAAGTGAAAGTCCTGAGGAGATTTGTTCGTATGCTGTGGTTATTAAAATTTTGCGTGCAGTCTCAGAAATAAGTCAAGAGATGAAGTGATCCGCTGAAGAACTAGAGTAACCGTTAAAGGAATCGTTAAAGGAGGAATCCCAGAGGTCTGGAATACTTACCTCGCACGGCACACCTGAAAAACACAGCGTTGAAAGACACTGGGTAGATGAACTACGTCTGCAAACAAGATGCAGGGAGATGCTGGATCCAGGCGAGCACGGGAAGTCCCTACTAAAGTCGAGTTACCCACGTTTGACCCATCCGACGCGGGAGTTTTGTGCGGACGTTGGGTATTCTAGTCTTAACTATAACTAATTAGTCCGCACAAAACTAACACGTTGAATGGTACAAACGTGGATAACTCGTTTCATCCTGTTGCGATAGTCTGTGCAGCACCATTAAAAACTATTTCCAGATAAATTTATTTTTGTGTATACTGTGTGTGTGCCCTTAAGAAAACTCCATAAATAACCAGGTAGGTACTTAATAAACAAACAATAAATTTTACCGGAACGACTCGCTAATTCTACTGAAGCTTAAGATTCAAGATAAACTTGTTAAATAACAAGTATGAACTTAAATCACTTAATAGCTGTAATTTGTTTCTCAAACAAATACTTGAGAGGTAACTCCTTGACGTCGGGACTTGGGTTGCGTGGGAATAACTAATTTACTAACTCGAAAGAACTATAATCGAAAGCAATTCAACGTGATTTTTCTTTCATTACCAGTACTACATTTTTCAAGTGAAAAAGTTGCAACATCCGGGTGCAAACGCGGTAATGCGACGCCATTCAACGCGACAGTATCAAACAGTGACTGGCTATTCAAGTGGCCTAAGTTCTCGCATAGATAATTTTGTCATTTTCTATGGAGTCGAAAAGTAAAGTAAAAGTAAAATATACTTTATTGTACACCATACAAAAATTAAAATACAATAGATATAATAATCTAATGGACATGACACAACAGGCGGTCTTATCGCTCAAACAGCAACCTTAGGGCAAAGGATACATTGAAATAGAAAGCGGAAGGGGTGTACTAAAAAGAAGAAATTAAGTAATATACAAAAAGAGATACAGTAATGAGTAATATAAAAATATGATTATAAGTATCTAAATAGATATAATAGAAAGAAAATAATGTATTATAGTAATATCGTTTTATTAGCGTTTATCGCTCATATAAGATGGTTGAGGTATCGTATTTCGCAACCGGGCGTTAAAATCACAACTGCCTAACGCTGTGTATTTTATTCCGCTTTCTCTTACCGCTGCCCGCCGAAAATGCAGCCTAACCCGAAAGCAGCAGTACCTTCAAGGCAATATTGAATAGGCATCTTCTAGACTAGCGCGTTCTAACCTAGACCTCATCATTGATTTGCACTAAGCATGATTGTCGTCAAGCGCAAGCCTATTTCTCAATAAATCTTACTAATATTATAAATGCGAAAGTTTGGATGGATGTATGGATGTATGGATCTATGGATGTTTGTTACTCAATCACGCCCCAACGGCTGAACGGATCTGGCTGAAATTTGGCACAGATATAGATTATAGTCTGGAATAGCACATAGGCTACCTTTTTATCACGGAAAATTAAGGAGCTCCCGCGGGAACCGGGACGAAGTCTTGGGCATTAGCTAGTAGGTACCTAAATAAATAACTGTGAGGTAAGTCGAAGTAGAATCGGCGTCAAGCCAGTATAATGTGAGAAGATCTTTACACAGTCTTTCTATGCAATGGCCAATCTAAGAATTCCGGAAATAAAAAAGCATATACCCTTTCGCCATCATACTTTTGCCACTCTATAAATCTTGGCACATTTTTTATCAATTCACAAGACGCCCTATGAATAAATTACTCTCAGCAAACTCTGTGCAGATGTTATTTGTGACGACAGTTTCATTTGTATCTGATTACTTTGCAAGTCGGCTTGGAATATTAATAAGCCACTTTTACGTTGTCCGTAAATATCATTATTTATTCAGAGACTTTTAAATTAATAAGCATCAATATTTTTGAAGTATAATAAGCTTGGTTATGAAAAAAATACATATTTATTTTCGTTATTTTCTCGGAGCTTCTGAAATGGTAGTGGGTTTGTAACTGTTTTGCCATGCCATTATCAAATTTCGATCATTAAGCATATACTCGTCGTGGTCGTCGTCTCAACCAAAAGACGTCCACTGCTGGACGAAGGTCTCCTACTACGCAAATACTGCGCGATTGAAAATAGACAATTAACCATTAAATTAAAAATTACCCATCGCTGACCAACAGGTCATAGGCCTCGTTATAGAATGAGAAGGGCTCAAGCCATAGTCTTTCACACATATTTGAAAATATCTCTGACATGCAGATTTCCTCACGACATTTTCTCCAACGCGTGATAATTAGTTGCTTAGAATGCACATAGCCCTAAAAAACTAGTGCGTATCTGGATTGGAACTCCAAACCCTTTGAACTAGACACCGAAGTTTTTTACTACTAAGCAATAACCGCTTGTAACACTTTGATTGACATCCTTATTTTCTCTGTCTCTTTATTTATTTTTTCTCTATCTCTTTATTTATTTTTCTGTGTCTCTTTTTAGATGAATACACAATATGGCCATAAATGTTGTCTGGCTGATCCGCGAGAACACGTTTATACGGAGCTGCACAGGCCACCGTGACAGCACAGAACATAATTCTTATACTACTGTTTAACAGTGTGTTTTCATTCTTAAAAATCAAAGAACGCAAGTCAAGTTTCTACACCATAAACGGACCTCCATTAAACATTACGCGGTAGAGTTGAATGCGGGAGTAATCCCAGCCTCCCAGCGTCCATTTCCTTCGACGTTTAGTCGCAAATTGGCGCGCGGTTCGGACGGCCGGCCTAAAAGCCGCCTCTAATAGTTGTTTCGAAACCGTAATGGTGCGATAGACGCCTTTTTCTCCCCCGTGAAATATTGCCGGAATGTATGCAGCTTGAGGAGATTTGCTAAGAGACTAGAGCGGCTAAAATGGAACATATAAATATGTAAATTTTACGAACCCGAGTTTTTATTATCAAAATATTTTTACCACATAAAATACAAAAACACAAACTGACATAATAAATAATTAAGTATAGTTAGGTGACAAAATACATCTTAAATGTATTAGACAGAAAACTAAAATCACGGATGTAACTTTTACCATTAGAAAACTTAAATGGAAGTGGGCTGGACATCTTATAAGAAACAAGAAACCAAATTGGGTAAAAAATATAACGGAATGGTACCCAAGAGAGGGAAAGAGTAGAAGAGGTAGACCATTTCGAAGGTGGGAAGATAACCTAAGAATAACAGGTGGAACACAGTGGAAAAGAAAAACTCACGATCGTTAAATATGGAAGCGCCTGGGCTAAGAAGCAAGACAATTAAAATTATCATTAACGGTGTCTTTGTCGATACATACGTAAATAATAAACTTTTTAATATAGATTGTAATTCTAGATATAAGTTATGATTGTGTAAAATCGACAATAAAGGCTTATCTTATCTTATCTTATTTTAGGTGATACCAAATAATAATTATTTAAGTACAAAAAATTCGTTTCATCATCATAATATTTTCCCCTCCCCTGAACCTTGGCGCATTTTTTATCAATTCGCAAGACGCGCTGTAGTAAATAAATTTCTGTACATGCACCGTCCCAAATGACGAATAAAGAAGTGCCCACAGCCCAATACACTGGGGCTATAATGCCTCACAGGATAGTTAGGTTAAGCTGCTATTGGGTCAAATAAACACCGACTTTAAAGTCAACTGACGCGTGGTTCAGTGTCTGGGATGTAATTGAAAGATTTGTACTCCTGAAATTAATTCAAGGGATGCAAAATTTGGCACTTTCATTTACTCTATTATGGAGATTCTGTCAACGGTGGATAATCAAAGCCCTAAAAAAGACAACATATGAAGAGATTGACCGGAAGTGGCTGGATGAGGAAGACCACGTGTGGTCTCTTTAGGAAAGACCTTTGTTTATCCGGGGACGTCCGTAGGCTAATAATTATGATGATGATGTTGAAAACTTTAGTCATTTCATCCTCTCTGTATCCGTTTAAACGTTTCAATGTCTTCAATGGAGCTGGATTCATATATCCGGAATTCGAGCCTCTGTTTTTGTTATGTAACTTTTGTTTTATTGAAATGCTCGTTTTTAGACTTGGCTCTATATACAGTTTTTTTACGGTTTTTATGTCGCCATAAATGTCACCGTTGGCCATTCTTTGTTTTGGTATGTTTCTTTATTATTTTATTTTATTTATATAATGCTGACCGACCCCAGCTTCTCTCGGATAGAATTTCAGAAAGAAAATAGACTTCAGACTTTAAAGAGGTTTGAGGATGATACGGGTATACAATATATTGATATTCTTAACCGGATTCTCCTTTTTAACCAACATCCAAAAAAGGAGAAGGTTCTCAACATAGCGCGTATCTTTTTTACATGTAATATTGCATAGGTACTAAGATATACCTAGTCGTGGTAGTGTAATCCTTACTTATGACTACCTCCATGGCGAAGTAGTGAACGCCGTGAATCGTGATCTTATAAGTGTTTAAACATTTTCCAAAATAACATAAGCAGTCTTCTTTCCTTTTTCATGAGTAAAACTCAACTGTAATAAATAGGCACCTATATACAAACTAAGTAAAGAAAATATTTGCAAATTCAAAAGAGTAAGGTAGTATAATAATGAATATAGGTAATCTACACTAAACAACAAACACAACACTTGTTAAGGTACAAAAACCCCATTACAACCGACACCAAGCAAAAATGGGTAAAAGCGCATAATCATTGCACGTACAAAACCCTCACAATGACGACGGCTTATTCCGCCCTCATATAAGTGAGTACAGGCCTAAAAAGCTCCGCGTTTTCACGTACATAGCACTTATCTCTTACAGAACAAAAAACTCGAGCATGACTTTCATTTTCATTTCCCCCACTCAGGAAACCATCACGGTCGTCCATGGCCGGGGAAAGCGGGTCGAGTCATTTATCGACACCCATAAAAAAGCGATAGTTGGGTCTTTTACACCCCGTAACGACGTAGGGTCGAGATAGGAGCTTGTGGGGATTAACTAATAAACTACACGGGAGCAGTTGTTAACATTTTATCCCTTATTTATTCAGATGTTTGTTTACTTTGCATTCAGGATCAACAGATGATCTTTCATAGCTTTATGTTACGTTTTCATGCATAAATATTGTATACCCACCACCACCACTACAGCCTATTAACGTCCCACTGCTGGGCACAGGCCTCCACTCTCATAGGAGAGAGGGAATTTGGAGCTTAGACCCACCACGCTGCTCCAATGCGGGTTGGCGGGCTTTAACGACTATTACCATGTCAGTGATAATAACCGGGACCGACGGCTTAACGTGCTCTCCGAGGCACGGGGGTGAAACACCGCCAACTTCCAACTCCGGGCTGGCACTGAGAATTTCATAATTGAAAAACCCAATACCTAACAATTTTTATGCCCGACCGGGAATCGAACCCAAGACCTCGTGATCCGCAGTCGACTACGCTAACCGCTAGACCAACGAGGCAGTTATATAAATATTGTATACCTAAACGAAAAATGTATACAATATTTTTATTCCTGAATAAATCTTTTGGGCCGGTTGTAAATCTAACGCGGTTAATACCTATTTGAGTTTACTGCTAAAGTCTTTTAACAATCATACAAAAAATACATAATATTATTATGTAACTCTATATTTGTGAATAGGTTTTTCACATTGCCTAACTGTAGATCCTACGTAGTTTAATTTATTTTGTCTATCCCCTTAGTGAAGGTTTCCAAAACCTTATACTTAGTTGGGTCCAGTAGAATCCCTTTATGACGTTTGACTAATAAACTAAATAAATAAAGTTAAATCATTTTATCCCTTATTTATTCAAAGCACATTGTTTACTCGGAAAGCAGGATCAACAGTTGATCCTTTTTTACGTTTGAATGGATAGCGTGATCTACATGTCGTACAAATATTACGTGATGTGAATTTTTAGGTTTTTTTCTGACAAATACGTTTAAATGTGGTTAGACTAAGATCGTACTTTCACGTTCCAGGGACAGTTATACGAGTGAGATCATGTTTAAATGATACATGATAAATAACCTAAACTTATCTCGTTTTATCTCTGTGAAAAGTTTTGACGAATTCCGTGGCACAGTGGTGAGCACTGATGTCTAATAAGCAAGAGGTCCCAGGGTCAATCTAAATCAGGGTCAATGTAGGAATTTAAAAACTAATTTTGTCTGGTCAGGTCATTTGGGAGACTTCGGCCGTGGCTAGTTACCACCCTATCGGCAAAGACGTAACAAGCGATTTAGCGTTTTGGTATGATTCCGTGTAGAAACCGATTAGGTTAACAGGTAAGCCCGCTACCATCATAAATCTCTTAATAATTTACCATTAGGAGAGAAACTGCCTCGTTGGTCTAGTAACTGCCTCGTTGGTCTAGTGGTTGGCATGTTCGACTGCGGCCGTCGAGGTCCCGGGTTCGAGTCCCGGGTCGGGCCAAAACAAGTATTGGGTTTTTCTGACTAGAGATTCTCAGTACTAGCCCGGAGTTAGGAAGTTGGCGGTGTTTCACCCCCGTGCCTCGGAGAGCACGTTAAGCCGTCGGTCCCGGCGGTTATTATCACTAACATGATAATAGTCGTTAAAGCCCGCCAACCCGCATTGGAGCAGCGTGGTGGGTCTAAGCTCTAATTCCCTCTCTTTCATGAGAGTGGAGGCCTGTGCCCAGCAGTGGGACGTTAATGGGCTGTAGTGGTAGGTGAGATCGCAGTCAAGGGCTAAGTTGTAGTAGATAAAAAAGCAAAGTGAAATATAAAGATATATCGTTTTAAGAGACTTGAAAAATCCGATTGCCAATAAAAGTAGGGGAGAAAATGCAGGAAAACATTTAGATAAGACAACGCTAATTCGTTTAGCTTTTGACTTAACAAAGATTTGTTATTGATTCATCTCAAAATTGATTCAAGGACCTCTTGATCGCCTGCAGAATAATAAATTCCTCTTCGCTACAGAAATCTAAAACCGTATAAAAAATAACATCTCATTAAAACCATCGATCTGAACGCTTGTAATATATTACGAATATGAAGTATTCTTCAGTTGATAGAAATGGTACTTATCATGATATACGATAACTCTAGTCTAGACACATTATTTTATGTCAGTGGTAAGTACCTACGATATCTCAGACATTCTACGAAAAGGTGGGTCTATCTACCTTTCAATTTATTATACTTTTATACTTTGATTTTTTGTCGAGGCATCTAGAATGTTCACGAGAGAAATCCCGTGGGTAATTAGTGGAATTATTACAATACATTCTGATATTATACATATAAAAATAAATTAAAGTAATATGATAAATGCGAAAGTGTGTTTGTTTGTTAGTTTGTCCTTCAATTACGCCGCGTCAGAGCAACGGATAGACGTAATTTTTTGCATGGCTCTAGTTAAGGATTTGGAAAGTGACATGGGCATGGACATACTTTGTATCCCAGAAAATTAAGGAGTTCCCGTGGGAATTTTAAAAAGTGTTATATCTGTTCTGATATTTGTTTGTATGTGATAAAGTGTTTTTACTCACTTCCTTACTTACTTATTCCACGCGGACAAAGTCATGGGCATTAGCTAGTATTTAATATTGCAGAACATATTTAGATTAAACGGCTAATACCATGACTACCTATTTTGGTTTTTGAAATAAATAAATTTCAAAAACACAACAAGATAAATTAGATAAAATATCGTCGATGAGTTACGTTGATGGGATTGGCGGCGTGATTGAATGACAAACCATAGAAGCAACAAGCAAACACACTTACACATATTTTATTAAGTAGGAAGAAGATATTAGTAGGCAGTGGCGTGCCATAGGATTCAAACGTAGGCAAGTCAGCCGCTGCCCATCGTATTCTTCCGTTTACTTTTACTCATGTCTTGACGAGCTCAACAAAGCACACAGAAGGCATAAGTTAACTACTAGACAGAATTAAGTCAGCAGTCATCACACTACCATTGTGATCTAGGTAAGTGCGAATTATATGATTTGAAATTTTATTTGCCAATACTTGGCAGGACAAAGAAGTTCGTTTTTTTCCGAAATTTCAAAAAGAAATAACAGAAATCATATGTTTTTGGGAATATTGATGCATTTTATAGCACCAGTTAATTATTTATATCATCATTTCTAACAAAAAAAAGCTTGGAATACGACTGTACATTGGCTTACTGTACGAATAAAAAAGTATGCAACACTAACAATTAGCTTATTAGTATGAGAACAATCAAAAATCCATTTAGTTTTTACGCGGATTTGTCGAATTGCCTTTTTCTACTTTTACAAGTTTGTGAAATACACAGGTCTGGAGTAGATTTTGGTGAATTTACAAGATTTATTTTTCTTTAAATTTAAATGAGAAAATAAGAGACTGTCTGATTGTAGAACGCGCGAAATTTATACTCGTAATTTAAACGGATCGATTAATTACTGAGTTAATATTGAGTTTGTATGTTTCGGTGTTTGTTTTGGGCAAGCCAGGTTTTTTAACATTTATAGAGGTTTTGCCACTGTTAGTAGGGTCGTCATCATCATCTTAATCAATACATTACCGGCTCACAACTGAGCACAAATGTCCTTTCAGAGTTTGCCCATAATCCACTACGCTGACCAAGTGCACATTGGCAGTCTTCACTTACCTTTGAGAACATTATGTAGTACTGGCGGATATGCAGTTTTCCATCAGCGTTAAAACAAGTAATATTTAATTTTTTAACACGTAAATAACTCCAAAACGTTAGAGGTACGTGCCCGATGATCAAACCCACGTAAAGAAGGCCGAGCGTCTAAACCACTGGGTTATCACCGCATTAGTAGGATAATGTAGACTGCAGTTATTTTAATATACGTATAAATTTATTATTTATTTAAATAAAATAAAATACAAAAGCAGCACAACTTCGATCAACCGTACTAACCTATGCTCTTAAACTCAAACTCTTTTATTTTTATTCAAATAAACTTTTCGAATCGTCGAGAAAATCTAACACTGATTTGGAATGACATTGCTACCGAGAAGAACCAGCCACTAGCCAGAAACTCTTTTTCAGTAGTAACTAATCAGGTAGATAGTAACTAATCAGGTTGATAAAATCAATTAATTTTTTGAATTGTGACGCTCGGTCTTAATTATGCTCATTACGCTAATAAGGCTCTAAGTTTCTTGAAACTGTTGGAGTTGTTAAAAAATCTCATCATTCATCACCTCTTAGTATTGACGTTAATCTTCTGAATCAATATTTCACTTCTCCTCAGAACTCTATTGCGTCAAAGCTCTAAATTCCATCACAGAATATTACAAGTAAATGCAAATATGCATAGCCCGTTCAATTTCCTCGTATATCCAATATCTTGGCAACTGCTGAAGGGACAAAAACAGTCGTGCGACTATCTCGCAAACGCGTTCTCGCCCAGCAATGATTTATCGCACGGGTCGGACATCGTAATAACTCCCGGACTACCATAAATCAGACGATGGCTATCTTGAAATCTTCCCTGTGTGCGATAATCGAGTAACTTCTATGCGGTTTTTGATAAGTGCATTTTCTTTGCTCGCGGCATATTGGCGCAGTCGACGCCACACGATGGAACTTTTATTAGGCACGTGCCAAGGCGTGGCATCTTACTCAAGGCTACGATTAGCTTTTACCATTGAAAATGGTTATCAGATGCAAAAAACGTATTTTTGGCCATAGCGCCGAGGATTTAATTAAATAAGTAATTTTAGGGAAGTAAATCTTGATAAAAATGTCTTATTATTCAACTTGTAATGTGTTATTAATTTTTTTTTTTTTTAATTTCAATTTTTTTTTTTCATTTTCAATGCTTCGATTCTTGTGGGAGTGCGAAATATGTGATTTTTTTTTTTCTTCCACTACAAGTTAGCATTTGACTGCAATCTCACCTCATGGTAAGTTACGATGCAGTCTAAGATGGTAGCGGGCTTACCTGTTAGGGGCATGACAGTTATTTTAAACCCTTAATTGGTTTTTACACGGCATCGTACCGGAACGCTCAATCGCTTGGCGGCACGTCTTTGCCGGTAGGGTGGTAACGAGCGTATCGTCGCGGGCATCAGCTAGTTATAAATACTCGTCAATAAATGTAATGAGAATGATAACATCATAATCATAGAATTGTAATGCTTTTAGGTAAATTACAAAAATAACGATCAAATTGTAATACAAGTACAAATATTATTTACGTTTTTTTGATAAGTTATTATAAATGCGAAAGTTTGGATGTATGGATGGATGTTTGTTACTCAATCACGCCCGAATGGCTGAACGGATCTAGATGATATTTGGCACAGAGATAGATTACAGTCTGGAATAACACATAGGCTACTAAGGCAAACTAAGGAGTCCGTGCGGTAACCAAAAAAACCTCAATCCCCGCGGACGTAGTCGCGGGCATCAGCTAGTTTTTCATAAGAATTTGGAGTATTATTTAGGCTACTTTTTACTTCTTTATTATTTAGGCTACTTTTTATCCCGGAAAATCAAAGGGCTCCCCCGGGACTACATTCACCCGGACGAAGTTGCTGGCATTATATGGTACACAATGGTGCAAATAAAACAACCTATTCAAGTACAGTTTTCAGTTGAAGTAATTTGAAAAGCCTTCGATCGGCAAACTTGACCTTTAAATGCCGAGACCTTTTGAAGGCATTCTTTATAACGCAGTCTATTGAAAACTGCCAAAGCCAACAGTGGTAAGGCTTTTTAGCTCCTATTATCGATCACTATTCGATCCTACTACAGTCCCACAAACTAACCTGGCCCGGTGTGCAAAATTAAAAAAAATACGTAAAATTTTTGTGTTATGATGCCCTCGACTTCATCCGCGTGGTTTAAGTTTTTTGATTCCCATGGGAAGGCCTTAATTTTCCGGCATAAAAGCTACAGCCTATGTCACTGTCCAGGTCCTCAACTATACCTATGCCAAAAATCACGTCTATCCGTTGCGGCGTGATTGAAGGACAAACCCACAAACAAGCACACTTTCGCATTTAAGCAAATGAAAATACGTCACTGCTCCAGTCAGGAGATAGGTAAAGCTAGGCTAGCAAACTAGCTAGCTAGGCAAGGTAGGATTGAAGTTATCGCAGGCGCTCTTTGATTGTGTTACGTAGTTACGCCCGATGCCTTTCCTCTCTGAATATCTAGTCCTGTGAATCAGTTTATGCAGCACTCTCGAACTACTGAAGACATAAAACAACTATCTATTACGCAGTGGCGTGCAGTTCACAGAGGCGTTAAAGCACCGCTCACCCAAGTGAAAATACGTCACAGCTCCAGTCAGGAGATAGGTAAAGCTAGGCTAGCAAACTAGCTAGCTAGGCAATATTAAATTTTTAATGAGCTTCAGTATTGTAACAGAACTTCACAATTATGTCAATAGATGGCGCTCAGTAAAAGTTTATTCGTTTGTGCTTACAAATAATAGACGTTAGCACCAGCTTACGTGGAATAAAAAAAAGTCTACTGATAGTACTGATGTCTATGAACCTAAAGATAAGCGCGCATCTAGACATGCTCGCTGCAGGAGGCGCAAGCACACAGTCTTAGTCCTCACATTTTTCACATTTTATATTTCTTTATGAAATCGTATGGCTACGTAACACCCGCTCACCGAACGAGCTGCATTTTAGTGAAATGCTGTAGATATACGTATCCCATCCACGCAAGCGGATGCCGATTAACGTCATCAGATTCGGCGCGTTTTAATGCGTACGGTGCAGTGAATGGATACCGCCAGGTCTCAGTTCGGGGCGAAACACTAGTTGTACTGTCACCACAACTTTTATGTTTTAAAAGGTAAAACCTAGGTATTATTAGTAGACGGACGACATCGGACGAGTCGCATGGAACCGCTGGATCCAGAATTGTGTCCGGTGAGTCAATGTGATGCCGCTCTGTTTGAACATACCTTATGTTGTGCAATATCTACACCCACTCTCCGAGATATATATGTCACCGTAAGATTGTAGAAACCGTTAGATTATAATCTAACTCGCGAAATTGTAAACTGTCGAAAGATAGTGAACCGTTCAATGTTCTGAGTGTCAATTTTTGAAATATTAGTTTTTTGTCTGTTTCACGTTTGGTTAGGGTTCGACATAAATAATCAGGCACATAAGGTTCTATCGGGTTAATAAACCTAACAGATTACAATTCACCGGCAAATAATGCGTTAAATTGTAATCTTTCGACACTTTGTGATTTCGCGAGTTGGATTTCTAACGGTTTTTGCAATCTTACGGTGAAATATATAAAGGCGTGTAGCTACATGATACAGCTAATCGCCAAGAAGGTTCTCATTCCTCCCCTCCTAATTTACGGCCACATAACGTCCGCAATCCCCTCCGACACACTATTATCCCGCGCTCAAATTAAGCGGGGAACTGTTTTATCAACCCGTAAATGACTTCAGCTGGATGAGGTTCGGATCGCGTTGCGTCGGGTCGAAAAGACCCCGAAGAAATAAACAAGATTACGTTATTTCGGGTCGGCGACTAAATTAATTTCGGTAGAATGTTATACTGAGTGGTTTTTATATTAATTAGAAGGCTTGGATTAAGAGCCGTAGGTTCCTCCAGGATAGGCGATGAAAGTTTTGGTTGATTTTACTCCATAACTCGGCCAAATTGGAAACGATTTTAACTTTTTTTTTTTACAACGTTTATACTGTCAAGTTGGTCTCATGTAAATTGCAACAAGGTTTTGAATACCACTACAAGTTAGCTCTTGACTGCAAACTCACCAGATGGTAAGTGATTATGCTGTCCTAAGATGGTAGCGGGCTAACCTGTTAGTGTTAGGGGCATGGCAGTTATATATTAAGACCATACCCCTATTCGGTTTCTACACGGCATCGTACCGGAACGCTTAATCGCTTGGCGGCACGTCTGTGCCGGTAAGGTGGTAACTAGCGAAGGCCGAAGCCTCTCACCAGGCCGGACCAGGGAAAATTCAAAATTCAAACATTGAAATTATAAATTCCCAAGTTGACCCCGCCGGGGATCGAACCCGGGACCTCCGCACGTTAAGACAACAGCGCTACACACTGCGCCACGGAGGTCGTCAAGGTTTGAGGAATAGTTCGGAGATAACTCCTTTAACGGTAGGTAGAAGCAAATCTATATTATGTCTGTTAGATTACATACTGCACGAATGAAAACGAATAAACTTTCGAGACAACTCAGTAAAGCTAAAGATATCTAAAGGCAGAAGGATTACCTGAAGCAAAGTTAGCCAACCTGTACCTCAACGGAATTCTAAAGCAACAGAAATTCTATTTCCAGACAATAAAACAAACAATAAGCGCAGGAATATAATAGAAGAGGGACCGATCTGAATTTGTAAATAAAACAATAATAATTTCAGACTTTACAAGCGGGACTTTGTGAATTTCATGAGACGCTAATAAAGCTTTTAAATCCCGGAAGAGGGGGGAATTGTATTATCTATTAAAACAATATTTAGAAGCCACCCCCATTTCGAACAATTGGCGTGAAGTTAGCAAATTTCCGTGCTGACAACCGAAGATTAAACAGATTTCCTGAGACGGGTGCAATAATCAGCTACTTTGAAAGGCATTTCCTAAGTGGGAAAAATAACCCACCCTTATGATTATTGTAGTTAATTCTAGAAAAAATAACACTGCTGTTAATCTTACTTCTTACTAATATTATAAATGCGAATGTTTGGATGGATGTATGGATGTATGGATGCATGGATGTATGGATGTTTGTTACTCGATCACGCCCCAACAGTTGAACGGATCTGGCTGAAATTTGTAGGCACAGAGATAGATTATAGTCTGGAATAGCACATAGGCTACTTTTTATCCCGGATAATTAAAGAGTTCCCGCGGGAACCATAAAAACTCAAACCACGCAGACGAATTCGCGGGTATTTGCTAGTTATATATAAGACATTAATAATTAGTCTAACAATAAGATACGAACAAGTTGCGGGATATATAGAAAATTGTATTGCATGTTAATTATATAATTTTTAAGTGATGATAGAATATTAAATATCATCAATTAATAATAGATAATAGATTAATTTATTCGACAAGACATTATTAAGTACATACACATAAATAATATTATACAATTATAAATAATAATTTCTAAGCACCCCTGTCACTCAAACTGCATATGCCTTAACGGGGTGACATGTCAATTTTTGTATTGCTCATATTAAATGCAAATAAATGAATCTGAATCTGAATCTAATAATGTTAGGGGTATGGCAGTTATATAAAACCCATACCCCTAATTGGTTCCGACAAAGCATCGTACTCGAACGCTAAGTATCTGTAAAGGTAGCCCCACTACCTTTGTACTACCTTTGTAGTGGGGCTACCTTTACAAGACCAAGTAAGTAGACCAAGTTTTCTTTGAAGGTAGTAGGGCTAGACCAAGTTATCTTTGTATGGGGTTTTATGTATCTGGGCCCACCGGCACAGAGGTGCAATGCCCCTCAAACTCATGCAAACTAATAGAAATTAAAAAAAATAAAAACACGACTGCCCTGCCAAAAAACCAACTGTAAAGTTAAAAATCTAAATTAATCTAGTTAAATTAGAATCTTATTAATATTTTTACTAAATGTTAATAAGATATTTGTTTGTGAGTCACTGGATATTGAAGTATAGTGTTATATATTTTTGGGATCTACCATCATTTTCTAAATGATGATTATATAGTTAATCTTATTTTCGATTTTTTTCAAATTTAATGTTTAATGCGGGGCCATGGTCACCCCATCAATTTTTTTTTTAATTTTACTAGCCTATGTCACCCGGAATAAGCTAGGGATTCTAATTTATCAAAATCGGTTCAGGAGTCTAGAAGTTATGGTGGAATATACAAAGTCACATGTACATAAGTGAACCCTGAAAACAATATACTCCTTTTTTCAGGCAGTCGTATAATAATATTTTCCGCTATGTCCCATGCGCCCCGTGCTTCTCAAGTGAGGCTAGGCCATAAAAAACGTGCCCATAATTTATCTAAGCTACTGAGCGACCTTCTGAAAACTCAATTTAACCCCGCCGCCCTCCCCCTCAGTTTGACGGTTAATAAAAGCCCGATAGAGGCGTAATCTGAATTGCTAATGTTATTTTTCTTTAAATTACTCCTCCGCGCCCCGGATTAAGAGGCCATTATATTCAAAGACTGTTTACTTATCGACGCCGTGCCGGGCCTTTTTTATCTCCACCGTAACCGATACACGGTTTGTTTGAGTTTCTCTTTCGCAAAGTTATGTCTTTGAAATACACATTGAATAGTAGATTATACACCAAGGGGATAAAGCACTGTTTTATGTCACGGGCGCTACATTGAATCCTGAACGTAACGAAGGACTCCAAATTTAACTCCCGAGCGCAGCGAGGGTGTTATAAGTTAATTCCCGATCAAAGGGAGGGAGTTAAGATTAAGTCCTGAGTGCAGTGAGGGATTCAAGCGCCCAAGAAAAAAACTGCTTTATCCCGGTGGTGTATACTCTACTTTATACTTCTACCATAACAGTAAAACAAACTGTAACGGTTATATATTTATTGCATTGCAAATCATAGTAAGTAGGATACATAGGTCTAGTAAATAATAAAAAGAAAAGACAAATTAAACTTTTTATTTCAAACTTTTTGGTTTTCATGCTGCCAGTGTTTATGCAGGTACACATACTCCTTGGTTTAAAAACTTTTATGTCAAATGGTACGATCGTTTGGTCGACCAGTCTGGAGCCTAGACTCTGTTGTGCATATTTACAGTATGGGGTTGGTCAACTAGTTGGGCGATCGATCGACTAGATTACGGCCCTAGGGCATTATCATACTTTAGACCCCCAAAAGTATGATTAAAACAGTAGTAAAGGTATGGTAGAAGTATAAAATCTTCTTTTTCTTTTTTATCCGCTACAAGTTAGCCCTTGACTGCGATCTCACCTGATGGTAAGTGATGATGCAGTCTACGATGGTAGCGGGCTAACCTGTTATGGGCAGGGCAGTTATTTTAAACCCATACCCCTATTCGGTTTCTACACGGCATCGACCGGAACGCTAAATCGCTTTGCGGCACGTCTTTACCGGTAGAAGCCACGGCCAAAGCCTCCCACCAGGTCAGACCAGGGAAAATTCAGAAATTATAAATACACATTGAAAAATCTTATGACAATGATTACGTAAATGACAGGGAGGTTTGGCAATGATTTGCTCTAACGGCTCTGATAGTTATTGTGTTAAGTGATAATTACAAAATACCCGGCTGAGTTTGTTGTGGGCTCATCTCAGGCCAGGGGGCTTCTGGGATAGCTGTTACTTTTAAGATACCTGCGACTTTGTCCGCGTGGAATGAGGTGTTTTGGAATTGGTCTTAATTTTCCGGGATAAAAAGTAGCCTATGTGCTATAATCTATCTCTGTGCCAAACTTCATACAGATTCGATCAGCCTTTCTGGCGTTATTGAGTAACAAACATCCATCCATCCATCCATCAATCCATCCATCCATCCAAACTTTCGCTTTTATAATATTAGTATAGAATGATTAGTATTGATTGGTTGAGATCGCAGTTAAGATAACTAATATATCGCGTATATCCTCTTTACTTCCCGAATAAAGGTTACTTTCTTAGTCACGTTAGCGTTTCCTGAGTTCTGTAGCAGGTACATAATATGCCTTATATTATATGTTAGAGTTTGGGTAAATACAGGTATGACATTAGTAAAGTAATATTGGATTGGTTTGGAGCATTATTTCCTGAATAAATAATGAAGTACGCGTTTCGTAGCAATTATAAATGAGGACACGGTGTGTGTACTCGGCTAGCAACAGTAAAGTCATTTTTAACTAACGACTGTATAATGTGTGTTGTGTGCGTGTTTTGTGTGTTTGTTTAGTTATTGGATCATCGATTCCCGCATAGTTACGAAACTCAATCAATCGATGTCCTCCCGACCGAATTTTGGCCACGGCGGCCAATCTCCAGAGAGATTAGCCATCTGCGAGGGAGATATTATAGTGCATAAGTGTGTGTGCAAACACAGGTGCACTCTCTGTTCCTTTCCAACACGACCGGAGAGAGCTCAGGCGCAGGACCGACGGCTTTACGTGCTCTCCGAGGCACGGGGGAAAACACCGCCAAGTTCCTAACCCTATTAAGAATTTCTTGCCTTAAAAACCCAATAATGGTTATGACCAGACCCGGGACTCGAACCCGGGAACTCGACGGTCGCAGTCGGAGATGCTAACCACTAGACCAACGAGGGAGTTACGAAACTACAATTTTATCATCCTCTTAATCCATCTCTAGCATTCTACAGTCTCCTTTTTGGTTTTGGTGTGTTATGGCTATAGTAACTTGAAGGACGAGTGGCTTAGTTGTCAGAACGCATACAAGTCGATTACGAATGTTCAGCGAGGTAGACTCAAGTCTGTAACTGGATGGGTGACCGAATTTGGAGGTTCAAATTTGGCCATTTCGTTTCCTCGGAGAGCACGTTAAGCCGTCGGTCCCGGTTATAATCACTTGTCATCGTGTAAAGCTATAGACGTCCACTGCTGGACGAAGGTCTCCTGAATGGATCGCCACAGATCACGGTCTTGTGCCGCTTGTTTCCAGCGGCTCCCAGCTGCTTGAGGTCGTCCGTCCACCTAGTGGGGGGTCGTCCAACGCTGCGCTTCCCGGTGCGAGGCCGCCATTCAAGCACTTTGGGACCCCAACGCTTCGATCTACGAACTATGTGCCCCGCCCATTGCCACTTGAGCATGGCGACTCTTCGAGCTATGTCGGTTACTCTGGTTCGCCTACGGATCTCCTCATTTTTATACGACTGCCTGAAAACAGGAGTATATTGATTTCAGGGTTCATGTATGTATGTATGTATGTATGTGAGTTTGTATATTCCACCGTAACTTCTATACGCCTGAACCGATTTTGATAAATGAGGTATCGTTAGAATCCCTAGCTTATTCCGAGTGACAAAGGCTAGAAAAATTAAAAAAAAATTGATGGGGTGACGATGGTCCCGCATTAAAGGATTAAGTTGAAAAAAAATCGAAAATAAGATTAACTATATAATCATCATCTAGAAAATGATGAGTAGATTCCAAAAATATATAACACTATAGTTCAATATCCAGTGATTCACAAAAAAATATCATTTAATAAAAATGTAAATAAGATTCTAATATAACTAGATTAATTTCGATTTTTAACTTTTTAGTTCGTTTTTGGCAGGGCAGTCGTGTTTTTTAATTTTTTTAATTATGACTTATTGATTTGATCACGCAGGGACACTCCGAGCATAGCTCTCTCCATCGCCCGCTGAGTGACCCTGAGCCTTCTTACCAGGCCCATAGTTAGCCACCATGTCTCGGAGTCGTAAGTCATCACTGGCAACACGCACTCAAACACAAAATATTAACTACTAGCTGATGCCCGCGACTTCGCCCGCGTGGGTTGAGGTTTTATGCCTATGTGCTATTCCAGACTATAATCTTTCCCTGAGCCAAATTTCATACATAACAAACATCCATCCGCACATCCATACATCCTAAATTAATTGTAATAATTTTTATAAATATTAACTATATTATTACAACGTACCCAGAGGCGGTCGTATCAGAGACTGAATCGAGCCACATAATGTGGAATGAGTGAAATTTATAGCTACTGAAATAACATACATTTAGTACCTTTTTTTTATTCCCAGAGGTGGAGGAAAAAAATATCCCTTATGGACTCCTGCCTGATGGCAGGCCATGTCCGACTAGCACGGACTAAAAAAAACCTCCCCCCCGAAGCTCCCCGATCAGCACGGAACCGCATTTGCATTTCTTCATGCCGACCGCTCGTCATCATTATTCTTCTTCTTTTCCTCTATTTCGCGCTCTTCTCTTCTCATCATTATTGATCACAGAATCTGTGCGTACTTCGCCACTCTTTTTCATTTGACAGCATGCGCGATATAAGTTTTTGGCGTTTTACATCCTAACTCGCACCCTGTGCCACAGATCTCAAGTCCGCGCAGGAGGGACACTCAATGATAGCATGCCTTGGGGTGTCCTCCTCTTCGCAAAAGTAGCACACACACACATGTTAGGACCTGAGGTGTTCTTAGATTTTAGGAAGCTTCTCATTATTTGGGTAGCAGAGATTAATCACTTAACGCGGCATCAAGAATCACAAGTCCAAGTAGAGTCTAAGTTAACAGCTTACTCCGGCTAAGGAGTCCTAAGTTCCGAACTAGATTGAAACTAGGTTTGGTAACTAGTGTTCATTTGATTGCTTAGCCGCTGCCTATTTGACTAGGCGAGGCTTAGACGACGCCCGATTGAGTATTCTACTATATTAGCAAGTGCAAGAGCTTAACTTGAGCAAACTAAGTTTTGTTACAAATATTAACAAAGATTACCTTCTTACCTTCAACCCTAGAACCGACTTCAAAAAAAGGAGGTTGTCAATTAAGTTCGACACGTAATTATGTAATAGGTACTAGCGGTTGCCCGCGACTTCTTCCGCGTACAATTTCTGATTTCCTAGACGAGAGAATATCGTAAAATTACTTATGCAGTTTATTATTACTTAAAACTAATAACCTTTATGCCGGTTTTCAAGTATCTAACTTCAAAAACTTAAAAACCTCATGTAGGCTTCCAACCCCCATTTCGCCCCATTTGGGGTGAATTTTCGTAAAATTGCTCATACAGGTCATTATTATTTTAATCGAATAACCTAAATCCCGATTTTCAAGTCTCTAACTTCAAAAACACAGGACTTTCATACAAAGTTACAACCCCCATTTCACCCTCTGTGGGGATCGAATATCCCAAAGCTAAGTAGGGTTTTACTATATTCACCTCAGTCGTTGATTTTTTCCCAAACTAATTACTCGTATTTTAAAAGCGTGTCTAAAAATATTTAAAGCCTTTACCCAACTCGCAAAGCCGATAAGCTTGACCAGAAATTACGACATTAATAAAATGTAGCTAGCTAACAAGTTAAATTGAATTGAAACCTTATAGTGACAAGTTTAGAGTTTAATTTTCTTATTTAAACTGGTAGCGTTTTCCTAAGCGTTGACAGAACAAATCACTTGTCTCGGGGACATTTCGTATCGAGCGGGTGACATGAAGATAAAAAAACAAACTTTAATAAGTGCAAACGCACACCGGCGATTTTTTTAGGTTTTGAGCAATTTTAAACACTGCAAATACGTAGTTTGAGCTACTCATTAAATTATTTCTAATCCTTATTTGAAGACACTTTTGTCCCTTCAATTACCTCCTCATTAGATAAACCTTATCCTTATAGCTTATAACAATTTAATATTCTCGAAAACAACTTCCCGACATGTGGAAAATGAGTTAGTCAAGTTGCATTCAATTTTGTCTGTAGTTTCTGCGTCATATGTGCACAGGCAGAAAGACAGACAGACAGTCAGAAAAAATTTTTTTTTTTAGTAAAGCTGTAGCCTTATTATGTTAAGCCTGCGTCAAACATTGTTAGTCTCAATTGTTGTGATTGACTGAATTTATTGTGTTCTTACTAAGTTAATAGATTTTAGCCAATAACGGAGTGGAAGAGTATTTATTTACCAATCAGAGGTAATTGCGATTGTTACACTGTAACTGTCATACATAATAATGCCCCTGGATCCCGAATTGATGGTGTACATAGTGGATAGACGACTGACGTTGGATTGACCATAATGGACCCTTCATTCATTCCTTACTCTGTACTGACTGTACCGACACAGAATAATTAATAGCTGCTGGGCGACAGCGTATCTCTGACAGCTACAGTGTAACGATCGCAATCACCTCTGATTGGATAACACTCTTCCACTATTGGACAAAATCCATTGACGCAGCAAGAATACCATAAATTCAGCCAATCACAGCAACTGATACTGTAACAATGATTGATGCAGAAGATACGCGGTAGCCCTGCAGTGACCGCCTATATTGAAGGCTGCTAGTGAAAAATGTAGGGAATGTTAGCGCCGCTCGATGACTACAGATGGCGCTGGACCAGTTGTGTGGCAAAGCAGTCGTTATCCGTGGTTTCCGCCAATCAGAGGGGCTCCTGCTATTTAACGGCGTGACGTCATAATACTGCTTTAGAATATTACATTATAGGAACTTCAGAGTCAACCATTTTCGATACTAAAATTTGCCTCAAGTAGCAAGTGTTCTAGAAAGTAGACCTATCTATACCTTGGTTGCGAGTGGTTATGGATCTTGTTGTTGTTATATTGTTACGTATCAATTAATTTAATATATCTAAATTATTCTTATGTTGCTTCCGAAATAAATGACCGACTCTGTGTATTACATATTGTTTGTTAAAAACCTTATCCATCACCCAAAGCCATCACCATACGCAAGTAGGTCAATAACAAGAAATAAAAAAAAATTTTGGGTATCCTCGAATTTACTCGGCCCCAGTTCAAATTAAAAACCTAATCTAAAACGCTAAGCTAAAACGTTTTTTAGACAGATTATATTTGTTATGTAGATTACTATGTATAATTATTATAGATTAACTACAGTTATCATTTTACTTTAGTCAATTGGTTCATGATGGGTTCATGGAACAATTTAAAAAAAAACTACCAATAGTTCGATAGCACCGAATAATTTAACAGTTAATATTTATGGTCTACTATATAAATTACCACTATGTTGCCACTACAAAACAACGCAATCATTAATCCTAACAAAGAATTGAAAAAGCAGAAAACATAGACAATGAAACATTTATCATTCCGCGCATCGAATTCCGCCATATATTAAAAATCATTAAAAAGCCATTATATATACCATATTCCCATCCACACAATCAATCCACACAATACAGAACAATGCAACCCCTACCAAGGGGAGTATGCAATCTTCTAAAGTACATGACCACTGGGTCAAAAAATTAAGGTAAACGTGTATTAATTAAAATGTTATTGTTTTTTTTGTATTTGGTGTTGCGATCTCGGTAAGGCAGCCAATCGACAGAATATGTTGGCTGATGGAATGGAATTAAACGTTTCATGAAGAGTAGAACCTCAAGCAAGTGCCTGCCTACGATGTTTCTCATTGCACTGTACAGCGCGTGTACCGGCCCTGATGGAATGGAATGAAATATTTGCTTCAAAAGAAGAGCCTTAAGTAATTGCTAACCCGTTGTCCTAGATGAGCGACAGATGCGACACCACTCGACGCCATAGAAAATGACGTATCTACGCGATAACGTGGTCAGCCACTGTTTGATATTGTAACGACGCCATCACGTCGAGTTGCCGCGTTTGTCGCTCACCTAGGACAACGGGAGCGTACTGGAATGAAACTTTAATATGAAAAGAAGAGTTTTAAGTAAATGCTAAGTCATCTCCTTACCGTATTAATCACGGCATTGTACAGAATCGCGTGCACAGACTACAGACCCTGAATAAATAAACAGTTCGCGGTAAGGCCACGCTCACACGGGCGACTGAGACATAAACGCGGACGTGAGCGGTAATTGCGATCGCGTGATTGTCCGGCCCCCTTTACGTTACACGTATGACTGCAATTGATTTCGCCTGCATTTTGCTAATTGGGGAACCAATTTGTACTGAAATTTGTACGGTGGAATTGTAAAGGGGCTTCTGTACTGCTTTGGAAATCTCTATATAAGGCAAAGTGTGTTTACTTACTTGTTGGTTTTTGCCCCTAATCGGTTTATACACGGCATCGTACCAGAATGTTGGCGGCACGTCTTTGCCGGTAACTAGTCACGGCCGAAGCCTCCCACCAGGAACAAGGTGAATTCAGAAATTATAAATTCCCAAATCGACCCTGCCGGGGATCGAACCTGGGGGGAGGCCCCGGGTTCGACCCCCGGCAGGGTCGATTTGCACGTTAAGACAACAGACAACTGCGCCATCCCAGAAGTTAATTGTAATTTACGTTCGTTAACATTTAACACACACGTAAGAATTTTTACAATGTAAATTTAATATAGGTAGTGTTACTCTACGGTAACGCTTTCTTTACCTAACTTTCATTGTGAAAGAACTTGAAATTTAATTAAGTAAGTAAATCTGTACTGTAGGTACTATGTATCTTGCAATATTTGCCACACCACATAAATCTTCCAAATTATTCTAAGCATACGTTTCACTCCGACACCGCAGCATCTTCAGGAGATGTTGACTCGGCAATGCACGATTATAAAATCGTTGAAAGAATGTTTACAATTTTTACAAAATTTCTAGTTCTTTCACAATAGCTTTCATTAGCGCCATATTTTAAGGTTACGTATGAGTCAAATCATTTTGATGCAAATCAGGCCTATATATATATATAAAAACATATATATATATCTCATATTTTGTATGCTTATGACACAAGAAACAATATCTTGTAATATGTATGGTCTCATACGACAACCATTATTTCATTGCGACTGAATTACTTATAAGATACAAGAAATTTTCTTGTAATACGCAATAGGCCTACAAGTATCAAAGAGAAGCTCTCAACACCAGCGGTTGGCAACATTTCGTGCAGTATAGAGTGTCACACAATGGGAACCGATAGTCAATGTTTGCCCGTCGATTACTCGAATCCGCCGCGCCTCTGTCAACACACACTCGATACCGACTCATTTGACTAATGGTGTCATATAAATATTACAAATATCGATTCCATTATGAAGGTACATTTTGTTATGTGGCTTAGCTCTATATAATCTATACTATATACTCGTAAAACACTTTCACGAGATCAGCCCCACGATTGTGTGAGGAAATCGTAATCGTTTGCCAGGCGGATTTAACCCGACTGTTTAAGGAGTTCATAGATGCGTGCACGTCAAAAAGCATGTTTGAACTCCTTAAACACTTCGAATAAAACGTTTTAAGCTATCAAATGATTACGATTTGCTTAGACAAAAATTAACTCGCAAGAATTTTATGAAATCTTGCTATAAAATTAATTAAATCAACACTTACATTTTTAAAATTGTTTCGTGCAGCTCAGCGTTACTCACCTTTTAAACAAAAAAAAACTAAATCAAAATCGAGAGTCTATAAAACTACGATTCAAGAAAATCGGTTCATCCGTTTGAAGAACATCAGCTTTTTTCTAGTTTATGAAATTGATTACATGTGACTTCAATGTGTCGGAGGTATGTGTGTATTTTAAATTTATATTTATGTTATTTTGAATGATCTGTAGTCTAGTAGTATAAACATTATATAGTAGTTCATGTTTGTTTCCCAACCCGTTCACGCGATACACGGTCTTGAGCACAGTAAACAGATGCAACTGTTTACTGTATCTTGAGAGTGCTTTAGAAGATTTGTGTGATGTGGTGGCGGTGCGTATTGATTGCTTGGTGTCTTACAATCCTGGGGCCATACTACTAATGCTTAAAGCAATACTTAAGCAATATTACTGATAATGACAGTTTGATATCACGTACCTTGACGCTCCTAAAATCTATATATATAAAAGCGAAAGTTCACTCACTGATTCATCACAATATCTCAGGAACTATAAAGCATACAGACTTGAAATTTGGAAGGTAGGTTTCTTCTATGGTGTAGACGTCAGCTGAGAAACGGTTTTGAGAAAATTCACCCCTAGGGGGTTGAAAGTTTGTATGAAAGTCCTTTGTTTTTGATGTTAGATACATGACAATTTGGCAATTAAGTTAATAGTTATAAATAATAAAAACTTATTTAAGCGATTTTACGAAAATTCACCCCAGAGAGGGTGAAATGGGGGTTGTAAGTTTGTATGAAAATCTAATGTGTTTAAGTTAGAGACTTGAAAATCGGGATTTAAGTTATAAGATTTAAATAAATAATAACCTTTATAAGCAATTTTACTCAAATTCACCTCAAAGATGGTGAAATGGGAGTTGTAAGTTTATATGAAAATCCAATGTGATTGAAATTAGACACTTGAAAATCGGGATTTAGGTCATTAGTTTTAAATAATAAAAATCTGCCAATGCTATAGCTGCTATGAGTAGGCCTTTTGCAGCGGGAAAATCTAATATGAAATAAGAAATTGTAAGCGGATGAAGTCGCGGGCGACCTCTAGTAAGGATTATAATTCTAAAACACGAAAGTCAACAATAATGAAACAACGTTGCCAGTATGGCCCCTGGTTTAGAAACGTGATGGTGGGCGATATGCACGCTGTACTACATAGATCATTTGTTTGTTTAGCGGATTATAGCGAATGAAGCTTCTTGTTCCTTGGTTATCATGGACTTGGGTCGCAATGATCGTGTACGAGAGCAGATGATATGGCTCGACCTTAACAAAGATTGATCCTCCTCCGAGCGGGTGTTGTGCTCGGGGACCACTGGTCCGCCCATTGAACTTTGGGAGTCATATATATAGCGTAATTCCGAGAAAATTTCGTAATCGCGATTCAGGGTCTTAGTGTTCTTTGTGCACTACCAGTAATGCCATCTATTTATTGGTCTATGCGCGGACTGCGAAGACCGTCACAGTCACAAGTAAGGTCTACTTCTATCCAACCATATCATTTAATTCTATAGTTAGACAATTTTTTGAAAAGCAAAATAAAATAAACGCGTATTCTGCAAACGACTGGAACGCGTATAGATAAACGATTTGATCAAATTACAAATCAAACATTTTCATTCATGTACGGTACGCTCAAAATATTAAAAACACGATCAATTACAATATTTATATCCAATTTATTCGTTATTGATATTAATATTCCGTGTATTCAACAACGAACCCGCATGTGCCATTAATTATATATCAACACGGTCATCGATTAATTCGATATTCATTTTCTATAAAGCACCATTAGCTAAATGAGCTGAATCGAGTGTACGTTGACAGAGGTGCGGTAGATTCGAGTAATCGATGGGCAAACATTGGTCGGACGATTGAGTGACACTTTGTGACGAGCAAAAATACACTCAGTACCATCAGTTGCCTTTTTATACGACTGCCTGAAAAAAGGAGTATATTGTTTTCAGGGTTCATGTATGTAAATAACCCACCATAACTTCTATATGCCTGAACCCATTTTGATAAATGAGGTATCATAGAAGTTAGAATAGAATAGAATCGTTAGAATCTCTATTTTATTCCGGGTGACATAGGCTAGTAAAATTTTAAAAAAATTTATAGGGTGACCATGTTCCCGCATTAAAGACTAAATTTGAAAAAAAATATTGGAAAATAAGATTAACTATATAATCATCATCTAGAAAATGAGTAGATTCCAAAAATATATAACACTATAGTTCAATATCCAGTGATTCACAAAAAAATATTATTTAATAGAAATGTGAATAAGTTTCTAATTTAACTAGATTAATTTAAATTTTTAACTTTTTAGTTCGGGTTTTGGCAGGGCAGTCGTGTTTTCTATTTTTTTAATTATGACTTGTTTTTCATCCGTTGTCAACAACGTGAAGGGTCAGCTACTGTGTGATACTGTCGAGTCGCGTTGCCACGTTTGTCGCTCACGCATTGTCCTAGTTGACCCATTGCCCTATGTGAGCCGTGAGCGACAGAAGCGACGCCACGCAACACGACGCGATGCGACGCCACAGAAAACAGAAATATCTACGTGACAACGTCTGTCACTTTCTATAGCGTCACATAGCGGACAACGGGTCACCTAGGACAACGGGTCACCTAGGACAACGGGTCAACTAGGACAACGGGTCACCTAGGACAACGGGTCAACTAGGACAACGGGTCACCTAGGACAACGGGTCATCTAGGACAACGGGTCACCTAGGACAACGGGTCACCTAGGACAACGGGTCACCTAGGACAACGGGTCACCTAGGACAACGGGTCAACTAGGACAACGGGTCACCTAGGACAACGGGTCACCTAGGACAACGAGTCATCTAGGACAACGGGTCACCTAGGACAACGGGTCACCTAGGACAACGGGTCACCTAGGACAACGGGTCACCTAGGACAACGGGTCACCTAGGACAACGGGTCACCTAGGACAACGGGTCAACTAGGACAACGGGTCACCTAGGACAACGGGTCAACTAAGACAACGGGTCACCTAGGACAACGGGTCATCTAGGACAACGGGTCACCTAGGACAACGGGTCACCTAGGACAACGGGTCACCTAGGACAACGGGTCACCTAGGACAACGGGTCAACTAGGACAACGGGTCACCTAGGACAACGGGTCACCTAGGACAACGAGTCATCTAGGACAACGGGTCACCTAGGACAACGGGTCACCTAGGACAACGGGTCACCTAGGACATCGGGTCACCTAGGACAACGGGTCACCTAGGACATCGGGTCACCTAGGACAACGGGTCACCTAGGACAACGGGTCACCTAGGACAACGGGTCACCTAGGACAACGGGTCACCTAGGACAACGGGTCACCTAGGACAACGAGTCATCTAGGACAACGGGTCACCTAGGACAACGGGTCACCTAGGACAACGGGTCACCTAGGACATCGGGTCACCTAGGACAACGGGTCACCTAGGACAACGGGTCACCTAGGACAACGGGTCACCTAGGACAACGGGTCACCTAGGACAACGGGTCACCTAGGACAACGGGTCACCTAGGACAACGGGTCACCTAGGACAACGGGTCACCTAGGACAACGGGTCACCTAGGACAACGGGTCACCTAGGACAACGGGTGAGAGGTTTCTGTTGAGGCTAGTTACTTAAGACAGCCTTCCGGTACGATGCCATGTTGAAATAGATTTAGTTATATGAAACCCATACCACTGGATTTAATAAAACTTATACTGCACCATTATACCACCAAGGGAGATTACAGTCAAGAAACAACCTAAAGTGGATAAAAAATCAGCTTTACGTCCTCTCTCACAGACGTGAAACACAACCTATACTTCCTTATTCCGGGCTAATACTCTAAATTTTTTTCCACATGCTAATTACTCGACAAACGGAGTAGTTATCATAATACTAGCAAATGCCTGCAACTTCGTCTTCGTGGTTTGAAGTTTTTCGATTCCCGCGGAAACTCTTTAATTTTCCGGGATGAAAAGTAGCCTATGTGCTATTCCGAACTATAATATATCTCTGTGCCAAATTTCAGCCAGATCCGTTCAGCCGTTGGGGCGTGATTGAGTAACAAACATCCATACATCCATACATCCAGACATCCATACATCCATCCAAAGTTTCGCATTTATAATATCAGTATAGATACGATCGTCTCTCCATATCCAGCTCGCTTCCAGCACTAGCTTCGAGCTTGACGCGTGTAATTTTGCGATAGCAGTATTGTTTTACACTTTAAACAACTCTAGATCATTACTTTAACATTCCATAGGATTCCTCAGAGCTCGCTCGTGGACTATATGTACACTTCCTTATTTTTGTTTTTATCCACTACAAGTTAGACTGCGATCTCACTTGATGGTAAGTGTTGATGCAGTCTAAGATGGTAGCGGGCTAACCTGTTAGGGCATGGCTGTTATATCAAGTCCATACCGCTATTCGGTTTCTACACGACATCGTACCGGAACGCTGAATCGCTTGGCGGCACGTCTTTGCCGGTAGGATGGTAACTAACCACTGCTGAAGCCTCCCACCAGGCCAGACCAGGGAAAATTCAGAAATTATAAACTCCCAAATTGACCCTGCCGGGTATCAAACCCGGCACCTCCGCACGTTAAGGCAAGGCTACACACTGCGCCACGGAGGTCGTCGTTATTCCGGGCTAATACTCTAAATTTTTTTCCACATGCTAATTACTAATTACTAGCTCATTAATAGTGCTGCATAAAATAACACATGAACAAAGTGTCTATTAGAACAATAAAGACTACGATACGTCATTGGACAATTTCTTATAAGCTTAGATTAAAGAAAAATTACTTATTAGTCAAATAGTCTGGCTAGATTGTAATTATATTGAGCACCCCTGCTAATTGGTACTCAATAACAGAAAAAAAAACATGCTAATTACTCGACTAACGGAGTAGTTACAATAATATAGCTCCGCGAAGAAGCAAACGACAAACTTGAAAAGTAAATGTGTAAACGCGAATAACATTATGACAAAACGAGCTAATTTCCAATATCCGCTGGTAATGCGAGATTCATACAATCCGGATGTCGCCGGGTTGCTCTGACAGGAAAATATTCCCGACTCCGCGAAGTAATAAAACTCATAAATTTGTTCGGTGCGAACGAACACTCATGTACGCTGTGATTTCCATGTAAATACACGACAATGGGCGGGGTGTTATTACAATAGTAGCTGATGAACGCGACTTCGTTCCCGTGGTTTTTGGTTTCCGCGGAACTCTAATTTTCCGGGATGTTCTCAAATAACATTTTTATAATATTGGACTTAAAAAACTTGAGGACTAACAAAAACACAATATTCCCGTAACAAGTTAGCCCGCTACGCATAAAAGAGTGAAAAAAAAAATTAACACTACACCGTGAAAATGTGACATAACGACACTTTAAAATTTTCTCCAGGGAAAGATAATCTCATGCACCCTCCGGAGGGCGAGGGTCAACGACACGGCGGGAGGGCAGGCACTTACTTGATTTACGAGTATCTTACTGGTACATAAAAGTGTAATAAAATGATTTAACTTACTTATCACCCCACTGGCATAATACAGTTTCACATTAAAGCGTTTACGCCCCATTTCACCCTCTACTTGATGAATAACTTTTCAGTTTTTGGGATACAGAGTTTCCTTTAGCAAGAAAAGATTATAATTATTTTGCTATAATCTGCCAACAGACTGTTGGCGGATTATAGCAAAATAATTGTAATCTTTTCTTGCTAAATCATGAACTTCCGCAAAGTAACGCCTGATTCTATCCAAAAGTTTCCTTCGTTTAAATCTATGGTCCTATATAAATATGGTCCTATACATAAGTATGGGTTACTATCTACTAGTAGTGGGCTACGGTGTTATGGGTATGGCCATATTATTCAACCCATACCTCTAATCAGTTTCTACATGTCATCGTACCATGCCGCAAAATCACATGACAGCACGTCTTTGCCAGCAATGAGGTAACTAACTTACTAGCCACGATGAAGCTTATCAGTAGACCAGAGATACTTCGGAAATCATAAATTCCCAAACCGACCCTGCTCAATCAAATCAAACCTGGAAACCTGTAGTTTATAAGATAACAGCGCACTACTGCGCTAGAGAGGTCGTCAAAACTAGATAAATATTAAAAATAATTAAAGTAGAAATTATACTTTAATGGTGTTAATTTAGGATTCATTCTGGTCAAGTTTGAACGAAGTTGCAGGCATCAGCTAGTTAAAATTAAGGCCTGGAGTTAAACATTTCATAATTTAACATTTAACAAACTATGTAAACTAACAAATCATAATTTATTAATCAACCAAAAACTGAAACGATGTGGGCGTATGCGAAATAAAACATTAACAACTTGTACAACTATGTCTTTAGTTCTTGCAATTCACGAGTGCTCGTGGCTCATGGTTGTGTTAGAGTCCTATCTGTATACATTTATGTGTTAATGTGTGCGTGTACGACTGACCGCTTCGAGAGGCACGCCACGTCCCACTGCTGAGCACAGGCCTCCACTCTCATAGGAGAGAGGGAATTAGAGCTTAGACCCACCACGCTGCTCCAATTGTTGGGTTGGCAGGCTTTAACGACTATTATCATGTTTGTGATATATCATGAATAGCCGGGACCGACGGCTTAACGTGCTCTCCGAGGCACGGGGGTGAAACACCGCCAACTTCCTGACTCCGGGCTAGTACTGGGAAATTCTAATCAGAAAAACCCGATACTTAATTATGGCCCGACCCGGGACTCGAACCCGGGACCTCGTCGGCCGCAGTCGAACATGCTAACCACTAGACCAACGAGGCAGTTATTAACGATAACGAGTTAAGCATGATAACAGTAACGAAGAATCAATGAAATTATGAATTTATCTAATGAAATAGGATTCATGGATTGTAAAAAACGTATTTATTTTTCTATTCCGAGTGAGATTGCTATTTATTTTGATTAAAAAAACAATAAAATACAGCAATCCGCCATAATGGATTAAACACCAAGAAGCTAATGACGTCACAATTGTTTGTTTTCGAGCTTTGACAATCACACTATTGTTTACTGCATACTGCACCGAGTACATTGGTAATAACAATAGTGACGTCACAAACGACGCCATGACACTCGCGAGCGTTTTGGCGTAAATTTTAAAGTTTAAATTTTAAATGCCAATTTTATCTACCAAACCTTATTATTCTGCTGAAATGAGATATTTTTTGGAAATAGTAGATACTTCCGAACATAATCTGCCCATTTTTCAAAATCAGTCATCATGCCCATTGTTCCAACCTCCAATACGTTAGCTGTAAGTATAAACTTTGAGGCTCGTTGGCGGGCTGCCAGCTGGAACGGCGACATTATCCGGAGTGCCACTTTCGTGTCTTATTTCACTTATCTCATCAAGATATTATGCAAGCTCTCCAACGGGAGATCTTGGCGTAGCGGATAGCAGATTTTGAAATATTTATAAGATACTAAGTGCCCGCGACTTCGACAGCGTTTTCTTCCCCTTTTTCTCTTTACCCGAGGATTTAAACTAGCGCTATAAACTAGCGTTGCTATACTCGCAAACGCTGCTAAACAATCGGGTATAGAGGCCTGTTGCCCTTTTGGTCAACCGTAGAACGTTTAGTGTCTTAAAATGGCACCGATCTCGGATTTCGGTAATCAAATTAATAATAAACACCATCATGTTTTGTAAGTAAGTAATTTTTAACGTCAATAAGTGTACCTACAGTGTACCTATATTGAATAAATGATATTGAGTATTGAGTATTGAGTAATAATAGTGCCAAAAAAATATCTTGCGTTGAAAAGGCCGCGTTACTCATTATACTTTGTATGGAGCACGCACACTAGCGTGACAGGAAAATACGTCATACTCCTCCAACCAGAATGTTTCGCAGAGATACAATATCATCGGAGGGGTAGCACAAGCAAAAGTTCTTTTCCTATCTAGGTAAACCGGTACCTGTAGAAAAAGGTAATTAAGATCCTATGGTCTATGAAGGCACTTATGAACTCCTTAAGCAGGTCGGATTATCCATCTGACAAACAATTACGATTACGATTTCCTTACACAATGGGGGGAATATTCTATCAAACTGAGTAACCACATTCAAATGCATACAATATGTTACAATTCTTTGCCCTCTTTAATTAATCCCAAACATATGTACCTGCATTAACGCCATTATAAACAAGCTCCATTAGGAATCTTTTGAATACAATACATTAAGGACAAAACGAGCTTTATACCCTTGACAAAAGGGCACATGAAAGTGTTTCATTCAAACCATAATGACCTCTGACGCCGTGTGAAAAAAGACCACATTTCCTTCCGCAATCACTGAAAGAAGTCCATTTCGAGCCGAACGATGAGTTATTAATGATAACGATGCCATTGTTATTCCAGCTTTTTGTCGCTATATCAGGGCTATTAGTCGAAATTTGTTTACGTTATTTGCGTACTAAAACGTAGGGCAATAAAGATTGTTATCGCGTACACACTAATTCTTAGTGATGGGTGCAATTATTGCATTGGAATCAAAACGATTTAAATAGTCTGTTTTTGACACGCGAGCTACAATTGCGCCTGTTTTACGTGTTTTATGAATGTATGCACGCGCTTTGTCTATTAATGGTTTTTCATGACTAGCTGGGTCCACACAAAGCGAGGCAGTTTAACGAGCTTTACGTTTGTTTAGTAGCGTGGGCTGTATGGAAACACTATAATGATTATTATAATAACCCCTATGTAATGTAATAAATATAAATGTTAATGGTTTCCTTTTTTATTGAAAATAATACAATAGAACTTAATGCTAGCTAGCCTAACCTAATTACTATATAAATCATGCCCACGTGGAATGGTGGCAAGAATGCTGGCTGCATTTCCGCGCTGGACAGCCAGGCTGATCCTTTGCGCAAAAAATGAGCCAGCCCAAAATATGGTTTCCTTGATATAATAATGCAATTTTTACCAAATCTTCCGCATATTATGACACGTCTAAGAGAATTTCGAATCTTAGATTCAACTTGTTTAGAGTACCTGAACGGGATTTGGTATCCTACATTTAATTTACTATCAAATTCTATTATATATATTCTAATTCCTTCAAAGTCGCTTAGTGTAGAACCAGCTATTTCTGACGACTAATTCAATATGCAATGTGCATGAGGCCTATACTATTATGAGATTCTTTATCATTTTTCATGTTCATAGCATTAGGATTCTAATTCCATCAAAGCTAATAATATTTTGTAAAATGATCCACTTGCACGAAACAAATCCAATTTAAGTAGAGGTTAAACTTAAAGTTAAGTTCAATCGCCACAAAAAAAAATTACCTTGATTTTTGCAACTCAGCGTAAGGTAGATATGCCTTTTTTAGATATACTTTTGGTTATATGGCACAATTTGAAAATAAATGTTTTTGTTTCTTTTTTTTTTAAAGTGGAGCTCTGGTATCTTTCAACATCTCTTCTGCTGAAAAGAATAAATCGATCAAGTATCTAGATGCCCGTGACATCGTCCGCGTAGATTAAAGTTTATTGATTTCAAGTGTTTCTGGTAACTCCATAATTTTTCTATAAAGAAAATATATGTACTTTCACGGGATGCAACCTGTCACTGTATCAAATTTTGTCGAAATAGTATGAAAGTATGGGACGTAAAAGCGTAGCAGACACATTTTCGCATCATACGAGTACTAATATTACAAATGCGAAAGTGTGTTTTTTTGTTGGTTTGTCCTTCAATCACCACACAACGGAGTAACAAAACGACGTGATTTTTGGCATGAGTATAGTTGAGAACCTGGAGATTGACATAGGCTACTTTTTATCCCGGTAAATTAAGGGGTTCCCGCGGGAATTAAAGAAACTAAAACCAAGCTACACTAAGTAAAAATCTGCTAGTTTTTAATAATTAATTATTAGTATGCAAGGAGCCCGCCAACCCGCATTGGAGCAGCGTGGTGGGCCTAAGCTCTAATTCGCTCTCTCCCATGAGAGTGGAGGCCTGTGCCCAGCAATGGGACGTTAATGGGCTGTAGTGGATGCAAATATGGATTGGTATTATATAAGCCAATGTTCGCTCGGTTTAAAAACTTACGCTATTTTCAAAAAGCGCATATTGTATGGCCGTTAGGTACATCATTTAACAAACTACCCGACAATCTAAGAGAGAAGCTTGTGCCAGTATTTAAAAATAAAATTTATAATATTTTGATAAATAAAAATTTCTATGACTTTAAGGACTACCTAGATGATATATCAAATTATTAAATTATCTTTTATTACGGTGACATTTAACATTGAGCTGCAATTGTTTTTTTTTTGTACGTTTTTTAAAATTTATCCAATGTAATGTAATTTAATCTTAATTTTTAATTCAATGATCTAGTGAAATAATTTAATTTATTTACTTTAAAAACAAACACACATTTGCACATCATTGTATGGTTGAATAAGTTAGGAAAATTAAAACTACTTTAAGAACTAATCTGTACCCATATACTTGCAAATAAATATTATTTATTATTTATTTATTACTAAGAAATGTACATAGTATCAATAGATACATCCTTTTACGCCTTTGGTGGCTTAAAAGAGATCTTCATACAGCGATAAGACGGTCAAATTTCACCTTAGTTGCTCTATTACAGAATATCGGTATCTCTTCTGTGGTATACCTGAATGAGATAACAGTATCATTCGGTCGTTCATATTCCCAATAAATAGAGTTTTAGGCTTTAGACTAACCCGTTGACCTAAGTGAACAACAGAAATGACGTGACGCAACGCGACGCGATACGACGCCATAGAAAAGGATAAACTTGTAAAATAAAACTTGATAAAATATACTTGATTGTACACAAAGAATTGAACAGACAAAAACAATAATATTAATAGATACGGCACAACAGGCGGCCTTATCGCTTAAACAGCGATCTCTGCCAGGTTATATGTTTTTATGTATATTTATTTATAAATATTATATACATAAAAACAATATAAAATATATATATATTATAAATACACAGTGTAGATATAATAGGTAATAGACGGCAGATGAATAAATAGATTATAATGATAGATAATTAGTTTTGAAGATAGGAAGAGATTGAGATAGCTTAATATCCAAAGGGAGAACGTTCCAAAGCCGTATAGCAGTTACCGTAAAAGAATTTTGATAGAAGGAAGTTGAGTGTCTAGGAGTACTTAAGAAAATAACAATTTTGTGTACGTGACAACATAAGCCACGTGAAAAAAACCTCAATCAAAGTAATGGGTATCAGCTAGTAGTGTTATGCAAATTGTCGTTAGTTGTACAAATACATCCAAAGATCAACATAAGAGTTTCCGAACTGCCCACTCAGCTTGGCAGCCACCAATTTCACAGGGTAAAGGTTAGCGTATTGTCCACAAGCCTTGAATGAACTCCGTTTAAAGGTTCAACTTGAGGAAAATATGAAACTTGTGAATTTATATAAATAAATTCAATCAATCTCATTGATGTAGAATTATAGGACGATCTATCTACATAAACAATTTCATTAGTAATACGTAACTGCCTCGTTGGGCTAGTGGTTAGCATTTGTGACTAAGGAAAACGAGGTATCGGGTTTGATTCCCGGGTTGAACCATAAGTTTTACGTATTGGGCTTTTCTGCCGACGAATTCTCATTACTAGCGCGGAGTTGGCGGTGTTTTATCCCCGTGACTCGGAGAGAAAGAAAAATCTTTACTCGGGGATACAAGTACAAGAAATCACAGACAAAAAAAAGAAAAAAAAACTAATAATAAAGAAAAAAAACGCGATATGAGAGCACGTAAAGCCGTCGATCCTGTGCCTGATATTTCTCCGATTGTGTCGGATTTTTCATGCCTATCGATCGGGCAGTGAGAGTAAGGGAATAGAGAGTGTATGTGTGTAATAATATTTCCCACCCAGATGGTTAATCCCTGTAGAGATTTGCCTTCGAGACCTAAATTCGGTCGAGAGGACATTAGGATTATTATCCATACTAATAGTATAAATGCGAAAATGTGTCTGTCTGTCTGCCCCCATTTTTTCAACCGATTATGATGAATTTTGGTATAGCGGCTGTATCACGAGGAAGAAAGAGGTTATGCCGGAAAAATAAGGAGGTCCCGCGGGAATACAAAAATCTTAATCCAGGCGGATGAGGTTAAGAAATACGTAACCGGTAAGGTACCAATACGTAACCGGTTTCTGCAAAGGTCATTATACATTCCGTTTAATATCAGAGCAAGGCAAAGTGATTTATGATCCCATCCGAGTGATCACGGGAAAGACCGGGATTAAGTGAGCCTCGTAACTACGAGGTTAAGGGTTCACTGAATTTGTGTAATGAAGCCTCGTCCTTTTTGTCTTGTTTCAATAACTTCTTTACAACTGCGATTTTTTTTCATTTAAGCTTTTACTCTCTGCGTCTGTATTGGATTACTTACCAGCTTTTGTCCGCGGCTTCGCTCACGTTAGATTAGATTTTCATACAAATTTCAAACCCTCTTAGGGATTGATTTTTCAAGAATCCTCTCTTAGCGGATGCCTACCTTAAAATAGCCTATATGACAAATGTAATAAAACTATATATCAAATTTAAGGCCAATCCGTCAAGCGGTTTGAGCTGTGCGTTGAAAGATCAGTTAGTCAGTCAGACAGTTACCTTTCCTTTTATTATCTTAGATCTAGTAGATGTTTTTTAGGGATTATAATACAGTAGATTGCTAGACCCTTCCGCTTGCGATTAGTCACAGAAAGAAAGAAAGAAAAAACATTTATTTCCAAAATTGTGTCACACATAAATATCATACCTAAAGAGGTAGATCCGCGCACCTCAACGATCTAGTAAAGAAAACGAATTAACGAGATATGGTACGGGTTAGATGAAATATAATAAATTCAGGAATGAAAAGTCAATAGCAGGTTATTCCAAGGCATTCGGGTGACTTTTTTGATCATCCTACGAGCGGGTGATGTGCTCGGGGACCACTGGTCCGACCGTTCATCTTTGGAGGTCGTATATATAGCGTAATTCAGAGAACGCTTCGTAATCGTGAGTTGGGCTCTTCGTGGTCGAGTGAATCGTACTAGTAATGCCATCTATTGGATTATGTGCGGACTGTGAAGACCGCCACATTACTCCCCTTCGAGTCTGGAGGGCGTCAGCATTCAGTTGAGCGGCGTTGAAGCGTCTAGAGAAGTGGCGTCGATATACATTTAGGTAAGCGTTGCGTCGGGAAGTACTCAGTGAAGCGGCATCGTGCAACAACCAGGGTAGTGGCGTTGTAGGCTCATACTACTCTGAGGCTGTGTGACCCACTTGTGCGGCTGATACTGGCGTCGACGGGCTGTGTACTGATATGCTCTTGTGTATCGACTATTGCTGGCCGCTGAGCGTGTGGCTCTGTGAGCGGCTGTGCCGGAACATCGGTCGGCGTTGCTGCGTTGTGTTGCTGTGTTGCGTTGGTTGCTGTGCTGCGTTGGTTGCTGTGCTGCGTTGGTTGCTGTGCTGCTGTGCTGCGTTGTGATGCTGTTGTGTCCCGCTGTGCGTACTGATGATGCTGTCCTCGCTGCGATGATTGCAGGGTTTATATTGTGATGTACGACGTTGCTCAAGTCTGACGAGTGAGGGCGTGACGTCGGCTTGATGTGCGTCGGCAGGGGCTGTGACGTCACGTCGGCTTGTTTTTGATCGTCGGCGGCGGCTTGGAGATCACGTCGGGGTCACCAATGTACGGGAGCAGGTGATATGGCTCGACCGTAACAAAGGATGATCATCCTCCGAGCGGGTGATGTGCTCGGGGACCACTGGTCCAACCGTTCATCTTTGGAGGTCGTATATATAGCGTAATTCAGAGAACGCTTCGTAATCGTGAGTTGGGCTCTTCGTGGTCGAGTGAATCGTACTAGTAATGCCATCTATTGGATTATGTGCGGACTGCGAAGACCGCCACATTGTTGACTCTATAAAAATAGGGGGTTGTAGGTAAATGGAATGAATGGCTTGGTATAGTAACATTTTATTTTTAAATAGCGACCCGCCCCGGCTTCGCACGGGTGCAATTCTGATACTAAATAGCCCCCCGGCCGGTACCGCCGCAACCGCTATGTCACTGCATTTTAAATAGTGACGTAACTACAATAGTTAGACACATGATCTCGCAAAGTTTTTTGTAGATATTGATATATTCTATAATATTGTCGAACATTTTTTGTCCTATCATTAATACTCTTCGCAGCGTATGCGATGAAAGACATTTTATGGCTAATTTTTTTACACCTTCGGTTGGTTTTAATAGGAATTTCTAAAGATTTCTATAGTAATCTAGTACTAAATATAGCCTATGTTACTCAGTGATAATGTAGCTTTCTAATGAAAAAAGAATTATTAAAATCGGTCCAGTACTTTTTGAGTTTATTCGTTACATACAAAAATACAAATCTATCCTCTTTATAATATTAGTGTAGTTATGTTTATTCTATTATTAAATAACACTAATTCAGATTTTTTTCATTTTTTTCCTATTTTTTATGCTTTAATAAAGCAATTTAACTAAAAAAGGTAAAATTTACAACCTACCCTTTGTCAGAGTTCGCACGCGCGATTTCGTTGAATCGAACGCATATTTAAATGTAATTTCCGAAAAACACGATTTACCAAAATAAAAATAAAGAGCAAAGCTCGGTCATCCAGATACTATACCTTATATTCCATTTACTAAATATGATAAAAATTTTTTGAGATGCTGAATAAAGTCACAAAGTACTTAGCATATAGGTACTAAGTTCGATATTACGATGACGAAATTCCCCTCTGCACGTTATTATTAAGTTTTTAACAAGTATCTAGACTCATTAAAGAGCTCTGTCATTATTAATACCAGTTCACCTGCATATAAACTTCATTCCTAACATCAAAGTACTAATTTGCGGTTTGAGAGCAGCATTCTAATTAACCGCTAAGACCTGACAGTACTGTAACCTTCGTATGGATGTACGCTCGCGGCGAACAGTGCACCTTGTGTAGTGCGTAATCTCGGCTTCACACGCAGATACATGCTCGAAGCATATCAATACTCTACTTTTTCTTCTTCCTGACGCTATCCCACGGTATGTGAGGGAATTCAAATTCAAATATTTTTATTCAAGTTGACTTTGAAGTGCATTGGAATAGTTGAGTGATTCTACCAGGAGAACCAGCAAGAAACTCGGTGGTTGCTCTTTGGAAAATATTAATAAAAAAATTACATAAATGTGTAAATATGCAAGTAGCCGCTATCCTTCGCAGTGTATGTATTTTTCTTCCTGTCACATACCATGCCAGCCTGTTACCTGTCATCTTTTCTGTGAATGACGATACTAAAAAAATCCCTTTTAATAAATTTAATCTTAATAATGCTCGCAGATTCAAATTTACTTGATACTTAACAATTATGTGCTTCTGATTGCAGTTAGACATAGATAACCTTTACGGAGAATATCGCCTATAGAGGCAAATTATAAGTGTTTGTGTGTGTGCACAAATACAAGCGCTTTATGCAATACCCTCACTGTGAAAGTCTGATGGAACGGAAGACTGACGCGTTCGGGGAGAATTCAGGTACAGCTTATTGAGATTACCTCGAGCATGTACGTACGTGTAGACGTAGCATTACACTTATAATAAATATACTGTACAAATCATTGAAGTTGGCGTACAAAATAAGCTTTGAAGATGTTTTACTGAAAAGATATGAAAAGACGTACGTATGTAACATACGGGGCGTATTTATAGTGTGTACTTATTTATAAAATTGAGAGGAACGAAGAATTACTTTTTTATTTCTTCTTATCGCTTTGTTTACTCAATTTCATAGGATGATGAGTTTCATTTACTATGCTTATCATCTTTAGATAACTGATTTCTAGGGTAAAAAAAACATAATAAAATGCAGAAAAAAATTAAAACTGTAGCCAATTATATCTACATGAGACCTCTACCAGTGACTAGTGGGAGAGGTTGTAAACAAACACTAAGTCAACAAATATGATTTCCCTTTGGAAGCCGCCCAACTATTTCTGTTATCTAACGCCTTGGGCTGCGTGCACGAAGTCTCTCACCTCAGATTGAGCGAATTCTTACCATTGAAAATGGCTATCAGATGCAAATCGCCTGAGACGTATTTTTGGCCATAACTCCGAGGATTTTGGGAGGATCGAGATGAGAAAAGTACCAAGAGTCGAGGAATTTATCGAGACACGTGTGAACGTTTGAATTTTGAAAATCGGCTGGTAACTTTTTTTGGAATTTTGAAAGAGAAGTGCATTCAAGTTGGAATTTTGAAAATAGGTCAATTTCAATGCTCCGATTCTTGCGGGGACTGCGAAATCTGTGAATTTTTTGATTATATGTTGAAGAAGAAAAAAAAGAACAAATATAGTCGCTAAGAATAGGTTTAAGCCCTCCGATCCCCATAACAATATACCGCCTTAGCCCTTTATCCCGCGGTTGTATTATGTTGATAAAAGTAGCACAAGCACGGCTAAACCCCGCAAGTCGTGTAATCCGACACGTCTTTATACCAAGGTCGTCCTTTTATGACGAGCTGGGGAAAGAATACATAATAAAGTATCACGGAACCCCGCGTGAAATTCATAAAAGTTACTCGAGTTATTAGGAGAATATTTCACCGAGAGTTTGCCTACGTAATAATCTTTGATATCTTTGATAGGGTTGTCAATAATTTTATATACTGGTCTGGAAATTTCCATAATCCAAATATTAATGTCTTACTTTTATAGGGTTGTCAAATGTCAAAACAAGAATCATCTCTTATTCATGCGTTGATTTAGCATTTTTATAATCACAACGGACAATGGAGAGTACTGTTCTCGGAGTATTTCTACATGATTAAAATAAGAAATGAGGAGATCCGTAGTATCCGTATCAAAGTATCCGAAATAGCCCGAAGAACCGCTAAACTTAAAAAATGGCATGGCATACTAATATTATAAATGCGAAAGTGAGTATGCCTGACTATCTGTCTGCTACGCTTTCACGGCCAATCTTTTCAACCAATTTTGATTGATGATTGATTAATTGATGAACTTTTTTGCTACGCTTCACTATTATTGAACTATAATTAATCAGGAATACCTACTCTGACAAAAATGTTAGCTTGTATTATTTGTTCCATCCAATTTGTAGGTATAATATAATTTATCCATACATTTTCAGGTAACTTTCATCCGAATTAAATATCCCACGCGTTCCTATAATATTCGCTACAATATACTCGTATTTAATAATGTAATTATTCACATGACATCTGCAGTAATCTAATACAATGCCTGTCTGGTGCGGGACGATAATCATTAGTGACATAATAAAGTACTGTAATATTATTAAGAGAAAGACGACGAAATCTGGGTAAGGCGTTCAAGTGATTATACGCGGTATCGATGGCGCAAAGTATAAGCAAAAAGCATTACATTTTGTTAGCGTTTATGAATAATAAGAGCTCATTTGACTTTAAATTGGATTAGAGAAATATAATGTCACGACAAAAACTTCATCATACTAAATGTGTCGTCTATAAATAAGATCGTTTGGCGGATCATTCTTTATCTCATAGTGAAAGTGTAATCATTATTGTCGCTAGTAATTGTGATTGGTATTCCGGGTTAACAAAACCGCGTTACAAGTACATATTATTAAACACATAAAATAACTGAACGTGGAATTATACAATATGAAGCATCATCTGTGTGCATTATTTCTACGAATATCCTGCCTGCGTGCAACAGTTTTAATGGATAATCGAATTTATCGACAACCTCTCCTTTTTTACGTTGACTCCATGAGATCAGGATTAGTTTAGAAATTTAAACTATCTTGATGAAATTCAATTAATTTATCCTACAATATTTAAAAAGTTTTAGTGTAGTTCCAGAAATACAATTTCTTTTTGATATATTCACGTTCTATTTTAATTGTCACGAGATATTTTCATAACAATATGTCGAATTCATTTCTGAAGTTATTGTACGATGGGTACTCATTATATGGGTCTAAAAATAAGGTATCATATTTTGTCATACCAAGCAATTTTTTTTTATAAGAGTAACAGCCAATTATCACAACCTACACAGAAAAAATATTTCAAATAAAATTGTAAAGTCGTTGAATACTTGAAATATAACACTATAATATTTTTTTATTCAAATCGGTAGCCCTATTTCGTTGGGCCACACATCTAAGCGTAGGGTTGTCAAAGCTGAGAATTACACGTTTACACGCCAACACATCGGGGCTTATCTTGTTTAGACAGACAGCCCTCCCCGCGACATATTTGATTATCATTGAAATGCGAAAGGGCGCGATCTTTGCTTACCCTACGTTGTCTTAGAGTTCAATAGTGCAAGTAAATACCTAAGGGTCGAAGTCTCAGATTTTTTTTTTTTTTACAGCCCATTAACGTCCCACTGCTGGGCACAGGCCTCCACTCTCATAGGAGAGCGGGAATTAGAGCTTAGACCCACCACGCTGCTCCAATGCGGGTTGGCGGGCTTTAACGACTATTATCATGATATTGATAATAACCGGGACCGACGGCTTAACGTGCTCTCCGAGGCACGGGGGTGCAACACCGCCAACTTCCTAACTCCGGGCTAGTACTGGGAATTTCTAATCAGAAAAGCCCGATACTTAATTATGGCCCGACCCGGGACTCGAACCCGGGACCTCGTCGGCCGCAGTCAAACATGCTAACCACTAGACCAACGAGGCAGTTAGTCTCAGAATAAGTATACTTATTCCGACTACGACGAGATTATAATATTTTAGTGTAGCGACAATTACCTACTGTGAATCTTTCATGTTTAATGGGAAAAAATTTATCCACAATACAGGATTGCCTACCATCGGACATAGGTAAAAATTGTTAACATTTTTTTCATTTACATTCTCGATTGTCGCTAGATATGTGCACTTACCTCTCTAGTCAGTAAAAACAATGTACACAATCCATACTTAATATTATAAATGCGAAAGTGTTTCTGTCTGTCTGTCTACCTGTCTGTCTGCTTTCATGGCCCATCTGTTCAACCGATTTTGACGATTTTGGTACAGGGATAGTTTGTATCCCGGAGAAGGACTTAGACTACTTTTTATCCCGGAAAATTAAGGAATTCCAGCGGGAATCAAAAAACCGTAATCCACGAGAACGAAGAGTATTCACTTATTAATGTGATTCGGATTATCCGAGGTGTTCTGACTTAATAGTAATTACAAAGCATGTCTTACATAAAATAAACTCTAATATCTAGCTAATACATAAGGCATTTAAAGACATCAACATTATCTTGTATTTCCAAGCTTTAAAACACTTTTAGATAACTTGCTAGTTTAACGATACCTTATATCAGACTGTTATTGACAGATCCATCTATGGTCTGACTACCTCTACAGCACTCTTGACATAACAATGATTGATCAGAAGGACTAGAATTTAGAGCCGTTAAACCAATGACAATTTAAAAATAATGACAACAGATCGTGTCTCTCTAGTCAGTAAAAACAATGTACTCAATCCTATATGAAACTTGTTTAAACTAATAGGTTTAAACTTTAAAAAGCCCTTTAAAGGCTCCACATTTGAATAGCTTTTAAAAGATTAACGTTGGACGCAGTGCAGCTTGGATCGAAGTAGATAATGTAAATAGAATTCGGTCCGAAGAAAAATTCATTGCCACAGAGTAATTTATTCAAGAAAGCCGGCACTTATTGGATATAGAGCGGATTAGAGGCGAAAAAACGAAAATAACTTCAGTAAATAATCCGAGAGTTAGAGAGAGATTTGTTCTTAGCATTCAAATACCAATCCAGATCACTTACTGCCTAAATAAATGATCAATATTGTTTTAGTCTGTCGGAGTGTTACTTAGCAAACTTCTTATCTAACTTATCGACAGATTACAGACATATTGATTAGGTATTTATTAATTTTGGTCGATAGTAGACTATAACTTATAGAATTATTTAACGCTGAAGATGAATGCTTCATAGGAATATGTGAACAGTACGTACTAATTATACCTACGTTATATGACGTCATTCACAGCATTATGCACGTACAGGGGGCATACGTTGACGTTCGTATTTTGGAATTATACCTAATCCTTATTTTAGGGACGTCAAGGTACGTGATATAAAACTGTTATTTTGATGTAATATCGCTAGGGAGCTCCCGTGGGAATTTAAAAAACTTATTTCACGCGGACAAAGACGCAGGCATCTGCTAGTATAGTATAAAAGGAAAAGTGACTGACTGATCTACCAACGCATAGCTCCAACCGCAGGACGGATCGGGCTGAAATTTGGAATATATCTTTCACTACGCAGGCATCCGCTAAGAAAGGATTTTTGAAAATTCGACCCCTAAGGGGTTAAAATTGGGCTTTGAAATTTGTGTAGTCCATGAGGAAGAAGTCTCGGCCATAAGCTAGTAAACTGTTAACTATAATATTATAAATGCGAAAGTTTGGATGGATGTATGGATGTTTGTTACTCAATCACGCCCCAACGGCTGAACGGATCTGGCTGAAATTTGGCACAGAGAAAGATTTTAGTCTGGAATAGATGGATGGATGTAATTCGATGTTGTTTAATCTATTATAATCATCCATCCATCCATCCATCCATCAGCCTGTATGCATCCACTGCTGGGCATAGGCCATTTCGAGAGCGCGTCACCAAACACAGTCCTCCGCCTTCCTCCACCCGCTTCCCGCCACCTTCTTTAGGTCATCGGACCAGCGAGCTGGAGGTCGTCCTACACAGCGCTTACGGGTACGTGGTCTCCACTCCAGAACACGTCTGCCCCAACGGCCATCGGTTCTGCGACAGATATGACCTGCCCAGTGCCACTTCAGCTTGCTAATCCGCAGAGCTATGTCGGTCACTTTAGTTCTTCTACGAATTTCCTCGTTTTTCCGGATTTTATCCCTGAGAGAAATTCCAACATAGCCCGCTCCATAGCACGCTGAACTACTTTTAATTTGTGGACGAGGCCTACCATCAGTGTCCACGTTTCCGCTTATGTCCACACTCTAATACCACCTTCCGTGGTCTCCAGTTGCACCCTACGCAGAAACAAATTTCATCCTCACCACCTGGATGCCTGGTCCTCTTCCACCACCCATTATTCCAGGTCATTTCTGCCACGTACCCGCAAATTGTGGAAACAACTTCCATCTTCTGTGTTCCCTCTTGATTATAATATGGGGCTCTTCAAAGAGCGGATAAACAAATATCTCAAAAGCCAGCAACGCATTGGTGGTTCCTCTGGTGCTGCAAATGTTCATGGGTGGCGGTAATCACTTACCATCAGGTGACCCGCCTGCTCGTTTGCTCGCTATACATATAAAAAAAATGTATTATAGACGGCTTAAAATGTTTCACCTGACTCTTGCTACAGATTCATACGTAACTCGGAATGGGTAATGAGAAAATGGGTAGACTAGGAAATAATGTTCTAACTTGAAGGCGACTTTGCATTCTGTCTCTGTAAATAAATTAGGGATTATAAGAAGTTATAATTAAACATTTTCAATGTTTTAAATGAAATTTTCGAAAATACTCACATAGGAGGCCAAACTAGGTGCACTAACCCGTTGTCCTAGGTGAGCAACAGAAGCGACGCGACGCGACACGACGCGATACAACGCCATAGAAAATAACAGATGTATCTACGCGAAAACGTAGGCTATGGGTCAGCTACTGTTTGATACTGTCGCGTCGCGTTGCATCGCGTCGTATTGCCGCGTTTGTCGCTCACATAAGCCAGTGGGTTAGCTAACAATCTTATCGTAGCCTGGACGTGATAGAAGGTCAAAAAATGCCTTCAAAAAGTTTTCAAATAGGCACAACAATATATACTTTATCAAACGTCCACATGAATCAGTCAGTTAGTCAGTCACTTCATCCCATTGCCGGCTAACTACTGAGCACAAGTCTTTTTTCACAATGAGAAGGATTTAACGTGCGTTTGGCGAATTTCTTAAAATAGGTATACCTATTTTGAAAAGTTAGAAATGCTTACCCGGGATTCGGACCCCATGCTCCACATTAATTCTTAACCGCTAAGCTACCACCATATCGTAGCCTGAACGTGATAGGTTTTTTTATTCCACTACATTTCAGCCCTTGACTGCGATCTCACCTGATAGTAAATGATATGCAGTCTAAGATGGTAGCGGGTCTGAAGGTAACCTGTTACGGGTATGACAGTCATAGTAAACCCATATCCCTAGTCGGTTTCTACACAGCATCGTACTGGAACGCTAAATCGCTTTTCGGTACGTCTTTGTCAGTAGGGTTGTAACTAACCACGGCCAAAGCCTCCCACCAGAGCACACCAAAGAAAATTCTGAAATTCTCCTTCTTCTTCTTCTTTGTCGTATCGCTCTTATCAGAGCGGTCGTGGTCGTTACTTTGGTGTTGTGCCATGTTTAACGATCCGTCTCCACTCTTCTCTGATACAAATTTTGACATTATAAATTCCAAAATTGACCCTGCCGGGAACCAAACCCGGGACGTTAAGACTACAGCGCTCAACACTACGCCAGGGAGGTCATCAAAAAAGTCTTCAAAGGTCTTTCAGTAGGCACAACAATGCATAGTTTATCAACCGTCCACACGGATGAAGCCTTATAAATGCATTAGCGTATCATCCAAAGAGATTCCATTATGATGGGCAAACAAGTCCTTTGTTGAAACTTTCATCCTACCTCAAGAATGGTCGGCCCTGTGTCGACGTGTAGATGTTCTTTATCCCGGATAATGCATGAGAACTCCGCTTTGTAGTTGGTTTCAAAAGGGCTTTTAATTTGTGGTTTAACTGAGAAAACTCTGGAGAGGTTATGATTTTTTTTTAAAGATATATGTCACCGTAAGATTGTAAAAACCGTTAGATTAAAAGCTAACTCGCGAAATTCTAAAATGAATATTTCAAAAATTGACACTCAGAACATTGAACAGTTTACAATCTTTCGACATTTTAGAATTTCGCGAGTTAGATTATAATCTAACGGCTTTTACAATCATATGGTGGCATATATAATAATATCCTCCCGACCAAATTTCGACACAAGTGTGTGCGCAAACACAGGTGTACATTCTCTCTTCTCTCATAGCCCGATGGGACGGAAAACCCGACATGACCGGTGAGAGGTCAGGCGCAGGACCGACGGCTTAACGTGCTCTCCGAGGCACGGGAGTGTAACACCGCCAACTTCCTAACTCCGGGCTAGTACCTACTGAGAATTTCTTGTCAGAAAAATTATATACTTGTTATAGCCCGGCGCAGGACTCAAACACCAAGACCCCGGGACCTCATCGGCCGCAGTCGAACATATTAACCACTAGACCAACGAGGCAGTTAAAACTATCGTTCAAATATATAAAGTGAACAAACGAGCAGGCAAGTCCACCTGATGTGAAATGATTACCGCCGCCCATGAACATTTGCAGCACCAGAGGAACCGCCATGCGTTGCTGGCTTTTGAGATATTTGTTTATCCGCCCTTTGAAGTACTCCATATTATAATCATGAGCGAAACAGAAGATGGAAGCTGGTTCCCTAAAATGGATATACGTGGCAGAAATGACCACTTATGAGAGAAATGAATAAATGTACTTAGGTGTTACTAGATAGTTTTAGTTTTTAAAATCTCGGGGAAACGCAATGATTTTATGTAAAAGGATATACCTAACGTATTATACTTACCCTATGTTACTCTCCTCCGCGAAAAGTACCATCCTCTGTTGCTCGATTTGCAACTTTTCTGTTGCGAAACAAACGCATTTAAAATATCCTACTAATATTACAATAAATACATTTTTAGGTAGAAGTAAAAGTAACTATAAATTATGACAATTAATAAAAGTAAATAATAATAATTTACTTCAAATTGATTATGAGATTTCCCATAATCGTTAAATTCTAATAATTTTGGTGTGCAATTTGATGTGATGTAAATTATCAAATCAACAAATATTAATAATCACAGAAAATTTATTATTTATTCCACTACCATGGAGGTAATTTATAACTACTAGAGACATATCCATTAATCAATGGTAAAATCGAAGACATCGAAGACCTTTACGATAATTTATGACGTCCATGCAGCATGCTATAAATAACTATGCCACAAAAAAATCTAAACGAAAATCGGTTCATCCGTTTGGGAGCTACGATACCACAGGCAGATACACAGACAGACACGTTAAACTTATAACAGCCCTCTCTTTCTGTGTCAGGGGTTAAAAATGACACTTAAATATGACGTAGGTACCTTGGTGTTCCTAAAATATCTAACGATTATTATTGTTATTCTAAAACAAGAGCGTCAAATATATTAAAATATTACTACTTTAAGCGATGGTAGTATGCCCTTCGAATTATAAAAGCTTACGTTGCTTGCTCCAGTAAAATTAGGTCTCTCTGATTTATAAGTAGGTACAGGTATCTTTTTCAGTTTGAAAAAAAAGTCGAATGAAAATAAACACCAAATTGAATAGAAATCCAGGTATGTTATTATAACGAAGATTGATTCCAAACCAAATCAGACCTAATTTGGAGTACAATACAATCGGAATTCGCACAAAGCCCCCAATATCTGGGTTACCGCAGCTTACTCCTGATTCTCTAAGTTGCTGTCATCGGTTGGGCCGGGCTGGAAATGATAAGCCTCGGGCTGTGCTTGTAAAATTCAAAGAGCTGGCATTGAGGGACAAAGTCTGGTCGGCAAAAACGGGCTTGAAGGGCACTGGGCTGACCTTGTCTGAGTTTCTCATCAGAAGTCGCCACAAAACGTTTTTGGCGGCGCGGCAGCGATTCGGCGTAGCTAAGTGCTGGACCAGGGATGGAAACATCATGGTGCTCGACTCAGATGGGAAAAGGCATCGAATCACTACTATATCTGAGTTGAACGCAATTCCGACCTCTGTTCAGAATGTATCTGCGCCTTCCGGCGCGCCTGTTTCTGTGGTTACAGCTGTGGCACCAAAAGACTCCAGAAGCGCCAACCTTCGTGCCAAGAGAGTGAACAAGAAATAGAACGTGAATACTATTGACTCTTTAATACAGTGTCCTTCTTGGTGTGCCGTAGCGGCTACTTGTCAAGTTTTTATTTATTTTTTGCATTTCAATAATTGTGTAGCTATGATTGTATGTTTTACCTCTTCGCTTTTTTATTTGTTGATTTTGAGTAACAAACTTGAAGGTAAATTAATAGTAATAGTGCTTCTTAAACTTGTTGTGACATAACATAACGGAACCTGACATTGACGTTTGGCAATAGCCTGTCGCCTAACATGTCGTTCAGAAATTTGAAAGATATCTTGTGTTGTGCATATAAAGCTTGCGGCACACTATTGGTGATTTTGTTAAATCTGTTTTTGTTATGTAATTTTTTTTTTTTTTTAAGTGTAATTTTCTGTTCAGATGTTTTACTTTTCTTCTTGTAAAAATCAATTTGTTGGGCAGCTGGCAGATTATGTAAGTACCTAATCTTAGAAAACAAAGTTAAGTCTTTGAATATATTTGTTTATAGTATATATTTTTAATAATATTTATTATACATTTATTTAGATTTATATATTTTTTTATGTTATGTCGTCTTCCAGCTTGGACATAGATAGTGATCTTTTTCAATCTGCGTCTAGTGGTGAATTGTCCAGTGATGTTAGTTTTCACAGTACATCTTTCCTTCCGCTCGATGTTACCTTAGATTCTTGTTTCTCAGACTGTATGAAAAACTTCAATGTCATTCATATAAATGCACAAAGTATCCCGGCTCATTATCCTGACATGCTTGCGTCTTTTGAGTCTCGCAATTTGCATGCCATTCTAGTCTCGGAATCCTGGCTTAAAACCTGCTTACCCTCAACGTCATATTCGCTGCCAGGTTTTCGGCTTATTCGCAATGACCGTGTTGGTAAGGGAGGTGGTGGAGTAGTGATCTACTTGCGTTCTCATATTCCTTTCACTATTGTTAGTTCGTCTTCACAGCCTCCTGAACCCGATGCGGCCGAGCACTTATTAGTGGAAGTTTTATTATCACACACTAAAATCCTTCTTGGTGTGTTTTACTCTCCTCCCTCTCAACCTAATTTCTTTCATTCTTTTGAAAATTTATTAGAAAAGGTAGTTCCCTTGTACAGCCAAGCTATTATTATGGGTGATTTTAACACCTGCTTACTCAGGGACGATTATCGAAGTAAGAAACTTTTGACTGCAGTAGAATCCTGTAATTTACATGTCCTACCCCTCTCTGCTACTCACTTTTCACCGGGCTGTACTCCCTCTCTTCTGGATCTAATTATGGTCTCTTCTCCGGATTTCGTCTTTAAGCATGGGCAGTGTTCGGCTGACGCTTTCTCTTATCATGATTTGATTTATCTTTCCTACAAGGTACGTCCTCCCAAAGCCAAATCGAGAATTCTTCTGCAGCGTAACTTTGGAGGGATTGACAAGGGTCGTCTTTGCGATGACGCTAAGCATCTAAACTGGGATGCTATCAAGGGTGTTGAACCGATTGATACTAAAGTTGAAATTTTTAACGCCTTGGTGACACAGCTCTACGATACGCATGCTCCTTTAAGGCCAGTTAAAATAAAACATCTACCAGCCCCCTGGCTATCAGATGAGATTAAAACCTCCATGGAAAAAAAGAATTCTGCTAAATTTAAATTTAAAATAAATGACTCCGACGCCAACCGGCTAAAATATCATAAAGCTCGGAATCGCTGTAATACATTGTGTAGAGATGCTCAACGACGCCACATACATAAGTCAGTCGAACATGGCGATACTGCTAAAACCTGGAAATTTCTCGAGTCACTTGGAGTTGGTAAAGCATCCCATAAACCTTCTATTAATATTGATATCGATCTCCTTAATAAACACTTTTCTACTTGTGATGTAATTGATAGTGACGAGAAACAGCACACTATTAGTATTCTTTCATCATCATCAACTCCTGACTTTCTTCCATTTAGTTTCGAGTCATTCACCGAATGTGATGTTAAGAAGAACGTATTGTCTATCTCATCGAATGCTATCGGTACTGACAGCGTTAGCCGCAATATGATTGTTCCTATCCTTGACGTTGTCTCTCCTATCCTTACCCACATTTTGAATTGTTCTATTGGCACCAGCGAATTTCCTGAAGCATGGAAGGATGCGCAAATTATTCCTCTTCCCAAAAAACTAAAACCATCATCTGTAAATGATTTTCGTCCCATTTCTATTTTACCATTTCTCTCAAAAGTTCTTGAGAAGTTAGTCTATCAGCAGCTAAGTCTATTCCTTAATAAGCACTGTCTTCTCAGCCCTTTGCAATCTGGATTTCGTCCTGGTCATAGTACGGTTACAGCGCTAGTCAAGGTTACCGATGACATTCGTTGGGCAATGGACAATAAGCAGCTCACAATTTTAACGTTGCTTGATTTTAGTAATGCATTTAATACCGTGGATTACGATATTTTGCTGAGTATGTTGCGTTCTTCTTTTAACATGGCCCCGTCGGTGATTGATTGGTTTCGGAGTTACCTCAATGGTCGTCGTCAGCGCATTCGAATCGACGAGACCTTTTCGTCGTGGTGTGATGTGACGGCCGGGGTACCTCAGGGTGGCGTGTTGTCTCCTTTATTATTTGCTATTTTTATTAATTCTATTACTCCTTATATCTCTTCTCTCTATCACATGTATGCAGATGATATCCAAATTTATCGGTCTGCACCTCTGGAGGATCTTGGTTCTGCCATTTTCGCCATTAATAGTGACCTTGCTGCCATTTCTGGGTGGAGTAAACAATATGGGCTATGCGTGAATCCTGCCAAATCCCAGGCAATTATTATTGGCAGTCCAGGTTTCATTTCCAGAGTTGATTTGCAAGGCCTCCCACCGATTGTTTTTAATGGTGTTTCTATACCTTACTGTGCTTCTGTTAAAGATCTCGGTATACATTTGGACTCTGAATTATCCTGGTCTGTGCAGGTTAAGGAAATTAGCAGGAAATCATTTGCTGTTTTGAGCTCGCTACGCCGATTGCGCAATGTTTTGCCAATTCCAACCAAAGTTATGTTAGCACAATCTCTCCTTCTCTCTATTCTCGATTATGGTGATGCAAGCTTTTTTAATTTGACCCAGGACCAACTTAACAAACTTGAGCGACTTCAAAATCTTGCTATTCGGTTCATATTTGGCTTACGCAAATATGACCACGTATCCGAATTTCGCCAAAAGCTCAAGTGGCTCCCTATTCGCCGTCGCCGGGATATGCACGTTCTCTCTCTTCTGTACTGTGTTTTATTTCACCTAAAAACTCCTTCTTATCTTAAAGAGAAGTTTCAATTTATTGGGGTGCAGTCAGACATGAGAACCTGTCGAACGCTTACTCTGAAAATGCCTTCACATAAAACCAAATTTTTCGGAAATTCATTTACTGTGCAGGCAATTGAACTGTGGAATGCACTCCCACTGAATATAAGACAGTCGAAATCGCTGGGCGTGTTCAAAAATGCTCTTAAGACGCACTTCCTTGCAAATTGAAGACAACTTTAGTTTATATTTAATTTTAATGTAAGTATGTGTATGTATAGTATGTAATTGTATATTTAAGTTTATATGGTATGTATGTATTATATATGTTATTTTATAATATATTTATGCATTGTATGTATTAAGATATTTGTGTATTTTTGTCTATGTATTGTTATGTAGTTTTTTGTATGTAGTATTAGTATAATTGTGCGCCACCTACAGCCTGGTTTCCTTGTGTTCTCCTAATAAGGTTGCCTGGAAGAAATTGCTACTTAGCAATAAGGCCGCCCTTTGTACTTCTTTGTGTTATTTTATGTTTTCTGTAATTTACTTTTGTTATGTGTGGTACAAATAAAGAGTTTAATAATAATAATAATATCTGCTATTGTCCCTGCAATAATTGGCAATTTATTTTAATCACGTATATTGTTACGAGAAATAAAATATACGAAAATATTATTATAGAATACATCGGAGCTTGTTTAGGTTGATTCTGGTAATAATGATGTGTCATCCGGCGAAGACGTATTGTTAAGGATTCATGCGTTCAGACGAAAGTTCAACATCATTCAATAACATTAATCATTAGTGTTATTGTGTACATAATAGTCAAAAAAATAAAATATTTAAAATATAAATCTTAACACTAAGGCATTAAAGTTTAATTACTAATGTAGTATATTTATGTTTAAGACCTTTTGTCTTCGTAACCACGCGAGCATGTCGGTTACGCGAGCATATCGGTCACAATTTTACCCCCTACCTAAAAGTGCTCAATGCCTAATGAAGTTTTAACGTCAATATAAATAATGAAAATCAACCTATAAACTAAGCCATTAAAGTTTAATTACGAATATAGGTTATATTTTAAGGTCGACAGAGCGTCTGCTCTGTCAACCGACGGACTGTTTGACGTATTCTCGACGTTTGGCGCCTCCGTCCCGTCCGCTGCCTGTCTAAACCTTTATATTTAGTGTGTGTTTCGCCCAAAAAAGCAGGTTCAGTGGCTATATACTATGAGCTATGGCAGCTTGCTGTGGAACAAGCTGCCATAACTCATAACGAGTGTAGTTTAGTGTCTGAGCACCGGGACGAGCCCAACACTGTGCTAGGGAGGCACCAATGCGTTCTTTATGAGATCTCGGAGCCTCCCAATGCATACAGATGGTGGCCACCGAGGGGGTTTTAGTAGGTACAAATCCTACATAACCCGACTTCTCCCCCCGGAGGTTCTTCTTAGGAATATCTTAGTTCATCTTAGGAAGATTCCCCCTCGAAAAAAAAAGGTGCAGTGACCACACTGCCAACACTTAAAGCAATACTTAAGCAATATTACTCAAAATGACAGTTTAATGTCACGCACCGTGATGTTCCTAACATAAGAATCATAATTCTAAAACATAAAAGTCATCAATAATGAAACAATATGGCTTTAAGCGTTGGCAGTATGGCCCCAGGTCGAGTGACTTAAAATAAGAAAACCCCATGCGTATAGGTACGGACGATTGCAATGTACGATGTAAGCTGTGCTATTAGATACCTATTTTGTGATGTAAGCTGCTGACAAGCCAACTACAAATCTAGCCTGGACTTGCTTTCAAGTCCATGTTCTGTTAAAAGCATTACAAGAGACCTTCATCGATGTCGATGTAGTAGGTTGGGACGACGACAGTGACGAGTTTTTATTAAATCCACTACAAGTTAGCCCTAGACTAAGACCTCACGAGATGGTAGGTGGATCTCATTATAACCTGTTAGGGGTATGGTATATTAGACCCATACTTCTTCCTAATTGTACGACATTGTACCGGAACGCTAAATTGCTTGGCAGCAAGTCTTTGTAGACCAGGGAAATTATAAATTCCCAAATTGAATCTGCCGGGGATCGAATCCGGGACCTCTGACGTTAATACAACAGTGTTCAACAGAGTTCAACAGAGTTTGCACACAAGGGAACAAATTATAATTAAATAGCAATAATGTCCTAAATGAATAGATCGATCGAGAACCTAATGGGAACCAATTCGGAACGCAATAACGACGCCAGCACACAAAGCCAGCTTTATCAGCTATTGTAATGTAAATTGTCATTGTGTTTTAATTGCAGCGTTCGGTTATAATTAATCTTCTATATCTATATAATATATAAAAATCAATTGCTGTTCGTTTGTCTGGCTAAAACTCCTGGGCCGATTTATATGGAACACTAGTTTACAATAATATCCATGGTCTTAAAGGCTAGTATTGATGATTTGTTTGTCGTCAATTGGGTATTTGACTACTACTCAAATAAATTCTAATACTCAAATTACTCAAGCCGTCTCTGTTGCTTTATTGTTGTACCTACACCTAACACAAGTACCCACAGGATAAAATGGGATTCGAAACTCCCATGGGAGTTTCAAATCATGTAATTTTTTATATGTATTAAAGAAAACTGCCTCCTTGGTCTAGTGGTTCGCATATTCGACTGCGGCTGACGAGGTCCTGGGTTCGAGTCCCGGGTCGGGCCATAATTAAATGCTGGGTTTTTCTGACTAGAAATTCTCAGTACTAGCCCGGAGTTAGGAAGTTGGCGGTGTTTCACCCCCGTGCCTCGGAGAGCACGTTAAGCCGTCGGTCCCGGTTATTATCACTAACATGATAATAGTCGTTAAAGCCCGCCAACCCGCATTGGAGCAGCGTGGTGGGTCTAAGCTCTAATTCCCTCTCTCCTATGAGAGTGGAGGCCTGTGCCCAGAAGTGGGACGTTAATAGGCTGTAGTGATGAAAGAAAGTTTTTGAAACATTATTAGATAATATAGATTATCGAATAGTAAAAGTACAAATACTATCAGAACCAAGAAAGAAAACATCCAAAGTGCCTTGAGCTTTCAGTTTTTATACCGACAGACCCTTCAAGAAAGTGGCCAAAGACGTTTACAAAGTTTACAAACCCATTAAACCGATTCTGCTCAAGAAATAGTTAATTAAACAAATCGCGCGTGGTTCCGTATCCGGGCCGGGGATTATCGGCTCCGGGCCGGATTCTTGCGCTAACAGCTTTTAAATTCCTCCCCACCATTACCCACCACTAAAAGGATTATTGTAGCTACTGAAATAGTTCTTAGATCGACGCTGTCTTAAAAGGGTGGTAGAGGCTTCGATTTTTTTCACCCCCCACCCAAAAGAGAGTTTATTTCAAATTATAAATTTATATATTTTTCTTAAAAGTCATAATTGCAGACTATCGAGCGACAATTTAACTAAGTACTAGGGTACTACTTTCACTAAGAAATAGGTACCCACGATACAGAAAAACCTAGTATTCTGTGTGGGTACCACGGGACATAAGAAAAATCTCAAAGTAGTTTTAAGTTAAATAATAGTAGATTATACACCAAGGGGATAAAGCACTGTTTTATGTCACGGGCGCTACATTGAATCCTGAACGTAACGAAGGACTCCAAATTTAACTCCCGAGCGCAGCGAGGGTGTTATAAGTTAATTCCCGACCAAAGGGAGGGAATTAAGATTGAGTCCTGAGTGCAGTGAGGGATTCAAGCGCCCAAGAAAAAAACTGCTTTATCCCGGTGGTGTAAACTCTACTTTATACTTCTACCATAACAGTAAAACAAACTGTAACGGTTATATATTTATTGCAAATCATAGTAAGTACGATACATAGGTCTAGTAAATAATAAAAAGAAAAAAATTAAACTTTTTATTTCAAACTTTTTGCTTTTCATGCTGCCAGTGTTTATGCAGGTACACATACTCCTTGGTTTAAAAACTTTTATGTCAAATGGTACGATCGTTTGGTCGACCAGTCTGGAGCCTAGACTCTGTTGTGCATATTTCCAGTATGGGGTTGGGCAACTAGTTGGGCGATCAATCGACTAGATTACGGCCCTAGGGCATGAAGACTGACTTTAGACCCCCAAAAGTATGATTAAAACAGTAGTAAAGGTATGGTAGAAGTATAAACTTTTTTGTCATTTTCATATTCTTTATAGATTATACGGCCACGTACTTAGGCCTAGTGGGTAAAATACAATATTTTATTTTCGTCATTATATAGCGTAGGACTTTTAATCCCAGTATTACATTTTTTACTTTTCATTTTTACAACTTTTTACACAAATCTGAGCTCTTTGATCGAGGCTCTCCTCTCGACGGATTTTCAGAAATTCCGAGAGAAGCCGTGCTGTTAGCTAATTTTTTATCAGTTCTTTGTACATACTAATTATATCACACTAATATTATAAATGCGAAAGTGTGTTTGTATGACGGTTCGTCGTTCAACCACGCCACCACAGTGCAACGAATAAATAAAATATGTATATTGACCACACAACAAATTAATTACCTATCGTACCTATGTACTGCGTACATACAAAAGTGGATTGAGACGTGATTTTTTTTGTATGGATATAGTGGACGTGTAGAGTGACAAGCTACTTTTTGTCGCGGAAAATCGAGGAGTTCCCGCGTGGATTAAAAGCTTAATCCACGTAATAAAGGACGCGCACTTCGTATGGAATATAACATTATTATGTATCGGTCACACGACAATGATAACTATGTGGTACGTATAATTATTTTCATCGCTGCTGATCAGTGATCAATTACCAGCCGCAGCAGTCGTGTATGAATAATGGTTTTAGTGCAAATTTTATATACCTAGATGACAAATTTCTATTCCAATATAAACCGCAGTGCTATGATAGAATTATATTAATTACGGATGCACATGCAAACATACCACATACTACACGTGCACCTATAATCAAACTAAATTTTATCGTAAAACACATTTTGTTTAATAAAACTGTACATTATTAATTTGAATATGCAGCCGGCATTCTTGCTACCATTCCGAGTGGACTTGATATTTTGTAAGGTAATTAGGCAAGGCTAGTTAGTTGTAAGTTTTATCGTAATATTTTTAATATTTGATTATCTAAAAGTTAAAAAAGAAAATTTGAATGTTTTTATTAGAAGAAGAACAACATTATCATCTGAAGGGAGTTTTGATATATTACTCCAATTTCACATTATTTTTCGAGCATACTTAGTTCATGAAATGGCACATTGTGCGTGAAAATAAAGCGTTAACCCCTATCTCTTCATTTTAGTGTATATGGAGGGAAAGAGTATCTGCTTATAATAATTATTTTTAGTTAGTGTTAAATATTTTGGACATTTTCAAGGTGACTTACCTAGGAAAAGAGCTGCGTCGTAAGCAAGATGTATCATGTTCGAATCCCACTTACGAAATACGCAAATCATTATCAACTAGATGATGCCAGCGACTTCATCCGCGTGAACTCCTTAATTTTCCGGGCTAAAAGTAGATTATTTCTTTCAACGGGATGCAACCTACATCTATACCCAATTTCATCAAAATCGGTTGGATATTGCGGAAGGACCTGGGAACCCACCGTATTATTTTCCGATAAAAACCCCTGCCATTGTGTGTTAATTGAAAGGGAATTAATGGAAAGGGATCATGACCCTCATTAATGAGGAAAACGACCCAGAGAAAGATATTTGTAGAAACAAATAAAAAATAAATGTTCTTACGACACCAAGCGACTTGTAAAACTTACACTATATCAAGGTCCCCGATCATTAATTCATAGACAAAATACACGCGTTTTTCGCATAAATAAACTACCCTAATACGACAACAGGAAAACACGAATCAAACTAACAACCACTCGACGTGGAGCAGTCTCCAACTTCAACCCTTAATGGGGTTTCCTCGTTCAACTGTTTTGTAAACAATGGGGGTTAAGAAATGCGTAGCCGTAGCGACAAATAGAATTATTGCTAGGACTATTACGATTTATTTACTACTAGCGAATGTCCGCGACTTCGTCTGCATGCTTTGAGGTTTTTGGTTCCCGCGGTAACTCTTTAATTTTCCGGGATAAAAATAGCTATGACAGACTTAATCTATCCTGTAACAAATTTCATCCAGATCGTTAAGCCGTTCGTGATTGAGTAACAAACATCCATCCAAACTTTCACATTTATAATATTAGTATAGATTGTAGTTCGATTTTCATACATATTACAAAGCCCTATTTTACCCCCTTAAGGGTTGAATTTTCAAAAATTATTTCTTACTCTGTATGCGAAACAGCCCGATTCGTCGAGTGGTTTGAGCTTTGCGTTGACAGACTTCCTTTCCTTTTGTATATTTATTTATTTATTTATATTCTCTGGCTCAGTGGTGAGTGCTGGGGTGCCCGGGATGGCCGATTTGGAAATTTAGTTTCCGAATTTTCCCAGGTCTGGTTTGATGGGACTTTGGCCGTAGCTAGCTACTAAAAATGTTTATAATGCTATTTAATAATAAAAATTTGCCCAATCTGGTTGATCTCCTTTGGTAAAGAGATATATTGTGCCCCATTTTATCCCGGAAAATTTAGGAGTTCCCGCGGGAATCTTAATCCATAAAGGCGAAACCACGTGCATCCTCTAGTCTAGAATTTTATGCTAATATTGAAGTTTATTCAGATGAAGTATACTTATAGTCCGTGAAACTTTTAATATCAAACTTCGATAACGGAGAACTGATTTTGCCCTACCGTTACCCGTTACGTTAACCTAAGCAGTAAAAAAGTTTGCATAACAAACTTACCGAGGCATCCAGCTCTGAAACAACAACTGAACTTAACAGGAACTTACCGGTAAGTGTGCATAAACGCAACTCAACTAAGCTTTCATTCAACATTTATATAAAATTAACTGTTTGACTTCATCTTTATGGGATTTACTAGATGATGCCTGCGACTTCGTCCGCGTGGCTTAAAGTGTTTTCGATTTCCGCGGAAAATACTTAATTTTCCGGGATACAATGTAGCCGTCGAGCTAATTCTGGTTAAAAGCCATATCTCCATTACAAACAGCCAACTTAACTTAAAAACATACGAATTTAAAAAGTTCCCGATCAAAAAATGCAGATGAAGTCGCAGGCATCATCTAGTGTGAATATTAATTCGAAAGAGAATGTTTTTAGTTTGTCTATCAATCACTTCAACAAGTGATCGGTATATTGTTTTGGTATGAATATAGTTAAAGTCCTGGAGAGTGGTATACTTACGTGCCTATTGATATTGAAATAAACTTGGCCACTTTAAGTCTTGGAAAATTAAAGAGTTCCCGCGGGAATTAAAAAAATTCCACGAATATATGATTTACTACATGAAGCCGCGATTTCGTCCGTGTTGATTCCCGCAATAAACTACTTAATTTTCCGTAAAAATAAAAAGTTGTCAAAAAGTTGTACGGGATAAAACCTATCTCTCTACCAAATATCATCAAGTCATAACGTTAAAACGTAGCTTATAACGAATAACACACGCACTTTTGCATTTAAAATATTAGTAAGGATTTCAAGTAGGCTAACTTGGCATTTCATTATATGAAAACTAAAGACTACCACCGATTTAAAAAGCATATTCTGCTAAGAAAATGATGTCTAATGAAACGAGAATTTCAATCAGTAAACCAATGTAAACAGTACCAGCAGTTGATGAATCATTCTACTTCCGAATCCATTCAATTCAAACAATACGGGATCAAGTGGTTAGAAGAAAATTGGAAAATATCATTTCAGCGTTGAGTTCCCGTAACAATTTCTTGCAAATTCCCAATAGCTTTTTCCTGTTACGGTTTGATTGATTTGTAAATAAATGACTGAATAACAACACCCAGTATCCCGATTTCCCGCATTTTCCATCACGTTTTAAAACCGTAGAGGTGCTACGGCAAATAACGAAATCTAACATTCCTTACAAAATTTTATACAGTCAGCTGAAATAATCTAACTTTTATTTGTAAAATGCCTCAACCTTGTATTCTTACGCATTAGTTATCGTTATTCCTGAAATTATTAATAACACTTACCGTTTTCCAGAAGCTCAAAAGCTCCCCATCTATTGCCAAACTAAAGTTACAAACACAATTAAATGTTCGATTTAAAAAAAAAGTTTAGAAGTTATATTTAAAAAAAAATTAAAACATTTCACACAACAATTACGAGAACCAGTTCGTCGATTCCCACGATCGTATCTACGAATATAGGGGTGAAACCGAACCGACCACCCCCTACGACGGGCGCCTATCGACTGACAGGAGCGAGGGTCCAAAACACGTTTTAGAACCGAGCTGCAGTGACCAGAGCGCATGCTCAGTGCAACCGACCTTCCTCTCATAACATCTTAAAACAGGGCCACTTTAAATCGAGTCCCAATTAAGCAATTTGCACCCCTATTACATGATCGCTAAGGGCTATTTAAACTTCTCTGATATGTTTGGGCGTCATGGTTATTACGTTTCAGTAAATGCCGTAAAGAAAGTTCAGAGCACATGTTGGCCGGAACTGACTGAGTTTGTATGTTTTGACCCTTGTTTCAGCGAATTAAGCGGAGTGTTCCCATCTGGGCTTTATTTTCGTTTGTCCTTTGAATTTGGTTTCTGAACTGAAACCTCTTTATATCTTAATGTTTTTCGGAATGTAATTCCCTGGACGAATAAAATGTACGGAACTTAATTATTCGTGGTTTACTTTAGCAATAGATTAATGTTTTAACGATTGTTTTAGTGACATGTTTCATAATAATGACTAGCGAATGCCTGCGACTTCTTCCGTGTGGTTTGAGGATTTTTGGTTTCTGCGGGAACTCTTTAATTTTCCGGGATAAAAAGACTATAATCTATCTCTATGCCAAATTTCAGACAGATCCATTCAGCCGTTGGGGCGTGATTGAGTAACAAACATCCACACATCCATACATCCATCCAAACTTTCGCATTTATAATATTAGTAAGATTAGTCTGCACCTAAAGGAATTATTTAAATTGGAGCTGATTTATCGTTCGCCAATGACCGTGGGTACAGTGAAACTATAACCAACCACAGGACAATGCCAAAGAAAATTCAGAAGTAATGAATTCACAAACTGACCATGCCGGGGATCGAACTCGGTACCTTCTGCATAAAGACAACATCACTCACCACAGCGCCAGGAAGGTCGGTTAGAAGGAGGGAGTTGTAATAATTAATTGTCACACCCATGAGACGGACATAGATCATTGTACTATTACCTATTCTGTGATAGAGCCCTTTTCCTGAATACAAGCTATCGTGGAACCGAATTTCATCCAAACCGGTTATGCGGACGGACCATATTATAGGTAACAAACAACAATTTCGCATTTTATGGATACTTATTTTATCAATTGGACTATGGTAATTTAATTAGTTAACAAGATTCCACTTGTATAATTTATTTTGCTTTATATAGGTCTAATTTTATTGAATACCTACTCGTTCTCCATAATCTTCTTAAGTCCGTCTGGGACATAATTATTGCTGCAATCATAATGTACAGTTCATTTTATAATTCAATATATTTGTAGGTTTTCCTCATAGAGCCTGATAAAACTATATTAATTTTTATTGGAAAGTTCACCTACACTTGATGACTTTTTTCTATTTTAGAAACCCTCATATCTCAGTCGTCAAGCTATTTGTGGCAAATATAATGAACATAATAAAACATTACCAGGCATCGACATATTTCATGACTCATAATATGCTTACTGCTTTTAAGAAAATACTCAGTGATCATGTAGCATATAATGGGCATGATGACTGATTTTGAAAAATGATCAGATTATGTTCGGATGTATCTACAATTTCGAAAAAATATCTTATTTCAGCAGAAAAATAAGGTTTGGTAGATAAAATTGCCATTTGAAATTTATATTTTAAAAATCACGCTAAAACGCTCGCGGGTGTCATGGCGTCGTTTGTGACGTCACTATTGTTTTTACCAATGTACTGTGTGCAGTAAACAGTAAGTCTTCGTACAGCAATTTCGATATTTTGTGTGAATAATATGAATTTTAAAGTGTGTAAGTCGTGTGCGGTCCCCCAGTGTGATAACACATCAAAATTAACTCCAAGCAAGTTATTTATTCACGCGCCACTTAAAAAAACAATGCGATTTAAGTGGCTTAATCTTACACGGCAAGATCCTACAGCTATAGGGCTAAATTCTACTATTTATTTCTGCAAAGATCACTTTGACGTAAGTTTTTGCTTTATTCTAATACTAGCTGATGCCCGCGACTTCGTCCGCGTGGATTGAGGTTTTTTGGTTCCCGCGGGAACTCCTTAATTTTTCGGGATAAAAAGTACATATAAATCTTCCTCTTGAATCACTCTATCTATTAAAAAACCCGCATCAAAATCCGATTCATAGTTTTAAAAATCTAAGCATACATAGGGACAGACAGCGGGAAGCGACTGTTTTATACTATGTAGTGATGCTGTTTACCTTATAACACAAATAACTGAAAAAAAGTCAGAGATGCGTTGCAAGGATCGAACCCCAGACGCCCCGAATAGGAGGCAGACGTCATAGTCACTAGGCAATCACCGCTAAACGGTATAGTTTAAGTTAAACGGTATAGTTTTAAAAAACAACATTTCATTAACATAACATTTAGAGGTTATGTTAATGAAATGTTGTTTGTTAGTTATTAGTAATTATAATGAAGTGCTTAATATATAAAATAGCAAATTTTAAGGGTTTAGGACCTTTATATTATTATGTTATTATACTTACATGGAAGTTTTGACGTTGTGAAATTCTGCTGAACAAAAGTCTTTGTTTGATGCAAGATACTCACCTAGCATCAACAAATCAATCCTGGGCAAATTACAGCTAGTAGCTTTGGTAAATCCTTGATCCATGGCTAACGGTTTTTAATTTCTTGATCTTTAAACTAGATTAAGGAATCTCTTAGAATAAGGATCTTTGCGAAACAAAAAAACACGAAAATACTTGATAGACATTAAAAACACCTGTACTTATAGAGATTGTTTGTCGATTGTCAAAGCTCGAAAACAATTGTGACGTCATCCGCTTCAGTGGTGTTTTATACAATATGGCGGATTGCTGTATTTACCCGACTGCGGAACGCACAGGGTTATGTGTTCATCAGTCTGTATATGTTTGTTTGTTCCTTGCAGGACAGCTACAGCCTAAACGCGTGGACCGATTTTGATGATTCTTGCACCAGATTATGCCGAGTATATCATTAGAGTGTCACTGTGGAAGCCGAATTTGAGAAAAAACAAAGTGGCGCCCTCTAGAAGCCATAATGTAACAAATTTAAAAAATAAAGTCGATAGACTATGGCGTGTGGGGTATCGATGAATAGGTCTTGCAAAATCATAGTTAGGTTCCCTTGATCATTTTCTCATTTTAATGATCATTTAGGATTTACGAGGTTTCAAAGGTTCATTTTTAGTGTATTCCTTTGTGTCGCACTACAGACAAAACGGCTGAACCGATTTTGATAATACTTGCACCACTAGATTTATATTAATCTTCCGAGTGTCACTACGGAGGCCGAATTTGAGAAAAACAAAATGGCGTCCACTAGAAGCCAATTAATAAATGAAAGTCCATACTCGATAGGTTATAGGCAAGTGGGGTATCGTTAGATAGGTCTTGCAAAATCACACCTAGGTTCCATAAACCATTTTTCCGTTTAAATGATAATTTAGGATTTACGAGCTTTCAAAGGAAATGTTTAAAGTTCCTACTCATATCATCTATATCGATCAAACTAGGTGGATTATCTCAAAAACCACTCAACCGATTTTAACAATTATATCACTTATAGAAAGCTACATTATTAACAAGTAAAATAGGCTATATTTTATTTCCACAAAAATTGGAGAACCTTACGAAAATTGCAATAATGTGAGTTAAGTCAGAAAAAATCATCTCATCTGAGAGCTTACGTGGCGTGCGCTGCCTAAATCGTTAAAGTTACACGACAACAATGTATGGTGGAAACGTTCGTCTCAAAAAGTGCTAAAAAGAAGTCCGCGATAGTATATAATTATCTTTTAAGGTAATAATATATACCAATAACCATTTTTATGATTTTCAAATTTGGTCTAAAACAGTGATTTACTTGCGAAGGTGTTTTTACCAACATAATCGTTAATTCCTTATCAAAAAAAATATCTTACTCATCTCAAGTATTTAATTAAGACAAAAATTGTCCTTTACACCATTCAATTTAGATGAATATCTTATGAGATATCATAGAAATAAAGTTTATCATGCAACAGAACACTTCAGGCGGATAAACGTCTTTTACAAATATCACTCGCGGGAAGCGCGTCCGCGAGGAGTGCGGTGCGGTGCGGCGGGGACTGATCTTTTTTTTTCGGATTGAGTATACTGCATAGGCCCTACTACACGCTACAGCGTCACCGGGGGGTTGGACGAGCGCTATGCATCGCCGAGAAAAGAGCTCTAACGCTCGATGACATCGGGGGGGCAACGTCCTCCTAAGGGCGCCTCCTGTGAGGCTCGGACCACGGCTTAGGATGACGTTGGGATGAATGGGCGGTCGGTTGGACTAGATTAGTCCATACGCCCTCGAGGCCGTGAGTTAAGACCACGTCCGCGTGACGTGGATATCTTAGATATCGGGGTCCTCGTCTTCGCCGGCGAAGACGCTGTGTTTGGTTAGTGTTTGTGTGTAGCCCTAAGTAGGGAGCATTGTCGGTAGTGATTTGGTCATTGGGGTCGAAGGGGGACTGATCACTGGGGTGCTTGTGGTAAAACGAACTACAGCCGCACCGCGGACGACTGACGACAATTGCGTGCGAGCGTCCTGATGATAGCATCATCAGGACGCTCGCACGCAAAATTTCTTAATTTAAGCTTCGCAAGCCTATGCTTGTGAAACTTAAATTAAGAAATTGTTTTATACTGTAGTGTATAAAACAATAAAATAAAGAAGTTGAAATTTTCACAGTTGGCCCTTGACTGCGATCTCACCTGATGGTAGGTGACGATGTTATATTACCCATATCTGTTTCTACACGGCATCGTACCGGAACGTCAATTCGCTTGGCGGCACGCCTTTGCCGGTAGGGTGGTTGCTAGCCACGGCCGAAGCCTCCCACCAGGCCAGACCAGGGAAAATTCAGAAATTATAAATTCCCAAAATTGCCGTGGATCAAACCCGAGACCTCCGCACGTCTACGCCAAAAAACTGTGTACCTTTTACGGTGCATGAGATACAGTCCCGACAGACAAACGTACGGACGGACGAACAGCGGAAGCAGTAATAGGGTCCCATTTTCACCCTTTGAGCACGGAACATAAAAAAATATATTTGCACACAGTAAATTACATCGATATTCATCCATCGCCCCTCTAACTAAGCCCCTCTATTCCATGATTAAAATACCTCACGGTAGATACCATTTCGGACCCCTCCCTTCATAAAGTTCGGTCGGAAATGGGCGATTTGCATTTTTTAATTGTGTTAACTGCTAAACGACGTTTATACCGTCGACTTGGAGATTGTTTTTTTTCGCCTTTCAATTCATTTAACTGCCCATAACTTAATGGAAATGCTAATTCAAGGATTTTATTTCTGAAACTTTATTCCTTTCAATTTATACGTTGATCGGCATTCGTTTTTAATGGAATTTCTGTTTGATCACAGACGAAAGATCGTCAATTATTTTGTTTCTATAAAAGAGCATTAAAAAACTAATATAAAGTTTTTATTCGAGATAGGTACTTTTTGGTATTTAGCCTGGCTTTTGCTTGCGATTTCCTTTAAAATCCCGCTGATATTTCTTTAAATCTTTTCGGGAGCTTTACACGACTGTACGTTATAGAAAATCAAATCACCTCAAGTTCTTAAACTTAATTTTAACGATTAATTATTGTTTTAGGTTTATCATAAGTGGCACGAATTGCCCTACGTGAAAAAAAGAAATCTTTTTTTTAAATTTATAGACTAGTGCTTGGCTGCAATCGGACTTGCTGGAAGTAGTGATGCATCCTGAGGTAGAGCGAGCTTGACTAGCCAATGCCTATTTATCTTGAAGATACCAATATTATAAGCATACTTTATTATTGGTATTGTCCGCCATGTATCTGGCATGTTTGCGCAAGAGCAAACAGAGGACTTTTATGCCATGATAAGGAAGAAGACGTTTTCCCTTCTGACAAGACTGCGTTCGAGCTCCAATAGTAGTAACTGAAGATGTTAGCGGGGAAGTTGGACTCACCAATCCTTTTACACTTCTTGAAAGTGCTAATTAGGTAAAATCTGAAGAGTTATTTTGTTGTTGTGTCAAATTCTTATTAAATTTTCATTCATTACTAACATAGTCATAAGTTTATGTATCACTAACAAATGGGCCATTTTTGGTTGCCTCAATAAATAAAGTTATTTATTTATTTATATAGTAATTATTACACAAAGTCAACTTTAAAATGACAAACAAAACTATACCATTTCCTACACGGTCCATATCATTACGTATTCAAACTAAGAGGATTTGCTCAACGTATGTAGCCGGGGTATGAAATATTAAAGAGATAGGCACCATATCTTACCGGAGGCCGAATGCGCCCTCCGGGAGGGTTCTGCCCGTTCCTATGCACTCGTTTTTAAATAATAAATCGAGTTATGTCGGATGGTCTTTTTAATTTAAATACATAATAAATTGATGCGCTGAATTTTATTTTATTTCGTTTATTTAGTGAGGGACGAGTGGCCTATTATAATTGCGACAATGCTTAACAGTCGATTGGGATTGTTAAGCAACTGAACAACAAGCAACAAGGTAACTGTATGGGCTTTTTGGACTTTTTCGCTTCGTCCGTGCCTCTGAGAGCATGTTAAGCTATCGGTCTCGGTTATTATCACTAAAATCTGATAATAATTGTTATGAACATAAGAGAGAATTTACTTCATAAATTAAATTAAGATTCTTAGTCGAGTAGTATGCGGAAGGAACGGAGAACCCACCGCATTATTACCCCAAGAAAACCCCTGCCATTATATGATAAACGAAATGGGATCACAACCCTCAGCAATGAGGATTACGACGCAGAGAGAGAGAGAGAAAGATATAAAATTTTATCGTAATCCTAAAAACTGCATTAATATTACAGCGACCTATTTGTTTTCCCTACTTGTATTTTAAAAGCCCCGTCTTCGTAATAAATAACTTATGTGATGGACTATACAATAGAAGATGCTTAAAAAATAATATAATATAATCACATTAACTCAACCTACATGCGACTTTACACTTTATTCTTTGTGGGCGAGACGTTAGAATTCCATCCACTGTATTATCACTTATGTTAACAATTGGTACAGCGGAATATAGCTTCTAAGAAGTTCTTCATATTCATGAAGTCAACACCATTGAGTGTCTTGAGTATAGCTGATGCAGCGTTTATTTTGTCTGTCTATTTTCCTAGAAACACTCTAACCTATTGAAACTGTAGTGGAATGGTAATATATCCCATCAAAAACATAAATGTAAAATGAGAGCCAAGTTCAAAATTGTGATATATATGCCTTGGTTGTTGACTTCAGCGACAAAAGGAGTGAGATCTAAATGGGTGCCAAGTTCAATGGTCAGTCCTGCAATTTATATATCCCATCAAAAACATAAATGTGAAATGAGAGCCAAATTCAAAATTGTGATATATATGCCTTGGTTGTTGACTTCAGCGACAAAAGAAGTGAGATCTAAATGGGTGCCAAGTTCAATGGTCAGTCCTGAAATTTATTTATAACAACATATAATATTTTATAACAACTTAAAATATCATTTCTTCTTATAACGTAGTATAAAATGTTGAAGACTAAGGCTTTGGCTTGGCTAGTTTTCATATACGAATTATAGCGTTCACAAGTTGTAAAGCTGTAAGTTCTTATTTTATTCTTCCGAAAATTTGGCTTGCTGGTAGAAACTGTACTTTTAGGTACCTACTTAATAATAATTCGTATATGGAAACTAGCCAAGCCAAAGCCTTAGTCTTCAACATTTTATACTAAGTTATAAGAAGAAATGATATTTTAAGTTGTTATAAAATATTATATGTTGTTATAAATAAATTTCAGGACTGACCATTGAACTTGGCACCCATTTAGATCTCACTTCTTTTGTCGCTGAAGTCAACAACCAAGGCATATATATCACAATTTTGAATTTGGCTCTCATTTCACATTTATGTTTTTGATGGGATATATAAATTGCAGGACTGACCATTGAACTTGGCACCCATTTAGATCTCACTCCTTTTGTCGCTGAAGTCAACAACCAAGGCATATATATCACAATTTTGAACTTGGCTCTCATTTTACATTTATGTTTTTGATGGGATATCATAACTTTTTGTACAGAAATTATTGAACTCAATCTCAAACTCAAAACATATTTATTCAAAATATGTACCTACAAAGTACACCTTCTGAACGTCATGCTTACAGAGCATAAGACGTGATGGTGATAATTAACTACGATATCTTAAAACTAAAGCTACGAGGGTTCCAAACGTGCCCTGGTCTGAGAAGAGCCCGCAATAAACTCCGCTTTTTTTTTATTATCACCATCTCACAAATATTTGAAATTATATATATGTACTTATAATATAACATTACATAATCAGCCGTTGTAACAATTCATACCCATGCCTTGCTATCATTCAAATAATCCTTTACACTGTAATAGGACTTTTCTATTAGTTTAGTTTACGTTTTACATTAGTAGGTACTTATTATTTGGTGTAAGGTCAGTGTGTCACCCACCAGTAATTCTATTGTACGACTCATTGTACAAGATAATTAAAGACGAGAATTCTCAAGAAAAATATATAGTGTACCTAGAGTTACACTGACATTGACAGATTACATCTATGGTCAGACTACCTCTACAGCACATTTCTACATCTCATCAATTTTGATTGCAAAAGTTCAAAATCAAAAGTTTTTTGTGAAACATTGAAAACAAGCACGGTAAACAGTCGATATCACTAAAACCACTATAAACAATAAATACAAATCACAATGACTGACAGCTTGAACTGACGACTTCAAATACGTTTCTTCTTCTTTTCTGTCAATGACGTTTCGTTGCACAAAATGTATGAATACGAAGGTAAGGTTTTAATGCAACTATATTATCATTCATTATTATTTACATTAAAATAATAATTATGTGTCATTTTCAATAGTTAAGGAGTTACTACCACCGCTTAAAGCAGTATTGTTTCAAACTAACGGTTGAATGTCACGTACTTTGACGTCCTTAAAATAATGATTATAACACTACAACATAAACGTCAACAATATTAAAATAATACGGCTTTAAGCAATGGTAGCATGCCTCGTGTCAGAGTTTTGATCTATCCTTTGATCATAAAAATGACGATTTTTGTACGTTTATATCTAAATAACCATTTGAGGTGTGCTTATGAAATTTGGAGCACATATGTATCTCACGGGTCTCAATATATGCGCCAAATTTGACATGTTTATGTGAAATAGTTTTTGAGTTATGAGGGGGTCAAAAGTGGCTCCAAATGGTTCGTGTAATATTACACACGGTGCTGCTCGCCAGTTTTTTTGAACTTTGGCTGGACACGCTTCCGCGTGTCTTGATACGAATTTTTCTCTCTTTAATTTCAACTATAAGTTATAGTTACGAAGCCTAGAATATAAATTATGCTCTTGTAATTTAATGCAGGTCATTCTGCATTTTGCCGAGCCGTTGTAACGTTTTATGCGTTACTAGATGATGGACTGTGACTTTGTCTACGTGTATTTATGCTTTTGAAATTCCCTTGGAAACTCTTTGATTTGACGGCATAAAAATTTATTTTTATTTTTATTACTAACGTAGTTTTTAAGATACACTGTTACTAACACTTTATATGGATTCTATGATCTGAAATAAAAGTTATTTATTTTTATTCTATTTAAAAAACACATGTCCTTCCCGGGATGCAACCTCTATACCAAACTTCATCAAAATCTGTATACTACTATACTATGGACTATGAAGCGTTCTTCTATAGTGCGCTAGAATTTCTTAAACAAAAAGACGCAGGACTTATAGGACACCAGTGGCGTGTAGTTCATAGAGGCGTAAAAGCACTGCTTACCCAAATGGAAATACGTCAATGTTAAAGTAAATTGGTATACTAACTAATGCCTACCCTAGCTTCAAACCCTGTGCGCGTCACTGCAGGGGACATATAAAAACATGGTTGTTGAAGTCCTTTTACGTCACACATATTGTAATAACGTTATACTTCAAGTACAATCCGGTCCTTAAGTTCATCTCAAGACCCCCCCCCCCCCTCCCCCCTCCACAAACACAAAAGAAAACTTTCACAAAGACAATTAAGGCACAATAGCCTTGGCCGCAATCAATTCACGTACTTCGGAGGCATATAGTTAGTATGAGATCGTCTTGCTATCGTTGATAGAATTCGGATGCTGAAAATGCAATAACATCAAAGGAAAGTGTACTTATAAGGCCTTGATTTAAAGTAAAAAATGTAATACTACCTATTTCAATTTTGGAAAACCATTTGGAGTGCTAACTGTAAGTGTAAATCTGTTGACGTACTTGAACACAAGGCAGTTAATACTCAAATACACTAGGGACATAAAACACTAATTGTCTGGCGGACAATAAATACGCAAATACGCAAAACTTCATTCCCTTCACGACGTGCAGACGTTTTGTCCTGCCGCCTTAGTATGAATAAGTCCCACGCGCTAATATAAGATACCCCACGCAAGAGAGGACGACATTATCTTTCCATTTTTTTTTTATATGGAACAATATTACATGGGATTGTTTGCAAGCTTGTGTTTATGTATGACACTTTAGTGGGTATACGTTGACGTCTTCTAATACTACGATAGCGCGTGTTATTCATGGTAGGGCGCTGTGAGAGCTCTTATGGTAAATACTTGCCTATTAACTATTGCCTATTGCCTATAAACACATTGGTGGATGTTATTAAGCTTGTGCTTATGTATGACACTTTAGTGGGTATACGTTGACGTCTTCTAATACTACGATAGCGCGTGTCATTCATGCTAGGGCGCTGTGAGAGCTCTTATGGTAAATACTTGCCTATTAACTATTGCCTATTGCCTATAAACACATTGGTGGATGTTATTAAGCTTGTGCTTATGTATGACACTTTAGTGGGTGTACGTTGACGTCTTCTAATACTACGATAGCGCGTGCTATTCATGCTAGGGCGCTGTGAGAGCTCTTAAGGTAAATACTTGCCTATTAACTATTGCCTATTGCCTATAAACACATTGGTGGATGTTATTAAGCTTGTGCTTATGTATGACACTTTAGTGGGTATACGTTGACATCTTCTAATGCTACGATAGCGCGTGTTATCCATGCTAGGGCGCTGTGAGAGCTCTTATGGTAAATATTTGCATATCTCCAATGTGTTTCGATGCTCCAATTCTATCAACACATGGCAAGATCTCGTACTAATCCAACAGTGTCGCACAAACGATTTCTATCAAGTTTCCACGCCATAACCGTCCCAGGGGCGGCATTGATTGCGCCGATTCGACGGAATTTGCATTTTATAATTAAAGAATTAGAGTCGACCTTCACGGGGGGATGTTTTATTTACTTTGTCGCGCCGTCTTACATTCAAATGGACGAGTTTTGTCGTGTTCACGTAATAGTGTCTACGCTTTGAGCCTTTGGTGATGCAAATTTGGAATTATCCACTTTACCTTTCACCTTTTGCAAATAAAACTTTGTGAATGTCTCACAAAGGGCTTCTTTCGTTCACTCCTTTTTTATTTATAAAAATCTCAGACCAATCAGGGGCCATGCTGCCCACGTCAAGGGCTAACTTGTAGTCGATACAAAAAAAAACGTATCAAGACACGCGGAAGCGTGTCCAGCCAAAGTTCAAAAAAACTGGCGAGCAGCACCGTGTGTAATATTACACGAACCATTTGGAGCCACTTTTGACCCCCTCATAACTCAAAAACTATTTGACATAAACATGTCAAATTTGGCGCATATATTGAGACTCGTAAGATACATATGTGCTCCAAATTTCATAAGCACACCTCAAATGGTTATTTAGATATAAACGAACAAAAATCGTCATTTTTATGCTCTACCTAGGTATAGATTAAAACTCTGACACGGGGCGTACTACCATTGCTTAAAGCCGTATTATTTTAATATTGTTGACGTTTATGTTGTAGTGTTATAATCATTATTTTAAGGACGTCAAAGTACGTGACATTCAACCGTTATTTTGAAACAATACTGCTTTAAGCGGTGGTAGTAACTCCTTAACTATTGAAAATGACACATAATTATTATTTTAATGTAAATAATAATGAATAATAATATAGTTGCATTAAAACCTTACCTTCGTATTCATGCATTTTGTGCAACGAAACATCATTGACAGAAAAGAAGAAGAAACGTATTTGAAGTCGTCAGTCATGATGACTGATTTTGAAAAATGGTCAGATTATGTTCGGAAGTATCTACTATTTCGAAAAAATATCTTATTTCAGCAGAAAAATAAGGTTTAGTAAATAAAATTGGCATTTGAAATTTAAATTTTAAAAATCATGCCAAAACGCTCGCGGGTGTCATGGCGTCGTTTGTGACGTCACTACTATTTTTACCAATGTACTCTAATGTACTGTGTGCAGTAAACAATAAGTCTTCGTACAGCAATTTAGATATTTTGTGTGAATAATATGAATTCTAAAGTGTGTAAGTCGTATGCGGTCCCCCAGTGTGATAACACATCAAAATTAACTCCAAACAAGTTATATACGCGCCACTAAAAAATAGTTAATATTCACGCGCCACTAAAAAAACCATGTGATCTAAGTGGCTTAATCTTGCACGGCGAGATCCTACAGCTATAGGGCTAAATTCTACTACTTATTTCTGCCAAGATCACTTGACGTAAGTTTTTGCTTTATTCTAATACTAGCTGATGCCCGCGACTTCGTCCGCGTGGATTGAGGTTTTTTGGTTCCCGCGGGAACTCCTTAATTTTCCGGGATAAAAAGTACATATAAATCTTCCTCTTGAATCACTCTATCTATTAAAAAAACCGCATTAAAATCCGATGCGTAGTTTTAAAGATCTAAGCATACATAGGGACAGACAGCGGGAAGCGACTTTGTTTTATACTATGTAGTGATGCTGTTTTGCATATAGCACTAATAACTGCGAAAAGTTAGAGATGCGTGCCAAGAATCGAACCCCAGACGCACCGAATAGGAAGCACACGTTATAGTTACTAGGCATTCACCGCTCATATTAAGTTATACCTACGGTATAGTTTAAAAAAAACAACATTTCATTAACATAACCTCTAATAACTATATATAAATAGCTGATTTTACGGGTTTAGGAAAGCTTGAAAACAATTGTGACGTCATTCGCTTCAGTGGTGTTTTACACAATATGGCGGATTGCTGTATTTTATAGTTTTATTTTATCAAAATAAATAACAATCTCACTTGAAATAGAAAAATAAATAAGGTTTTTATAATCCATGAATCCTATTTCATTAGATAAATTCGTAATTTCATTGATTCTTGGATACTGTCATCATGCCTGTTCAAGCTGTCAGTCATTGTGATTTGCATTCATTGTATAAAGTGGTTTTAGTTATATCGACTGTTTACCGTGCTTGTTTTCAATGTTTCACTAAAAACTTTTGATTTTGAACTTTTGCAATCAAAATTGATGAGATGTAGAAATGTGCTGTAGAGGTAGTCTGACCATAGATGTAATCTGTCAATGTCAGTGTAACTCTAGGTACACTATATATTTTTCTTGAGAATTCTCGTCTTTAATTATCTTGTACAATGAGTCGTACAATAGAATTACTGGTGGGTGACACACTGACCTTACACCGAATAATAAGTACCTATTTACTAATGTGAAACGTAAACTAAACTAATAGAAAAGTCCTATTACAGTGTAAAGGATTATTTGAATGATAGCAAGGCATGGGTATGAATTGTTACAGCGGCTGATTATGTAATGTTATATTATAAGTATATATATATAATTTCAAATATTTGTGAGATGGTGATAATAAAAAAAAGAGGAGTTTATTGCGGGCTCTTCTCAGTCCAGGGCACGTTTGGAACCCTCGTAGCTTTCGTTTTAAGATACCGTAGTTAATTATCACCATCACGTCTTATGCTCTGTAAGCATGACGTTCAGAAGGTGTACTTTGTAGGTACATATTTTGAATAAATATGTTTTGAGTTTGAGATTGAGTTCAATAATCTCTGTACAAAAAGTAATAATATCCCATCAAAAACATAAATGTAAAATGAGAGCCAAGTTCAAAATTGTGATATACAGGGTTACAGGAAAAGTCGACCTAGATCCGTTAAGGGCGTGTAGTACACATCATTTCTGAATGATTTCACTATGGAACCCCCCATCCTAAACTTAACCGTTTTCGAGATATTCGAGTTTTAATTTTTTTTATGAAAATGCCCAATTTTTCGGCTATTGAATTGAATATTTTGAATTTTTTTGACTCTTATGATTATTTTTTTGGTTTTTTACATGAAGAATGAGATGCTTAATGACCTCAATGACTAAAATTGCACGTAAGTTAACTAAATAGGTCATTGTAGACGATCGAAACTTAAGAAAATAAGTACAAATTATAAAAAAATATTTTTCTTTTCTGGATATCTCAAAAAATTATTATGGCACTTGCTCTGCAGATGTGCTTAAAAACATCTACATTTTATCAGCTATCCAACGAGGTATAATAACCTAGGGTTGTATTTAAACTCATAGAAAAAAACATAGTTGAAAAGGTTCAGGTAGTAGGTCTAACGGGTCCCTCGGCTATTGTCCTTCAAGTTAATCCGGTGCGTGTGAGCGAGACAACTTACGATTTATGCAGATGAGAGTGAGAAAAATAATGTGCAAAAACAAGTTTGGGGATACAACATGCCTATTGTTTTGTATTTGGTCGTTTGTTTGCTTGCCATCCATTTTAGTCTGCTCATGCGATTCGTCCATGGTAGATGCGAATTATTGTGCTTTCGGATTCCCACACGACTTGGCTTTGTTTCTGGACTGGCAGGCCTGTATCCTTATCACTACACGCCGGTACATGTAATTGAAGAAGGAAATCCCGCGAGACGCATGGACTTCTGCAGATTCATGCTCAATGCAGATATCGAGGACCCGAATTTCCTAAAATTAATATTGTGGACAGATGAATCCAAATTCGATAAGGACGGGATTACTAATTACCATAACGCACACTATTGGGCTCCTAAAGAACTAGGCAATCCAAATAAGAAAAGAATAAAGGGGTCACAACGACGATTTAGTGTAAATGTGTGGATGGGCATCATTTCCAACCATTTGATTGGGCCTTACTTTCTTCCAAACAATCTGAATGGTGAAACTTATGAAAATTTCTTAAGAGATCACTTAGGTGACCTACTAGATGATCTCCCATTACAATTACTGCGGGACATGTGGTTTCAACATGATGGCTGCCCTGCTCATTTCAGAAGAAGCGTTAGGGAATGGTTGGACACTAACTATCCTAACAAATGGATTGGACGAGGTGGTCCTTTACCCTGGCCAGCCAGATGTCCCGACCTGACCCCCATGGATTTTTATGTATGGGGGCACATGAAGAGCCTCGTTTACAGTGAGCCCAACCCCATATCGTCAGTGGAAGTTCTCAAAGAAAGGATAATTAATGCTGCTAACGACATAAGAAGAACATTAACCACTGGTGTAGTGAAAAGTGGACTACGTGAAAGAATGAGAAAATGTGTGCGAAATAGAGGTGGACACATAGAACATGAACTATAAAAATTTATTCAAAAACATTAGGTGAATAAATGTTATTTTGAACTGATTTATTGTTTCATTTAGCTTACTACAATCACCCGTTAGACCTACTACCTGAACCTTTCCAACTATGTTTTTTTCTATGAGTTTAAATACAATCCTAGGTTGTTATACCTCGTTGGATAGTTGATAAAATGTAGATGTTTTTAAGCACATCTGCAGAGCAAGTGCCATAATAATTTTTTTGAGATATCCAGAAAAGAAAAATATTTTTTATAATTTGTACTTATTTTCTTAAGTTTCGATCGTCTACAATGAACTATTTAGTTAACTTACGTGCAATTTTAGTCATTGAGGTCATTAAGCATCTCATTCTTCATGTAAAAAACCAAAAAAATAATCATAAGAGTCAAAAAAATTCAAAATATTCAATTCAATAGCCGAAAAATTGGGCATTTTCATAAAAAAAAATAAACTCGAATATCTCGAAAACGGTTAAGTGTAGGATGGGGGGTTCCATAGTGAAATCATTCAGAAATGATGTGTACTACACGCCCTTAACGGATCTAGGTCGACTTTTCCTGTAACCCTGTATATGCCTTGATTGTTGACTTCAGCCACAAAAGAAGTGAGATCTAAATGGGTGCCAAGTTCAATGGTCAGTCCTGCAATTTATTTATCCCATCAAAAACATAAATGTGAAATGAGAGCCAAATTCAAAATTGTGATATATATGCCTTGGTTGTTGACTTCAGCGACAAAAGAAGTGAGATCTAAATGGGTGCCAAGTTCAATGGTCAGTCCTGAAATTTATTTATAAGAACATATTATAATATTTTATAACAACTTAAAATATCATTTCTTCTTATAACTTAGTATAAAATGTTGAAGACTAAGGCTTTGGCTTGATGTCACTTATCTTGACGTTCCTAAAATAAGGATTATAATTCTAAAACACTATAATCAACAATAATGGAACCGACTTTAAGCTATGTGTTTGTGCTTTATTAACATTCAAGAACATATTTTTATAAGTAGCAAATAATTATTATTTTACAATAACAGGACCTTAGATTCCTTTTAATGGTAAGTGAAGATACAGTCTAAGATGGTAGCGGGCTAAGCGGGTTAGGGGCATGGCAGTTATATTAAACCCATTCCCCTATTCGGTTTCTACACGGCATCGTACCGGAACGCTCAATCGCTTGGCGGCACGTCTTTTAGTGTGGTAACTAACACGCTTTTAGGGTGGTAACTAGTCACGGCCGAATCCTCCCACTAGGCCAGACCAGGGAAAATTCAGAAATTATAAATTTCCAAACCCTGCCGGGGTTCAAACCCAGAACCTCCGCACGTTAAGGCAACAGGGCTCAACACTGCGCCGCGGAGGTCTTCAAACAGTTTTAGGACCTGCAGAATGAGATAGGCCAATTTTAATCCCGGAAAATTAAGGATTTCTCGTCGGAATTTTAAAAAACTTATTTCACGCAGACGAAGTTCAGTCATCAGCCAGTATTCAATATTTTTAATATAAGAAAGGATCGCACTATTGCTACATCGATTACTATACAGTAACCACTACAGCCCATTAACGTCCCACTGCTGGGCACAGGCCTCCACTCTCATAGGAGACAGGGAATTAGAGCTTAGACCCACCACGCTGCTCCAATGCGAGTTGGCGGGCTTTAACGACTATTATCATGTTAGTGATAATAACCGGGACCGACGGCTTAACGTGCTCTCCGAGGCACGGGGGTGAAACACCGACAACTTCCTAACTCCGGGCTAGTACTGGGAATTTCTAATCAGAAAAACCCGATACTCAATTATGGCCCGACCCGGGACTCGAACCCAGGACCTCGTCGGCCGCAGTCAAACACGCTAACCACTAGACCAACGAGGTAGTTGCAGTCGAACTAAACAGCAACAGTAAATCTATATTGATTGTTTCTCTGGCATCTATATAACGATTACGTGTATTCTATTGTACCACACTACCCTACACATCTTATTCAATAAGCAATAAGGCCGCCTTTGCATACCTACTTTATAGTTAACTTTACCTTGTATTTTTCATGTGTGCAATAAATTATATATCTATCCATCTATCTATCTATCTATCTATCTATCTATCTAACTATCTATCTATCTATCTACGATTTGAACCTCTAAGAAGCAAAGCTCTTCCTATAATTTAATGAGCTAGGAGACCCTCTTCAATGGATCCGCGGATTTAAATTATTTACGAGCCCAAGGGACTGCCGGTTTATTTTTGGGAATGAGTATTGCTTTCGGCCCTCCGTACTGTCGCATGGGAATACTTCAAGTAGTTGGATGTAAGCCCTCGAGAAGTCATTTTGGGTCTTGAGATAATGGGGTCAATTCTTTTTAGCACAATCTCTAAACTAAACTAAAATGACAGCCCTATTTATATTGCTATTCCTTTCAAAATATGGAAATGATAAATGATTTATGATAAATGATTTATTGATTTCATGTACGACAACTTGTGTCACTTATGAAACGTTACGACTCTACCACCAAAGGAGCAGAACTAATATATAAATAAAGAAAGGAGCAAAACTAAATTAATTAGGGTTGTAATTTTAGTTAGATTGTTAACAGTTGAACTATTTTTTTCAGTAATTCATATAAATTAACTCAAAATTTGAACTACTGAGAATAAATAGTTGAACTGAATGAAATGACCAGAGACAATAAAGAAACTATTTTCTAAGTCTCCCTTACCAGGAATTGAACTTGAGCTATCCCGTTTCCAAGACCACTACGTTATCAAATTAAATTGTAAACAAAATCTGTAATCTAATATATTTCCGATGATTAGTGAATTAACGGAAATGTTATATTGATATACTTACCTATTGATAAATAATGATTTACCATCAAAATAAGCCTAGAGGCATACTACCATCGCTTAAAGCCATAATGTTTTAATATTGTTGACGTTCGTGTTTTAGAATAAGGATTCTTATTTTAGAGACGTCAAGGCTCGTGATATAAAACTTTCATTTTAAAATAATACTGTATGGAGCGATGGTAATAACCCCCCTGTCCCGCATTCGGCTGTGTTGGCATGTTAGCATGTTGTCTGAAACCTAAGCACCATGTTGTTATCGTATGAACCGGCTAAAGTAAACAAACCTAACGTTTATGTGAACATAACTTCCATTTTGATACACAATTTCGTTAAACAATTAGTACGTCGAAAGCTAGCAGCGAATTGAAATCTGAAACAGTGATTTCTGAAATTTTAAACATGATTCTTTAACTGTGTCTGTCTTAGGAACGGGACCTATCGTCTGATATAAACGGATAAAAAATATGCGTTGTGATTTCCTATCCCTTTATATTCCTGATCCTATTTGCTACAACGCATATCAGCCAATTGCGATTGTTAAGCAACGTTGAGACAAGTCGGTAAATGGATATGTGACATTTGGAACTTCGAATTTGGCCTTTTCATTTCCTCCGTGCCTCAGAGAGCATGTTAAGCCGTCGGTCCCAGCTGATATTACCACTAACATCTGATAATAATCGATAATAACCTAAGAGTTAGTTTACTCCAGTCGTTTGCGGAAAGACCTGGAAACCCAACGAATTATTATCCCAAGAAAACCCCTGCAATTATGTGATTAATACGATGCAGAGAGACTGTGTCTCTATCCTACTGTTGTAGATGATGAGACAGAGTTAAACGCATTTGTGTCACGTACAATATTCAGCCCAGTGCCTCGTTTTAATCCCGCCAAGAAGAATTATGTTCTAAAATTATTTTTAATTAGAAAATAACCTTGTTTTATTTGTTAGGCAAATATTAGCATTACCCGTGTGCTGGGTAACGTTAGCATGTTACTAAAGTACGGGTTGTTATCATAAGAGCCAGCGAAAACAAACACTGCCTTTGCCTAAGCACTGGAGGTAGACGAACTCACGTCTATACCTAGTCTATACCTAGTTCTATAGCAGCTATCTTTTTCTTTCTTTTTGACGACCTCCGTGGCGCAGTGTGTAGCGCTGTTGTCTGAAAGTGCTGAGGTCCCGGGTTCGATCCCCGGCAGGCTCAATTTGGGAATTTATAATTTCTGAATTTTCCCTGGTCTGGCCTGGTGGGAGGCTTCGGCCGTGGCTAGTTACCACCCAACCGGCAAAGACGTGCCGCCAAGCAAATTAGCGTTCCGATACGATGCCGTGTAGAAACCGAATAGGGGTATGGGTTTAATATAACTGCCATGCCCCTAACAGGTAACAATTAAGTAATAAGTTGTCCAGCTTTTTTTGCCAACAAAAACCCGATGGTGGATAATGATGACGACCTCCCGTCGCAGTGTTGAGCGCTGTTATCTTAACGTGGTAGGTCCCAGGTTCGATTACTAGCATGGTCAATTTGGGAATTCAGACTGGCTTGGTCGGAAGCTGCGGCTACGTGGCTAGTTACCACCCTACCGGTAAAGAAGAGTCGCCAAACGACGTGTAGAAACCCACGCATATGGGTTGTATAGAACTGCCATGCCCTTAACAGGTTAGCCCGTTACCATCTTAGATTGCAATCATCACTTACCAGCAGGTGAGATCGCAGTCAAGGGTACCTAACATGTAGTGGATAAAAAAAAAGGTATGAATTTTGTACCCAGTCACTGATTAAAAAAAATAAAAAACATAAATTTGAACAATGAAATTAAAACACACTAATTCTGAGGTTTATTCTCTATACTTAACGCAGACTTTTCTTTATCCACCACAAGTTAGCCCTTGACTGCGATCTCACCTGATGGTAAGTAGACTTTGTTTTATGCACTATAAGTTGGTACTGTAACGGTTGGGATGTAGCCTGATGAAGATGATGTAGCCTAAGTTGGTAGCGGGCTAACCTGTTAGGGGCATGGCAGTTATATATAACCCATATACGTAATCGGTTTCTACACGTCGATTGGCGACTCTTCTTTACCGGTAGTATGGTAACTAGCCACCTAGCCGTAGCTTCCGACCAAGCCAGTCTGAATTCCCAAATTGACCATGCTAGTAATCGAACCTGGGACCTACCACGTTAAGACAACAGCGCTCAACACTGCGACGGGAGGTCGTCATCATTATCCACAATCGGGTTTTTTTTGCAAAAAAGCTGGACAACTTATTACTTAATTGTTAAAAAAACTCACCGTCAAAGCAAATGATTTTTAATTTCTTAAAACGCAAATAACCCCGAAAAGTTATAGTACATTTTCGGGTATCGAACCCTTGACCACCCGTAACGCACACCGGGCATCTAAAACACTTACTTAAAGGCTCTAGTGTACATTTTAGCGATGATAGATAGATAGATAGATAGATAGATAGATAGATAGATAGATAGATAGATAGATAGATAGATAGATAGATAGATAGATAGATAGATAGATAGATAGATAGATAGATAGATAGATAGATAGATAGATAGATAGATAGATAGATAGATAGATAGATAGATAGATAGATAGATAGATGAACTCTTTATTGCACACACTTAAAAACAACAACAATAAAGTTATTTGATGATTGATGATTCGATGATACATAGTGTACATTTTTCACGACCTTCGTGGCGCAGTGTGTAGCGCTGTTGTCTGAAAGTGCTGAGGTCCCGGGTTCGATCCCCGGCAGGCTCAATTTGGGAATTTATAATTTCAGAATTTTCCCTAGTCTGGCCTGGTGGGAGGCTTCGGCCGTGGCTAGTTACCACCCTACCGGCAAAGACGTTCCCCCAAGCGAATTAGCGTTTGTAACCAACCTGCCAGGGTCCCTAAGAATCTACACTTTACTCTATCAATAAAATTCAATATTTCTTTAGAATGGCACGTGAATCATCTAGCAGTAATACCCTCATACATCGTTGCGTCCATAATAAACCACGATCTTTTAGAGTTTCGGAAGCTTCGAGTCCAATCAACCCAACGACTTGATTATATACTAATTTAGATGGAATTTAGCTTACATATGACTGGCTTTAGAAGCGCGTTCGAGTTATAAAAATCTATAAAACGCGTTCAAGCATTGATTAATATCAATGTATAAATTCAGTTCGAGGTTATATGAATTATAATAATATGCGTGATCGAGTATTGATTCATGTCTAACAATGACACGTGATTTACCCGCGTGTTCGAGTATTGATTCATCTCTAAACAATGACACGCGTTTTAGACGCGTGTTATATTGATTCAATACTGCCATGCTTTCAGTTTAAGTATACACACTTTGCTCGTTCTAAGAACCTTGCTTCTTTAGCACATACACTAGTGAACCAGTCATTATTGTATAGGATCATTTAAGGATCATATCATACACCTTTTAGAGACATTTATACTTTGACTATAAGAGTGAGACATTTTATACTATAAGTTTTAACCCAGGGTTAAGATTTCTATCTTATCTAACAACATAAATGTTGTTCCATAAGGTCACCGTGAAACGAACTAATCCTAGTGGTAGCATCTTCCTTTTATAAGATAAGGAAGATGCTATGAATGGCATCATTTACTTTTCTAAAAAATAAATGATGGTTGGCTGGCTCCGCCCCGCCACCAACGGTAGGCTTCTTCCCTCCCTTGGTATCCCAAGAGGCATATTAATGCGTGGACTAATAAGTCTCATAGAATACCAAAAGTCAACAGCCCCCCCCCCCTTTCAACCACTAGGACATCAACCGCGGAAATAGCGCAACGTATGTCGGCATACTTTATAGTGGTGCGTTCCACTATGTCAGCATATAGCTGGATAATTACATTTTTAGAGTGGTGTACTCCCACATGTACCTGTAATAGGTTTCAAGGATGCACCAGGCGCTCTGCAGGATAGTCCGCCGCAACGAAACAGAGTCTACAGGCGTGATGCAACCTTCAGTAATAGTATGGTTAGATAAAATGCAGCGCGGAAACCTCCATGGGTTGTAGAACATTGTTTGAACGTAAGATAGGTAGTGATATTAATAACCAGTGTCCTATCAACCATGATTGGTTATTGTTCGAACGTAGCGAACGTCGTAAATTTACATATGATATGCATAAGTCGTCTTTAAGTAGACCGCAAGGTAAAATCAGACATACTGTAGAACATAGAAGTGCACACGAAGTGCACTGCGCACAGAAAGCAAGCTCTCTGGTACAACAACAAACCAGTCCCTTCTTAACGTCCAACTAGGTAGACATCAAGGCAGAACCAGCCGTGCTGAGGCATCGCCGAAGCGAGTAGCTTATATTCCACAGTTCCCAACTCAACCTGCGATAGTGGTTGATATGTGATTATAATACGTGTAAGTATGTGGTATTTTAAGTATGTATATAGATCCACCATAGGTAGATCAAGTATCATCGGATACTCTCCAAGACAGGTTCACGAGGCACATAGTCCAAGGCTCCCTACATTAGACAGCATCCAACGATGTAATGCGTTCGAAATGCTTCATTAATTGCACATATAAAAATATTAAAATTCTATGAATTGCTTCCCACTCGCGCCATCATGAGGAGGAGAAGACCCTGACATATAGTGTGCGCTTTGGCGGCCAAGACAACCATCGCGCTCACTACTACAGCTACGCATTATTTCTTGCGTCGCGTCGTCTACTCGCTTCGTCCCCTGGCGATCGGTCCGAATGACGGAAATCGCTCTGGTGACATGCAAGATCGTTCCTCATCTAGGTCGATTAAACTATTTTTTATTTTATTATTGATTTAATATATTTTTACTATTTTATAATTTATACTATCAAATATAAATATATTTTATATTTTTTTATTAACTGAGAGGTACGTATAGTTACACGTTCCGGTACGATGTCGTGTAGAAACCGAATAGGGGTATGGGTTTAATATAACTGCCATGCCCCTAACAGGTTAGCCCGCTACCATCTTAGACTGCATCATCACTTACCATCAGGTGAGATCGCAGTCAAGGGCTAACTAGTAGCGGATAAAAAAAAATTATAGCGTGTTCCACCAACCCCTTACAATAATGAACCGCAAACCGCTAAAGCGCCTCCAACCAGTCCACCTGTCGTTATCACCCTCAAGGTCTAGCCCCACTAAAGGGACTAGACCTTGAGGGTTCAGGGGAGGGGAGGGGCTAGACCTACGTAGCGGTAAGTATTCTTTGCATGAGGTTGTATGGAGCTGAGCCCACTAACTGCCTCGTTGGTCTAGCGGTTAGCGTAGTCGACTGCGGATCACGAGGTCCTGGGTTCGATTCCCGGTCGGGCATAAAAATTGTTAGGTATTGGGTTTTTCAATTATGACATTCTCAGTGCCAGCCTGGAGTTGGAAGTTAGCGGTGTTTCACCCCCGTGCCTCGGAGAGCACGCTAAGCCGTCGGTCCCGGTTATTATCACTGACATGATAATAATCGTTAAAGCCCGCCAACCCGCATTGGAGCAGCGTGTTGGGCCTAAGCTCCTAACTCCCTCTCTCCTATGAGAGTGGAGGCCTGTGCCCAGCAGTGGGACGTTAATAGGCTGTAGTGGTGGGCCCACTTAAGCGACGCGGAACGGAGATGTACTGAGTACATACTCATGCAAATAATATTCGCCCTCCGTGCATCTCTAGTGGGGCTGGACCTTCAAACCACTGAGTGGTGGTGGTGATCAGTGGCCTGAGATAGGCCACTTTTAATCCCGGAAAATTAAGGATTTCTCGTGGGAATTTAAAAAAACTTATTTCACGCGGACGAAGTTGGGGGCATCAGCCAGTATTTAATATTTTTAATATAAGAAAGGATCGCACTATGGCTACATCGATTACTAAACAGTAACCACTACAGCCCATTAACGTCCCACTGCTGGGCACAGGCCTCCACTCTCATAGGAGAGAGGGAATTAGAGCTTAGACCCACAACTGCTCCAATGCGGGTTGGCGGGCTTTTACGATTATTATCATGTCAGTGATAATAACCGGGACCGACGGCTTAACGTGCTCTCCGAGGCACGGGGGTGAAACACCGCCAACTTCCAACTCCGGGCTGGCACTGAGAATTTCTCAATTGAAAAACCCAATACCTAACAATTTTTATGCCCGACCCGAAATCGAAACCCAGGACCTCGTGATCCGCAGTCCACTAACCGCTAGACCAAAGAGGACCATCAAACACCACGAGCAATTAACGCGGCGTGTCTTATCTCGGCCATATTTAACCGTGTTTGCTTTAACCGGATCAACGCGAACAAATACCTGGTAGCAGGGCAATCGTTACCATCGCTTTGCACAATTCATACAAATTGGATACAAGATCCCCGACGCAGCGATGTCCTTCCACTCTTTATAATACACGACATGGTTTTATATACGACACGACATTAAGCTTGAAACACACACATAATTTTTTTTTTATCCACTACAAGTTAGCCCTTGCTGCCTCGTTGGTCTAGCGGTTAGCGTAGTCGACTGCGGATCACGAGGTCCTGGGTTCGATTCCCGGTCGGGCATAAAAATTGCTAGGTATTGGGTTTTTCAATTAAGAAATTCTCAGTGCCAGCCCGGAGTTGGAAGTTGGCGGTGTTTCACCCCCGTGCCTCGGAGAGCACGTTAAGCCGTCGGTCCCGGTTATTATCACTAACATGATAATAGTCGTTAAAGCCCGCCAACCAGCATTGGAGCAGCGTGGTGGGTCTAAGCTCCTAATTCCCTCTCTCCTATAAGAGTGGAGGCCTGTGCCCAGCAGTGGGACGTCAATAGGCTGTAGTGGTAAGTTAGCCCTTGACTGCCATTTCACCTGAAGTGATGATGCAGTCTGAAATGGTAGCGGGCTAACCTGTTAGGGGCATGGCAGTTATATTAAACCCATACCCCTATTCGGTTTCTACACGGCATCGTATCGTAATCGCTTGGCGGCACGTCTTTGCCGGTAAGGTGGTAACTAGCCACGGCCGAAGCCTCCTGCCAAGCCAGACCAGGCAAAATTAAAAAATTATAAATTTCCAAATTGACCCTGCTGGGGATCGAACCCGGGACCTCCGCACGTTAAGACAACAGCGCTACACACTGCGCCACGGATGTCGTCAAAACACAACATGGTATAGCACCGCTTTATAACGTCTAGAAATTAGTTGCCTACAAATAACTACCACAAAGTCGTTCTAGTTAGTACGCAGTATCACACCGTCCTTTTCGGCTTTTAGAACAAGTATGTCAACTTACACTTACACATGCTAAATTTAATTTAATTTAATTTCATTTATTTGTTCTAAAAATCATCACAATACCTTCGGTAAGAACTAGTGGGGCAGTGGTTTCCACACTAGGATTCCCAGTATCATGGAAACCGTATCTGGATTAAATGCGGCGCTATTTAATCGTCCATGTTAGCTAGGTCCTATCAATTAGAATATCTCTACTATCGTAGAGTTTCGTAGCTCAGCTACGTTTATATTTTCGTAGCATCTTATAGAGCTACGTATGTGTGCCTAACATATTTATCAATGTGTCATTTGCAAAAAACGTCGGACCCGAATACGTAAGATTTTGAAGTGAAAACATGCTCGCGTTGTTACGAAGACAAAAGGTCTTAAATATAAATATACAACATTCGAAATTAAACTTTAATGGCTGTGTTAAGGTATATATTTTAATAATATTCTTTAACTGAATTTTTTTAATTCAATTTCGTAATTCTTAATTCAATGATAGGGAAGCCAGAGAATATGTAAAAAATCCGACCAAAGCAAAGTATCACAATTGTATATTCATTTTTTTAATAAAAAACCTTTTAACATCCAAATATCGCACACTGTAAATTCCTTTACGCATGCGAAGTACACACCTATAATAGCAAGTGCCTTTTAATATTTTAAAGTTCATTTTATTTTATGTGCGCAAATAAAACCCGGTCAAGTACGAAGCGGACTTACCAGCCGAGGCTCCATTAACCCATTTCCTCAGTTTTTTCACGCTACAGGAACTATTGTGGGTATTAAGATTTTTCTTTTTATTTTTATTTTTCAAACTTGTGAGCTGGCAAAAACGTTCTGTTTCTCGATTTAAGCTTTCAGTTTCGATGATTTTGGTAAAAATTATTACAGTTGGAAATTAAAATGTTATTTTAAATATTTATTTAAAAAGAGTGACTTGTATTTCTTCAATAGGTTCAGTTTCTTGAGAAATGCAGTTACACTTACAGCCAACAGGGCGATCCGTCGTTTGCGATTAGTACCTAAGTCGGTAAATGGATGGATGACCAAAGTTTGAAGTCCGAATTTGGCCTTTTCTTTATTACACTACTACAAGGTGGTAGCGAGCTAACCTGTTAGGGGTATGGCAGTTATATTAAACCCATACCCCTAGGCGGCCTTTTTGTTTCCTCCATGTCTCAGAAAGCACGTTAAGCTGTCATTCTCGGTTGTTTTCACCAACATCTGTTTTTAATTGTTAGACACCTAAGAGTTGAAATAATACTCTTGGTCAAGTTGCATGGGGTCGACCTGGAAACCTACCGTATTATTATCCCAAGAAAACCCCTATTATTATGTGATTAATAGAATGGGGTCACGACCCTCTGCAATGAGGAATACGACAGAACTAAGTAAATTGAACTCACTCTGAGTAAAATTTACTTTCTTGTACACAAAAAGAAATACCAACCTTCGCGATTCTTTTTAAAATAATATACACTCGAATTTATAACTTTAGATAAGAGAGGTCACAGATCAAGAAGGTAGTTAAAATGTTATTACCAAGTTTATGAGCCATATAAATAAATAAATTTTGAAACTATAACCCTTAGCCCTGTGAAGATTGCGTTATTTACCCGCTGGTCGGATCCAATTATAAACGGGGTTTAAAGGATGAACTATTAAAGCCTGCCATCCGAAACTTTTTATAGGCACATTAAATTAGATATCATTTTAGTGGCGCAATAGGATGGACGGGGGTTTACATCCTTTTTATGATCACCGGATTATTGGGGGGGCACTGAAGTATAAGCTATTTAACAGCATCGAAACTAAACTATATTTCTCGGGGTACACGTGATAAAACTTATCTTGCAGCAAGCTGCAATCTATGAATTTAACTGGTTAGTACAATTTTAACACTATTTGTTTATATCTGTTGTATACAGTCTCGTTTTCTGTTTTCATAATCCTTTTCATAATGTCCCTGCGGATAGGGAAAACCTTATGTCCTTCCCCGGGATGCAACCTATCTCTGTACCAAATTTCATCTAAATCGGTTGAAAAGATGGGCTGATAAAGCCTAGCAGACAGACAGACACACTTTCGCATTTATAATAGGAGAATGGATTCGAACTGTGTTTGTTTGTTGATTTGTACAAGAAAACATAGCAACGTGATTATTTTCATGGGTAATGGGTATATTTAAACACCTGGAGAGTGACATAGGCTACTTTTTATCCCGGAAAATTAAGGAATTCCCGTGGGAATTACGAAAACCTTATTCCACCCGGACTAAGTCACGGGTATCATCTAGTTTATAATTTTAAAGACGTTTTAATTTTTTAGTTTGAAGAAAATTTTCAGGGGATGGAAGCCGCGGGCGTTAGCTTATATTATTAGGCACTACAGTTAAACTCGAATCTAAGAAACTTGAGATTTTGCATGCTTATTATAAAGTCCAAAACAGTTCTCTACGGAATCCCAAACTATATGATGGGCCTTTAACCAAATAGAATTTTAAAATATCCCGAACGCATTTACCATGCGCGTAATGTGAACATTAATGTTACTATTTTATGAATGCCCGGCCATTTTCCTCGCTAGATGTAATGTTGGTACCTTCAATAGAAGAGCGAATTGGTACCCTTTAGGCACACGTCATCCATCTTAGCCTGCATCATCGCCTGCTTTTTTTCTGATAAAGGTAAAAGCCTTTTTCAACGTTACATATAACTTTTTCAACATGACCCTTTTATCTAAATGCCACAATCGTGGGGGCCATACTGCCATCGCATAAAGCAATACTTAAGCAATATTGCTTAAAATGACTGTTTGATGTCGTGCACTTTGACGTTCCTAAATCTATACATGCGAAAGTTTGGATGGATGTATGGATGTTTGTTACTCAATTACGCCTCAACGGCTGAACGGATCTGGCTGAAATTTGGCACAGAGATAGATTAGTCTGGAATAGCACATAAGCTACTTTTTATCCCGGAAAATTAAAGAGTTCCCGCGGGAACCAAAAACCTCAAACTACGCAGACGAAGTCGCGGGCATTCGCTAGTCATATCATATTTCATACTAATATATAAATGCAAATGTGTGTTTGTTTGCTGTTTTGTTGGTTTGTCCTCCAATTAAGTCGCAATGGAGCAACGTATCGATGTGATTTTTGGCATGGGTATATTGAGGACCTGGAGAGTGACATAGGCTTTTTATCCCGGAGAATTATGGAGTTCCTACGGGAATCAAAAAAAAACTTAAACGAAGTCATCAATAATGAAACAATATGACTAGGATGGCCCATGTTGTCAGTTTAAAATCAGTCTAAAGTCCTACGCAATGTCGCCTGCGTATCGGTTTTCTATCGGATATACCTACCATGGTGAATGTGCTCAGGAGCTTTACAACCTTGTTCCTCCTTCGTATAACTTAAGTACCTTCAAGGCAAACATTATTAAAAAGATTTTGTCCTGAGTGACTGATGGACAACCTACAGCCCAAACGGCTAAACGTAGAAAGAAATTTTGAGAGAATATTCCTTGAGAGCCCTAGAGGTTTGTACTTTGGAAGGAATTTTTGAAATTCCACCCTTAAGGAAGTTAAATAGGCGGTTCAAGTTATATCCACAAAACATGGTATTTGTGCTTTCGGTAATAAGTGAAGAACTTAATGTTTTTCGCAGTTTTTTGAAACTTATTTTCCAAGAACCCAATTCCACGCGGACCAAGTCGCGTGAAAACGCATATGAAGGATAACAACCACATCCACCCCTACAGTCCATTAACGTCCCACTGCTGGGCACAGGCCTCCACTGTCATAGGAGAAAGGGAATCAGAGCTTAGACCCACCACCAATCCAATGCGGTTTGGCGGGCTTCAACGACTATTATCATGGATAATAACCGGGACCGACGGCTTAACGTGCTCTCCGAGGCACGGGGGTGGCACACCGCCAACTTCCTAACTCCGGACTAGTACTGAGAATCTCTAGTCAGAAAAATCCAATACTTAATTATGTCCCGACCTGGGATCTCGTCGGCCGCAGTCGAACATGCTAACCACTAGACCAACGAGGCAGTTAGGATAACAAGTTAAGGATAACAACATTACAATGAAATACAATTGATTCAATTTCACAATAACAAGCAATATTATTCTTGCGAAGTCCATAAAAGTTCTTCACAATGGAAGCGCCGAGTTCCTCAAGGTAATAGTTGTGTTAACAACTTTTCCATGTAAGCACCTCAATGGAGGTATGAAACGATTTTGCGAGCGGATGCTCTGCGAGTATTATGTTATTAGAGCAGCAATATATATGTCACCGTAAGATTGTAAAAACCGTTAGATTATAATCTAACTCGCGAAATTGCAAACGGTCGAAATTTTCGGTAGCTTGTAATCTGTTATGTATATTAACCCGATAGAACCTAAGGCACTACCTGGTACCTGGTTAGGTTCTATCGGGTTAATATACAGATATATACGGATAATAACAGATTACAATCTAACGAAAAATAATACGTTAAATTGTAATCTTTCAACAGTTTGCAATTTCGCGAGTTAGATCTAACGGTTTTTACAATCTTACGGTAAGATATACAAATCAACTAGTGTACTAACAGGTTAGCCCGCTACCATCTTAGACTGCATCACCACTTACCACCAGGTGAGATGGCAGTGAAGGGCTAACTTGTAGTGGATAAAAGAAAAGTCATGGCGCTTTTTGCTATACAGTAGGTTGGTGTTGAACCAATCTCTACCGAGTTTCTTGCTGGTTCTTCTCGGAGTGAATCTACCACTGGTTCGGAATGACCAGTGGCAGACTCGACTATTCAAAAGCACTTGTTATAAATATAAAACTACTTGAATAAAAAATATTTGATTTGATTTATTTCTTCTAAAAGTAAAGTTGCTATCTCTATCATTATGACAGGATTTTCATGGTAATTTGTCAATAATAAAAGCGAAAGATGAAAAAACTTGGCCCGTCTGGCCATTAATTTTAGATGTTGTTAGATGATGTTGACGTTATGAGATAGAGTTGTTATTTAGTCGATATTACGTTATCGATACTAATACATCTTTTGTATCTGTGCGCGTGCATTGAGTTCATTAATAAATACTCTAGCGGCACGCTATGATGGCCGGTTTGACACATTACAATAGTGATGTGGAATGTCAATTTATTCTCGAACAAAAAACAATTAAGTTTTGTTTTTGTACCTGATTAAATAGGTTTAATAAAACAAAAATGTATATGTTTATTTAATTTATTTGAACGAACTGAATATTTGAACGAAAATGAATATACATACTTTATATGCACACAAGAAACATATGAATACAAAAGATACCAAAAAAGGTGCCACAAAAGGCCATAATTAATCAGATTCGTCCATACTACTATTTTCACTGTCGTCACTGCTATCATCACATACATTAATAATTATATGTTCGTTTTCTATAATATTATCTATTTTCACATCTCTTTCATAATCTTCCCTTATTAATTTAACAGTTCTATTCACAACCTTTTCCCAGTCTCCTTTAGTCACATGTTCACAAGCTTCTTCTAATAATTTTAGCATTTTTTTTGTGGTAAATGGGGGTTCTGTATTGTGTCTTGCAGCATATCCCTTAATTTGAGCCCACACCAACTCAATCGCATTATACTCACAATGGTAAGGCGGTAACCGTATAACTCTGTGCCCATGTTCTAATGCTATTTCGTCAATGACGTATCGGATCTTGGTTGGTTTGTTTTCTTTTAAAAGACGTACTAATTCCGCTTTTAACATATTCATGTTTGCATCTACGCCATTTTTACGAAGCCATGCGACGATATCAGCTTTCTTTTGGGATTGAGCAGGTGGCTTGTCAATTTGCATCGAGTGGTATGGGGCGTTGTCCATAATTATAATAGATGGTTCAGGGAGGCTACACAACATTGAGGTAAACCATTCAGTAAACTTTTCTCCATTCATGTCTTCATGATAGTCTCCAGTGGTTTTTGACGCAAAAGCCATGAGAGAACCTTCGACAAACCCGTTGATGGTTCCGGCGTGACAAATTATAAGTCGCGATCCTTTTCCTACAGGAACTTTGGAAGTAGATGCTGCTGTGTCATCGTTCCAAGAACGGCCTACAGTATGGTTAGCATTAAGCCATGTTTCATCCAAGAACACAACATTTTGCCAATTTTTGATTTCTTTCACTTGCCGTAAAAAAGTATACCTTGCCATCGCTATATCAAATCTTTCCATCAATATTTTGCGTTTGTTACATTTTTTGTATCGAAATCCAATGGTCTTCAAAATCTTCGTTAAAGAACTTTCCCCACCGAAGAATAATCCAGCTTCCTTCAGTGAATGCACCAACTTTTTTCTTGTTGGATACTCCTTCTGTAAATAGTAGCCGTAAACATGTCTTCGGATAGCATCGGCATCAAAGCTATCGATGCCTACGACTGGTTTTGCTCGTTTTCTCTTTTTTGGTGTGTGAAGTTTATTTTCTTCTGTGCCAGTCTCGCCATATTTTTTTTTAGTTATCCGTCTAACAGTTCGTTGTCCAATATTAAGCGCATCAGCTACGCGTTCAACCACTGACGTTATAGGTAAAATTGGCCCTCCATTTTGAGCTTCACGATCGAAATAGTTACGAAGGCGTATTACGAACTCACGTGTCTGACTATTTAGAACAGTTCTCTGCGTACGTTCGGTCATATCGACGAAATCCACAACAAAGGGCTTGAACAGAGTCCAAATTAACGAGCAAGGGTCAACAGTAATGCAGTATCAATATTTGAAATCCAAAGCCAGGTCAAAACTATATCACAATCGCATTGCACTGACAGTTTATACTTTTCGAAGCAACGTCAATTCGAAACTGCTTTGTTTTGCATTGAGCATTGACGCGAGTTTGCCGGAGGTAGTAGTTGTGCTAGCCAGCGATCCTATGTGACGATCGTATTAGATTCCATTTTTAAAAATTTATTGATATTTTTTTGCGATTTCAGAGGTTTGTCCACATAGTGAAAATTGTTCATATTCACAAGTACATTCACCCCTTAAATGGTGCAAACTGATTTTTCTACACTTGTATACATTTAAGAAATCAATTTAATAAATAAATTTTGAGTCCTAAACCTAAAACTACATGCGATAAAATTTATGAATCTCTGCACATCACTATCGTCAATAAAGTAATACAATTATTTCCTTCAAAGTCGTTATCAATTAATACGGAACTTCATGAGCGGACAAACGTCAAACCGGCCATCATAGCGTGCCGCTAGTTTAATAATTAAATGAGGATAGTATGTGCAATAAGGAAGAAAAACAATTGTACAAAATGAAATTAATGTAATTTAATCACTGTCGCAATCAGAATAATCAGTACTTTAAGGAATTTAAAAAAATAAACAGCAATTTGAGCACATAAAGAAATTTTTAAGTTTAGTACTTTTTATAGTACAATGTAATATTGAAAAAGATCGAGAGGAAGACAAAGAATAAGATGGAGTGATGATTTCGTGAAATTGATGGGAGCATCCTGGCAAAGAGACAATATAGAAGCACATCGAAACGACTGGAGGAGGCTTTCGTCCAAAGGGCGTACTGAAAATAAATCACAGTGTAATTAGCTTAGACATTAAGAAGTAGAATAGGTTTTGTTATAAATAATGCTTTATAATATGTAAGATAGATGTAAGTTAAAATAATGAATATAAATAATAATTTTGTAGATTTTCAGTAAGTAAAGGCTATATTATTATAAAACTGCTATCGCAAAATTTAACAAGTCATAATTAAAGAAATTAAAAAATACGACTGCCCTGCCAAAAAACGAACTAAAAAGTTAAAAATTTAAATTAATCTAGTCAAATTAGAATCTTATTCACATTTTTATTAAATGAAATTTTTGTGAATCACTGGATATTGAACTATAGTGTTATATATTTTTGGAATCTACTCATCATTTTCTAGATGATGATTATATAATTAATCTTATTTTCGATATTTTTTTCAACTTTAGTCTTTAATGGAAACCATGGTCGCCCCATCAATTTTTTTGCAAATTTTACTAGGTTACGTCACCCGGAATAAGCTAGAGATTCTAACGATACCTCATTTATCAAAATCAGTCCAGGCGTATAGAAGTTATGGTGGAATATGCAAACTCACATACATACATACATGAACCCTGAAAACCATATACTCCTTTTTTCAGGCAGTCGTATAAAAAAAGATCTTGATAAAGCGTACTCTCGCGTCAAGGTCTAGTATTGGGAGCGTGCGGGGTATGAAGCAACGGTCGGGCGTGGGGCGCTCCCGCCCCCTACCTCAGCCCCTGATTCCTCAGAGCTCGCGTGCGGGCTATAGATTATTCAATGTCGCAGCGTATTTCTTGCTTGTAATAATTAGCTTTCATACAATATATAATACCTACACTTTGAATCTAAATAAATCACGGGAAACAGTTTGCTTCCAATTAATTAAGTGACGTTATTAACACCGGGTGTTGTTAATAGCGTCACTACTTTTTCTCAAAAAACTTCTAACCGTTTGAAGTGAAATAAAAACTGGAATAATATGTGATCTAAGCACTGATATTATCTAATTAACAATATTATAAATGTATGTTTGTATGTTTAATGTGTTACTCGTTCACAATCACGCCACAATGACTCAACCGATTTGGCTGAAATAAAACATTTATACAACTTATTTTTAATTATTTATACAGTGCAGCCTAAAACACAGGGTATCCTACATTAAGCTCCAGAGCCGATCATACATTGTTATTGTAGACCTAAGTCTTACTTTTGTAAAATTTGTGAAATAAATCATTATTTATTTATTTGCAAGATTATGCCCGCGACTTTTCCGCGATAAAAAGTAGCCTATGTCTTTCCCAGGGATACAAACTATCCCTTTCATCAAAATTGGTTGCACAGGTGGGCCGTCTAAGCGTAGCAGACAGACAGATTGACAGACAGAAACACCATCACATTTATAATATTAGTATGGATTAAAAAATTATGTGTCTGCTCCATGGCCTTACTCAGAGGCGTAGCTAATATTATTAAATTGTGTTTATTTGCATGAAGCGAGGTAAGGTACCTTTCTGCACTGAGCTCGGAATAGGCGATAAAATGTCAGTGCTTCCAAGAAATGCGCTGTACTAGGTATGACTCTAGGTACTAAACAAAAACTGCCTCGTACTAGTTTTACTAAAATCTGGCCAGATTTTGCACTCGAGCTACCTTTTTAAAACGAAACCCTTCTGAAAAGTACGTTATTTTAAGTTTAAGTTTTTTTTGATTCCCGCGGGAACTCCTTAATTTTCCGGGATAAAAAGTAGCCTATGTCATTTTCCAGGTCCTGAACTATATCAACGCCTGAACAAAATCACGTCGATCCGTTGCTCCGTTGCGGCGTGATTGAAAGACAAACCAACAAACAAACACACTTTCGCATTTATAATATTATTATGATTGCAATTCCTTAAAGAAACAGAAAGTTCTTCGACTACGGCAAAGCCAAAAGGAAGGGTTATGACCTTTTTGCAGTATATGCATGTATGTTTGTATTTATGTATGTTCCATCGTAGCGCCTTTACTACTGAGCCAATTTTGATGGAAAAGGTATAAATCGATTCGTTATTATAGCATACTAGCGAATGCCCGCGACTTCGTCTGCGTGGTTTGAGGTTTGTTGGTTCCCGCGGGAACTCTGTAATTTTCCGGGATAAAAGTAGCTTATGTGCTATTCCAGACTATAATCTATCTCTGTGCCAAATTTCAGCCAGATCCGTTCAGCCGTTGGGGCGTGATTGAGTAACAAATATCCATACATCCATCCAAACTTTCCCATTTATAATATTAGTAAGAAGTAAGATTTAATTATTAATTTTCTATTACAGTTATAAAGCCTTTCTTTTTAAACTACGAAATTCACATAATATTAAACATAAACGTTACATATAAAGGAAAGAAAAAAGTTTGTGGTTTTAGAAAAGTTCATTTTCAAAAACATTACTTAAAATATGCCAAAGGAAAATATAATAAGCCGTATAAGTTAGCAAATTATTCAAGAACTTTTGTAAATATAAAACATGAATGTAGAGCAACGTAACCGCTAGAACTTGAAAGTTTTAGCACAGAGTAGGTAACAGTTTTAGCTTGCTTAGACGTAGGACTACTATAGCGACTTTTTGTTTTATGACTTTATGTCGCTCACTCCCCGAGATTAGAGATCCATTCCATCAAGATCGGTTCAGAGGTTGAGCCATGAAGATATTCCACACAGACAGCAATATAATATAAGTGGAGAGGAAAGAACCTAAATAGCTCACATTTTTTCCCAATGACTTGTTGCCCGTGTGCTATGTGCCTACAGATCACTTGTAAGCTGTGATTGTCATTGTGATATCCCTCTGGCTATTGGCCAATATCTATTGCCTCAGTAAGAATACTAAAAACTTAATTAATTGATCTAAAAACTTGTAGCAATGATCAATGCAGATTTTTCGTTGTTGCCTTACAATTAAACAGTTCCTGTTTTGAGTCCTTTTTTTTTTAAAAACGTTCTCAAGCTATTTTTCATACGAGGGTCGCATATCATTTTCCATATTGACTTGTCGCCTGCCTGTTACAAGTCTAAAGCTCACTCGTCGTCATAATTTCCGCAAGTCAAGTATATAATATGTGAAGGATATCTGTGGTCGCAGTCAGCTCATTGTATCCTTATGACCTTTCCAGGGATGAAACCTATGTACAATATCAATTGAATTGGGTTAAAGATTATTGTTTGTTACTCCATCACGCCGCTATGAGTGAACCGATTTGGCTGGATTTTGGAATGGAGCTTATAATATAGACTACATTTTATCCCAGATTTAAGAGTTCTAAACCCACGCGACCATGTCTCGGATCCGTAAGTCATCACTGGCGATATGGTCGCTGACTATGGGCCTGATAAGAAGGCTCAGGGTCTCTCAGCGGGCGATGGAGTGGGCTATACTGGGAGTGTCCCTACGAGATCAAATCAGGAATGAAGAGATCCGTAGGAGAACCAGAGTCACCGATATAACCCGAAGAGTTGCGAAGCTGATGTGGACGGGGCATATAGTTCGGAGAACCGATGGATGTTGGGGTCCCAAGGTGCTGGTTTGGCGACCCCGCACTGGAAGGCATCGTAGACTGACGACATCAAGAGAGTCACAGGGAGTCACTGGATCCAGGCGGCGCAAGACCGTGGCTTGTGGAGGACCCTACAGGAGACCTATGTCCAGCAGTGGACGTCCATCGATTGACGACGACGACGATGAAACTCACACACGTAGTTTAATACATTTGTCGCATGTCATCTCTAGCGACTTGTAGCGCGTATGCTCACTTCAAAGTAAGTAATAGTTTCCGCAACTCGTAAAGTGAATGTATTGTGGAGGATGTCTGCGCTCGCAGGCGGCTCATTGCGGACTCCGACTAACCTATTTAGTGCCCCGCGACTAGGGCTGTGTGAAAATTTCTTTCCATTGTACGGTTTTGTAGTTCTGAACGAAGAGCCTTTTAACTGTACTCAAAATTAAATGTACGTAACAATTGCGGCATCATTTCAATGTTTGATATTTTGTAGCAGCCGTTTTGGGATTTCTCGAGTCAACATCTCCTGAAGGAACCGATACACGTAACGTTGTTACGTGTATCGGTTCCTTTTGGTAACCTAACTGTACTCCAGTTAGGTTATCAAAAGGTTATTTTTAGGGTAATTAAATGACACGCATGGGCACATGTAACTTTGGTGGTGGACTTGGGGCAACTGGCGTGCTACTGTGTGGCTTACATGCCCTAACGTAAAAGCCCTAGCGCGCCAGTGCCCGCTACATCATTACTACCGCTATCACTGCTATCACTATCACTATCACTATCACTATCACTATCAATATCACTATCACTGTCACTATCACCGCTATCTATCACTATCACCACTTACATATTATTGACCTCCAAAAATTTACAGTGTTAGTACGTGATTAAGAAACGGTTTTTTATTACAATTTGAGAATACGTCACTAAGGCGGTAGCAGATTTCTAAAAGTTATATAGCAGCTGTGCCAAATTTTAATTTTATAACCTATGTTAGCGCCGCTCGATGACTACAGATGGCGATCCTGTGAGTACAAACAATACACTACAGTAATCCAATACATGTGAGGCGGCAAAACAGTCGTTACCGCCAATCAGAGAAGTTTCCGCTTATGTGACAGCTATGTTTAATGACGTGACGTCACAATACTGCGTTAGAATATTACATTATTGCAACTTCAAAGTCTTTTACCATTCTATACTCAGATTTGCCTCGAGTACCTAGCAAGTGTTCTAGAAAGTAGATCTATCTATACCTTGGTTGTGAGTGGATTGTTATATTGTTACATTGCAATTAACTTAATGTATTAAATATGCTCTTATGTTTCTTCCTAAATAAATGACCGAGTCTGTGTATTACATATTGTGAGTTTGCATCTTAAAAACCTTATCCATCACCATACGCAAGTAGGTCTATAATTCTTATTAATTTCTACATAGAACTTTTTTTATCCACTACAAGTTAGCACTTGACTGCGATCTCACCAGATGGTAAGTGATGAGATGGTAGTGGGCTAAACTGTTAGAGGTATGGCAATAATATTAAACCCATACATGGGTATGGGTTCTACACGGCATCGTACTGGAACGCTAAATCGCTTGGCGATACGTCTTTGTCGGTAATTATAGATTATAGTCTGGAATAACACAAAGGCTACTTTTTATCCCGGAAAATTATATAGTTCCCGTGGTAACCTAAAAACTTACAATAGTTAATTAAGTGTGAAATTGATTTCATTAGTAACGTATATTTTAAGCTCTATTGTTACTAATACTTTCTATGGGTTTATATCTGCAATAAAAGTTTAATAATTTAATTACACCCACAAAAATTTTAAACACAGCAAGCCAATTTTGTCAAGAATTCGCCTATGGGCTGAATTCGATTAGAACCTAAAACTATTCACAAATTCATTAATGCCGCGGCAAAATAAAGCGAAAACAAAGGTAATTAACTCTTGGCTCATCCAAGAACGCTTTCAAACCGTGGGCGATGGGATAAAGTTACAGAGTACACCCTCGTTCAATTAAATAACTTTCAACAATAGATATTATGTAAAGCTATAGTGACCAATACTTAGAGAGTATAAAAATTTTGAAAAGATAATTTTCTATGGCCAAACTAAAAAGCAGCATATGAAATAAAAATTCTTTCCAAAAAACCGACTTCCAGAGCCAAAGTAAAGTAAAAAATAATTTTGATTTCGACACACTATGCTGAAGTCGGGCGGGTATAACAAAGATAAGCAAAGTTGACGCATCAGGCCCGACTTTAGCATAGTGTGTAGAAATCAAAATTATTTTTTACTTTACAGTAGCTCTAGAAGTCGGTTTTTTGGAAAGAATTTTTATTTTTAACTTTTTAGTGCCAGGATTGAGGATTTGGAGTCAGAATTTTTTATGGCACCACGTCGAGAGCCTCTAAGGACTGAAAAAACCACGGAGATATGCACCGACATACATAAAAAAGAACGCGCCAAATCAAGAACCTCCTCCTTTTTTGGAAGTTGGTTAAAAATTAACTCGTTAGGAAAGTTTGAAGTAGTCGAAAACTAATCAATCAACTACCAATTTTGAATCTGCAGAAGGGTATAATTGTAACATAACCACAGCCTACTTAAATTGAATAGAAGCAATAAGAACGTAAAACCTTAATTAAAAAAGTAAATGACGCGGAGTTGGGACCTGTACGATAATTTTTTTATCCAGTATTTTTGCACTAAATTCTAAAAAAATTGTTCAATATTGTAATGGTAATCTTCAAGTTCTGTAATCTGATTCCTTTGTGATCTGATTCCACTTTTAATACCTCTTTGATCTCTCAGATCAAAGGGAAATATACTAGTAAATTCCTGTCCTTTAGTTCACCTAATCAAATTCAAATATTTCTACCAAATAGTTTAACCCAACAGGGACAGCAAGGTTTCAGATTTGTATGATAAAGGTAATCTAACAAAGCTACCTACTTGTTTTACTTCGCATAACAAAATTAATAGCCAGTGTGAAAACCACATAACTAGAAAAAGTCGAATATGCATGTGGACGGGCAAAAGGGATGTGGAAGACCAAAGAGGAGATAGATGGATTATGCGAAAGGAGGAGGAGTGGATAGTGAGTTGACAGATGACAGAAGAGTGGAAGAAAATGACATGTTGTGCCCACCTTCCCTTGTGATAAGGGCAGGCAGAAGATGAAATGCCAAATTGTGTCAGCCTGTCTGCTTGTCACCTTTTCCAGACATATAGCTTGACCAATTTTGATAAAATTTGCTACGGAGACAGCGAGACAGTCTCAAATTAATTCTCTACGGGAATCAGACGAAGTCGCTTGCATCATCTACGTCCATGAACGTGATTAAAGTTTAAAATTCCTGGGGAACTCTTTGTGCCGGGGTATTCCAGGTACGTCGATCTGTTGCGCTGTAGAAGAAGGAAAGAATCCGTGATTAAAGGACAAAGAAACACACTTAGTTTCGCATTTACAATATTAGCATGATGTGCTATACCTAGGCTACAAAAATCAACAAGTTAGGCTCTTAACCCTAGTTAAAGGTTGAAACGAATTGTAAATTAACTTAACGTTAACACGAAGGTCAAAACCGAAGCGCTAATTAAGTCAGTACTGTTCATCGAACGCATAAGTACATCGATGCTTTTAAATCCCAGCCGATGAGATAAAGTAACATCGAAAGGCAGCCGGCTTAATTAAATAACTTTGAGTTAAACTCAAACAAACGTGGTTGACGCTGTTATTAACTGCTAGCTCAAACGAAATGACGATCGGGAGGCAAAATAATATGGCTTTTCTTGTGAATTATTAGAAAAAAAAGAAAGAAACGTTTCTTCAAGGATACAATTACAAAAAGTAACAAACTTTAAAAGACTAAAAATGGCAGAATGAGAATTCAATTCAATTCAATTTATTTAAAACATATAGGACATACTGGTGTTTCTTATGTTACGTCATATTTTGACTCTACCACCGGTTCAGAAAGCAGATTCTGCTGAGAAGAGCCGACAAGAAACTCAGCAGTTGCTCTATTTTTTTGAAACATGACTTACATTTCGTAGGTAAGTATATAAATTAAATATTCGTAGGTAAGTATATAAATTAAATTAAATATACTCGTGTAAGTTATTATACTATCCTGTGGGGAGCTGGACCCAAAGTCGGTTGCTTCCATACAACTTTGTCATTAAGAAATTCGTCAATTGTACAGTAGGCTCGACTCAACAAGTGTTCTTTTACGGTTTTTTTAAATTTGTGTAGCGGCAAATGTAAAAGTTCTTTTGGAACCATATTATAAAAGGCAATAATCGACCCCCACTAACATAATGTTATCGTGTATATAATGCGATGCAACCGTAAGGATGCCAATTTCTTTAAATTTTTCTGTAATTTGTTTTCCTCATGATGCTTCACCATTTGAAGCAAGTGATATTTAATTTCTTAAAACGCACAAAGCTCTGAAATGTCAGGGATGCGTGCCCAGGTATCGAATCCGCATGCAAACGTTTACATTTTAGTACATAGGATGTATAAGACAATAATTATTAATAAATACAAGATTACAAACTTAAATATACTTACTGACTATTGTAACGTAACGAAATAAATATTGTTTAAAAGTATTCCTATTTCATCAACTTATTTTGAAAACACTGAAACTGAAATAACACATAAGCTTCTTTTTATCCCGGAAAATTAAAAAGTTCCCGCGGGAACCAAAAACTTCAGTCCACGTGGATGAAGTTGCGGGCATCAGCTAGCCTGCCATAAAGAAAAAGTAATCTTGACTAGTTTACTGTGTACCTACTATAACCAGGAATCACAGTATCTGATACAACAACTGAAAGTTAAACAACAGAACAACAATCGCAACTATCGCAATAATTAATAAGAACAACATTTAATTACGGCAAAAGTTAGTTGGTCCGTATATCTGTTCGACATTAAAAATCCATTTGTTATGGGAAAGAACCGCTCCCGTTATCTTTATGGCAGAACTTGGGCTTCCTATCGACCTGACTTAGAGCATTCTACATGCTACAATACTGCCACGTTAGATATAGACAAAGGACTTTCGAACTTAGTGCTTAGAACACATAGTTGATTTTCCAGTGTTATTTTAAACATAGCAATGTGGAGCTCGATTTGCAAATTTACAAATATGTTTAACATGCAGTACAGTTTTCGAATGGTGCATAATGGTATACTCGTGTTCTTACTTGCCATTTCATCTTATACGCTGATATTCCAAGTGCCTTATGATATTTTCTCGATAGTGTAACATAGAAATTGTATAATAAATAATAATAATTGTATAATAATAATTGAATTGTATAGTATGGATAAGATTTGCACATACACCACGTGCCAGGTAGTGCGTTAACACCTAAGCGACAAAAAAACTGGCAGACTTATTGTAGACACCTACACATCTATACAAATATAAATGCCAAAGTTTGGAAGGATGGATGGATGTTTGTTACTCAATCACGCCACAACGACTGAAAGGATCTGGATGAAATTTGACACAGAGATAGAAATTATACTCTTAAATTACACATAGACTACTTTTGATCCCGGAAAATAAAAGAGGTCCCGCGGGAACCAAAAATCCTCAAACCCCGCGGATGAAGTCGCGGGCTTCAGCTAGTATAAAGCGTCACATACTAGCGCGACAGTCCAGAATGTTATTCAAATCCAACGCGGATGTTTCACATACAATTTTACCAGCACTATGTTCTAAAAAAACATACTTACTCCATTTTATAGAAATAGCAAACTTCAAAATTCGCTTATAGCGTCAGTCCACTAACAACTCTAGAGACATACGTGATGCGAAGAAATAAAAGTTAGCCAACTCTGATAGCGTGAGATTGTTTAAAGTAACGTATAGATTTACTTCCCGTTGCTGGACTTGGGTGAAGTTTTTTCATTTAGTCGTTTGGGGATTCGAGCCAGACACGAAGTTTAGTTCCTCTTTGATTTGTAGGTGTTGAGTTTGTCTGAAGAAAATTGTGTTGTAAGCTTTTGCTTCTTGCTTTGCCGGTTTGTAATGTTAAGGTTTCTTATAACGTGCCCCAACCATAAGCGTACCACAGAGGAAAAATGACAACAATAGAATGGGGGCTACCGCGTTTAAATTCGCCGCTAGAGGCGCTAGTGTAGAGTGAAGTCTCCGAAATGTCAAATGGGTATTATCAATGGACCTATAAGGCAGGTCTAATTATTTCATTAATGTATTTAGCAATACCGGATTAATTAATGAAGATGTAAGATACGTGTCAATGAATGTCAGTACTATGCACTTTAAAAGCAGAGCTAAGAAAAAAAGTGCAAAATTAAGCGGGTTGAACGAAGAATTCAGAAGTTAGTACATTATGTCCCTGGTGCCTGTGTGCTTACTATTTAAAAACGTATTTTTTGTCAAAAGTATGCTTGTTTACCTATTTTACAGCTATACTAAGGACCTTACTCGCCAGTGGCGCCAACTACTGAGCCTAAAAACGGTAGCCCTCATTTTATGAAAATGAGCTGACTTTACTTACATTCACATTTTTCAGTTGCATTGGACCAATTCGTAGATATTGAGGCTGATTCTGTAGTGCACAATATCTAAACTAAACAAAAATGACAGCATAAAAGATATTGCTAAACCTTTCATAATACTCCTTGCGGAAAAGGACAGAACTAGACTTAAAGCTGTCATTTTAGTTCAGTTTAGAGATTGTGTTATACAAAATTGGCCACAATGTAACTAAATCTCTTGTACACAAACTCTAAAGAAAAATAACAGGACTAATTTAATTGCTAACCGTTTCATAACTATCCATGCCAGGCCTATATCACTCCCCTAGGGCGTTAGGTTGTTTAAGGCAACGTGAAGATTTAGTTCCCGTTGCTGGACTTTGGTGAACTTTTTTAGTTAGTCGTTTGGGAATTCGAGCCAGAGACGAAGTTTAGTTTCTCTTTGATTTGTGGGTGTGGACTTTGTCTGAAGAAAACTATGTTGTACCTAAGCTTTTGCTTCTTGCTTTACCGGTTTGTAAGATTCTTTAAAAGATGCCACAAAAACAAGCATTACACAGTGGCAAAATTACAACACAGACACGGGGCACAAAATTGTATGAAAACGAGCCACATTCACACATGGATCAATAATTGCCAACGGCTGTCGAGAACATAATACTAACCGCGTGACAATATAATATTTTTTCCGCTGTTAAGTGATCCTTCTGAATAGACTTTTACCTTTCGATAGCTAAGACCTACGCTATAGATTGATCCAAAAATGCGAAACTTCTTTCTTTTTGCAAGTCATTGCAAATTGTAGTCCCTTAAACTTATCTGACCCGGTGATCGAAATTGGAACTAATTTGTATACCTGTTAAGTTTCTGTTTTTATTTTATTTTTCATATCAGTAGCTAGTAAGCGATGCTGTCACCGGGTCAGATAAGTTTGTAGGACACCATAGAGTAGAACACAATACAAACAAATCAATCATGGCCTCATTAAACGCTGCGTCCACACATTCGAGTTTATCGAACTAACCTTATTTTATAAAAAGCGTTTTCAAGTGGGCCAATATTCATCGAATGAGGTTGGCCTCTTTTTCTCGAGACTTTAGGTATAACAAAATCACCGCTTTTTCGTTATTTAAAAAATGACAACCAATAAATAAAAATTTAAAATATTGAAAGCATTATTTTTAATTTTACATTACTAAGGATAACGTTTATATGACTTTTTATTCGTATTTTTTATGGGTTTACTGCCTGAAAATAAACGATTTATCATCAAATTTTCAGTCAAATTTTCCTTACAAAAACTAAAAACGTAAAGTCATTGTACGCCCAGCTAACCGTTACGCAGTGGGTGAAAAGGGCGAATAAATATATTTTTGCCTTTATTCCAATAAATGCGAATAGAAATAGAAGCTTTGTCCGGCGTTCGATTTAGAGTAACGCAGAAGTTGTGCTGCGGACCGAACCGACATGTACCGGACGGACGGACGGTTTGCGTGAGCTGTACGTATTCATTAAAATATTCGACATATACCTACCTACGCTTGAATCCAGAGCTCAAATCGATGCCTTTTTACAAGCTTTTATTTAATGCGATGCCTGCGACTCGTCCGCGTGGTTAAAGTTTTTTATTCCCGCGGGAACTTCTCTATTTTCCAAGATAAAAAGCCGATAAATAACCTATGTCAGTCTCCAGATCTTCAACTATGCCCATGCCAAAAATCACGTCGATCCGTTGCTCTGTTGGGGCGTGCTTGAAGGATAAACCAATAAACAAACACACTTTCGCATTTATAGCATGATTCAATGTTTGTGGGATTGTTTAGGTCAAATCTTTTATCTGACCGATGCAGCTGTTTGGCATAAACATTTTGGATGACAAAGCATGGTTAGCTAAGTACAGTCCTACAAACTTATCTGATTCGGTGGCCAAAATTGGAAATAATTTTAATGCCTGTATAGTTTTTGTTTTTATTTTATTTTCATGTATACTAGCGACGCTGATACCGGGTCAAATAAGTTTGACAGACTATGCTGTGGTTCTAAATCCAATATGGCGGACTCTCACAGATGGCGGGACTAGTTATTCTATAAACACTTCCATGATATAGATATCAATTAAAAGGGTTTGAAAGAAGTTATCTCAAGAAACCCCTGCCATTATGTGATTGATGAAAAACGGTCACGACCTTCAGCAATGAGGAATACGACACACTAGAGATGGCCACCCTTGCATGTTACGTTAATAAGAAAAGGCTGTAGTACTAGTAGCAAATGATGTTAGATTAGGTAGGCTAGCTATTCTAAAACAAGAATGTAAAACTAAAATGAATATTCCATCACGTATACAATGAATACAGCGCCATTATCGGTGTTTGCCCGACTGAATCTATGTAGCTAACAGTATAACGAAGGCACTGGTGATGTTATCTGGCGTCCAAGCCGCGACGAGTTCTTAGCGCAGATAAGTTAAATTGAAAATGCGATCATCCCCTCCCTGGGAAATAATGCACCGAAGTCTTATCACAAGTTATTTTTACCGTAAAACGGATCCTAGTACCTAGGTACCTTTGTTTGAGATCTTGCTAACTTCTAGCGCAATGATTAGATGGGGACTTGACTCATCAACGAATTAATGGTTGGATTAGTTTGAAAACTGATTTGTAAAATGACTCAGTTTTCGTTTCAACTAGCCATCGCTCCCGTCTCTTTATCAGCTCCTCCAAGATTTTAGACAGTATAAAAAATTATGAAAATTCATCATTGTCATAATTTCTAAGTTAAATTGAAAATGCGATCATCCCCTCCCTGGGAAATAATGCACCGAAGTCTTATCACAAGTTATTTTTACGGTAAAACGGATCCCAGAACTTAGGTACCTTTACTTGAGACCTTGCTAACTTCTAGCGCAATGATTAGATTACTATGAAGAATTCTCGGGCATGCAACATTTTTCTTCACCGTTTAAAGAAAGTGATATTTAGGGTCTGTTTCTCAATCTACGAGTAACGTTTAACTGGCAAATAAATTGTATGATTTGTGATAGAAGCAAGCGTTACTTTCCGGAAGTCCATAATAATGAAAGAAGTAGAACTTTAATTCGCTATAATCCGCCACAGTAAGTTAATCTATGTGGTACAGTATGAATCTCGACGACCTCCGTGGCGCAGTGTTTTAACGAGCGGAGGTCCCGGGTTCGATCTCCGGCAGGGTCAATTTGGGAATTTATAATTTCTGAATTTTCCCTGGTCTGGCCTGGTGGGAGGCTTCGGCCGTGGCTAGTTACCACCCTACCGGCAAAGACGTGCCGCCAAGCGATTTAGCGTTCCGGTACGATACCGTGTAGAAACCGAATATGGGTTTAATATAACTGCCATGCCCCTAACAGGTTAGCCCGCTACCGTCTTAGACTGCATCATCACTTACAACCATCAGGTGAGATGGCAGTCAAGGGCTAACTTGTAGTGGATAAAAAAAAAGATATTCACCAAACCACAAAAATCTTCCAAATTATTCTCAACGTACGTCTCACTCCAACACCGGAGCATCTTCAGGAGATGTTGATACGAAAATGCTCGATTGTATTGTCGAGTCAACATCTCCTGAAGATGCACCAGTGATTTACTTACTATGGCGGATTATAGCGAAATAAAGTTTCACTTCTTTAATTGTATTATTTGACAAATGTTTAATAGGGATTCTGTCAAACTTTAAAAATATGTATTCGCCAAAATAAGGTTTACTTGGCGATTGTGAAACAGGTCCTTAATATCTTAAAATGCACATGTAACTTTGAAAATACCAGTTTGCTACTTTTTGTATTTGTATCCCCGAATAAAGGTTTCTTTCTTACCAATGTTAGAGGTGAGTGCCAGGGAATCGAAACCGCGACCCCGTATAGGAGATCGGGGGATCTAGAACCACTAGGCCACAGAGGTCCATGCACTAGGGCCTAGGCTTACACCGGTAAAACCATAAAAGCCCATTGCAGAATTAATATTACTTGTATACTTAGGTATAGGTACATGGTACTACGTGCCTACTTAAGGAAGCCTGTTTTTGTAAAATAATGTTAATTTACAGTAAATTGTGGCAAAATCCCATTAGCAAACCGAATTAACAGCGTAGTCCACGATATTTACATCTTAAATTAAAGTATCTTGCTCATAGTCTGAGAGACGATAAGCAGAGCAATGTATACTTTTATAATATAACTAGCTAATGCCCGCGACTTCGTCTGCGTGGATCGAGGTTTTTTGGTTCCCTTGGGAAATCCTTAATTTTCCGGGTTAAAAAGTAGCTAGTAGTAGTATGTGTTATTCCAGACTAGAATCTATCTCTGTGCCAAATTTCATCATGATACGATCAGCTGTTCTGGCGTGATTCAGTAACAAACTTTCTCTTTATAATATTATCTTACTATACTATACATAAATACTATAGTATTATAAATGCGAATGTTTGGGTGGATGTATAGATGTATGGATGTTTGTTACTCAATCACGCCAGAACAGCTGACCGTATCTTGATGAAATTTGGCACAGAGATAGATTATAGTCTGGAATAACACGTAGGCTACTTTTTATTCCGGAAAATTACAGAGTTCCCGCGGAAACCAAAAAACCTCAATCTACGCGGATGAAGTCATGGGCAATACCCAGTATTTTATAGTTAAAAACTTCTACACAGAAAATCAAACAGTTCTGATCAAGTTACAAACTTTATACCACGCGAAATCGTGAGCCTCGGCTAGTACCTACCTACCTAAATATGGTTTGGTTTTCCTGTAAGCGTAACTTATCCGTGTATTAGGTGACCCGTCGCTAGGTGAGCAACGAAAACGATGCGACGCGATAGGTCTCCATAGAAAATTACACAATGTGGCCAATTCTGTATAACACAATCGCTAAACTAAACTAAAATGTCACCTCTAAACCTAGTTATGACCCTGTCTGCAAAGAGTATTATGAAAGGGTTAGCAATAGTTTTAATGATGTCATTTTAGTTTAGTTTAGAAATCTTGTAATACGAATCAGCCCCAATTATATTTAGCTACACGATAAGCGAAGAGTCAGCTACGGTTTGATGCCGTCGCGTCGTGACGTGTCGCGTCGTGACGTATCCCGTCGCGTTGTCTTGTCTGTCGTAGGAAAATGCCTTATCTGATGTCTTAGGTGAGCGACGAAAGCGACGATGGCTAACGTGAAGATCTATGTCTCGCACATGAAGCCCAAAACATCTAAGGGAGACGTTATGCAGTACATCGCGGATACGTACGAAGATCGCTATGGTACATCCAGTGGCGTGCACAGGGTTTGAAGCTAGGGTAGGCATTAGTTAGTCAAAATACCTATTTACTGACTGTTATGGTCAAAAAATAGCTATATACCTACTACTACTACTACTATTGTTTAATTGTACTATATTTCATTCTTCAAAAAACAGTGTATATGTGTGTTCTCATGAAATAAATAAAAAAAAATGAGCATTGACTTATTTCCATATGGCTTTTGTGCTTCTATGAACTGCACGCCACTGGGTACATCTGCAGGTGGAAGACCAACTCTTCAGTTGGTCTTCCACCTGATGAACTTGGAAGAACTGAAGTCGAGTAGGACGACGTATTTTATACGACTGTCTGAAAAAAGGAGTATATTGTTTTCAGGGTTCATGTATGTATTTGAGTTTGTATATTCCACCATAACTTCTATACGCCTGAACCGATTTTGATAAATGAGGTATCGTTAAAATCCCTTAAAGCTTATTCCCGGTGACATAGGCTAGTAAAATTTTAAAAAAAATTGATGGGGTGACCATGGACCCGCATTAAAGACTAAAGTTGAAAAAAAAAATTCGAATATAAGATTAACTATATAACCATCGTCTAGAAAATGATGAGTAGATTCCAAAAATATTATATAACACTATAGTTCAATATCCAGTGATTCACAAAAAAAATATCATTTCATAAAAATGTGAATAAGATTCTAATTTAACTTTAATTTAGTTTTTTGGCAGGGCAGTCGTGTTTTTTAATTTTAACTCCTATGTACTTACAGTTCCAGCTTGGTGCAAAAATGTGTTCCTCAGTGTTTTGGCCTGAGGGCATAGTGTACCGTCGCTATAGGGAAGTGAGAGAAAAATCCCTACCGAAGTATTAGCCTTTTTTTTTATTACTTATTGTTTTTTAATTATTGTATTTACCTACTTATAGTATTTTATGGTTGTATTTTATTTTATTATACGACTGCCTGAAAAAAGGAGTATATTGTTTTCAGGCTTCATGTATGTATGTATGTATGTATGTATGTATGTATGTGAGTTTGTATATTCCACCATAACTTCTATACGCCTGAACCTATTTTGATAAATGAGGTATCATTAGAATCCCTAGCTTATTCCGGGTGACATAGGCTAGTAAAATTTTTAAAAAAATTTATGGGGTGACCATGATCGCTTATTAAAGACTAAAGTTGAAAAAAAAATTTCGAAAATAAGATTAACTGTATAATCAGCATCTAGAAAATGATGAGTAGATTCCAAAAATATATAACACTATAGTTCAATATCCAGTGATTCACAAAAAATATCATTTAATAAAAATGTGAATAAGATTCCAAAGTCTATATTATATGCAATCGCTTCTTAGGGAGGTAAACTCCAAAAATAATATGGCAGGGCAGTCGTATTTTTTAATTCGTTAAATTAAGTTCACTTGTCTTATTTAATATTTAATTTTATTTTATATTTTTTAAGTAATAATGTATTATATGTAATTTATAATATGGGCCTTGTTGCCTGAAATAAAATGAATAATAATAAATAATTATTATTCATTTTATTATTATTATTTATCCACCAGGCAGGTATACTAGTACTTATAAGTATGTTTGTATACGAATTTTATAACTTTATGGTTCTAAATAAATTTTATCTTTAGTTTTACAGAAAAAAAAAACAAATTATTATTACGACTCCATAAAAAAATACGAACTTATCTACGCGACAACGTGGAGGGTCTGTGGTCTCTAATACTACAAAGCGACATCTCGTTTCGGATTCACGCGAAATACTTAAGTTTAATTTGATCAAGAGTCAAGCAAAGTTTAAAACAGGCGTTGCTTTGAATATGCAAAGGCGTTTCGACGTCGAGCGATGTTCCGCAGACGTTACTGAGCTGATTCTCAAATGAACGCCGCTGTACTGTTTTATTAGCTTTCATTATAGAGCTAGATCCAGCGACGATGATACCTTCGTTATTTTATTAAGGCTGAAAGTTTTTCTATACATGTCTCTAATACACGTATAATTTATAAACAATGCCCGACTATAAATAATATTAGAAACCACGTTGTCAATTGTCAGAAACTTAGTACGATTGCAACCCCCTGTCAGACACCCTATCCATCCGTCCATCAGCCTGTACTCGTCGACTGCTGGACATAGGCCTTTTGAAGAGCACCCCACCACGCACGGTCCTCCGCCTTCCTCATCCATCCACTTCCCGCCATCTTTTTAACGTTGTCGGTCCAGCGGGCTGGAGGTCGTCCCACACTGCGTTTACCGGTACGCGGTCTCCACTCCAGAACGCGTCTGCCCCAACGGCCATCGGTTCTGCGACATACATGACCTGCCCACTACCACTTCAGCTTACTAATTCTCTGGGCTATGTCGGTTACCTTAGTTCTCCGGCGGATTTCCTCGTTACGTGTCTATCCCTCAGAGAAACACCCAACATAGCCCGCTCCATAGCCCGCTGAGCGACTTTAAATTTGTGGAGAAGGCCAGCTGTCAGTGTCAGACAATAAAATGTTGTTTAATAATTTAAGAGTTTCCGACAGGGGGTTGCAATCGTACTAAGTGTCTGACAATGGACAACGTGGTTTCTACTATTATTCCAAAGAAAAATATAAAAAACGGAGCTTAATACTTTATTGAATTTGAGGTGCGATCTTTGCTACCTAAACCAACCTTGGGTACCTTCCAAAGCAACCGCGATCCAAACTTTATAGTCGGGGATCGTTTATACCTCTATTAGAGACATACATAGAAAACACTTCAGCTTTATTAACATAACGAACGTCTGATCGTCGCAGGATCTTGAACCATTATAGTTTAGATACGGTTTCCTGCTCAAGCTTTCACCACATTGTTCTAATAGTCCACAGAACTGACACCAAATATGAAATCAACCTTAAAAATTTGACACAATTCACTGAGGTATTTACAATTGAGGAGAATTACTACCGTGTATCACATGTAAGCTACACATTGTACCACAAAGATTTGTTTGTTTTATAGCGAATTTTACTTCTAGTTCCTTTTTTATGACGCGGACTAAGTCGCGGGCATCGTCTATTTTATCTTAACATCCACTACAGCCTATTGACGTCCCACTGTTGGGCACAGGCCTCCACTCTCGTAGGAGAGAGGGAATTAAGAGCTTAGACCCACCACGCTGCTCCAATGCGGGTTGGCGGGCTTTAACGACTATTATCATGTTAGTGATAACAACCGGGACCGACGGCTTAACGTGCTCTCTGAGGCACGGGGGTGAAACACCGCCAACTTCCAACTCCGGGCTTGCACTGAGAATTTCTTAATTGAAAAACCCAATACCTAACAATTTACAATTTTTTTATCTTAACATATTATCCGTGAAATACGTATAACGAATTTAACACCACACCGAATCTGCATACATACAGACAATACTTTCATACGCTTTCAGCCGTCACACGTGAAAATCCAATTTCCTTGTAGGACGTGAACATTTTCCGATCGGCTGGATGGCTGGAGTATCGATATTGTATTGGTTTATGTTAAACGAGTCGAATTATCTGATGTGCATAATAAGATTTTATGTTCACGTAAGACGATGTACTTTAATTAATTTTCAATACAAACGTTAAATCTGTACTGCTAGTGCTATACGGCCGCAAGACATGCTGCTCACGTGCAAAATTCAAGTAATCATCATTCCTTGTCTTCGCTATATTCTGAGGATAGTCTTTTTTTTTAAGTTAATACTGTACTAACAACAAAATATGAACTATACTATGGTCTGAAATAAACAATATTTTTTTTGTCTTGAAGTTATTTCTAACATAGATTTAAGGATACTATGTCATGAACAACGCGTAGATCTTCAAATAAGTCGCCGATAATGGAACTGGATCGGTCATACACTGCATCGAGCACGTGACTATATACCCAAGCAGGCGTGGGGTTGGAACCCGCAAGGTCAAAAAAAAAGGAGGGCGGCCAAAACAGACTTGGCGGCGTACTATACTTACACTACAGCCCATTAACGTCCCACGGCTGGGCACAGGCCCCCACTCTCATAGGAGAGAGGGAATTAGAGCTTAGACCCACCACGCTGCTCCAATTGGCGGGCTTTAACGACTATTATCACTTTCGTGATAATAACCGGGACCGACCGCTTAAGGTGCTCTCCGATGCAAGGGGGTGAAACACCACGAACTTCCTAACTCCGGGCTGGTACTGAGAATTTCTAGTTAGAAAACCCCGATACTTAATTATGGCCCGACCCGGGACTCGAACCCGGGACCTCGTCAGCCGCAGTCGAATATGCTAACCACTAGACCAACAAGGCAGTTACTATACTTGATGAGGCGAAAAAAATCGGCCTTACGTGGGGCGAGCTAAAGCATTAGGCGTCCGACAGATAGGACATAATAAGGGGGGACCTAGGACTTAATGATGATGGTGGTGAAGACGAAGTCCTATTGTTTGATTTTTACAACAATTTTTTCAATTTTGCAAATGAATAATTTATTCCAAACGAGTTACAAAAACCGCAGCGTGGGAAGTCCCTGCAAGAGAGCTATTGAAAGTAAATTGTTGAAAGAAATAAAGTAAGATTTTTTTTTTGTCAAATATAATCAATTTATAAACTATCTACGACGGAATCAGCATAAAAATATACAATAAAGTATCTACTGAAAATACATTATAGTCACAAAAGAAAATAATACCGTAAAGAAAGAAATACTCCACATTAATGGCCGCGTAAATTATACTGTAGTCTATAAGACCCATTTTCGCGGTATAAAAAATATATTATTTTCAAAGGAAACAATACGAATATTTGAATATTGTTGCGAATAAAGAAGCTGGTAATAAAATAGTTTATTGGAAAAGGAATCTGGAAGTCTCTGAAAGCGGAAGGCGACTAATCAAGCTCCGAATATTTCTAACAAAGGACAGTATTTTTTTGAAGATGACATTTATAAAATTGTGCGTATATTTTTTTGTATTCTATTGGCGGAATTTTATTTGGTTGCTAGATAATAAATAGACAGATGTCTCATGAAAATATATAACTATGATTGAGAATAATGAAATCTTGATTATATTATATGAACTAGATAATGCCCGCGATTTCGTCCACATAGATTAAGGTTCTTTGAATCCCACAGCAACTGTTTAATTTTCCGGGATAAAAGTATGAGCCAAGTATGAGCCCCAGGATGCAACCTGCCTATGTATTAAATTTCATCAAAATCGGTTGAAAAGATGGGCTGTGAAAGCGTAGCAGACAGACAGACATACACACTTTCGCACTTGCGCATATTAAATTAGGATACGCAGCTATATTAGGATGGATAGGACGGATGTGAAGATTAATAGATACTAGGTACCCAACGTTAGTACTTCTATACTAATATTATAAATGCGAAAGTTTGTATGGATGTATGGATGTTTGTTACTTAATCATGCCCCAACGGCTGAACGGTTCTGGCTGAAATTTGGCACAGAGATAGATTATAGTCTAGAATAGCACATAGGCTACAATTTCATGCCGATATCACTTAATCTTTGATATCACCTGATGCAAATAAGTTTGACAGATTGGATTTTTTTGCGTGCATTATCTTAAAATTCATCATCCGTCGTACTTTATCATAATCTATCTCTGTGCCAAATTTCAGCTAGATCCGTTCAGCCGTTGGGGTCTGATTGAGTAACAAACATCCATACAACCATACATCCATCCAAACTTTCGCATTTATAATATTAGTAAAAAGTAAGATTTGACGCTCTTTTTTATGCAAAAATTAATAGCGCAAGAAAAATACAGGCACGTAACTCGACATCCATCACTTTTGAATACTATTTTTTTTTTAGTTTTGCGCCGTTATTGCTTTTTTCGCTTCTATCCGATTGTTATTGATTGTGTTGGGCGAGGTTTCAGGCGCGATGTTAGATTTTCAATTTTAACCCGAGTTTTATATAAAAACGATAGAACCGTGTGCGCTACGATTGGAATTGTTTCGTTTACTTTGTTCAACGTATGTGGTAAAAACTCCAATATTCATACTATTACCACACCGTAAGTATATTATACTCATATTAGCTTTGAGTAGCTTTAGTTTTAAGATACCGTAACCAATTATCACCATCACGTTTTTTATGTAAGTAATTTTTAACCTCAATAAGTGACCTACAGTGTATTGAATAAATGATATTGAGTATTGAGTATTTTGTTTTATTTTCTAATATAATCTTAATTTGTATTAACTTAACCTAATGATAAACTAAAATGTAAAATAACTAAATATTGTTACCTTTTTAGAAATTTTGAAAAATATTAATAAATGTTGGGCAGGAACTGGCCCCTAAGATAAGGGTTTCCTAGTTTAGGGGCCAGGAATTCATTGTATTTGTACTTATGTTAATTTATTTAATAAAGATTTCTATTTCTATTTCTATTTCATACAATCGGTCAATGTCCATACAAACGACAGACCCGGCTACGATGAGAGTTGTAGACTGTAGCAGGGATGTAACGGAGGTAAATTAATCGGAACCGAAGTCGGAGTCGGAGTTTTTAAATTTGATTTATCGGAGTAGGAAAAGGAGTCGGAACCGGAGTCGGAGCCAGAGTCGGAGTTAGAGGCAGAGTTAGTAGTGGTCTCAAGAGAGATATTTTTCATTTAAGAACAAATAAAAACACGTAGCGGAAGGCGGGGGGTTGGAGGCTCCCAACGCGACGGGTATGAACCAGTTCTATTGCTATTTGCTATGCTTTGACCTCCGATTAAAACCTCCGATTTAAAAGTTTCGGAGCCGAAATCGGAACCGAAAGTGTAATAATATTTGACGACCTCCGTGGCGCAGTGTGTAGCGCTGTTGTCTTAACGTGCGGAGGTCCCGGGCTCGATCTCCGGCAGGGTCAATTTGGGAATTTATAATTTCTGAATTGTCCTCGGTCTGGCTTCGGCCATGACTAGTTACCACCCTACCGGCAAAGTCGTGCCGCGAAACGATTTAGCGTACCGATACGATGCCGTGTAAAAACCGAATAGGGATATGGGTTTAATATAATTGCCATGCCATGCTAATAGGTTAGTCCGCTACCATCTTAGACTGCATCATCACTTACCATCAGGTGAGATGGCAGTCAAGGGCTAACTTGTAGTGGATAAAAAAAAAACGGAAGTTCAGACTTAACGGAATCAGAGTCGAAGCTCCGTAACATCCCTGGACTGTAACACCTAGAGCGACCAAGTGGTACGATATCTCTGTTTATTGGAAACTGCATAAGTGCTAATTTGACATTAGCGTGATTTTGTATTGAAAATTCTGCCAGTTTCCTCTGTCCCTGGGTCACCCCGCAACGTTGCTCTATTTACGTCCAGCATACGTCTTCCTGATATGAACTTTACGTATAGTTCGACAAAATTAACTAACCCGGTGACAGCTTAACTATAGTGGAGCTGTCACCGGGTTAGTTAACCTACAAACTACAAACCTACAACAACAACTACAACTACATAGATATATCTATGAAAAACAAAATATATTCTGAGAAAAACACCACCCCAAAAAATGTACTATAAGCATAACAACAAAAGGCACAAAAATTTGTTCCAATTTTGGCCACCGAGTTAGATAAGTTTGTAGGACTATATGTTCTCAGACTGTGCTAAAACTTGGTTACCTATAAATGCGAAAGTGTGTCTGTCCGTCTGTCTATCTGATACGCTTTCACGGGCTTTCATTGTAACTTTACCAAGTGAACGAAGTCACGATTATCATCTAGCAGAAAAGATTTTGATTGAAAACTGTAAGAAATAAAATAAAAGAAGAATCTTTCCATTTATAAAATGATCTCAGATGTAGTTTTAAATAACAGAACCTTATTGAATTAGTTTTGAAAAGGTTTCCTTTTTGTTTGTATTTTCCGTTTGCGAAATAAACCCGGAAAGTTTGCGGACTTGTGTTATTCGAGAAGAAATAAATACATGAGTTGTTAAGGACAATACAATTAAATGCGTTGAACGAACCGTTTTGTTTTTAAGTACATCGGAGTTTGTTGGCGAGGGAAGAGAAAACTTGTTAGGAATTGTGGCCGCCCGCGGGTCCAGAGTAAAACTTAGAAAAATCATCCTTATTCTTTATCTATATATACAAAAGGAAAAGGTGATTGAATGATCAATCCATCAATACATAGCTCAAACCACCGGGCTTGCTAATATTGGGCATACAGATAGCCAGACATCCGTTTAGAAAGGATTTTTGAACAATTTACTGTAATGAGGGTTTTTGAAACCCACGGGAACTCTTTATTTGCCCAGGATATAATATAGAATAAGTTTTCTCACTTGCAATGGACCATGGCCAAAAATGTATGAAGTCTGGTCCAATGCATTGAACATTATTGAACCGTGATCAAATGCTTGTCTATGATTCATTCAACTATGCTTATATTATAAATACGAAAGCTTGTATGGATGTATGGATGTGTGGATGTATGGATGATTGTTACTCAATCACGTCCCAACGGCAGAACGGATCTGGATGAACTTTGGCACAGAGATAGATTATAGTCTGGAATAACACATAGGCTACTTTTTATCCCGGAAAATTAAAGAGTCGGGAACTCTTTAATTTTCCGGGAACCGAAAAACCTTCATCCACGCGGACGAAGCTAGTAAATTAATATAAAAAAAACCATTTCTATCAATTCACACTTGCACTTAGCCAGTTTGGGTTTGTATCAGCACAGTATTTATGTAAATATTTCTATGCACCTTTGACTCTAAAATCAAGGTGTTTGAAGTAAACACGAGAACTTTTAAATTCGCTTAGGGCTTGTCTAGCAGTAGGGTTAGTATGAGATTCTATTTCTCACCAACGTCGGTAGAATTCTAGCGTCAAAACAGTTGAGCTTTAAAATAAATTTATTGCTCAAGTGTTTCATGTCTCAACAGCCTTTCTTTAAAATGCCAAATTCTGCCAAACATCAATAGCCTATCAAACTACAATTTGCTCGAAGAGGTTGTGACGTGTTTAGAACTTCTTGTGAACTGAAGAGGTTATTTAGGATATACTTACTTAACTTTTAAAATGTATATAATTTAAAAACTTCAATATTATAATATTCATTGGTTTTGCATTAAAGCCAATAAAGAATGAGAATTACAATGTCTATAGGTATCGGTCGTGTGACTTAACGAACTCATTTTTGATTCTGAGACAAACACTAACTGAAAAAGTGTACTTTAAGCATAATTATTTCACAAACCAATACCACAGAATACTTTGGTTGGTTGGTACGTTGCTTATACACAGTTTTTTGTGCAATTTTTCCGACACCATTCTGATAACTCTTAACAAAAATCCGGTAAGGTCCGTTCTATCAAGTATAAAGTTGATGAGATGTACAAATCTGATACTAACTGTATTAACAATTATTAAAGCCAATAAAAAATGAGAAATACGATGTCTGTATCGGTCGTGTAACATAACGAACTGTTTTTGATTCTAAAACTAAATTATTGATACTTATGTTGAAACTAAAACACAGTTCTAAGTGCAATTAGACCGATACCATTCTGATCAAAAATCTAAAATCTAAACAAAAATCCATACATCCAAACTTTCGCATTTAAAATATTAGTATAGATATTTCGACACATAGCTTCTCCTTTTTTTAAGTCAGTTCAAAAGTTAGATGTACCAAAGTAAAGTGCATGTCTCCGAAACCAGGTTACTCCAAATTGGAGGTCTAGGCTATCAAAACTTTTATCTTACTAATATTATAAATGCGAAAGTTTGGATGGATGTGTGGATGTATGGATGTTTGTTACTCAATCACGCCCCAACGGCTCAACGGATCTGACTAAAATTTGGCACAGAGATAGATTATAGTCTGGAATAGCACATAGGTTACTTTTTATCCCGAAAAATTAAGAAGTTCCCGTGTGAACCAAAAAACCTCGATCTACGCAGACGAAGTCGCAAGCATTAGCTAGTATTATAAACATTATATCAAAGAAGTAGACTACTAAGTTGGATCAAATTTGTATGTAACTATTACCTACTAGATTAGTAGGTTACCTTGGTGCCTACCTATAAATTCGATGCATTATCATAGCATACACAATTGCAATTTTCTTACTGTTGTTGCAGCGGTTCGTGCTTCGTTCCAAAGAATGGGCGTAGGGAAAGTTGAAGAAAATACTTCTTGATTTGTATGACTATGAAATATTAAATAATGTACAATTAAAATGTTAAATAACGAAGCGAAAATGTTGAGTGATGTTTTTGGTAAAGAATATTGAAGTGTCAAAAGTGACGTTACAATTTATCTTGTCTCTGTTACAATTATATTCTTTTATTGATGCCCGGACGGGCGGCTCCGGGTTCTTATGGGTCCATTGCCAGTGGCGCCATCAACTGTATTTCTCGTCCTTCAACTAAAAGAAACAACTAAAAAAGTCTAGATTATAAATTTTTGCCACCACCCAGGTAATCCAGATCCAGGTCTTTGTCCAGCTTAAGCTGTAAGGCTAACACTTTCCGGATCTTATCGCCTCTGTCGCCGCAGCCGAGGTTTTAGAACGGATAAGTTAAATTGAAAACGCTATCATCTTTCTTCCTGGCTTAGTTGATACCTGAAAGAAATCTGAATAAAAAAAATTGGAAATAGACAGTACGCCTGTATTTGCACTGAAATCTATAGGACATTCAGTTAATTAATTAATACAATATACTAGCCCTTGCCAGCGACTACATCCGCGTGAATTTAGGTATTTTTCCGACCAAAAACTTTAACTTTTCGGGATAAAAAGTGGCCTACGTGTTATTCCAGACTATAATCTATATTTGTGCCGAATTTCATCAAGATCCGTTCAGCCATGCTGGCGTGATTTAGTTACAAACATCCATCCATTCATCCAAGTATTCATCCAAACTTTCGCATTTATAATGTAGCCTTAATGTTATGCCACTCATATAAAAAGCAAAACACTCGTAGTAGCAACAAGAGCTTGAAACAGCACAAGCGTCGCAAGCAAATAAGCGGCGTTCAAAGTGCGCGGACGGCTCGCGTTAACAAATAACGCTGAGTGCACTCGATCCTGCCCAGCTTGAGGCGAGCGCACACCAGCCGACCAGCGAGATGTACTCTATAGCTGAACTAATATAATTCAACTAAATCTTAGTACTAAGAAGAGCTTGAAACAGCACAAGCGTCGCAAGTAAACAAGCGGCGTACAAAGTGTGCGGATGGCTCGCGTTAACAAATAGCGCTGCAAATAGCGTTGAGTGCTCTCGATCCTGCTCGGCTTGAAGCAAACGCACACCAGCCGACCAGCGAGACGCACTGCATAGCTGAACTGACATAATTCAACTAAACCTTAGTACTAAGAACAGCTTGAAACAGCACAAGCGTCGCAAGCAAACAAGCGGCGTACAAAGTGTGCGGATGGCTCGCGTTAACAAATACGCGCTGCAAATAGCGTTGAGTGCTCTCGATCCTGCCCGGCTTGAGGTAAGCACACACCAGCCGACCAGCGAGAATAGTGATGTACTTCATAGCTGCACTAATATATTTCAACTAAATCTTACTACTATATAAGTAGTGCCCGTGAAAATTCTTATCAATACATTTTTATATTTGTCAATATTATTTTCTTTTAACATTACATAATATTTATTAAATTCTTAAATTACTTAGATATTATTGAATATGTATTGTATGTTATATGTATTATTGCTTAAATTATTTATTAATAACAATAAATTACATTAACTAATTATTTACAATAACGTGCCTATATATGCATTCTCTTTTTTTCTTTTTTTTCACTTTCATGCATCGGAGAGTACGTTAAACTACTACATAAATTATACAAATTATAAAATTTCAATATAAAGCTACTCGTATATAAAGCAACAAGCTCGTAGTAGCAACAAGAGCTTGAAACAGCACAAGCGTCGCAAGCAAACAAGCGACGTACAAAGTGTGCGGATGGCTCGCGTTAACAAATGCGCGCTGCAAATAGCGTTGAGTGCTCTCGATCCTGCCCGGCTTGAGGCGAGCGCACACCAGCCGACCAGCGAGACGTACTTCATAGCTGAACTGACATAATTCAACTAAACCTTAGTACTAAAACCAGCCTGAAACAGCACAAGCGTCGCAAGCAAACAAGCGGCGTACAAAGTGTGCGGATGGCTCGCGTTAACAAATGCGCGTTGCAAATAGCGTTGAGTGCTCTCGATCCTGCCCGGCTTGAGGCGAGCGCACACCAGCCGACCAGCGAGACGTACTTCATAGCTGAACTGACATAATTCAACTAAACCTTAGTACTAAAACCAGCCTGAAACAGCACAAGCGTCGCAAGCAAACAAGCGGCGTACAAAGTGTGCGGATGGCTCGCGTTAACAAATGCGCGTTGCAAATAGCGTTGAGTGCTCTCGATCCTGCCCGGCTTGAGGCGAGCGCACACCAGCCGACCAGCGAGACGTACTTCATAGCTGAACTGACATAATTCAACTAAACCTTAGTACTAAAACCAGCCTGAAACAGCACAAGCGTCGCAAGCAAACAAGCGGCGTACAAAGTGTGCGGATGGCTCGCGTTAACAAATGCGCGTTGCAAATAGCGTTGAGTGCTCTCGATCCTGCCCGGCTTGAGGCGAGCGCACACCAGCCGACCAGCGAGACGTACTTGATAACTGAATTGACATAATTCAACTAAACCTTAGTACTAAAACCAGCCTGAAACAGCACAAGCGTCGCAAGCAAACAAGCGGCGTACAAAGTGTGCGGATGGCTCGCGTTAACAAATGCGCGCTGCAAATAGCGTTGAGTGCTCTCGATCCTGCCCGGCTTGAGGTGAGCGCACACCAGCCGACCAGCGAGACGTACTTGATAACTGAATTGACATAATTCAACTAAACCTTAGTACTAAAACCAGCCTGAAACAGCACAAGCGTCGCAAGCAAACAAGCGGCGTACAAAGTGTGCGGATGGCTCGCGTTAACAAATGCGCGCTGCAAATAGCGTTGAGTGCTCTCGATCCTGCCCGGCTTGAGGTGAGCGCACACCAGCCGACCAGCGAGACGTACTTGATAACTGAATTGACATAATTCAACTAAACCTTAGTACTAAAACCAGCCTGAAACAGCACAAGCGTCGCAAGCAAACAAGCGGCGTACAAAGTGTGCGGATGGCTCGCGTTAACAAATGCGCGCTGCAAATAGCGTTGAGTGCTCTCGATCCTGCCCGGCTTGAGGTGAGCGCACACCAGCCGACCAGCGAGACGTACTTGATAACTGAATTGACATAATTCAACTAAACCTTAGTACTAAAACCAGCCTGAAACAGCACAAGCGTCGCAAGCAAACAAGCGGCGTACAAAGTGTGCGGATGGCTCGCGTTAACAAATGCGCGCTGCAAATAGCGTTGAGTGCTCTCGATCCTGCCCGGCTTGAGGTGAGCGCACACCAGCCGACCAGCGAGACGTACTTGATAACTGAATTGACATAATTCAACTAAACCTTAGTACTAAAACCAGCCTGAAACAGCACAAGCGTCGCAAGCAAACAAGCGGCGTACAAAGTGTGCGGATGGCTCGCGTTAACAAATGCGCGCTGCAAATAGCGTTGAGTGCTCTCGATCCTGCCCGGCTTGAGGTGAGCGCACACCAGCCGACCAGCGAGACGCACTTGATAACTGAATTGACATAATTCAACTAAACCTTAGTACTAAAACCAGCCTGAAACAGCACAAGCGTCGCAAGTAAACAAGCGGCGTACAAAGTGTGCGGATGGCTCGCGTTAACAAATGCGCGCTGCAAATAGCGTTGAGTGCTCTCGATCCTGCCCGGCTTGAGGTGAGCGCACACCAGCCGACCAGCGAGACGTACTTCATAGCTGAACTGACATAATTCAACTAAACCTTAGTACTAAAACCAGCCTGAAACAGCACAAGCGTCGCAAGCAAACAAGCGGCGTACAAAGTGTGCGGATGGCTCGCGTTAACAAATGCGCGTTGCAAATAGCGTTGAGTGCTCTCGATCCTGCCCGGCTTGAGGCGAGCGCACACCAGCCGACCAGCGAGACACACTTCATAGCTGAACTGACATAATTCATCTAAACCTTAGTACTAAGAACAGCTTGAAACAGCACAAGCGTCGCAAGCAAACAAGCGGCGTACAAAGTGTGCGGATGGCTCGCGTTAACAAATGCGCGCTGCAAATAGCGTTGAGTGCTCTCAATCCTGCCCGGCTTGAGGCGAGCGCACACCAGCCGACCAGCGAGACGCACTTGATAACTGAATTGACATAATTCAACTAAACCTTAGTACTAAAAACAGCCTGAAACAGCACAAGCGTCGCAAGCAAACAAGCGGCGTACAAAGTGTGCGGATGGCTCGCGTTAACAAATGCGCGCTGCAAATAGCGTTGAGTGCTCTCGATCCTGCCCGGCTTGAGGCGAGCGCACACCAGCCGACCAGCGAGACGTACTTGATAACTGAATTGACATAATTCAACTAAACCTTAGTACTAAAACCAGCCTGAAACAGCACAAGCGTCGCAAGCAAACAAGCGGCGTACAAAGTGTGAGGATGGCTCGCGTTAACAAATGCGCGCTGCAAATAGCGTTGAGTGCTCTCGATCCTGCCCGGCTTGAGGCGAGCGCACACCAGCCGACCAGCGAGATGTACTTGATGGCTGATCCAAACTTTCGCATTTATAAAATTAGTATAGAAGTATAGATAAGCAGTACCCGTATTCTGTAGTTGTAGTTTGTGTTGTTTCACTCTCATGCCTCACAGAAAACGTTAAACCATCGGCACTCAATCCTGCGACCAGCCGACCAGCGAAATATACTTGTTAGCTGATCCAAACTTTCGCATTTATAATACTAGCTGATGCCCGCGACTTCGTCCGCGTGGATTAAGTTTTTTCAATTCCCGCAGGAACTCCTTAATTTTCCGGAATAAAAGTAGCCTATATCCTGCCCCGGGATACAAACTATCCCTGTACCAAATTTCATCAAAATCGGTTGAACAGGTGGGCCGTGAAAGCGTAGCAGACATTTATAATATTAGTATGGATATGAATATGGATTAGTATAGAAGTATAGATAAGTATTACTTACCTGTATTCTGAAGTTTAAGAGGCTGGTGATGGCCACTCGCAATTTCTACTCAACCCGCAAATATAAGTTTGCCGGTATATTGCTATCTCTATTTGGTGTCATCACACATGATCGCGTGCAAACGCGATAGCAATATGAGCGTACAGAATTTGTTATACGTTTAGTCTTGTTCCGTAAATACCAAAAATGATGAATGATAACTTGTTGTGTTTTTCACTTCGTGTTGTTATTCGGGAACTTGACAATATAGGCTATGCTCCTGGTCAATTAGTACGTAACATATCGTCGGTTTTAATATGATACAAATAAGGAGAAAACATGTCATTCATGTCGTAAAAACAAGCAAAACGCTATGCGCTTACATTTAATTTTGGGAAAATATTTTGAAATCATAATTATCCAGGGGCCTAGATAAATACAAGTTCAATCTTAATAATCGCATAATCTGGTGGAACTATTCTCGAATTACGAATCATTTTGGTATTACGTTTGTATGGGCAATTCACCCTCCGCTGGCACCTTAAGTTGGTATTGTTTCACTCTCATGCCTCACAGAGTACGTTAAACCATCGGTACTCGATCCTGCGACCAGCCGACCAGCAAGATTTACTAGATACGAGTAGCTGCACTAATATAATTCAACAAAACCTCAGTACGCTTACTCCCAGTTTTAACATTGCAAATACGATTGATCGGCGTGAGAGCTCACCACGCCAAGTGTAAGCGAATATTTTCGGTGAGTTACTAATCCGCCATCGAATGTGAAAATGACGTCATTCTCGCATTTTGAGATGTCAATCTGTGTGAAAAGTAACATTCGGAGTGCCAACATACATACATTATCCATATCGTATTTTTTGTACGTTTGGTAAGTTATAATCTCGATCTGTCTCATCGAATTTCACTTTCAGTGGGAATGACTCTGTGACTTTTTGTTCACCATGTTTCCGCTTGGAGCGCTGGCTGTAGATGTATGGAGGAGCTCACTTTCACCTCACTTTAGTGAGACGTATTTCATATTCGATCAATCTCAGAGTGAGGGTACAGTACTAACATGATACTAGTACTTACTACAGAATATAGGTGTATTCTGTAGTAAGTACTAGCCCGGAGTTAGGGAGTTGGTTGTATTTTACTTGCATGCCTCGGAGAGAGTCGTATTGGATAATGAGACCCAAGGGGACCCAAGAGATTATGAGAGTGAGGGAATCGAGAGTGCTGCTGTGTTTACTCCAAACTTTCTCATTTATTATTTATTGAGTACAATACAAGGTAAGGTAGGATAAACAAGGATTATGTCAGTCATCTATTACAATAGAGAATTAATATGAAACCCGTCAGTGTGTCTTACCCCTAACATTAGCTTTGTAAAACTACACCTACTTGATGCACCGCATCTTCACTCCTTCGTGCCTCGCGTAATGGCAAAGGAGACACGGCAATTTTTTCTTATTTGTAGCTTTTGCCTTATTTAGCTTCCTTGAATACCACTCTCACAAAGCGATACCTACTTGAAATGAACTTTTCTAAAATACCTGTATCTATTGTTTACATAAAGTTTTCTACTTTCCTGTATAGTACATTACATCGCGAGAGGGGGAAGTACGCGTTTTCTGGTCGAGTGTTAGTTATACGAGACCAGAAATGCTCTCCCGGTCGAGGTGTGTATAGTGCTTTTCTGAAACAAGTGACTTTTTTTTAATATATTCTTTGCGCTGTGAGTGCAGAACGCGTAATACGGTAGAGTTTCAAATTTAAACTATTTAGGCCAAAGAACATTATAACAAGTTACAAGATATTCAGGAAGAAAGATTCCAAATTCAAACTTATGATATGTAATGAAAATACATACATTCTTTACTGGCCTAGGCCGGGAAGTTTAACTTTCGAACTCATTTACAGGGTATGAAATGTGCACATTTCATATCATTTTTTAGAAATAATAATTTTCATGTTAAGCTTAGACACGTTAAGCCCTTGGTCCCGGTTATTATTACTACCATGATAATAGTCGTTAAAGCCAACCCGCATTGGAGCAGCGCGGTTGGTCTAAACCCTAATTCCCTCTCGCGTATGAGAGTGGAGGCTGATGCCCAGCAGTGGGACGTTAATGGGCTGTAGTGGTGGTAAGCTTTTCTTTGAATATGGATGTTTGTATGAAAGTAAATACATTTTAGTGATTTTTAAATAGAGGGTATTTCAATAATCTCCGTATTTTTTTTAACTACTACAAGTTAGCCCTTGACTGCGATCTCACCTGATGGTAAGTGAAGATGCAGTCTAAGATGGTAGCGGGCTAACCAGTTAGGGGCGTGGCAATTATATTAAACCCATACCCCTATTCGGTTTCTACACGGCAACGTACCGGAACGCTAAATCGCTTGGCGGTACGTCTTTGCCGGCATTTGTTAGTGTTAAGTTATCAAAATTTGACACATTTCATTTAATCGATATAGATAAAAATGGTTATCCAACCTAAACCATTACATATTCTGTGCTTAAACTTACTGATGACGTAAACTTTACATCTTTTTGAATACCCTTTACTTCATCATCTTCATGTCTCTTATAGGGTCCTCAAGCTAGCCTCTATTTCATCATCATCATCATCCTCAACCAATAGACGTCCACTGCTGGACATAGGCCTCCTGCAAGGATTTCCACTCGCCTCGGTCTTGCGCCGCCTGGAACCAGCGGCTCCCTGCGACTCTCCTGATGTCGTCTGTCCAGCGAGTAGGGGGTCTGCCAACGCTGCGCTTTCCCGTGCGTGGTCGCCACTCCAGCACTTTGGGACCCCAACGTCTATCGGTTCTTCTAACTATGTGCCCCGCCCATTGCCACTTCAGCTTCGCAACACGTCGAGCAATGTCGGTTACTTTAGTTCTTCTGCGGATCTCCTCATTTCTGATTTGATCGCGCAAAGAAACCCCGAGCATTGCTCTCTCCATCGCCCGCTGAGTGACCCTGAGCTTTCTTGTGAGGCCCATAGTTAGCGACCAAGTCTCGCAACCGTATGTCATCACTGGCAACACGCACTGTTCGAAGACTTTGGTCTTCAGGCACTAAGGAATCTTGGACGAGAAGACATCTCGAAGCTTCCCGAACGCTGCCCATCCGAGTTGGATTCGGCGGCTCACCTCTTTCTCAAAATTGGACCTACCTAGCTGGACCATGTGTCCCAGGTATATATATTCGCAGTGGCGTAACAATAGGGTGGCAGGGCTGGCAAAATGCCACGGGCCCCCGACCCAAGAGGGCCCCGGTCCATAGAGGCCGCGAGCTCAAAAATATTTTTTTACATTGTACCTGAGTATTTTATTTTATTTAAAAAAGTATATTTTAATAAGTTCTGCTTAAAATCCAAAGTGAGACAACTAAAGACCATAATACAATTTCAAGTTAATCGTTAAGCATTTCAACCAACCTAAACAAAAAGATGTTGATTTATTTTTAGAGATGTACACGTTGCCCGTGACGAGTAATATTACGTACTTATGACCGTCATAAACCGTCAATCAAAATACTGGTAATTGGACATGTCTATTCATTTTAGAACGCATCCATTGGTTTGGTGGAGTTCAAAAAATCATAAAAGATGTCGAGCCAAATGCCGTATATGTTCACTGTGCTGCTCATAATTTAAATCTAGTACTCAATAATGCAGTGAGAGAGGTTATTGATATGCAAATTTTTTTTGAAACAGTTCAACAAATTTATAATTATTTTGGGCATAGTATAAAAAGATGGAATATTTTATCAAGTTTAATATCTAATAAAGAAAGTGAGTCTTCAGCTTCAATAACATTAAAAACATTAAACCCTACTAGATGGGCAGGACGTTAAAACCGTTAACCGTTAAGGCCGTTTTTGTTTTAAAAGTTCGGTTTGTTGAAGCCCAAAAAGCGCTAACGAAAACAATTCTGTTAAATTAAATTGCAAATCAGATGAAAGAAATGAAGCTGTTTCACTCAAAAAGAAGATCGAAAACTACAATTTTATTATAATATTGGTTTTCCATTGCAAGTATAAATCGATAGTAAGTAGGATACTTACTATCGATGCAGCCTCTAAAGCACTTCAGTCTAAAGCCACCGATTTTTCAAATGCCTTAAAAGTTTGAAAATCTGTCTAGAAGAATTGGAAAGGTATCGACATGAATTTGAAAGGAAATGGCCAGCGGAGCCATGGGAGCTTGCCTGGAGATCAAAAATCAATGCACATGATTTCTTTATTATTGTAATTTTTATATTTTATAGTTTTCAGATAAAAAAGTTTCAGGCGTCTGAAGGCTCTGAAAACTGAGAAAATAAATAAAAATGTTTCACCAAATAACTGCTTCTTCAGACTAGATGGCGCTAGTTGTTATGGTTAGCGAGTCTAAAAAAATATTTTCAAGTATTGCTAACCACGTTTCTCAGGAAAATAAGTAAGCTTTGCATTATTTGAGGGTGGATGAGGATAATACTTGAATATTAAAACTATATTTGCAAGAATTATGGAATTCCTTTAAAAATTACGCTACATTGTACTGTTGCCACACTAGATGGCGCTAAACGTTTTGGTTAGCGAGTCTTTTCAACTATTCGACAACAGATGGCGCTAAGCGCTTTGGTTAGCGAGTTTTTTTAACTACTCGACCACAGATGGCAGACGATGCAATGCCAGAGGGTGTTACGTTCCTTTAAACGCAGTGGTTATTTGAGAATGCTTTGTTCGAACAATTACACGTTTCATTGAGGCTTGTCAACTAACAAAAATTAACATACATTTCCTTTTCATTAATATTTAATTGATCAAAAATAAATCACTCATAATATAGTGACTAAGATACTTATATGGTATTCATGTAGGGTTGCAAAATTATTATTAGCAATGAATAAAACGGAACGTGGAGTAGAACAAAATGGAGTTGTGCCTAAAAGAGGAAATCGGATGCTCAAGTTTTAAACAATAAACGTATTGTTTTTTTAGACATTTTAACCTTGACCTTATTCGGAATAATAAATCCTTAGTAATTTCGTTATTAATTTTTAAACCTTACTGTAAAAACGGAAATCCTGCGCATTGTGCCGAATCGAAGGGCAGTTTCTGGTCATGTCATTTAAAAATGGAAGCAAGTAGTGTAGCAGAAAAATGCTTGATGTAGCGTTTCCTTCCAATGAATGAAATTGTTTCAAATTTCAGTGTTTGGCAGCCTTCCACTTTAAAAGTTTTAAATGATACTGATCTATTAAAAAAAAGCTCTAGAATTTGTTGAGATATATAAAAAAGACATAATATCTGAATCATTTGCCAGAGAAATTCTCAGTTTTCGATCCACTTTCAGAGACGAAATAGAAAAATCTTCGTGTATTAGAGACCTTGCTGATTTATTAATAATAAAACATCATTTTATGTCCTGCAGCTTTCCTAAAGTATGCACTGCATTAATGTTATTTCTTACAATTCCTGTGACTACAGCTAGTGCTGAACGATCATTTTCAAAACTAAAATTGATAAAAACCAATTTAAGAAACTTTATGAGACAAGACAGGCTATGTAATTTGGCTATTTTGTCTATTGAAAATTCTATGGCCCGATCTTTAAACTTTGATGATGTTATAGACACTGCGGAACAGAAAGCTCGAAAAAAAGATTTTTCCTAATAAATATCTTATTGAAATTAAATTGTTATTTTTATTTCATTGTAAATGTATGCAGGTTTCCTCACGATGTTGTTCCTTCACCGAAAAGCTAGCGAATAGATGATGAATGCATTGAGATATTATGTTCTATGGATGAATGTGAAGTCTCCAATACGCATTGGGCTAGCCTGGGGACTACAGACCATTCCCTTTTGCCTAAGAGAGGAGGCCTATGGCCATTAGTGGGACATATACAACGTGTAATTGAGAACGCTGAAAATCTCGAAGTTTATTGAAATTAAACTGAGTACAACGTGATGATTTTTACTGATAGGGCCCCATCAAAAGAATTTGCCACGGGCCCCAGATGGTATAGTTACGCCACTGTATATTCGTCTACAATTTCGAGTGCAGAGCTCCCAACGATTACTGGGTGGAGCGGCACATGAGCGTTAGACATGATTTTCGTCTTACTCATGTTCATTTTAAGGCCCACCTGTTGGGAAACTCTGCTGAGGTCATTGAGCATTGCATTAAGGTCATCCAGAGTCTCTGCCATGATGACTATATCATCGGCAAACCGAAGGTGAGTGATGTACTCGCCATTGATGTTGATGCCAAATTCGTTCCAATCCAGAAGCTTAAAAACGTCTTCCAACGCAGCGGTAAAGAGCTTCGGGGAGATTACATCTCCCTGTCGCACTCCCCGCTGCAGTTGGATTGGCCTTGTAGTCTGGTCCTGTATACGAACTGACATTGTGGCGTTTTCGTACAAACACTTCAGCACTTGGATATACCGGTAGTCTATCCGGCATCTCTGCAGTGACCTCAACACAGCCCAAGTTTCCACCGAATCGAAGGCTTTCTCATAGTCCACAAACGCTAAGCATAGTGGCCGGTTATACTCTTCAGTCTTCTGTATAATCTGGCGCAGCGTGTGAATGTGGTCTATGGTACTAAAGCCTTTCCGGAATCCCGCTTGTTCGGGAGGCTGGAAGTCGTCGAACCTACGAGCGAGACGATTCGTTATGACTCTCGAGAACAACTTATAGACATGGCTGAGCAGCGAGATGGGTCTATAATTCTTCAGCAAGGTATTGTCTCCCTTTTTGAAGAACAGAACCACCACGCTCCTGTGCCATGCCTGTGGCGTTAATCCCTCGTGAATGACGGAATTGAACAATCGCTGAAGGACCTTAAGTATCGGTTTTCCACCCGCTTTCAGGAGTTCTGCTGTGATTCCGTCCTCACCTGGTGCCCTGTTGTTCTTGAGTTGCTTGAGAGCCATACTAATCTCGTAGAGGCTGACGTCCGGGATATCTTCGGTATAGTGTCGGGTCAATTTGGCTCTGGGATCTCTAGCCAAATCCTCAACAGGCTTTTGTGTTGTGGTGTATAACTGTCCATAGAACTTTTCCACCTCTCCCAAGATCTCAGGTTTAGATGAGATGAGACTACCGTCATCAGTTTTTAGTTGCGTCAGCTGGCTCTGTCCGATAGACAGATCTCTTGCAAAGACTTTGGAGCCCTTGTTACGCTCGATGGTATCTTTAATAAATTTGGTATTGAAGTTTCGCAAGTCACGCGTTTGTGCTTTAGAGATCTGCCTATTAATCTGCCTGTAAGCAAACGCGTCAGCTGAAGACTGTAGTCCCATCCCTGCTCTCTCATCCATGAGTTTGAGAGTGTGTTCTGAAAACATTTTAGTTCTTTTTGGACGGTGGGTCTTAAAGAATTTCGACCCTACGGTATGGACAGTTTCCACCAGCCTGTTATTTAAATCGTCCACAGACTCGCAATCTGCTAGGCAATCGAACCGGTTTTGCAGTTCCAGTTGAAAGCTCTCGGGGTTTTGAATATGAGCACGAGAAGGTCGGAGAGTAGACTTCACCAGTCTGGCCCTTTCCAGCTTGATGTTTAGATTCAATGTGCCTCTTACCATGCGGTGATTACTTCCGGTTTTCACCCTGTTGATCACAGAGACATCATTGAATATTTGCCGCCTGGTTGACATGATGAAGTCAATCTCATTTTTCGTGGAACCATTAGGGCTTATCCAGGTCCACTTTCTGTGTGGAGGCTTCCTGAAGAAGGAGTTCATCATAAAGAGGCCCTCCCTCTCCATGAAGTCGGCCAGCATTTGGCCCCTGTGGTTCCTCCGCCCATATCCAAATTGCCCCACTCTCACCTCTGCACCGCTTCGTTCACCCAGCCTTGCGTTGAAATCCCCCATCACAACATTGTAGTAGGATCTAGAGGTATGTATGGCTCTTGAGATATCCTCATACAATACCTCTACCTCCTCGTCGGGTTGTGCCGATGTCGGTGCGTAGACCTGTATAACCTTCAGCGAATACCGTTTGGTAATTCTGAGTATAAGGTACGCTACCCTGCTCGACACACTCTCGACTTGAACAACATTGTTGACGAGGGACTTGTGGACGATGAATCCGACACCACCCTGGGACTGCTGGTCGCCCTCCCGGTAGTAAAACAAGTTGCCGGATTTGAGGATTATCGAGTCCTCCCCCTCTCTTCGGACTTCAGACAATCCTATAATATCCCAACGCAACTTGCTTACTGCTTCTTCCAGCTCGATGATCTTCTCGTCGGTCCTCAAAGTGCGTGCGTTGTATGTTGCCAGGTCTAGTCGTCGGGGTTGGCAGCGGAATCTCTGCCGGAGATTCTTCGCACCCCCTGCCCCGCCGTTACCATGACCGCTGCCAGAGCCAGGAATAGCGGGGCCGCCGGGAACTAGGGGCCTTGGCCTTGTGTACCTATCCATGCAAGGTTTTGCCCGTAATGGCCGCGCTGGGCAGGCGTGTTGGCCATCGCAGGGCTAGACTGTTCGCACTGGTGTCGCTGCTGCCCGACACCAGCCTGAGTCATTTAAAACAGCCTAGCCAGTTTTGAATGGTTATACCGCCATTTGTCGGTCGCCAGAGCCTCGTTTGTAGACCAGCAGGGGGTACCACGGGCAGGTGAGGTTGACTGTTGGAGCGCTAGATGGAGGTGCACTCCCTTACCCCCCCTCTATTTAGTAATCACTAATAGTAGGTAATTTAAAAGCGAATTACCAATCATTCACTCAACGACTTACTGACTAATCACGATATCTCAGGAACTATAAAGCATACAGACTTGTAATTTGAAAGGTAGGATCCTTCTATGGTGTAGACATCAGCTATGAAACGGTTTTCAGAAAATTTACCCTTATGGGCTTGAAATGGAGGTCGGAAAGTCCTATGTTTTTGAAGTCAGAGACTAGAAAATCGGGATCTTAGTTTTCAATAACAATAAACTATAATATATATGTTTTTTTAAATTGTTTAGAAACTTCCCTAAGTATGGGTAAACACTATATTAAAAATAGCTAATTCCCGCGACTTCGGCTGCGTGGATCGAGGTTTTTTGGTTCCCGCGGGAACTCCTTAATTTTTCGGGATAGCCTATATGCTATTCCAGACTATAATCTATCTCTGTGCCAAATTTAAGCCAGATCCGTTCAGCCGTTAGAGCGTGATTGAATAACAAACATCCATACATCCAGACATCCATACATCCATACATCCATCCAAACTTTCGCAGTTATAAGTAAGATAAGATGACAGTGCACGGAAAAAGTACGGAATAACGTCGTATTTATTTATAAAATATACTTGTTTAAGGGTGAAGAATAAAGGAAAACATCGTGAATAAACTTTCGCATTTTTAATATTAGGAAGATTACAACAATACCTAATTCATTTTTGTAATAGGTATAATATTCTCAAGCTTTATTTTGACACTGCTTGTGTGCTCACCACCTTACCTCGAACCGCTCACTAACCACCGCAGTGATACATCACGGCGGGTGCACACTTGCGACTGATGGAGGCGGAGGTGCTGAGAAATTGAAGTTTGCGCAGACCTTTACAACAAGCGGCTGCTCTGGTAACAGTTACAAACGATTTGCTTAACTGTAGCCGTGTTAACCTTAGCCAAAGAGCATAAAGAACCAGGGGTAGAGGTACAACTCCATACTTAAGCAAAAAGCATTCAAAAATCTGCTTATCATCGCTGATACCCTGTAGTTCTTCTGCTTAGCTCTAGATGGCGTTAAAACGAAAGCTTTGAAATAAACTTTTTGCTATCGGATTTTATGAAAATTTTATATTTAATAGTTAATTAAACTTAATAAATAAATAGGTAAAATAAAGTAAAACGACAAAATACATGTTTTCATTGAGTTTCGGTTGATTTAAACAAAATTTATACTTATTCGAGACAAGTAACGCCATCTAGAATTTATATTAGAACTATGGTACCCGTTGTATGGATTTGTACCTCTACCCCTGGTTCTTTATGCTCTTTGCCTTAGCAGATACAGTTTCAAAATACGTTGGTGGTCTTATCCAGTTTTGCACTTGATAAAACAATAACATACAATAAGTCATATACTAACATATATTATTGTCTATACTTACATTACTAACATAAGATAAGTCTTTTACTAACCATTATGGACCTATGTTGTCTATCAATGAACGAATCATTCATTCGTTCATTCATTCATAAATGATTTATTTATTTCATGTAGGACAACTTTTGTCACTTATGATACGTTTAGACTCTACCACCGGTTCGGAAAACTGATTCTATTGAGAAGAGCCGGCAAGAAACTGAGCTGTTGCTCTTTTCTTTAAAAAAGAAAAAGGTTACAATAAGTAAACAATACAACACATACCTTACGTTACGAGTAGGTATTACACTGACATGTGGGTCACTGGATGCGAGGCCGGTTGCTTCCATGCAACTTTGTCATTAAGAAAATCATTGACTTGAGTAGTATCCATCCGTATGAATTAAGTTTTTTGAAATAACATAGGAACTCCTTAATTTTCTGAAAAAAAGTAGCTTATTTCTCGGAACCAACCTCTATACTTACCAAATTTCATCGAAATCGGTTAAAAAAATGGACAGTGAAAGCTTAGCAGACAGACACACTTTAATATTAGTATTGATTGTAACCTGGGGAAGGACATAGGCTACTTTTTACCCCGGGAAAATCAAGGAGTTCCCGTGCGACGAAGTCGTGGCCATCGAAAAGAAGTCAATATTTTAGTCAAGTTGAAGTCAACAATTCCTGCCAAAAAGTCAAATTGTTGACTGCCTCGTTGGTCTAGTGGTTAGCATGTTCGACTGCGGCTGACGAGGTCCCGGGTTCGAGTCCCGGGTCGGGCCATAATTATTGCCCGACCCGGGACTTATTGGCTATTGGGTTTTTCTGACTAGAAATTCTCAGTACTAGTCCCAAGTTAGGAAATTGGTGGTGTGTCACCCCCGTGCCTCGGAGAGCACGTTAAGCCGTCGATCCCGGTTATTATCACAAACAAGGCATTAGTCATTAAAGCCCGCCAACCCACATTGGAGCAGTGTGGTGGGTCTAAGTTCTAATTCCCTCTCTCCTATGAAAGTGGTGGCCTGTGCCCACCAGTGGGACGTTAATGGGCTGTAATGGAGAAGTCAAAAATTGGCTGAATTTTTTTTCTGCTGATTGACTGACTGAACGTACGGGCCGCCCGCCTAAGATGGACTGGGCTATTAATACAGACATTTCGCGTACATTCTATCCTAATATAAAGATTAAATAGAAGTGTGTGTAATCTCCCTCAATCCCGGTAACCCGTGACGTGAAATAAGACAGGTAATCAGGCAACTGTCACATCAACTGCGAGCGTCCCGTTCCGCCCTATCAGCCCGCCCGCCCAAGCGGAACTGGGCGATTTAAATACACGACATTTTGCGTATATTCGTCTATAATATTTATATTCTCAATAATAATATAATACTTAATACTAATACTTACTAATACTAATATTATAAATGCGAAAGTTTGGATGGATGTAAGGATGTATGGATGTATGGATGTAAGGATGTAAATGCGAAAGTTTGGATGGATTTATGGATGTATGAATGTAAGGATGTATGGGTTTATGGATGTAAGGATGTATGGATGTATGGTTGTATGGATGTATGGATGTTAGGATGTAAGGATGTATGGATGTGTGGATGTATGGATGTTCGTTACTCAATCACGCCCCAACGGCTTAACGGATCTGGCAGAAATTTGGCACAGAGACAGATTATATTCTGGAATAGCACATAGGCTTTTTATCCCGGAAATTAAAGAGTTCCCGCGGGAACCTAAAATCCTCAAACCACAAAGCTCTCAATAAAATAATGAATTGCTGAGATATCAACGTACAACTCTGTTACCTAGACTCCCAGTAACAATGACAAAATTCATCAGAAATTCCACCCGAGTGAAGCCGGGCACGGTAGCTAGCAATACTCAACGCAACTGACCGCGGATCAAGGTTCTTTTAATTCCCGTGGGAACTCGTTGCAGTGCTTGATTTGTCGGGGTAAAAAGTTGCCTAAATCCTTCCCCAGGATACTGCCTATACCTCTGAGTCTGAACCAAATTTATTCAAAATCGTTTGACATCGACAAACGAACAAGTGGACAGATAGACAGTCACGCTTTCGCATTTATAGCATTATTAAGTATGGTTTATATTAGTATGTATACATTTCATGAAAATGTAGCTCTTTTAGTAGACAACAATTTTATTTGAAAAAATATAAGTCTATCTTATCTTAAAGTTAACATTTGAAATATTTTCATAACATCACAATTTTATTCATAACATTTAAGTATAAGAAGAAAAAGGTTATTGCTTCGTTAAAAGCGTTATATTCTTGAAGCTTGTATTAGTGTATATTCAGACGGACCATAACACAATGATACCACAGCAGTAAAAAAGTCACCAGGCTGTAGCCGTGTGTGAAAACAGCAGCAGCTGTAGCTACTTGAAGTTGCACCCACAAATTACTGAGTATGGTACTCTCACAGAAATATTACATTATTTAGAGTTGAAACAGTTTTATTGACTCATGTTAGAACTAAAATAAATGAGTAACTGTCCAAAAAGAACAGTTTTTTATGAATGAAAAATAAAAAATAATACTTAATATCAAACAAATATATTTCACTAAAATATGAGAGTGATACTTAATCAATTGTTTTGTTTAATTCTCCGTTCAAAATACTACGTTATTACTGTTCATATCTTTATTTTTCAGCCTTGCTTTTTAAAATTTAATATAACTCTGTCGTATTTCAATTTATTTTCTTAACCTTTTCTTTCCTTTTTTTATCGCTTCATTAGGCTGGTCATTGCAATCTTCAGAAGCATCGCTTTTATTTAATCAATTATCGCAATTTGAGTGATATTTAATCAATTATTTTGTTTAATACTCCGTTCAAAATACTTTATTATTACTGTTCACATCTTTTCTTTTTGCTTCCTTGCTATTTTTTTTAATAAGAAAAAAGGAAATGAGTTCCTTTTTTTATCGCATTAGGCTGGCCATAGCGATCTTCAGAGGCATCGTTTTCACTTTAAATTTGCATAGCATTATAAGTTTCGGTGTTAGAACTACTGCGAAAATGATAGGATGTACTACAAGAGCTACTACTAGAACTTGAAGGCTACGAAGATAAATAAGAAATTACCTTAGAGGGCAGTTATATCTTACATCTGCATCTGAATTATTTATTACACTTTGATTAATTAATATAAAACTCATATTTTAATCGCTGGCTATGGCATCGTTTGGGCAGGAAAGGTAGTATTGGCGATTTTTCTGTAATTTTTTGTCGTTACTGTGCCTGTTTTATTGGTTAGTTGCATATAGTCACGAAGCATCATAATATAAGGATAACTAAAAATTCACGATTTTTGAGTTGTCTGGGTTTTTTTTCTAGCAGTGCGACATCATCTTTGTTTTTTGATTTGTTGGTATGTATATCTATCACGCTACAACGGATAACCGGATACACGTGATTTTTTAATGCATACTATGATAACTGAAAATTGATGAATCATATGACGTATAGTCGCCTCCTTGTAAGTAAGTGCCAAGAGTGTCGAGGTGATTGAATTATTGACTACGTGTAGTAAAATACGTGTAAATAAAACTAAGTTCATTAAATTAAATGCCACACCAGAGATGAAATATTACAAGTACGAGTTATTCTGTTTACTTTTTTCTGGCCACATTAACAACATTGCTACCGCTGTCATAAAAATTTGTCATCTGTGCCGCTGTGGTGTGATTTCAAATGCGACTCGTCTGACGGGCCCTTGGACCTCATAAAATTTGTTTTGCGTAGACTCCCGTAGACTCTTCAATATATTCATGAACACGTCTGTTAGACGTCTCGTCTTGTTACAAACGACGTCAAAATATAGACACACTTTGAATACAAAACGGTTGTTTTCTAATCCCACTTGATAACTCTATTAAGAGCGAATAAAATTATGTTTTATGTAACGCTACATGCTACTAAGTTTATTAGATCTTTCTGTGTAATTCTAGATTAAGTTCGTAGTAAATACATAATTACGAAATTTACAATTTAATACTCGTGATATAAATTCAATAACTTTGACGACCTTCATGGCGCAGAGGTAAACGCTGTATAGTAAGCTCGCATACATGAAAATGACGTTCAATTTACTTTGACGCTAATAAGTACGTTTAATCGAATTTGCAATGTCAAAAGTTAGACTAAGCACACTGAATTTTTTTTTTTTAAATTCTCAAATATCCCATATCTAGGATCGCATAACTCGCCGTTATATCGGTAACTCTGGCTCTAGTACGGATCTCTTTATTTATGTTTGATCACATAGGGATACTCCCAGCAAAGCCCTCCTCCCATCAACTTGCCATCGGAATTAAATTATAATATATCAATGCTCCTTGCAAGTTGATCAAACTAATGTGTTCGGAAGTTATTTTTTAAACGAGCAAACGAGCAGGTGGCTCATCTGATGATAAGTGATTGCTATCGCCCATGAACATTTTGCAGCACCAGAGAAACCGCCAATGCTGGCTTTTGAGATATTCGCTTATCCGCTCTTTGAAGAGCCCCATATTATAATGATGAGAGAACACAGAAGATGGAAGCTGGTTCCATAATTTGTAGGTGCTTTTAAGATTGATTCAATAACCTACTAAAAAAGGATTCTAACGAAACCAATAACGTTCGAAAACGTTTCGAAAAGCTAATGTACTTATCCTATTTCCATTAACGAATCATGGTTTGATGTAATAAATAACACTCTCCTGTTTTATAGCGATCACTGTTGCCTGTAATTGTATTTTTACGCGACACTTTGTCTCTTTATACACACGAGTAATCATTTTAAGTGATGTCAAGTGGTGTTCGTGGACGTAAACATTTTACGGGCATTCCGGCACAAATAAGCCATTTATATCTATCCCCCGATGTTCGAACAATAACTGCGGCATTGTCTACTAAATTACATTTCGTTATAATGTTCCATCACAGTCTAGAGAGATACGTCAGATACGTCCTTTCCTACCAGTCGTTCGAGGAACGACTTTTGACGCCCTCCGTGACGCAGTGTGTAGCGCTGTCGTCTTCACGTGCGGAGGTCCGGGGTTCGATCCCCGGCAGAGTCAATTTGGGAATTTATGATTTCTGAATTTTCCCTGGTCTGGCCTGGTGGGAGGCTTCGGCCGGGGCTAGTTACCACCCTACCGGCAAAGACGTGCCGCCAAGCGATTTAGCGTTCCGTTGCGATGCCGTGTAGAAACCGACTAGGGGTATGGGTATAATATAACTGCCATGCCCCTAACAGGTTAGCCCGCTACCATGACTGCATCATCACTTACCATCAGGTGAGATCGTAGTCAAGGGCTAACTTGTAGTGGATCAAAAAAAAAGAAAAAGGAGATACGTTTTTTCCTACCAGTCTTTCGAGGAGATATATTCTTTCGTACCATTCGTTCGACGGAGGCGTCTAAACAGAGTCACGCTGCGTCATGACAGGGACGTGAAAGGGAAAAAAAATGTATCAAATTCAGATATTTAAAAAAAAAATGTATCAAATTAGTGGGCCCGACAGACGTTGTCCTGCTCTGAACTTAGAACCCGATCGCAGCGCCCCCTACCGGGTCCAATCCATACTAATATTATAAATGCGAAAGTGCATGTCTGTCTGCCTGTCCGCTACGGTTTTACGGCCTATCTGTTCAAACGATTTTGATGAAATTTGGTACAGAGAGAGGGTGTATCCTGGGGAAGGACATAGGCTACTTTTAAAATAAAAGAGCTGTCTGCCTGTCCGCTATGCTTTTACGGCCTTTGATTTCGATTAAATTTGGTACAGGGATAATTTGTATTCTGGGGAAGGACATAGGTTAAGAGTTTCCGCGAGGATCAAAAATCTTAATCCACGCGGGAGTCGCGGGCATTATCTAGTTATGAATATTAACCATCACTGCTATCTGGTCCTGGTAACCATCCATCAACTCAAACACCCACAAAAATTCCAACTAAATAGGTCAAACTATTTCTGAGTTTTAGCGAGACTAACGAACAACAATATTTTTTTTTAATAAATATGTCACCGTAAGATTGTAAAAACCGTTAGATTATAATCTAACTCGCGAAATTGTAAACTGTCGAAAGATTGTAAACTGTTCAATGTTCTGAGTGTCAATTTTTGAAATATTCATTGTATTTACGTTTTCTTGTCTGTTTCATGTAGGTTAGGTTAGGGTTCGACATAAATAACCAGGTAGGTTATATCGGGTTAATAAACATATCAGATTACAATCCACCTGAAAATAACGCGTTAAATTGTAATCTTTCGACAGTTTGCAATTTCGCGAGTTAGATTTTTTTCTATACTACTACAAGATAGCCCTTGACTGCGATCTCACCTGATGGTAAGTGATGATGCACTCTAAGATGGTAACGGGCTAACCTGTTAGGGGCATGGCAGTTATATTAAACCCATACCCCTATTTGGTTTCTACACGGCATCGTACCGGAACGCGTAATCGCTTGGCGGTAGGGTGGTAACTAGCCACGGCCGAAGCCTCCCACCAGGCAAATCTAATGGTTTTTACAATCTTACGTTGACATATTTATGAAAGATTCCTATGCAGTTTTCTCCCTTTATAATATCTCTTTTAACCATTACGATTACCTTTCAGGTACAGATAGATATGCTCATTACTAGCACGCAAGCATGCCATTGATGAGCAATTGCTAATTACCTCTACGTGACGACCTCGGTGGCGCAGTGTGTAGCGCTGTTGTCTTAACGTGCGGAGGTCCCGGGCTCGATTCCCGGCAGGGTCAATTTGGGATTTCTAATTTCTGAATTTTCCCTGGCCTGACCTGGTGGGAGGCTTCGGCCGTGGCTAGCTACCACCCTACCGGTAAAGACGTGGCGCCAAGGTATTACGCGTTCCGGTACGATGCCGTGTAGAAACCGAATAGGGGTATGGGTTTAATATAACTGCCATGCCCCTAACAGGTTAGCCCGCTTCTATCTTTTCCTATTCCTAAGGTTGCCTGGTAGAGATCGCTAGTAAGCGATAAGGCCGCCTTTTGTATCATGTCTGTGTTTTTTTCTATATTTTTTTTTTTTTTTTATCTTTATGGTGGTACAAATAAAGAGTATATAATATAATATAATATAATATCTTATACTGCATAGTCACTCACCATCAGGGGAGATCGCAATTAAGGGCTAAGTTGTAGTGGATTTAAAAAAAAGTGCTACATTATTGTCACAGTAAGGGCATTGGGCTTCGACCCTCTGTATGGACATTTACTTACACTGTGACCCCATAAAGGAAACAAGCCAGACATCTCCATTCAAATCAATTACTGACCCCATACATTTTATATTGTAATTGGTTTCTGTCAGACAGACAATAAATATCGTAATATTACAATGAATCCATACTAATATAATGAAGGCGAAAATATTTGTCTGTCTATTATAATGAATTCATACTAATAATATAATGCGAAAGTGTGTCTGTCTATTTAGTGTGTGTTTCACGAAAAAATCCGGCCAAGTTCGAGTCGGACTTGCGCACCGAGGGCTCCGTACAGACGTGTAGTAAGTTTAAAATTATTAAAAATATTTTTATTATACACCTAATTTAACTAAAAATTTATGCATTTCGCAATTTCGCCTTTATCTGTGCTATAAGACGTTGCTTCGTACCCAAGATTCTGAGTTCACGAGAACCCTGAACGTGTATCTTTTGATTGCGTTGGCTTAGAAGTTTGATTTTTTCACAGCTCCAAGGGACAGTAGACCTGAGTATTTGATATGAACTTCAGCTTAATATCTCCATGCGTTCTTGAGAAGAAGGGTCTTGACAGACAGACAGACGGACAACAAAGTGATCCTTACAGGGTTAACCCTTATAGGGTTCCGTTTTTTTCCTTTTGAAGTACGGTACCCTAAAAAGCGTAGCAGACAATCTTTTTTTTTTTTTTTATTCACTACAAGTTAGCCCTTGACTGCGATCTCACCTGATGGTAAGTGATGATGCAGTCTAAGATGGTAGCGGGCTAACCTGTTAGGGGTATGGCAGTTATATTAAACCCATACCCTTATTTGGTTTCTACACGGCATCGTACCGGAACGCGTAATCGCTTGGTGGCACGTCTTTGCCGGTAGGGTCGTAACTAGCCACGGCCGAAGCCTCCCACCAGGCCAGACCAAGGAAAATTCAGAAATTATAAATTCCCAAATTGACCCCGCCGGGGATCGAATCTGGGACCTCCGCACGTTAAGACAACAGCACTACACACTGCGCCACGGAGGTCGTCGAAAAAATCAGACAGACTGGAACTAATCTCATTAAACGTTGAAAATTTTCTCTAAATGCTTAATATTATAATGTCAATTCATACAGTCTATTAGCAGAGGCGATTGGGCAAACTCAACGGCAGTATAATATGTGAAATCAACACAAATTACCACGCATTAGTTTGGTTCAGGGCGTTCTGCCTCACTGTTTTGCTTCGTTGAACCATCTGCACTAAAACGATATGAAATAACAGTTTATAACAGTTTATTTATCATCCTTCACTTCGTTTAAAATAATGTATTGTTTTACTCGCCTAAGATACGCGGCCACTTTTAAGAGTTTAAGTGGTATGTTTCTAATTTACCTTTAGGCATTGTTCAAAAAGATAATTACTTACAAAACACGTGGAAATTAAAATAAAATTCAAAAACTAAATTTTCTCTTTCTTTAGGCAATTCGGTACAGCCAAAATTCTTTATATGTTACAATACAAAGTTTTGAAACAAAATGCACGCATTATGCCATGTTATTTTGAAAAAATGCGAAAACATTTACGTCGGTAGAGTCAAACTCCCGAACTACAAAAGGAAAAACAAACATCACTTAGTCGAAACAGGGGAATGCCATCAAAAACACAAATGTAAGGGACCTCTGAATAAAATATACAGCTACGGGTTCCCAAGGAAAAATATATGCCGAAAATATATTTTGTTTTGCCATTTCGAATGACGCCTCGATATAGATACAATATATTTTTTATTTAATGAAATAACTTTTACTAATAACGATTTTGATTCGTCGAGTAAATTCGTAAAAGTTATATTTCTACTGAGAAGGATCGGCAAGAAACTACGAGGTTGCTCAGACAAACACCTTTATTTAAGCAATCAAAAAATATATAATTATATTATTGAAATTATTAGAGTACATATAAATTTAATCGAATATAAGAAAATAAAATAAACATAATAGGTACATTTTAATAGTCTTATACTTTCTGTTAAATAGTCGTTATAATAAATAATAACAAAGATGAATAATTATGATTAATTAAATTCAATAAAATACACATGTTTTATTAATGAGAATTATAACCCTGAAGAAATGAAAACTCCGCCACCAGATCCTGAAATTCAACCTATTTCTCTAAAGGGATTTTTTAAAATTAATTTTAAATGTAGAAATATTTTTAGTGTTCTTATTGGAGGGGGTATATTGTTCCAGCATTTAGTGGCGGAGTACGTCAATGAACCTCTAAAAGCAGCGGTGCGATGAAATGGAATCCGAAGTCGATTGCAACAGCTCCTGAGGCGATCGGTTTCCTCATCGCCCACCCAGATAAGCTTATTTAGAAGGTACAAAGGCTTACCAAATTTAATAACACTGAAAAGTAAACCTGCAAGGTGCAATTTCCTTCGCGACCTCATTTTAAGCAATCGGTGATTATTTAAATACTAATGAATGCCCGCGCGAATGCTGCGTGGTTTGAGGTCTTTTGGTTTCCGCGGTAACTCTTTGGGATAAATAGTAGCCTATGTGCTATTCCAGACTATAATCTATATCTGTGCTAAATTTCAGCCAGATCCGTTCCGCCGTTGGGGCGTGATTGATTAACAAACATCCATATATCCACACATCCATACATCCACACATCGATACATCCATCCAAACTTTCGCATTTATAATATTAGTAAGAAGTAAGAAGGGGTCACATGATTGCGCGGAGGAGGAGAAGCAGGTGTTACTTTGCTGAAGTATAATATGATAATGAAAGAACTAGAACTTATACATAGAACTTATATTCGCTATAATCCGATAGGAAACGCGACAACAAATTATAGTTGTTGTTACATTTGTTTACATATTAAGTTTAATTACTGTGACAGTTTCATTGACTTCCTTTTTACTATTAAAGCAATTAAGTTTCTATAATTTGGGAATCACCTTTATTTAAATGATAAAGACGGAGAAAGGAGAGCTTTTAGCCCAGAAAATAAAAGAGTACCGACGGGATTTTTAAAACACCTTTTTATTTATTCCACTACTAGCTAGCCCTTGACTCACCTGATGGTAAGTGATGATGCGGTCTATGATGGTAGCGTTCTAAACTGTTTGGGGCATGGCAGTTATATTTAACCCATACCCCTATTCTGTTTGTACACGGCATCGTATCGGAATGCTAAATCGCTTGGCGGTACGTCTTTGCATGGTAACTAGCCACGGCCGAAACCAAGCCAGACCAAAGAAAAATTCAGAAAAAAAATATAAATTCACGATTATACCGGAGATCGAACCCGGGACTTCCCACTTACACAAAGTGCTAACTACTGCGCTAGGGAGGTCGTCAAAGCACCAGGTAGGACATATATGCACGCGGAAAAAAGCACCAGGTAGGACATATATCCACGCGGAAAAAAGCACCAGGTAGGACATATATCCACGCGGAAAAAAGCACCAGGTAGGACATATATCCACGCGGAAAAAAGCACCATGTAAGATATATATCCACGCGGACAAAAGCACCATGTAGGACATATATCCACGCGGACAAAAGCACCAGGTAGGACATATATCCACGCGGAAAAAAGCACCAGGTAGAACATATATACACGCGGACAAAAGCACCAGGTAGGACATATATCCACGCGGACAAAAGCACCAGGTAGGACATATATACACGCGGACAAAAGCACCATGTAGGACATATATCCACGCGGACAAAAGCACCAGGTAGGACATATATACACGCGGACAAAAGCACCAGGTAGGACATATATCCACGCGGACAAAAGCACCATGTAGGACATATATCCACGCGGACAAAAGCACCAGGTAGGACATATATCCACGCGGACAAAAGCACCAGGTAGAACATATATACACGCGGACAAAAGCACCAGGTAGGACATATATCCACGCGGACAAAAGCACCAGGTAGTACATATATCCACGCGGACAAAAGCACCAGGTAGGACATATATACACGCGGACAAAAGCACCAGGTAGGACATATATCCACGCTGACAAAATAACGTCATAACTGTTAGTTTTTCCTACAGAAAAAGAGTTTCACATTTGCTGGAAACGTGAAAACATTTGGTACTGCCGTTCGTAACATATTGTGTATTGTGGAAGCTATCATAAAACCAAATGAAAGGCTTTTATGACTCCTGAATAAAATATGGCGGTCCGAAGTAAGGAGTAATGCGCACGCTGCACGGGTCATCCATTTGCGTCCTTACAATGTAAAAGGCTTACCAAAGAGCTTTACGTAATTAAATTAAATATTAATATAGATCCCTTAATAGTGATATCATGTCTCCGAGTAGGTAGTACTTAAATAATAATAAATTAATAAAAAATGGCTCATTTTTTGCGCGAAGGATCAGCCTGGCTGTCTAGCGTGGCAATGCAGTCATCATACTAGCCACGCGGGTATGATTTGTATGAATTAGGTTAGGCCAGCTAGCTTAAGTTTTATTGCAATTGTTTTCAATAAACATGTTTTCCTACACGGCACGTACCGGAACGCTAAATCGCTTGGCGGTACGTGTTTGGCGGTAACAAGCCACGGCCGAAGACTCCCATCATCTAACATGCAAAAGTGTGTCTGTCTGTCTGTCTGCTACGCTTTCACGACCCTTCTATTCAAGAGATTTCAATGAAATTTAGTACAAGGCTAAATAGTATTCCGGGGAAGGACATAGGCAAATTTTTATCCGGGAAAATTCAATAGATCGCGCGGGAATCGAAGAACGTTAATCCACGCGGACTAAGTCGCAGGCATCAACAAGTTCTATAGCTATATTTTTATATTAACTCATTTATAAAACAAAACTTTTATCTAAAAACACTGAAATAAAAATAAAAGGAAACAGAAGCCAAGGGAAGTAGAGAATCCCTGAATAAAATATAGGGGCCCGTAGCAAATAAACAACCTAAATGGATTTCAGGTAATATCAGGCCTACATTGTATGTATTTTTCATGGGGTCGTAACTGTAGACACCTCGGAAAAATGTAAAGCTTCGCTCCCACAAAATCATAATTATTATGGCTGGATGATGCTTGCAACTTCATCCGCTTGTATTAAGGGTTTTCTTTTTTTATATTGTGTATCTTTGATTTTTCATATGGATGCCGATTAGGGGCATGGGTTTAATAAACATAACTGCCATACCCCTAACAGGTTAGCTCGTTACCATCTTAAAATCACCTAGTCTTCCTCACCTAGGTTAGTCTACCATCGTTTTAAATTTAACTTATTAATTAATTAAACTTTAACTTGTCACTATAAGGTTTTATTCAATTTAACTTTTTTGCTAGCTACATTTTTTTTATGTCGTAATTTCTGGTCAAGCTTATCGGCTTTGCGAGATGGGGAAAGGCTTTAAATATTTTTATTTTTAGACACGCTTTTAAAACTATTAGTTTGGGATAAAATCTACAGTATACGCCTAACAGGTTATCCTAGACTGCATCATCACTTATCATCAGGTGAGATCACAGTCAACGGGTACCTTATAGAGGATAAAAAGAAAAAAAGCAAAAAAGAAAAGATTTTCTGAGTTCAAAACTAGCCGGTCCGCCCGCGGGATGAATCATAAACCTACATACTTTAATATTATAAATACGAAAGTGTGTTTGTTTGTCCTTCAATGACGATGCAACAGAGCAACGGATCGACGTGATTTTTTGCATGAGTACAGTTGAGGACCTAACAGTGGTGTAGGCTTCTTTTTATCCCGGAAAATTAAAGTGGGAATTAAAACGCGGACGAACGAAAAAGTAGCCTATGTCTTTCCCCGGAATACAACCTATTCTTGTACCCAATTTCATCAAAATTGGTTGAACAAATGGGCTGTGAAAGCGTAGCAGACAGACACACACTTTCGCATTAATAATATTAATTAGTATGGATTTTTTCCATCTCCCATTGGTGCTAGAGTGCGCAATGTTGTCTTGTTGGTTCCAGTTTCGATTACCACCGCGTACAATGTACCATTGTAGCTTCCAAATTGAACTATTCTGGTGAGATTTTTGTTTTAGTTTAGTTCCATTTTTAGCCATCGGGCCAGGTAAGTTGGTGGAACTAAGCCATAAGGATCTACCATACTCGTATATTATTCGCATAAAGGTTTCATAAGCCTAAACTATTTTGATATGAAACACTCGGGAATAGGTAATATCCAATGGCTAATCAGGTAAGTGCACTCATTAAAGGCAGGTACCGTACGCGTAATTAACCGAAAATATTGTAAGTAACTGCCTGGTTGGTCTAGTGGTTGGCATGTTCGACTGCGGCCGACGAGGTTCCGGTTTCGAGTCCCGGGTCGGGCTATAATTGAGTATTAGGTTTTTCTGACTAGAATTTCTCAGTACCAGCCCGGAGTTAGGAAGTTGGCGGTGTTTCACCCCCGTGCCTCGGAGTGCACATTAAGCCGTCGGTCCCGGTTATTATCACTAACGTGATAACAGTCGTTAAAGCCCGCCAACCCGCATTGGAGCAGCGTGGTGGGTCTAAGCTCTAATTCCCGCTCTCCTATGAGAGTGGAGGCCTGTGCCCAGCAGTGGGACGTTAATGGGCTGTAGTGGTGGTAGTGGTATTGTCAGTAGCGTGCACAGGTTTTGAAGCTAGGGTAGGCATTAGATAATCAGAATACCTATTTACTAGCTGTTTTGATGAAATATTAGCATTGACGTATGTGTTCAATTTGGGTAAGCAGTACTTTTATGCCTCTATGAACTGCACGCCACTGGGTATTGTAAGTATTATACTATAGGCATTATAATATGTGTCTGAAAGTAATAACGTAATCATAAGATTTTTGGATGTATTAAATAGATAACGGTCGCGGTGATAGTTTAGTGGTTAGGATGGTTGATGGATCCTAGGCGAGGGACCGGGGTTCAATACCCACCTTTTCTGATTTATGTACGTTTCAAAAAATTAAATAACTCAGCAAAGGAAGGAAAACATCGTGAGGAAACCTGCATGCCTAAAAGGTCTCCACAACTTTCTCAAAAGTGTGCGAAGTCCGCTAATCCGCACTTTGCCAGCGTGGTGGACTTTGACTAAACCCTTCTTATTCTGAGTCAGACTCATGGTTAGTAGTGAAATTTCAATGGGTTGAAGTGATGATGATGATCTCTTTATTTTCCATATTCAATAATTAAATAAATCATTTTTGTCCAGAAAAAACATTACAATCGAATTTATAGGTATAGCGTCTGATGCCTACGATAAGTTTGAAACTCGTGTTATTAGTCTAGACTCTAGGCATTGGGGTGGTCTGTTGTATGGAGACCCCCCCATTAAATCCTCAGTCGATGAAACTTGGCAGGGTTTTAGTATTGGATGAACCAACTCTTACACAAAAATATCCAAAAAAAACACCGGAAGTTTGGCATTTATACCTAAAACTTTATGTATAAAACTGAATATTTTCTCGATTTCTTTTTAAAATAATAGTAGGTAGTATATTTATACTCAAAACCGAAGTATAAAATGAAATAACCATGGAGAACATTGATTGATTTTATTATCAAATCTAGACTGTGTTTACGCGTTGATGTACCTGCCTGCTTTAACAATTGAGTATAGCATAAAAAACCTTACTTCCTTTCTGATTTTTTGTTGGATATTTATACGTGTAACTCATGATACTTTATCATACTGTAAAGTTTCGTCGCCTGAGGAATTATTGTTGGGGTCAACTAGCTTTATTGCCTAGACTATTATAGGCAGTGCTTTCCCCTTACAATCTTCTCATACTATACTAGACAGCAAAATTGTAACTTAAACTCTCCAATAAATTCACTTGTAATACCTCGGTGTATGAGTTTCTGTGTGTGTGTTCATGTGTGTGAGAGAGAGAGAGTTGTACCAGTATCTGGTACGAACACTAATAAGCGAATTCCACAACGAACGAGTGCTATAAAAAAACTAAAAAGGGGACCTAGACGGAAACACAATTAATTGTACACTTCCTTTGACTAATAAAGCTTTCGCGAAAGTCCGTCTTTTGAACGACGTCTCAAAGTTCATTATGTTTCATATAACCTGATTAAAACGAGGCCGCGCTGAGAACTGAGACGCAATTAAACTTATTTACTAAACTCCCGATGGCCTAGTGGATGAACATGGGACTAAAGGGTAGCAGGTTTAAATTTTTATCGCATGACAAGTTAGCATCTTCCTATGATCCATTCCATACCATTTGTCTCCAACGATCTCTTTACACGAACACTAGCAGATGAAGTTTATCGCATGCCTATACAATATATTTATATTATATGCTTAAGTTGATAGTTCCTTAGTTAAGATGATTTGTTAGTTGAGATGGTGATAATAAAAAGAAAAAAAAACCCGGCTGAGTTTGTTGTGGGCTCTTCTCAGACCAGGGCGCGTTTGGAACCCTCGTAGCTTTAGTTTTAAGATACCGTAACCAATTATCACCATCATGTTTTATATGTAAGTAATTTTTAACTTCAATAAGTGTACCTACAGTGTACCTATATTGAATAAATGATATTGAGTATTGAGTATAAGGAAATATCCTTAATTATAATTATTATCAATGAAATCAAATAGATATTATAAATGTGAAACTTTGGATGGATGGTTGGATGGATGTATGTTTATATGGATGTATGGATGGATGTTTGTTACTCAATCACGCCCGAACTGCTGACCGGATCTCGTTGAAATTTGGCACTAAGATAGATTATAGTCTGGAATAACACGCTACTTTTTGTCCCAGAAAACTAAGGAGTTCCCGCGGGAACCAAAAGGCCTCAATCCACGCGGGTATTCGCTAGTACATTCATACAACCATTCAAACTTTCGCATTTATAATATTATAGTAAGATTAGTAGCAGTTCTTCTCCGTTTGGCTCAGGCCAATTTGAATTTGCGTCCGTCTATTGTTAAGGATAATATTATATACTCACGCTGTGGCTATCGTAAGAAGACAGACGGATGGATTAACAAGTCAACAAGGGAAATTAATTTAACGAATTAAAAAATACGACTGCCCTGCCATATTATTTTTAGAGTTTACCTCCATAAGGAGCGATTTGCATATATAGCCTTGGGAATCTTATTCACATTTTTTATTAAATGATATTTTTTTGTGAATCACTAAATTTTGAACTATAGTGATAAATATTTTTGGAATCTACTCATCATTTTCTAGATAATGATTATATAGTTAATCTTATTTTCGATTTTTTTTCTTTAATGCGGAATGAATTTTGGTCTTTAATGCGGGACGATGGCCACCCCAACATTTTTTCAAAAATTTTACTAGCCTATGTCACCCGGAATAAGCTAGGGATCCCAACGATACCTCATTTATCAAAATCGGTTCAGGAGTATAGAAGTTATGGTGGAATATACAAACTCACATACATCAAGACACGCGGAAGCGTGTCCAGCCAAAGTTCAAAAAAACTGGCGAGCAGCACCGTGTGTAATATTACACGAACCATTTGGAGCCACTTTTGACCCCCTCATAACTCAAAAACTATTTCACATAAACATGTCAAATTTGGCGCATATATTGAGACCCGTGAGATACTTAAGTGCTCCAAATTTCATAAGCACACCTCAAATGGCTATTTAGATATAAACGTACAAAAATCGTCATTTTTATGATCTACCTTGGTATAGATCAAAACTCTGACACGGGGCATACTACCATTGCTTAAAGCCGTATTATTTTAATATTGTTGACGTTTATGTTGTAGTGTTATAATCATTATTTTAAGGACGTCAAAGTACGTGACATTCAACTGTTATTTTGAAACAACACTGCTTTAAGCGGTGGTAGTAACTCCTTAACTATTGAAAATGACACATAATTATTATTTTAATGTAAATAATAATGAATAATAATATAGTTGCATTAAAACCTTACCTTCGTATTCATACATTTTGTGCAACGAAACGTCATTGACAGAAAAGAAGAAGAAACGAATTTGAAGTCGTCAGTTCAAGCTGTCAGTCATTGTGATTTGTATTCATTGTTTATAGTGGTTTAAGTGATATCGACTGTTTACCGTGCTTGTTTTCAATGTTTCACAAAAAACTTTTGATTTTGAACTTTTGCAATCAAAATTGATGTAGAAATGTGCTGTAGAGGTAGTCTGACCATAGATGTAATCTGTCAATGTCAGTGTAACTCTAGGTATACTATATATTTTTCTTGAGAATTCTCGTCTTTAATTATCTTGTACAATGAGTCGTACAATAGAATTACTGGTGGGTGACACACTGACCTTACACCGAATAATAAGTACCTACTAATGTAAAACGTAAACTAAACTAATAGAAAAGTCCTATTACAGTGTAAAGGATTATTTGAATGATAGCAAGGCATGGGTATGAATTGTTAGAGCGGCTGATTATGTAATGTTATATTATAAGTACATATATATAATTTCAAATATTTGTGAGATGGTGATAATAAAAAAAAGCGGAGTTTATTGCGGGATCTTCTCAGACCAGGGCACGTTTGGAACCCTCGTAGCTTTAGTTTTAAGATATCGTAGTTATTGAATAGAAGCAGGCGTTACTTTGCGGAAGTCCATGATAGTGAATGAACTAGAATCTTAATTCGCTGTAATCCGCTACAGTAGACAAATCTGTGTGGTACAGTGACTGTCTTTCACCTGCAGCATGCGACACCCACCACCCAGCAATTCGCACAGGCACAACACCACACCACACAAACACAAAGGATTGAAAACTAGGAAGGATATGAAAACTAGCCAAGCCAAAGCCTTAGTCTTCAACATTTTATACTAAGTTATAAGAAGAAATGATATTTTAAGTTGTTATAAAATATTATATGTTGTTATAAATAAATTTCAGGACTGACCATTGAACTTGGCACCCATTTAGATCTCACTTCTTTTGTCGCTGAAGTCAACAACCAAGGCATATATATCACAATTTTGAACTTGGCTCTCATTTTACATTTATGTTTTTGATGGGATACATACATACATGAACCCTGAAAACAATATACTCCTTTTTTCAGGCAGTCGTATAAAAAATAGAATAACAATACGCAATAGCGAAATCCACAGCAACAGTAAAGTATCGGAGCAATCAACGCCGGTGACACGACGGACGGGGACGCAATCTGTCATCCGACCCGATGACAGACGGACGGCGTTCTTGATTTATGAATGCATGCGGTGACATATTGCATCCTAACACTGTTTCTGGGCCATTGCGATTGCCGTAATTGGTTATAGAATATTAAATAGACGAGTTAAGTCGGGCTTCGTACGGATATCGAACTGAAATGATAGTGAATAACAAGATAAACTCAGATCTTTTTCTAATGGAATAGCTTTCACAATAATTCAGTATTTATAATAAAATGGCCGTCAAACAGAGCTGCTGCCATATGATCGATCGATGAATTTTACGGGATAAAAAGCCTGTGCTATTTCAGCCAGATCTGTTCAGCCATTGGCTCGTGATTGAGTAACATCCATACATTCATATTATCTTACTACTAATATTATAAATGCGAAAGTTTGGATGGATGTATGGATGTTTATTACTGAATCACGCCCCAACGGCTGAACGGATCTGGCTGAAATTTGGCACAGAGACAGATTATAGTCTGGAATAGCACATAGGTTACTTTAATCCCGGAAAATTAAAGAGTTCCCGCGGAAACCAAAAAAACCTCAAACCACGCAGACGTTATAGGCATTCGCTAGTAATTTACGTTTTATACGATTTTAATATATTATAGGCCAGCGCTTGGCTGCAATCAGACTTGCTTGCAAGTGGTGATGCAGCCTAAGGCGGATAGCGCTTGCTTAGAAGATGCCTATTCACTCTTGATTTGAAGGTCCTATATTAAAAGAGGAGGGGAAATCTTTATAACCCGACCCATTAGCTTACGTACAATTTAACTTTAAATACCTATGTATTCTACTTAATTAAAAACTAGCTGTGTCGTCAATGAGCCACTTCCTCAGCCTGTGCCACAGCATGATAGACATGTGCCTACCATACCGTATCGCTGATTTTCAGGAGGGGCCCGAATATTGCTGAGACGTCACAGACCATAATCCATTGGCGATAAGCATTGAATGATAGTTCTTTTACCTCAATTACAATTCTGTAGTCGCAAACGGCAAAAGCTGTGTGCTAGAATCCGCGCCCCATTAATTGGGATCCAACTTTGATCTGAGGCGATTGGCCAAATTTATAGGCGCTGGAATCATTAGCACAATTTACTCGTTACGTATTAGTAACGGTTCACGAGCTCAAACTGTTTCGCTTCATTGAATTGTCTGTGCTAATCGCTTCGATTGCTCTATAAACAGATACATTTGGCCTCATGAGCAGGACAATTTTGCATAATTTATCCCTAATAAGTGCATTAAAATTCATTACTGCTAAGTATTGAAGCTATTAGTGATTAGAATAATATTAGTGACAGCCTAGTGGTTAAGACACCCGACCACCTATACCGAGTCGTGGGATCGATCCCGGGCACGCATCTCCTACTTTGCGAAGTTATGTGCGTTTTAAGAAATTAAATATCACATGCTTCCAACGGTGGAGGAATACATCGTGAGGAAACCTCCATGCCCGAGAGTTCTTCATAATGTTCTCGAAGGTGTGTGAAGTCTGAAAATCCGCACTTGGCCAGCGTGGTGGAATATCGCCAAACCATTCTCATTTCGAGAGGAGACTCGTGCTCAGTAGGCTCGTGACTGCATCGCTCAGCCTCAAAAAAGTCAGAAGGTCATTCGTGGGAACGAGCATTCTTTTCTATAACGAAATTCCACAACCTATTTTAAACTTGCCTATACACAAATTTAAAAAATCCATTAAAAGTATGCTCTTGAAAAAAGCTCACTATACTGTTGAAGATTATGTAAATGATAGAGGAGCATGGATTTGATCACTCCAGCAATACTAAGGACAGCAGTCAGTTATGTATACATTGATATAATAATTGTAAATAAAATATTTATTTAAAAAGAGCAACCACCGAGTTTTTTGCTGGTTCTTCTGGGTAGGAATGGCATTCCGAACCAGTGGTAGATTCACTTGACGATTCAAAAGTACTTTTAAAAGTTTATTTGAATAAAAAACATTTGAATTTGAAGTAGTGGGTCGGAAATGGGTTGACACAATGAAGTATATTAAAACTGGATAATGGATATATATGGGGACTTAGGTTTTTATGATCCCGTAGTCAACAATTAACTCTTAGTTTCGCCATGTACGTCCATCCGTCCACGGCTTCGCTCAGAGACTAAAACTAGAAAGCTGTAATTTAAAATAGATATACTTAGATTTAAGTTGACAAAGTGGTAAACATATTATGCACCAATATCATTTCGGTATATTTATCTTTAAATCTTACTAATTACTTTACCGTACTGATATTATAAATGCGAAAGTTTGGATATCTGGATGTATGGATGTATGCATGTTTGTTACTCAATCACGCCCAAACGTCTGAACGGATCTGGCTGAAATTTGGCACAGAAATAGATTATACTCTGGAATAGCACATAGGCTACTTTTTATCCCGGAAAATTAAGGAGTTCCCGCGGGAACCAAAAAACCTCGATCCACGCTGTTGGAATATAGCAAAAATACTAGTCTATGATATAAAAGTCTGTAATGACACAATATAATAGTTGTCTATGGACGTAGTTCATAGTCCATTCCTTCAGTCACTCTCATACATTCTTCTCACTCACTTAAACAATCATTCACCATTCATTTGCTCTTTGCTGTAGCTTGTACAATATTTCTTTATTATTAAACAGACAGTCGTACAGTGCAGACGTCTTTTCTTTTCCCTGCGAGCTCATATACCAACACACGCAGACGAAGTCGCGGGCATTAGCTAGTTTCAAATCAGTTTGTATTTAATGTTATCAAAAGTGATACGATGCATGACCCACCAGGGTGCAAGGAGTCGAGAGTGCTTTGACCGGCAAATGCAATTAAAAGTTAACCCAAACCAAAAAGCAACACTGAAACACCCTGCAAGAGGGAGAAGTTAAATGCGAGGCTAGGTGTTGGACCATACAGTCCAAAAAGGACTATATGTTGAGCCAAAATTAGATAGATTTATGATAGTTAATATTACATCTGTCACGTTATAATAAAGCAAAGTCAAAGTACGCCTTATCTAGGCCGGGCTCGATATAAGTCTAAGCTGCTGGTCTCGGGTTAAGAATAAGATTTATTAAATTATAGAATATCTATTTTAATCTAAATTAATAACCAGTCTCTTTGATATGGAGAACACAGGGTGGTAGGACAAAACATTGACCCAGATCCCTCTGATACGGACTTTAAATTTTTTCCAGGCCAGTCCTAGTGTATAGTCCCTTCTGTCTTGTCGCATCTATATTGTCCTATCTCACTCTTACGTAAAAGAGTGTCGTCGTAAAAGATATTTTTCCTGAGCCACTAAGTCAAATTGCAATGCATGAAAATCCAGAATTTTAAGTCATGAACTAGAGGGCTATTTACACCTAGTCATATTATCATCTCTTAGTCGAGCTGCTTGATACCCAAAAGCATAGAAATACATGAGTTTTATTTATGTAGGAAATGGATTTGTACTTGTTTGCGAATAAACGTTAGCTCATACCTAATAGAATGTGTTTTTTTTTATTTTAATAAAATAACAGATCCTACAACAAACCACAATTAACAAGTTAATACAAGAAATAAGAAAAAAATTGTAGTGCCCGCTCCTAGACTTTGTAAAATTTGTAATTCATTTGTATACGTTTTTATAATAAACTCCAAGAAGACATAATGGAGATGTCTCTCAACAAGTTCAAAGTTTTTGTAAAACGTAAACTAATTGAAAAGTCTTATTATAGTGTAAAAGGTTATTTGAATGATAGGAACTATGGGTATGAATTGTTCCAGCGGCTAGTTATGTTATATTTATAAATATAATTAAGTAATTTCCTATAAGTATTTGTGAGATGGTGATAATAAAAAAAACCCGGCTGAGTTTGTTGTGAGCTCTTCTCAGACCAGTGTGCGTTTGGAACCCTCGTAGCTTTAGTTTTAAGATGCCGTAGTTAATTATCACCACCACGTATTATCCCTTGTAAATATGACGTTCAGAAGGTGTACGTTGTAGGTAGCTATTTTGAATAAAGAAGCTTTGAGTTTGAGTTTGAGTCTGTGGTAGTCTATTGGGTAAGATATAGGTTTTTACCATAGGTTCGAGGCCTGGGCGCCAAGGCTGGTCGCTCCAGGCATTAATCAAAGTTGGTATTTATCACATTCTTCAATGAGACAGGAAGTTCTTTTTGTTTTACCGAAGTATTGCAGTGGCTATCCACATGTTTGACTATGAATTACTCAAACTCAAGTCTTTTTTTATTCAAGTAGACTTCGACAAGTGCTTTCGAATCGTTGAGTAAATCTACCACTCGGTTCGGAATGCCATTCCTACCAAGAATAACCAGCAAGAAACTCGGTGGTTGCTCTTATGAAAAAAAAAGTTACAGTTACATCAATGCGTTACGAGATTCTAAGTTCGAGACGCTGGTTGGGCCGAAATAATCAACCCCCCCGATTGTGCAAGGAAATCGTAATCGTAATGGTTTGTCAAACCTGATAATTCTGTTAATTCGACCTGTTTAAGGATAGATCTACCTGCACGTTAAAAAGCGTGCATGAACAACTTAATTCTAGTAACTTAGAGTAATACTGTTTAAGCTGTCAAATGATTAGTTTTCTTAGACAATTGTACCTCAGGTACTTAAACGGTTCTGTTGTCAAGGTATCCAGTGCTGAGAGAGTTGGCGCGATTCACCCTTTCATATTTTTTTTCGGTTGAATGAACCAACACTTTTTGTCGGCACATTGTTGTAACAAAGAAACAAAACAAAGATGATCCCAAAAAACGGCACAAATAAAAACAGACGGCACCCGAGGTACCAGGACATCATACGTTTCAAGCACGTTTAACAATTCATACGCCGTCCTCTACGCCTTTGTTGAGCCACCGGCTGTTTGCTTTCAATTAGACACTACGTTTGTGCTTCAGGCCGCCTATGCTGCCTTGGTACATGCAAATGTATTAAGGATTATACTGTATGTATGTATTTGAAATTCAGATCCCCTGATTATTGAGCCCCGGGCTAAATCGATGCTAGATATAACATGATTAACAACTAGTTACTTACTGAATCTAAAGAACATACTGCACATTAGGACATATCATTCGGCTAATACTCATCTTTTTTTCTTTTTTTTCAGCGCTCAACACTGAGAATCGTCAAAATCTCTTAGCGAATATACTGTTTAACAGTGTCTCTTGCCATAGGTAGGTATATTGGTGTTTGGCATCTTGCTCCTAGAACTAGAGCTGGGAACAATCATTTGATCTCGAAATTCTAATTCAGAATGAAAAGAGTTTAGGCCATAGTCTCCTAAGCTGACCATGCATGGATTGGTAATCACACACCTTTTAGAATATAGGGAAATTCTCTCAGGCAGTCTCATCTGGTCATTAATTGTTATAAGTTACTTACAGATAAATTGAATATTGAAAGCCGATGTAAATAAGTATAAATGAATCCATTAGCAGATCCGTACCCTTACCACAGGTTTTAAAATACACCGACGATGATTTTAATCTTCGAAACGCTTTGGTGTCAGAGCAAAATGAATCTAACATACTTCGATTTAAATTCACAAATTCAATACCACAATTTTTTGTTCCGCAACGCCCCTGCTTCGACTGCCATGCCATCTACGAGTCTACATCGCTACCTCTACATGCGATTTACGAGTATATAGACGAACTTGAACTTAATGAAAGCGGCTATGGTTCATTTTACTTAATGCCAATGTGTTTCTAATACTCGTATAAGGTAATCTTCGGTGTGTTTTAAATACTGGTAGTAGGGGCCAACCGCTTAAGGGACTAACGAGAAACGTTCCCGCAATAAAACTGCAATCGCTAAGTGGTCAATAAAGTGTCGTGGAAAAGTAGCTTAGATTCTTATAGGTTTTCAATTAGGCAAGAGTGTTATTTGCGGCGTAAGAACTATAGTTTAGTCATTGATACCTCCTTTAGAATCGATTTTCATATAAAAGCCCGGGGTATGAAAATTTATGGGGAGTAAAATCAAACTCACCGTTACGTTATTAATGTTTCCATGGTAGCACTTGTTTGTTTCCATGACTATGTAATGTATTTTGATGAATATAAATTATATAACTAATTAATACAAATAAATGTACATACACAACTTAATAAATGTACAACACACAATTTTTTTTTATCACACTGGTGGTAAGTGATGATGCAGTCTAAGATGGCAGCGGGTTAACCAACTTGACGAAGAATATAATATTGTTTTAAGATAGTTCCCAGGCATTGAAAATATAGAAAATATTATTTTACTTGATGATGACCGCGACGTTGTCCCCGAAAATAAAGGAGTTTATTTATATAAACAAACACACTATCGAATTTATAATATTTTTATGTTAAATAGATTGATAGAATACGAAATCAATCCATACTTTCTGAATGAGCTAATAGGTATTATTAAATCATAATTAATAACATAAATTCGACAGTGCATTGGTCTATCCTTCAGTCACGCCGCAACGGAGCAACGAATCGACGTTATTTTGCACGATATGCATGGGTAATGGGTATAGTCGAGTGTTAGAATTATTATTGTTTGTCATTATATCTCATGAAACAGGAAGTATCATAATATCAGTCAATTTGACTTGTTTCATGTCATTCGATTTAATCTGCGGATACCGGCGCCATATTGAAAATAATTCTTATAAATACGAGTGTTTTGACATGGACATGTTTTTGGTAATTCAGTCTCCTGCGACTATTGAATACTTTTGTGTTTATATTGCAATTTGGTTTAGAGCTTAACGACAGCAATCGTGGCCAGACTAATTGAATATTGTCTTTGAGTTTAGCTATCTTTTATATTATTACATTAAATCTCTCGTGGAACCGGTACACGTTGTGACCATTCGCCCGTGCAAGTTCCAAATGAGAGTACAAACATATTTAAAGTGTTTATTAGAGACATGCTAGTTTTTATTATTTATTAAGTTCTGTAATTATTCTGTATAATATGATTTGTATTACTATTGATATAACTATTATTGTAATTTTCTCATTCCTCACTGCATCTTGTAAAGCTACCATACTTAAACTTTGAAATGTTTTTATCTAAAAATCTTTTGTACTAACCAGTTGTTTATGTTTGTGCTATATACCTTTTGTCTATAAGTCTCTTTGTAATTTATGTATACTTTATTTTAGGCATGAATGTTGTTGGTTGGTCGAATAAAATAAAATAAAAATTATTCCGAAAAATTAAGGAGTTCCCGTGGGAATTAAAAAAAAATTATACCACGCGGGTGACATCACTGGCATCAGCTAGCTTTATTATCTATGGATGCATAATATAAACCCTCCAGCCGCAAGTTAATTAGACATCGAGTGGCACATAGCAGTGCAACTCCCCACGGACGGCTAACGACGTTCTGCCGTCATTGGCGCTAATACGCGAATACATCAAACTCGCACTAATGACCCTCCCCAGGCGAGCCCGGCTCCTCGACCAGTTAGCGCTAAATGACGTGAGCAATACCATTGCAAATTAAACAAGGCACATACTCCTATGTACCTAATAGTACATGTAGCAACACGAAATAATAACAATAAACAACATATGTTAAGTCGAGGTTATCAATGATTTTCTTAATGACAAAGTTGGTCGAGGTTATTACCACCACCACTACAGCCTATTAACGTCCCACTGCTGGGCACAGGCCTCCACTCTCATAGGAGAGAGGGAATTAGAGCTTAGACCCACCACGCTGCTCCAATGCGGGTTGGCGGGCTTTAACGACTATTATCATGTTAGTGATAATAACCGGGACCGATGGCTTAACGTGCTCTCCGAGGCACGAGGGTGAAACACCGCCAACTTCCAACTCCAGGCTGGCACTAAGAATTTCTTAATTGAAAAACCCAATACCTAACAGTTTTTATGCCCGACCGGGAATCGAACCCAGGAAGTCGCGGGCATTCGCTAGTAGTACATGTAGCAACACGAAATAATAACAATAAACAACATATGTTAAGTCGAGGTTATCGATGATTTTCTTAATGACAAAGATGCATGGAAGCAACCGGCCTCGCATCCAGTAGCCTACAAGTCAGTGTAATACTTGTAACGTAACATATGTGTTTCATTGTTTACTTATTGTAAGATTTTTCTGTTTAAGAAAAGAGCAACTGCTGAATTTCTTGCTTTTCTCGGTAGAATCAGTTTCCGAAGGGTGATAGAGTATTGACTCTTGACGTATCGTAAGTGACACAAGTTGCCCTACGTGAAATAAATAAATCATTTATCATTTATAGGGATGATCATCATCATTTAGTCCAACCTAGTTCCCATTCGTCCAAACGTCATCCTAAGCAGAAGTCCATGCCTCACGGGAAGCGCCCTTTAAGTCTACGATCCCTAGGGCTCATTACTCGTCGACGCCTAGCATCCCTACCCCCCAACCCCCCCCGTGACGCTACAGCGGTCAGTAGGGCCTACGCAGCATATTCAATCCGAAAAAAAACATCATTCAACTAATAACCAGCTATTGACGCACATCACCCTCTCGGAATGCGAATGGTTTGGCCATAGTCCACCACGCTGGCCAAGTGTGGAGTAACAGGCTTCACACACCTTCGAGAACCTTATGAAGAACTTTCGAGCATGCAGGTTTTCTCGAGATGTTTTTCCTTCGCCGCTTACATTCAATAATACACTTTTAACAGCTAAAATCATTCGAAACCAACCATAGTCGCTGATGAAGCAATAATTATTTACCCCACGTGTAGTTGTATCACTTTTTTTTTTTTTTATAAAACCTCTTGGTCTACGAGGGGCACTGATTCGTCCGACATGATGGTCGGAGACCTTTTTTACTTTTAATTAATTACGCCTACTTTTTTAGTTATTTATTTTTATTTATTTATGTTCATTACACTTAAAGCTTTTGTTTATGTGCTTTGTGCAGTATTTTATTATTTATTGCCTTATTTACTGGTTAATTATACTTGTAATTTGTTAATTATTTGTGTTCTTTTTTTGCAAAATTTTTATTATGTATAAAATTATTAAGTTGTTACATTTACTGATTTTTAATTGTGCCCTTACACTTAGTTTTTACATTTAGTTAATTAGTTTAGCTGTATCACTTACGGATGTGTAGGTGCTCACAGACTTGCTCCAGGTCATTCATTGGTGTGATCCTATCATGTGTCTTGAGCAGCGAGCTACTATACGGGTCATTGGACGTGAATTGTCTCGACTGACGGCCTCCGGACGCATATTATCAATTCAGACTTGCGTAGACATACCCTGCACTGATATGTTAATCTGTCTGTAAATATCTACAAGTTTTCCTGCGTGCATTAAGATCTAAAACGCTTAAGCAAGGTATGTATTACGTTTCAGAGTTATCAAAACATCGAATTCAACAAAAAGAGTATAACGACTTTCTTATAATAAAATTTATTTCCTTACCTCAAGTTTAATACATTCGCACCATGGCACTTGTTAAAGTGATATTTACAAAAAAATACTAAAAGAGATTTTCTACGTCTATCTTGTCTAGTTGTCACATTTGCCACCTACTGAAAAAGTTCAAAAATCTCATAGATTTAGGATTGTAGACTTTATGAAAGGCAGCGGAGACCAATCATGAAAAATCTATGATCTATGCCTCATCAAACCACCTAATCAGTTCGCGCGCGAGTTGAACGCAGAGTAAATGTATGTGTCACTCTGCACTCAACGCGCGCGAACTATAGATGGGTCCAAGCAAATATCAACCTTAAGGTGGTAAACATTTTCTCACCGCGAATGTACATATGCTCTGTAACCACAACTGACATATACTCGTAGTTTCTTAGTGCAGTGGAAAAACGGACGCTTGGTTTTGCTCCAAGGTTATTTCAATATAGAATAGACATAAAATAGTCTCTACAAAACTGGTGCCAAATTCCACTCCCTAGAGAGAGTGTTACATTCGACATCAGCCACATTTCCACCCGGTGTTTCCCGGGCGAAAAATTTTCGAACTCCCTCAACTTTAGTGCACGTGTTCGCACATCAAATTGGATATCACCCGGGGGCACATTTGAGGGACCGACACGGAATGGGCGTGGCTTCAAACTGTCCAGGTAACTTAGTGTACTACGTGATTAAGATAAAACCTCCTCTTTGACTGCCTCGTTGGTCTATTGTTTAGCATGTTCTACTGCGGCTGACAAGGTAACGGGTTCAAGTCCCGTCCCGTAGTTAAGTATTGGGTTTTTCTGACTAATAATCCTCAGTACTAGCACATAATAGGTAATAGTAACTAGCCCGGAAAAACGAATTTGGCGGTGAGTCACTCCCTCTCGGAATGAGAAGGGGTGAGGTCCATCGCGCTGGCCTAGTGTGGATTGGCAGACTTCACACAACTTACCTCACGAAGTTTTTCTTAAACGTATGAAGCAAATGATATATTATTAAAATTCCCCCAAAAAGTTCAAACTTCTGCGCGCATAATATTTTTTTTATAATAAAAATTAATGCGTAACATACGCTTACGCTAATGTTCCATTGTTAAAGCGAAACTTTTGCTAATGTTTACAATTGGTGTTTCCCAACTCAAAAAAAAGTATCAAAAGTTTCGCACTCGGATAACTCGATTTTATTGTCTGGATATGGTACATTTAATTGTCTATTTTCTACTATAAATTAATCAAGAAGTTTAACTCTTGGTACATTTATAGCCTACTAGATGATGCCCGTCACTTCTTCCGCGTTTATAAAGGTTTTTTTTGTTCCTTTTTATCACAGAAAATGAAGTTCCCCCGGAAATTAACTATAATAAGTAAAAATACTTAACTTAAAAATACTTATTATTAGCTTTAAGTAAAAATCAATTGCCACATACATTATTGTAGAGCATCACTTGAGGACGGATTGACCGATTTCAGCATCGTTGTGTTCGTAGTTCGTACATATTGTCAGAACAAAGTTTGCATGATTTTTTTTTATACGACTGCCTGAAAATGGGGGTATATTGTTTTCAGGGTTCATGTATGTATGTATGTATGTGAGTTTGTATATTCCACCATAATTTCTATACGCCTCAACCGATTTTGATAAATGAGGTATTGTTAGAATCCCTAGCTTATTCCGAGTGACATAGGCTACTAAAATTTAAAAAAAATTGATGGGGTGACCATGGTCCCGCATAAAAGACTAAAGTTGAAAAAAAATTCGAAAATTAGATTAATTATATAATCATCATCTAGAAAATGATGATTAGATTCCAAAAATATATAACATTATAGTTCAATATCCAGTGGTTCACAAAAAAATATCATTTAATAGAAATAACAACTTTTTAAAGAAAAATTTGAAAATAAGATTATTTTATGGAGATGGGTCGTATCCCGTGAAAGAACATCGGCTACTTAAACTGTGCGGACGAAGTCGAGGGTATCATCCAATTAGATATAAAAATGCATGGATAATACCTAGTTTTCACCTGTGACGCCATAAATACTACTACTTGACTTAATACTACTACTAAAAGCGGTATATAGGTGCTATTGAATAGAAGCAGGCGTTACTTTGCAGAAGTCTATGATAGTGAATGAACTAGAAGTTTAATTCGCTATAATCCGCTACAGTAGATAAATCTGTGTGGTACAGTGCGTGTCTTTCACCTGCAACATGCGACACCCACCACCCAGCAATTCGCACAGGCACAACACCACACCACACAAATCCTCCAAATCACTCTCAACGTACGTTTCACTCCGACACCGGAGCATCTTCAGGAGATGTTGAGATGTGAAGCTTCACAATCGTGCATTGTCGAGTCAACATCTCCTGAAGATGCTCCGGTGTCGGAGTGAAACGTACGTTGAGAGTGATTTGGAGGATTTGTGTGGTGTGGTGTTGTGCCTGTGCGAATTGCTGGGTGGTGGGTGTCGCATGCTGCAGGTGAAAGACAGTCACTGTACCACACAGATTTGTCTACTGTAGCGGATTATAGCGAATTAAACTTCTAGTTCATTCAGTATATAGGTGCATTAAACACAAACAATGAGCGTCCAAAGTCCGAAAGCAGGTAGTCTGCACTTGCAGATACAGCATCCCGCGAGCCCATCCATCTTGACACCGTAGACTACTTGATTAATTCATTGCTATACACATTATCCAAAGGTTTGTGCTACACACCATGCTATAGATTAACTTGTAAATTTTTCCGATTTTTATAACATACTAGCTAATGCCCGCGACTTCGTCCGCGTGGATCAAGGTTTTTTGGTTCCCGAGGGAACTCCTTAATTTTCCGGGATAAAAAGTAGCCTATGTGCTATCCCAAACTATAATCTATCTCTGTGCCAAATTTCAGGCAGATCCGTTCAGTCGTTGGGGCGTGATTGAGTAACAAACATCCATACATCCATCCAAACTTTCACATTTATAATATTAGTAGGAAGTTTAGCTCCCTTGAAAAACATACGCGTCGGTTAAAAATCAAAGATATTAAAAAAACATTTATTATTCCGTACTTTTGTCTAATTCATCTGCATTCTGCACTTATTAGCTATTATAATTTTAGAACATGTCACCACATTGAATCGTCCTGTCTTTTCTTAGTTAAATTTTTTAACATTTAAGTGCACAATATAATTTCAACAACTTTAGAAATTAACGAGTGTTTTTATCAATTATAATAAATTAAAATAAGGATGCCATTTTTATTGTAATGCATAATGTATATATTATGCGTCGATTTATCCATTCAAGCTTTATTAATTTTTATACGACTGCCTGAAAAAAGGTGTATATTGTTTTCAGGGTTCCTGTATGTATGTATGTGAGTTTGTATATTCCTCCATAACTTCTATACGCCTGAACTGATTTTGATAAATGAAGTATCGTTAGAATCCCTAGCTTATTCCAGGTGGCATAGGCTACTAAAATTTAAAAAAAAATTGAGGGACTGACCATGGTCCCGCATTAAAACTAAAGTTGAAAACAAAATCGAAAATAAGATAAACTATATAATCATCATCTAGAAAATGATGAGTAGATTACAAAAATATATAACACTATAGTTCAATATCCAGTGATTCACAAAAAAAATATAATTTATTGTTTTTAACATTTTGATTCGTTTTTTGGCAGGGCAGTCGTGTTTTTAATTTTTATAATCATTGCTTGTATAAGAATACATCTGCTAATTTATAGCTACGCTTTTCTATACCACTGGTTAACGCGGCTTAGCAAATTTAACCGCCTTATTGTTTCCCCCGAATTTGATTTATCATTTTAGTTGTTGACAAGACTGGAGCAAACCAGAGGCCATTTTGATCCCCCGAATTATTAATAACTATTCCGAGATAATCCCGTTTGGAAATACACGGATCGTTAACGAAGCCATAACGACTGTCCTGCAGAAATTTATTCGTCAAAACTCTTGCTTTATCATCCTGAAATTATTAATAAGTAACTCACAAAGCTTCTTTGGGTTATTTTTCTGCCATTATAGGGGAACTTTTGTGTTTTCAGGGATATAATGTACCTATTCTCCTGGTTGCAATATTTATACCAAATATCTATAATACTACACCAAGATGGCTCACCTTTTGAGCTCTGAAAAAATATAGACGGCGGACAGTCACACAGTCGCATTTTAAATTTTTGTATTAATATTAGTGCGGGTAGGTGGGTTTATTTCTTATTTCAATTTATCAATCTGAAAAATCTAGGTAAATTTGACCTACCTGTCGGCATTGGTATGGTGGCATCTTTGAAAATTATTTCCTGGTGGTTTACGTAATAGGTACACGTAATAACTAAAGGAAATAGGTCCAGTCATTACAGCTGTAAGTTAATATTATTTATAGGACAATCAATATCTATCTCAATTATTATCTTAGAAACTATAAACTGATATCAAAGATTTAATAATACCTATAACCTCAGTCAAACAGTATAGATTTATTTCGTTTCTATATCAATTTGTATGTAAAAATGTTGTAAAGTATGGAGTTTTTAAGTTTGTAACTCTCCAACTCATTTAGGTCTCGCTCAAATCATCAGATTATTTGAATGTACACTTTTCACCATGTGATTAACTCACTCTACCTTAATCTGACGCGCTCTAGTATTTCTGACGATCGATATTATTTATCTAATAATCTGATCTGCTGTCCTAGACAGACCCACTAATATACAGGGCTCATATACGGTGAAGGTACTCTACAGGGTCCAAAGAATCCCCCTTTATATTAATCTGCCTTCCATTCGATTAAGATCATAATAGCAATGGCGTCCCTCCACCAGCCCTCTGGGAGGTCGTTAATCATTGTCAGGGGCTCAGATGCAGCGGTGTCCGTCTGCTCTAACGGCTAACCCTTTTTTTGGATGAGTTAACTTAATTAATTTGTTTGGCAGTAAGATAACATGTAACGGTTAAGGTAACAAAAATATTTTTTATGCTCATCATCAATTTGGATTCTGCCAAAAATTTGTTTTTGGTACAAACTTCAGAAGCCGCAGTTCCTTACAAAAAATCAGTTTATAAAGTGATTAGGAGTTCTTCGGGGTAAGGGATTAATTGTAATCTTCTTGGAAATTAATTATGTTACTATTATACTGCTTTCAAAGATGAAATGAAATCAAGTTGAATTTATTATGATTTATGAATAAAAGAAAAGTTTCGGTATCCAAGTAGGTAAGTCTCATGTGAACTATAACATCATAACCTTTCGTCTTCACTTTGGGCACATGAATGAGTTTTACTCACTTTATACTTCAACAGTTGATCATGATTCAACGCCCAGTCCAAATCCTTGAACCAAAAAAAATTGAAATTTTCCCTCTCTCTCTTATCAACCGATTGTCGGCCCGGCTCTGAGCTCGAGTCTCCTCTCGGAATGAGAAAGGTTTGGCCATAGTCCACCACGCTGGCTAGTGGATTGGAAGACTTCACACACCTAGAACATTGTGATGGATTCTCGGGCGTGCAGGTTTCCTAACGATGTTTTCCTTCACCGTTTGAAGCAAGTGATATTTAATTTCTTAAAACACACAAATTCGAAAAGTCGGAGGTATATACCAGGGGATCGAACCCGCCCCCCCGTACAGTAGTTCAGGTGTGTTAACCACTAGGCTTCAAAATTGGCTAGTATGTGAGGTATTGTAAAATCTGTCAGAAAGATGAATCGCACTAACTTTGCTTGGAATGCTGAGTCTATAGATTACCTACATTATATTACAGTAAAAATAATAACGCCTCAAGCTGTTGCCAGGAAATTAAATTAAATTCACAAAGCGTAAGCTTAATTAATTAATTACGAGTGATTTACATACGTAGAAGATTCGCTACCCGTTATTATAAGACATCGCGTTCTTCCTAGTAATGAAATCTCAGCACTGACAGTGCTACAGAATGTAAAGGGAATTATTTATGAAAATGTTGGAATAATTAATATCAGACTAGAGTGAAAACATATTAGGGACCGGAAAAGAGAAAATATTCGTCATCGTTTAGTATACCGCCGCTTTTTTTTTTTTTTTTTTTTTTTACCGCGACTTTTTGCTGTCAAACAAAACTTTTTGTACGTACTGTGTTAAGTACGCGCGCCAGTTAAATGCAGTCGGGTCCTGAGGTGACACATACATAAGTTCTGTACCTCCTACTATCATACCCAGATTCAATTATGGTTTTTATAATTTAGCATGATTATTTTGGTAGATGCCGTTTGCATAGTACTGCTTCAGTCTGTCTCACTCTTGTCAAAGCACTATTTATAATTAACTATAATTAACCCTAATTATACCACTATCTTCTATAAAAGATCTTTCACAGCAGAAGCTACTCGTCTTTGGAACTCCCTTCCTGAACAAATTAGGGAAAGTCAGTCAGTACATATTTTTAAATTCAGAGTTAAACAACATTTTCTTTCAATGTTTATAGTATGTATTATATAGTATATACAAATTATATTTTACTATAGATTAGGTAATTTATTAATTTTGTATTTATATGTTTCTGTATTGTATATATGTATTTAGTTTTTGTGTAAGTAGTATGTAGTTTCTTATTTTATTATATAAATAATAGTACATCAATTATTATTTTTTATTTATTTATTTTTTTAAATTCCAATAAAATATTTTATTTTTGTACCTATACCACTTAACAATTTCACCTTACTCACTTTCAAGGAAGGCTGGAAGAGATTTCTTTTTAGAGATAAGCTTTACCTTTGTCCACTTTTTTAAAATTAGTTTTAAAGACAATATTTTGTACAAAAATAATAAAAATAAAATAAATAAAATAAAACTATTGATAAACACCTCTCCTTTGTCAAAATTTTTATCTTAAATTAGACAAACCTACTTTTATTATCCTTATAAATCATCTGGATCGGGTTGTACGGTTAAGCTTCATAGAAAGCTTTGCATCAGAATAAATAGATAATTATTTATTTTTTAATAATACATATTAATATACATAGTCAGCGAGTCGGTTTGGAAAATGTTAATGTATTTTAATTGATCTCTTAATAAATCTGCAGTATGTGAGAAGTTTTAAACATCCAACTTTTAGATTAGATACGGATGTAAAATATGATATACCTATTTTGGTTTTTCAAGCGGCAGATCCTTTAACTTCAGGTCCTATGCACTTAAGCCGTCGCTCAGAATAGTGATTCTGATTAAGATTTTAATTATTAGGCTTTCTACAAATCAAACGCCATCCGGTGAGAGTAAAAACACGCTCGGAATTTTTCTTCTAAATGCGTCGTTTTCCACACATACTATGATGTAGCTCCCTAATTTATGTCACATTCAATTAATGCTATGCAACTTTTAGGTGTTGAGCTTTGTTTTTGTAAACTATATCCATTTGTGGCTTTAAATATGTGGCTTTTAAAAGTTATAGCTAAAGTCAAGAACACCTGAAGTTAAATAGCCCCCGGAACCGAAGCGTATTCGATTTTCACCGCAAGCGATTTCCAACTAAAGCTATTAAAACACCATCTCCATCACTTAGAGGGCCACCAATCACTTAAAAGCTAGCCCTCAACCACCAGCTGTGTATCAGCATTATTCAAATGTATGCAGTCCTCCGCGATACCCTATCTAATCCAACCTGTAAAAGTCAGGTGAAATTCAATATTCCCCAAAACAATATCGCAACACCTGCGTGGCTGATTTCCATTTCATCCCCTCGCCGGATTCCTGTATAAATTTTCAATTTAGACACCTTACAATGGACCCTTGTCCATTACTCCCACTATCATATAAAATTTAGCCCTTGATGGATAGGGGATTCATGTAGGCTTACCTACCTTTTAGTTCGGGTGAATTATTTCCGTGGCTGAAAGCCAAAACTGTGAAACCTTTTGAAAAATCGCTGAAACTTATACGTACAACCGAAAATCTTTCCCTTTCTTGCTTGATCCCGACTAAATCCGGTAAGGGGGTTTTTATCATCAACTGGCTAATGCCCACGACTTCGTCTGCGTGGATCGAGGTTTTTTGGTTCCCACGGGAACTCCTTCATTTTTCAGGATAAAAAGTAGCCTATATGCTGTTCCAGACTATAATCTATCTCTGTGCCAAATTTCAACCAGATCCGTTCAGCTGTTGGGGCGTGATTGAGTAACAAACATCCATACATCCATACATCCACACATCCACACATCCATACATCCACACATCCACACATCCACACATCCATACATCCATCCAAACTTTCGCATTTATAATATTAGTAAGTTAAGATGACAGTGCACGGAAAAACTACAGAATAACATCGTATTTATTTATAAAATATACTTGTTTAACGGTGAAGAATAAAGGAAAACATCGTGAATAAACTATCACACCAGAGAGCTCTCTGTTCTCAAAGGCATGTGAATCCAGCCAGTCTGCACTTGGCCAGCGTTGCCTATCATGATCTAAGTCTCTCGAGTGACTGTTATTAAAAGAGGAATAGAGAATTTTTTAATTTTACTATTCTAATAGGATCGCGGTTATATATAAAAATCTCACTTAAAACTGAAAAAGTCCCACGAACGCACTAAGCTACAAAATTCATACAATTACAGTGCAGGGGATTTCTCCAGCTAAACGAAAATTCCGACCCAACATGTACAGATTCCGGTATGACTTTAGCAGCGAAATGTTTATACACTCCCATATAATACGGCGCTGCATCTCTCCCTTGGGAGACACCATGCTCTGAGATTACTTTTGCGATGCGATTCAACTGTTTTGAAGGCAGCATTTATAAATGTGATGGTTTTGCGTAGTTAATTGACGTCGTAGATCATCAGGAAGCTGTTAATTTAATAGTTTGCATCGCAAAAGAAGCAGTAGTAACATAATTGGTAGGAATACTACTGCAATTCTACTTTGACGTCCTCCGTGGCGCAGTGTGTAGCGCTGTTGTCTTAACGTGCAGAGGTCCCGGGAATTTTTAATTTCAAACAACTTTGTACCAAACGTCCTAATTGTTTCACTGGTTGAGCATTCTCAATTTACATGGGTTTAAATTAGCCCGTAGCTGAAGCGCAAAAAACCAAACAAAAGTTCCCAAGAATTATTCACCATTCACTGAATTTGTTTTAAAAAAATGAAAAGATATTTTTCACACAGGCCACAATAAAAATCGCGGAGGATTCCGCCGCGACCTGCGGCGCTACAAAGCAAACTTTCCACTCCGGCCCGTCTGTTGCGGTCGACCGGCGGAACCTCCGAATATTTCGGAATTCTAGTGTGTGCTTTCAGTCCGCGGTTTTTGTCCAAGTTAAATAAGTGTGCGAATTTCCCCTGGGCACCGTGTGTGTTTACGCTACCTTCGGAGTTCCACGCATTAACGCTCTGTGGCGGACGGAATAATACCGTATTTATTTGAGTTCCGGATTATTTCTAGTCGAAACTCTGGCAGTTTCAAATCCTATGTTTGACCAAATGCCTTTCACGAACGTTGCCTTAGGCCTGTCCGAAGTACGTGCTGGCCGTAAAATTAAATTCATGGTAATATCGCTTAAATATCCATAAAATTAGATTCATGGTAACATGGCTAAAATATTTATAATTATGTAGTACGTAATTGTAATTTAATAATTGAGATCTACGTATTAAATCCATTAATTTAAATTAAGCCTTCGGACATCCTGTTTCCACGGAAAATGGCTCATTACAAAATCGATTCAGAAATCGGTGTACAAATACATAAAATACGCGCTCAACTGAGAACATACTCCTTTCTGGAAATCGGTAAAAAATATTAGACATTTCAACGCGGTTAATTTCCTTAATATGTCGGGCGATAAAAAGGCTGTCTCACTTTTTGCGCAAAGGATCAGCGTGGCTGTTGAGCCCGCGTAAATGTGTTATTATTACTATTTCACGCAGACAAGATATCATGTTCAGAATGGGCACTGAATAGGTAGGCCAGAAATTCATACATTTCCAAACTAATTGTAATTTTATGTTTGCTATAAAGGAAAGGAAGGTTTGCAAGTAACTTTATCATAATTATAATAATAATACTAGATTATGCCCTAAACTTCATCCGCGTGGATGTCTTCGATTCCCGTGGGAAATCCTTAATTTTCTGAAATAAAAAGTAGCATAATATGTCCTTTCCCCGGATGAAATGCAACTTACCTCTGTAAAAGATTTCATCAAAATTGATTGAAAAGACGGACTGGGAAATCGAAGCAGACAGACACACTTTCGCATTTTTAATATTAGTATGGATTATAACTGAACACTAAATGATTTACGGCTTTTTAAGAGGGAGGCAGCCATTGATCACGAGAAACGAATGGAATTCTTCGATGAGCCATTAGTAGTAATTGATTCTTAGCCTCTTGGCTTGGATTGGTTTATACTGCCATCTCAGTCGTTTATACACCGCAAGATTTTGAAAGCTCTGGAATATCGATGAAAATAATAAAAAAATTACTTATATATTTTTTTTTATTTCTTTCTCGGTCCTGGATTCAAATTCATATAGGTTTTTCTTAAAAAATACAAAAATACCTAAAATCTAATTAAATATTAAAATAACATTTCTCCGCTTTATAATAATTAAAACAACATGAAATAATAACTGAAAAGTATAGTCCCACAAACTTGTCTGACCCGGTGGCCAAAATCGGAACTGATTTTTATGCCGTATAGTTTTTGTTCTTATTTTACTTTTCATAGATGCTAGCCACGCTGTTACCGTGTCAGATAAGTTTGTCGGACCTATATACTTAATAGCTATCGTTAGGCCGCATGACATGATAATAAAATTATTTTCATGGACTTAAGTACACTCTGAACGGCAAATGCAATTAAAAGTTACCCCAGACCTTATCCTTAAGTGGACGTAGAAGTTTTATTTACGTGGGAGGTGGACAAAGTGGCATAATACTTGGGACCAGCGACGGACATGTTTACGGACAATATTGGCTTAGCATTTATAAAGAAAACAGTAACTACTTAGTAAACTTGCTTTGCCCTCCGGCTAGTGTTGACATGATCAGCAAAAATATTAAACGATAATATTATGACACTTTGGTGACCACAAAATTGGTAACAAATACATAAACTTTAGCTATAGAGAGAGGAAATTACTGAGTGAAATTTTGTTATCTTTAGACTAGATGGGAACCACTAATAATAACAAAAATAGGAGGAGGTTTAGTTTAAAGATTCCGTAATTATTATCAACATCACGGGCATATCAGATAAATTTTGTTAAATTCAACAATTATTTTTATTGACGTTTAAAACTGCACAGAGCCTCTTTAAATATATGTATAATTTTTATGTTATATCGTAAATCCATCGCAGGTACCCGAATACATCTAAGCTTACTGGTATACAGTCTTATGTCTGATCTATTGATTTTTTGGCTAAAACGGGCATTTTTTGGACTATGTCAGCATTCAAAGCACTCCTGAAGATTTCCTCCGTTTAAATCTTATCCTACTTTTTTTTATCCACTACAAGTTAGCCCTTGAGTGCGATCTCACCTGATGGTAAGTGATGATGCATCATCACTTACCATCAGGTGGTAGCGCGGTAAGATGGTAGCGCGCTAACCTGTTAGGGCCATGGCAGTTACCCCTAATCGGTTCCTACACGACATCGTACCGGAACGTCAAATCGCTTGGCGGCACGTCTTTGCCGGTAGAGTGGTAACTAGCCACAGTCGAAGCTTCCCACCAGGCCAAACCAGGGAAAATTCAGAAATCAAAAATTCCGAAATTGACCCAGCCGGGGATCGAACCCGGGACCTGTGCACGTTAAGACAGTAGCTCTCAATACTGCGCCAGGGAGGTCGTCAAAATTATAGTCTTCACTTTCACAGCTCGCTGAGAGGCTTTGATTTCGTGGTTCTTTTAGTTTAAACTTTTGATCTATCACACTAATCATACTAACACAAAATCCATTGCGTGCGGCTATTTGCGTTGCTCTTGCTACGATGACCTCCTTTCATGATTGCTTATCAATAAGAGTCAGTCTTTGTGGATCCATTTGCATGGACCAGATCAGCATAAGCATGTGGATGCATCAACACTGTGTCTAATTGAAAGCAAACAATCGGTGGAGTAACAAAGGCGTGGAGGACGGCGTATGAATACCTAAACCCGCTCAATGGACCCTACATTCGATGATTCCCTGGTACTATGGTCGTAAATATTTCAATGTCTGAAATAAATCTTTTTACCCTCTTTTAATTTTAAGGTCAGCAGCGAAAGATGCATTTTTGAATTGGTCGAGTGCTCTGTCTTACCAAATATTTTCAACTAGAGATGCCCGCGACTTCGTCCGCGTGGATTGACGCTTTATTATTACCGCCTATGTTCTTCCCGGGGATGTAAACTATCTATGTACCAAATTTCATCAAAATCGGTTGAGTAGTTTGGCCGTGAAAGCGTAGCAGATAGACAGACAGACATACACACTTTTGCATTTATAATATTAAAGTATGGATGCGAAAGTTTGGATGGATGGATGTTTATTACTCAATCACGCCAGAACGGCTGAACGGATCCGCATGAAATTTAACACCGAGATAGATAATGGTCTGGAATAGCACATAGGTTACTTTTTATCTCGGAAAGTACGGAAGTTCCCGCGACGAAGTTAAATCGACGCGGATAAAGTCGCGGGCATCAAGCTAATATTCGTATCATTAGATAATATCAAATGAAAATCTCTATTAAGGAAATAATAAAACAAATAATAAAATCCATACAAAGTTCATTCGTTCATATATTCGGGACTATGTGCGTTTTAAGGTTACATACTTAGTTATTAATAGCTTGCTTTAGCCTTTAAGGGTAAAGGAAATAATCGTGAGGAATCCTCCAAGTCTTCATATAATTTTCCAAGTTTGTGTCTAACCTAACTTAAACCCATTTCGTTTTGGGAAGATACCCGCTCTCATATTAAAAGTTCTTTGGTTGAGAATATTATAATCTAGATTCTCCATATAAGTACCACTATAAGAACGAATGTACGCGTACATCTCTGAAGTTATCTCAAAGTACTTTACTTCATTTCGACTGACACATTAATGCTATCTGAATTCTGAAAGCACGTCTAGACATCGCGGTCCAAATAGCGCATTCCGTTCTGGGTTCTAGGAAATGTACCGAAAACCGGATGATTCTGTACGGAAATACTTGTCAATATAGCGCCACCAAATATAGATGCATTAGCTGATTAGAAATCTCGTGTGATAGTAGCTGGAGCAACTTCGGAACACTTTAATTGTTCCTGTCAATAAAGTATGTTCATTTCGGATTAGATAGGTACATAATATTGGGCCACCACCACTACAGACCATTAACGTCCCATTAATGGGCACAGGCCTCCACTCTCATAGGAGAGAGGAAATAAGAGCTTAGACCCACCACGCTGCTCCAATGCGGGTTGCCGTGCTTTGACGACTATTATCGTGGTAGTTATAAGAACCAAGACCGACGGCTTAACGTGCTCTCCGAGGCACGGGATACGACACACACGGGATAATTTATATATGTAGGTACATTATATGTATAGATGTCCAAACAAGTTAGTGTCTGAATATAATATAATATTATCTTGACTTCGTCTGCGAGATTTATAATGACCATGTAGTAGCCCTGCTACGCTTTAACCTACCGCACAAGCATTCAGAGTGTAGGAAAAAAGGTAAACTATACACGTCTCTTTCTTTCTTACACTATCGAGTCGTTGCCCCTCGCGTTTTATCTTCATTCTTGTCCGTGCGCTCGCGCCGACTGCACAAGTGTTAACCATGCCGAAACGTAAGCATGAGACAAAAGAAGAACGATGGGCGAGGAAATTAAGGAAATACGAAACAAAACTTCAGGAACGTCGCCGTAATATTCGTCGCGTAGATTACTCCAGCGATGAAGATGATGTGCAAACCGAAGGTGATTAATGCCGCTTTGTATTTTCTCGTTGTATTCTTCGAGAAAATAATTTAAGTATACCTACAATCAATTTCTTCAGATATGATGTCGTGACGTGCTACCCAAAGACTGGTGCAGCTTTTGTATTTTCTCGTTGAATTCTTCGAGAAAACGAAATAATTATTCAAAATTTTTTAATCCCGTTGTATTCTTCGGGACCAGATTTTGATCGTTGCTAATTAGCCCGATCTGCAAAATTAATACGTAATTAATATTATATTCATATCTCATAATATTATTTTTTATTGTGGGTATGCAATTAAGCATACGCTACTATTTACTCGGGTTGAATTCGACACCAGATAATCATTATACTATATACTGTAGGACTCATTTCTCCTCAAAGAGGGTACTTAAAAAAAAAAAAGCAATCAAACGTGTTTGTTCCTGTAGCATTATAATTAATTTCCAGAACATCTCGAATCTGGAGACGTTGATGTTACGAATGCTGGCGATGAGTGTGTTAACCCGCCGGATCCTGTGAGTATTCACGACGGGGAATCCAACGAGCAGCTCGTCAGTAGCGAGGTCCCTACGGAAGACCCTGCGTCCAAAATTTTCGATGCAGAGTTGCTGCAAGTCCTGGGGAGCGTCGAACCAGAATTAGAAGAATTTGGTGATGACCTGCATTCCGAAATTGCGGTCAGGTTCCAAAAAATCTTAGGGAATGGTCTGACAAAGGAGGCTAAAGAGGAATTAAATAAAAAATATCCTTTTCCAAAAAACGTCCCATACTCGAAGGCTCCTACTCTAAACCCAGAGATTGAAGCGATGCTAGTGGAGACCTGTCGACTTCGAGATAAGCGTTTGCTTACTAAGCAAAATCAAATCGGCAGGGCATTGTCAGCCCTAGGAAGGGCCCTGACCGGACTTCTGAAAAAGAAACCTGATGTTCCCGAGATCGTCCGCGCACTTCACGATGCAGGAAATCTTATCGCCGATTGTCATTATGCAGAGACGGATACGCGTAGGACGGTCATCATTCCTTTAGTGGACAAATCATTAACAGATTCATTTAAGAATAGAAAAAGGGACTGTTTTTTATTTGGAGAAAGTTTAGGTGAAGTGGTCAAAAGCTCTCGAGGAATCAAAAAAACGAGTCAATTTATTCAAGCTGCTACCCCTACTACTAGCACAGGTTTAAACTGCAAAGGCCCATCGACTCGTCCGAAGCAGCAGTGGGTAGGTCAACCCTACACACATCAACGAGTCGGTGGGCAGCGGGCGACGTACTCGAGCCGAGGCCGGCGCGTAGCCGCCACGAACCTGCCATCGCAGCCTGCTCGTCGGCAACCGCTGCCACCAGCGCGGCGCCAAGCGCAGCACAGGCAACGTGCAGCCAGCGATCGTCGACAGAAGTAGCTACGCCACCTCAGGTACATGCCGGTCGTCTTAAATATTATTTACACGCATGGCGTGCTATCACAGATGACGATTATATTTTAAATACTGTATCCGGTTACTCCATTCCATTCATTACTGTACCAAAACAGTGCCCAGAAGAATATCCTAAACGTTGCTTTTCTGTACACGAATCTTTACTATTAAAAAAAGAAATAGAGCATTTGTTAAACATAAAAGCCATAAGAAAATGTAACCCAGTTAGCGGGCAATTTGTATCAGATATATTTTTAGTACCTAAAAAAGATGGTAGTATGAGATTTATTTTGAATCTTAAAAAATTAAATAAATATGTTTCTGTTGAGCATTTTAAGATGGAAGATATCAGGACCGCCATCAAATTAGTAACCGAAGGTTGTTTTATGGCTAACATTGACTTGCACGAGGCTTATTTTTTAGTTCCTATACATAGTAACCATAGAAAATACCTACGATTTTATTTCGAAGGTTTTTATGAGTTTAATGCCCTTCCATTTGGTCTATGTTCGGCACCTTATATTTTTACGAAAATTTTACAACCAGTTATAACACAATTAAGGGCACGTGGTTTCAAATCTGTTCGTTATTTAGATGATATATGTTTACTGGGATACTCCAGAGAACAATGTTTAGACAATGTAAAACATACAGTAGAATGCTTAACTAAGCTAGGTTTTGTGATTAATTACAAAAAGAGTTGTTTGGAACCAAAAACATCATGCAGTTTCCTAGGTTTCGTTATCAATTCCGAATCAATGACCTTAGAATTACCGGAACGGAAAAGAAATAGCATTTTGATTGTAATTGATAAGTTGTTGATAACAAAATGTATACGCATACGGGACTTTGCTCGTGTGCTTGGTTCTCTTACTGCTGCATGTCCTGCGGTAGCCTACGGCTGGCTGTACACTAAGTCACTCGAGAGGGCTAGATACTTAGCTCTCTTAAACAATAATGACAATTATGATAAGTTCATGGCTGTTCCCGATAATTTACGTGACGACCTATTGTGGTGGAAAAAACATATATTAACATCTGTAAAATCAATCCAGCAATATAAATATACAATGGAAATCTATACAGATGCTTCTACCACAGGATGGGGTGCTGCCTGTAATGGTGAAAAAACGGGGGGTTTTTGGACTGAATTTGAGTGCACCAATCATCACATAAATTACCTAGAATTGTTAGCCGTTTATTTTGGACTAAAATCATTCGCTAGCAAAAGAAAAAATTGTAATATCCTCATGCGAGTCGATAACACAACAGCAATTTCTTACGTCAATAAAATGGGTGGAGTTCAATACCCTCATCTTAATAAAATTTCGAATATGATCTGGAAATGGTGCGAAGAAAGGAACATATTCATTTTTGCCTCATATATTAAGTCTTCGTTAAATACCGAGGCTGATGGTGAATCGAGAAAACTCAACATTGATACGGAATGGGAATTGGCGGAGTATGCATTCTCCAAGATCATAAATACTTTTGGTCAGCCGAACATTGACCTTTTTGCCTCTCGGGTCAATGCCAAATGTAAAAAGTACATTTCATGGAAGAGAGATCCCGATGCCCATAATGTTGACGCATTTACCATAGATTGGGCCCCTTTCTTCTTCTATGCGTTTCCTCCTTTTGCTTTAATATTAAAGATATTGAATAAAATTATCGTTGATGGTGCTACGGGAATAGTGGTCGTACCACAATGGCCCTCCCAGCCATGGTATCCCCTTTTTCAGTCATTAGCTGTATCTGATATTTTAATTTTACCACCTGATAAGTACCTTCTTACATCTCCTTTCAGATCAACACACCCGCTGCATCGGCAGCTTTCCCTGGTAGCGTGTGTGTTATCCGGGAAGGCTTTCTCAAACAAGGCATCCCGATTTCAGCGTTAGATATTACGTTTTCTTCTTTATCACGGAATACTCTAACACAATACAATTCCAGCCTAAAAAAGTGGTGGACCTATTGCAATCAGAATAATTGTGATTTTTATAATGTTAGTATTAGTTCATTACTAGACTTCCTTACGGAGTGTTACCAATCAGGTTCATCCTACGGAACACTGAACAATCATAGATCAGCCATTTCTTTAATTTCGTGTACAAAAATTGGTCACAATGAAACAGTCAAGCGTTTTTTTTAAGGGCATTTTTAAAATGAATCCTGTGTTTCCTCGTTATAATGTTACATGGGATCCCAGTATTGTGTTAGACTATTTGGCAAATTTTTCAAATGACTCTCTTGGCTTAGAATTATTAAGCAGAAAACTCGTAACGCTGTTAGCTCTGGCCACTGGGCAAAGAACACAAACGTTATCACTAATCAGGGTGTCAAACATAAAAAAATACCAAGATCGCATAGTTGTTGCTATAACAGATTTAATTAAGACTTCTGGTATTGGTCGAGCTCAACCTGTAATAAATCTTCCATATTTTCATCATAAGCCATGTGTTTGCCCAGCTGCCACTTTAGAATTGTACTTGACTTCAACTTCTGGTATTAGACCTAGCAACGAAGATCGTTTAATATTGACCTGTAAAAAACCCTATAGAGCTGCATCTGCTCAGACATTAGGACGCTGGATCAAGCAGACTTTGCAGGAGAGTGGCATCGACACTTCTATGTTTAGTGCTCACAGCACAAGGCACGCGTCCACTTCGGCTGCTTTTCGTGCTGGTATAAGCGTCGATGTCATTCGAAAGACAGCCGGTTGGTCTAATCAATCCGCAGTGTTCGCCAATTTTTACAACAGGCCAATTATAAATTCAACATCTAATCTATTGAATTTATAGGATCTTAATCATAACTAGATGATTTAAAATTGATTGATTGATTGATTTAAAAACTTTATTGTTTAAATCAAGCCTCAACTCTAAGAATTAAGTTTATTTTATTTTTTATTTTTATATTACATATAAATAAAATTGTACGTTAAAAAACTATATTCGTGGTTATATTTTATTCATCCCGCAACATTGAAATTAATTTGGATCTCTAAACATCTACATGGTCATTATAAATCTCGCAGACGAAGTCAAGATAATTCAATGATCAAACGAACTTACCTGAAGTGAAGTTCGATCTTGATTATCTTGACTTCGTCGAAGAGATTTAAGTTCCCTCCCATCCCTTCTCCTTTCAGTCGCCCCACATTTCAATGTCGCGTCTAATTGCTCTAAAATAATGAAGATAAAACGCGAGGGGCAACGACTCGATAGTGTAAGAAAGAAAGAGACGTGTATAGTTTACCTTTTTTCCTACACTCTGAATGCTTGTGCGGTAGGTTAAAGCGTAGCAGGGCTACTACATGGTCATTATAAATCTCTTCGACGAAGTCAAGATAATCAAGATCGAACTTCACTTCAGGTAAGTTCGTTTGATCATTGAATTATGAGGAGGTGGCCCTTTGACCACATTTACTTTTTAAGTATGTACACAGTACATAACTACTGCATGTAATGTTTTTTTTATACTACTGATTAATTTGATGTAAACTATTGGTCAGTAAAAATTCATTGATTTATTTATTTATTTATTTTTTTAATGATTTTTAAAAATCCTTACTTATCCAGACTAATAATATAATATATTTCAAATCGAAAAGTGTACATATGTCATCATCTAGTATTGTTAAAAAATAATAATATGCTTAAAGCTCGTCTCTGTTCTATTCTCCAGCAAGTGTTCTAATGAATTCGGAATCTGCTACGAATTACTGCATTCGATAGTGGCCGCTAAATATGGGTGCATTAGCAAATTACTCCTTCATGTGCTCCAAGGAATGGATGCACACTTCACGTGGGATATAGAGACATTCTGGAAATGACAAGATCAAATTAGCTCGATAAAGAACATATTGTCTGTCATGAGAATAGTGTCTTCAACACCTGTGTCTGTGACTTTACCCGCATGTTTAAGTTTTTTATATCACCGTTTCCCGTGTTAAAAATTAATTAAGTCTTAATTACTCTTCAGTTCTTAAACTACATACTCACATGCAAATTAACCGATTCATTACTCTGTTACGGTGTGATTGTATGGGTTGGTTTTATCCTTCAATCACGAAATAGTAACCATTCGTTGTCACTAGCACAGTAAAAACAAAGAAGAAGCGGATGGATGGCGATGTTTGAAAGCCCTCTTGAAATGACAGCCAGGCTGATGGATGGATGGTGTGAAATTAGAATCTTTGTGGATCCAAATTCCCTCCGATGCAACGAATGTACCTAAATTCTAGTATTATATATTTTAAGTCTGTGTGTATATCTAAAGGTTGATTTATTAATGCATGTACTTTGTTTTGCCCTAGCAGGGCTGGAAATGCAAATAAATGAATGAATATGAATATCGCCAAGTTTAATTGTGGTAAATTCACCTTACTTTTGACGCCCTCCGTGGCGCAGTGGTGAGCGCTGTCGCGGTATATATAAGCGGTAAATCCCGAGTTCGATCGCCGTCAGAGTCAATTTATTCTGAATTTTCTCCGGTCTAGTATGGCGGGAGACTTCAGCCGTGGCCCATGGCTGTAGTTACCACCCTACCGGTGCAAAGATGTACCGCGAAGCGATTCAGCGTTCTGGATACCCCTGAAACGTTAGCCCGCTACTATATGAGACAGCATCTTCATATTATACCATCAGGTGAGATCGCAGTCAAGGCAAAATTTTAACGGAATAAATGATAAATGATTTATTTATTTCATGTAGAACAACTTGTGTCACTTATGAAACGTTAAGACTCTACCACCGGTTCAAACAACTGATTCTACTGAGAAGAACCGGCAAGAAACTCAGCAGTTGCTCGTTTCATAGAACAAAAAAGGTTACAATATGTAGACAACACAACACATACGTTACAAGTATTACACTGACTTGTGGGTCACTGGATGCGAGGCCGGTTGCTTCCATGCAACTTTGTCATTAATAAAATCATCGATAGTGTTATAACCTCGACTTAACAAATGCCGTTTAACACAGTCTGTAAATATATGTAATGACAAATCCAGAAACTTTTCGGGAAGAGTGTTAAAAAGAGAGTAAAAAATGTAAATTCTAGTATTATTGTTTTTTAAGTCCGTGTGTTAATCGTGGTAAACTCCTTTACATATGGGGCATCGAGTGGCGCGGGACGTGTTACATTTGCATTTTAGATTTAATGTCGTTTGCGAGAATTAATTTATTGCTGTCACCTACTTTGCATTTAGCAGTTTATAAGTTTACGATTAATTCAATTTTCAGACTCCGATAGATTGTTAACCGACTTTCAAAGTGCAGGAGTTTCTCAATTTGGCCCCTTTTTTTATTAAACTCAGATACAATTGGGTATTTGACAACAAGTCAAATCAACAATATTTTTTAAACGTCAGGCACCAGCTAGATAGATAGATAAATACTTTATTGCACACATGAAAGAAGAATACAAAGTATTCTATTATATCTATAGGTGTCGAGACCCTTGGTCCGTGGGGTCCTAGCGCTATAGAACTTTTTAAGGAAATAGTAAAAAGGTTAGTCGACATCACAGGAGACCGAAGAGCTGGCAGCTACCTCGGACAAAGAATTAGCCTAGCTGTTCAAAGGGGGAGCGCTGCCAGCATCTTCGGAACCTTGCCTAAAGGGACTCCTTTTAATAATATTTTTTAGTATATTATATTTTTAAGGCTTCAAATATTATTAAGTTTCCTTTAGTATTATTAATTAATCTCTAAAATAGGTATACTGATTTACCATATTTTGTAAAAGTGACTAATCCTTTCGTGAAAAATCCAAAAAAAATAGGGATTTGTCTGTGTTATCTATAACTAGGTATGCAAAGGCGGCCTTAAAACTTACTGAGCAATCTCTACCAGGCAACCTTTGGTGAGGGGATAGAACAAAATGTATAGGGTAATGTGGCACAATAGAATACACGTTATTATTAGTAGGTTAGCAAATAATATAAAACATACTAGACGTATTATTTAATAATACATTACATATTTAACAAAATAAATAAATATAGATAACAATATATATTATACATAAACATACATAAATAGTACATACGTAATGCATATGTCACCGTAAGATTGTAAAAACCGTTAGATTATAATCTAACTCGCGAAATTGTAAACTGTCGAAATATTGTCAACCGTTCAATGTTCTGAGTGTCAATTTTTGAAATATTCATTGTATTTACGTTTTCTTGTCTGTTTCTTGTAGGTTAGGTTAGGGTTCGACATAAATAATCAGGTAGTACTTAGGTTCTATCGGGTTAATATACATAACAGATTACAATTTACCGAAAAATAATGCGTTAAATTGTAATGTCTCGACAGTTTACGATTTCGGGAGTTAGATTATAATCTAACGGTTTTTAAAATCTTATGGTGACACATACATAAATTACACAGCTACTGGTAGTTGAGGGCAGATTAAATAATAATTACTTGTGATAGTCAGTGGCTAGTAATAGTCTGTAAGGCTACCTGCGACCACGCCTGTTCCGTGTCGCTCCCGGGAGAGTACTGTGTGCCCCGGGATATAGTCCTCACGCCCGAACATGTTCCACTGAAGTACGGCGAGTGAAAAACTTGCTGAGCTATCAGACAGATTACACTTTTATCTCCTACCTACCGGATGATCTGCCTCGTTGGTCTAACGGTTAGCGTAGTCGGCTGCGGATCACGAGGTCCTGGGTTCGATTCCCGGTCGGGCATAAAAATTTTTAGGTATTGGGTTTTTCAATTATGAAATTCTCAGTGCCACCCCGGAGTTGGAAGCTGGCGGTGTTTCACCCCCGTGCCTCGGAGAGCACGTTAAGCCGTCGGTCCCGGTTATTATCACTAACATGATAATAGTCGTTAAAGGCATTGGAGCAGCGTGGTGGGTGTAAGCTCCTAATTCCCTGTCTCCTATGAGAGTGGAGGCCTGTGCCCAGCAGTGGGACGTTAATAGGCTGTAGTGGAACCGGATGATGCCTGCGACTTCGTCCGCGAGGGTTTAGGATTAAGTTTTATAAAATCTAGGGGACTTATTTTCCGGGTTTAAAAAGCCGATGTTCTGAGGGTGAGTAGCCATCTCGTACGCATGATCATCAAAACGATGCATGGAATAATATTTTTCAATACACTTGCTCGAAAAATGCACTTACAGAGGCAGTAAACAGGGCTTGTAAATTAAATTTACTGCCCGCGTGCAGTAAATATTTACTGCCCTCGTGCAGTAAATTTGCAGTTTTTTTTAATGTTTGTAAGTCCACGTTACTTCTAAATAAAAAGTTTTCCTGCAAGAAGGTTCATCATGATATTGATATTGTATGCAGAAAACCAAAAAAATAATAACATTTAGATGTGAATTGATGAAATTAATTCATAAAATAAAAAATTGTATTTAATATAATTAATAAAAATTGTTTTAAGTTTCATAAATCAAAAAAGTAAAGGCTGAATAGTCCAGGTTGGGAGCTAAGAACCAGAACCTAGAGCTATGAATCTAATAAAAAAAACGCTATTACAACAACGCGCCGTAGTCTATACTAAATCTTTAATCTGTGCGCGCTATTTTTAAAATAGTCATTGAATTTTTCTTACAAATTATAAATAAATATGAGTGATAGATGTGATGTGGAATCATAAAATTAAATCAACAATTAGGTACAATTAGCCGCCAAAAATATCGAAATAAGTATTGGCGTGAAAAAACATTTTCTAGTGAGTACCTAGTGATTATCTACTCGGCTTTTATTTTCAAGTTTTCTCACAAATGTATTGAAAAATGTCGTATGACACACGGGCGTTAAGGTTTCTGACGATGGTCAGCCCTCGACTGGCGACATCGGGCTGACATTAGCCAACTCGTATGTAAAAACCTATTTACCGCTCTTATATCACAAACTACTAATATAAGTTTATATATTATGTCACCGTAAAATTGTAAGAACCGTTAGATTATAATCCAACTAGCGATATAGTAAACTGTCTAAAGATTACAATTTAACGCATTATTTTTCGGTAGATTGTAATCTGTTAGGTATATTAACCTGATAAGACCTAAGTGCCTAAGGCACTACTTGATTATTTATGTCGAACCCTAACCTAAGCTACAAGAAAGACAAGAAAACGTAAATACAATGAATATTTCAAAAACGACACTTAGAACATTGAACAGTTCACAATCTTTCGACAGTTTACAATATCGCTAGTTAGATTACAATCTAACGGTTTTTGCAATCTTACGGTGACATATACCTATAACAGAATCAAAGTGTTTTTGATATTTACTTTGCACTGAGCAAGTTCACAACAACAGACACAAAATTTTTATTAAGTTAGTTTAAATTAATATATTATTTTCAGTTAAAGAGTAAAGCAAAGTTTATTTACATTTATTTTACATTTATATTAGGTCATATTTCATTGTAAACAATTAATTTTAGTAAGTAGGCTTATGCATCACATAAAGGTTTACCTGTAAGGATAGATTTACGTTTTATTATAATAAATAAATACATAACGAAATACATAACATTAAACGGAAATAAAAGGTTGTATCAATAAATGGGGCGGCGCTCCCAAATATCCAATTCTAATGCCATAATTTTCCCCCATCAGGAATCGAACCCATGGACCTATCATTTAAGACCACCGCACAAGGTGGGTCGTTAGAAAATATCTCATCAGTGAGCTAACATTGATTGAAATGATAACTTATTTATTTATTTCACGTAGGACAACCTGTGTCACTTATAATAGGTCTAGACTCTATACCACCGGTTCAGAAAGATGATTCCATTGCAAAGAGCCGGCAAGAAACTCAGCAGCAAGACTCAGAGAAAAAGACTCCCCTAATCCCTTTGAAAAAGGAGCAAAGATATTCAAATGAAGCAAATATCAACAGTACATTTCTTTTTAGTGAGCATTTACAGAAAGGTGCACACCTAAAAAAACCTAGAGCTATCGCCACATTAAGTAAATACGTGAGGATTACTTCGCATATACGTAACGGCGAAAAGACTTGGGTTATATTGATCCCAACCAACGCTGACGATGCGAAGATAAAGCTAGCCCTGTGTCTAGAATTTCAAATTTATTAGACTTAAAAAAATCTAGCTCGACACTCAGGTCCAGGGAGGTGTCATATACCCAACTAGAGCAGCAGTTTCCAGCAAAATTATTACTACTTGCAATTCTTTTTTCTAATCTTCATTTAGAGACCTCTTCGCTTGGTCGACTACGACGCTCTGTTAAGGTCACAAATAAACTTATTAGTTTGTCTAATAGATTCTAATGCACACGTATATAAATCTATCAAATTTTTTATGGAATTTAAATCTAATTACCATAAAAGTATATTAATTCCGCCAGTGGATTTTAAAATACCAAAATAATTGAACACCTTGCGTCTCACGGCGTCATTCCAGACACATTCCTTTAAAATATGGAAGACATCCTCCTCAACGTCACATTGTAAACAGTTTGGTGTGGAGACTTACCCATTAAAATATAAGCGAATTTGTTTGATTAAATATGTCTTGAAAGAGGTCGTAAGATAGTTACAATTTCCCTTCTGTTCATGAAAGTTTGTTGAATTCAGGGTGTCTTAAAGGTTCAGCTTGTAATGTTTATGCTCTGCTCTAAGGGTGAAGGAGAATGTTGTGAGGTAACCTGCATGCCTAAAGGTTCTTCATGATGTTCTCAAAGGCGTGCGAAGTCTGCCAATCCATATTTGGCTTAGCCAGTGTGGTAGACTATGGCCAAAATCATTCTGAGAGGAAACTAATTGTGCTTAATGGTAGTCCGGTGATAGGTTGATGATGATGATGGTAATGATGCTTTTTCGTCGTCGAAATTATAAGTTTTATTGTTCTATGATCAACATAACTCAGTGCTTAGGTCATATTAAGCCAGTACGTGAGGTTAAAGCCGTGAAAAGAAAAATGCCAAAGGCTCCAAATAGGGACCACTGATCCCTCAGTAAATTACAAAATGTAGGGATCATTATACAAACTGTGAAGGACGACGCCCTGAGGGCAATAATTAAATACCCCCAATGGCTGAGGAGAAACATCGAAGGAAACCCACGAACAATTCTTAATTGGTAACTAAAGGCACGTCCAAAATACACCCGATTTCGGATCTGTTTCTATACTTCTGCTGTGAGACCTTGCTTATTGCAAATTTCATGAGTCTAGGTCAACGGGAAGTACCTACCCTCTATAGGTTTTGACTTATTGGTGAGGGTCAAAATATGCGGCATAAACTACCGTATCTTTTGATTGCGTTAACTTAAAAGCTTGATTTTTTTACAGTTCCAAGGGACTGTAGACCTAAGTATTTGTTAATAATTCCAACTTGATACCTTTACGCAATCCCGAGAAAAAGGTGGTTGACAGACAGACTGATAAAGAAGTGATCCTATAAAGGTTCCTCCTCCTCTTGAGGTTCGGAACCCTAAAATGGAGACAAATAGGGTTCTTCGGGATAGGTGGTGAATATTTTGCTCGATTTTACACCATATCTCATTCAAATTGTTACCGATTTAAAAAAATATTTTGCTGTCAGTTTGGTATCATGTATATTTTAACTGTTTCGACATTTGTGTACCTTTTCAATAGAAATTAAGGGTTGCTAAGTGCACGGTACAAAATCGGGTAACAGCCAATCAATTTCGATCAATTTAATAGCTTATTAAAGTTTAATAATTATGGTATTTTATTCAAATGTAAATAAATAACTATCTAAACCAAAACTAAATTGTCTAAAATTCAAAATCAACTACAAAATTATTAAAAGATTATTATTAAATATAATTTTATAGAATAATTATAAAATACACAGGTAAGTGCGTAAAACTGAGGCGGGTTTCAGCTCTCTAATAAAAAGTACAAGTGTACGTTAATCTTTATGAGGGCTAGCTTTGTTATATTGGCACAGTTTGTAAATAAGTTTAATTGCGTTTGAGTCGTCTCCGCCTGCCTCCCTAATCATATTACGAGACTTAACAAACTTAGCTGGAACGTTTTAGCGACAACTTTTAGCGGGATGGACCTTAATTTTAGAAAATGTCAATTTATTTTCTAGTCATTCTAACTATATGACTTCTCGGAACATCGTGCGTTTCGATGCGCGGAATAAATGATAAATGATAAATGATAAATGATTTATTTATTTCATGTAGGACAACTTGTGCCACATATGAAACGTTAAGACTCTACCACCGGTTTGGAAAGCTGATTCTACTGAGAAGAGCCGGCAAGAAACTCAGCAGTTACTCTTTTCATAGAAAAGAAAAGGTTACAATATATAGACAACACAACACATACGTTACAAGTATTACACTGACTTGTGGGTCACTGGATGCGAGGCCGGTTGCTTCCATGCAACTTTTTCATTAATTATTAGATATTAGTGTAACGGTTTTACTGAAGGTACCTGTGCAAACCTACAGTCGTAAAGTTTGAATGGGACTGTTATAGATGATGCCCGTGACTTTGTCCATATGCTGTTCGGAAAACTCCGTGGGAATTCTTTGATATTCCCGAAAAACTGTAGCCTATTCAATTCAATTTAATTTATTTATTTTGTGCATAATACAATTATCACAAAGCCCACGATACACTAAAATTACCATAATATTTAAACTTGACAGTAAACTTACGTAATAATTTGGCCGTTTATATTTTATCCTTTCCCAGGATGCAACCTATATCTGCATTAAAATTCACAGCGATCACAGTTTAAACAGCGATTCCTTACATTATATTACTATTAGTCATATTTGTATTTATAACTAGCAGAGTTGCCCGCAACTTCGTTCGCGTGAAATAAGTTTTTAAATTTCCACGGGAACTCCCTTATTTTTCGGGATAATATAAAGCCTATGACACTTACAATTAATGAGGCTTTCTATTCGTACCAGAATTTTCAAAATTTGGTTCAGTAGATCCATAGATTACTAATAAAACTAAAAACTAATTTGTAACTTGTTTGTTTGTGACGTTGGACAACGTCACAAACTCATAAACTTTACCTCTAAATATTAGTATAGATATAATATTAATATTCATTTATTTTGTATTTCAATTTCCTAAGTCTAACAATAATACATACTTATTAACATTTTCACATATTACATTATAATATGGCTAATTATATTCCACCACGCGTTTTGTATGGCCAACTTTTTGGTTTTGATGTTAAAATTGCAATGTTTTACAGAAAATAGCCAACCATAAACTAGAATTACTTTTCATGCAACGGTTTGAAATATTTATTCGTTTCAAGAAAAGGCCAAGGCCTTTGTTCTTGAAAGAAATTTTTTCACTTTTGTTCGCGAAAAAAAAGTTCGTGTAGCGTAACAGTTGGGCTTGATCTACTAGACGTTTTTCTCATATACCTATTAGCCTTCAAACCGAAGTGAAGTGAACCTGTAAGGTTCGTAATGCATACTAGCGAGATGGAGCTGTCCAAAGGAGATCCATGCTGGAAATCTACGTCAAGCAGTGGACGTGTTTTGAAACGACGGCTACGATTTTCTGTAAATGCCGTACCCCGGGTTAGCCCGCTACCATCATATACTGTATAATCTGTGTATCAATTACTGGATTATCTAAATTTTGTCCTCATTGACGCAGTGGAGAGCGGTGTAGTCTTATAGTGGGAGATCCCAGGTTCGATTCCCGGCAAGTTCAATTTGTGAATTTCCGAATTTTCTCTGGTCTGATCTGGTTGGAGGTTTCGGCCGTAGATATCTTACTAATATTATAAATGCGAAAGTTTGGATGGATGTATGGATGTCTCGATGTCTGGATGTATGGATGTATGGATGTATGGATGTTTGTTAGTCAATCACGCTCCAACGGCTGAATGGATCTGGCTGAAAGTCTGGAATAGCACATAGGCTAAAAATAAAAAACCTCGATCCACCTAGAAGTCGCGGGCATTAGCTAGTAACTAATATGTCTTTGTCGGTGAGACCGCAGTCAATGGCTACCTTGTAGTGGAATAAAATATTAATTAAAATAAGTCTTCTGTTCTGTAAGAATGCTAAACTGTAGTAACATGTATCAGAAGACAAGAACCGATCGAGAGTAGTAATTAAAACAATCCAATATGGAAGCTAGTGCCAAGAAAACACGGTACGAGTTATATTCGTTTCATGAAGTTGAAGAACGACGAGGCCAACTTATTAGGTCTCGCTGTCTAATTGATTTGTATCATTGATAAATTCAACCATAAATATTTGTTGGTTAGTCCATCAATCACGCGGCATCGGACCATTGCATAGTTCGGACATTTCCCACGTCGCATTTTCATGAATATTGTTTAAGACCTGTGACAACCGCACCCTAATTATTACACAGTTTACAGGCAAACAAACGGAAGTAGCGTTAGTACTTTTAATAATAGTTATTTGTATATGTCACCGTAAGATTGTAAAAACCGTTAGATTATAATTGCAAACAGTCGAAAGATTACAATTTAACGCATTATTTTTTGGTAAATTGTAGTCTGTTATGTATATTAACCCGATAAAACCTAATCTAACATAAATAATCATAAATTCGACATAAATAATCAGGTAGGTCCGTCAGGTATGTCAATCTGGGCGGTTACTATCAACATTTAGAAAACCATTATGATACGGGAACATCTTGTTTGAATGTGTAAGTAATCTTACTGAGAAAGCTACCATGACCGCACAAAAGTGTTATGGTTCTACTCTTGCATAAATGATGGACAGAACGAATGATACTCTAAAATTGTCTATTCCTTGCTTTAGAGTAAGCGAGATGTAGCTATATAATTTTTTTGGCGCTGTTTCGTCTGCATCACGTTTCATTTCATGCATAAAATAACAGTGTTGATACATTTTTTATTAAATATTATAACTTTACAAAGTTATTATACCTTTATGAAGTGCAATAATTAACAAAAAGTCTATTAATATTATGTAATAATTTGAAACCAAATAAAAATTGTTTGTTTGCTCTATGTTTCCTTATCGTTGTGTAAAACGAAACGGTTGTTTTAAATGTCAATTGTCAAGCAAGGCACGTAAATAAATAATAGTTTTATAACTTTTTTGAATAATATGTCGGGCCTCGAGTAAGAGCCCTCGCCCACGGCGACTTTTTGTAGCGATACAGTAGCGATGCTGTCGCGCGTCCGCATCGATATAGTCGCAAAGCGGTCGCTAGCTGTGTGCCCTCGCTCACGGTCTCAGATTCAGTCGCGATGCAAACGCGATTCAGTAACAGCACAAAAATACCTGCGATCGCTACAGTTGCAAGATGGACTCCGTTGAGGCAACATTAGTCACGTTATCTTTGGTGCTGCTTTTACGTAAGCAGCCGAAGCGTAGGCAACGAAAGCAGCGTCAATATTGGATGCACCCATTTAATAAAGAGAGATTACTTTGTGGACATCATGTAACAACGTTTAAAATACTAAAATCCTGTGATCTCAAATTCAGAAGTTGTTATAGAATGTCATATTCGACGTTTTGTGAATTGCTTTCAATTGTAAAACCAGAGTTGACACGCAGAAATACAGTGATGAGACAATGTATATCAGCTGAAGAACGACTAACAATAACTTTAAGGTAAGAAAAACCAAATTTTATGTTAATTATCTTTTAATAGTTTTTGCACATTTTTAATCACAACTTAAAAAAATAATTATTAATAATTCAATATTAATCATAAATTTCTGACTTTTTACTTTACGGCGAATATAGGTTTGTGATAATAGAATCTTGTGTAGAATCATCATTACTGTAATTATATTCATTATTATCATTATGTTGCAATGAACTACCTGCAGTATTGACATTGGCACCAGCAGGCGTTGGCGCCGAATGGTAGCTATTTATTAGTTGCGACACGCTACTTTCATTGCTTGTACGAGCAGGAGTTGTGTCGCAGCTTTGGTACCCAGACTGATATCCATAGTGACTGGTGTATGCAGACGTTTGTGCCATATTGTTATATTTGCGAAGCAAATTTATCATTTCAGCTTTCGCATCAAGTTTATATTCTTCCTTTATGGAATTAAAATGTGGAAAAAGCGAAAGTAAAAAATGTTGATCTGGATGTTGAATGGTGGGCGTGACTTTGTTTAATTTCTCAGTTAGAATTTCGTATAATTTGTTTTGTGCATCATCAACGCCATCACTTGTTTTAAGCTTCTTTGGTTTTGGAATAACAAAAGATTCCAAACAGTCTTCGGAGTCGTTTTCATCAGTAACTGTAGGTCGACTTGGCGGTCTGATTTCGGTCAAAGGTTGTAAAAATGACAATAATTTATAATAAACATATTGCTTTCTAGGTTTAGCCCCGGACCCACTGGAACAATTTTTTTCCTTTACCCGTTCTCTGTTAAAGCAATCTTTTAAACTTTTCCATTTTTTCTGAAGTTCAATAGCTGAAAAAAGATATACAAGTTTATTATTTTTATGCAATTAAAAAATTAATGCAAGTGGAGCTAGAACCACGGCCTTGGCACTCCGTATTTAGCTCGGATCATCTTGACTCGGAGAGTCAAAATGAATATCACCCTCAAATTGCCTACCTCGACAAGAATTACAGGCGTGATTAATATATTTGTAAGTACGAGTATGTATTTTTATTAATTCATTTTCTTTTTTCCTTTTTTTACAGATACTTAGCAACTGGATGTAATTTCACAGATCTTCATTTGGACTTTAAATGTGGACATACTACTGCACGTACGATTGTGAAGGAAACAGTGGAAGTAATATGGAAAAAAGTAAAAGACATCTCCATGCCAGAGCCAACAGAAGAATTACATCTAGAAACCGCTGAAGGATTTATGAAACATGCTAATTTTCCTAACTTAATTGGAGCAATAGATGGAAAACATATAAGAATTATAAAACCATGTCATACCGGCTCAGAATATTATAATTATAAACATTTTTTTTCCATCGTGTTGCTAGCAATATGTGACGCTAATTACAATTTCATAGATATAGATGTCGGATGCTATGGAAAGAGCTCAGATTCAACAATACATGACAACAGCGAGTGGGTAAAAAAGTTACGACAAGGAAATTATAATATACCTCAACCAAGACCTATATGTAACAATGGAATACCTATACCGTTTTCGTTTATTGGCGATGAAGGATTTGCTTTATCACAACACTTGCAAAGACCATACGCTGGTAAACATTTGCCACGAAATAAGAGAATATACAATTACCGCTTGACGCGCGCAAGGCGTTATATTGAATGTACGTTTGGTATATTGAGTAACAAATTTAAAATTTTCAACCGGCCTATAAACGTAAATGTAGATTTTGCTACGAATATTGTTAAAGCGTGTTGCGTATTGCACAATTTTATACGTAAGCGAGATGGGTACAAGTTTGATCACACTTTGAGTATAGTCGGATTCCAAGATCTACCTGCCAGTGATAATTTACTTTCAATTGGAAGACGAAGATCAGAACTAAGTGGTACTGAAATCCGAAACATATATACAGACTATTTCACGGGTGTAGGTTCTGTACCGTGGCAAGATTCAAAAATTTGAAATACTGTCACCTGAAATACTTTTTTTATTAATATTAATATATATTAATATTTTCATTTAATGAAATTAAATAACTTACCACAAGCATTCTTTTCTTTATTTGTTTTTTCTCCAAATTCTGAATCAAATATTTCATTTATCTCTTCCCATGCCTTTCTCTTTGCAATTTTATTCGAATACTCAGGAAGACGTGAGTCCCATATTACAGGACGGTTCTGAATTGCCATAATAAATGTTTCAGTGTCGAATGACTCCATTTTACGCTTATGACGGACAACAGCACTCTCGACCTGTCTGTGTTGCACTGATGCTCGGTTCTCCATCCACGCGCCACCCTCCCTCAGTTCTTCCCCCGATGTCGTCCGACACGGTTGCGCGTTTGCATCGATACAGTCGCGATGCAGTAGCGCGTTGCAAATGCGACTAACACGCGTTAGTAGTGATGCTGGCGTGCGTTTAGTAAACGCGCGACAGCATCGCTACTAAAAGTCGCCGTGGGCGAGGGCTCTAAGTATAATTATTGTGGCGCTACGCGCGATGATCGAACAGGATTTGTGATGCAGCAGTGTACTTAATGCAGTGCATTTAAAGTGGTTTGTGTTGGTTTGCAGCAGATGTCGAAGAAAAATAAACAATAATTATATTATTAATTATGTTCAAAATACAAACGATTTTATTGAGATAAACTTTACAAGTGCTTTTGATCGTTGATTGAATCTAACATTGGCTTGTTATGCTATTTCTTCTAAGAAGAGCCAGCAAGAAACTCGGCGATTGCTCTTTTGAAAAATAATAAATTTTAATTTAGTAACTGCAAAACTAAGCATAGCTGGAGCAAGTCAAACCCAAGTGCTTTTATCATTTACATAACCTTCAACAGTATTAATAATGATAAAAAATAATAAGCTTTTTTGATTTTCTTACTTTTATTTATATGGAAACAAGTTTGATATGAATTAAACAATCTATAATACCTAAATGTTTGTTATGAAATTGAATTGAGTATTATGTTTATTTTCAGAACAATAAATGCTGCCGTCTTGCCCAGAGTTGTTGAATAAGGGCATTCCGCTAAGGGCATATTTCGAGTGCAAACATGCAAATTCGTATAATGTGCCTCTGGCCAGTCTAGTGCTGCATCCAATATTGGAATCATTGTATTTTCTCAAGGGATATTCTTAGTCACCTGAAATTTTAAATTATAGTTTAAATCAGTTTATATGTTATGCCAAATATGACTGAATTAATTATTGTGAATTTAAAGATAACTGTTATATAATAAATATATCTATTTTTAAATATATTACTTTGCCATTTGAATTATTTTATTCTTCAATACTTTTATACTAATATTATAAATGCTAAAGTTTAGATGGATGGATGGCTGGATGTTTGTTACTCAATCGCGCTAGAACGGATCTTGATGAAATTTGAAACAGAGATAGATTATAGTCTGGAATAACACAAAGGCTACTTTTTATCCTGGAAAATTAAAGAGGTCCTGCGAGAACCAAAAAACCTTCATCCACGCGGACGAAGTCGCGGGCATGAGCTAGTTACTAATAACTGTTGTGCCCCTACTATCTTAGTCTTATCCCCTACTATCATCATCGCTTATCATCAGGTGAGATCGCAGTCATCGCAAACCTTTCGTATTCGTCGTCGTCGTCTCAACCGAGAAACGTCCACTGCTGGACTGCTGTCTCCTGCATGGATCTCCACAGGGCACGGTGTTGTGCCGCTTGCTTCCAGCGGTTCCCAGCTACACACTTGAGATCGTCTGTCCACCTAGTGGGGCGCTTTCTATCGTGAGGCCGCCATTCAAGCACCTTGCGAACCAAACGTCCGTCGGTTCTTCGAAATTGGTATTAAATTAGGTATCTGGAAGCTCCTCATTTCTGATTTGAGCATGTAGCTCAAATACTCCAAGCATACTCCCCTTCACCCAGGGGTGCCTGATTTTTCAATTTAATACCATTTGGAAAATTAAATATCTCACTTTCATAAAATTATATCTCATTAACTTAGTTTAATCCAGTACAATATTCATTTGGAAAACCTCACAATTTCCTATTTATTTGTTTATAAAGTCAATTCGTTGTTGATCCGTCGCAAGAAAGTAACTTTTTTATGATTGCTAAATTTGACGTAAATCCGACGTAAAACAATAATGCTAACTCTCAAAAAACACTTGATGGTACGAATTGAGTGAATGATTTGCTTAATGACGTCTCAAAATTGCTTAGGAAACAATGTTTTAATAAGCTTACTTTTGGGCACGTCATGGTAGGTTTTGGCGAAACAATATCAAAATAATAGTGCTTTAAGCAGTGGCAGTAACCAACCAGGTAGGTCAGGTAGCGCACTACCTGATTATTTATGTCGACACTAACCTAACCGACAAGAAACAGACAAGAAAACGTAAATAAATAAATAAATAAATAAATAAAAGTTTATTGACCAGCACTACAATACTTAGCAATACTTAACTAAACTTATACAGATACAAATTAAACTTAAATTATTAAACGTGCGGTCAATGGGTAAATAGTAATAATAATAATAATAAATAAATAAATAAATAAATAATAATAATGGTAAATACAATGTTACATATTTCAAAAAATGACACTCAGAACATTGAACGGTCGGTTCACAATCTGTCGACAGTTCGACAGTTTACAATTTCTCAATTTCTATCTAACGGATTTTACAATCTTACGGTGATATATACGTAGATTTTCTGCACTGTAAGATAGCTAAACTATAGCCAAACTATAGCAATATGTACCAGGAGACAAGAACCGACTGAGAGTAGTAAATAAAGCAATCCAATAAGGGAGCCAGTGCCAATAAAGCACTGGGGCAGATTCGAGGACACCGTGCGGCTCGAGTTATACTCGTGTTATGAAGAAAGTTGAAGAGCAACGAGATTAATTTATTACGTTTCGCAGCCTGATTGATATGTTACAATGATGCTTCATGAAATTATAGATTTTTTTTTATCCTCTACAAGTTAGCCCTTGACTGCGATCTCACCGATGGTAAGTGAAGATGCAGTCTAAAATGGTAGCAGGCTAACCTGTAAGGGGCATGGCAGTTATATTTAACCCAAACCCCTATTCGGTTTCTACACGACATCGTACCCGAACGCTAGATCGCTTGGCGGTGCGTCTTTGCCGGTAGGGTGGTAACTAGCCACGGCCGAAGCCTCCCACCAGGCCAGAGCAGGGAAAATTCAGAAATTAAATTCCCAAATTGACCCTGCCGGGGATCGAACCCAGAACCTCCGCATGTTAAGACAACAGCGCTGCACACTGCGCCAGTCTTAGAAAGCCGTTGTCATCATCATCCTGTCCATTCACTACTAAGCATGAGTCTCTTCTCGGAATGGGAAGGGTTCAGCCATAGTCCACCACTCTGGCCAAGTACAGACCTTCGATAACATTTTGAAGGACTCTGTTTCCTCACGATGTTTTCCTTCACCGTTATGAAGCGACGTTTAATTTCTTAAAGCGCGCATAGCTTTAAAAACCCGAATGGTCGGATGTCTAAACCACTGAGCTACCACCGTTTCGTATTTGTCTCCATATCGAAAGCTTCTAGACTTTCTATCTATACTATCTATTCTAATATTATAAATGCGAAAGTTTGGATGAATGGATGGATAGATGGATGCTTGTTACTCAATCTCGCCAGAACAGAACTGATCTGGATGTGGCACAGAGAAAGATAAGGCTATACATTTTATCCAGGATAATTATAGTTCCTCGGAAACCAAACGGCATTTTTTTTCATTCCCTACGAGTAAGTCCTTGACTGCAATCTCACCTGGTGGTAAGTGGTGATGGTAAGATGGCAATTATATGTATTACTAGCTGATATAGCTGACTACGTCCGCGTGGATTGAGTCTTTTTTGCTCCGGCGGGAAATTCTTCGTTTTCCGGGACAAAAAGTAGCCTATGTATTATTCCAGACTATAATCTATTTCTGTGCCAAATTTCATCCAGATCCTTCAGCCGTTTGGGCGTGATTGAGTAACAAACATCCATCCTCACATCCATACATCCATCCAAACTTTCGCATTTATAATAGATAGATATAGATTAAACCCCTAATCGGTTTCTATTTGGCATCGCACCGGTGAAAGTCATCGTCGGTTGGGTGGTAGCTAGCCATGGCCGAAGCCTCACACCAGTACAAACCAGAGACGTTTATAAATTCCCAAATCTTCTTATATATATAAAAATCAATTGCTGTTCGTTTGTCTCGCTAAAACTTGAGAACGGCTGGGCCGATTTGCTGATTTTGGTTTTGAAATGTTTGTCGTAGTCCAGGGAAGATTTAAACAGTGAGAAAATATGGAAGAATTGCGAGGAAGATAGGGAAGGACAACGTCTGCCGGGCCCACTAGTCATATCATAATATTCTCACATCCATGTTGGTACAAATGATCGTGAGAATTCCCTGCGTCGTGCCTATTAATTTCCGTTTGAAGGGCTTCGTGCCCTATCTCGCCTCATTTAGCTTACCCAGGTCACCTGGATAGCACTTGTGCCTAGATAAGATAGAAGTTTTAGTTAAGAGCACTTTTTGAGGTGACCTAACTTTAGTCCTCGATGGAACTTCAGCTTTTATTAACATAAAAGTTTTCAATTAACATTTTTAATTGAAGTTTTTCATAAGAACGCATAAGAATTTTTTCTGACAGACATAAAGTCTAACTGCCGCACTCAGAGTCGCTTAGTCATTATTTAAGGAACTCTATAGATTTAAATACAAAATCTATTACTAAACACGATGATGATGATGATTATTTTTGATTATGAGGATGATTTTGTATTGAAATCTATACGAAGGAGTTCCCTATGTAATGATTAAGCGACACAGCAAACTCAAACTCAATTTTTTTTATCCGATTGTGGAACGCACAGGGTTATGTGTTAATCAGTCTATATATGTATATGTTTGTGTGTTCCTTGCAGGACAGCTACAGCCTAATCGCTTGGACCGATTTTGATGATTTTTGCACCAGTATATGATGCCAAATTTGAGAAAAAACAAAATGGCTTCCACTCGAAGCCATATTATAATTAATTCAAAAATAAAAGTCGATAGACTATGGCAAGTGGGATCGTTGAATAGGTCTTTTAAATTCAAAGTTATGTTTCTTCGACCACTTTCTGAATGATCATTTAGGATTTACGAGGTATCAAATGTTGTATTCCTTTGTGTCGCAACACAGACAAAACGGCTGAACCGCTTTTGATAATAATTGCACCACTAGATTTGTTTTATCAGTCAGTCATCTTTTCCTTTTATATTTAAATATTTAGATTTGATTTTAGCATTTTCATTGTTCAGAAATCTATTATGTAATTTACCTAAAATTCTGCACTTTTACGTATGGAAGCCGACAATTTTGAGATTTTCTAGGATATGCTATATCGTTTCCGTAGTGGTAACAGATGGAATTAACAACAGACAATTTCTTTTTTAAATATGCTCATATTATATGCTCATTAATGCCTTCACGGAAGTGCCGACATAAAAATATGTACAAAGTTCTTACTCAGTTAGATGAACGATGTGTGAACGTATGGGTAATAAGAACCTAACAAACCGATTACTATGTATTAAAGAATAAGAAGATGGGTCAGTCCTGTGTATTCGTAAGCTGTTTAAGCCAAAAAGTTTGAAATGAAAAAGTAATTTAAAAAAATGTATAAAACAAGATGTAATTTTTTTATTGATGACATATTATTTTGCTTTATTATTTTTTACATTATTTCACTAAAACTATCATACTATTTAAATTGATAATAATGAAATTATATCTTGTTTTATACATTTTGGTATTCAAGCTGTCGGGTATTTTGCTTTTCCTTTATTAATTACTTTTCTTTTATTCATGTAGACAAGTGCTTCTAAATCGTAGAGTGAATCTGGTTGGACAAGCCGCAGTTAGACTTGTCTGCCAGAAGAAGAAGCCACACTCAATATTAGGATTACTTAAGGAACTCTTTAGTCTCTTTAGAACTTCTAATTAGACGCATTAAGGCCCAGTTGCACAAGGACTCTTAAATTGATTTAGTTAATATTTTAATGTTGTTGTTTTTGCCAACTACAATATACATTTGCCAAAAAGGGAGAGCATTAAAAAATTTAACTAAATCAGTTTAAATATCATTGTGCAAGCGGTCCTAAGTCATAGTAGTATAATTCTTTATAGCATCCATAACACAATTACAAAATTAAACATACAAAACAAATACTGTGGTAATACGCAAATATCACTAAAGTGATGACTAGAGAATACTAAGCTCATAGGCCAAAGAGTTCAGGTTAACTGATTGATGAATAACAACTTGTAACTTTTTAATAAAATGAAAATCTTTTCATAAAATTTGAGATTTCATTGAATGACTCCTGAACAGTGTACGACGAGTAAATCGTTGCAAATGTAAGCTTACTTACATTTTACAAATTCATTGAACCTCGATAAAAATACATTGAATTCACATCCAGACATCTAGAAGTCGATCTCAATGCACTCTAGTCTCCAGATCTTGTCTTACTAATACCTTATTATACATGATGTGAAAGTTCGGATATTTGTAAAATCAAAATCAAATATTTTTTATTCAAGTAGACTTTTTACAAGTGCTTTTGAATAATTGAATGAATCTACCACTGGTTTGTAATGCCGTTCCTACCGAGAAGAACCAGCAAGAAACAAGGTGGTTGCTCTTTTGAAAAAAAAATTCTATGTTTGTATGTATCGGGTGTTTGCAGTTTGTTACTCCAGATGAAACAGATTTGACTGAAATTTGGAATAAAGACACTGTATAAGCTTAATTAATACATATTATGCTACATTTTACTGTCAACAAACTGAAATTCTGACTTCTATGCACCAGTAAAAGTTAACCAAAACCTAAAACTCCCTATATCTGAACAGCGTAATAGCTTTTTGAAAAACTTTGAAAAATAGAATGCTTCTTAAAATTTTACAAAAACCTTAAAACTTACATCTAGAATTAGTAAAAGACAGACTGTACAAAATAGCTCGTGATTGTTATTGCACGGTTGGTATGTAAAGAAAATACTATGTTTATCCTCAATAAGAAGTCTGGATACAATGCTCAGATTGTAGGGAATGGACTCACGAAGCTTGGTCTTCTTATCTTGGAGGGGGGTCATACTTTTGTGATGTCTTAAAAAAGAATAATGATCAGCGTCGTCCTGAACCATCTTGCCCAACACCATGAATCATCTTACCCACCACTTACACCCCCACTTACATATGATAGGGTAGGGCAAGATGAATCAAACCTAACATTTCAATAATCGATCTCAGGTTACGATTGTGATTGCAATCATCAATATTATTATGATTAGTTTGAAAGTAGAGAAAGAAAGAAAAGAAATAAAATCTTTTTTAAATATCGATCCCAAGTATTTTATTTTAATTAATGTAATTTAGTGAACCATCCTGCCCTCCGTTCCCATATATTTCTGTAACATTTATAAGCCCTATTGAGTAAGTAGATACTTAACTGAAATCTTGATTAGGTATTTTATTCGATTGTATAGATTATATTTAAAAGACAAAATATAAAATCGGTACGTACCTACATGACTGATAAAGCAAGCAAGCAAAGCTGTTTTTAAACTCTTAGCTCGTAAGCATAATTTTATTTTTATTTTGAAATAACAAATTAACCCATAAATACTAACAAGATGAAAGCAAGATATAGGTAACCTGGAAGCGAATTGGCAAAAAATTTGCGAAAAAAGCGCACGCAGAACAAGCTTGTACAAACAGGCTTTTAAAGACAAAGACAATAGTATCTACCTATACTTATTACTATTACTCTGTGCCTATACTAATTGCTAAATGGTCGAGAGCACGACCTTCTAGATTTTAAAATTTTATTAAAATAATATCTCAACAACTATAACATATATATCTATAACAACGCGGTTAATTGCCTCATCTGGTGACAGAAGGGCTGGTTCTTTTTTTGCGCAAAGGATCAGCCTGGCTGTCAGCGCGGAAATTCAGCCAGCATTTTTCCCACCATTCCACGCGGGCATGATTTATATAGTAATTAGGTTAGGCTAGCTAGCATTAAGTTCTATTGTATTATTTTCAATAAAAAAACCATAGACTAAAAATGTCTCATATCGAAAGATACTCAATAACCACCTTATTATCGTCTTCCGGACTTTTTTGGATATTATTGGCGTGCGGCTATAAAAAAGTCAATGTAAAATATTGTTTTTTTTTTTCATAATGAAGCAATTTCCGAATAAGTAGGAGAAAAATATATTATTCTGCCCTGTTTAACTATGTAAGTATTTATAAGATTATCATTAATGGAGGACTTATCAGGGTAAATAAATTCGTAAATATTTGAGTCCATGTAGTCTATTTTAATAACCTCCTAGTCTTTCGCCGAATCGATCAAAAAGGGAATAATTAGGTTCTGCTATGAAGAGGAATTTGTTTAGGGATCTTCAAAGGACGATGCTTCGGACGTTTTAATTTCATCCTAATTGCGCGCTTAAAGTATTTAAACGCTGTTATCGGCTTTCCGTGGAATCGTATCGCATTTATAACGAGACAGCAGCCCATTTACCAAGCCATTTACTGCAAAGACTCACGTACCTAGTGAACATAATTAAAAAAAATTAAAAACACAACAATTTTTTTTTCATCATCAAATAATCAATCAAATCAAATAAATTTTTTTCATCATTCATTAATCAATCAAATCAAATAAATATTATAGATGCGAATGTTTGGATGGATGTATGGATGGGTTTATGTTACTAAATCACGCCCGAGCAGCTAAACGGATCTGGATGAAATTTGGCACAGAGATAGATTATAGTCTGGGATAACACATAGGCTACTTTTTATCCCGAAAAACTAAGGAGTTCCCGCGGGAACCAAAAAACCTCACCAAAAATCCATGTGGACGTAGTCGCGGGCATCAGTTAGTTTTTTTATAAATTTATAGCCAGTGTCACGCGGGAGGATTGTAAGGATTCTAACGATACCGCATACATTCAAATCGGTTCAGGCATTTAGAAGTTATGGTGGAATAAGGGAACTCACATACATACCCAAATGAACCTTGAAAACGAAGTGTAATACTCCTTTTTTGGGCAATCGTGTAAAAAGCAGGGTATTTTCTTTTATAATAAGAAGGTGATAAAAGTAACCCTTGGAGACTTGTGCTCAATGTGACGATGGGTTTAGATCATGAAATGATGAAGATTAGGAGCGAGGATTCACGGAACTGTTGTAGTTGTGCGGAACATTGTGTGGAGACCCCCGCATTAAATCCTCAGTCGATGAAACTTGGCTGGGTTTTAGTATTGGATGATCCAAAACTTACACAAAAATTACATAAAACTATAATATTTATGAATGAGTATTTTCTCGATTTCTGATTAAATTAATAGTAGGCACTCAAAACCGAAATATCTAATGAAAAAATCATGCAGAACATCGATATTTGAACCGATTTTATTATCAAATCTTAACTGCGTTTACGCGATAATGTAGGTACCTGCATGCTTTAACAATTGGGCATAGCATAAAAAACCATACTTCCTTTCTGATTTTTTATTGGATATTTATAATATACGTTTAACTCATGATACTTTACCATACTAATATATAAAGTTTCGTCGCCTATGGAATTTAACTGGAACTAGTTTTATTGCCTAGACTATTGCTCGTCTCTGATGGAATACAAGTCTTGTGAAGATCTAACATCAGTCATTCATTAATTAGTAAACTGATATTACTTAAAGTTTAAGACTGAATAGGACATTTTTGATTCACGGAAAACAAGGTATATCTAGTAATTTAAAATCGATTGAACACTCGTATATATTTTGCGACTCGTATCTCGAACTCAATATATACTAAAGCACCTATTTAAAGCTTGTATCGATACTGTACTTGCCGTATTATTATCTGAAGTTGAACACCAATGATAGGTGCTCGAGCGAACTCGACACTGTTATTTGTGCCGACTGCGACATTCCCGCCTGAAGTATTCTTGTAAAAGTTGCGCGGTCTTGTTATTGTTTTGTAGCGCAGACGGACGTTTAACAGCGTTGATTTTAAATGAACCATTGGCGTGCAACTTATATTATGTTATGTTGATAATTTGATACAAAACTACAATAGGAAAAGATATTCATATCATTCATTAATTTGCATGTCTTACAACACACGCAAAATAAAACCACCATAAAACATACTTACTAGGTACAGGTAGCTACATACTTTTAAATCAATTATACCACAAGTATCTCGAACAAGATCCTCAATTGAGTAATATCGATATGATATAATAATATGTTATCTGAAGTTGAACACAAATGATAGGTGCTCGAGCGAACTCGACGCTGTTATTTGTGCCGACTGCGACATTCCCGCCTGAAGTATTCTTGTAAAAGTTGCGCGGTCTTGTTATTGTTTTGTAGCGCAGACGGACGTTTAACAGCGTTGATTTTAAATGAACCATTGGCGTGCAACTTATATTATATTATGTTGATAATTTGATACAAAACTACAATAGGAAAAGATATTCATATCATTCATTAATTTTCATGTAGAAGGAGGACTTACAACACACTCAAAATAAAACCACTATAAAACATCATACTTACTGAGTACAGGAAGCTACATAATTTTAAATGGATTATACCCCAAGTATCTCGAACAAGATCCTCAATTGAGTAATATCGATATGATATAATAATATGTTATCTGAAGTTGAACACCAATGATAGGTGCTCGAGCGAACTCAACGCTGTTTGTTATTTGTGTCGACTGCGACATTCCCGCCTGAAGTATTCTTGTAAATGTTGCGCGGTCTTGTTATTGTTTTGTAGTTTTGTAGCGCAGACGGACGTTTAACAGCGTTGATTTTAAATGAACCATTGGCGTGTAACCTATATTATGTTATGTTATGTTGATAATTTGATACAAAACTACAATAGGAAAAGATATTCATATCATTCATTAATTTGCATGTAGAGAAAGGACTTAAAACACACTCAAAATAAAACCACCATAAAACATACAGGTAACTACATACTTTTAAATCGATTATACCACAAGTATGTCGAACAAGATCCTCAATTGAGAAATATCGATATGATATAATAATATGTTATCTGAAGTTGAACACCAATGATAGGTGCTCGAGCGAACTCGACGCTGTTATTTGTGCCGACTGCGACATTCCCGCCTGAAGTATTCTTGTAAAAGTTGCGCGGTCTTGTTATTGTTTTGTAGCGCAGACGGACGTTTAACAGCGTTGATTTTAAATGAACCATTGGCGTGCAACTTAAGATTATATTATTATAATAATTATTTGATACAAAGCTATAATAGGAAAAGATATTTGTATCATTCATTAATTTTATAACTTAATTAACTTAGATTCACTAAATGAACTCTTGAATTTTATTAAAAAGTAGACAAGTATCTCTTTTAAAGTAAAATTTATCTCTACACCAAATTTCATCAAAATCAGTTGAAAAGATGGGCCGACAGATATACATTTAATTTCGCGTTTATAGTCAAAGTCAAATAATGTTTATTCAATTTAGGTAGGTATACTACACTTATTGACGTCTAGTTATTCATAAAATACAATGGTGATAATCAGTAACGGTATCTTAAAACTAAAGCTACGAGGAGCTATATTAGTAAGTATGGGTGGATGGAATAAACGCGTGACACCCGCTAGTACGCGGTACCAGTTAAGAAAACAAACTCTTGTAATGCTCCTGAATAAACCAGTCAACGTTGGCGGAAAACGCGTAAAGAACGCCCGCGACCGGCATACTGAGCACTAACAAATACTTAGACATACAACAAATGTCACTGCATACAGGCTGAGGCAGTAATGGTAGGCCTTCAAGGCGGGGACATCACTGCTTGCAGACAGGAGGGATTTTTGGCCGATAGGAGTCCGGCACTATCCGATTGGGAGTCTGATGTCCATAAGGATTTTCCCCTCCTAAACGAAAAAAAAAAAAAATGTCACTGCATTGCCGGCGCCGCAGGGTTTACTTACTGTAAGTACTTTCAATGTGATTGCTAGTAAAGTTAGTACTCCCCATGTTCGCTCCAAGTCGAGCGCGGCCGGGCCTTGCATACTCTCTCTGCGTCCTATTCCTCATTGCTAAAGGTTGTAACCCCTTTCCATTAATCAAATTATGGTAGGAGTTTTCTTTGGATAATTTTCTATTTTATAGTTTCTTTATATACCTATAGTATATTAGATGATGCCGGTGACTTCGTCCGCGTGGATTTAAGTTTTAGAACAATCCCGTGGGGGCTCTTTGATTTTTTCGGAATAAAAATTAGCCTATATTATAAAATTTCTGGCTTCTGTACATCCCGCTCCTGATGTCTCTCTGAAAATAATTACCCTCATACTTACCTACTTATAAGTACTTAATACAATTTATGCGGAAGGACGTGGGAACCCATTGTTATCCCGCATTATTATCCCAACAAAACTCCGACCATTATTTTATTAATGGAAAGGGGTCATGAGGAATACGACGCAGAGAGAAATAATACAATTTAGCTGTCTTACAACGCTCAATAGTAGGTAAATAAGTATATTTGGTCGCCTTTGTTAGACACCCTGATGAGACCTATAGAGTGTACTTTGACTTGGCTCAGACTTTACTCAGAGTTAAAACGAGATGGACTTATGTGAGTAACGTAAATCTCAAGTATTTAATAAAGATAATAATTGTCCTTCACACCATTAAATTTAGATGAATATCTTATGAGATATCATAGAAATACATTAACGTGCAGGGGAAAATGTCGCGACTGCGGCCGGTGCGGCGTTCAAATTAAATAACTATAATCAGATGCTGAGATCTATAGAGCGTAATTTGACTTGGCTTAGACTTTACTTTGAGTTAAAACGAGAAGGACTTATGCGAGCAACATAAATCTGTCTCGTTTTAACCATGTCTTAAGTCTAAGCAAAGTCAAAGTTCGCTCTATATATCTCAGCATGAGTATCGCTCGAAGGATCAGGCATAGAAATATTGACAACCCTCGCAAGTTAGAATTTAAAAAGTTGATTCTATTGTCGGCAACCAAAATCTTAAAACTAGTGCAATGAAAAACTTCAATCTCCAATCACTTTAATTTAAACACTAAAATTTCATAAACAAGATGTAACAACAATAGGATTATTTGTATGGATTTAATATAACTTCCATGCCCCTGACAGGTTAGCCCGCTTCCATTTTAAACTGCATCACTACCTCGCGATATTGCAGTCAAGGGCTAATAGGCCTATAACACTGCACTTTTCACAGGGACCCTTACACTTGAATCAGTGTAGTGCACTAAGATTTAGGGAGAAAGGGTTCCTAAATTGGCCCTTATTGCTGTGTAATAAGCGACACTCTTAAAAAATGCAGTGTAATAGGCCTATAACTTGAAGTGGCATAAAAAAATAAAATTAAAAACTAGCACCTATCTATCTATACATTTAAACAATCGACGTCAAACACTTAACAAACGTTGAATAGAAGCAGGCATTACTTTGCGGAAGTCCATGATAGTGAATGAACTAGAAGTTTAATTCGCTATAATCCGCCACAGTAGACAAATCTGTGTGGTACAGTGCATGTCTTTCACCTGCAACATGCGACACCCACCACCCACAATCGTGCATTGTCGAGTCAACATCTCCTGAAGATGCTCCGGTGTCGGAGTGAAACGTACGTTGAGAGTGATTTGGAGGATTTGTGTGGTGTGGTGTTGTGCCTGTGCGAATTGCTGGGTGGTGGGTGTCGCATGCTGCAGGTGAAAGACACGCACTGTACCACACAGATTTGTCTACTGTAGCGGATTATAGCGAATTAAACTTCTAGTTCATTCACTTAACAAACGATGATAATCTCTAAAGGTAAGAGAACGTGAGTCGTATTTTGAGACGTGTTTTGGTTCCATTGCTGCGTGGTGAACTAGCTGCAATAGGATAGTAGCTCTTCGACGCTGCAAGCTTTATCGCAGCACTCGCTGACGACGACGCGCTTGCCACGAGATGGAAGGCCCAGAGCTCGCGCTTTGTGCCCCGGGATCCACGGCCAGCCGATGTTATTCTCTTGCTCTTGATGGTATGGGGTGAGGACTGCATCTGGAATGAGAATTGGTTCAGCTTGGGGTTCAGAGGTGCGATTATGTGAGAATTGCCGATCCAATCGTCAAACTTCGGCGTCAAAGTAAAATAAACCATAGCATTGAATTAGAGCTCGATTTCGTGTATCCATTCTCATACGTTTAGGTATGTACGATACCATAAATGGTAAATGGTAAAATGGTTTATTTTACTTTGACGTCGAACTTTGACGATTTGATCGGCAATTCTTACATAATCGCACCTCTGGTTTTGTTTTCTCTCATTTATTGAAGTGAAAACTTAATTAGGCGCGTTAAGCACTTTTTGGTAGGTTTGTTACTTAATCACGCCCCAACAGCTAAACGGATCTGGCTGAAATTTGGCACAGAGATATATCTGTATAGTCTGGAATAGCACATAGGCTACTTTTTATCCCGGAAAATTAAAGAGTTCCCGCGGGAACCAAAAAACCTCAAACCACGCAGACGAAGTCGCGGGCATTCGCCAGTATAATAATTAAAAAAAGAACGGATACTTACTATACATAGTCCCAGCTTCAGACCTTTTTTCGCTGGAGAGCTCATCGTAGCACAGTAACGCGATCGCCCTGGCCAGGGTTCTGCCGCAGTAGTAATGTGGTCCGACTTCCTGGCGCGAAGAGTGACCGCCGATGTGTGCGCAGCATAATGCAACCAACATCGTCAGAGAAAAAGCCGTGAGGGACGGGTGGTAGGACATCTAGAAGGAAGAGAGTTTATCTAGAACTTAACCCACCAATTAAGTACTGAAAGAATGTTTGACACATTTTGTGCGCAAATAATCAGCCTGGCTGTCAGGTCTTTCTGAAAACCATCATTTAGTGTGGTTCTAAGTTTTTTAATGCACTGAAGGAGAAGAATTTATCGAGAACTTAACCACAGTAAACAAATACCTGTTTACAGTGACGTAACCCACCAATTTATGTTCAGATCCAGGAATTTCTGAAATTGACTTCTGTGACATCCCTTACTTACTTTGGGTCTACGTTTTCTTACAGCAACCAACATTATCAGAAAAACGCTGTGAGGGACGGGTGGTAGGACATCTAGAAGGAAGAGAGTTTATCTAGAACTTAACCTACCAATTAAGTACTGACATAATGTTTGACTCATTTTGTGTGCAAATAATCAACCTGGCTGTCAGGTCTTTCTGAAAATTATCTGAAAATTATATATATGAAGGAGAGGAATTTATCGAGAACTTAACCCACCAATTTGTGTTCAGATCCAGGAATTTCTGAAACTGATTTCTGTGAAATTCCTTACTTACTTTGGGTCTACGTTTTCTTACAGCAACCAACATTATCAGAGAACACGCCGTAAAGGACGGGTGGTAGGACATCTAGAAGGAAGAGAGTTTATCTAGAACTTAACCCACCAATTAAGTACTGAAAGAATGTTTGACACATTTTGTGCGCAAATAATCAGCCTGGCTGTCAGGTCTTTCTGATAATCATTACTCAGTGTGGTTCTAAGTTTTTTAATGCACTGAAGGAGAAGAATTTAACGAGAACTTAACTTAACACAGTAAACAAATACCTGTTTACAGTGACTTAACCCACCAATTTATGTTCAGATCCAGGAATTTTCTGTGAAATTCCTTACTTATTTTGGGTCTACGTTTTGCTACAGCTACCAACATTATAAGAGAAAACGCCGTGAGGGACGGGTGGTAAGACATCTAGAAGAAAGAGAGTTTAGATAGAACTTAACCCACCAATTAAGTACTGACCGAATATTCGACTCATTTTGTGCGCAAATAAACAGGCTGGCTGTCAGATCTTTCTGAAAATCGTCACTCAATTTGGTTCTAAGTTTTTTGCACTGAAGGAGAAGAATTTATCGAGAACTTAACCCACCAATTTATGTTCAGATCCCGGAATTTCTGAAATTGATTTCTGTGAATTCCTTACTTACTTTCGATGTACGTTAACTTATAGCAACCAACATTATCAGAGAAATCACTGTGAAGGACGGATGGTAGGACAGCTAGAAGAAAGATGCTAATGTATATGTCAAAAATAAATTATTTCTTGCTGATTATTAAAGAGAGGGTCTTCCAAATGACATTAAATTCACATCTTCGGTTAGTTTTAAGTTTGATAATCATTTTAAACTATCGATTTAAAAGTGCGTTGAAATTTCTTCCAGACAAAACAAACAAACTTCCAGACTAAGTTTTGATAAACTGAGTTTATTAAAGAATTGCTGATTTGATTGAGTTTTCATCATCCCTATTGTGAAGGGCTGGCCCATTTTTTTCGCAAAGGATCAGCCTGGCTGTCCAGCGCGGAAATGCAGCCAGCATTCTTGCCACCATTCCACGCGGGCATGATTTATATATTTATTAGTTAATGCTAGCTAGCTTTTAGTATATTGTAATGTTTTCAATAAATCTGATGGATTTATTTTATGTTCGGATCGGAGGTGGGGTTATTCTCAATGCCACCAACATCATCAGAGAAAACACCGTGAGAGACGGATGGTAAGACATCTAATAGATAGATAGATAGATATATAGAGGAAAGAGAATTTATTAACTTAACACTTAACCCAGCAATTTTGACAGAAGGGTTCAGGGTCCAGCGTGGAAATGCAGCCGGCATTCTTTCCAATAGTTCACGCGAGCATGATTTATATAATAGCTTAATATTTGCAATAGACCCACTAATTTATGTTCATATGGACCGTTTTACATGTCAGCGTTTTTTTATGATGTCAGCGTATTTTTAAATGAAAAGAAAATATAAATTAACTATTTTTAATTTATTTTTAGAAATGCTTTTTTAGTTTATTATGTTATGGTTGTCTCTCATTTTAGAATTATCTTCAAAAGTTTTTAGATAAACCATTTTAATATTATCTGTTATATTATTTTATTTCATAGGGCAACTCCTTGGCATTTTCATGGTGGGGCATCTATCCCATCTAGGCTACTTTATATCGAGAAAAATTAAAGAGTTCCAGCGGAAACAATAAACCCTAAATATAATGAATAATATGTAAGTTACAATATAGGATACTTACCTTTGCTCCTGTCGTAGTTTCTCTACCGAGTCAACGGGTTAATATGAAGAGATTCCCTTAAAACGCCCCATTTTATATCTGCTGGTTATTAAATATTCAATAACATGTCGTTATTGTGAGTAATTGCTTAATCAGAACTGAAAGCTTCAGCCTTTAGGTAAGGCCTTTAGTAATCGGTGTGTTGTGTGGGTTATCTGGAGCAAATGAGTAACTTAGGCTACCGTACGTACGTATCTACTAGGCTGATAGGTGCTATTCGCTCCACTGCACTGGTAGAGACAGACAGATGCTCTTAATGGAGTCGCAAAATGTTTACGGATCCACCCAGACCAATGATGGATAACAGTGAACTCCAGAGTGAGTTCAATCCACTGGTGGAGCCAGTCAGTAGATTGAGGGGACTGATCAAGAAGTTGCAGCCACTTCGTTTAACAACGACTGCTTGAGCAGACGGTTTGAATCATGTTCCAATGAGGTGTAGAGTTGTAGTGGTTTAGGGGACTTCTGAAATAAGGTACTCTTGACGAGGTTTGAGTTAACACTGATTATTAACTCAACACAACACAACACAACTCAACACAACTTAACACTGATTGTTAAAACTCACAGTACTATCCCGGAGTAAGGAAGTTGGCGGTGTTACACCCCCGTGCCTCTGGGGGCCCGTAATGCGCTTGATCTCTCTCCAGTCGTGTCGGATTTTCCGTTCCGTCGGTCTATGAGATTTAAAGGAGCAGAGAGTGCACCTGTATATGCGCACACACTTGTGCACTGTAATAATATCTCCCACACAGATGGCTAAACTCTCTGGAGATAGGCCGCCTTGCGTGGCTGAAATTCGGTCGGTATGAAATTTTTTTTTACGTTCGGCTGGGTTGCCACGAGGTGTGTATAGTTGGAGTGGCATAGGCACATCTATCGATCTAGGGGACTTGTGAAAGGAGTACCTACGCTTGACGAGGTTTGGATTAATATAAAGATTTATTAAAATTGGTCTACATACTCATTTATACTATTCTACACCTCGAATCGAATCCACTTTTACGCAAAAGTTACCGAGGCAACCGTAGTTATGAAATCTACGATTTACTTTCTCATACCTCCATGGAAGTTTGCTCCAGAAGAAGTTTCCAATCATAAAAATATAAGAATATTATAACGCTGATTTCTACCCAACTGTTGCGAAACAATACTTTTCACTCAAAAAATCCATCAGTACTTCGGAACAAGGAAAGTCCCTAACGAAGTTAGCATAAATATTTTCCTAGACCGCTCGGCACCTTCCAGTACTTTCCCAGCGAAAACGAACTAAAAATTGTCGCAAACTAACTACCTACTGTTTCTCCATAAAGCTGGTTGTATATGATACGAGTATACAGTCCTGTAGATTGTACTCTATGGTACAGTGTGAGTGTACCATAGAGGTATAATATATACTCTATGGAGTGTACATACCCACTAAAGAACTAGGTAGGTTCTTGGATTGAAACTAAATTGTAGTATTTAGTATTAGTATCTAGTACCTACTTCTTTTATGCCACTACAAGTAAGGCCTTGTCTGCGATCTCACCTGATGGTGAGTGATGATGCAGTCTAAGATGATAACGGGCTAACCTGTTAGGGATACGGCAGTTATATTAAACCCATTTACCTATAGATAACTAGCCACGGCCGAAACCTGCAACCAGAAAATATTATAGTTAGCATATTATGAGTTACTCATAGAAGTAGACGACTTCTACTATTATCGTATACGTCATCAGGGACATGCAATGTACTTACTAGCAGCTTAGAGCTTAGCATATAGCATATAGCATGGCTAAGAAGTATAAAATATACCTAATGCCTGCGATTTGGTCCGCGACGATTTAAGTTTTCAAAAATCTCGTGGGAACTCAAGCCTATTCCTCCAAGCCTTAACCCCGTATTTAACCGATCTCTCTACCGAAATCGGTTAAACAGATGTGACATGGAAAGGTAACAGACAGACATTCACACAGTCGCACTGTCAAATTATAATGTTGTCCGCGTGGATGAAGGTTATTCGGTTCTTTAATTTTCCGGGATAAAAAGTAGCCTATGTGATATTCCAGACTATAATCTATCTTTGTGCCAAATTTCATCCCGATCAGTTCAGCTGTCGGGGCGTGATTGAGTAACAAACATCCATCCACACATCCATACATCCATCCAAACTTTCGTATTTTTCATATTACTATACATAGATACTATAGACTATAGATATAGATTATGTCAATGTTAATTTATTAAAATAAATGTTTCACAGCTTTGTTATAGCCACAGAATTCTAAGTGGGGTTTTCAGACATTCTTTGTTAAAAAAAACGATAGGTACTATTCAAAAATCTGTTCACACTGGGCACAAGGAATAACTCGCGGACCGAGTAATCAAATCAATTGATTCAATTACCAACTTGGCCTGCGAGTACTCGAACCGTGTCTACGCGGCCTAAAAGAAAAGTCGAGCTTTGGAAAAAGAGACTGGAGTGTTGGACAAAGACAAAACTTGTACTAAATTAAGCTTTCTGAAGTTGTAAATATAAAGTTGGACAAACGTACCTACACAAAATATTATGGATAGGTTACAAGCAGTTGACTAGGCTCGCAGGTAATGGAAATAGTTATACTTACTCGTAGAAGTGCTATAAATTGAGTTAAGCAGTGCGTATATTATGTGTAGTAGAGCATGAGTGCAAAGAAAGATATTTAGAATGATGAAATTATTGTCGACATTAATTATTAAGTCAATAATTCGCGGAGTTTTTTTAAATAAATATTTTAAATACCTACTTTTTTGCAGAAATAACTGGGAATCTAAGAAAAATCAATTAGTACCTACCTATTTTTATAATTACATCATAATTATTAGGTAATAATGCAAACCTTCTACTCTGAATTGCTATGGCAAGTCTGAATGTATAATAGAAAGATTTTCTTCCACATACTTTTTCTTGCAAAGTATAGTTGAATGCAGAGTAAATGTATGGTGACACAGACATTTACTCTGCATTCAACTCGCGCGCGAACTGTAACTGATAAATATTCTGTGCTTTTACTTTTGAGTGGGCGCCACTGGTTGGGAATTACATTCACAAGATGACAAGCAATAACTCATCGCGACGGTTACTCTTTGCAAGGCATCACTGGTAGTCATTGCATTGTCAGCATATTAATTAATACTGCTTTAGATGCTATTAACTGCCTCGTTGGTCTAGTGGTTTGCATGACCGACTGCGGCCTACTGCGTTCGAGTCCCGGGTCGGGCCATAATTAAGTATTGGGTTTTTATGACTAGAAATTCTCAGTACTAGCCCCGCAGTTAGGAAGTTGGCGGTGTTTCACCCCCGTGCCTCGGAGAGCACGTTAAGCCGTCGGTCCCGGTTATTATGACTAACATGATATTAGTCGTTAAAACCTGCCAACCCATTTGGAGCAGCGTGGTGGGTTTTTGGCTAAGCTCTAATTCCCTCTCTCTCATGAGAGTGGACGCCCGTCCCCAGCAATGGGACGTTAATGGGCTGTATTGATGCTATTAGTTAATATATATTTTCAACTGCTTTTGTAGAATGATTTGCTCAAAATCAGCATCACATTGTCGTAACAAGATCTACAAATTGTAGTGATAACATTTCTATTTGACTACTAGAATTCCATGGCTGCACGTGAAGGAAAATCATGTTAGAAAGTTGGATCTCTTTTGATCGAGGGACTTTGCCAAACATTGGGACATGAGGCGCATTATAATTAGGGGCAAGTTGGCCAAGCCTCTGCGGGATTAAAGGATGACGATGTTTCCGTGTTGATAAATAAGTTAGTAAGTTAAAGAGGACACAACACAGCTTACGTTTTTGTTTTTCAGGAAAACACGTCCTTTTCGGCCCTTGTGTCAGTTTATTACATCCACTCTTTTGACGACCTCCCTGGCGACGGTCAGCGCTGTGGGGTGTGTGGTGGTAACTTCTATACAATATTATAACTGCCTAGGTGGCCTAGTGATTAGCATGTTCCACTGCGGCCGACGAGGTCCCAGGTTTGAACCGGGTCTGGGCATAATTATGTATTGGGTTGTTCTGACTAGAAATTGTCAAAACTAACCCGAAGCTGGAATTTTGGCAATGTGCCTCGGAGAGCACGTAAAGACATCGATCCTGCGCCTGATCTCTCTCGGGTCGTGTCGAATTTTCCGAGCTATGAGTGTAAAGAAACAGAGTGCACCTGTGTTTGCTCACTGTGTACTTATGTACTATAATACCTCCCACGCAAATGGCTAATCTTTCTGGAGATAGGCCGCCGTGGTCGAAAATTTGGTCGGGGAGAAATAATACAGGGGGCATACTACCAAAGCTTTTTAAGTCTTTTTTACGACCTCCGTAGCGCAGTGTTGAACGCTGTTGCCTTAACGTGCAGAGGTCCCGGGTTCGATCCAGCAGGCAGGGTTTGGAAATTTATAATAATCTGAAATTTCTCTGGTCTAGCCTCGCCAGGCTTCGGCGGTGGCTAATTACCACCCTACCGGTAAAGACGTGCTGCCAAGCGATTTAGCGTTCCGTTACGATAGCCGTGTAAAAACCGAATAAAGGTATAGGTTTAATATAGGTAACTGCTGTGCCCCTAACAGGTTAGCCCGCTACCATCCTAGACTGCATCACTTACCATCAGGTGAGATCGCAGTCTAGGGCTAACTTGTAGTGGATAAAAAAAAGTCATAATGTTTTAATTATGTTTTAGAATTATTAATAAACAAAATCTCTATAATTAAGGTTACGTCTAGTAATAACAGTAATACTATATAGGTATAGTTCGCGCGCGAGTTGAATGCAGAGTAAATGTATGTGTGACCATACATTTACTCTGCATTCAACTCGCGCGCGAACTAAGTATACTTACGTGATATAAAACTGCCATTTTGAAATAATACCGCTATATGCGATGGTAGTAAGTGACCCCCCTGAAAAACTTGTTCTAGGACTAGAAAAAAATTCTGATTCAAAATATTATATGTAGTAGTAGTGTAGTAGTCCGTACTTTAGATCAATTATTATTTACAATAAACTCCCTAATACAATAAAAGAAGAAAACAAAGAGGCTAACTTTAAAAGAAAATTGAGACACTAGTTTAATACAAAAATGTTTTGGGCAAGAGTCCACTTTTCCAAAATGAACGGATACCTCAGACCCCCATACCCAAATTACTTTAAAAATCCTATCTCTAGTTTTTTATAATAGGTATAAATTATTCAAATATTTTAATCTTATTGTAATAACTTATTTCATATTATTTTAGCCATTGACATTGATCTTTAGATTTAATTACTTGACGACACTATTTAATTATCTAATATTTGTAATAGATTTAATGAATTTTGTGTAATTAATTTAAAATTTGCAATGCCCTGACAGGGCCTCGTGCCAATATACTCGTATGTAGACATGAAAGCAAAAACATTAAAATAGGGGTCGATTTTTAGACCTCGTCGACCCCCAAAATCAGTTATCGTTTATATCGCACGGCCGGCGGCGCACGAGTCATCAATAGACAAGTGCCTATTAAAAACACAGAGCTGAATAGGGTGTAGAGTCTAGACTAAAGTGTACAGCTTAGATTTTGGTAATTTTTTTGACAATCTTTGTGGATGTTGATAATTTTAAATTTTAACCTGTAGGTTTTAATACTACAATCTTTATGTATCAATCTTTCACTGATAAAAATCCTCGTTAACATTATCTGGTTCTGAATTGCAATTTATATGAACACGGATTTCAGGAAAATCCTTCACATTTAAATCCTTCACCGTAAAATCGTCGTATAGCCCGGTCCACACGAAGTTTAGTTTCACGTGGTTTTACTTAATTTGCCGATATGGCGGGATCAGTGGTAAATTACCGTAAAATGTTTACAATAAGTTTAGCAGGCCAATCTAGGTTCAACCTATACTTTAATATACTAGATGCCCGCGTCTTCGTCCGCGTGGATAAAGGTTTTTGATTTTCCGAGAGAAAAAGCCAAGCCCATGTCCTTCCCCGGAATTCAAACTATCTCTATACCAAGTTTCATGAAAATTGATTGAACAGATGGGCCGTGAAAGCGTAGACGGATAGACACACTTGCGCATTTATAATATATGAAAGTATGGACACAGTATATTTTTATCCATTACAAGTTAGCCCTTGTACACATTTTATAAAAAACTTGAACAGTAGGTATTTTATTTTTAAACTGTTTTGTCTCTCATTCAATTTGTACTTACACTTTGTTAGTTACGCATTAATGAATATACCTACACAGTAACTTTACTGTGTATATTCAACTATCAAAGTGTAAATCAGCATAAATTACCTTACTATCAAAGTGTAAATCGGCTTAAATTTGCTTAAGATTTACCTTTTGTTAAATAGAGCACCATCCCGCGCTTCGGTTTATTTATCCTTTCACCAAAGGTTGTCTGTAAGAGATTCTTTAGTAATAGGACCGCCTTTACACTTTTCTATGTGTCTTACTACTTATTGCTGTTTAACTGTATAGTGTATACTGTATATTTTGTGTATGCAATAGAGTTAACTAAATAAATCCATCATGCGGCTCGTTATTTAAACCACAGATGAAAACTCTCCTATTTTATAACGTCAATACGTCGCGGGTTCCATCTAATTCCATCGATGGAACTTCCAATCTCGGCCGCACTTAAGCCGTCAAACCGTGTGAAGCGGTTCGGAACATTGGCACTGACATGGTGACACTCCGACACTTGGGGGAAAGATAGGCAGTGGGTAGATACCAAGCTATTGCCAATAAATTCAGCGAGAGTGGAAAAGCCGATAAAATAATGGGGCCCATTTTAGATCAATTTCGTTTTACATTAAGTACAACTTTATCATTGAAACCGCTAGGATATGGAATGCCATTCCGGCTTACGTTTTCCCCTCCTCTTTTAATGTATATACCTACTTTATATGTACTTTTAAATCAAGAGTGAATAGGCATCTTCTAGGCAAGCGCGCTCCACCTTTTATGCTGCATCACCACTTGCAAGCAGGTCTGATTGCAGCCAAACAATAGCCTCTATATTTATTTATTTTTAATATACAAACCAAAAGTCAACGTCAACACCGAACCGGTGGCAAAGTCTTGGCTTCTCATAAGCGACGCAAGTTGTCCTACGATAAATAAATAAATCATTTTATTTCATTTGAACCCATCACCTGCTCACTACTAAGCACGAATGTCCTCTCGGAATGAAAAGGAACACCAAGAAACACGAAGCAGAATGGTTCTTATATTTTCAGGATTTATCTTTTAGTCTGCGATGGGACGGTGAAACCCATATCCTTATTATATTTACCTACCTACCTACTTACCTTACTTACCTACCTACTACTTGGAACCTGAATAGTTATAAGTGTATAATTTACACTTCAATTTTCTAACTCTTCCACATCACTGGACATTCTGAGATAGTGGCAATGACGTGCTTGTGCGGTGAAAAGAAAATATTTAAATGAGGCGTTAGCCGGCCTTGTCAGTTCGGGTTTATGTGAGCTGTTAGTTTATTGAAATTACTTACCTACCCATTATCAAAGAACTCCCATGACTGCGGAGCAAATATCCTAAATATCATTGTATCCTACTTTATTATGCCAGAATAAAAAAATCGCAATAATTAGGTGTAAGTATGATAATAATATTCTAGGTAGGTACCTATATGTTTCTAAGCAGTTATGTAGGTACTCCGCTCATGCAACCACCACTAAGTATATCCTTTCTGATCTATCTATCCACAATTACATATCTACCATCTGATTATTTTCTTCAAACATGTTCATGACTTCGGACTTCCATCACCTTTGGCTCGCGCAGTCAGATGACAAGAATTTTGCCGAACCCTAAAAAGCTTAATTTTACAGACTAAGTACTTTTTGGTAATAATAATCTTAATAGCGACAATATTATTATTAATATCGTGAAATGACTGCAAGGCTAGAGTATCAATATTTGACTCTTATTATATTAAGTGTTAAAAGATATTCGCATTAAATAGCTTGTAATTGAAACAACTAAGTACTAATAATTGCAAAAATAAGTTATTTTTATTAATATTATGCAATTTCTTTTTAGTGAGTTACCTACATATGACGTTTCTGAACGAACTCATCGACAGCTGACATTTGACATTGACACACATGACGGAAGATTTTAGAAACTTGTCACACGCTTGTTGCTCTTATTTTGTTCATTCAACTTTTAACCTTATTTAACATACTGATAAAAACTGTTTTTAATGATCAGAAAAATCACGTCTTGTGATTGTAATTTGTAAATTGCAGGCTGCGCTCGAAATGGGAACAAAACGAAAGTTTAAGAATAAATTACTATACAGTTATGTGCCACTTTCAAGCGTTGTTTAGCTTATATCTAGCGTATTTTATATTAGGGTGTAGCCGACAAAAGTTCGGTGTTCAAAAATGTTGAATATATTAGATCTAGGTTTTCTAAGTTTAGCCCTCACAGTTGCATTTACTGGTTTTGTGATAAAGAATTATGAAAAACACGTACCGGCGTTTATTATAAAAGGGTTCAAATACGGTTGTTTCGCGTACCAAGGTTCGGGAGCTAATTATTTACAAATTATTGAAGTGCCTAAAGCTCTCTATAGACATTTCTATGCATTTTCATCGGTTTTCAGTGTTGTTACTTTGTTTTACGCTTTATTGGTGTACTGTTTTGAATTTAGTGTTCACAGATATGTTGTGATATTCTTAAAATTGTTTTTAGAGCAGGACAAGCCATCAGGTAAGCCAAAAACTTACTTCTTTTTTTGTTACAACTGTAGGATACAAAAGTTAAAGTACCTACTTAATTCAAAATAATGTTCAATTACTTAATAATGTTTTTATTTAAGTAAATCTGCCATCTATCTACATAAGTATGTTTATTTTGGACCGTTAAGTTTAGATGCGACATAATTAAAGATTTCTACCACTAAAAGTTATCAAAAACAACTTATTTTCGTAGTGTTTCCAATAAATTACTTATAGGTATATTTTTTATTTATTTATTAAGACACACTCATACATTATGTGGAAACCAGCCAATCATGGTAAGTACTTAAAGAAAATAAATGCAGTAAATAACCAAACTTTCTTTTAAAAAAACTAAAGTAATTAATTCAGCATATTATTATCTTAGTATAGTTTTTTCTTTTTTTTTTCTATCCACTACAAGTTAGCCCTTGATTGCGATCTCACCTGATGGTAAGTGATGATCAGTCTAAGATGGTAGCAGGCTAACCTGTTAGGGGCATGGTAGTTATATTAAACCCATACCCCTATTCGGTTTCTATACAGCATCGTACCGGAATGCTAAATCGCTTGGCGGCACGTCTTAACCAGTAGGGTGGTAACTACCCACGGCCGAAGCCTCCCACCAGGTCAGACCATGGAAAATTCAGAAATTATAAATTTCCAAACCCTGCCAGAGATAGGAGAACCCGGGACCTCCGCACGTTAAGGCAACAGTGCTCAACACTGCGCCATTGAGGCTGTCAAAAAGAAAATCGTCATTCACAAAAAGAAGTAAACAAGCCATTTGATAGATAGATGGATAGATAATTAATTTGTTATCACCCTGTAATGCTTTGTGAGCTTTCTCTATTGATTTACTCTTCTCCATTTTATATATAACACAATAGATTTATCTTTTTTTTTATTAATTTTCAGTGTCAGCAACAGCAGCTTTGCTGGCTCTCTCACTACTGACCATCCAATGTATAAGAAGATGCCACGAGACCTACTACTTACAAGTGTTTGCACAGTCCAGCAAGATGAACTTGAGCCATTATGTGGCAGGACTGGTGCATTACTTTGCCGTGATTGTAGCTGCTATCGGTCAGGCCCCATTGTTTTGTGGTAAGAATAACAGAAAAATTTATACCTACTGTAAAAAAATGTGATCCATTTCATAATGTTTGCGGCAGAGCACGTGCTTTGTTTGTTGTTAGAGCTTGATTGCAACCTCACCCGATGGTAAGTGATGATGCAGTATAAAATGGTAGTGGGCTAACCTGATGGAGGTATGGCAGTTATGTTAAACTCATCGGCCTCTACGCAGCATCATACTGGAACACTAAATCTCTTGGTGACACATCTTCAGAGAACATTTAAAAATTATAAATGCCTGAACTGAACCAAAAAAATGGCAGAACAGTGGGTAGCCCAAAATCTTCAAACAACTAGTTTCAATATTGATGTTTTAATAAACTTTTTGATTTAATTACAGGAAGTCAAAACAGAGAAGAAATACAGTGGAGCGACTCAAAAACCCTGGCTCTATCAATACCGGTCACAATAATTTTCCTATGGGCATGGTATGAGCAATATAAAAGCAACGTAATCTTTGCAAACTTGCGCAAAGACAAAAAATCTGGCAAAGTCGTCACTGAAAAGCATAGTGTACCTTACGGTAGACTGTTCGACTATGTATCAAGTCCACACAGGCTATGTGAAGCCATTATGTATGTGATGTTGCTGATTTTAATACCTACGAGGACCTTCTTTTGTATATTCTTATGGGTGATTTGTAATCAGGTAAGCATTCTTATTAACATTATTGTAATGGTTGTTAGTTGTAAATTGAACCTTAAGTGAGAAGGGTTAAGATACAAAATTATGTAATGTTCTTTGCAATTGTCTCATTGATTTGAAGGCTGGATTGTGTTGCAGAAACAGAGTATCGAATTGAATATTAGTTGAGCCACTTAACTCATGACCAATTTTATGTAGTAACCTACTAAGTTTTGATACCAGATATGTATAACTTGCATAACTATGTATTATACCTATTATTTAATTCTTTAACTGGAAAAATCCAAACTAATATTATAAACGCGAAAGTATGTCTATCTGTCGGTCTGTCTGCTACGCTTTCACGGCCCACCTATTAAACCGATTTGGATGAAATTTGGCACAGTGATAGTTTATATCCCGAGGAAGGCATAAGGAGAGCCCACGCGGACGAAGTCGCGGGAATCGTCTAGTGGTAAATTTGTGTCAAAAATGACAACAACTTAAGCATACTACAAAGAGATGAAGGATTTAATTTGACATAAAAAATTATAGAGCTCTAGAAATATATCCCAGTAGACTTTGAAACCTGTAATTATTTAGTGAATTTTCAAAGTTCTAAAGATTGCTTTGCTTTGTTATTTAAACTTTATTGGACCTTGAAGTGGAATTTTTCTAAATCAGTGAGTGAATGTCTAGCCTTAACTGGTTTTAGAGGTCAGTTTGGTCAGCAAATCCCTCGCATGGTTAATTATAATTTTAACTGATTAGTTTCATGTCTGTATTTATCTATACTTATATTATTAATGCGAAAGTTTGGATAAACGGATGGATGGATGTTTGTTACTCAAACATGCCAGAACGGCTGAACGAATCTGGATGAAATGTGGCATAGACATAGGTCATAGTCTGGAATAACACAGGCTATTTATTATCTCGGAAAGTTAAAGAGTTACCCCGGGTACCAAAAAGCCTTAATCCATGCGAACGATGTCGCGGGCATCAGCTAGTTCATTATAAATTCAAATATACAGCTAGTAAATTAATGTTGATGAACATTTTAATGACTTAATTGAATTAAATGGTTGAGATTCATCTATGTTTTATAAAAAGAAAACTAGTAAGGAGTGGGTCAGCTAACATGAATATAATATAGAAAGTTAGATAAGTGAAAGCACATGAGTAGTGAAAGTGTAGTTTGCCAGTCCAGTCTTGGCCAGCGTGGTGGACTAAGGCTTCAACCCATCTCGTTCGGCCGGCGATGAGTTTTCAGATGATGAATTTGGGACCAAATCTATATCTTATTTTCTTACAAAAATTACCCACTTTTTTTTTTTTCTTTTCAGGTACAAACGTCGTTACATGCGCACGAATGGTACAAAAACACATTTAAAGACTATCCCAAGGATAGAACGGCATTTATACCTAAAATATATTGAATTTAGTTAAATTTAGTTAAATCATTAAAGAGAAAATGACTGAATACTTGAATAAGTTTACAAATAGGTATGAACAATGACTGAACGAATATTCGTATTTGTTGCGTCAGTACACTTTTTTTGTTTTATGGATGAAATGACAAAAAATTACTGAAAAATGCAAGAAAATAAGTAAACAGTAGCATTCAGTCAGTTTCTTGTACCTACTAGAGAGGCTTAAAAGAACAGTATGTGGTAAATATTTCTTCAAAATATGGGGTATTATTATAGAGACTAATTTATCGATTGAGGCTAAATTATTAGTAAAATTATTATTCTATGTAAGTTAGTAAATAAAAAGAAAATATATTTATTTAATACCTTTATTTACAGAATTTCGAGAAATAAATCATATTATTTTTAAATAGTGGAATTTTTACTAATAAACACATCACACACTTATAAAATTGCACTCACGACAACTATCTTAAGTAATGTTGAACGGGCCCTTATTTAAATAGGAAACTGAAAAAAAAGAAAAAATTACATTATTAATGCGTATTTCAGTTAAATTTAACCTTAATCGGCATCGTAACGGAACGCTTGGCTAACTAAATCGCTTGGCTGTACGTCTATTAAATTTAACCTTAATCGGCATCGTAACGGAACGCTAAATCGCTACGTCTATGCCGGTAGGGTGGTAACTAGCCACGGCCGAATCAGTTCCCATTTTAGAACAAAGAAAATTCAGAAATTATAGATTCCCAAATATAGTTAAGATTGCTTAGTCGAGATGATTATTTGTGAAATGGTATGGTGATAATGAAAAAAAAACCCGGCTGAGTTTGTTGTGGGCTCTTCTCAGACAAGGGCGCGTTTGGAACCCTCATAGCTTTAGTTTTATGATACCGTTACTGATTACCACCAGTATATTTTATATATAACTAGACGTCAACAAGTGTAGTATACCTACCTAAATTGAATAAACATTATTTGGCTTTGACTTTGACTATACCCTGCCCGTAATCAACCACGGACCTCCCACGATAAGACAGTGTCCGTCACTCCGCCAGGGAGGTCGTCAAAATCTTGGAGTAACCACCAACTTTTTAATTCCTGGCGATTACTGAGAATTTCTAGTCAGAAATACCCAATACTAAGTTATTATGGCCCGACCCGGGAATCGAACCCGGGACCTCGTCGCCCGAAGTCAAACATGCTACTAGACCAGGGATTCCCAAAGTGGTCAATATCAACCCCTTGGGGTCGATTTCGGTTTCCCATGGGTCGACATAAACGAAAACTAATTTTGGGGGTCCACAAGGTCTAAAATCGACCCCTATTTTGTTTTTTTTTTTCAAAAAATAATTACCTACTTAAGTATTTTTATGTAATTTGTATTAATAATTATTAATTATATTACACTTGATATTTACTGAATTTTATGTCTATTTACTATGTTAAGTTTTGATGAAAAAATTATGTCAATTTTACTCACTTAACCAACCGCAAAGTTTTTCAATTGCTAAGTATTTTGTATCAATAGGAAAAAACTGTATAGAGATGGATTTTTAATTTAATTTAATTTAATTTATCTGAACTACCAACAGAATTACAAGTAGTAGGTATACAAAATGTTGAATGGCTTAGGCAATAGGTAACAAGCAATTCAATATATAGGTAGTTACATCATGCACATAGGAAAAGTCGTACATAACTGACACAAGTATACATTTAAAGTATGTAAAGTAGTAAATGCTTGGGCTATGGGGGTCTGAGGTATCAGTTCATTTTGGAAAAGGGGTCTCTTGCCCAAAATAGTTTGGGAATCCCTGTACTAGACCATCGAGGCAGTTATAAAGTAATGTTATAATAGCTCACCTATAAGGATAGCCCTGTGTTTTAGCCCTAAACACCGACAGGAGTAAGGAAAAGAACACGCAAACCAGCACCAAGCCCACCACGGACTGGAAGCGCCGTCTCTTTCCCTCCTGCGGCCGCTGTGATTCCATCCCTTTCACACCGCCGGCCGCTTCGATCATCAGTATCATACCTACTACTACTGCGCAATCTGATCGAAATTGGTTAAGGAAATCTATACTTCTATACTAATCTATATTTACTAATATTATAAACTAGATGATGCCCGCGACTTCGTCCGCGTGGATAAAGATTTTTGATTCCCGCGGGAACTCTCGAGTTTTCCGGGATAAAAAGTAGCCTACGTCCTTCCCCGGGATACAACCTATCCCTGCACCAAATTTCGTCAAAATCGTTTGAACTGAATTTTGTTTTGTTTCCCGCAGAACTTGAATTTTCCGGGATAAAAAGTAGCCTAGTCTCTCTATCCTAGCTAACTAGTATGTCCTTCCCCTGGATATAACATATCCCTGTACCAAATTTGTATCCCTGTATCAAAATCGTTTAAACAGACTCACAGTAGCAGACAGAAAAACACACTTTCGCATTTATAATAATAAAGTATGGATGCGAAAGTTTGGATGGATGGATGTTTATTACTCAATCACGCCAGAACGGCTGAACGGATCCTGTCTGCTTCGATTTCACGGCCCATCTGTTCAATCGATTTTGATGAAATTTGATGAGGTAGGTTACATCCGCGGGAACTCTTTAATTTTCCGGGATCAAAAATAATAGGCTATTTTTATCCCGAAAAATAGGCTACTTTTTAACCCGGAAAATTTAAGAATTCCAACGGGAACCAAAACCTTAATCCACGCGGACGAAGTCGTGGGAATCAAGGTAGCTTATATCGATTATATTAATAATCGGTTGCGGATAACTGTTATAAAATTCAATGAATCAAATGAATTGTGTGTTTGTGTGTAAACGAACACACAAACATTGTAGGTTAAGTACAAGCATGTAAAAAGGATACTCAATATAGCCACAATGTAGCTCTCCAACACAAACTGTCCATGCGACCCCCCATTGATGTACACGGGGCCATTTTTGCTTCTGTGGAAGAAAGGTGGCCCCCGGATCTGGTTCCACATCTGACCGGACACCATCGCAAAGCAGAAGAACATAGAAGCAACCGCCCACATTTGTTTGTTGTACAGAAACTCGAGGTTGTTGCGTCTCAAGTAGAGGAAACCTCCCACTAATATGAAGAGCATGGAAAATGCCACTGCTCCAGAGTAGTTTGGTGGGCGGAACACCCTTATCTAAGAAATAAAGAAAGAAAGAAAATGCTTTTATAACATTTTCAAATAGTAATGAAACTGAAAGTTTATGTCTTTCCAGCGTTCCGGTTTAATGATTGTCAAAGGTTTAAATTTTAAACTAATGCTGATCTATATAGTGTAGTTAGACTTGGCTCAGACTTTACTTAGAGTTACAACGCGATGGGACTTATGTAACATAAATCTGTCCCGTGAAAGAAAGAAAATGCCTTTATAACATTTTCAAGTAGTAATGAAACTGAAAGTTTACGTCTTTCCAGGGTTTCTGTTTAATAATAATTGTCAAAGGTTTAAAATCTAGACTAATGCTGATCTATATAGCGTAGTTAGACTTGGCTCAGACTTTACTTAGAGTTAAAACGCGATGGACTTATGTAACATAAATCTGTCCCGTGAAAGAAAGAAAATGCCTTTATAAGATTTTCAAATAGTAATGAAGCTGAAAGTTTATGTCTTTCCAGCATTCCGGTTTAATGATTGTCAAAGGTTTAAATTCTAGACTAATGCTGATCTATATACCGTAGTTAGACTTGGCTCAGACTTTACTTAGAGTTACAACGCGATGGGACTTATGTAACATAAATCTGTCCCGTGAAAGAAAGAAAATGCCTTTATAACATTTTCAAGTAGTAATGAAACTGAAAGTTTACGTCTTTCCAGGGTTTCTGTTTAATAATAATTGTCAAAGGTTTAAAATCTAGACTAATGCTGATCTATATAGCGTAGTTAGACTTGGCTCAGACTTTACTTAGAGTTAAAACGCGATGGACTTATGTAACATAAATCTGTCCCGTGAAAGAAAGAAAATGCCTTTATAAGATTTTCAAGTAGTAATGAAGCTGAAAGTTTACGTCTTTCCAGCGTTTCGGTTTAATGATTGTCAAAGGTTTAAATTCTAGACTAATACTGATCTATAGAGCGTACTTTGACTTGGCTCAGACTTTACTTAAGAGTTAAACCGCGATGGACTTATGTAACATAAATCTGTCCCGTGAAAGAAAGAAAATGCCTTTATAACATTTTCAAGTAGTAATGAAACAGAAAGTTTACGTCTTTCCAGCGTTTTGGTTTAATAATTGCCAAAGGTTTAAAATCTAGACTAATGCTGATCTATATAGCGTAGTTAGACTTGGCTCAGACTTTACTTAGAGTTAAAACGCGATGGACTTATGTAACATAAATCTGTCCCATGAAAGAAAGAAAATGCCTTTATAAAATTTTCAAGTAGTAATGAAACTGAAAGTTTGTCTTTCCAGCATTCCGGTTTAATGATTGTCAAAGGTTTAAATTCTTAGACTAATGCTGATCTATATAGCGTAGTTAGACTTGGTTCAGACTTTACTTAGAGTTAAAACGCAATGGACTTATGTAACATAAATCTGTCCCATGAAAGAAAGAAAATGCCTTTATAAAATTTTCAAGTAGTAATGAAACTGAAAGTTTATGTCTTTCCAGCGTTCCGGTTTAATGATTGTCAAAGGTTTAAATTCTAGACTAATGCTGATCTATAGAGCGTGCTTTGACTTGGCTCAGACTTTACTTAGAGTTAAACTGCGATGGACATAAGTGAGTAACATAATTCTGTCTCGTTTTAATCATGTCTTAAGTCTAAGCAAAGTCAAAGTTCGCTCTATAGATCTCACACTAACAGGCCTATTTTACTTACTTACCTACTGCACTTTTTACAGGGCCCTGTGGTAAGGGTGGGCGTGGCCGCAAATTAGAGCGTTGCTTATTACACAGCAATAAGGACCAATTTAGGGACCCTTATTCGCTAAATCTTATTACACTACACTGATCCAAGTGTAATGGTCCCTGTGAAAAGTGCAGTGTAATAGGCCTATAAGAACTTTTGAATCGTCGTGAATCTACCACTGGTTCAGAATGCCATTCCTACCGAGAAGAACCAGCAACTCGGTATATAATAGAATAGAATAATGAAACAAATATGTCTTTAAACATTGGCGATATGGCCCAAGCTATAATGACTATATCTGCTATCTAGTTCTATCCCTTTCCTCGGTAAGTATTATGAAACAGATGGCAATAAATGTAACACAAATAAAAATTACAACACACCACAGTGTTATACAGAATTGGCCACATTGTAAGTCTAAAAAAGTTTGACAGACGGATAGACACAAACTAAAAACTACAATGACACATCTAGTTTTATTGTTGTCTGCCTTTCATAATGCAACTTATGAAATGAGGCTGCACAAATTTAAAGCCTCTAATTTTTTAAATTCAAAAATTCAAATATTCAAAACAAGTTTTTAATTTTTTTTATTCAAATAAACTTTATAGGTAAGTTTTTATTTGTGTGCACATTGCAATTTGTTGAAGTAATTTTAATTACATGCTCAATGAAAAAACATATTAAGATAAAGGAAATTAGATTATTTAATTGAAAATAGTACTTAGTGTGTAATTTTAGTGTATTATTTACTTAGTTGAAATTGTATACTGGCACTCCTTTCTCCCTAAATCTTATTACACTACACTGATTCAAGTGTAAGGGTCCCTGTGAAAAGTGCAGTTTAATAGGCCTATATATTTTTTTTTTAAATTATCAAAATAAAAATCGATACAATTTTGTTGGATAGCACTGCGAAAAACCACGTAGGTTTAAATTGCGTGCTCTTCCGTCAACATGTTATCAGCGTTTTAAACTACGTATAGCTAGCAAATTATTATAAATACATGACAAAAACTTAAAACAAAAGAAAACTACCTACAATTTGGTTAAGAAATACGATTTTAAGTTATGTTTTAAATTATTCTTCGTCAATTTGATTCTAAAAGTACTATCGAGACTATTTCGAGGGATCATGTATGCGCTAGTGCGTTCACCATATCTGTTCTTAGCTGACATGGTTATTAACTTTTGCTGAAATACTTTACGAGTATGATTAACGAGTATTATACCTGAACATCAGTTCTGTCCTGTATCCACTTAGCGATGGCCTCAGCGTGTATGCCAGCTCGCTCAAAGTCCATCGAGTCGGCTAGTTAGAACGTCGCTTATTACACAGCAATAAGGACCAATTTAGGGACCCTTACTACCTAATTCTTATTACACTACACTGATCCAAGTGTAACGGTCCCTGTGAAAAGTGCAGTGTAATAGGCCTATTATACCTGAACATCGGTTCTGTCCTGTATCCACTTAGCGATGGCCTCAGCGTGTATGCCAGCTCGCTCAAAGTCCATCGAGTCGGCTAGTTAGAACGTCGCTTATTACACAGCAATAAGGACCAATTTAGGGACCCTTACTACCTAATTCTTATTACACTACACTGATCCAAGTGTAACGGTCCCTGTGAAAAGTGCAGTGTAATAGGCCTATTATACCTGAACATCGGTTCTGTCCTGTATCCACTTAGCGATGGCCTCAGCGTGTATGCCAGCTCGCTCAAAGTCCATCGAGTCGGCTGGTTTAGGCTTGCCTTTGGCTGGGAAATGCATGATCACTGGCGCAGTGTTCAAACGCAGCTGAAATTTAAAAAAAAAAAACATTTTTTTGGTAACTACTGATTTTGAAAAATAATTGAAAAGACTAGAAGTTGAATTCGCTAAAATCCGCCACAAATTGTAATTGTAATCTTTCGACAGTTTGCAATTTCGCGAGTTAGATTATAATCTAACGGTTTTGACAATCTTACGGTGACATATAAATATACTAAAAATATTGTCGTTTTTTATAAACCATTATAAGTTTTAATATAAAATAATATTATATAATTTTAGAATCTAAGAATTCATTGTAGCTATAGAAGGACCTCTCGACAAGCCAGGTCTTCAGTTTATTTTTAAAATTTGTTAAACTGGGTGCATCTCCAATTATTAGCTTAATTAATAACTACATTTATTAACTAAATTAATAATACATCCACACATCCATACATCCATCCAAACTTTCGCATGAATAATATTAAGTAAGATAAGAAGTAAGATTGGATAAACTTAAGGATAACCAAGTTATAAGGTTAGAAGTGATATTTCACCTCTAGCACTGAAATTATTTACAAAAATCAATATAATTACCATCTGGAAGATATCTGATCCTTCATCAAAGTCGACCATACCAAAGAAAAGCTTGTTATTATGAGCGGGCGAGAATCGGAAAGAGTTTGCTATGATCAAATATTCGTCATACACATGTTGGCATATCTGACATCGCCGGGCTGGGGCCATTGCTGTGAACATCACCACAAAAGAATAGTCCCTGGGCGGTGATCTGGAAAATTTAAAATATTTCTTCTTCTTTATCTTCTTTCTAGGTTCCTTGATTATCAAATTCAACCCATTGCCTTTTTTTACTGGATAAAAAAAAACAAAAATAGAAATCTGCTTATAGTTAAGTTTTGGATGGAAGGATTGCAGGCAAGCCAGCTCCAGGTCGCCAAAGGCGCAAGTGGTTGGACTATATATGGGGGTGGACAGGGCTAAGCTATCCAAGACTAAAAGATGCGGCTCATCATTGCAACTAGTGATGTGCCGGATCGTTAAAAATGTATATATAAGCGGATACGGATCCGGATACGGATATTTGGTGTTAACATCCGTGGATACGGATACGGATCATAAATCTTTACTCAATTTCTGTCAGTGCGCGTGACTTTAAAACGATAGCCGTCGCCACTTGACGCTTTGCGTAGCAGGACAAGTTTTGACTTGCATTTGCGCGGGTCTTTCTTTTGTTTTGTTTATAGTACAATAGAGTTACACTAAGCTCACACCAAACTTTAGTGTGACACTGGACATCATAGATAACGTTTGTGTTCGTGCATGAGTTTTAAAAACCCAGCCAAGTGCGAGTCGGACTCGCGCACAGAGGGTTCCATACAAACCTGTAGCAAGTTTAAAATTATTCAAAATGTTTTTATTATATGATGTAACTAAAAATTTATGGTTTTCCCAATTTTTCCTTTATCTGTGCTATAAGACGTTGCTTCGTATCAAATTTCAAGATTTTGAGTTCACGGGAAGTACCCTGTAGGTTTTGATTCCCTTGCGAGTGTCGAAAATTTGTATAAAAATATTTTTATTATATGATGTAACTAAAAATTTATGCTTTTCGCAATTTTTCCTTTATCTGTGCTATAACACGTTGCTTCGTACCAAATTTCAAGATTCTGAGTTCATGGGAAGTACCCTGTAGGTTTTGATTCTTGCAAATGTCGAAAATTTGCAGCATAAACGGCTGTATCTTTTGACTGCATCGGTTTAGAAGTTTGATTTTTTCACAGCTCCAAGGGACAGTAGACCTGAGTATTTGATATGAATTTCAGCTTGATACCTCCAGGCGTTCCTGAGGAAAAGGGTCTTGACACACAGATGGATGGACAACAAAGTGATCCTATAAGGGTTCCGTTTTTTCCTTTTTAGGTACGGAACCCTAAAAAATTTCTGCAAAGAAGTATAGTAGTGTATACTATACACTAGAATTATTTACTAATAATTGAGCTACTTCGCCCGCGTGGATTGAGGGCTTTTGGTTCCGGTGGGAACTGTTTTTCCGGGATAAAATATAGCCTGTGTTATTCCAGACTATAATCTATTTCTGTACCAAATTTCATCCAGATCCGTTCAGTTGTTCTGTATATTCATAATATTAGTGTAGATTGGTATGGTTGGTAACTAACACTGCGATAAATGTTTTCAATATAAAGGTGCCAAATATTTGATTTTAAGAAATTAAAAATCATTAATCTGAATGGAATTTAATAGTTTTTCATTTCTACCAAATCGCCTATAAATAGAATTTCATCTATGTATTGAAAATTAATAAGGTAAAAGATCTGTCATAAAAGTAAAGGAATACGGATATGGATCTTTTTTCTCCCTCGCATACAGATATGGATACGGATAACCGGAACATCACTAGTTGTAACACATATTCCGACAAATAAATTCATTCTATTCTATTCATCTGTCTAACCAATTTTAATGGATTTTGGTACAAGGATAGGTTGTATCCTGGGGAAACAATATAGGCTTCTTTTTATCCCGGAAAATTTAGGAGTTCAAAAAACATTAATCAGCTCTAACAAAGTCGCAGGCTTCATCTTGTGCAAAATACATGTATATGAATTACATAAAATAATACCTGACAAACTCCTTGAATTTATTCAGGTTCAATGGTATTATTGACTGCTTAGCGGTCATATCACTCAACTGCTGGACTTTTTCTTCAAGCTGTAAGAATACACATTATGTTGACACTATAGACTACTTACCCCATTTTAATGACAAAATTTTTAATTTGGCAACCTGTCTGGCATATTGGTCATCACTTATAAATAAGGGTACGAACCCCAGCTGGACTTGGATATTTATAATATATGAATTTTCTCTGGTCTGGTCTGGCGGGAGGATTCAGCCATGGCTAGTTACCCTACTGGCAAAAACAAAGTCTTAAGGGCTGCATGGCTTATTACACACAGCGGATAACAGCACAACTTAACACAATAGTACAACAGACTCTTGTACTTCGCAGTTAATAGACACAGTTCTGAGGACCGCCCTGGCACAGTGTTGAGCGTTGATGCCTAAACATGGGAGGTCCCGGGTTCTATTCCCGACAGAGTCAATTTGGGAATTTATAATTTCTGATTTTTTTCTAGTTTGACCTAGTGGGAGGCTTGGGCCGTGGCTAGTTACCACCCCACTGGTAAAGACGTGTCGCCAAAAACGAGCAATTTAGCGTTCCGGTAAGACGCCTTGTAGAAACCTACTATGGGTATGGGTTTAATATAACTGGTTAACCATACCCCTAACAGGTTAGCCCGCTACCATCTTAGACTGCATCATCACTTACCAACAGGTGAGATTGCAGTCAAGAGCTAACTGATAATATTGGTACAGAGTAGAAAGAGTTACAAACCACAACTGTTGTCTATACAGTGATAGGCATGCTCGCCGTTTTTCTCATATAAGCCTTCAAGATACCTACTTGGTAAATGGAATAATAATTATTATTGTCTCACTTTCATACGAAAGAAGTGCTACACCAGGAGTTGCTGCTTTTCTCACGTTGCCCGCAAAACGATAACTTGCCAATTATTTGGAAGTTTAACCGGCGTACTTCATTAAACAATACGTACCCCTTTTGCACGACTTTGTGCATCGCTGTTGTAGTAAGTAAGGATTATCGTGAAAAATAAGAACGATTTATACTTCATTTTAGCAATGTTCTAATTAAAATTGTGTTAGTTTATTTTTAACAACTTAATTCCAATTTCCAATCGCTAAAAGTTCAGATTATAGAAGCCAATAGAAATACGCCAAGTACAAAACAGACAAATTGATGACAACTGATGACAACGACGTAAAACGTCAGTTCGTTGGCACTGACACTCAGGGCATATCTTCAGATTCTATTGTCTACGATTTGGTGGTCTATTCAAACCATATTACAACACCTCGAGCGGTGTAAACGAGTGTGTAGACCTGGCATGACGTAAAATTATACAAACTTATTTTAATCTGTGACCCAAACGGAAATGAACCCGCTGCACCCTATTTTTAAAATAAAATGACTTCTTTAAAAATGCAATAATATAAATAAGTTACGTTGAAAAAAACCAATTTTCCTAGCTGGAGCCCGCGATTTCGCCTGTGTGGTTTAAGGTTTTATTTTTTTATTTCCCGCGGGAACTGCTTAATTTTCCGGGATAAAAATATGTACTGATTTTCTGTATACTCGTATTAAAAACTTACAACAGGCCTTTGCCCGTGACATTTTCCTATATAAAATTCAGAATTCTATGTCCTTGCCCTGACACATTCTGTATTTGTACCAAATTTCATCAAAATCGGTTGAAGAGAAAGCGTAACAAGCCAACAAACTCATATTCATACTCATAATAACCAAGTGAGGTCAGTATTGGTTATAGGATTGCGAACCTAGACAGACAAGGAAGAATCCATACTAATAATATAAATGCGAAAGTGTGTCTGTCTGTCTGTCTGATACGCTTTCACGGCCCAACTACTCAACCGATTTTGATAAGAAATAGTGTACATCCCGGGGAAGGACCTATGCTACTTTTTATGAAGAGTTCCCACGGGAATGAAAAAAATATTAATCCACCCGGACGAAGTCGTGGGCATTATCTAATGAATAACAGTTTACTGTGACACGCTATCCAATGTGTGACAAACGAAACGCGTCTATACCTACGTATTATTTAGGGAAACGCGTCTTCGCAATGACGTCACAATTGACGTCATTGGCTTGGTTTGACATTTGATATTTGAAGAGTTACTGGAGTTACCTTTGTTTTTATTGCGAGCGAGAATGTTGTGCAAAAACCACAAATACGGTTGAAAGTATTTAAAAAATGGGATAAAACTGTAATAAAAAAAACAACAAAAATGGGCAATCCTACAAACGCTATCATTTGATTATAATTTTTTAGTTTTGCAGTATTATTTAAAGGTCACGACGGTTGCACAGTGTTATCAGTGTGGGCGGCCAATAATTCATTAATTATGAAGCCAGGAAAAAGTGTCGAGGTGAAAGAAGAGATCGTGGAAGTGCATACAGCAGCCCGATCGCCATCTCCGAAGGGTAAAGTTAGGGACCGTCCTCGCAGCGGCTCAGGTTCACGAAAACTTTCAAACGGTCATGTTGCCCACGAAACCCCCGAAATACAACTCGAAGAACCTTCTGAGAGGGCCAAATCTAGAGAGAATTGGACTAAATCCGAGCAGGAATCGTTAGATACGGAGCTACCTATACATGATCAAATAAAAATGGGCATATTAGGCTTTGTTGAGAAAGAAATTAAGAAATCCGATAAGAACCCTACCTTCGTATTTTATTCTCATGATCCTAATGGCTTGGATGAAAAGTTTATGAAGAATTTGTCCAGGCCGTCTAGCGGTCATAAGGAGAAACGCAGTCCGTCTTATAGGAAGAAAAAGAGGCACTCGTCCCGTCATAGAGATAGAGATTTGCATGATTTTGAAATACCTGGGTCTAGCCTTATTGCTTTAGAAAAGGTAAGTTTTAGCTCTCATTATAACAATCAGGTGTCTACTTGGGACACTTTGCTACCTTTCAAAGTTATGTGAAGTTGGCCAATTCACACTGCCAGGTGTGAGCTTGGTGGACTACAGCTTGCTTACCCTCCTCATTATAAAAAGAGACCTTTACTTAGTAGTGAAGTAACTACTTCTTTTCATAGTTTAATCAATAATTTCTACATGGTTATCAAATCTAAGCATGGATACTACATATTTTAGTAGCTATTTAAGTAAAATTACTTATTTACGACATAGGAAACATCTCTATCCTAAAAACCAGAGAAAAGAACTGAGATATCTCACAAAACACTGATGATATATATGAGATATCTCACAAGAAACACTTTGATGATGATCCTTCGCATAGATGCAACCTCCTACAAAATTTTGTCAAAATTGGTTGTAAAGATGGGCCTAGCATAGCGTATAAGTGTAGATTGTCAGTAGTACTAAATAACACTTTTTGGAACTCTTCCCTGGATAAAATAATATACTTAATATTTGTATGGATTTTTCAGGTTGATGACTATTTAAAAGAGTACAATAAGGATGAAGTGGTAACGTTAAGCGGTGAGTTAGAAATTGAGGCAAATGATGTAGAAAATAACAACGGATCATCAAAAGAGTTGAAGCACAAACCTAGGAAGACTCGGCGGAAACTGAGGGATGAACGACAGGAGACTAACACAAATGGAAGGGATGTTAGTCCAAAAGTGTTTAAAACTGGATCTAGATCAAAGACTAGTGCTAAAGCAGGTTAGTTTTTTGGTATTGACTGTCCCACCAAAGGTTGATTTCTGGCTGAAGCGGAAGCCAAATGTTTACTTAATAACCCTATTCAGTTTGCAGTGTGACCCACTAGTCCCGCGCGTCGCATTTTTTACTGCGCTCTAGCATGTTTGTAACAGTTCGTAAAATTTTTGTGCTTGCTAGAAACTTTGGCTTCAGAAAAATACTTGAAAAAAATGAAAATCCATCCTCTATCTCAAAAATGGTTGAGCACTGGATGTTGGAAATGTTTTGTCGCAAATTTTATGCTCTACAATTTTTATAATGGAGAATAATAGAATTTTGTAACCTTTGACCTTCAATACCTTATGAGACTTGAGACAACTTTTAAACTCAAATTCAAATTCAAATTTAGAATGCCAAAATGGAGGTGCTTCACAGCTTATATCTCTTTCTGAGGTTGACCCCTTTTTTACTTAAGTGACAGCATTATATAAAAAATAAAGTAGCCCCAATATGAATTTAGGGTGACCCAATTAATATTGGGGCTTTAGAATTTTCTGTCTATCTTTTTCAGCTCGGCCCACTGACCTAACAGCCATGCTTGAAAGCTTAGAGTCCAATGTACCATATCACGATCAATACATAGACAACCCATTTTCATCACCTTCACCTCTTACATCACCCAATGATGAACGGATCAACCCCTTTGGATCTCAGAGGCCTGAGAAAATATATCTGCAAGGAGGCGGGACGTTTAGAGCTGTGTCGAGGGATAGAATCCTGGAGTCACAGCAATCCAGAGATGATGATAAGTATTTAAGGTAGGAATTTAAGTTATGCCACAGAATACTAAATTAGAGGTGCCTAGTTCTTGAAGGTAAGTGAAGTTTCCCAGTTTTTTGACTAGGAGATGGAACATTCGGGAAGTGCTAGTAGCTATATAATTTACGCTTTCGAGTTTATGTTTGAAGTTATAATTTTTGTTAGCACATTAATCTAAATAAATTAATACTCAAAAGTGTAATACAACTTAAAACCCGCTTAATACGTTTTCCCGCTTAATACGCTATTTTACGCCAGTCCCCGTAACTTGAAGCATGTTTACATACATTTCATGACGCTTAATAATATCGTGATACGTATTCGTCATCACGTTTAATACTCCATCAAGGAAGAAAGTTGCCATGGTGGCAAAGCTAGTAAAGAAAAATCTAGTTCTGATGATTCAGGAAAAAACGACTTTTACTCACTAGTTTTAGGCAACAAAGGCGCCCTTATTGAGCTAGTGAGGTGTAAAGAACAATTTTCATTCACTGGACTGAAATTTGATAAGCAGCAATTGAGAGCTAACGTTCTTTTTATTTTCCCACCTTTCAGGATAGGAGACCTGACGCCCCTAGATATTGCTCTAGCGGCTCAAAAGGCGTGGCGCAACTGCGCTCCGGCATGCCATGGCGTGCTAGGTGGCCTATCGCTCTTACATCTGCTGCTTATCAGTTACTCAGACAGTTTGGACGCGGGCCACTTGTCATTCCACGCGCTGGTCACCATGCCATACGTGGCCACTTATTACTTCTTCTGCGTGCTTTGTCTACTGTCGGTACTGGACAGGTGAGAAAGTTTCTATTACATCTACTCATTAGTTACTCGGCCAGTTTCGTTGCGGGCCACTTGTCATTCCACGCGCTGGTCACCATGCCATATTATATGGCTACTTACTACTTCTCTGTGTGCTATGTCTGCTGCCGGTACTGGCCAGGTGAGAAAGTTTCTATTACATCTACTCATTAGTTAGTCAGACAGTTTGGACGCGGGCCACTTGTCATTCCACGCGCTGGTCACCATGCCATACGTGGCCACTTACTACTTCTGCGTGCTTTGTCTACTGTCGGTACTGGACAGGTGAGAAAGTTTCTATTACATCTACTCATTAGTTACTCGGCCAGTTTCATTGCGGGCCACTTGTCATTCCACGCGCTGGTCACCATGCCATATTATATGGCTACTTACTACTTCTCTGTGTGCTATGTCTGCTGCCGGTACTGGCCAGGTGAGAAGGTTTCTATTACATCTACTCTTTAGTTAATCAGACAGTTTGGACGCGGGCCACTTGTCATTCCACGCGCTGGTCACCATGCCATACGTGGCCACTTACTACTTCTTCTGCGTGCTATGTCTACTGTCGGTACTGGACAGGTGAGAAGGTTTCTATTACATCTGCTCATCAGTTACTCGGCCAGTTTGGATGCGGGCCACTTGTCATTCCATGCGCTGGTCACCATGCCATATTATATGGCTACTTACTACTTCTCTGTGTGCTATGTCTGCTGTCAGTAGTGGACAGGTGTAATAGGTTTCTATTACATCTCTGCTACTGCTCATCAGTTACTCGGCAAGTTTGGATGCGGGCCACTTGTCATTCCATGCGACCATGCCCTGGTCACCATACCACCATAATCATTATGAGCTATTGGTAAGCTGTAGATGATAGTAATTTCGTTTCCTCCGTACCTCGGAGAGCACGTTAAGCCGTCGGTCCCTGGTATCATTTGATAGTAATCAAAAAAAAACCAAAGAGTTATACTCTTAGTCGAGCCGTATGCGTAAGGACCTGGGAACACACCGCATTAGTGTCCTAAGAAAACTCCTACTTTTATGTGATTAATGGAAAGGGGTCACGACTCTCAGTAATGAGGAATATGACTCAGAGAGAGAGATGATAGTACAAGTATGCGGTTACTTATGTATACATTGATATAATAATTGTAAATGAAATATTTATTTAAAAAGAGCAACCACCGAGTTTCTTGCTGGTTCTTCTCGGCAGGAATGGCATTCCGAACCAGTGGTAGATTCACTTGACGATTCAAAAGTACTTGTAAAAGTTTATTTGAATAAAAAACATTTGAATTTGAATATGATATTTGGTTTCCAGGCTAGACGTGACCAGCATCGACCTGAGCCGCGGGCTCCAGCCCTGGTTCCAGCCCATAGTGCTGGTGATCCTGTACACGGCGTGCCTGCTCGTGTGCACGGCGGCCAGGATGTACGACGAGCTGATGGTCTACCAGTACGCGCCGCTGGTGGCCAACCTCACCGCCAACGTGACCACTGTGAGTTGCTGTGTCACTGTAGCTGCTCCGGGGGACGCCGGTGACGTCACCAGGCCTGCAGCCCTGGTTCCAGCCCATAGTGCTGGTGATCCTGTACACGGCGTGCCTGCTCGTGTGCACGGCGGCCAGGATGTACGACGAGCTGATGGTCTACCAGTACGCGCCGCTGGTGGCCAACCTCACCGCCAACGTGACCACTGTGAGTTGCTGTGTCACTGTAGCTGCTCCGGGGGACGCCGGTGACGTCACCAGGCCTGCAGCCCTGGTTCCAGCCCATAGTGCTGGTGATCCTGTACACGGCGTGCCTGCTCTTGTGCACGGCGGCCAGGATGTACGACGAGCTGATGGTCTACCAGTACGCGCCGCTGGTGGCCAACCTCACCGCCAACGTGACCACTGTGAGTTACTGTCACTATAGCTGCTCCGGGGGACGCTGGTGACGTCACCAGGCCTGCAGCCTTGGTTCCAGCCCATAGTGCTGGTGATCCTGTACACGGCGTGCCTGCTCGTGTGCACGGCGGCCAGGATGTACGACGAGCTGATGGTCTACCAGTACGCGCCGCTGGTGGCCAACCTCACCGCCAACGTGACCACTGTGAGTTGCTGTGTCACTGTAGCTGCTCCGGGGGACGCCGGTGACGTCACCAGGCCTGCAGCCCTGGTTCCAGCCCATAGTGCTGGTGATCCTGTACACGGCGTGCCTGCTCTTGTGCACGGCGGCCAGGATGTACGACGAGCTGATGGTCTACCAGTACGCGCCGCTGGTGGCCAACCTCACCGCCAACGTGACCACTGTGAGTTACTGTCACTATAGCTGCTCCGGGGGACGCTGGTGACGTCACCAGGCCTGCAGCCTTGGTTCCAGCCCATAGTGCTGGTGATCCTGTACACGGCGTGCCTGCTCGTGTGCACGGCGGCCAGGATGTACGACGAGCTGATGGTCTACCAGTACGCGCCGCTGGTGGCCAACCTCACCGCCAACGTGACCACTGTGAGTTGCTGTGTCACTGTAGCTGCTCCGGGGGACGCCGGTGACGTCACCAGGCCTGCAGCCCTGGTTCCAGCCCATAGTGCTGGTGATCCTGTACACGGCGTGCCTGCTCTTGTGCACGGCGGCCAGGATGTACGACGAGCTGATGGTCTACCAGTACGCGCCGCTGGTGGCCAACCTCACCGCCAACGTGACCACTGTGAGTTGCTGTGTCACTGTAGCTGCTCCGGGGGACGCCGGTGACGTCACCAGGCCTGCAGCCCTGGTTCCAGCCCATAGTGCTGGTGATCCTGTACACGGCGTGCCTGCTCTTGTGCACGGCGGCCAGGATGTACGACGAGCTGATGGTCTACCAGTACGCGCCGCTGGTGGCCAACCTCACCGCCAACGTGACCACTGTGAGTTACTGTCACTATAGCTGCTCCGGGGGACGCTGGTGACGTCACCAGGCCTGCAGCCTTGGTTCCAGCCCATAGTGCTGGTGATCCTGTACACGGCGTGCCTGCTCGTGTGCACGGCGGCCAGGATGTACGACGAGCTGATGGTCTACCAGTACGCGCCGCTGGTGGCCAACCTCACCGCCAACGTGACCACTGTGAGTTGCTGTGTCACTGTAGCTGCTCCGGGGGACGCCGGTGACGTCACCAGGCCTGCAGCCCTGGTTCCAGCCCATAGTGCTGGTGATCATGTACACGGCGTGCCTGCTCTTGTGCACGGCGGCCAGGATGTACGACGAGCTGATGGTCTACCAGTACGCGCCGCTGGTGGCCAACCTCACCGCCAACGTGACCACTGTGAGTTGCTGTGTCACTGTAGCTGCTCCGGGGGACGCCGGTGACGTCACCAGGCCTGCAGCCCTGGTTCCAGCCCATAGTGCTGGTGATCCTGTACACGGCGTGCCTGCTCATGTGCACGGCGGCCAGGATGTACGACGAGCTGATGGTCTACCAGTACGCGCCGCTGGTGGCCAACCTCACCGCCAACGTGACCACTGTGAGTTACTGTCACTATAGCTGCTCCGGGGGACGCTGGTGACGTCACCAGGCCTGCAGCCTTGGTTCCAGCCCATAGTGCTGGTGATCCTGTACACGGCGTGCCTGCTCGTGTGCACGGCGGCCAGGATGTACGACGAGCTGATGGTCTACCAGTACGCGCCGCTGGTGGCCAACCTCACCGCCAACGTGACCACTGTGAGTTGCTGTGTCACTGTAGCTGCTCCGGGGGACGCCGGTGACGTCACCAGGCCTGCAGCCCTGGTTCCAGCCCATAGTGCTGGTGATCCTGTACACGGCGTGCCTGCTCTTGTGCACGGCGGCCAGGATGTACGACGAGCTGATGGTCTACCAGTACGCGCCGCTGGTGGCCAACCTCACCGCCAACGTGACCACTGTGAGTTACTGTCACTATAGCTGCTCCGGGGGACGCTGGTGACGTCACCAGGCCTGCAGCCTTGGTTCCAGCCCATAGTGCTGGTGATCCTGTACACGGCGTGCCTGCTCGTGTGCACGGCGGTCAGGATGTACGACGAGCTGATGGTCTACCAGTACGCGCCGCTGGTGGCCAACCTCACCGCCAACGTGACCACTGTGAGTTGCTGTGTCACTATAGCTGCTCCAGGGGACGCCGGTGACGTCACCAGGCCTCAAGCCCTGGTTCCAGCCCATAGTGCCGGTGATCCTGTACACGGCGGCCAGGATGTACGACGAGCTGATGGTCTACCAGTACGCGCCGCTGGTGGCCAACCTCACCGCCAACGTGACCACTGTGAGTTGCTGTGTCACTGTAGCTGCTCCGGGGGACGCCGGTGACGTCACCAGGCCTGCAGCCCTGGTTCCAGCCCATAGTGCTGGTGATCCTGTACACGGCGTGCCTGCTCGTGTGCACGGCGGCCAGGATGTACGACGAGCTGATGGTCTACCAGTACGCGCCGCTGGTGGCCAACCTCACCGCTAACGTGACCACTGTGAGTTGCTGTGTCACTGTAGCTGCTCCAGGAGACGCCGGTGACGTCACCAGGCTTGGGGGGACACAAAAAAAAGTATGGACTTTTATGAGGCGGAGCGAAGGTTTAAAGTACTTAGTATAGCTAGTTCAGTTTGACTTCAATGAACAGTTACACTTATACTCAATTTTTTAATTAGTATTTTGTCAATTTGTAACATACTGATACCATATTAAAAGATATTAGTGATGTGATTGGATTTAGTTGTGTTATCTGAATGAGTCTATGAACCAGTTCCTGCTTCTCTATTTTTTAGATTGAGCTGTCAACTCACAATATTTGATATGTTTCCATTGTTACCCGTGCCTAGTGTACCTTGTGAGTGAAGTGATACCAATTATCAATCGTTTTTTGACCTCAGCACTATTTGTTTTTCACTAGTTGATGCCCGCGACTTCGTCCGCGTGGATTGAGGTATTTTGGTTCCCGCGGGAACTCGTTAATTTTCCGGGATAAAAAGTAGCCTATGTGCTATTCCTGACTAATCTATCTCTGTGCCAACTTTTATCTAGATCCGTTCAGCCGTTCTGGCGTGATTGAGTAACAAACATCCATCTATACATCCATCCATCCATCCAAACTTTCGCATTTATAATTTATTTATTTATTTAATGCCTTTAAAAAAATATCTAAAATTACATCACATTTTTGCAGACCAAAGCACTAGACTAAAAACAGGCTGGCGTTTGTAAATTGCAGCCCAAATAGACCGTAGTCTGTGTTAGGGCTGACTGAGAAAACAAGCTATAATATTAGTAAAGATTAGAATAGATAACAATCTAGTAGCACTGGAAACGTCAAAAAATGTTGTGCCACTAAAAATTCTTCCTGAGGTATCCAATGAGGATTTTCCTCCTACCCAGAGAAAAAAAAAATTAAAGCTACTAAACTCAATTTTTTTTTAAAATTGTTTCAGCCCACAATCCCAACTTTCTATCACACGTGGACCCACTTCTCAATATGGCGGGCCGTTCTGTCGATCCTGGGCTTAGTGTACTTCATCATATCCAACCCGCCCGATCTGGTGTATGTGAACCTCAGCAAACTTTTACAGTTCAAACATTCCTTGCAGAGCATTGGATGATCACTAAATTTTGTTATTCTTTACATTGAGTGGTCGTTTTGATCTAGGGTACGTTCCGATATACACTGCGAGCACTGTTCAGTGTTATTACTGGCCAGAAATTCATTCCGTTATGGACTGACAGTATACTCCCGCTGTATCCTAGGGAAATATATGACGTCATAAATCGTCGCCATTTTTGTACTGTGAGCACTGGCGTTTTAAGTGCTGACTGCGTTCCGTTTTAAGCAGTATAGTTAGCAGTATAGTTAACTATAAAGGAACGGCTTCGTGGGATACTAAATTGACGTCACACCTTACAGTGCTCGCAGTGTATATCGGAACATACCCTTAGTCTTGTGAAGGATTGGTTAGACATGACGTGTATAATTGGGTATTTGACAACTAGGTAGTCATATCGGCAACTTTTCAGACGTCAAAACGCGTGCTTAGTATGGGATTTTGTATGAATACAAATACAAAACTTTTTTATTCAAGCATACTTTGACAAGTGCTTTTGAATTGTCGAGTGAATCTACCACTGGTTCGGAATGACATTCCTACCGAGAAAAACCAGCGAGAAACTCGGTGGTTGTTTTTTTTAAATAATCCATTTACAATTATTATATTATCAATCTGTACATAAGTAACCGCTGTCCTTAGCATTGCTGGAGCGATCAAATCCCGCTCCTCTATCATTTACATAATCTTTAACAGCATAATAAGCTTTTTTTCTCAAACATGCTTGGAAATTTGAGAATTATTTTGACAACCTTCTTCGAGATAAATCGAAATTAATGTACTGGGCAAATACATGCGAGCAGCGGCCGGCAAAAATTGTATGATAATCCATATCTGTCGTGATTTAGCGGCCAAATAAATTACATAGTAATTTCATATCTGTCGTGTAATTTAAAAATGGAACGATATTTTACTCCGAAATATGGCAATCAAGAAGGTAACTTATCAAAGGATTTATTTAAATTTCGAACTAGCTTGCAAATAGAAAGCTGTTTTTTGAAACAAATGTGCACTTTAACGCGGGAAAAATTATAGTTGTTCGGCGTTCGTCATTGATTTTGAAATGTATTTGACAAAATGAGTTCAAGTGAAGACACTGAGTGTGATGAACTTACTTTATCGCCACCTGAAAATCAAGAGCCGTAATAGAAAACTTGTTACCACCAAAATCGAAAGAAAAATATTTTTAAATAAAAAGTTCTGTCTAGGTACTACTTAGTTTTAATTTCCGCGCATTATTTGAGAAAAGTACTATACAAGCCTTGGCCACAACTAGGCATTGATGGACTTACGTATGTGTGCCTCGGCTTCGCCTCGGCCCACATTTACACGTTCGTCCTTCAATGCCTGTTTTGCTGGCCGCTGCAGCAATGTACTATTTCAGGAGCATACTTTTAATGGATTTCTTAAACTTAGTAGGCAGTAATTGACGATAACTGGAAATCCAATTTTTGTTTTTAGTCACAATTTTTCTAAAGACGTAAAACAAAAATTTTTCATTATTGATGCGTTCCAAAAGTATCCTGAGTTATTGTATTATTAGTATAATATTATCAATTATTGGTATTTCCAAATGAACCCTGATAGATAATGAAGCTAATTCTGTTGTACATCACTAAACTAAAATGACAACTCTATTTTTATTGCTGTACCTTTCGGAATACTTCCAGCAGAAAGGGGCAGAAAATATTGGCTCTAAATAAAATAATTTAAAGCTATCATTTTAGTTTAGTTTAGAAATTGTGTTAAATATAATCGGCTACAGTGTTAATGTTCTTCTGGATAGAAATTTGCCGGCAAATGTCTGACCGATTTTCGGCGAATTATATCCAAGCTTCAAGTATGTAATGTACGTATGTAGTACAAGATATATCTAATGTATGGAATATGAGAGAATTATTATAGTTTTTAGTCAATAACTTAGTCATGGAATAGCCCTTCTATTTCACGAGGTGGTATTGTGGCATTAACACAGTAAAGTTAGAGTAAAATTAACCTTAACATCCTTAATTTAAAGTCGTAAATTCAGTACTGCCATTTGACGCAAGGTCCGCTTGAAAGATGAGCTTAACTTGGCTTTAAAACAGGGATTTTATGGATATGAAAGGACATTGACCAAATTCGCCTAAGAATCAACATACGTTTGAAATATACAGAAATTCTTAGTTTATTTTATAGCCCTTATTCCAAATATTAGAATTTAACGGACACTTCAAATTAATTAAAAATAAATAAATGGGTATTAAATTAATTACTATACGTTTCCGTCTCTGGATTATTAACCACAGATCAATAACTTACAGGTTAAAATAATATACAATACCACCGCTTGAGCGCTAGATCCGTATCGTATGAAACAAGATAAAAATTGCTTAAAGTGCTAAGTGCGCTAGTATTTTGAATCTCGCAACGCCATGAAGTACAATAATTTAATATTTTTAACGCCATCTGTGAAGTTCTCGATGAACTATGACGATACCTGCATCCTTATTAATAACGCCATCTGTAATGTTTTTGATGATGTAATGATCTACATACTGTTTACAGCTCTATTACAAATGGATAAAGATGATATTTATTTGTTCAAACAGATTGATCGTGAAAGCTGAAATAACCTGAAAATTGAAAATATTTTTGGTAATAAGTAATTTTTTAGCAAGTGTCTGTAGTTTTAATCTGATCTCAAGTATAAAAAGGTATTAATTTGAACCCAGTAATCAATATTTTATGACGGTTGGTTCTTAGGCGAACTTTGTATGGGGACGGAACAATGTCCTTTAGTATGTGGATACGGATACGAATAAAAGAACGATATTAATCCGATCCCAGGTACGGTTACGGATTTGCAATTATTTCGGATCATCCGTTAGTTTTGTTTACGGAGATTAGATTTTCAGTTACGGTTACGGAGCTCTATAACATCCCTGCTTAAAAATCATAGCATTTAAGGTCGATTTTACTATAACATTAATGAGATGTTTTTATACTATCCAAACTAAACTGGCTTCGTGAAATAGAAGAATACGCCATATACATATAGGGTAGGCACAAGTTAGTCAGAATACCTATTCACTAGGTGTTTTAATGAAAAATGAGCATTGACCTATTTACATTTGGGTAAGCAGTGCTATTGTGCCTCTATGAACTGCACGCCACTGGCCATATACGTTGGTCACACTCGCTTGGCAATTTTGGCGTATATTTGCCTCGTACGGCAAGTTTTTTTTTATCCACTACAAGTTAGGCCTTGACTGCGATCTCACCTGATGGTAAGTGATAATGCAGTCTAGCGGGCTAGCCAGTTAAGGGCATAGCAGTTAGATTAAACCCATACCTAATCGGTTTCTACATGGCATCGTACCGGAACGCCAAATCGCTTGGCGGCACGTCTTTGCCGGTAAGGTGGTAACAAGCCACGGCCGAAGCTTCCCACCAGGTTAGATCAAGGAAAATTCAGAAATTATAAATTGACCCCGCCGGAGATCGAACCCGGGACCACGTTAAGACAACAGCGCTCAACACTGCGCCACGGAGGCCGTCGTCGGTTTAGGTCCTTTAGGTAGGATATTTATACATCGCCCACCCACCTGGGACTATGAGTATTTAGATTGAGAAAGTTTTCCCATCCCAATTAATGTAACTAAATCTAGAAATAACTTCTTTTAATTTCTAAAGTTTGGTAATAACCCTCATGCCTGCCTACCGGCCTACCTAATTGGAATATTCAAATTTGAATAGACGTCGATTTTGATTGCTTTTTAGCCTTTTAACGAGATAATTTTTTTTTTTAAAGTTTATTTGAATAGTTGTCAAATATCCGATTTACAGACACGGGCTGGCATATTTGCCGAATGGGTTTGGCCAACGTGAACTAGGTACTTAATTTAGAAGAATATGTTTTAATTTTTATGCGGCTGGTACTTTGTAAGAAATGAAGCTTTAAATTAGTTTGCATTTATATTAAGAAGAAAATGTGCACAATTTTTTTTAAATTTTAAATTTTTTATTTACATCTGAGTACCAAAGATTTTAAGCTACGTTAATATGGATATGTCACCGTAAGATTGTAAAAACCGTTAGATAATAATGTAACTCGCGAAATTGTAAACTGTCGGAAGATTGTGAACTGTTCAATGTTCTGAGTGTCAATTTTTGAAATACCTATTCATTGTTTTATTAGGTTTAAATACCTATCAGATTACAATCTACCGGAAAATAATGCGTTAAATTGTAATCTTTCGACAGTTCGCAATTACGCGAGTTAGATTATAATCTAACGGTTTTTACAATCTTACGGTGATAGATATAAATTCTAAGAATATGAGATACTTTTCCCCATATTATGTGTACGTGTAAGAACAAAGAATTATTTTAATTTAATTTAATCTAGTCCGAAGTTCCAAAAATAATATTTGTTAAGGCTGATATTATAATTCGAGTAGGTACATAATATGTTGCTGCCAACCCGCATTGAAGCAGCGTGGTGGGTCTAAGCTCCTTTTCCCTCTCTCCTATGAGAGTGGAGGCCTGTGCCCAGCTGTGGGACGTTAACGGGCTGTGGTGGATCCATAATGTATTATTATTGAGCTGGTCTGTTCCAAACATGGATCGATTTGAAGCACGCCCGAACGGCTGAACGAATCTGGATGAAATTTGGCACAGAGATAGATTATAGTCTGGAATAATCCCGCGTGAACTCCTTAGTCCCCGCGTTCAGAACCAAAACACCTCAATCCGATCGGACGAAGTCGCGGGCACTTTCATATAAAAAAAATTGGGTGTCCAACTTGTAGGGCGTGCCCCTCACCTGTATAAGCCTGTCCTTGTCCCCGCCATAGCGCTGTCCCGCTTTTCAGACTAGATGGCGTTAGTAAAATAAGTTCACATTCTTTGTTTGTCAGGGCCCGTCTATGTAATTTGAGGTCGTTGCTTATAATATCAATGAATATTTTATAGTAATAATATAATCATAATTAATTAATATCGATATTGATCAACCAATTTACTACGTAAAAGAATATTTATATAAATACTCAAATAAGTATGATGCGTGTTGCATCGTATTAAAATTAAAATTTAATGCTTAAAATAATGTAAAATTGATTTATATATGTCACCGTAAGATTGTAAAAACCGTTAGATTATAATCTAACTCGCGAAATTGTAAACTGTCGACAGATTGTGAACCGTTCAATGTTCTGAGTGTCAATTTTTGAAATATTCATTGTATTTACGTTTTCTTGTCTGTTTCTTGTAGGTTAGGTTAGGGTTCGACATAAATAAGGCCGGGCACTACACTACTTAGGTTCTATCGGGTTAATATACCTAACAGATTACAATCTACCGGAAAATAATGTGTTAAATTGTAATCTTTCGACAGTTTGCAACATCGCGAGTTAGATTATAATCTAACGGTTTTTACAATCTTACGGTGACATATACATATTTAATAGGGCATTATAAATAATATCGTATATAATGGCTTAAATAGCTGACTAAGCCTTCAAACAATAATAACTTACAAAAACAAGTATTTGTATATTTATGGATAAATCTATTTTATTTGGTTCGTTTAATCATTATTTAACTTATAATAAAGTTATGGACCTAAACACATTCCTCGACAAATTATATTAACCATAATATAATCTAAACCAAATTAAAAATAAGAACTTTAGTAAATTAAGTATTTCTAAATTGCCAAACACAAAATGTTCCGTGAAGTATATTTTACCCATACAGTCAAAAATATATACATTTTATCAAAGGTGTACATAATTTTATTAAATTGATGGTATATTTTTAAAACCTATTTTTTACTGTTATAACTTATTACATAAATTACCTATATTAAAATAAATGAAATCAGTCAAAGACATAATGAAATTAAATAAGTCGTATTAATTATATTTTTTAAAAGCCACATGTACCTAAAATCTAAAGCACAAAAGTACCTATTATAGGAATTATTAATTATTTAGTGCATTTATCTTAAATATTATGACCATTTATGAAACAACTTGCTTAATAATAGTTCAAAAGCTTGATTGGCTTATTTCGTTGTATACAATCACTAAGCTAAACTAAATCGACAAGTCTGAATCTAGCGCTGTCCTTTTTCCCACGGGGCATTATTAAAAAACAGAAAAAGTCAAGAAATATTGCATACTACAAGTAGCCGTTATATTAAAAATATATTTAAAAAAATACTAATTACAAAAACAAAATAATTTATTTGATATAATATAATGAGGACTTCACTACTAAAACAGTATTCTTATTTATTTATTTATATATTTAATACCAAACTTAAAAATTAAAATATTAATTTAACGGCCTTAAGCGGTACCCTTATCGCTGCAAGGGTGACCCCATAGATTAACTACTATAATATATACTGGTAACCCTAACATAAATCACTGTATACCTATTAATCAATGATCATTTTTTATGGGCAGCTGAATGATATTAAATAATAATATATTTAGCAAGTAGCTATTTGTTATAAAATGAATGAATAAATAATTGATTTCCTGTACACAATGTTTTTTTTAAATCCAAAATAAACTCCTTATTTATGTCACATGATCTTGAGTACTCGGTCAAAGTCAAGTAATATAAATATTTTTATTCAAAGCACTGTACCAAGTATAGACCGACAAACTTATCTGACCCGGTGGCCAAAATTGGAACTAATTTTTATGCCTGTTTTTATTTTTAATAGATACTAGCGACGCCGTCACCGGGTCACACTTTTTGAACTACAATAAATATATATGTAGGTAGGTACTTTTTATCCCTTTTTTTGGGTTTTTATTCTAAAGAACATGTCAACCCCATCGCAAGTAAGTACTTCATTGTATAATTAACCAACTAGAAGGGGCCAGATGGTGATAATTAAAATCAAAATCAAATAAAATCTCACTACGAGGGTTTGCAACGCGCCCTGACCTGAGAAGAAGCCAGGTCATTGTTATTAGTAACATATTAAGTCCGTTGCATGCTCTCGGGCACTACCAGATGCTACGTAACAGATACCACATTTCCTAAAAACGCCAAATACCTACCTGTCCGACAAACTTATCTGACAAGGTGATAACGTCGCTATTATTTAATAATAAATATGAAAAATAAAATAACATAATAGTAGCTCAAACTCATGTTTTTTTATTCAACTTAGTTATAACTATCAGGTAAACTTATACAAGCGCTTTTAAATCGTCCAGTGAATGTACCATTTGTTCTGAATGCCATTCCCACAGAGTAGAACCAGCGAAAAACAAGGTGGTTGCTCTTTTGAAAATAGTAGATTGTTCATCAAGGGACTAAAATGAGCCATTGCATACGTGGTGTTCAGCTTGCATGCTATAGAAACGAGTAATAGATTCGAGAAAATAAAATAAATAACGATTTGTAATTATTTCTTTGCCTTTCTGTGATATTTTCATAATATGAGTAAGTAGATCTTTATTTTTACTTGATTATTAACAAATAAAATATAGTCACATTCACTTTACCTGCCTTCACCTTGTATTACGTGTTGCGTTTTGAAATGGATTAATTATCATCCATAAAACATCCATTTAAATAAATGTAAGAATTACAAGAAAAAAATCTATGATTTCGCGGCAAACTGCAACACCAACTTTATTTTTCTCCGTAACGTTATCAAGAAGCGATTTAAAAAAAATAGTAGTACTTACCATATACATAGATCTATAGGACACCTACGATGGGTAACATTGACATTCAACTAAGTGACATATTTTTGGCTGTTGATAGTAACTTTAGCGGAGGTTTTGGAGGAAATAAAACTCTGATTAAACGCTGAGTTTAGAATGAATATATTGGGAAAAATGCCCATATTTATATAAAAATCCTTACAGAAATCCACCAATCAGAAATAAGTAATAATAATAATTAAGAATTACGACTAACAATAATATGTACATACATAGTAGGTGTAACACATTCGCTAATTGCATGATTTTCTTCCGTCTGGAACCGTGCGACTATAAATAGAACGATCGCGCCCGCGCGCCCGCATTTGCCCGTTTGCTGCCGGCCGCGGCAGACGGCGCCTGCGCGCGACGCAATTTATAACACGCGCGAAGTGGTTAATATGAACTGGCTGGTGTATTTGTGGACAGTGAACTCTTAGTGACTCCTTCAACTAGTGTCTAGTGGGGCAATCAGCGGCATCTCCAGTCCTGGCGCAATGGTTGTACGGACAGCCTTTTTCAAGGCTAACCTTTTCCTTTTTACGTCCAATGCAACTGCCTGACTCAATTGTTTACAATCTTCACTGTTCGGTGCAGACGTCCTCAACGTGGTAAGTACAGCAAACACCTTCCTTCGAAACGACGCTGCGAGCTCTTGCCTTTTTCGAGGCAATCTCGCGTCTTCCTGTTAACTAAGCGTCGCTCGATGAAAACGGTGTCGGATTTTGACATTAAAGAATTGCATCTTGATTTCAGTGTTCATTATTTATCTCCTCTTGTTATTAAAGTGATCCCTGTGTATTTATTTCTCCTTTCCACTTGATCCTTCCTCCAGGTATTCTTTGGTAACGAGGTTTATTCAGGTAATCCAGGTAAATGTGTGGTTGGTTATTTGACGGGTAAGGTAATAGGTTATTCTAAAGGTATATTCTGATTGATGGTAAGTAACTGGTATCTGGGTAAAGCGAGGTAAGTACCTACATGGTAAGTACTTGCGACGCTACAGGACTCGCCCCCTAGCGAAAGCGTACAGGAGGTTTAGTTATGCGTCCGAGTCTAGTCTTCTTTAATATTGGTTGAATTGCACTAGACGCTGGCGCCTGGCTTGCCTCGTTCTCCTTGCTTCGCGCGGGGTTGTGAGTAGATTCTTGTCTGTTCGTTGATGAAGATAATGCAGGCGAGTACTCTGGTGTACTATCCAAAATGTACGCAGGTTTGAGACGATCGATTGATATAACTGCAGAGCGCTTCTCTGGCAACTGCAATTTAAAAGTCTTGCTATCTCGCTCTAACACTTTGTATGGTCCTTCATATGAAGGTTGGAGGGCTCTCTTCACTCCTTCATTTCGAACGAAAACTTGCTCGCAGGTTTCCAAATCCTGATGAACGAAAATAGGTCTCTTGTTGCTATGTACTGTAGGCTGATTTTGCATGACGGAGTTGATCGTTGATCGTAGTCTGCTCACGTAGTCGTAGTCCAAATCTTGCTCGGTTGATTGTGCAGTTGCGAAAAAATCACATGGTAGCCGTAGGTTGAATCCGTAGGTAAGCTCTGCAGCGCTGACTTTAGTATCAGATCGCATTGCGGCACGCAGACCCATGAGAACCGTAGGTAACTCGTCGATCCACTTTGTATGTCCAGATAGACGTGTTTTCAGTGAGGTCTTCAAAGAGCGGTGCCAACGTTCGACTATACCATTAGATTGTGGATGGTAGGGTGTCGTACGAGTCTGTTGTATTCCCATGACGCTGAGAAGCTTGGAGAACAGGTAGCTTTGGAAATTACGTCCTTGGTCAGAGGTCAGAATTACTGGCGTCCCAAAACGAGTGATCCAGTGCTCGTAAAATATCTTTGCAATAGTTTCAGCTGACGTATCGTCGGTCGGAATCGCTTCGGGCCATCTCGTTGCTCGGTCGATCATGGTGACGAGGTAACGGTGTCCTTCGGGCGAAGTGGGAAGCGGGCCGACGATGTCTATGTGTACGTGTTGAAATCGTTCGGCAGTCGGAAATGCAGATACACTACTCGTTGTATGACGTTGAACTTTGCACCGTTGACATTGTATGCAGTTTTTCGCCCATGTACGGACGTCCTTATTCATTGATGGCCAGAAAAATTTTTGCGTGACGAGTTGGTTCGTAGTTCGAATACCGGGGTGACTGATGTTATGAACTGCATCGAAAGCGACTCGTCGAAATTCTTCGGGTAGGTATGGTCGTACGAATGCAGTTGAAATTTCACAGTAGATTGAAGCTTGCGAATTTGGCATAGTCATTTTGCGCAGAGTGAGATTGTTTTGCTTCGTAAGTTGCTCGCATTCTCTGTCTCTTTCTTGTGCTTCGGCTAACTTTTCGTAGTCGAGACTTGTCGGGCAAACGATGCTTTCGATAGGTATGCGACTCAATGCGTCGGCGACGACATTGTCTTTTCCGCTGATGTGACGTATGTCCGTAGTAAATTCACTGATGAAAATTAGTTGTCTCGCTCGTCGTGGAGTTTCAGATGGCGAAGGTGGTTTCTGTAGTACATAGGTTAATGGCTTGTGATCAGTGAAAACGATTAGGTTTCGTCCTTCGAAAGTCTTCCTGAAATGTTTTACTGCCATGTATATAGCGAGTAGCTCCCGGTCGAATGTACTGTAGTTGCGTTGTGCGTCGGAAAATTTCTTCGAAAAATACCCAAGTGGTTGCCATTTGCCTTTGACGAATTGTTGAAGTACAGCTCCGGCACACGAGTCGGATGCATCGCTGAAAATTGCCAGCGTAGCATCGTGCGATGGGTGAGCGAGTAAAGCTGCGTTTTGAATTGCATTTTTACACGCTTCGAATGCTTTTGTAGCTTCGTCGGTCCATTCGATTAACGTGCGGTCTCTCTTTTTCGAATTATGAAGATAGGCATGAAGTGGGGCTTGAATATCTGCGGCCTTAGAAATGTGTTCTCGGTAGAAATTTATCATTCCAAGAAAACGCCTTAGCTCTTCGATTGTTTTTGGTTTCGCGTAGTTGCAGATTGCCGCGATCTTTTCTTCAGGCGGTTTTATTCCGCACTTGTTTACAGTAAAACCGAGGAATTTAACTTCATCTTGACCGAAATTGCATTTTGACGGGTTGATTGTAATGCCATTCTCTTCTAGTCTTCGCAATACAGCTCGTAGGTGTTCTTCATGTGATATTTTGTCCGAACTTGCAACTAGTAGGTCGTCTATGAAATCGAGACCATGTAGAACTTCGTGGATAAACCGTTGAAAGGTTTGGCCAGCGTTTCTCAAACCTGGTGCCATTCTCGGAAATTCGAATAGGCCCATAGGAGTTATAATTGCAGTCTTCTCTATGTCTTCTTCACGAACTTTAATTTGCTGATATGCTCTGTTGAGATCGATTGTAGAAAATACAGTCTTCTCCGCTAATTGATGTGTGAAGTCCTTAATTCTTGGAATTGGGTAGCGGTCGGGTATCGTAATGCTGTTAAGTCTTCTATAATCACCACAGACTCGCAGATCGCCGTTTTTCTTCGGAACAATGTGCAGTGGCGAAGACCAAGGACTTTTGCTTGGGCGGCATAGTCCTTGTTCTATCATATTTTCGAACTCTTTGCGGACTCGTTCGTAGCGATGCGGTGCAATTGGTCGAGCACGGCAGTGAAGTGGCGGTCCAGTTGTTTCGATAAAATGTTCAACGTTGTTCTTCGGCGTAAGATTCATTGAAGTTAATCTTGTTACTCCGGGAAACTCGGCTAAAATGTTGTGGTATGACTGTTGCACGTCGATACTTCTTATTGTAGGTATGTTTGTGGCACGGACGAAATATTGCGACGCTAAGTTAGTTTTCCCGTCGATAAGTCTTCGATTCTTGATATCGACGATCAGCTGATGGTATTCAAGAAAATCGGCTCCGATGATTGGTTTACTGACTTTGGCTATGATAAACTTCCATTTAAATGGTCGGCGTAGATTGAAGTCGAGTTCCATAGTTCTCTCTCCGTAGGTTGGAATGACCGTATTGTTAGCGGCGTAGAGTTGCAAATTCAATGGCTTCTGTGTTTCACCTTTACGCGGCGGTAACACAGAAATATTAGCGCCTGTGTCGATTAAAAATGTAGTTTTTGACTTCTTATCGGTGACAAACAAGCGGTAAGACTTCTCAGATACGCCAGATCCCGCTTCATCCAGCGTAGTTGCTAGTTTTCCGGCTTCGTGTTTTCGTTCTTGAAAGAACACGGCAGCGTGCATCTTCTTGCATCATTGCCGAATCTTCGATGATAGTAACAGTAAGGCGAAGGAGTTGCGCTTCGAGATCTGTTATAGTTGCCATAGCGACGACGGTTTGCGGAACGGCCTCTATTCTGGAATGGTTTATTGTTGAACTGTGACTTGAGCGCAGCGACTTCGAGTGTTAGCTTGGTAATTTCTTTCACGAGGAATTGGATATCGCTGCTTGAGGTGGCGTGCGTGCTTGCGGTGGCGTTGGTTGATGCGACGGCTTCGACGCTTGTGACTTGCGGGGTGGGGTTTGATTCTAGCATCTTGTCGGCTAGGAGTGCTAACTCGTCGAGTGCAGTCTTCGTGCTGAAGGATTCGCTGACTGCCAATACTGATCGGACGTGTGCTGGAAGGTGGTTCGTCCACATCAGTCGTAGAGTTGAGTCTGGTACTTTGCTTCCGGCGAGAAAACGCATGCGGCGCAAGAGTTGAGTGGGTTTTTGGTCACCGAGCTCTATCTCCGAAAGTAGCTTTTGTAACTGGCGACTGTCGGATTCTTCATAAACGGAGATCAGACGATTCTTCACGGCGTTGTACAGCTCTGTAGGTGGCGGATTGCAGAGTATGTCCGAAATTTGCTCTATATCTTGTTTTTCTAGTTGAGCGATGACCATCTGGGCTAGCTGCTCCTGGCTCTTCTTTAGTTCGCTCGTTGCAGCCTCAAAACTGATGAACCATAGACGGGATTTTTCTCTCCAGAATGGTGGAACACGCAGTGATAGGGCGATGGCGGCAATTTCTTCCTGCCCTGGGAGTCTTGCTTGTTCAGAGGTGGATGGCTTCTGATCTTCCATTTTTCAGCTTGTTCAGGCTCGGGGTCACCACTTTAGCGGAGGTTTTGGAGGAAATAAAACTCTGATTAAACGCTGAGTTTAGAATGAATATATTGGGAAAAATGCCCATATTTATATAAAAATCCTTACAGAAATCCACCAATCAGAAATAAGTAATAATAATAATTAAGAATTACGACTAACAATAATATGTACATACATAGTAGGTGTAACACATTCGCTAATTGCATGATTTTCTTCCGTCTGGAACCGTGCGACTATAAATAGAACGATCGCGCCCGCGCGCCCGCATTTGCCCGTTTGCTGCCGGCCGCGGCAGACGGCGCCTGCGCGCGACGCAATTTATAACACGCGCGAAGTGGTTAATATGAACTGGCTGGTGTATTTGTGGACAGTGAACTCTTAGTGACTCCTTCAACTAGTGTCTAGTGGGGCAATCAGCGGCATCTCCAGTCCTGGCGCAATGGTTGTACGGACAGCCTTTTTCAAGGCTAACCTTTTCCTTTTTACGTCCAATGCAACTGCCTGACTCAATTGTTTACAATCTTCACTGTTCGGTGCAGACGTCCTCAACGTGGTAAGTACAGCAAACACCTTCCTTCGAAACGACGCTGCGAGCTCTTGCCTTTTTCGAGGCAATCTCGCGTCTTCCTGTTAACTAAGCGTCGCTCGATGAAAACGGTGTCGGATTTTGACATTAAAGAATTGCATCTTGATTTCAGTGTTCATTATTTATCTCCTCTTGTTATTAAAGTGATCCCTGTGTATTTATTTCTCCTTTCCACTTGATCCTTCCTCCAGGTATTCTTTGGTAACGAGGTTTATTCAGGTAATCCAGGTAAATGTGTGGTTGGTTATTTGACGGGTAAGGTAATAGGTTATTCTAAAGGTATATTCTGATTGATGGTAAGTAACTGGTATCTGGGTAAAGCGAGGTAAGTACCTACATGGTAAGTACTTGCGACGCTACAGTAACCATAGACTAAAAATTTTGGTTAACCCTATGGGTTAACCGAATGTGAATTCTTCTACTTCTTTTCTTGGTTTTTGGAATGAGAGGCCTGAGGCATACCGTAAAGAGGATAATGACATGTCATGTCAAATCATATTATGACAAGGATAGTACGGCAATTAAAAAAATACTTTAATCCCTAGACCCTAAATGCTAACTTTAGTCCGTCTACGCTACGCTATAAACCTTTTTAGAGCATGAGAGTTGAAAAAAAATTACAATGACTTATATGTGAAATGTGTAGACATTATGTAACCGCAGTCCTAATCATTGCTGCAGCGAGTAAAATTCATGCTCTTTTGTCTTTTACGTAATTTTCAACAGTATAATAGGCTGTTTTAACCGACGTCCAAAACAGGAGGAGGTTATCAATTCAGCGTGTAAGTATCTTTTTGAGTAGGTAGCATAATTCTTATGAATTTCTTAATCTTGTTTATTATAGGCAAGTAACGATCCAAAATGCGCATTATGTTTAAGTACCGAGAGTTTGTATTACTTTGACACTACGTACTGGTAAACCTAGCAACAATAGCAGTAATCGAAGAATAACATCCTGAAACTAGCACCACCAAATAGAAAACTAAAAGCAACACATTCTTCCACAGTATGTAGGACCACTTGCCCAACCCCCTGTCCCACTTGTGGACAGTTTGTACGACCAGTGGGATGAACAGGCCCAGGGTTGAGAAGAAGACTGCCCCAACCAGACCTATCAAGAGTTCCAAATCCGGAACTGCTGCGGCCAGGACCACTGAAACAAAAACAAATTATTTTGGGACGACCGGAGGATGAGGAGAATTCTGTATGACTCTCTCGAAACTAAACTAAAATGACAGTTCTAAATCTCTAGATAAAATAGAAACATAGAAGGAAAAATTGACTGACGGATCTATCAACGCATAGCTCAAACCACTGGACGAAATTCGGCATGCAGCTAGCTATTATTACGTAGACACCCGCTTAGAAAGGATTTTTCAAAATTCAACTCCTTTAATATAATAAAATAGGGGTTTGGTGTAGTCCACGCGAACGAAGTCGCGGGCAAGAGCTATTTATTAAGATAATATAACTAGTGCGATCCCTTTTTGCAGGAAGTTTAGTATTAACCGATCTGACGACCTCCGTGCCGCAGTGTTTAGCCCTGGAGGTCTACTCTCTTTCTCTCAAACGAAACTTCGCAAACGAACGAAATTTAAACGAAATTTCGTTAACTACTCTACTCTATTTCGTTTTCGGACACGCAGACGAAGTACGGATCCGTAGACAATTTTCGTGACCGATTGCATTGAACGATTTTGTATGGGTCTAATAACCGACTAATTAGAAGAGTACTATTTGATGCCAACAATGCGTAGTAACCTATGACAACTTAAAATATTCGTATTATGCACACGTAATATGACTTCTAATCATAACATGTCAATTGTCAACTTAGACTTACCTACAATTTTTTGTTTAGAATTCTTTAAAAACTTTTTCTACAGTAACACAGTTTGTTTCTCAAGTATGGTGTTGATAAATCTTGTTTTTAAGTGCTTCGGAATCTCAAATTTCAATACACATTCCGTCAGAAAGTTACAAGTCGTAGTGTGTAGCAGTCTGCATAGGTTAGGCCTCCACAAGTTTGGATTTAAAAACTTTGTAAGTAAATATCATAACTTACTAAATAGATAACTTATTAGTTTATTCACTAAAAATATCATCTCTTTTTAATATTCTTTTATACATCTTTTCAGTTTAAAATGGCTCCACATACGGGTTCCGCTACTCCCGAGCAAATCGACACCCTTCTCAATTTTTTGGACGATATAGGGATCTAGCCCGCGGGAGGTTGAGAAGTGTCGAAGGAAATGTGCAGGCAAATAGGCTGTGGGAAGAATTGTACAACTTACTCAATTCCATGGGCGGTTGCACAAAAACCATTCAGCAGTGGCAAAAGGTACCAAGTGCTTTATTAGTTAATATAATAACATAATAGTAGTGTCATAAAAATATCATGATTTTATGATTTGCAAGTTTAGGCTGATAGAAAACATTTAGCTAAGAAAGCTGCTGCTGATTTTCAGACCAATGAACCAACTCCATCAATCTCCAGTCAAACAAGCCAACCACCGGGCTTTTCACAGCCTCTTAGTTTAAATTTGCATGAGGAACTTGTGGAGTATGTGGAACCCAGCCAGGGTGACATGCAGCTCCTGGAACCTGCGACTCAACCACCGGTGTCACAAGAAATCCTAACTCCTCGTCCATGTAAGTATAACTTACCGTGGTATTTTCAGTAAATCATTAAATCTATTATAAAAAATTTAGTACATGATAGTGTAATATTTTGAGAGTTTATATGCATGAAATAACTTAAAAACAAAATAAAATACATATAAGACAGATTATACTTTAGCATTGATATAACTACTTCAAATTGTGTAAAAAACAATTTGTTGATTGTTTACTGCAAGGAAATGAGTGATTATAATATTATTACCAAGGGAAGTCTGGCAGAGCACATGCTTGTAAATAAATTATATCTCTTCTTTGTAATAAAAATAAGAATATAATCTAAGACTAAAATGTAAAAGTGCAGGTTGGCAGGCTTCACACACCTTTGAGAACATTTTGGTGAACTTTCAAGCATGCAGGTTTCCTCACAATATTTTCCTTCACTGTTAAGCAAGTGATTTTTAGTTTAAACCGCACATAACTCTGAAAAGGCAGAGGCACGTGCCCTCAGGATTTGATCCTGTGACCTCCTGATGAGAGGCAGAGGCCTGGAATCACTGGGCTATAACTGTGTTAATATAATATAATACAAGAACATAACATAATTAACTGAACCCATTCTGTTATAACTAAGGCATTTTTAAGTAACTATTTAAATTGGAATGTTGTTTTACAGCCCCACAGCCTACACGTCCCAGAAGGAGACATGCTGGCATTGATGTCAGAAGCAGATTGTTTCAATTTGAAGAGGGGCGTGTAGAGAGAGAAACAGTCAGGAACACCAAGCTCGCAGGCATCAGGGCTGCACTTTTAGAGCTGCGTGGCCTTATTAGGGAATATTTAGATAGATAATAGGAATTAAAATTATTGTATATTATATTAATTAGTATTATTATTGCCTTTATTTTAAGTTAAGTAAATAAAACATTATTGTAAGTTAAAAATATATTTTACTCTTTTATTAAAGTCACAAAGAAAACAATAAAGCTTTTATTTGCATTCCTTCCATAGTACTGAAAAAAAATAGACATCTCTCATTAAGTCAAGATACTACATACTAATTACTATCTATCTATTCATTATATTTTTTACATTAGACTTAAAAAAAAAAATATTTTTTAATTCTAATTTATTATTAATATTATATTTTATTACATACTATATACCAATTTTTATTTTACTATACATATATCTATTCCTTAATTACTACATTCTATTCCTTAGTGCTATTTTTTACATTAGACTTATAACCAAACATTATTAATTTTATTATAATATTAACTTATTATTATTATTATTATCTATATATTTAACAACATTAGTAAGCCTAGTTTCACTAACCTTCTAACTTATTTTTACCTAGGTATATTTAGTTTTCTGTTACCTATATAATAAAAGGAAAGAAAAAAATTATAATAAATGTCACTAAACATAGGCATAAGTCATTTATTTATTTAGTTAGAAAGAATTGATGTAATTCTTAATCCTACCTATTCCTTTCTAACAGTTGCACTAGTGCAGCTCTTGCCCTTCGACCGGCCTAGGTAAAGAGGCAGCTGATTGAGCGGGAACCTGCCTGCTTCTTTCAGCTTGGAGTTCCTCTTCTGGCAACTCGGGAACATCAATACCACCTCGTGTACATAGATTATGTAAAACACAGCAGGCTATTATAATTTTACCTGCTGCTTCAAGGCATATACTTTCTTAAAATATGGGGTGCATTTAGGGCAGTTGTAACCTCCTTCAAACAACGAGAAACAGTCTGTTGTGCCATGGGCCCATCCATGTTTTGGCCCACAGACCCTTGGTAACCACCTCGGGCATAAAAATTCAAGGCCGTAAGGATCTGAAAATGTTGAGGATTGTAAACAATGAAATGCTTATTTTTATTGAATAGAATGAAAATAAAAAATGTGCAATACCTTAACTGTGGGCTCGATTCCATGACGTCTTGCCTTTGGAGGCAATAAAGGCACTATTTCCTGACACAACTCTTCAATAATTGCCGACTGAGTCTGTAATTCCCTACAAACTCTACATCGGGAATTTGGCTTATATTGAGTTGATTGCGCAGGCGGCGCCGTCTCCTTCTACGCTCTAAACGTTTTTCACGTAGAGCAGCCTCTATTAAAAGCATTCTTGTAGCCATTTCAAAGCAATTTCTGACAAAATTCACACTAACAAAGCACAAACGAAAATCAAAAGATAACACTTTTGGTTTCGTTATTTTGAGGTTAAAATTCCGAACAATCATCTGTCAAATTCAAATTTTCGTTCGCAAAATTTACGAATTAGAGTAGGTTTAGAAATTTAAACGTCGGAACATTTTCGTTCGAACGAAACTTCGGAACGAAAATGAACCGTGGTAGAAAATACGCGAAATTTCGATCGAAATTTCGTTTTTCGTTGAATTATAGTAGACCTCCTGTTGTCTTATCGTGCGCAGGTCCCGGGTTCGATCTCCGGCAAGGTAAATTTGGGAATTTATGATTTCTGAATTTTCCCTGGTCTGGCCTGGTGGGAGGGTTCGGCCGTGGCTAGTTACCACCCTACCGGCGAAAACGTGCCGCCAAGCGATTTAGCGTTCCGGTCGTGTAGAAACCAAATAGGGGTATGGGTTTAATATAACTGCTATGCCCCTAACAGGTTAGCCCGCTGCCATCTTAGACTGCATCATCACTCATCAGGTGAGATCGCAGTCAAGGGCTAACTTGTAGTGATTAAAAAAAATGCAGATTCCTAGTTCCATGGAGTAATTATTATGAAAGGGATAAAAATATAAATAGAGATATGGTGTACAACAGAATTGGCCTCAATATCTCACTTGACGTTCTATTGGCGGTATTTAACCAATTTCTAGTTCCAATTTTCTTGACCAATTTGTAGATTCCTGTGAATGACGGCTGTTTAAAGACATACAGATAAAATAAGTAGTCAATAACATCAACATTTGGCAAAGATTCAAAATTACAGAAATGAAAAATGTTACACGAACATTAAACACATACATCTGTTGGCAATTGGCCATTCGGATTCTGAAAACTGCATTTTATCTCTCGTCGATATCACTATAAAATGTGGTTGATAAGTACCATTTATCTCACGCTCCCTCTAGGAATTTCGGAGAAACTATAGGTACTAAGTAGAATATCATTGGTACTTAGGTATTATTTATTAGTCTGGGTATATCTATACCAAAAAAAACGGTCAAGTGCGAGTCAGACTCGCGCATAAATGTTCCGTACCACCACAAATATAAACTGTTTTAGTAAATAATAAGAAACCTGTCGTAACAACACTAAATCAGCAATTACATTAAACCCATACCCCTAATCGTTTTCTACACGGCGTCGTACCGGAACGCTAAATCAATTGGCGGTACGTCTTTGCTGGTAGGGTAGTACACAACTAGCCACGGCTGAAGCCAGGCCCGACCAGAGAAAATTCTGAAATATAAATTCCCAAATTGACCCCATCGAGAATCAAACCTGGAACCACTACTAACTTAAATGATCACAGCGCGAGCCAATCTGCCCCCCGATTATGTAAGAAAATCTTAATCGTGCGTTTAAACGTGCAAGCATCTATGACCTCCTTAAACAGGTCGAATTATACGTTTGACAGACGATTACGATTACGATTTCCTTATATAATCGGGGGGCTGATTCGGAGATGATACTTATGCTCAGTAGTAACCCGGCAATAGGTTGAAATGATTATGATGAAAACTAAAGATATAAGTACTAACCAGTGAGCGTAACACTCAAGGTCCTTATCAGAATCTGTCCTTGATTGTGAAACCTTGCACTGAACCTGTCCTTCAGCCGCGTCCACATGATGTCCATTGGCGCGTACATTTGCAGGAAGTACGTGAAGAACACTGCCAACGCCACTAAGATCTTCGCTGTAAGAGCTAGGCTGAAACAAAAATTACGATCTTGATCCCAGCCAGCGCGCTTATATAGTTAGTGTTAATTTAGAATTAATAGTAATAATTTCTAGTACCTACATTTTCTCTAAATAATAAATGAAAAACTTGTCTTTGTTTGTTGTTGTTTGTTTTTTTTTTTTTAATAAATTCACAAAAACTACCATTTCTAAACCAACAGGTCTTTTTTAATGTCGGGAATTTTAATTTGTACACTATCTTGCTCGCAGCTTCACTCCCGTTAAGTTCGATTTTCATACATATTTCGAACCCCTATTTAATCCCTTAAAATCCTTTCTTAGCGTCATAAAATTTCAGGCAAATTTCAGCTCGATCCGTCTATTGGTATGAGCTGTTAATTGATAGATCAGTCAGTCACCTTTTCCTTTTAATATTTAGAAGATGAAAAGTCCTTTGAATTTGTACTCAGAATAATAAAATTATACCCAAGTAAGTAACACCTACACCTATTCAAACAGTTCAAACAGGGTTGTAGACAGAATACTCTTAACAGGTGGTAAGCCCTGAATTATACTGTTAAGAATAGTCATGTAGGCAGAATCAAAGTTAAATGAACCTTAACTTGAACCTTAATGAACCTTCCTTCTATTCAGTGAAGGAATTTCTGGAGCTTAAAATTCATAAGGCATAACCATTTATTTATTTATTTATTTATTTATGCTATTAATTAAGATTGAACGTTGTGGTGAATTTTATTAATTATTAGGATTGATTATTAACGATTTAAATATTGTAATTATTAATTAAGTACTTACCTAATTCTTAAATTTGCACGTCAGTATTGACGAAATAATATGTGTGGACTACTTTTGAACTGTCATCATATTATTGTACAATATTTCAAGCAATTAAACGATTGATTGATTGATTGATCAATTCGTAGCGACTAGCTGCGCCGTCGTAGGCTAGCAGTCGGGACTCGTGTGATCGCCTACTATACAGAATACCATAGATTTAACAGAATTAAGGAGATGTGCTAAGAGGGCGAAGGATGAGCGTTTTTGTCTTTAGTTAAATGTCATTCAACGATTGCTTCACTTCTCTCCTTAATTCTGTGATCTGTGCACAATACGCTTGGATAAAATATGGTGGTAAATAATATGGTGAGCGCTAATAAAATCACTAATTTCGTGATTTTTTGACCTCTCCCCCGTCCTTGTCACAGTTGGTCACATTTTTTAGACCCCCCTCCCTAGTGTGACGTAAATCTTAGAAATCTGAGGTATCCTTTAATTTTAGAAACGTCTAGAAAACCCGCCAACAAAACAGTTAAAACCTTAGAGATACAGATAGAGTTGGAAATATATTTAAGTTTTTCGTTAATAGTTCGACATTTTAAAACTTAGATGTCTAATGATTTTGAAATGTGACGTTACGAAACTTAAACCTCTCCCACCCCTTGTCACACAATGTCACACTTCGTCGACCCCCTCCCCCGCCGCCCTTCCCCGTAACGTGTGATGTACTTTATGGATGATCCCTAAGAGGTTATTCTATTATTTTAAAATTAACCCTGCATTGGAAATACTTAAAGGTTAGGGATCTTGCCGGTTCGTCTCAGTAGAATCTTCTTTCCGAACCGGTGATAGAGTGAAAACGTGACGTAACTTAAGAGATACTTGTATGTCCGACATGGAATGAATAATTGAGTACCTATCAAGTAAACTACAACTAAAAGAACTAAGATCGTACCAAAATCAATGAACACAACTTGCTAATTATCTATCATACTTAATTAAATTTTAAAATGATCATCCCACTTACCCAAATACCTATATAACATGGTACCTAAATTCTGAAGGCTTTGAAGCTACTTATCAAAAGGCTTATTTTAACGAGAACGTTAAACTGGGGTGTTAAAAAGATGTCTGCAAATTTGCCTCGTTACATTTTAATAATTTATCTCGTTAAAAGGCTAAAAAGCAATCAAAATCGACATTTATTCAAATTTGAATATTCCAATTATGTAGGCCGGTAGGTAGGCATGAGGGTTATTACCAAACTTTAGAAATTAAAAGAAGTTATTTCTAGATTTAGTTACATTAATTGGGATGGGAAAACTTTCTCAATCTAAATACTCATAGTCCCAGGTGGGTGGGCGATGTATAATTATCCTACCTAAAGGACATAAACCGATGACGACCTCCGTAGCGTAGTGTTGAGCGCTGTTGCCTTAACGTGCGGAGGTCCCGGGTTCGATCCCCGGCAGGGTTTGGAAATTTATAATTTCAGAATTTTCCCTGGTCTGGCTTGATGGGAGGCTTCGGCCGTGGCTAGTTACCACCCTACCGGCAAAGACGTGCCGCCAAGCGATTTAGCGTTCCGGTACGATGCCGTGTAGAAACCGAATAGGGGTATGGGTTTAATATAACTGCCATGCCCCTAACAGGTTAGCCCGCTTCTTATATTGCATCATCACTTACCATCAGGTGAGATCGCTGTCAAGGGCTAACTTGTAGTGGTTAAAAAAAAAGTAGGTATTCCGTCATTCCTCGGTTCTAAAAACTTACATGAGAATACTTACGCTTCATCCTCTGGTAAATTCAACGTGATGCTTCCCAGGACCTCATCGCCGTACTTCAGGTAGCCAAACAATCCTACCACAGCGTAAAGGGTAGCTACGAGCACCATCGTTACAGTGAGTACGCCGGGACAGCCGAGGAAGTGCTGGGGATTCTCCATTTCGTTCTCCACAGGCATAACCACGTTGATGCCTTCCATCGCGAATATAGCTGTACTGGAAACAGACATTGGTAGAGCGATTGCTTAGTTTACAACACTGTGGGGAGGTTGTATGAATGTCATGTTGTAGTTACTAGTAAGTTAGAAAAGTTTTTTCAATACACTTGCTCGAAAACTGCACTTACAGAGGCAGTAAACAAGGCTTGTAAGTTAAGTATGCCCTCGTGCAGTAAATTTTCTTTTTTTTTAATTTTTGTAAGTCCACTCTTTGATACATAACCAAAGGGTCCACTTTACTCACAGTAGAAAACCTAAAAAATAACATTTAGATGTAGTTTGACGAAATTAATTCATGAAATAATTTTTTTTATTTAATACAATTATTTAACATAGTTTAAAGTTTTATAAATCTAAAAAGTAAAAGCTGAATAGTACAAGCTGGGAGTTAAGGAGCTAGAACCTAGAGCCATGAAACCAATGTAAAAAAAAAAACAATTGCAACAACGCGCCGTAGATACTAAATCTTTATCTGTGCGCGCTATTTTTAAAAGTTGATTGAGTTTTTCTTGTAAATGATTAGTTATTAATATGAGTGGCTTATGTGGCGTGGAATAATAAAAATAAATCGACAATGAGGTATTTTAGATGTTATTAATTAGATTATGTTAATAAATCCGCCAAAAATCTCGAAATAAGTATGGGCGTGAGAAACCATTTTCTAGTGAGTACCTAGTACCTACCGAGTTTTATTTTCAAGTTTTCTCACAAATGTGTCTATTGAAAAATATTGCGTGTTACACGGGCGTTAAGGTTTTAACAAACTCTGATTGACGATGGTCAGCCCTCACCTGGCGGTATCGGGCTGACATGAGTCAACTCGTATGATAAAACCTGCTTACCGCTCTTATATCACAAACCACTATTATATCGTACTAGCTACTAATGAAATACCTCGACAAAGATGACGGCCATTACTAAAATTTTATATTACTGTACGGCTATGTGGGCTAATAACTGTGCGGTAATATTTTATCGCCCCAGAGCGGGTATAGTCTATTAAATAGTTTTAATAGCGGTGAAGTAAGAGCAATTTTACCAACAAATGTATTGATTTGTTATGAGCCATAAAGCTGAAAATCAGCATACCTACTAACAAAACCTTTCTCCATTTTTCTGTGACGTTATTTTGACGTAGGTTTTTCTGGCTTATTCGTCATCGTTTTTCATGGGATCTACTATATCATAGGAGCTAAAAGAGACATGATGGATGCATTGGGATAGCTACACGCAAGGAAAGGATAGGTGAATTTATAGCTAGAGCCATCTAGAGCACATAAATTCGGAGGTGTTGATAGTACCAATGTTTTGTAATAAAGGGGTGGAATAGATTTTAGAGAGGTTGGACTTGGACCACGCTTGCCTAGAAGGTTTATATTCACTCTTGCCACAAATAATTAATCGAGTAAGTGCCTAAGTTAATTATTTTAGTAATTTTACTTGTTCAAACATTTCGTGATTCAGATTTCACTTTAAGATATCTAAAAAACGGCGATCCGTTGCCCCGTCGTGACGTGATTTAATGACAAACCAACAAACACTCCATCGCATAATAATCATAAAAATCATATGAAGTAAGTATTTACTGAAAATACCCGTATTGGGTAGCGAATTTCAGCCGCGGCGGACAATCTTCACAGACTTGTCATCTACGCGAGAAATATTTTATACACAAGTGTGCGCAAACACAGGTGCACTCTCTATTCCCTTACTGTCATAGCCCGATGGGACGGAAAATTCGACACTATCAGAGAGAGATAATGCGCAGGCTCGACCGCTATATACGTGCTTTCCGAGGAAAGCTTCCGAGTAACGAAGTTTATTATGTAACGGCTATTATTGAGCATTTCTTGGCGGAAAAGCCCATCGGAATCGGAACCGGGACCTTGTCATTCGCACTCAAAAATGCGAACCACTGGACCAACCAGGGAGTTAGTTTGTGTCAATTTAACGGGTATACAAAAAAATGTTCTTCAGGCGTCGATATTTCGACTTTGGACACAGAACTTTCGTCACGAAGACTCGGGATGTGTTATTTTTTGTAAAGACTAATTATTATTCTTGTCTAGTGCTATAAAGTTTATACGAGTGCCCTTATCCTTTAGCACTTAGATAAATAAAAAGTTATTTTGCAAAACGTGCTGAGACTTTAATAAACTCTTTACAATAGGGAAGACCTCATCTGGGGTTTAACTACTATCGCTTAAAGTTATTTTAATATAGTTGACGGACTTGTTTCAAAAATAATATAATCCTTATTTTAGGAACGTCAAGGTGAACACTTAAAATTGGGCACAATTATAGAAAATTATAATTCCTACACAGAGTTACTAAAAAAATGTTTTTTTTTCCACTACAAGTTAGCTTTTGACTGCGATCTCACCTGATGGTAAGTGTTGATGCAGTCTAAGATCAGAGGTTAAAGAACTTATTTCTTTTTAGTAGGGTAAAACATGGGAACATGAGCTGGGAACCAATTTTTTTTTGTTGCTTGAGAAACCTTTTTCTTTGACGACCTCCGAACGGTCGAACCTTGTAGAGCGGTTTTCTTAACGAGTAGTGTTGAGCGCTTTTCTTAACGTGCGGAGGTCTCTTGTTCGATCCCAACAGGGTCAATTTGGGAATAAAGCTGTCCATGCAAAGCGTCCATGTGAACAAAGGCTCTCAGCCTAACATCACGTTGTATGCCTGTCACGTAAATGCGTTCCGAAATACTGCCAAAATGAAGTCCATTGAAATGAAGGTTTTGCTGTGAGGGGTAATATAACACGCAGTGATTGGAAATGAACTTAGAAGCTCACAAAAGGAATAGGAATCAGCCGTACTAATATTGGTTATGAACTTCTTTTACCCGCCTTCAAATAGGTATGATTTCTTTTTACCTTACCTCAAAAAGGCAAAAAGGTAGCGGGAAGTGGGTGGATGAGGAAGGCGGAGGACGTGTGCTCTCCAAAAAGCCTATGTCCAGCAGTGGATGAATATAGGCTGATGGATGGAGCTTACCTCAAAAAAACACATCTGAACACAAAAAGGTGTGTTGCTTCCTCATTAGAGGTGGAGTGTTTACGAACAAGCAAACTAGATGTCGAAAAAATCATCATCTAGCAAATTTAAAAAGTAGCCCTTTAAAAAGTTTTCTCACCGCGTCATGGTTTCGGGTAAACAGGTGACCCCGAAATCACTTTCGACCTTTACGAAAACGCTTGATTCACTTGAATTATACATTATGAATTTCGTTCGGCTTCGTTTGAACGTAGTTTATGAGGGATGATGCCTATGTCAAAAAAAATAAAAACTTGCTGATTATTAAATAGAGGGTATCCGAAAAGACCTAAAATTCGTATACCTACTAGGTTAGTTTTAAGTTTATTATCCATTTTAAACTATAGTTTAAAGCAAAAATTGCGTTGAACTTTGATGAACTATGTATTTCATACAAACTTCAATACTAGAAGCGCGTTTTTAAGTTTAATAAAGAGTTGCTGATTTGATTTAGTTGTCATCATCCTTATTTTATTACTCACAGTATATTATTTGAATTTTAAGTTGTATGGAAGCAACCGGCTTCGCATTCAGCAAACCACACTTCAGTGTAATACTTATTGTTACGAAACGTATGCATTGTTTATTATTATTTACAAAGTGTTACATTTTACTTTTTAAAAAAAGAGCAACTGCTGAGTTTCTTGCCGGCTCTTCTCTGTAGAAACAGCTTTCAGAACCGATGGGAGTGGAACCTCTCACTGACATATTTCAAAATTGGATTTCAGCGCGCCTTTGTGGTTTGTTAGTATGTTTGTTTTTTTTTAATTTTTAACTCACTATATTGTAAGACAAGTGCGCATTGAAAATTGAAATCTCGGCTCTATTTGGTATCGTCGCAACGATCGGATAAAATAATTAAAAAAATTAAAAACACGACTACCCTACCAAAAAACGAACTAAAAAGTAAAAAATCTAAATAAATCTAGTTAATAGAATCTTATTCACATTTTTATTAAATTATATTTTTTTGTGAATCACTGGATATTGAACTATAGTGTTATATATTTTTGGAATCTACATATCATTTTTTAACTTTAGTCTTGAATGCCGGACCATGGTCACCCCATATTATTTTTTTAATTTTACTAGCCTATGTCACCCGGAATAAGCTAGGGATTCTAACGATACCTCATTTATCAAAATCGGTTTAGGCTTATAGAAGTTATGGTGGAATATAGAAACTCACATACATAGATACATGAACCCTGAAAACAATATACTCCTTTTTTCAGGCAGTCGTATAAAAGTCTAGCCTCACTTGCAGATGCACTCTTTGTATGAGTTATTATGGAGCTGGACCCTGGATATGCACTGCTACATTATTGTACAAAGAATAGGTGCCACTACGACCTTTAAAGTTGCATTATGCACTTGTAGGTATTGGACGTCCTTACCTCAAAAATAAAGGCCAATTTTGTACACTATTGAAGAGTTTGACAGTGGACACGTCGGGTATATCCTGGAAAGTGTAGTAACAGGTCACGACGAAGGTCACAAGCAGGCACAAGTTGGCAAACACCGAGAAGGGCACCAGGAACTTGAGGTGCCTGATCTGAGTAAGAAAAATACAACTTAAAAGTACTGATTAACGGTAGCTTCTATTCTTGAAGACCTACTTGAGTATGGTGATGGATAGGGTTTTTAAGATGCAAACTAACAATATGTAATACACAGACTCGGTCATTTATTTAGGAAGAAACATACCTAAGAATATTTTTGATGTATAGTTATATAGTTAGATATATAGATAGTATAGTAGTTCTTAAAGTGAAGGAATTTTGGTGCGCTCAAATCATTGCTCCTTAGTTTTTAAAGATGTAAGCACCTAGTTCCTGAATTTATATTTTACCAGTGTTATTATTAACATTAATGAATAATGTTAAAGTTATGAATAAGTTAATTAATGTGTAAAGTTATTAGTAAAAAACAAAATAAATAAAAATTAAAAAAAAAAACTAATTAAAAAATATATTTAAATTATTATTATTAATAATTATTATTTTTATTTAAATTTTTTTTAAATTTTCTGATTAATTTTAAATCTGGAATAAGGAACTAATTGGCTTAATATAATATGGGCACTGAAATTCAGCTAGGTTTGAAAATATGTTGAATCCAATATTATAAATGCGAAAGTGTATTTGTTTGTTGGTTTATTGGTTTGTCCTTCAATCACGCCGCAACGGAGCGACGGATCAACTTGATTTTTGGCATGAGTATAGTTGAGCACGGGTAGAGTGACAGGCTACTTTTTATCCCGGAAAATCAAGAAGTTCCCTCGGGAATCAAGAAAACTTAAACCACGCGAACGAAGTCGCGGGCATCAGCTAGTTTATTAAATTGTAGCGCCTTTGTAAGAAATATAGTATTTTTTTCTGTTTTTCATATAGTAATTAAGTATGTCATCTTTAATTTGACATTATTTTAAAAATACTTTGAGCAACTTCTCTACACGTAACAATCACAATTTATATAGTGCAAGACTTTTCTCCTAGAACTTTTTACAAAACTTAATAAAATAACAGACCTGAGTCAGCAGTACCAGGGGCAGCAGTAACACACCGCAGTACATCTCCACCGGGTATATGTTGCCCGGGTAGAAGTGATCGCAAATCTATAGACAAAACCAACACTTATTATTTATATACGACTGCCTGAAAAAAGGAGTATATTGTTGTCAGGGTTCATGTATGTATGGATGTGAGTTTGTATATTCCACCAAAACTTCTACACGCCTGAACCGATTTTGATAAATGAGGTATCGTTAGAATCCCTAGCTTATTCCGGGTGACATAGGCTAGTTAAATTAAAAAAAAATGATGGGGTCACCATGGTCCCGCATTAAAGACTAAATTTGAAAAAAAAAACGAAAATAAAATTAAATATATAACGCTATAGTTCAATAACCTGTGATTCACAAAAAAATATCATTTAATAAAAATGTGAATAAGATTATATATAGCTAGATTAATTTAGATTTATAGTACACTACATCGCGAGACCGGGAAGTACACGTTTTCTGGTCGAGTGTTAGTTAGACTATAGTTAGGCTATATACGAGACCAGAAATGCTCTCCCGGTCGAGGTGTGTATAGTGCTTTTCTAAAAAATGAAACAAGTGACTTTTTTTTTAAATGTTATATTTTTTTACGCTGTGAGTGCTGAACGCGTAATACGGTAGAGTTCCAAATGTAAACTATTTAGGCCAAAGAACATTATAACAAGTTACAAGATATTCAGGAAGAAAGATTCCAAATTCAAACTTATGATATGTAATGAAAATACATACATTCTTTACTGGCCTAGGCCGGGAAGTTTAACTTTCGAACTCATTTACAGGGTATGAAATGTGCACATTTCATATCATTTTTTAGAAATAACTTTTTAGTTCGTTTTTTGGCAGGGCAGTCGTGTTTTTAAATTTTTCAAATTATGACTTGTTGTAATACAAAAAGTTGTTAACTCAAAGGTTATGTGGGTCGAGTTGCATCCAAATACATCTAGTAGGTAAGTAGTTTCAGTGGGTCGGTATGGGTTTATTATAACTGTCGTAACTACCCCGTTGGTCTAGTGGCTAGCATGTTTGACAGCGGCTGACGAGGTCCCGGGTTCGAGTCCCGAGTCGGGCCTTAAAAAGTATTGGGTTTTTCTAACAAGAAATTCTCAGTACTAGCCCGGAGTTAGGAACTTGGCGGTATTTCTCCCCCGTGCCTCGGAGAGCACGTTAAGCCGTCAGTCCTGCGCCCGATCTCTGTCCGGTCGTGTCGGATTTTCCGTCCCCGATGGGACTCCTTCCTTTACTCTCATAGCCCGATGGCTATGAGAGTAAAGGAATAGAGAGTGCAGTGTGTACACGCACACACTTGTGCACTATAATATCTCCCGCGCAGATGGCTAATCTCTCTGGAGATTGGCCGCCGTGGCTGAAATTCGGTCGGGGGACATTATTATAACTGTCGTAATATCCCTTACAGTTAGCCCACTGACATATTAGACTGCATCACTTACTACTAGCACAGAATAGGTTAAAGTTAAAGTTAGCTACTAGGCTAGATCGCAGTCAAGAGCTAACCAGTAGTGCTGTGGAATAAAAAAAAGAAAAAAAAAAACCATCACAAGACTCTATGATCAAGTCGCAAGTGCCAACTATAACTGTGTAAGCCCTATTTATGAATTGCGTCACGATCCAATATAATGTTCTTCATTAACTAAAAAGGGTAATAAAACTTGATTTTACTTAACGGTAATAAATGTTCAGGTATATTAAATAGGTTACTAGGCTCTCAGCGAATTAAGGCTACCTAATTCTAATTTTATTAGGATAATATTATAATGGAATTATTTTATTAGGTAATAGTAGGTATATTTGTTTTTGACGAGGTGTTGCTTTAACGTGCAGAGGTCCCGGGCCCGATCCCCGGCAGGGTTTGAAAATTTATAATTTCATAATTATTAGTCTAGGCAACGAAACATTACAGTATGATAAAGTATTATGAGTTTTAAAACGTATATAAATTATAAATATCCAATAGAGAGTCACACAGGAAATAAGGTTCTTTTATGCTATACCCAATTGTTAAAGCAGGAATCTACACTATCGCGTAAACGCAGTTTAGATTTGATAATAAAATCGGTTTAAATATCGATGCTCTGCTTGAATATTTCGTTTGATATTTCGGTTTTGAGTGTACCCTGATACGTACAAATTTTGATGTAATCGAATGACTGAACATTTGAGATCTAAATCCTATACCCTAAATTAAGACCCAACATTTTACCCCGGAAAATTAAAGATTTCCCGCGGAGATAAATAGCCTTAATCCACGCCAAGTCGCGGTCATCATCTAGTATTACAATAATTTAAAAATAGCAAGAATCGTGTAATATTTTCATGAACATCTTCCAACACCTCCACTACAGTTTTATAATAAAACAAAGACAGACGAGAGAAGCGGTTATCGCAAATTAAATTCTAACTCTCTGTCATAAAGACGAGTATCATGTTGCACAAAATCCATACTCTGGGTTAGTGACCGTTCGGAGCTCTCATACAAAGTGATAACAAAGTCTGAAGTACTGAATAATAGTTAGTTCCGTTCGATTTGCGCAAACCACTGGTGCATAGCCGTGTTAGATTTAAAGATAATAAAAATATAGTTTTTTGTTAATATTTGCAGTACGCGGTATGACTGAAAAATCTTTTCGCAATGGATTCGTAAGTCCTATTATTCTATACACTAGTGTTAGCATTATTACTGTTTGTCATTATATCTCATGAAACAGGAAGTATAATATCTGTCAATTTGATTCGTTTCATGTCATTCGATTTAATCTGCGGATACGGACGCCATAGTGAATAGTTGTATAAATGCGAGTGTTAGAACGATGCAGGCAGACTCAGCAATTATAGAATAATTTTGTGTTTAGATCGCAATTAGGTTCAGAGCTCAACGATAGAGCCGACATCACGACCAGAACCTCTACACGTTTAACCATTTACTCGTGCAAGTTCCAAATAAGAGTACAAATATATTAAAAGTGTCTCTGGATTGTCCCTTACGCGAGCTTTTAAGCCAATTTCCATTCAGGAAATTATCGGTATTGGATACAAAGGATTTGCTTTGTTTTTGTTATGGTTTTGACGAGCTTTGTGGCGCAGTGGTGAGCGCTTTAAGGTATTATATTTTCATATGTCCCGGATTTGATGAAAGTCAGATTTATTTCAGTTGATTGTAGTCTACGCGCTAGCCTATATATATATATAAAAAGTACATTTTGCCGGTAAGATGCCGTGTAAAACAGATTAATGCATGGGTTTAATATAACTGCCATACCCCTACCAGGTAAGCTAGCTATCAACTTAAATTGCGTCATCGCTTGCCACCAGGTGAGATTGTAGTCAAAGGCCAACAAGATCGACGCAAAGAGACCATCTTAAGGAAATTAGAAGACACACAGATCAGTGATGCCATCCACACGTCAGGGAATAGTGAAACACCGCTAAATTTCTAACCCCAGTCTAGAACTGATACTAGGCTTTATGTTCTGGGAACCAAACGCAGGACCTAATCACTACATTTATTAAATAACAAAGTCCCCCAGCCGCGTCAGTCTGCCTTCCTGCCTGAACGCGATAAACTCAAAAACTACCGAACCGATTTTATACGGTTTTCACCAATGGAAGGATTGATTCCAGAGGAAGATGCGTTTAATTCATTAATGTTTTGTGTAAATTGGTTAAAATATGACAATGATTGTTGAAGAATTTGGAAAAAATCAAGCCACTTTCATCGGAAGGGCTGCCTAATTCCTTTGAAATATAACAAAACGATGAAAAAAGCTAGTGATCGATAAAAATGCTAACCACTAGACGTACGCCAAAGATGTAGATAGATAGATAAACTCTTTATTGCACACACATAAAAGTAAAACAAAAGGATAAAAGATAAAACAGAAGGGTGCAAAGGCAGTCTTTTTGCTAAAGCAATCTCTTCCAGATAACCTTTGGGGAGAGGTGATTATCAGACAAGAGCGCGGGATAGTGCAACATCTAAATATATAATATACATACAAACATATAAACATAAATACTAAATAATGCTAATCTTTTAACTATCTTATATCTATCTATCTAATAATATGTGATATTTGATTAAATTTCTTATTACTCGGCAAATATAATAAAATATAGGACTAAAGTGAATTAATTGCTACTTGATAGAAAATGTTTATATACACACGACTTCTGAAGATAGAGAGTGACTTAGACTGTCGTTTATCCGCTGGAAGGCTGTTCCACAATATTAAGGATTTACGCGTGAAAGATTTATCATAATATCCTGTGCGACTGGCAGGAATGTGCAAGGGATTATCCGTACATGACCTCAAGTGTTGTCGTTCGTTGTTGGAGCCAAGGAAGGTTTCTCCTTTCTTGATTCCAACAAAAAACGCTGTTTAAGGTAAGAAGGTGTATGAGGATTATATAGAATAGAATAGAGTAGAGGAGAATCAGCATGTGCAGACTGCGGCGGAGCCTGATTGAGATGTACCTAGTTTAAATTATAGCAACTTTAAAGTATCGCTAATTTACCTGACTATATAGCTTGTAAATAAATTAGTGGGTAGGCGTTAAACAAAATTTTAGAAGTTCCCGACCGTTTAATCCCGGCTAAGCACTCAGTACGTGGGATTTGCTAAATATTTTGCTAACTTAGCCGTCCCACCTCCACCTCCATTTACAGGTTTTATTTTTTGTAATAATTAAAATTTTTCACATCGCTACGTTTTATGTTAAAACTAGTTAATGCCTGCAACTTCTTCCGCGCGAAGTTGTGTGAAGTCTATGTGTAATGTTAACAATTGACCGCGCGGAAATTTCGGCACTGGCGGCTAAGTAAACCGTGGCTTTGTGTTCAAAGGCGTCCAGGCGCGATACCCAGAGAGAAGCAGGTTTGAATCCTGCCGGTTCCGCAAGTTTTGTACTTTTAAAAGATTGTTTTGAAAGCACATTTTTCAGATTTTTTATCCAGAACAGAGAAACTTCAGAAATTGACCCTAAAATTTATCGAACCCCCCACTTGTAAGGCTGTTGCCACCAATGCGCCAAGGAGTTCGTCAGCTTGTTTTTCGTTGTTTCAGGAGATAACTCACGTTTTTCAAGGAGGATGCGATGAAGATAACATAAACGCTCGTCCCACCGAGACAGACCCCGGCCATGGCGTAGTCTACAAAATGACTGCGAACAAGTAAGGATAACTCATTATTTTAACCGTTATATTAACAACAGCAAAAAAGCGTTGATAGCGTAATGGTTTAGGCCTAGCTCTCTTGATCGAACGGTCGAGGGTTCGATATTGGGAGTCGACCGAACTCGTAACTTTTACGTATTTGTTTTAATGGTAAACGTTGACTACCTGTCTACTTATCAATTTCTTAGTTGTATTTTTCTATGTGTTTTGGTTTGATTTGATTGTTAATATTGTACGCTGATACTGGTAAGTATTGGTTTGAAGCTTTTGTTTAATCTATATATAGGTATTTCGATTATTACTTAGAAATCAGAAAATTTCTTGTTGTTTGTTGGGTAAATTGGTTTCGAGCTTTTATTGGCTTTCAAATAATATTGATACGTGGAACTCGTATAAAGATCAAGGAGCTACGCAGTTTTGGTAAACTAGGGTTTTTCATTTCATGCTCGCGACTTCGTCAGAATGGATTAAAGTTCTTTGAATCCCGCGGGAATTAATGTTCCGGGATAAAAAGTAGTCTATTTCCTTCCCCGGGACACAAACTATCCCGATGCCAAATTTCATAAAAATCAGTTGAACAGATGGGCCGTGAAAGCGTAGCAGCAGTAGCGTAGCTTTCGCATAATCTAGTATGGATATGAAAAGTACAGATTAATATTCAATATTCTCCTGCATCAAAACGGACCGATTAAAAAAAACATGAATAATGATTTAAGATTTTTGATCATGTCGGTATGTTTTTCTTCTTTTTTCTATTGTATTCCACCAATTCGTTTACTCTGAACTCTTTAATTTTCCGGGATAAAAAGCCTATGTGCTATTCCAGACTATAATCTATCTCTGTGCAAAATTTCAGCCAGATCCGTTCAGCCGTTGGGGCGTGATTGAGTAACAAACATCCATACATCCACACATCCATACATCCATACATCCATCCAAACTTTCGCATTTATAAAATTAGTAAGATTCCTGGTTCTTGCTCCATGCGAAAGTGTGTCCGTCTGTCTGTCTGTCTGTCTGCTACGCTTTCACGGCCCATCTGCTCAACCGATTATGATGAAATTTGGTACAGGGATAGATTGTATCCCGGAAAATTGAAGAGTTCCCGCAGGAATCAAAAAAATCTTAACCCATGCGGACGAAGTCGCGGGAATCATCTAGTAATAAATAATAATACTGTCGTCCCGACCGAATTTCGACCACGGCCATTTCGGCGGATTTCGGCCACGACGCGAAATTTCAAGACAGATTCACAACGTGCATAAGTGTGTGCGTAAACAGAGGTGCCCTCTGTTTCATAACTTTCATAGCCAGATGGGATGGTAAATCCGACACGACCGGGGAGAGATCAAACGCTGGACCGACTGCTTTACGTACCTACTCTCTGGCACATGGGTGAAACACGGCCAACTTCCTAATTTCTGAGTTTCTTGTCAGAATAAACCTGTACGGGAGCAGGTGATATGGCTCGACCGTAACATGGTAGGATGATCATCCCCCGAGCGGCTGTTGTGCTCGGGGATCACTGGTCCGACTTTCATCTTTGGTGGTCGTATTTATGTACCGTAATTCAGACAAAACTTCGTAAGCGTGAGTTGGGCTCTTCGTGTTCGCGTCCATCGTACTAGTAGTGCCATCTATTGGATAATGTGCGTTCTGTGAAGACCACCACAAACCTTATAGTTACCTAATTATTTTATATTTTATATATGTGTATTCTATATAATATAATATAATCAAATTGTATGCTAGAAAAACACTAGGGGAGTCGGCACTGAAGCTGAAGCACAGGTTCGCCTTAGTTCAGCCTCAGAAGCCCAGATTTAAAAATAAAAATAAATAGCAACTGGATAATTATATCAGTACTACTTACATATATACTTATTTCTACAAGACTTGTAATGTATCAATACAATTAGGTATAATGTAAAAAATTGTAACTTAAAAAATTATGTAACTAGATATTTTTTTGTTATAAATAAATAAATAAAAATAAATAAATTATGGCTCGACCCGGGACTAGAACCCGGTACCTCGTCAGCCGCAGTGGAACACGCTAACCACTAAACCAACGAGGCAGTTACCATAATAATCAGGAATCATGGGCTGGTATTTTATTATAATGGAAGAATACCAGACGTATAGGTAGACAAACATATTAAATTATTTTGTTCTTGTAAATTATAATATGAAGTGCTAATTTATAAATTGTGCTAATTTGATCCTACCGTGTATGAATTATTTGTTCAATGTCATGCTTTTGAAAGAGGTGATTTTTTTAGTTTTTACTCATCTTTGAAATCTTATCTTGGGAATGATGTAAATGCAAAAGTGCGTCTACGTTTTTGATCTGATTTTGATGCTTGGTACAAAGAAAGGTGGTTTTCCGGGGTAGGACATAGGCTACTTTTTATCCTAGACATTCAGTCAGGACAAGCATTGTTATGTATGACTAGCCGTCATCCACGACTTGGGCTGCGTACAATTTCTAATTTCTTCTTAGATTTTTACATTTTTCCGCTATAAGAGAAGCCTATCGACGAAAGTTAGTTAAATTTTTATGTCTTAACATAAACATAGGAATTTAACGTCACCTTCGAACCTCCATTTCAACCCCTCAGGGAAGAATTTTCTCAAAACCGTTTCTTAGCTGATGTCTACGCCATACAGAAAACTTCCTGTTCAAGTTTATATGCTTTTTAGTTCCTGAGATATTGTGATTAGTGAGTGAGTGAGTGGTATTTTTCTTTTATGTACATAGAATAGGCTTACACAATGTACAACTTACCGTACGAATTCGGTGTATGTTCTGAACCTTTTTGGGCCGTGCTTGAAAACCTTCACGCACGTGTCGGTATAACTGAGGAAACCGACTCGACATTCCTTGCTGACGTCGCGTGAAGTCTTCACCTGCAAATGTTTATCGTCATCATAATCATCACCACAATCAGCTTGAAGCCATCCGCAACCACAACAGCCCATTAACGTCCCACTGCTGGGCACAGGCCTCCACTCTCATAGGAGAGAGGGAATTAGAGCTTAGACCCACCACGCAGCTCCAATGCGGGTTGGCAGGCTTCAACGACTATTATCACATTAGTGATAATAATCGGGACCGACGGCTTAAGGTCCTCTCCGAGGCATGGCGTGAAACACCGCCAACTTCCGAACTCCGGGCTAGTACAGAGAATTTCAAGTAAGAAATTATTATTATTGGGTAATGCTGCGGATATTAATTCTATTTTTGTGCTACAGAAGAGGGCTGTTTGAGCCATATATAATATGGGACCAAGAAAGTCACTAAGAGATAAATTTAAAGAGATCAAAATATGACAGTACACAACTAATTTAAATTTGAAAATTTAGTATACGTGCATAAACACATTGATTAATTCAAGAAGAAAAGTGATTGTCATAATGTCAATACTAGAACTACCTACTACTTCTAGGCTTAGTAAAATTAGCAATTCATTTGTTGGAAACAGTGTCCGCTTCTACAATAAGCTCCCAGAAGACATGTTGAAGATGTCTCTGAATAAGTTCAAAGTTAATGTAAAACGTAAACTCATTGAAAAATCTTATTACCATGTAAAGGATTACTTAAACGACAAGGAAGCTTGGCAATAATTTGCTCTAATGGCTCTGATAGCTCCTTAGCTAAGATGATTTGTGAGGTGGTGATAATATTTTAAAAAAAGACCCGGCTGAGTTTGTTGTGGGCTCGTCTCAGACCAGGGCGCGTTTGAAACCCTCGTAGCTTTAGTTTTAAGATACCGTAACTGATTATCACCATGATGTTTTATAAGTTAGTAATTGTTAACGTCAATAAGTGTACCTAACAGTGTACCTATATTGAATAAATGATTTGATTTGATTTGAAAAACCTAATACTTAATTATGGTCCAAACCCGGGACTCGAACCCGGGACCTCGTCGGCCGCAGTCGGACATGCCAACCACTAGACCAACGAGGCAGTCGAAGCCATACGGTCATACTAATACGGGCTGTGGTGGTGGTGGTAACAGGTTAGCCCGCTACCATCTTGGACTGCGTCAGTTACCATTAGGTGAGATTGCAAACAAGAAGATGTAAAGTGTATTGGACAAAAAGAAATTGAATCAGTCCTACACATTTACTTAGCTTAATTACGTTCATATTTCTATGGTGTTATGGTTAAGTATGTCTTATAGAGCAACGGAGGAACGCAGTGGCTATCATGTATACTAGCTGATGCCCGCGGCTCCGTCCGCATGGATGGAGGTGTTTTAGGGGTATGAAAAATAGATAGTAGCCCTACTGAATATGCATATAAACCACTACAGCCCATTAACGTCCCACTGCTGGGCACAGGCCTCCACTCTCATAGGAGAGGGGGAATTAGAGCTTAGACCCACCACGCTGCTCCAATGCGGGTTGGCGGGCTTTAACGACTATTATCATGTTAGTGATAATAACCGGGACCGACGGCTTAACGTGCTCTCCGAGGCACGGGGGTGAAACACCGCCAACTTCCAACTCCGGGCTGGCACTGAGAATTTCTTAATTGAAAAACCCAATACCTAATATTTTTGTACGCCCGACCGGGAATCGAACCCAGGACCTCGTGATCCGCAGTCGACTACGCTAACCCCTAGACCAACGAGGCAGTCAATAAAATGCATATAAAATTTCATCAAAATCGGTCGTGCCGTTTCGGAGGAGTTTGGTAACTAACATTGTGACACTAGAATTTTATACATAAGATATATAACGAAAATATATATATAACGAATAGATATATAACGATTATATATATATTATATAGATTGTAAAAACCGTTAGATCATAATCTAACTCGCGAAATTCTAAACTGTCGAAAGATTGTAAACTGTTCAATGTTCTGAGTTTCAATTTTTGAAATATTCATTTTATTTACGTTTTCTTGTCTCGTTCTTGTAGGTTAGGTTAGGGTTCGTCATAAATAAACAAGTTAGGTTTTATCGGGTTTAGTTTAGTCGGTATCAGATTACAATCTACCGGAAAATAATGCGTTAAATTGTAATCTTTACAATTACTAACGGTTTTTACAATCTTACGGTGACATATATATGTGAAAACCAAAAACATTGTTGTCAATGCTCGGTAATGCTGAGTTTGCTATCATCGTTAGGTTTTAACTCGGTCAGATAGTAGTGCAAGAAATAAAGTTTTTATTTATTTTTATTGTAACAAAGATAAATACTTTAAATCAAGTACTAAAGTAGCTTGTATAAGTATGGCCGCGCTAATAAAAAATTCAACGCATAAAATAGCAGTGTTACAGGGACGTTCCGGGTACTTACTCGTAGGTGGTAATTTATTAGCTTGCCTAGCTCAAAGCTTTTAAGGAAATAACACGTTCAATAATTTTAAAAGTGCACTATTAACTTCAACAGTGCACACCTAATGTAATTTATTCATTGCGTTTTTTTAACATAGTTCTATATGGAACGAAGAAAATTATGGGAATCTGGGAGGGAAAACACATACGTGACAAGCAAGCTTTAATTGATTAAAATAATAGGGATGATGAATATATCAATAATTTAACGAATTAAAAAATACGACTGCCCTGCCATATTATTTTTGGAGTTTACCTCCAAGAAGCGATTTGCATATATAGCCTTTGGAATCTTATACACATTTTTTATTAAATGATATTTTTTTGTGAATCACTAAATATTGAACTATAGTGTTATATATTTTTGGGATCTACTCATCATTTTCTAGATGATGATTATATAGTTAATCTTATATTCGAATTTTTTTTTTCAATTTTTGTCTTTAATGCGGGACCATGGTCACCCCAGCAATTTTTTCAAAAAATTTACTAGCCTATGTCACACGGAATAAGCTAGGGATTCTAACGATACCTCATTTATCAAAATCGGTTCAGGCGTATAGAAGTTATGGTGGAATATACAAACTCACATACATACATACATACATACATGAACCCTGAAAACAATATACTCCTTTTTTCAGGCAGTTGTATAAAAATAAATTATTTCTTACTGATTATTAAATAGAGGGTCTTCCAAAATACCTAAAATTCACATGTAGAAGTGCGTTTTTAAGTTTGATAAAGAGTTGCTGATTTAATTGAGTTGTCATCATCCCTATTAACAAGTTATAATAAATTAAAAAAAAACACGACTGCTCTGCCAAAAAGTATACATTGAAATCTGAGGTTGGAACTGGAATATAGAAACTCACGTATATGTAGGTACGAGTACATAGCACATGATGAGTCCGTCCGACTCATCGTCCGTTTGGGAGCTACGATGCCATAGTCAGACACACAGATACTTAAATCTAAACTTTAATTGTTAAACTAAACTTATAACGCCCTTTTTTAATACTAGATGCTCGCGACTTCGTCAGCGTGGGTAAAGTTTTTTGATTAAAAACTTTAATTTTCCAGCACAAAAAATATCCAATACATTATATAATAAAAGTACATGTCCTTCCCCGAGATAGAACCTATGCTTGTACCAAATTTCATGAAAATCGGTTGAACAGATGGGCTGCGAAAGTGTAGCAAACTGACAGATAGGCAGACGGACATACTTTCGCAATTATAATATTAATATGGACTTTATTGCACACAAATATAGTAGATAGTTTACAAAGTAAAAAAAACGTGTGGTGTCGTGGGACACCAGATAGGAACGAAGTTCCTTATTACATAAATTCAAAGTTCTAGTTGAGGTAAAACGAAAATAATTATTCAGGTATAAATTTTTTAATATGATTTTTTTATTGATAAAAAGAATATATAATTAAATATAAACACAAGCCACGCTTAGGACATGGAACGTTAATGTGTATGTGTGTGTGTGTGTGTGTGTGTGTAAAGAGTTAGCATACATAGTGTATAGTCTATAAGTAGTCATGTGTTTAATGTACTAATACTGATCAGATGGTTCCACTTTTGAACACCAGACGGTGTAATTATCGAACGATATAATAATAAAAATAGCAAACTGAAATAATAATAATAACAGTCATCACGTAGACTATACATTAGACACTGTACAGCGAACATACATAAACTATACATAAAAATCTTACCCCACGCATTTTCGTTACGGACGTTTTTTCCCGGCTAGGGTACCCCACCGCATCGTCCCATGAGGACTTCGAAAACGATTATTTAAATTATTATTTTGTAAAATATTTTTTTTTTAAATAATTAAAATATAAACCTTAAAACTAAGGGATTAAAGTTTAATTACGAATTTAATATATTTATATTTAAGACCTTTTGTGTTCGTAACAACGTGAGCCACAAGTTTACCCTCACTAAAAAGTGCTCAACACGGCTAAAGAACTAAAACCCGGTATAAAGTTTTGCGTGCAAAGGCGGACTTTTTTTGCGTTGGGGGTTAAAAAGGAAAGCGGTTGAATAAAAAATTTCTGTACAATTTTTCTGTACAAGTAACTAGTTAATTGAGGGTAAAATGTTTCAGCGTAGGTATATCAAGGGAAAGTTTATCGAGATAAGGTTATTTCGAGGAATTATATCGTTCTACCCTTGTACTAGGTATAATGTTGTCATGTCATTATATTAATAGCTTGGAACGACGACATAAATGGGGTGTGTCGGAATCATGACCGCATTTCCTTGAAATTGTAGAAAGGTACTTGTGAAGGCCTCAGCTTTGTCCTAGTCTTACATACTAAGGAAAATTTACTTATCTTACGAGTAAGTAATATTATATATTCGAAAGTGTGTGTGTTTGTTGGTTTGTCCTTTAATCACGCCCTAACAGAGCCACGGATCGGCGTGATTTTTTGCATAAGCATAACTATACCCGTGCAACAATACTTAATTACTTAAGTCACTCTCCCAACTGGTAGTGACATAGGCTACTTTTATCTTCGAAAATCACGGAGTCCACGTGGGATTAAAAAAAAAACTTGAGCCACGCGGATTAAGTCGCGGGCATCAGTTAGTTGTTCGTAGATATTATCTTAGGAAATCCTTTAGTTCATTAGTACAATACAATAAACTTTCTTTATTTTGTAGAAAGATTTTTTGCAGGCTTGTGTTTGCAGCATGTAAATGTAAGATATAACATTTACGTTAATTAGGAGTTACGAAATTGAATAGTCATATTATGTTTCGCCAAGCAGAAGCTCCTCGTAGTTTTAAGATGCCGGCAAATTATCACCATCAAGTCTTATTCTTTGTAAATATGACGTTCAGAAGGTGTATTCTGTAGGTACCTGTTTTGAATACAGATGTTTTGAGTTGAGTTGGGTTTAAAGATATTTATTTCTCATAAAAGAACACAGTTCACTTAACAAAAGATTGATCAGTTTAGTAGTTACTTTTAATTTTTGGAAATACGGCTCACATGAATCAGTGGGTTATCTGTGGCGCATATTAAAATTCGTGGCCCTTGGGAATTGGGTATTTGACAAATAGTCAAATCAGCAACTTTTTTTCAAACGTCAAAACGCATCCTAAGTATGGGATTTATATGAAATTCTGAAATGTGACGTCATTAAAGTTCGACGCACTTTTTTACTTAAATCGATTCTTTAAAATGGATAGTCAACATAAAACTATCTGGAGACGTGGCTATTACAATTTTTGGGAGATCCTCTATTTAATAATCACTAAAAAATAATTTATTTGAATAGTAGACAAATACCTAATTCCTCGAGTCCTTATGCACTCGCACGCGGCTGAATTTTTAAATAAAGAAATAAACCTTTTTACATAATACCTCAATGCCTTTTATTGTGATTTTTTACGACAGGTTACCTGCAAACGCTGCGTGCTACTGTCATAACAAACATAACTTGCCGCTCTTATGTTTGGAAACACCTCAAATTTACACAAACCTCTATCATCCCTAATGGGGATAATGAAAACTCAATCAAATCAGCAACTCTTTATCAAACTTAAATACGCGCTTCTAGTATGGAAGTTGTATGAAATTCATAGTTGTGACGTTATAAAATTTTAACGCACTTTTTTTTCTTTAATCGTTATTTTAATATAGTATCAAACTTAAAACTAACCGAGGATTAACTCAACATTAAGCGTGTTCTGATACACACTTATTAGTCAGTTCTTATTAAATTTATGTGTGTTTAAATTTCTTTCGCATTTCCATCTGAATTTCAAATTGGATTATTTGTTTCCCCGAGGGTTATCATTGTGGTGGAAACAAGTCACAAAGATGGATATTATGACAAATTGGTTATGTAATTTAAGACTTCTGTTTTGATGAAAATTCAGTCATTTCTATTAGCAAATTTATGTAAATAAAGAATTCTAAATAAGAATGTAAAATAAATTTCGACATTCTCGCTGTTACAGTGGCTTATATGACGCTCTAATAATAATTAGATATCCTGGGTTGGCAAGCGTAGTTGGGGAATTTAGAATTTCTGAAATATCTCTGGTCTGTTCTGATCTAGAGAGCTAAGCCACAGACAGTCAGCCTAAGACGGACCGTCTTGGCAAAGTAAAAAAAAAGCGGGACACCAGATAGGAACGAAGTTCCTTATTATATAAATATTAATTTCAAGTTATAGCCGAGGTAAAAATAAAATAATTATTCAGGTATATATTTTGTATTATGATTTTTTTTATCGATAAATAATTAAACACAAACACAAGCCACGCTTAGATCATGAAACGTTAATGTGTGTGTGTGTGTGTATGTAAAGAGTAAGCATACGCACCTATACATAGTGTATAGTCTCCATGCGTTTAATGTACTAATACTGATCAGATGGTTCCATTTTGACCACCAGATGGTGTTATTATCGTCTATACATTATAAACTGTATAGCAAACGTACATAAACTATACATAGAAAATTGGCAGTCATAGGGACTGCCGATAGAAGTGAAATCGATTTTTTTTTATTTATTTACATATAAGATAATAATTAAAACCTTAACGCTGAGGCATAAAGTTTCATTTCGAATGTAGTATATTTATATTTAAGACCTTTTCTCTTCGTAACAACGTGAGCATGTCGGCGACATGCATGTCGATGACGCGGCAAATCCACATTTTTTCCCCTACCAAAAAGTGCTCAACGCGGTTATAAAAGTTTTCACTTCAAAAATCTTACTCCACGCATTTTCGTTACGGACGTTTTTTGCCGGCTAGGGTACCCCTCCGCATTGTCCTTTATATAACTTCGTTCAAAAAATGAAATTCCATCATCTGAAGGTTACGTTATGTTACTATCAGAAATAGCTACACGCGTGATCTGCCAGAACTGTCGGAAAGTCTAGCTTTTGACTGAGATAAAATGAAAATGATTTTTTACAATAGCTTCGTTTCAAACGGACGGCTGACTCCCGTAAGTGTTCTGCATTTCTATCACAAATGTTTTTTATTGGCATTGCAAAGCGAAGTGGTCTAGGGACAGACTATCATAGCTCAAAGCAGTATTTTTATACGACTGCCTGAAATAAGGAGTATATTGTTTTCAGTGTTCATGTATGCATGTTTGTATGTATGTATGTATTGTAAGCCCACTTATAATTTTGGGCATATTTTAGGTATATAGATTTATATCGTCTAAGTCGGCGTTTGTGATTTCTAATATTATTTTATTAATTATATATGTCACCGTAAGATTATAAAAACCGTTAGATTATAATCTAACTCGCGAAATTCTAAACTGTCGAAAGATTGTAAACTGTTCAATGTTCTGAGTGTCAGTTTTTGCAATATTCATTTTATTTACGTTTTCTTGTCTCTTGTAGGTTAGGGTTCGACATAAATAATAAAGTAGTGTAGTAACTTAGGTTTTATCTGGTTTAAATACCTATCAGATTACAATCTACCGGAAAATAATGCGTTAAATTCTAATCTTTCGACAGTTTAGAATTTCGCGTGTTAGATTATAATCTAACGGTTTTTACAATCTTACGGTGACATATACAATCTATTAGAACAAAACTCATTCATCGTGTCAGAATTCTAGCGACATCTAGTGAATGTTCGAGGAAGTTACTTTTTGCTAGTATAAGTCATGTTGTTAAGTTGATTAATAATTAATATTCGCCTGTTGCTATCGTTCAGCTTTATTTAAATTGTTTTTCTATTATTTTATAAATATCCTAGATTAAATATTATTAAAGTTAGTCATTAATAATATTTTATTATCATAATGAATTCGTAAACTGTATTTGAATTTGGCGCCAACAAGTTACGACAGATTGTCTTTTGTTTTTTTAATGGCATTGTGATGGTAATTGTGTGACTCGAAGAAGTGTAAAATATAGAAAATGTTATCGTATTGCTGGTTTTTACTTAAAGTTCCCATTATCCTGAAGCTGTGGCTACAGTATGTATGTTTGTATGTATGTATGTGAGTTTGTATATTCCACCATAACTTCTATACACCTGAACCGATTTTGATAAATGAGGTATCGTTAGAATCCCTAGTTTATTCCGGGTGATATAGGCTAGTAAAATTTAAATAAAAATTGATGGGGTGACCATGGTCCCGCATTAAAGTCTAAAATTGAAAAATAAATTCGAAAATAAGAAGAAAATGATAAGTAGATTCCAAAAATATATAACACTATAGTTCAATATCTATTGATTCACAAAAAATTAACTAGATTAATTAGATTTTTAACTTTTTAGTTCGTTTTTTGGCAGGGCAGTCGTATTTTTTAATTTTTCAAGTTATGACTTGTTTTATTATATGGTTTCAGAATTATAGGAATCATTGTTTGTCGGTATTTGGTCGTCAGGATCGTTAAGGCCGTATTAGGGACGTCGTTTGTCGGGTGGGTCATTTTGACGGGGGGTAAATAGACTTACCAGAATATGCACACAATGTGTAGCGATGATGGCCACAAACATCGTTCCAATGCATCCCGGGATAAGACCCGTGTGCTTGAAGGCGGCTGGCATAGCGAGCAGACCTGACCCGAGCGATGACTTCAACAGGTGGAAGAAGGCGCCTAACGTCCTGAATGAATGAAAATAAATGAAATATTCTTAGTAAGAAAAGATTACAATCTAATCTTCAATCTTTTATTGCTAAATCATGAATTTCCGCAAAGTAATGCCTTATTCTATCCAATATTTGAAATATTCTTTATTGCACACCAAGATACAGGAGAAATACATTTAAACAATAACAATAAAAATAAGGAAAATTGGTTCAAATGGCGGCCTTATCGCTTTTGAGGTCTAAGTACGTAAGTCGGTGCTGATACAATTGCATTAAGGTCTTTAGATTTTTAAAAGAGCAACCGCCGATCTTGCTTGATCTTCTCAACAGGAATGGTATTCCACACCAGTGGTAGATTCACTTGACGATTCCAAAGTACTTGTACGACGAACGAGGAAGCGATTTGCTTCCTCGTTTTTAATTCGAACCGCTTTATGAAAACTACGATATGAACCGATATGGAATGCCCTTCCGGCTTCAGTTTTCCCCTCCTCTTTTAATATAGGTACCTTCAAGTCAAGAGTGAATAGGCATCTTCTAGGCAAGCGCGTTCTACCTTAGGCTGCATCACCACTTGCATGCAAGTCTGATTACAGCCAAGTGCTAGCTTATATATTTCAAAACCAAACTAGTTACTCGATTTTCATAGCTTAGATCGCTAGGTTTTACATCAAGATCCCATTGATGGGTTTGACGCACATCAGTAGCATAGCAACGTAGCACATCTCTTGTGGAAAGACAGCCCTCAAAAAATATTAGTAATAGAACTATGCTTTTGTATGGAGCTTAGAGGATATCTTTCAGAAAAAAATAAGAGACGTCATGAATGTGGAAAAATTGTGAGAGTACCTACCCTAAATCTCCTCAAAAAATAGCTATTAGTTTGCACTATGGTAAAAAAAATGTAAAAGACCTTGTGCCCTTTGGTGAGCCGGTAAAAAAAGATGGCCACAAAAAATTGGAAATCAAAATCTTAGACCCTCATAAATTATCGGTCATTAACACTGGTCAAAAAGTTGTTGCCAAAAAGGCCATTTCAGTGGTCCGCATAGCCAAGCAACATACCAGTAGGTATTAAGGCTACTCACGAAGTAGGATGCGCCACGTTTCTGTGTTGGAACGGGTCGTAGTCCTCCTTGTCGTCAACGCTCTCCCTGTCCAGAGTAATGGTGGACTCCATTCGGAAAACACCGTCATCCTTCCCTGACGAACTGTTGACAAGCATCATTATTCATTACCAGAGTCTGAAATTGTCGTAATACGTAAATAAATAAATCTTTATTTGCCAAAATGGATTAAATAATTTTAATAGTGTGAAACCCTGCCTCCGAGGTAGTAAAAACTGTGTTACAGGAGAGAGTGTCTTCCCACTCTATAAATAAACAATTCACAGTTGACAAATGAAAATGAAGATTTACAACTATTATTCGGTCGGTCCCGGTTATTATCACTTACATGATAGTAGTCGTTAAAGCCCGCTAACCCACATTGGAGCAGCGTGGTGAATCTAAGCTGTAATTCCCTCTCTCTTCTGAGAGTGGAGGCCTGTGCCTAGCTGTGGGACGTTAATGGGCCGTAGTGGTGGTGGTGACGGTAACGGTAAACAGGTCGTTCGTCTCTCGTTCGCAAAATAAAATAAAATACCCGTTTGTAACCAAGTCGTTTGTAAACATCTCTCGTTCGCTAAATAAAATAAAATACCCGTTTGTCTTTGTACCGCAAACGTAATAATAAAATTGCGATATACAAGTGAATAAAACTTGAGAACGTTTAACCGCACGTTTCACATTTGCGAGATAGAACTTCAGGCGCGACGGGAAAATTTATATAATATAAATAAATAAATCATTTATTTTGTAAACTGTGTAATAATAAATAATTCTGAATTTAACTTACCAATTTAATTTTTGTAAAACATTTAATTAGTATAATAATCATATAAGATGTTAGTTGTTTTAATAAATAGCGAATGCCCGCGATTTCGTCTGCGTGGTTTGAGGTTTATTGGTTCCCGCGGGAACTCTTTAATTTTCCGGTATAAAAAGTAGCCTATTCCAGACTATAATCTATCTCTGTGCCAAATTTCAGCCAGATCCGTTCAGCCGTTGGGGCGTGATTGAGTAACAAATATCCATACATCCAGACATCCATTCATCCATACATCCATTGAAACTTTCGCATTTATAATAAGTAGGTGTTAAGTAAGATTCTAAGTGTTGTACGCCAGAAATATTGTGTTAACAACGAATAAATCAATAAAGAACACTCAGTTTTTTTATTGACTACAAGTCAACGCTTGACTGGGTCATGGTGGAATCTAAAATGGTAGGGGGTAATCAGTAAGGGATAACTTATTAGGGGTATGCCAGTCATATGAAACTCATACCCCTAAACGGTTTCATCTAACATCGTATCGGAACGCTAAATCACTTAGCGTCACGTATCATGTCTTAGTCGCACGTAAGTGGTAACTAGCCGCGACCGAGGCCTCCCACCACATCAGACCATAACTAGAAATTTTTATTTTCAAATTGACCCTGCCGTGGATCGAACCCGATACCTCCCTTATAAGACCACAGTTCTTGCTTGCCGTGCCTAAGTATGGCTAAGGACAGCGGTCCTTGCTTGCTTGACGTCCCTTAAATCCTACTATAAAGTTATAAATGCGAAAATGTATTTGTTTGTCTTTCAATCACGCCGCAACGAAGCAACGGATCGACGTAATTTTTGCCATGAATATAGTCAAGGACCTGGAGTGACATTGGCTACTTTTTAGCCCGGAAAATTAAGGAATTCTCGAGGAAAAAAAATTAAAACCACATGGATGAAGTCACACGCTAGCTGATACCCGCGACTTCGTCCGCGTGGTTTAAGGATTATAATTCTAAAACACGACCGTCAACAATATTTAAACAATACTAAAACGACGCTTAATAGTACATTACATCGCCAGACCGGGAAGTACGCGTTTTCTGGTCGAGTGTTAGTTAGACTACATACGAGACCAGAAATGCTCTCCCGGTCGAGGTGTGTATAGTGCTGTTCTAAAAAATTAAACAAGTGACTTTTTTTAAATATATTATTTGCGCTGTGAGTGCTGAACGCGTAATACGGTAGAGTTCCAAATTTAAACTATTTAGGCCAAAGGACATTATAACAAGTTACAAGATATTCAGGAAGAAAGATTCCAAATTCAAACTTATGATATGTAATGAAAATACATACATTCGTTACTGGCCTAGGCCGGGAAGTTTAACTTTCGAACTCATTTACAGGGTATGAAATGTGCACATTTCATATCATTTTTTAGAAAAATATACTTACTGTGTATCCAGCGCCATGTTATTCTAAAACAACACATTCATACACTCAATCCAATGTTTACACTCACTTCATAACGTTTAAACACAAAAGGATTACAGTAAGGAATGATCACTATCTAACATTTTCTATCTCGCAAACACTTGTAGCTGTCTGATTGCATCACGAGAATGCGGTGACCACACGGCATTTAAACAACCGGTTCCATTAAAGCAACAAGAAATAGAATTAAACTGGTTTTTTAATACAAATAAACTGTTACAATGGGTAAGTAAGTATTTTGCTCGCAAAGTCGCACTAACTTCACCGGTTTTCCCACCCTTGTTCGATAAAAATATTACTGCAAAATTCCAAAATAGTATCACACTAGTGCGGTAATATAATGGGCGCCATAGAAAACAATAGCTTCGATGCCTTTTGCATTACGAATTTAACACAATTTTTGTCTATACTTATACTATAAATGCGAAAGTTTGGATGGATGGATGTTTGTTACTCAATCAAGCCTGAACGGGTGGACGGATCTAGATGAAATTTCCCACAGAGATAGATTATAGTCTGGAATAACATATAAGCTACTTTTTGTCCTGGAAAATTAAAGAAAGAATTATTATTAAAGAGTTCCCGCGGGAACAAAAAACCTTTATCCACGCGGACGAAGTCGCGAGCATCAAGGAAACTTTTTTGGCACATACGATTCTTCCAGGCGGTTTTACCGTCCATTGATCTGTGTTTTAATTTTTATATGAATTCTATAGACGAAGCTATTTCTGTATGCTAGTTTGTTGTGGGCTCTTCTCCGACCAGGGCGCGTTTGGAACCCTCGTAGCTTTAGTTTTAAGGTACCGTAAGTAATTATCATCATCATGTTTTATAAGTAAGTTACTGACGTCAATATGTGTACCTGTAATTTAGACGACCTCCGTGGCGCAGTGTGTAGCGCTGTTGTCTTAACGTGCGGAGGTCCCGGGTTCGATCCCCGGCAGGGTCAATTTGGGAATTAATAATTTCTGAATTTTCCCTGGTCTGGCCTGGTGGGCGGCTTCGGCCGTGGCTTGTTACCACCCTACCGCTAAAGACGTGCCGCTAAGCGATTTAGCGTTCCGGTACGATGCCGTGTAGAAACCGAATAGGGGCATGGGTTTAATATAACTGGCATGCCCCTAACAGGTTATCCCGCTACCATCTTAGACTGTATCATCACTTACCATCAGGTGAGATCGCAGTCAAGGGCTAACTTGTAGTGGATAAAAAAAACCTAAAGTGTACCTAAATTGAATAAATGAATATTTGATTGATTGATGGATTGTATAATCTTGGTCACTCTACGAAATAATTACCTAATACCTAAATGTCTGTGCCTATTAATAATTTATCTACAGTGACATTGCTTGTCCTTTATCCGCAATCAAGATATCGTCGCTCGTTTATTTGAGCTTTGATGATAACTGCGACTTCGTCGGCGTCTTCACCTTTAAAAAACCAGTAAAAATCAATAACTTTGTAACTCTTTGATTTACCGGAATAGTCTATCTCCATGATTTTGACGAAACTTGGTACTTGAGATAACTTATCTCTGTAGGTACCAAGTTTCGTCAAAATCACTTTTTATAATTCCACTACAAGGTAGCCCTTCACTGTAATCTCACATAGCTCTCCTGTTCTCTAACTCAGTGGCTATCAAAAAATGGAAGCCACTGACATAATATATTTTTAATCAATTGAAGGTTTGCTATGAAATATTGTTATTTTTATTTCATAGCAAACCTTTAATGGATTAAAAATATACGTCAGTGGCTTTCATTTTTTTATATCCACTGAACTCAATGTACCATCAGCCCCCCTATTTTCTTAGACCTTAGATCGTAGTGAGCTAACCTATTATGGGTAGGTATAGCAGTTAAATTAAACCCATACCCCAAATTGGAAATCTCCACACGGGATCGTACCGGAACGCTACATCGTTTAGCGGCACTAGGGTGGTAACTATCCACTTAGAACTCACATAATGCCTCTAACCCAAAAATAAGGGCAAAAACATACTACGGTCAAAACGCAAGCGCGAAACGTTAGTGTGGGCATTTTTATAAATAGAGCTGCACAGATCTGCGTGACTCGAAAAAGTGTTCCTCATGAGAGGCGGGCGTTTCAAGCAGACGTTCTCTTATGTCCTGTAGGTGCGTTTCCATTCAGTGAAATTTGATAACTACAATATTTTAAATGTAATTTTCCTCCTTGTCTCGTTCGTTTCTTAATAATAAAATGGAATAAATAAAAGCTTTATTGTTTACATTATTGTTAGCGGCTGAGCACAATTTATCTTATGACTAAATTTAAAAAAAAAACTAACAACAAAACAATTGGAGACAACCTCAGCATTGCCGAGCATTGGCAACAATGCTCAGCGCTGGTTTTCAGTTTGCTCGATTCCAGAAAAAAAACTGTATTTTGCGCAGCGCCCTCTGGCTTATATATATTTCTTTAAACTATTTATAACTTAATCCACAGTTTATATTTACACCAAAAAAAAGACAAAGGAAAAATGGAAATTCTTCCACCCTGTATATACCCATCTCCCGGAAACGAGCTATCTCTGTCCCTAATTTCGTCAAAATCGCTTTTTTTCCTAGTACAAGTTAGTCCTGTTTGGTAAGGTAGGTGGACCCTTCCTGTCTTGTCCTACTTACACAGCACGCGCTGTGTGCTATGGAAAAATAGTACGCTATACGTAGTACGTCTACTGGTCTCTACTCGTTGTGTATATTCGCCCTTATATATACTATGCCTCATGAAATGTAATTACATCACTGTAACATTACAGTCAACACTGTTTGCGTTCCGGACTAACTGCATTAACTGAATGCATTAGCCCGACTGGAGCCATCAGAGATAAGCAAGGCATTATATACCTAGTAAGTATTAATAGTAGCTTGCAATTTGTAACGCGATGTCTTGGAAATACCAGCAGCTGCGCTCAAGTAATGAATATACCATACTTATATTAGAAATGCGACAGTTTGGATGGATGGATGTTTGTTACTCAATCACGCCCGAACGGCTGAACAGATCTGGATGAAATTTAGCACAGATATAGATTATAGTCTGGAATAACATATTGGCTACTTTTTATCCCGGAGTATTAAAGAGTTACCGGACGAACCGAAGAAAACGTCTGGGTCTTTTTTTAGTACTAAATTTAAAGTTAAAAAAAATCAAGTTGGCTTAGAAAAAATTGGATATTTTTTGCAAATGATATATGCTCCATAGTAGCGAAATAACCGCAAACGCTCTACCAGACTGGCAGGACTGGATTTGCCAATTGACGAAATTATATTTTATCATAATTTCAGCTTGCCTAAAGGACCATCTCGAAATTTGTCGCCAGCTTCCGGACCTCATCGCCGTCCTAGTTTCGTGCCCGTACACTAAAAGCCGATTAAGTGTATAACCGCCAGTCGACACATATTACGATTTAGGCGGTGGTTGTTTCGGTACGATGTTGTGTGGAAACCAATTTCAACTAAGCTAACTTCTTGTATATAAAAAAGACACGACTGCCCTGCCAAAAAAGGAACTAAAAAGTTAAAAATCAAAATTAATCTAGTTGAATTAGAATCTTATTCATATTTTTATTTAATGATATTTTTTGTGAATCACTGGATGTTGAATTATATCTAGTGTTATATATTTTTGGAATCTACTCATCATTTTCTAGATGATGACTATATAGTTAATCTCGATTTTTTTCAAATTTAGTCTTTAATGCGGGACCATGGTCACCCCATAATTTTTTTTTAAATGTTAGCCTATGACAACCGAAATAAGCTAGGGATTCTAACGATACCTCATTTATCAAAATCGGTTCAGGCGTATAGAAGTTATGGTGGAATATACAAACTCACATTCATACATACATACATACATACATGCATGTTCATGTATGAACTTAAAGAACATAAAGAACTAGACCAGGGATAATTTAGAAATTATCATATCATTATCGTTACTAAATTGGTACGGTATTGGTACCGTACTAGTAATCAAATCTGCCACAACCACTGCAAGACTAATATAAAGCGCTCACCGCTGCGCCAGAGAGGTCATATATAATTTTTTTAATATACCTATAGGCTAGCGCTTGGCTGCAATCAGACTTGTTTGCAAGTGGTGATGCAGCCTAAGGTAGACTACGCTTGACTAGAATATGGAATAGAAATAAAGAAAAACATTACGAAATCTCGTCTTTATTCAATCACGTCCTCCCCTCCAGCTTAACGTTCATGTACGGGCTATAACTTTGTCATAAAGATTAAAGTTGTTTATTACGTGCGGTGACGTAACGGGACCGACAAAATTAGATATAAAAGTGCTTCAACACGGAGTTTTATGCATTTACTTCCATGGTTTTATTATAATACTAGAAGATAGCCGCGACTTTGCCCGCGTGGATTGAGGCTTTTCCTCGGGGGAACTCGTTAATTTTTCGGGATAAAAAGTAGCCTATGTGTTATTCCACACCATAATCAAATCTGTGTGCCAAATTTCATCCAGATCAAGTCAGCCGTCTGGCGTGATTGAGTAACAAACATCCATCCACCCATCCAAACTTTCCCATTGATAATATTAGTAGGTATAAATAGATTGTTAAATTATAAAGGAAATTTAAAAATAAACTGCAGGATTAGTTTAATTATAACATTTATTTAAAATAGGTGTTAATCCCTTATTTACCAATTACCATTGGACGTAAAAAACAATATCTTTATTGGCAGGTAGCCTGCAATTATGTACTTACTTTATTTTTTTACAGAATTTTATTGGCTTAAATAACAGTAATATTTTTTCGAAGGTAAGTATACAGATTCATAATAATCACAACTGTAATTTGAACACCAGAATAATATTTAAACTTGCTTAGTGTAATATGTACATTGAATAGAATATACTTATTATTAATTGTAAAATTCGTTGATTTTATCGACAGAAAAATAATGCGTTTGTGCACCAATTTCATTTTTAAATGTAACATAATTTGTTTTCATAATTTTTCTAATAAGAAAATTACTTTTTTACCAAAAGATTATCAAATAGTTTTCTTATAGAGCTCTAATAACGTACTTACGAAAAAGTACTTTCTATGCTTATTGATAAGTATTAAAATACTAAAAAATTGTATTTTATTCAAATTATGACATAATTTGAATAAAATTATTAATAATATACAGTCGTGGAAACTTATACAAGTGTTACCATGGATACATAAAGTCAATAACGTAACGGAGAAAGTTTGATTTTACTCCCCATAAATTTTCATACCCCGGGCTTACATATGAAAATCGATTCTAAAGGAGGTAAACTCCAAAAATATACTAATAATTTACACATTGGTAAATTATTTACACATAATTATTTACAGTTACCTACTTATTACATTGTGAATTTAATTATTATCTCATGAATTTTGCAACTATTCATTAATACATTGGTCTTATAATTAGTAATAATACTTTGTGCACTAAATAATACCCTGTTTAGTCACAGGAAACTAAATTCGTTTGAAGTTTGATTTTATTCAAGTTTTTTACAATTTTTTTTTTAAATCTTTAATATTTATAACATAATAATAAGATATGTTGTGTGATATTATAATGTCTACAAAAGATAGTTTCAAAATATCAAGCTTAGCAGCCTAACTTTTTTATCGGATACAAGTTCCATTAGCCGCGATCATGCCTGGTGTGATTGTCTTGAGTTTTATTAGTTTGAAAAATAATTTACTTTACTTATCTATTTGCCAATAAAAAACGTGGTACTTATTAACTAGGTATATACAAAACCGGGCATATCATCGTCAAAATAGATTTTTTATTTTAAGTAAGTACTTACTTAATTATTAATTTACAGATATCACTTCGGTTAAACTATTTAAATTTTGAAAAATGATGCCTTTTTTTAGCTCAAAATGATCATTTTATCCAAAAGATTTTAAAATTCACTACTAACAAGAAAATAAAATTGCGTTTTAGCGACCGATATTGTTTTCATTTGAAAAATATTTTTGGCTAAGTTACATAATACACTCATTCCCTTAGCACTTAACAAGGCTAAGCCTAAGAACAAACAACAAGTTCTGCAAGTTAATCCCTGATAAAACACATCACTTCACTTTTACACTTTCATCGTTTACTATGAACTAAAGTCAGCCGCAAGAGTCTTTAGCACCAGTTAGCAGCGCTGAACGGATACTGTTCACATTTTCAACGACATAAAAAGTTTATGTGAGATGCCATACTTTCTTTCTTTCTACTGGGCAGGTTCCCGCACTTAAACCTCCAGTTGGAGGTCTGTTGTACGTAAGTTGCCCCTCCCCGCTGGAGTTGTCACTACAGCCATCCGAGCTCGCTCCAGAAACCTAGAAGACCGCCCAGGTTATCTAGGGCTCCTAGTAGCGAGGTTGGGGATCCAAGGTTGGTCTCTCTCATTGGTCTGTGAGAGATGCCATACATTGAACCTTCCGCATGACGCTGTAAAGATCTTACTCATAGAGGTGTTGCGTTGGGCATGTGCCCTTCGATTGTCCCGGTCTTGGCCATGTAATGCGATATAGGAATTGACTCCCTTCCTCGCCTGTCTCGATGACCTTTCAAATACAATAATTATATTATTACTAGGTTAAGGGATTAGTGTATTGCAATGCATTCTAACATTTTCAATTATGGAATGAGCGAGTGAAAAGTGAAAACAACTAGTATTTTACTCGCCAATTGTCTCTATCACATAAAAATATCACATATTTTGTCAAAAGTATTCTGAACCAATCATACTAAAATTATACGTCAATGGAGACAATCCATAAAAATGTTAGAATGTGCGAAAGATAAATCGAGAGACGTGAGAATGTGTAATACAATGTGGGATATGGGAAACTTGTGTTTTTCCCCCTTCGGGGTAACCTTTACATGGTTTCCATATTATGAGTAAAAAGCAAGATATAAGTGTAACCATGTTAGCTACAGTAGATAGATTTAACGCGAGAAAATGGGTACACATAATTTTCTCGTAGTGCGCATGCTAGGGCAGCAGGGATCAACTATCTGCCGATACTTGAGGTGCAAATAACAGCCCCGCGCGACTTTTATTTGATTGCGGCATGATCCCACAATCATGCCGCGGTAGTTAGCGTTGCGCTAAGAGTTTACACAGAAAATATCTGGTCCAACGTCATCTATGACTAGTCAAAACGATGCGTAACCATGAACTCTGCAGGGCGACCGCGTATCTTTGTTGTTGTGATTGGCTGAATTTATGGTATTCTTGTTGCTTCTATGGATTTTGTCCAATAGTGGAAGAGTGTTATCCAATCAGAGGTGATTGCGATCATTACACTGTAGCTGTCAGAGATACGCGGTCGCCCAGCAGCGTATCTTCTGCGTCAATCATTGTTACAGTATCAATTGTTGTGATTGGCTGAATTTATGGTATTCTTGTTGCGTCTATGGATTTTGTCCAATAGTGGAAGAGTGTTATCCAATCAGAGGTGATCGCGATCATCACACTGTAGCTGTCAGAGATACGCGGTCGCCCAGCAGCGTATCTTCTGCATCAACCATTGTTACAGTATCAATTGTTGTGATTGGCTGAATTTATGGTATTCTTGTTGCGTCTATGGATTTTTTCAAATAGTGGAAGATTGTTATCCAATCAGAGGTGATTGCGATCATTACACTGTGGCTGTCAGAGATACGCGGTCGCCCAGCTGGTTGGAAGGAAGGTATCGAACTAGTGGGTTAAGGCACTTACTTGCGTGACGGGCCTTGCGACGACGGGCGCTGGCAAGGCTGGGTGCGCGCTGCTTCCCAAAGCAGTGCTTTGCGAGCCGCTGCTAAACACAATCCTCCCCTTCTAGTCCATCCAGCTCTGAGGAGGACACTTGAATTAGTGCGCGCGGCCATCTTGGATTTCAAAGTGATTGTTTTCGATTTATTTTGGAAAGACTACAAACAACGTCTAACGTTTTTCCTATCGGTCATCCAACGGAAACGTCTAAAAGTCTCCAGTTGAGATGCACGAAGCGGCACAGCACGTAGGGGCAAATATTATTTGTATGAGGTCGCGTCGTGCAGTGGGCCCAGATCCATACAACCTCATATAAAGGATTCTTAAGTTAAGAAAAGACTATAGTGTGGCTAGATTCCATATTCAAACAAGACAAATTAATGAAAAAAAATACGAGACAAAATAAAATGAAACAAAATATTTTATTAAGCTCAAAGTTGTCCAACATCGTTTGATGTTGTATGTCTAATAGCGTTTCTGAATGAAGTTAATGAAATACCTATCATGAATTATAAGAATTTTCTCTTTGAAAAACATCTCTGTTACTTGTTCTATTCATGGAATCTGTTGCGAGGTAGTTATTTCCTGACCTTTTATATTTTTTACCATTAAAACAGTCTGGTTGGTACCGAGGTTATAGGGTGCGTTTCAATCAGAGATGTGTGAGAGGCTACAGATGTGTGTCAAATCCACCAATATGCGCTTGATTTTCATTTCTTAATTCTGGAAAGCGGTAGGAAATAGTACTGAGTTTAGGGTGTGTTTCCACCTGAGATGTGCTACGTTGCTAGCACATCCTCCAATAGGAGCCCTTGATTTTCAACTGTAGCGCAGCTTAGCTCAGGTGGTTCAACAAAGCTAAGTCTTTACCTACCAGTTGAAGCGAGGGATGCGAGCTAACGACGATTGGCGTAGTTAGATAACGAGACATAGTTTCGAAGCAGATTTAACCTTGCTTAGCCATGCTGTCACCTGTGCGTCCAGTGTGGCTGCCCCGGATCACACGCCGTAACCTCTTGGCTCGAAGGCGGCAGTGTGGCCTGCTAGCCGCCATCTGCCTGATCGGGGAAGCGGTACTTATATAACAACGCGTAAAAGAAGACAGTCACCTGTGCGTCCAGTGTGGCTGCCCCGGATCACGCACGCCGTAACCTCTTGGCTGGAAGGCGGCGGAGTGGCCTGCTTGCCGCCGTTTGGCTGGTCGGGGAAGCAGCACCTGAAATACTATGTATATGTTATTGTTGTTTTTGATAAAGTTCGATTTCTGGGACCCCATAATAAGGTTTTTCTGACAAATTCTCAGTATTTCCCCGAAGTTAGGAAGTTGTCGGTGTTTCACCCTCGTGATTCGGAGAGCACAGACGCGCAGACGGCTTATCTTCGAAATTGGTCACCGTGACTGAAATTCGGGCGGGAGGACATACTTTATAAGTATGTTACTGGTAAAGTGATTAATTTGACAACCTCCTTGGCGCAGCTGTGAGCGCTGTCTTACAAATAAGAGGTCCCGGGTTCGATCACCGTAAGGTTAAGGGAATATAATATAATCTCTGGTATATACCTCAGCCATTTCTAGTTACCACCCTGCCGTTCCACTACTTTGCCATGTAGAAACATTAGGGGTATGGGTTTAATGTAACTGCCATACCCCTAGCAGGTTAGCCCACTTATGCATCCAAGTGAGATTGCAATCAAGGGTTAACTTAATGGAATGGAATAACAAGTCAATTAAAAAAATTAAAAAATACGACTACCCTGCCAAAAAACGAACTAAAAAGTTAAACATCTAGTTAAATAGAATCTTATTCACATCACTCACATTAAATGATATTTTTTTGTGAATCACTGGATATTGAACTATAGTGTCATATATTTTTGGAATCTACTCATCATTTTCTAGATGATGATTATATAATTTTCGAATTTTTTTTTCAACTTTAGTCTTTTATGCGGGACCACGGTCACCCCATCAATTTTTTTAAAAATTTTACTAGCCTATGTCACCCGGAATAAGCTAGGGATTCTAACGATACCTCATTTATCAAAATCGGTTCAGGCGTATAGAAGTTATGGTGGAATATACAAACTCACATAAACACATACATACATACATACATACATACATACATACATATATACATACATACATACATACATACATACATACATACATACATACATACATACATACATACATACATACATACATACATACATACATACATACATACATACATACATACATACATACATGAACCCTGAAAACAATATACTCCTTTTTTCAGGCAGTCGTATAAAAAATATACAAGGCAAGTGCACTACATTTTGTCACCCTTAGAAGCCATAGAGAAGGCTCCATAATTCCGTGTTGTCTGAATGAATATATCAGCTGTAGGTACTTAATCAGCTATGGGTCTGGACTCTCGATACGAGGGTGTACGAGCACTCGGTTTAATGTGAATGTGGGACGAGTGATGTGTACTCATCCGCACCAACTCGTCACTTGTCCCACATTAATACTACAGATACTGTGCTGATTGAAATTCCATAGAGTTACCAGTCTATTTTGAAGTCAAGTATCCGTATCGATAGTAATATTAGTTCCTTACATATGAAATTGGCGTTTTGTCGTCCTGGCCACTTTGATCTCAAATATCTCCTCTTTGGGTAGGAATTTCAATTTCAAATGTATACAGCTATTTACTCGTGCTTTTGTGTTTTGAAAACCCTAATTCATTTGTCTTTTCCTATTTTAGTTCTTTTCTTTGCGTCACTCAGTTTACAAAATGGAAAACTTGAAATATCGCGTTAATTACGAGTACGAGATCCATCGTGGCACCAGTGCTGCAGACACGGCTTGAAGGATTAATGATGTGTATGACGGCGGTGTCACAAAAGAAAACACAGTGCGTTTTTGGTTCCAACGTTTTCGTTCTGGAAATTTCAACCTGCAGAACAAGCCCCGTGGACGGTCGGAGACCAAAGTTGATAATGAAGAATTGAAGGCTATTGTGGAAGCGGATCCATCGCAAACCACGTCCGAGCTAGGTGCAGGCTGCGGTGTTACTGATAAAACTGTTTTAATCCACTTGAAGCAAATTGGGAAGATGAAAAAGCTTGAAAGGCGGGTACCTCATGAATTGAGTGCAGCAAACCGACAAACGCGCGTCGATTACTGCGTTACATTACTCAATCGGCACAATAATGAAGGGATTTTAAATCGAATTATTGACTGTGATGTACAGTGGATTCTGTACGATAATCGGAAACGCTCATCGCAATTGCTGAACCCTGGCGAACCAGCCAAATCCTGCCCCAAACGAAAATTGACTCAAAAAAAATTACTTGTGAGCGTTTGGTGGACTAGTGCCAGTGTCGTTCAGCTTTCTTAAATCTGGCCAGACAATTACGGCGGATGTCTATTGTCAGCAACTGCAAACCATGATGGAAAAGCTAGCTGCTAAACAACCGAGGCTGGTCAATCGCTTTAGGCCACTGCTGCTTCAGGACAACGCTAGACCACACACTGCACAACAGACAGCTACCAAACTAGAGGAGCTTCAAATGGAATGTCTAAGTCATCCACCGTACTTCCCGGACCTTGCTCCAACAGATTACCATTTTTTTCGATATTTGGATAACTTCTTGCAAGGGAAAAAATTCAACTCCGATGGGGCAGTTCAAAGCGTCTTCAAAGATTTTATTGATTTCCGTCCGATTGGTATTTTAGTAAAGGGATCTATGAACTACCTATGAGATGGCAAAAGTGCATAGATAGCAATGGTACATAGTTTGATGAAATAAATATAGTATATTTAAAAAAAAAACTACTTTATGTTCCTCCCTCACAAAACACCAATTTCACATGTAAGGACAATATTATGTAGCCCACGACGGAAATTATAGGTACTCACGACAATAGGTACATTAAGGAAACTAGGAATCCTCCTTATATGTATTCCACTACCAAGTTAAGTAGCTCTTGACTGCGATCTTCCCTTGGGGTTTAGTGAGACCGCAAACTTGTATTGGATAAAAAATATCTCAAAGAATCCGAATCATTGCGAAAAAGCTGTGAAAACCGCGTGAAACTCCATATGGTAATTTCAAATTTAAATTCAAATGTTTTTTATTCAAATAAACTTTTACAAGTGATTCTGAATCGTCGACTGAATCTACCAGAATGACATTCCTACGCAGAAGAACCAGCAAGAAACTCGATGGTTGCTCTTTTGAAAAAATATAATTTATAATTTCATTAATGTGTCATTTACGTAATCTTCAACAGTATAATAAGCTTTTCTGATAATATAAGAGCGGACAAATTTGGCAGAGGGTTGTTTAATCAATAGTGTCAGCTTTACTTTTAAAATTGAAATGATTTTTTAGAAAAGATAAAAGATAGTTAATTTATTTTATGATGAAGGTTCACTCAAACTGATATTGACTCATACGATGTATTTAATTCGATTAATTCTTTAGCGGTATACACCATACTGGAATAACTTGTACCTACAAATACGAATACTTTGACATTTGAAAATCAGTCTCCTACCGGCAGACACGGCGATTATTGAATACTTTTGTGTTTAGATCGCAATTTGATTTTGAGCTTAATAATATTCGTAGCATTCGTGGCCGGATCAAATGAATATTTTCTTTATGTTTAAACAAGTTTTTATAATTAACATTAAATCTCTCGTGACATACACGTATAACTATTTATTCGTGCATGTTTGAAAGAGAGTACGAACATATATTTGAAAGCAATTAAATTATTGGCCACTTCTGGAATTATGCTTACAATAGTAATAGTACCTACTGTTATAGGTAATTGTAATAATAAGTGTCTCCCGTTAAGTTATTAGGGTTTCATACCCAAAGGGTGCCAACGAAACTCTTTTACTAATAATATTTTATTACCAACCCTCCGATGACCATCCGTTCGTCCGTCCGTCCGTCTGTCAGCAAGCGTTTAAATGAGTATCTCATGAACCGCAATAGCAAGACAGTTTTAATTTTCACAGAGTACCTACGTATTTCTTTTGCCGCAATAACGACATATAATAAACATAAAATTGAATTTAAAAATAAGGTATGTTGTAGACCTACTTGTGAATGGTGATGGATAGAAGTTTTAAGATGCTAACTGAGAACTAACAATATGATGTATTTATTTAGGAAGCAACATAGAACACATTAGGTATATTAAATTAATTGCAATGCAACAATACAACAACAACTGGATCCATAACCACTCGCAACCAAGGTATAGATAGGTCTACTTTCTAGAACACTTGCTACTCGAGGCGAATCTACCCCCCGATTGTTTAACAATTGTCGAGCAAATCGTATAAGTTCGGCGTCAAAGTAAAATAAACCATAACATTATCGATTTAGAGCTCAATTTCGTGTACTCATTCTTATACGATTAGGTATGTACGATACCATAAACGTATGAGAATGGATGCACGAAATTAAGCTCTAATTCAATACTGTTATGGTTTATTTTACTTTGACGCCGAACTTAGATGATTGGATCGGCGATTCTTACATAACCGCACCTCTGAGTATCGAATGGTTAAGACTGAAGTTGCTATAATGTAATATTCTAAAGCAGTATTGTGACGTCACGCCGGTAAACATAGCATGAGCTCCTCTGATTGGCGGAAACCACGCGTAACGACTGCTTTGAAAAAAAAAGAAAAGAAAAAACATTTACTTTCAAACTAGCGAATGCCCGCGACTTCGTATGCGTGGTTTGAGGGTTTTTGTTTCCCGCGGGTACTCTTTAATTTTTCGGGATTAAAAGTAGCCTATGTGCTATTCCAGACTATAATCTATCTCTGTGCCAAATTTCAGCCAGATCCGTTCAGCTGTTGGGGCGTGATTGAGTAACAAACATCCATACATCCAGACATCCATACATCCATCCAAATTTTCGCATTTATAATATTAGTATAGATACTTTGCCAAACAACAGGTCCAGCGCCATCTGTAGTCATCGAGCGGCGCTTACAGGTATGCATACAATAAACTTGTATTTAAAAAGCACCTAACGCTTTCTATTTCAATGTATCCTTTGCCATAAGGTTGCCTGGAAGAGATCGCTGTTTGAGCGATAAGGCCGCCTGTTGTGCCATGCCCATTAGATTATTATATCTATTGTATTTTGTTTTTTATATGGTGTACAATAATAGTACATTATTGCAAAGGCTGGGAAATAGGCAATTGCAGGTCGAGTATGAGTTTGAAGGCCGAGCCGTAGGCGAGGACTTCACTAAGACGAGACAGGCAATTGCCATTTCCGCCGAGGCATATATAGTGCTTTTCTCAAAAGAATGCAGGGAAATAAAACATACTTAAATTTAATGAAAATTTAAGTATTTAATTTAATAAAACATACTTAAACATACTTAAATTTAATTTACCTTTGTCGCTAAATATATATCATCTGGGGCTTTAATTAAAAATTGTTTTATGTTTTCGCCAGTAAAAATTTTCGATTTCTTGCTTTTGAATCCGGTCGATTGTCGTTTAAGAAAAGTAGTTAAGTTCCCATAATTTTTCAAGTTAATGCCGTTTTTAACTTGAACTGTACATTTCAGCCTGGAATAAATTTCCCACAATGTAGATGGCTTTTTAGTTTTAGCAATCTCATTAAAATACGCCAAATATACTGTTTCGGAGAAAATGTTCACTTTTTTCTCGTTTTTCCAACTCATAAAATTTTCATATACTTTCATGTATTTTTCTTTGGACTTCGCTGGAAGCAGGTTTTCCACTGCCAATTTGGCTTCTGATCTTAAATCTGGTGGAGTACAATCAATCTCCATTTCACTCTCTGAACCGTTGGAACTCATTTTACTTATTATTAAATTTATATTTATTAAGTATGTAAATAACAAATCAAGACGAATTTTCAGCTTTGCCGCCAATTTCTTTTTTATCATCTGTGCCGACAGACAAACGCATTTATGGCGATAAAGCCACCAATTTGTACTAAGCAAAGAGACTATGGTATGCCAAGAATGACAAAAGAGATCCGATCAAAGAGTATTTAATAACCCCAGCACGCCGTTTCATACAACATTGCAGGAGCGTTCCAAATTCAAAAAACGCTCCTGCAATGGATTTGATTTTCTTTGTCCGAAGATTCGATACTTCGCGTGTTCTTTTTTCGAAAATAATGACAATATTTCCATGCATGTTTGAGAAAAGTATATTTTACTTTTACTTTACTTACTAACTAAGAGACAAGTAGTAAAAATCAGAACAGGCTTGCGGTTCACGACAATCATGATAAATGATAAGCAATGATGAGGTCTTAGTTAGACCGTTTTTGCCTAGAAGATGTTCATTCATTCTTACCTTGAAGTACTTAGGTTACGCGTGGCACTAACAGGAAGTAAGAAGATGGAAGATCATGGCGGTTCGTATCAGAAAAGCATCTGACGTAAGCCTCTAAGATGAGCCTTTATAAAATTGATTTTATAGATAGTTGTGGCCAAGCCTTGTGTAATGTTTAGGTACAAAGGTTGCAAAGAAGTATTGTGAGAACTTTCAAAGAATATTGAAAAATTCAATCGAGGGAGGGTTAGAATTTTTATCAAGAAAGTTTGTCCCGTCCCTTTCTCATGCAAATTTTATTTCAGTAGGTCCGTTTATTGCTTTGTCGTACCCTGAAGGCACGTATATTTATCTATTCAGTTTTTTTTAATGTAAGTGTTAAGTAGACAAAATCATATAAAAATTTAAAAATCGTAAAAATGGTTATTGTGAGTCAACTTTAAAAGATAAATATATGCTATAGCGGACTTTTTTTTAGAACTTTTTGAGAGGAACGATTCCACCATATATTGTTTTCGTGTAACTTTAACTGTTTACGCATCGCACGCCACGTAAGCTTTCAGAAGAGAGGATTTTTCCGACTTAGTTCACATTATTGCAAGGAACATTTCGTAAGGATCTAATTTTTTGAAAATAAAATATAGCCTATGTTACTTGCTGTTATTTTAGCTTTCCATAGGTGAAAGAATTTTAAAAATCGGTTGAATAGTTTTGAGTTTATCCATAACAAACAAACAAACAAATATTTACTATTTAGAGCTCTGAGCTTTCTCCAATAGTTTAGATAAATAATATAGATTAGAAAAAAAGAAATTTAACGTAGGGAGGTACTTGTCCCCCATGTCCTGTTCGTGTTTTCCACCCTGTATATATAGTTCATATTTATACATACCTACTTAATATTATAAATGCGAAAGTGTGTTTGTCTGTCGGTTTGTCCTTCAATCACGCCGCAACGGAGTAACGGATTGACGCGATTTTCGGCATGGATATAGGTAATTGAGGACCTGGAGAGTGAAAGGCCACTTTATATACCGTAAAATTAAAGAGTTCCCGCGGTAAACAGAAAACGAAAAACACCATGACGAAATCGCGGGCATCAGCTAGTATGTAATACATTAAGTACAATGCTTATAATTATGTGGACCGTATGCAGTGGCACGGTCTCGGAATTACCTACATAAACACAGACATGCGGATTAATTGGACAATTTGTATGCAAATATAAATTTACTGAAATAGTAATGTTATTTGGATTATATCCACGGCCGAAGTCCATTATTTGTACAAAGGGGACTCTGTTTGCCAGGCTGGAATTAGCACAAATTCTCTGAGGAATTCCGATTGACGTTTGGGTCCAAAATGATCTTTATAACGATACTTTTGTTAGACGCAAATCGATAGGTAGATGTTGTATCCACTATAATCATTGATGTAGAATTTTAGTACCTATATAATGCTCTAATATATTTTTAGCTTATACAATACTCTAATAAAATTTTATCGGTTTAAAGAACCTGATAGTTCTTGACGTTCACAAAGGTGTGTTCCTTTGTGATTCTATGAGTGCCCCGCCCCTCTCAAATAAGGATTTTTATAACTTTTTATGTAATGTTCGGCTTTAGGGCATCACCGTCTCAACCAAGGCTTCATTCCAGCGGCTTCCAGCTACTCGCTTGAGGTCGACTGACCACCTAGTAGAAGGGTCGTCCAATGCCATGCTTTTCGGGGCAAGGCTCTCATTCAAGGGCCTTGGGACCCCAACGTATATCGGTTCTCCAAATTGTGTACCCCGCCCATTCTTATCAGGTCATCTCAGACAGCATTATAATTTTCTACATGATACCCGCGACTTAGTCCGCGTGGATTGAGGTCTTATGATTCCCGCGGGAGCTCTTAAATTTTCCAGAATAAAAAGCCTATGTGCTAATCCAGGGTATAAATCTACATTCCAAATTTGAGCTAAATCCGTCCAGTAGTTTTTGCTTGAAAGAGTAAAACATATACACACGCAAACTTTCTCCTTTCTAATATTAGTGTGACTTACCGCAGTAGTTTGCAGCTTTTGAAGAGCACGATGAAAGCCTGCCGGAACTTCCTGTTCATGAAACAGTATGTGATGGGGTTACAACAGGATGAACAGTACGCCAGCAGTTGGAGACTAATGATCCCCTTAGAGCCGATATATTGGTACAATTCCTCGGGGTAGAAGAGATAAATCTGTGGACAAAGTGATAATCTAAATATGTAGAAAAAACATTTATTCCCCAATTGTGCCACTCATAAACTAGCTTAAGTAAACATATAAAATAGCATTTATTTTACTGAAAAATAGTACATATCTACTTATAAATATACCTGCATAATATTATTTTTCAACTAGCTCCAATAACTTATTAATGTGTAGGTATGAATTAATGTTATTCACATTCAAAAAAAAGGGCTTTTCAAGACTTACTTACTAATTTACCTAAACTGGATTTTACTATCACGACAATTTAATCTAATAGCTTGTATAACGTACTTAAGTACTCATGTACATCGAACTATGAGGGTAAAAAATTAACTGGGTTAAGTATTGCAATGGTATTAATTTCGTCGTATGGCTTATAAATTATATTTTATAATAGCAGACATTTTACAAATATAACTTGGCGTTTCGCCGGCATTTTTTAATAACTATAGTTAGTTATTTTAAAAAAATTAGCTTACCTACCTATTAGGTGATCGACCTAAAAAAGGTAGATCACCCCGGAACCTCAACGATCTGAACACTTACACTAATAAAAATCATTCAAGCAGAAGAGGCGCAGGGATGAACTATGGCATGTATGGCACAACCCGAAAAATGGACCAGGCTCAGCAAATGAAGTAAATAAATAAAATCTTTTAAAAATAATACTGTATGTCCAGTGCAAGCACTTCAAAAAAATTCAAAATTCAAATGTTTTTTCATTCAAATAAACTTTTACAAGTAATTTTGAATCGTCGAGTGAATCTACCACTGGGTCGGAATTCCATTCCTACCGAGAAGAACCTTTAATCATACAGCGCTGATCATCTGATCAAACTACTAAACGGATCGGGCTGAAACATGACATACGGATACCTATTACGTCGTAGGCATCCGTTAGAAAAGGATTTATTAAATTCAACCCCTAAGGGGGTAAAATAGTGCTTTGAAATTTGTATGAAATTCAAACGTTTTCGCTAGCAACGTGGTATGACCTGTAATCCCTTCTGAGACTAAAATTGAAATAATTTTTCTCCCCGAGGATAACTGCGATGACAATCCCTCACAAAGTTGGATATGACAGATGGGATGTTTCACAAGCACTTGTAAAATGTTTATTTGAAAAACATATGAATTTTCAATTTAGGTAATTGACCTTTTGTGTTGGCGCAAAATTCGTTCTTTTCTCTATCTAAATATGAATAAAAAATTCTAAGTAAGAAAGGAAATAAAATATTATGTCCACTCTCCAGAATTATTGATTCATCGACTTTCGTGTTTAAGAATTATAATCCTTATTTTAGGAACGCTATGGTACGTGACATCAAACTGTTATTTTGTGTAATTTTTTTTATCCACTACGAGTTTACATTTATAATTTCTGAATTTTCACTGGCCTGGTGGGAGGCTTCGGCCGTGGCTAGTGCCGGCAAAGACGTGCCGCCAACCGATTTAGCATTCCGGTACGATGCCGTGTAGAAACCGAATAGGGGTATGGATTTAATATAACTGTCATGCCCCTAAAACGTTAGCCCGCTACCATCTTAGACTGCATCATCACTTACCATCAGGCAGATCGCAGTCAAGGACTAACTTGTAGTGGATAATAAAAAATATATGTGAAGATACGTAACTGCTGTCCCAAGCATAATTATTACTAGTATATGTTTTTGGAACATGCCATTTGAAGGTACCTACTAGGTAATTGGACTGGATCAGGCTTATTTATGTATTTTAAATTAGTTCTTAACTTAATTTATTTCCAGCTCTTCTCAGTAGAATTATTTTCCGAACCGGTAGTAGAGTCTTGACTCAACTTATGTGACATAAGTTGTCCTTTGTGAAATAAATCAATTGCATACATAATTTCGTTTCATTTGATAACAGTAATATTGTAAGGAGCCTCATAAAGTAATCGTTACATTTGGGCACAGCTGCTCTCATTCCTTGGGAATCCATACTAATATTATAAATGCGAAAGTGTGTCTGTCTGTCTGCTATGCTTTCACAGCCCATCTGTTCAACCGATTTCGATGAAATTTGGTACAGAGATAGTTTGTATCCAGGGGAAGGACATAGGCTACTTTTTATCCCGGAAAATTAAAGATTTCCCGCGGGAATTCAAAATCCCTAATCCACGCGGACGAAGTCGCGGGCATCATCGAGTCCTTTATATTTTGAACATGACCCCAAGCCCGTGAACCTAAAGTGATTGATGAGACAATTCGCGTCAGTGGCTCGGAGAGGAACACGACGAATTCCCGAGATTGTCTTGAAAAAGTTATAAGAAAAGTCACTTATTATATTACAATAGCAATTTATGAAACGGTTAATATCCCGGAAAATAATTTCAACAAACTGTACAATAATGTCTCCTCTAACTGCCTCGTTAGTCTAGCGGCGGTCCTGGGTTCGATTCCCGGTCGGGCATAAAAATTGTTAGGTATTGGGTTTTTTCAGTTAAGAACTTCTCAGTGCCAGCCCGGAGTTGGAAGTTGGCGGTGTTTCACCCCCGTGCCTCGGAGAGCACGTTAAGCCGTCGGTCCCGGTTATTATAACTAACATGATAATAGTCGTTAACAGTGGCGTGCAGTTCATAGAGGCATAAAAGCACTGCTTGCCCAAAACTTTTCATTTCACAAAATTTTTTCATCAAAACAGCTGGTATTCTGACTAACTAATGCCTGCCGTAGCTCTATAACCTGTGCACGCCACTGGTCGTTAAAGCACGCCAACCCGCATTGGAGCAGCGTGGTGGGTCTAAGCTCTAATTTCTTCTCTCCTATGAGAGTGGAGGCCTGTGCCCAGGAATGGGACGTTAATGGGCTGTAGTGGTGGTGGTGGTTACAATAACGGTACAAAAATATTTTACAACATCAATTCGGTATGAAATCGATACTATTGTTTGGCGGCACGTCTTTGCCGATGGGGTGGTAACTAGCCACGGCCGAAGCCTCCCACCAGGCAAAATTTGAATTACGATTCATGAAAATCTGTTCAACGTGATGGAGCAACATCCACAGGTCTGATCAATTCAAAATTTGGTGTTATTTTACTTCAATATGTTTTTGTAATTTTTTATTTAATTAATCTAAGTATTTTACCGTTGGTCTGGTGCCTCGTTGGTCTAGTGGTTGCCATGTTCGACTGCGGCAGACGAGGTCCTGGGTTCGAGTCCCGGGTCATAATTAAGTATTGGGTTTTTCTGACTAGAAATTTTCAGTACTAGCCCGGAGTTAAGAAGTTGGCGGTGTTTCACCCCCGTGCCTCGGAGAGCACGTTAAGCCGTCGGTCCCGGTTATTATCACTAACATGATAATAGTCGTTAAAGCCCTCCAACCCGCATTGGAGCGTGGTGGGTCTAAGCTCTAATTCCCTTTCTCCTATGAGAGTGGAGGTCTGTGCCCAGCAGTGGGACGTTAATGGGCTGTAGTGGAAGTATTTTACCGTATTGATGACGTGCAGCGGCGTCCAGCACACGAAGAACTCCAGTATGATCACGAAAAGCATCCTTATCACCTGGGAAACATAACGAGGTATTAGGTTGGGTACAAATTTTCAAATCCTAATCTGTAGTGCGACTGCGTGAAAATCGGAAGTTCATAATTACCCGGGTAAAACAAGGAATAGCAAAATAATTGTAATCTTTTCTTGCTGAACCATCTTCCGCAAAGTAACACCTGATTCTATTTAATATTTAAAACAAGGAATGTCAAGAAATGATAACTTTGGATAGTGGAATTGTAAGTTTAAAAAATCTACGTTAAAAAAAAATTTACCCTTTATTTGATCGAGCGAAGCGAAGGTCTCTAAATCTACTTGAGTGAAATTGCACTTGTCCGTCCGTCTGTCAGAGCCTTATAACTTCTGAATTACTGAACGTAATTACTTCAAATTTAAATATAATGTGTAAACCGATGGCTTCCAGCCGAATATGGCTTAAAAAGTTATAAAAATCTTTAGTGCGGGGGGCTCTCATAGAAGCGAATGCGAAGTAAAATATTTTTTTTTGCGTTACCTAGGGTTGCGGTGTATCATTTTAAAGATAATTAGGAATAGGGTCCAACATTATTTTATTTATTAAAATTGACGAAATGGGGGGCTTTCAAAGTGGAGATTTTCTAACATCCAAAGTTGACCTCAGAACTCTCAATTTTCTGAAAGCTTGAGCCTGAAATTTGATCAATTATTTGAATTATATCCTGTTCTTGAACAACAAATACTAAAATTAGATAAATATTCTAAGGAAAGAAAACTGTTTAACTTTTAATGAGATTCAGTATTTTTTAACAGAGCTTCACAATGTTGTCAATAGGTGGAGCTCTGTAAAAGTATTCGTTTGTACTTACAAATAATAGACGTTAGCACCAGCTTACGTAGAATAAAACAAATAGTCTACTAGTCTATAGTCCTACTGATGTCTATGAACGTAAAGATGAGCGCGCATCTAGACATGCTCGCTGCAGGAGGCGCAAGCACACAGTCTTAGTCCTCACATTTTATATATTTTTTTATTATGATGCTACGTAACACCCGCTCACCGAACGAGCTGTATTTTACTGTAGGTATACGTATCCCATCCACGCAAGCGGATGACAATTGACGTCACCAGATTCGGCGCATTTTAATGTATACGGTGCAGTGAATTGATACCGCGAGGTCTCAGTTCGGGGCGAACCACTAGTTATAGTTCTTGCGATTCACGAGCGCACGTGACTTCTACTTGTGAATATATGTCCCCGTAAGATTGCAAAAACCGTTAGATTGTAATCTTCTGATTGTCAATTTATGAAAAATTTCTTGTATTTACGTTTTCTTGTCTCTTTCTTGTAGGTTAGGTTAGGGTTCGACACAAATAATCAGGTAGTGCCCTATCTTAGGTTCTATCGGGTTAATAAGCCTAACAGATTACAATCTTCCGGAAAATAATGTGTTAAATTGTAATCTTCCGACAGTTTGCAACATCGCGAGTTAGATTATAATCTAACGGTTTTTACAATCTTACGGTGACACATACATATTTAATAGGGTATTATAAATTATTATTTACTTACATTACTTAGATTTTGTCGGACTAATATACCTAACAGATTGCAATCTACCGAAAAATAATGCGTTAAATTGTAATCTGTCTAACGGTTTTTACAATCTTACGGTGACCTAAACACATTGTGTAAGTGTGCGTGCCTCTCTGAGTGGTCAGTCGTACGCTCAATCACGTACCCGCACACATTTACATTAATACAAAAGCATTGAAAAAAAAAATTGGTTTAGTTGAATTATGCTAATTTATATAATTTGTTAGGAACTTTAGAGTTAATATTTTAATGTAAAATTGTTTAAAAGTGTATACCGTATTACTAAGGTTTGCATAATGAAGTTATTATATGATTGTGTTATTATTATAGTGTCGAAAATGTTATAGAATGAAGTTGGTAAGTTTAAAAGAGGCGTCCTTAGCCTGCTAAACTGTTTAAGTATTATATTTCTGTTTTACCTAGGTTTTTAGGACTAGGTTATAAACTATGTATATACAATCTATTAAATAATAAAGACATTTTCAAAACAAACAAACAAAACAAATGTATAGAGTCTAATAGGACTTTAACAGAACGATGAGCCACGCGTGCTCGTGGATTGCAAGCAATGTGTAGCCGCGGCGTAAGTTGAACTCTGCGCAGAAACACATTTCGGGTGACTTTGACGACCTCCGTGGCGCAGTGTGTAGCGCTGTTGTCTTAACGAGCGGAGGTCCCGGGTTCGATCCCCAGCAGGGTCAATTTGGGAATTTATAATTCCTGAATTTTCCCTGGCCTGGCCTGGTGGGAGGCATCGGCCGTGGCTAGTTACCACCCTACCGGCAAAGACGTGCCGCCAAGCGATTTAGGGTTCCGGTACGATGCAGTGTAGAAACCGAATAGGGGTATGGGTTTAATGTAACTGCCATGCCCCTAACAGGTTAGCCCGCTACCATCTTAGACTGCATCACTTACCATCACGTGAGATGGCAGTCAAGGGCTAACTCGTAGTGGATAAAAAAAAAGGTGTCAAACGAAGTGCGCCGCGAGCCCATACTTCGCTTGGCTCTGGCCTCTGTAGTACAATGTTGCGCGGACGACCGCCATTTTGGTTCAAGTTACATACAGTCTATTGTACCTTTCGTTTAGCCTCGATGCTCTTGTCTATGTGTGTGGAGCGCACCACGTGTCTGAACTCGAGGTCTGTGTGCAGCCAGCACGTCTGTGTCTTCCTCTCCGCGTCCAGCTTCGATTCTGTGTCCTGTTGGGAAAAAAAAGTTTATTTTTCTCCACAAGATTATTTTTAACCGTAAAAGGTTGGAGCCTTCTTTTAGGAGTATAATTACTCATGTGGCAGAAGACACTAATAAGGAAATAATCAATTTATTATTGAATGCTAGATGATACCCATCATTAGTAGCAGGTTTTCGTTTCCTGAAAACACGAATAAAACAAAATTTTCTAAAAATGAATCCTTGCTTGATCGATTTATCGCCCCCGAAACTCCCAGCATACTAAATTTCATGAAAATCGTTTTAGCCGTTTCCGAGATTCAGATTATATATATATATACAAGAATTGCTCGAATACGAAGGTAAATTTCGCCACCATCTACAAGGTTATAATAGCTCAGATGGTAAATTGGACGGTGCAAGAAACAGAAGGCCCGGTTCGAGTCTAGATGACAGCAGTTCGATTATTTTATACCTTTCTTTCCTTCTTTTGTGAGAAAAACTATTATTGGGAGCCATATTGCACTCGTGATTTTTTATTTAACCCTTAATTACTCGCACAAAGAAAATAACATTACTGCTTGCATGGGGTCACAAGTGACCCCAAATTGTAGGAATAATTTTTATTATTTATTAGATATAAAAGTAAATAAGTTCATATTTTTTTATTATTATGTCGGTAAAATCGAAAAATATTATTCATATTTCTTCAGTATGTAATTTTCATTTTAATATAATTTGCAAAAAACACGATTTACTAAAAAAAAAATACCGAGCAAAGCTCGGCCACCCAGGTACTTATACTTAAGGCAATGTACGATTATCGAATCGTACATACAAAGCCCTCATTTCAAGGGGATTTAAACATCTCGTTATACAAATTTTATTTAGATTACTTTATAGGTACCCATTAGGGATAGCCTGAGTGGAGACGAATCGTTGAATATAAAGAAGTAGCATAAATCAACAAAAAAAAACAAAGATTGTGATTTTTCAAAATACGCTCTAAGGTCGCTGAAAGTAAGATTTGATAGCTCCAATGGCTTGATAATTTGTTAACAGAATTCAAAAAGAAAGTTTTGTATTCAAAAAATAATGAACGAACGAACGAAGTGAAGAATTTTCAGGTTTTAGACAAAAAGCAAACTAATTTACTTGGCTCATTTGGCTTCAAAAACTACTTACAATTTCCCATTTACAATTTAGTATCATCTCCCTCGCACGATCAACTGATTTGTGCTATAACTCTGCTACGAGTCTATCCAATGCTAGTTTACATGGGTAAATTACAAAATATATCATCGTAACTATATATATTCGCTTTTATATATAGATAAGATTAGGTTTGCTAGCTGTACCATACTATATTGTGGTTTTACTATAACTAACCTTAGTAATTTTCTTGAGATTGCAACCGTTTCTGCAGCAAAGTTCCGAGTCGTTGCCTTGTAGTATGGGCGTTGTGGCCAGCAACGGGTTGTTTTTGCACGCGCCTTCACTCGTCACTGCAAACAAACACACCACTTCATCTCCACTCTCAACAACTCAATCGACATGTCCGACGAAGGCTCCAAGTAATCCAACTAAAATGTACAACATGTACGACCAGAATAGGGACAACATGGATAGCATAGATAATTTTTGGTGCAAAAATATTCTCCCCTTTATTATTATTCATGGGGAAAACCGAAGAATATTATGGTATTAAAGCTTTAAATAATAGTTTTTTTTTTGATAGAGAAGATTCTTTAAATATCTTCTCTATCAAAAAATAGTTATGTATAAAAACAATATTATTAATCCTTTTTAATTATTTTCTTGTTTTTCTGATGACTGCTTTCCAGCACACCCTCAACAGGTCTTTTCACACCTTCCGAAGGTCGACTGGGAGATAAGAGGGTCTCGAGCTTTAAGCACGCCTAATGTACATAGTAGCTAGTTCAATCCCCCGATTGTGTAGCGAAATCGTAATCCTAATCACTTGTCAAACGGATAACTCGACCTTTTTATGGAGTTAATAGATACTTGCGCGTCAAAAAAGCATAAATTATTCCGAGTAATACGTTTAAAGCTGTCAAATGACTAGGATTTGCTTAGACAATTGCGCCTCTGATCGTACAATGAAGTAAAAAAAGTATGTGTGTGTGCAATTCACACATGGCAGAAATGAACCTTCAGAAAAGTAGCCTACGAGAGAATGAGAAAAATATAAATTGTATTCTTTCAAAACTAAATCCTATTATGAATTTTTGAGTCGCTTTTTCGTTTCGACGAATCACAACGACGCTAAAGAAGTTTCACTTCGAAAGTTGACTCACAATTTCGTTGCCAGTTAAAGTTGTGCTGTATCTCGTGTCTCATGCCGCGCCACAGCTTGGTTACAATGAGGCAGTAAGCGAAGGACATGATGAAGAACGGCAACAGAAGAAGGGCGGCGTCCAAGCCCAGGTTGAACGCTCGTTCCAGCTCCAGGCTTGTCCACACTTCCCGGCATTTGTATGCTGGTGAAATGGAGAATGAAGTGAGGTCCTGATAAAAGCTTATTATACTGTTGAGGATTATATATGTCACCGTAAGATCGTAAAACCCGTTAGATTATAATCTAACTCGCGAAATTGTAAACCGTTGTGAACCGTTCAATGTTAGGAGTGTAAATTTTTGAAATATTCATTGTATTTACATTTTCTTGTCTGTTTCTTGTAGGTTAGGTTAAGGTTCGACATAAATTACCTAGGCACTTAGGTTCTATCGGGTTAATATACTTAACAGATTACAATCTACCGAAAAATAATGCGTTAAATTGTAATCTTTCGACAGTTTACAATTTCGAGTTAGATTATAATCTAACGGTTTTTACAATCTTACGGTGACATATAAATTACAAAAGACGACCTCCGTGGCGCAGTGTTGAGCGCTGTTGTCTTAATGTGCGGAGGTCCCGGGTTCGATCCCCGGCAGGGTCAATTTGGGGATTTATAATTTCTGAATTTTCCCTGGTCTGGTCTGGTAAAAGGCTTCGGCCGTGGCTAGTTACCACCCTTCCGGCAAAGACGTGCCACCAAGCAATTTAGCGTTCCGGTACGAGGCCGTGTAGAAACCGAATAGGGGTGCGGGTTTAATATAACTGCCATGCCCCTAACAGGTTAGCCCGCTACCATCTCAGACTGCATCATCACTTACCTTTGGTTGAGATCGCAACTTTATGTTCGACGATCTCCGATCGTCGAACATAAAGTTTATAGAAAACTAGTTGATGCCCTCGACTTCGTCAGCATGGTTTAAGTTTTTTGATTCCCGCGGAAACTCCTTATAATTGTCCGGGATAAAAAGTAGCCGATGTCACTCTCCAGGTCTTCAACTATACCCATGTCAACGAGTCATAACTAAAAAGAATAAAAAATACGACTGCCCTGCCGAAAAACGAACTAAAAAGTTAAAAATCTAAATTAATCTAGTCAAATTAGAATCTTATTCACATTTTTATTAAATAACATTTCTTGTGAATTACTGAATATTGAAGTATAGGGTTATATATTTTTGGAATCTACTCATAATTTTCTATATGATGATTATATAGTTAATGTTATTTTCGATTTTTTTTTCAACTTTAGTCTTTAGTGCAGTACCATGGTCACCCCATCAATTTCTTTTTCAATTTTACTAGCCTATGTCACCAGGAATAAGCTAGGGATTCTAACGATACCTCATTTATCGAAATCGGTTCAGGCGTACAGAAGTTATGGTGGAATATACAACCTCGCACACACACATACATACATACATATATACATACATACATGAACCCTGAAAACAATAAACTCCTTTTTTCAGAGAGTCGTTTAAAAATGACGTAAATCCGTTGTTCCGTTGCGGCGTGATTAAAGGACAAACCAACAAACCAACAAACCAAGAAACAAACACACTTTCGCATTTATAATATTAAGTATGATTGTTACTAAAAATTTATTTATTTCTTATTAGATTGTGTTTAGGTATTCAAGTAATAGTTTTACTTAAGTAGTTAATAAATTAGTATTATGCTCCAAATATGCTCAATTTTAATAAACGATCCAAAGCGAGTAGATGGGAGAAACTTGAAGCAAGCGGCACAAGAGTCAATACTCAAGACCTGTATGTATGGCTAGCATGCGTACTACGAGTAAAATTATGTCTACCCGTTATCTCTATCTGTCTACCGAAGATAACACGGTTACTTGTCTCATTACGTCAAAAGTAGAGATAAAAGTAATGTTTCTTATATGTGGTATTTTTCTCTACGAACCTTTACATGTCGACTATTTTTTTCTTGTTATGTATCGCATTTTGTGCATGTTATTTACTATAGTTCAATATTTAGTCATTCACAAAAAATATCATTTAATAAAAAATGTGAATAAGATTCCAAAGGCTATTCAAATCGCTTCTTATGGAGGTAAACTCCAAAAATAATATGGCAGGGCAGTCGTATTTTTTAATTCGTTAAATTAATTTCACTTGTTACATTGCAAATTCGATTAATCGTTATCTAGCGTTCGTTCATATTAGCGTCAAAATAAAATAAACCTTCTCTCTGCGTCGAATTTCTCATTACTGCCGTATCGTGACCCCTTTCCATTAATCACATAATGGTAGGAGTTTCCTTGGAATAATAAATTCACCTGAAAGAGCTCAATTTCGTGTATTCATTCACACTCAGCGGTCCTAACGGAAACGTTTCGAAATCACTAATTTTTATATTTGTATTATATTTATTTATTTAAACAGCCAAAAATTGTTACATTAATAAAATCTTAAAAACTAGACACATTTAGGGCACATTTTAAAAGAACAATTTATTTAAGGCGCCACATCATTCACTAAACAATAAAAGTTTAAGAGCGTAAAATTAAAAGTTGCACTACAAAAAATCTAAAATTTTAAATACCAAAAAAAAATTAAAAATTATATAAAAAACACAAAAAATATACAAAAATTGAACTTTAAAATTTTAGGAAAAAATAGAAAAAAGAAAGAAGAAAAGAAGTTTTGTATACTATAACGTATTTATTTTTAAAGACTGCCTCGTTGGTCGTGTGGATGGAATGTTCGACTGCGGCTGACGAGGTCCGGGGTTCGAGTCCCGGGTCGGGCGATAATTGATTATTGGGTTTTTCTGAATATAAATTCTCAGTACTAAGCCGGAGTTAAGAAGTTGGCGGTGCTCCACCCCCGTGCCTGGAGAGCACGTTAAGCCGTATTATCACTAACATGATAATAGTGATTAAAGCTCGCCAACCCGCATTGGAGCAGCGTGGTGGGACAAAGCTCTAAGTCCCTCTCTCCTAACGTATTAATTTTTATGACAATTATTTAGTATCAAACTCTTTATTTGTACCACACATAACAAAAGTAAATTACAGAAAACATAAAATAAAACAAACAAGTACAAAGGGCGGCCTTATTACTAAGTAGCAATTTCTTCCAGGCAACCTTATTAGGACAATGTTAATCACTAATTACTATTGTTTATTAATCAGAACCTACGACATAATTTATTAATTGGATTGTACTATACCGATCTGACTTTCGTGAGTGCTTTTATTAGTCTAAATATTAAAAATATTTTATTATCTAAGTTTAAGAATAAATTATATAAAATATAAACAAATATAATGTAAGAGTATTAATGTTGAGAAGAATTTAAGAAGGTTACCCTTTATTCTTAACATAAAGCTCGAAGACTCAAAGCCATGTGCGTCAAGACGAAACAGTACGAGCATTCCTAAGGTATCTTTAGATTGAATGAATATTCTCTCGGGCACTCCAGTGTTAATACTATATTTCTCTGTTGCCATTAGAGTGATCAGGTCTAAACTTAGAACAACGGAAGTACTTATTTTGTATCTCAAGGGAGATTTCATAATAGTCTATCTATATAAAACCCTGAGCGAAAGGACAAAACTAGTTATAATAGCGCCAGAAATACCATTCCCTTGGGAGGAACGAGTGACCAGACACTATAGCCTAGGAAACGGGGCGGTTCGTTGTATGGCGACCCACGCATTTAATCCTCAGTCGTTGAAACTTGGCAGGGTTGTATTATGGTATGAAAAAAAATTCTACAAAAATATCAAAAAAAAAAAACACGCGGGAGTTACGTATTCATTTTTTTTTTTTCGGATTGAGTATGCTGCATAGGCCCTACTGGCCGTTACAGCGTCACCGGGGGGATGGGCGAGCGCTAAGCGTCGCCGAGAAAAGAGCCCTAGGGCTCGATGACATCGGGGGAGGCAACGTCTTCCTAAGGGCGCCTCCTACGAGGCTCGGACCACGGCTTAGGATGACGTTGGGACGAATGGGAGGTCGGTTGGACTAGGTTAGTCCACACGCCCCCGAGGCCGTGGGTTAAGACCACGTCCGGGTGACGTAAGATATCGGGGTCCTCGTCTCCGCCGGCGAAGACGCTGTGTTTGACATGTGTTGGTGTGTAGCCCTAAGTAGGGTGCATTGTCGGTGGTGGTTTGGTCGTCGGGGTCGTTAAGGACGTGTTTGGGACGTCTTTTGTCTGGTGGGTCATTTCGGTCGGGGGTGTAAGATGCAGTCTGAACTACAAGAGGGTTGGGATGTCTAACTGCCTTCTCAAAATAATTTTTGGAGAGCTGCTTGAAATATTGGGCTATGGTAGGGAGTTCGAGATCTCTATGGAGATCAACGTTGCGTACGAACCACGGGGATCCCGTGGCCATACGCATGAACTTGTTTTGGAGGACCTGGAGACTGTTGAATCGAGAGTGAGGGAGGTGTGCGAATAACACGCATGCGTAGGACATAATAGGGCGGATGCACGTTTTATAAAGCGTGACTTTGTGTCGCAGGGACATTTTGCTTTTGCTGCATATCATGGGATATAGGCGGAATAAAACATAGCTAGCCTTGTTACGGACTCGGCGTATGTGGGCGTTAAAGCTGAGTTTACTATCAAAGGTTACACCTAAGTATTTGGCACTCTTTTGCCAGGGAATGGGGCGACCGTATAAGGTGATTTCGGGGAGGTCTAGCCTCTTCCTACGCGCGGAGGGACAAAAGAGCATAGCGGCGCTCTTTTCGGGGTTGACTTCGATTCTCCATCGGCGGAACCAGTCACCTAAACTACTAACTGCCGCTTGAAGACGGGATCTAATAAAAAGGCGGTTTGGCGAGGAGCTATATAGGGCGGTATCATCCGCGTACTGGGCCGTGCTGACATGAGGGAACGCGGGGATATCGCTGGTGAACAGCGAGTAAAGAAGGGGGGAAAGTACTGAGCCCTGTGGGACGCCAGCACGGATCGGTCTGGGGGAAGAAAGGGTTCCGTCTATCCGATAGCGGAAGGTGCGATTTGAGAGGAATTCTCGTAGTAGACGTACGAGTCTTATCGGTAAGCCTAGATGGTGAAGCTTGTAGATTAAGCCGGCGTGCCAAACCCTATCGAACGCTTTTGCTACGTCAAAGAAGAGGACTCCGGTTGGGATGCCTCTGGAGAGGCGATTGAAACCTGTGTAGATATGTTCCGTGAGGCAGTGCGCTTGATGAACGCAAGAGTGTCTGGCCCGAAAGCCGAATTGCTCGTCGTTTAGGAGCTTCTTCTCTTCGACGACGGACTTAAGCCGGTTGAGGATAATTCTCTCATACACCTTTCCAAGCGTGTTGAGTAGACTTATAGGACGGTAGCTAGTTGGTAGGTTACGGGGTTTTCCCGGTTTAGGGATGCCTATCACTGTTGCTTCCTTCCACCTATCGGGGAAGGAGCACCCGGCCATAAGGGCATTAAATATGACAACTAGGAGATTTATGATCTGATCGGGGAGCAATTTTAATGTTTTGTTATTAATTGAATCGGGACCTGGAGCTTTCTTAGCGTGTAACTCTTTGATAATTCCTCGGACTTCGCCGCAAGTTGTGGGAGGGAGAGGTTCCTCTTCAGGAGAGGGGGAGGAGGAGAAGAGGATAGCTAGTTCGTTATCGACTAGCTCTACGTGGGACCTATCAAGGGAGGTTGTGCTTGGAGAGCATTGGGCTTCTAGGCTATCAGCTAATAGCTCGGCCTTATCGACATCTTCAAAGGCGGGCGGGTGGTTGGGACGTATAAGCGGAGGGGTAGCTGAGACAGGGTCGGCTTTGAGAGCCCTAGCCAACCTGTAGTACGCTACATGCGATGGCGAGAGCTCGCTCAGCTTCCTGTCCCATTGTTCGTCGCGGAGTTCGGCAAGGCGAGCCTTTACCTCCCTCTGGGCTCTCCAGAGTTCTCTCCGGTTGTCAGCGGTCGGACATGCGTCATGGGCTCTACGTTTGGCGTTTTTATTTGTGATTAATTCTCTAGCGTCGTCCGGTAGTTGCTGGCGGATAAAACCGTTAGGCATTTCCCGGGAGCAGGCGCTAAGAGCATCGCGGATGTGAGTGAGGCTGCATGCGCTTCGTCTAAGCTTTCTATGTTGTCAGGAATTTGAGAGAGGTGCACTGATTCTATGGACTTAAGATACTCGGAGAGTTTCTTGAAGTCAATGACTGTTTTGGTCGGGGGGGCTGCGTTGGGCGGGGGTCCTAGCCGGAGTAGGACGGGGCGATGGTCTGAACATAGTTCGGATAGCACTTCCAAAGGACTCACCTGTAAGGTGATGTTCTTTAGCAGTGCTATGTCTAGTATGTCCGGTCGGTCAGTAGTCCGTTCTGTATTTGGATAACGAGTCGGTGTGTCAGGGGCCAAAAGTACAAAATTAAGGTCCTGTCGGTTTGTCAGTCTTTCGAGTATAACTCCTCGTTGGTTTGTGGTGTTACAGTTCCAGCGGCGGTGTTTGGCGTTAAAATCTCCTGCCAGAATGACGGAGTCTCCGAGGGAAAAGAGTGCGCTGATGTCACTCTCTAGGAGCTGTTTTGTTGGAGAGAGATAGACAGATGCTAGTATGACCGTCGGATGGCCGGACATACTAACCTGACAAATAGATGCTTCCATGTTGGTAAGGGGAGGAGTGTCGAGAGGAGTGCAGTGAAGAGCCCTTCTATAGTAAATCGCGGTACCGCCGAGGGCGGTTGCTCTGTCGTTTCGTATTAAATTATAATTGGCAATTCGCGGGTTGCTTCTACTAGGTTTTAAGAAGGTCTCTTGCACTAGAAGAATATCGGTTTGGTGTGCACAAACGAAATCGCGGACTTCGTCTATTTGGTCGATAAGGCCGGCAGCATTGTAAAACGCGACCGTTAGGGAATGTGGTTTGATTCTACTATTATTTGTGTTGGCCATTTAGAGAGTCAAATAATTGCTTAACCGGAACGAAAAAGTCCATGTGTTTTTGGAGGACTGTAACTATATCTGGGTTTGTCCTAACATCCCAGATGAATCTGTGCAATTTAATAAGGTCTATCGTCAGGAGAAGTTTGCTGAGGACATCTATGTTAGTGCTTGCATGTGCATAAGCAGAGGCATCAGAATACTTACGTATTCATACCTAAAACGTAATATTTATGACTGAATATTTTCTCGATTTCAATTCATTTCATTCAAAATCGAAATATTTAGACAAAGAGCAAACACCAGGAAAAATACAATTTTGTATTCGCAATTATTCTCTATCAAAAACTAGGCATCCATATCCATACTAATTCAATAATCTAGATGATGATTCTTGGGGAAACACCATAATTTCGGGGGCCTATTTCTTTAAATAATAAATTGAAATGAAAAATTAGCCTCTGCCCAGGACACTACTACTACCTCTATAATAAATTTCATCAAAATCAGTTGAAAAGATGGACTGTTAAAGTATAGCAGACAAACAGACACACTTTCACATTTATAATATTAGTATGGATGGAAAATTATGTCTGTCTATCTGACTTTCTTCTACGCTTACCCGGCCCATCTTTCCAACCAATTTAGACTTAATTTGGTACAGAAATAGCCCACATACCGGGGAAGGACACAGGCTACTTTTTATACCGGAAAATTAGTTCCAGCGAGAGTTAAAAAACCTAAATCCACGCGGATAAAGTCGCGGGCATCATCTTGAGATGGAGTAAAAAGAAAAAGTGACTGACTCGCTGACTGACTGATCTATCAACGGATAGCTCAAACCACTGACGCGATTCGGGTCGAAATTTGGTATACAGATAGCATTGATGACCCAGATTGTTGAAAATTCAACCCCTAGGGGCTAAATTTGGTGTGGTCTGGAATTTATAACAAAATTTCAGACCACATCAATTCTTTGGAGAACAGTACAGCGTTTGTAAATTCTTTAAAAAAATCCTAATTGATACAGTGTATTACAAACAAAATGATTGCAGCCGTCTCTCTACTACGACTGATTTTTGCTGTGCCCCATCGGTATATTAAGAACTATTCTATCGACATTATGTAAATTACTATAGGAATTGTATTGGAATGCAAAATGAATAGGTAAATGAATATGAATGTGAAATGCATGAAAATTGAATTTGACGTATTCGAAGTCGCGGATAATAGCTAGTTGGTTATATTATTATTAAAATCATATTATTAGTTAGTAATTAATTTAACGAATTAAAAAATACGACTGCACTACCATATTATTTTTGGAGTTTACCTCCTTATGAAGCGATTTGCATATATAGCCTTTTGAATCTTATTCACATTTTTATTAAATGATATTTGTTTGTGAATCACTGGATATTGAACTATAGTGTTATATATTTTTGGAATCTACTCATCATTTTCTAGATGATGATTATATATTTAAACTTATTTTCGAAAAAAAAAATTCAACTTTAGTCTTTAATGTGGGGCCATGGTCACCCGATATTTTTTTTTTTAAACTTTACTAGCCTAGTAAAGCCTAGCGTTGGTCTAGTGGTTAGCATGTTTGACTGCGGCCGACGAGGTCCCGGGTTCGAGTCCTGGTTCGGGCCATAATTAAGTATCGGGTTTTCCGAATTAGAAGTTCCCAGTACTAGCTCTGAGTTAGGAAGTTGGCGGTGTTTCACCCCCGTGCATCGGAGAGCACGTTGAGCCGTCGGTCCCGGTTATTATCACTGACATGATAATAGTCGTTAAAGCCCGCTAACTCGCATTGGAGCAGCGTGGTGGGTCTAAGCTCTAATACCCTCTCTTCTATGAGAGTGGAGGCCTGTGCCCAACGGTGGGACGTTAATGGGCTGTAGTGATGAGAGTAGATAGTAGAGTAGTAGCCCGCGAATTCGTCCACGTGGGTAAAGGTTTATTTATCTCCGCGCCAATTTTATTTTTCTCCTGTATTTCACAACAATACTTTCAAAAATCCCTCAATTTTCTGACTTTATTCTCTGCTAAGTAGATAATGACCGCGACTTCGCCCCAGTGGGTAAAGGTTTCCAATCCCCGCGGGAATTCTGCTTTTCTATTTTTTATTATTATTCTTATATAATTTTAAAATTATTTCTATTCTGATTGTATACACTATCGAAGATTTTCTGAATGACAAAGTTGCATGGAAGCAACCGGCCTCGCATCCAGTGACCCACAAGTCAGTGTAGTATTAATTGTAACGTAATGTATGTGTTGTATTGTTTACTTCTTGTAACCTTTTTCTTTTTTCAGAAAAGAGCAACTGCTGAGTTTCTTGCCGGCTCTTCTCAGTAGAACAGTTTTCCGAACCGGTGGTAGAGTCTTAACGAATCATAAGTGACACAAGTTGTCCTACATGAAATAAATAAATCATTTATCATTTATCTTCATTCCAAATTTCAGCCAAATCGGTGCAGTCGTTGCGGCGTTACGGAGTAATGAACATCTAAACTTTCACTTTAACATTTGTAAGAAGAAGATAAGATTTAATCTTTTTTTAAAGGTATCTAACGTTTCAAAAGCAAAATCTATAAATGCGATACTCATTTTCCAATAAATGTATACAAGGAAAATGTGGAATTAAAAATTTTCTGCACAACATTACCGATGAAATTCACTTTTATTATAAGTGAATTTCATCGGTAAAAGCGATGGTCTCTGTTAGGATAATGTTGCATTTTCTTTTAAAAGATCAATTAAAATTTTAATCTCGGTATCTGCAGTACTGAGTATTTTATTCCCGCGGGATCCTGTTATTTGCGGGATCTTGCAGGCCGGAGACGTTGAAGAGAAATTACGAGTTGCTGTATACTACTATTTATTTAAAAAATCAGTACCTAACGGCTTATATAAATACAAAATAATAAAAAGCTTTAGATTAAGATATTAACTACTAAAAAAATAAAACTTTTTTTATCTTACAACATCTAGATAAAAAATGTTTGGCGAATCGGATTTACCCATTTAAATCTGTCCAAGTCAAACAAAACCTTTCTCTCTCTAAAAACTTCAACGGAGTTTGCTCCACGATACGGTGTGTAGATTGAGAACAACTAGTAAGACGATGTGTATGGCGAGTAAATAGCAAATGGAATTGGGTATTTGATTACTAGTTGAATCAGCAACTTTTTTTCAAACGTCAAAACGCGTGCATAATATTGAATTGTGACGTCATCAAAGTTCAAGGCACTTTTTTACTTTAATCGATAGTTTTAAATGGTTATTCAACATAAAACTAACGAGTTTTGGGAGAGCCTTTATTTAATAATCTTTTTTTTTTTTTTTTTTTTTTTTATCCACTACAAGTTACCCCTTGACTGCGATCTCACCTGATGGTAAGTGATGATGCAGTCTAAGATGGTAGCGGGCTAACCTGTTAGGGGCATGGCAGTTATATTAAACCCATACCCCTATACAGTTTCTACACGGCATCACGCTAAATCGCTTGGCGGCACGTCTTTGCCGGTAGGGTGGTAACTAGCCACGGCCGAAGCCTCCCACCAGGCCAGACCAAGGCAAATTCAGAAATTATAAATTCCCAAATTGACCCTGCCGGGGATTGAACCCGGGACCCCCACGTTAAGACAACAGCGCTACACACTGCGCCACGGAGGTCGTCAAAATCACTAAAATCACTAAAAAAATATTTATTTGGCTAGTAGTCAAATACCCAATTTGTCAATGCGCAATTTCGATAATCCCACGGGATCCCACTCAATTTATATGGGCAACTAATCCTGCACAATTTGTGCGGCATCATCACCTTATTGACGAACGAATAGTTAATGTGCGCTTTGTGTTGTGATTCTGCGTAAATCTGTTACCATTTTCCACAACGTTTACATTGAACCGATTTTTATACGCTTGACTTCGCTACGTAAGGATTATACCGTAGGGCTATATACATCTGAGAATAAATGGAATTTTAGTGTCGAAACTCGAAACACAATTACGTCATCTGAAATGGGCCTTTAAGCCTTGATTCAATCCTGAAATCCATTGCTCTAATTTTAACTTAGCAAGGTTTCCGATTGATCTACGCTCTGGCAACAGAAGTATGAACGAACTAGAACTGTGTAGAGAGACGGATAAGGTATTATTCACTTGGTTGTTGGAATGTTTAAACGCAAGACCGTTCACGATAATTGTCATTTAGTCATTTATTTTATTTATTTCATAGCTTTCATGTTCATGCCTTACTTGCTAATACATAATATTAATCATTGACATGGACATGAGGCCCTGTCAGGGCGTTGCTAACGTAATTATACTTATTATATATATCACAATTGTGGCGTCCTGTCCTTACATAATTCAAATAATGTAGTATAATTAATAGTGTCAACATTACAATATTAATTTAACTTAACATAGGTACGCTGATCAAGTAATTGAGGTATATTAACTCAAGAAATCTTTTCCACTGTAGAAACATTTTTGTATTAGCCAGTCTTTTAATTTTCTTTTGAATGTTACTTCTTTTGTCTCATCTGTTATCATATAAATGCAATTGCAGTTGCATATAAATGCGACATTAGATTTTAGGTCTTGTTGCTTAATTGCACGAGTGTATTTCAGTCAATTCTAACGCTAGGCATTTAATTAGTGTTTTTTTTTCATAAAGAACTAACAACAGTTGATACCCCACTAAGGTAACGATCTAGCCCTTGAGTAAGTAAAGCTAATGAGTAACATTATTTTAACTTAAACTTAGGAGTATACTATCTATAATAATATTACAAATGTGTAAGTTTGGATGGATGGATGGATGGATGTTTGTTACTCAATCATGCTTGAACGGATCTGGATGAAATTTGGCACAGAGATAGATTATAGTCTGGAATAACACATAGGCTACTTTTTAACCCGAAAAATAAAAGAGTTCCCACGGGAACCTAAAAACCTCAATTCACGCGGACCAAGTTGCGGGATAAAAAGTAGACGTAGACAAAGTAGAGTAGATAACTATACGCCATTCCAGACTATAATCTATCTCTGTGCCAATTTTCATGAAGATCCGTTCAGCCGTTCTGGCGTGATTGAGTAGGTAACAGACATCCATCCATCCAAAGTACAAGTTACAAGGTAAGTTTCGTTACAAGTTCTGTTTATAAGTTTACATCCGACTTTTGAAAGTTTGACGCGTTATCACGTTTCTTTACTTGCTCCATATTTTAAAAAAAACCCTTATAAGTAGGAACCTATCTAAAATGAAATAAACACAAAATCAAACACGAAATGAAAATTGCACAAATTCGAGGTTAAGAATTCTTGATTCTTGCGATAAACGTCATTCGCTAAGCAAACCAAAACAAACGTCTTTTCTCAGTCTTATGCATTGTATGATATATGTGTCTATCTCGCTTGCACATATTTAGTGTGAAGTGGCTTCGAAAAGCCCATAGATAGCCATAGATAGCTATCCATTGGTTATAAATTGATTGAAAAATTATAATCCCTTGATAAAAAGTGAGATAATTTTATTCTCACGATAGTTAATCAGTCATTTATTCGAGGAACGAAAAATCGGCTCTTAATTTAATGTCAGTAATATTTTCATAGCGTCTCGTAATATTATTATTTACCTGGCTCTTCTCTGGAGATCGTATGCTCATCCATTTACGTCGAAGGTAAATCGACTGCCTGGGATTCGACGAACGTTGAAAGGAAATTCCTCCAACATTATAAATAAATAATTTCGTTTGTATTATAGTATTTTATTACTTCGTAATAATAATGATTTTCTTTGGGAAAGTAATATCAAATGTATTATTTTTTGTATATTATTAAGATTTTCAGAAGCGTACAGTAAGTATATTATGTTACCTTTTTATAATAAAAATAAACGTATACTTTTTACAGTAGGTAATAATAATAGGTTTTGTGTTTTTATCATCTCGAGGGGCGAGGTCTTTAGGATATAATGTACTTGCGTATAGTATATTACTTCAATTTATATACTTCAATTGTTTTCTTTTAAAATTTTGAAAAAAAAACATATAGTATCCCACTCTACTATAGAAACAAAAAATAAGTTGCTTTGAATATGCTTCCACCAGTACAACCCATTAACGTTCCACAGCTGGGCACAGGCCTCCACTCTCATAGAAGAGCCACCACGCTGCTCCAATGCGGGTTGGCGGCTTTAACGATTATTATCATGTTAGTGGCCCATCTGTTCAATCGATGGGCCGTCAAAGCGTAGCAGACAGACGTAGCGTTTTATGAAATTTGGTATAAGAATAGTTTGTATCACGGGGAAGGACATAGGCTTCGGGAAGGGAGGCTTTTATATCGGAATATTAAAGAGTTCCCGCGGGAATCAATAACCGTAATCCACGCGGACGAAGTCGTGAGCATCATCTAGTTATATAATAAATGATCTATCTATTTCACGTAGAACAACTTAAGTCAACACTACTGAGAAGAGCCGGCAAGAAACTCAGCAGTTGCTTTCAACCTAAAACTTAGACATAAATACGTACCGTTTCCTCTCATCGGTTGCAAAGTGGAAACGATCAGTATAGGTGAATTGAGCGCTATGGACAGTACCCATACGGTCGCAATCATCTTGTACGCGTGGCATTGCGTCTGCCACTTCCTGGACTTGAGGGGTCTGCATATCGCGAAGTACCTCTCGAGAGATATGGCCACCAGCGTCCATACGTCCACTGACACGGACAAGGCTGAAACAAAATCATTTTTCAATACAAGAAAGTCCGAAGTTCGTTGGTGGGAATGAGCTCTCTATTCTTTAACTAGATTCCGCGACATATTATATTAAACTTGCCTTTACACAAGTTTAAGAAATCCATTAAAAGTATATGCTCCTGAAAAAAGCTTATTAATACCATTGAAGATTATGTGAATGATAAATGAATTCCCCCAATTTCCCCAGCCCCATTCGCCCCAGCAATGCTTAGGACTGCTGATACATAAGTATCTACGCTTTGATGTACCTAATTGTAAATGTTTTTTTTCAATGAGCAATCACCGAGTTTCTTGCTGGTTCTTCTCGATACGAATCCATTCCGAATCAGTTGTAGATTCGCACGACGATTCAAAGGCACATTTAATAAGTTTATTTGAATAAATAAATTATTTAATAATAATTAAAAAAACACGACTGCCCTATCAAAAAACTAGTTAAATTAGAATCTTATTCACATTTTTATTAAATGATATTTTTTTGTGAATCACTGGATATTGAACTATGGTGTTGTATATTTTTGGAATCTACTCATTATTTTCTAGATGATAGTTAATCTTACATTCGGGTTTTTTGCAGCACCATGGTTACCACATCAATTTTTTTAAATTTTACTAGCTTATGCCACCCGGAATAAGCTAGGGATTCTAACGATACCTCATTTATGAAAATCGGTTCAGGCGTATAGAAGTTATGGTGGAATATACAAACTCACATACATACATACATACATACATGAACCCTGAAAACAATATACTCCTTTTTTCAAGCAGTCGTATAAAAAATTATGACTATGAGTTGCTTTAAAAATTCAGATTGCACTTACATGGGCAGTAAGTACCTATAGGGCTTGTAAGTATTTACTGCCGTCGTGCTGCTTTTTTCCAGTTGTTTTTTTTAATTTGTTTTCTTCTTTAGTTCTACATTAAAAAAAAACTTGCAAGAAGTTTCCTATTGATATTGACTTTTAAACTTAAAAAATAATAACTTGAAGATTTGGATTGAAGAAATTAATTCATGAAATTAAAAATTGTCCAGTAATATAATTAAATAACATTAATTTATCTTTTAATATAAATCAACAAGTAAAGGCTGAATAGTCGAGGCTCAAGTAAAGAGCTAGAACCTAGAGCCATGGAGCCAATTTTTTAATTGGCGCCATGGCTCTAAAACGCAATTTCAAAAATTCGCAATTTAAAAAGTTTATTGTGTTTTATTCTATAAATAATTAATTAATGTGAGTGGTTTTTGTAATGTGGAATAATAAAATAATCAAATATTAAGTAATTTTTAAGGTAGTGAGGTGAAAAAGTGTTTACTTACATCATGTAGGTCTTTCGACAAGGGATTTGTGTATTTACCCGCATTCGTTGGTAGGGTTAATAAAACCTTCATGATAAAACCACGTCTTTTGTCTCGAAAAGGGTACAAAGGGTTGAGACAACCATGTTTTTTGTTTTGTACGACAATGCGTAATTTGTTACATGAATAAACATTCTGTTCTTTATTACTTGACCACAAGAGAGTAAACTGGGAAAAACGTACCACCAAGCGATTTAGCTTTCCGTCTAGAAACCGATGTTTAATTAATTAATCGATGTTTATTTAATAAACCGAAGGCATTATTAACTATTGGGGGTTTCCGACCAGAAAATCCCAGTACTAGCGCGGAATTAGGAAGTTGTCGGTGTTTTACCCTCAGAGAGCACGTTAAGCCGTCGGTCTCATAGTCGTCATTGCCCGTCAACTCGCATTGGAGCAGCGTGGTGGGTCTAAGCTCTAATTGCCTCACTACTATGAGAGTGGAGGCCTGTGCCCAGCAGCGGGACCTTAATGGGCTGGAGTGGTGGTAGAAACCGTTTAGGAAAAGGGTTAACTTTAACTGATTAACACGTTAGCCCGCTACCATCTTAGACGGCATCATCATTTACCACCAGTAAGATAGCAATCAAAGAATAACTTGTAGTAAAATAATAAATACAGGTAGTGAGCCTCTGAGAACATGTAGATGGTTGGAATAATGATGTATGATGTTGAAAACAACTGATAATACCTGAATAACATCTGATAATAATCGTTCCAAAAACCCAAAGAGTTTAAATACTCTTAGTCAAGTCGTATTCGGAAGGACGTGGGAACCTAACGCATTATTATCCCAAGAAAACTCCTACCATGATTAATGGATAGGGGTCACGTCATTTCTCATTACTGAGGTAATGAGAAATACGACGCCGAGAGAGAGAGAGAGAGAGAGAGAGAGAGAGAGAGAGAGAGCGAGAGAGAGAGAGAGAGAGATAATTGAAACACAAACTTACCTTGTAAAAAGGGTATTAGTTTACACAGAACTGCGCCAAATAGGAACCTCCTGTATATCTGCCCGACAAGAGTGAAGGGCAGACAGAATACGCCGAGTAGGAAGTCCGATATTGCCTGAAAAAAAAGAACTCCTTCAGGTGTCTGTTATAAATTAAACACTATTCTTAGCGCCAATAGGCATGATGACTGATTTTGAGAAATGGTCAGATTATGTTCGGAAGTTCAACTATTTCGAAAAAATATAATATTATTTCTGTTATATATGTCACCGTAAGATTGTAAAAACCGTTAGATTATAATCTAACTCGCGAAATTCTAAACTGTCGAAAGATTAGAATTTAACGCATTATTTTCCGGTAGATTGTAATCTGATAAGTTTTTAAACCCGATAAAACCTAAGTGCCCACTACTTGGTTGTTTATGTCGAACCCTAACCTAACCTACAAGAAAGAGACAAGAAAACGTAAATACAATGAATATTTCAAAAATTGACACTCAGAACATTGAACAGTTTACAATCTTTCGACAGTTTAGAATTTCGCGAGTTAGATTATAATCTAACGGTTTTTACAATCTTCCGGTGACATATATAATCTTTAAATCTAATATAAAATTGGCATTTGAAATTTAAATTTTAAAATTCGCGCCAAAACGCTCGCCGGTGTCATGGCGCCGTTTGTGACGTCACTATTGTTTTTACCAATATACTCTGTGCAGTGTGCAGTGAACAATAGTGTGATTGTCAAAGCTCAAAAACAAATAATTGTGAAGTCATTAGCTTCTTGGTGTTTAATCCATTATGGCGGATTGCTGTATTTTATCAAAATAAATAGCAATCTTTTCGAAATAGAAAAATAAATACGTTTTTTAGAATTCATGAATTCTATTTCATTAGATAAATTCTTAATTTCATTGATTCTTGGTTACTGTCATCATGCCTTTTGTTGCGTTGGCGGCCAATACGCAACTTAAACCACGACCGGCTATTAAAACGAGGGCTATAAAATAAAAAGTGACTATTATAGTCTATGGTTCATCGCTGTTCGACAAACACACTTTCGCATATGTCTGATTTCTACACAAAAAAAGGCCAGGTAAAATTTAACTCGAGGTACCCAAACGGACTTATAATACCCGCATCTAAAACTGCAAATTTCAGCAGGAATTGCTTTAGTATGTCTGTTAAAATATATAACAAATTGCCTAATGAGTTCAAGGATTTACTATTCAATGCTTTTAAAAGAAGGCTGCATCAATGGTTAATAAATAATTGTTTCTAATGTCTCGATGAATTTTTTAATGTAAATTAATTTATTATTACAATTTTTTTCTAATATTTTTGACATTGAATTTTTATTTTTTTGACAATTCTACAATTTTTAAGACATTTTAGAAAAACAAATGTATTTAAATTCTAAGAAATGATAAATTAATGGTAAATGGTATTAAGAGATCTGTCATATTTACTAATTTATGTTTTATACGATTTTAATATATTATAGGTACTTGGACTAACTCAATGCTGTCTTAGAAATAATTATATAAATTTTGGATTATGTTATTAACATAATGATGCATAGATTGTATTACTTAGTTACTTTGTAAATTTGCATGTCAGCAATGACGAAACATGTTTGATCTTTCTTTTAGTTTGTCATCTTAATTGTACAATGTTTCTTGCAAATAAAAAAATTGAAATTGAAATTGAAATACTAGTATGGATTGTACTGAAATACTAGTACTGAGCACGGTCTACCTACTCTTGGAATACGAAGGTTTGGTAAACTTCACACTCATTTGAGAACGTTATGAAGAATTGGGTATTTGACAAATATTCAAATAAATTTTGTGCTTTCTAAATAGAGGATCTCCCAAAAGTCGTAATATTGTCGTTCTACCGTGGCGTCCTACCATCATACTGGTTAAAAACGGAACGCTAACTCGCTTAGCGTTCCGTTTTACGATGCCGTGTTTCTACACGGCATCGTAAAACGGAAAACCGATTGGAAGTATGGGCTCATTATTAGTTAGCCCGCTACCATCTTATGCACTTATACTTATGTGCGATTGCAATCAAGGGCTTATAGGCCTATTACACTGCACTTTCCATAGGGCCCTATGGTAAGGGTGGGCGTGGCCGCTAGTTTGAGCGTCACTTATTATACAGCAATAAGGATAAAATTAGGGACCCTTCCTCCCTAATATTTTATTACACTACATTGACTCAAGTGCAAGGGTCCCTGTGTAAAGTGCAGTGTAAAAGGCCTATTACTTCTAGTAGTGTAAAAAAACAATTTAAGGAATTTTGATATTTTGACAGTATTGTTGTATGGTCTATAGAAAATTTGTCAAACGTTATTCTGGGTTGGTGAATTCGGAACTAACACACGCAAACAACGATATCGTGCTCTCTAAGTAAGTGTTTCCTCGAAAAAACTAACACAAACTCGTCTAAAATGTTATATTGTGTTTGTTTAGAAAGCATTTCCATTCCTATTAAAACTATCCCGGACGTTATTAGAACACAAAATTTAGGAAATGACGCTCAAATTTTCTAATAATCTACTTTCGCAGGCGGGAAGATGGGGTACTATATGGAACGTTTAATAACTCCTGATATACATGTACATTTTTCACGAAAGTTAGGTACATGGTGGAAAAGAAAGATGTGCGCAGGTGATTTGTTTTTCAATTTTAAAAGATACTAAAAATGTTCTGATTTTACTTTAGAACTATGTTGAGTTAATTGAAAGAAAAATATAATGAATGGCGGTTGAACTAACTCAATCACAAGATTCCATACAATTCTTGTGATTATCAGCTTGATCTATACTTTCGGAAACGAATAATCCAATAAACTTATCTGAACCGGTGACACCGTCCATAGTTTCTATGAATAAAAAAATTGACAGATATAGACTGATGATAGAAGTGAAAACTTATAACTTAAACTAGCGGCACGCTATGATGGCCGGTTTGACGTTTGTCCGCTCATGAAGTTCCGTATTAATTGATAACGACTTTGAAGGAAATAATTGTATTACTTTATTGACGATAGTGATGTGCAGAGATTCATAAATTTTATCGAATGTAGTTTTAGGTTTAGGACTCAAAATTTATTTATTAAATTGATTTCTTAAATGTATACAAGTGTAGAAAAATCAGTTTGCACCATTTAAGGGGTGAATGTACTTGTGAATATGAACAATTTTCACTATGTGGACAAACCTCTGAAATCGCAAAAAAATATCAATAAATTTTTAAAAATGGAATCTAATACGATCGTCACATAGGATCGCTGGCTAGCACAACTACTACCTCCGGCAAACTCGCGTCAATGCTCAATGCAAAACAAAGCAGTTTCGAATTGACGTTGCTTCGAAAAGTATAAACTGTCAGTGCAATGCGATTGTGATATAGTTTTGACCTGGCTTTGGATTTCAAATATTGATACTGCATTACTGTTGACCCTTGCTCGTTAATTTGGACTCTGTTCAAGCCCTTTGTTGTGGATTTCGTCGATATGACCGAACGTACGCAGAGAACTGTTCTAAATAGTCAGACACGTGAGTTCGTAATACGCCTTCGTAACTATTTCGATCGTGAAGCTCAAAATGGAGGGCCAATTTTACCTATAACGTCAGTGGTTGAACGCGTAGCTGATGCGCTTAATATTGGACAACGAACTGTTAGACGGATAACTAAAAAAAAATATGGCGAGACTGGCACAGAAGAAAATAAACTTCACACACCAAAAAAGAGAAAACGAGCAAAACCAGTCGTAGGCATCGATAGCTTTGATGCCGATGCTATCCGAAGACATGTTTACGGCTACTATTTACAGAAGGAGTATCCAACAAGAAAAAAGTTGGTGCATTCACTGAAGGAAGCTGGATTATTCTTCGGTGGGGAAAGTTCTTTAACGAAGATTTTGAAGACCATTGGATTTCGATACAAAAAATGTAACAAACGCAAAATATTGATGGAAAGATTTGATATAGCGATGGCAAGGTATACTTTTTTACGGCAAGTGAAAGAAATCAAAAATTGGCAAAATGTTGTGTTCTTGGATGAAACATGGCTTAATGCTAACCATACTGTAGGCCGTTCTTGGAACGATGACACAGCAGCATCTACTTCCAAAGTTCCTGTAGGAAAAGGATCGCGACTTATAATTTGTCACGCCGGAACCATCAACGGGTTTGTCGAAGGTTCTCTCATGGCTTTTGCGTCAAAAACCACTGGAGACTATCATGAAGACATGAATGGAGAAAAGTTTACTGAATGGTTTACCTCAATGTTGTGTAGCCTCCCTGAACCATCTATTATAATTATGGACAACGCCCCATACCACTCGATGCAAATTGACAAGCCACCTGCCCAATCCCAAAAGAAAGCTGATATCGTCGCATGGCTTCGTAAAAATGGCGTAGATGCAAACATGAATATGTTAAAAGCGGAATTAGTACGTCTTTTAAAAGAAAACAAACCAACCAAGATCCGATACGTCATTGACGAAATAGCATTAGAACATGGGCACAGAGTTATACGGTTACCGCCTTACCATTGTGAGTATAATGCGATTGAGTTGGTGTGGGCTCAAATTAAGGGATATGCTGCAAGACACAATACAGAACCCCCATTTACCACAAAAAAAAATGCTAAAATTATTAGAAGAAGCTTGTGAACATGTGACTAAAGGAGACTGGGAAAAGGTTGTGAATAGAACTGTTAAATTAATAAGGGAAGATTATGAAAGAGATGTGAAAATAGATAATATTATAGAAAACGAACATATAATTATTAATGTATGTGATGATAGCAGTGACGACAGTGAAAATAGTAGTATGGACGAATCTGATTAATTATGGCCTTTTGTGGCACCTTTTTTGGTATCTTTTGTATTCATATGTTTCTTGTGTGCATATAAAGTATGTATATTCATTTTCGTTCAAATATTCAGTTCGTTCAAATAAATTAAATAAACATATACATTTTTGTTTTATTAAACCTATTTAATCAGGTACAAAAACAAAACTTAATTGTTTTTTGTTCGAGAATAAATTGACATTCCACATCACTATTGTAATGTGTCAAACCGGCCATCATAGCGTGCCGCTAGAGTAGAATTTTAGTATTAAAATTTGAAATGTCATAATTTTTAAATTAAAATTATCAACATCAATCTGGTTCTCACATCTATTGACACTCCGACAAACAATTTTAAACATGTATAGGTATATGGTTTATTTATTATTCAAATATATTACGGGCTGTAAGAGATCATGACAACATATAAATACAATCTAATTTAAATAACAATTAATATACAATCATATTAAATAAACAATGTACAGTATATACACATTAAACTTTTTACTAAATCCATTCAATTTTACTTGTAAAGATATACACAGCACTAATGTTGCACAATACGTCACAGCATGTCGGTGACGCGAACCCATAAGATTTTCCCCTAACAAAAAGTGCTCAACGCGGCTAAAGAAGTTTTCACTTCAATAAAATAAAAACAAAAATTAAACAGACATAAAAAATATGTTCCAATTTTTGACCACCGGGCCAGTTACGTTTGTATAAATGCGAATATAGACCTATATAGGTAGACTACTGTCAAACATGTTTTAAACGGTGAAGGAAAATCTAACTCGTCGGAGAGTTCTCCGCAATGATGAAAAATGTTCTCAAAGGTGTGTGAAGTTTGCCAATTCTCACTTGGCCAGTGGAGTGGACTGTGGCCTAACCCTTCTCGTTCTGGGAAATGACTGTGCCAGCCATTGGTTGAAGTAAAGGAGAAATATATATATTATTATGAGGATTAAATAGAGCTGACCCACTTTCCATTAATCGACATGACATGAAAATCAACTCCACAGTTGCGTTTGATTAATTGCAACGTAAATCTACAAAGGCGTCCTCCGAGGCCAGCATTTGTACTGAATTAAGGTCACAGTGCTCTGTTGCCGTCCCCTAGAGGTGTCATATAATATTATGACGACACTTTCCGCAAACTGTAGTCTCGGGAATAACGGGAAAGAGACATTTTTCTTACAAAGTTTACAGGAAAAGTGTAATACAGGTAGAGGACTACGGGTGGGAAAAAGGGGCCTCAGGTCTAGTGGACCTCCGAACTTTGAAAAATTTCAACTATTTAAATACCAAATACTTATAGTTGGAAGCCGCTCAGGGAAGTTTCTGCAAAAAATTTGAATATTTTCGCACTCGTACTACATTTCATTTGATATTGGTTTCCTAAATATTTTTGTACTCTCAGCACAAATCACTCGATTTATCTTGCTAGATATTTGCTAGAAATACATCGAATGAGTCAAATATCAATAATTGAATTAAAATCTTTACTATGGAGATTAATAAATCTTATCCTTTCTAAAATTTTAATCAGACAAGAGTCTGACATTTGTTAGGTATAATTTATTTCCTTTTTGCCTTCATCCGGGCCCCTTTGCATCCCTCCCAAACACACCATAAAATAAAACGGGGGCCTCATTAAGTTTTGCTGCCCCTAACTTCTGGCGGGCTTAGACCGCCACTGAAGTGTGCTGCGACTTTTTATAATGTATCCAGTCGAGTGACCGTTCACGGTAAGTACCTATTTACTTAATGTTTTAGATTGGAACTGCAAACTTTTACATAAGTCCAATATTGAACTATGCAACTTTAAATTAATGTCTTTGAGCATAAACGAACAGCTAAGTACCTACTCCAAATGACAAAAGTTAAAAACTATATAAAGTTTGTCCGTTTATTTGTTTTTGATGTCCAAACAGTGAAAAATAAAAGTTTATATTTAACAAGTATTTTTTTCCTATTATTGAGTACCTCTCAATGCTCAATAGGTATAACTATTAAAATCCTAATAAGTCATTTTAATTTGAACTATAATATAAATTACTAGCTAATGCCCGTCAACGTGGTATAAGTTTTTTGATTCCCGCGGGAACTCCTTTATTTTCCGATATAAAAAGTAGAATGTAAGTATGATGAAAGTAGTAAATGAATAAATAAATAAATGAATGAAAGTAGTAAAAGAATTCCGGATAAAAAGTTGTCTATACCACTCTCTCCAGGTCCTCAACTATACCCAAAAATCTGTTGCTCCGTTGCGGCGTGATCGAAGGACAAACCAACAAATACACACACTTTCACATTTATAATATTAGTTATTACAACACTATCACTATTCAGTAACTCATAGGGTTTCGTCTTTTTTAGTCTTCTCACAAATTGCTCGTCGAGCAAACTGGATTGCCATAACGTTAACGTGACGGTGAAGCCGATGATCATGGACTTCTATTGGTGATGACTTTGTCGGCTTATGTAATTTTCCGGTCCCGATAAATTACGTCAATTTTAATGTACCAAGGTGCATTCATGATGTTCCCAAGTACTTTTTACTAGTTAATTGACTGATAGTGGTACATTCACTTGACGATTCAAAAGTACTTGTAAAAGTTTATTTGAATAAAAAACATTTGAATTTAAATTGTTTTGGAAACTTTTGTTGAGAAGCTGACTTCGGTGATTTCGGTGGGTAGCTTCGGCCGTGGCTAGTTACCACACTACTAGTAAAAACGTGCCGCCAAGCTATTTAGCGTTTCAGTGCAATGCCGTGTAGAAATCAAATAAGGGTATAGATTTAATATATCAGGATAAAAAAAAACAACAATGAACGCACAATAATAAAGCACTTAAACTTATCAACAACTATAAAGTTCTCGCCGTAATATTGAAAAACATACTTTGCTCAAGATCGTAATAAAAATGCTTTCTTGTAACTTTACAGGTTGCTGCTTCATATAGAAAGCTTTCTTTTTCAGCTCAGATTTATATTAAATTCTTTGATCAAAGCCTTGGACGAGACGTGGATTCTTTTACCGGCATAGAGATGATGATTCTGTGATCCGCGTTTAAATAATAATTAGCAGTGTCTAAAGATCTTCAGTTCGTTGTTTTTAACAATTTGTAATGTTTTGTCGTTGCGAAAATTTGTTCAATACGGCTGTTCGGCACCTTCAGCCACATTGCAATTATGTTTTGACTGCCTCCTTGATTAGCGTGTTCGATTGCAGCCGACGAAGTCCCGGGTTCGAGTCTCGGGACGGGCCATATAGCCTTGGGTTTGTCCTGTGTACACACTTGTGCACTATAATATCTCCCGCGTAGATGGCTAATCCATCTGGAGGTAGGCCGCCGTTGCCGAAAGGTGGGTTTTATCCCGGTAAATTAAAGAGTTCCCGTGGGAATCGAAACACCTTGTTCCACGCGGACGAAGTCGCGGGCATCAGCTAGTTAAATGATTATAACTTCATTGCAATTAACACGAGAGCACAAGTTGTTCAGTATTCTAAAATAATTAGAACTCTTTAATTTGCAGGGATAAAAAGTAGCCTAAGTCACTCTCCAGGTCCTCACATATACCCATGCCATAAAACCACGTCGATCCGTTGCTCCTTTGCGGCGTGATTGAAGAACAAACAACAAAAAACACACTTTCGCATTTATAATATTAGTATACTTATTATATTATGTCCATTAAAGGTACATCATGGAATATTATGATAATAGAAATATATTAGTGAATCTTCATCTATACTATCAGTACTAATATAATAAATGGTCCTCAACTATACCCATACAAAAAAATTCGACGATCCGTTGGTTTGTTGCAACCTGATTGAAGGACCAATAAACCAATACACCAACAAACAAACACACTTTTGCATTTATAATATTTGTATGAAGTATGATGTAAGAGGTGAAAATAGCAAATAGCAATATGCCAAAGGAAAATCGAAAGAAGTATATTTGGAATAAGCATGAAAGAGTCAGAAATAGTGAATTAAGGGAAAGGACAAAAATAAAAGATGTATATGTCACCGTAAGATTGTAAAAAACCGTTAGATTATAATCTAACTCGCGAAATTGCAAACTGTCGAAAGATTGCAATATAACGCATTATTATTCGGTAGATTGTAATCTGTTATGTATATTAACCTGATAGAACCTGAGTGCCCAGCCGCAGGCCGGGCACTACCTTATTATATATGTCGAACCCTAACCTAACCTATAAGAAAGACACAAGAAAGCTTAAATACGATGAATATTTCAAAAATTTACACTCAGAACATTGAACGGTTCACAATCTTTCGACAGTTTACAATTTCGCGAGATAGATTATAATCTAACGGTTTTTACAATCGTACGGTGACATATAGAACAAAAGAACAATAAAATGGCAATGGGCAGGGCATTTATGTAGGATTCACAATACATGATGGGCTAAAAGTCTTACAGAATGGATTCCGATCAGGTACAGGACGCAAAAAGGACAAAGAAAAAGTTGAAGAAAGTTCAAAGAAATAATTGTTGGACCAAACTGGATGACAAAAGTAAGAGATAGGGACGTATGGAGACAATTGGGGGAGGCCTACGCCGGGGAGCAACTTCTACCGTACAATACAATACAATGATAAAATAATAAATTACTTAAACAACTAGAACTTAAGTACACATCTTATAGTTCTTATACTAATATTGTAAATGCGAAATTTTGGATGTATGTATGGATGTATGGATGTTTGTTACTCAATCACGCCCCAACGGCTTAACGGATCTGGCTGAAATTTGGAACACAGTTAGATTATAGTCTGGAATAGCACGTACGCTTTTTATCCCGAAAAATTAAAGAGCACCCGCCGGAACCAAAAACCTCAAACCACGCAGACGAAGTCGCGGGCATCAGCTAGTTGAGTAATAAACATCCATCCAAACTTTCACATTTATAATATTAGTATACTTAGATATTGACGGTGGTAGTAGAAATAAAGGCTTTTGTTTTTGTTAATGAAGAGGTCGAGAGGGGCTGAGCCATCTATCTGGATGGGAATTTGCCCCCTGATTGTGTAAGAAATGTCGATCAAATCGTAAAAGTTTGGCGTCAAAGTAAAATAAACCATAACGGCATTGAATTAGAGCTCAATTTCGTGTATCAATTCTCATAGGTTTAAGTTTGTACGATACCATAAACTCACCATTCAGTACGACTCGATAAATATGGTCGATATAAATTTTTTAAAGTTAGGACATAGTGATGGCATTAGGACATACCTAACCGGTTATCGGTGACGTAGGCGACTCGATGGGCTGACCGCTTGTCTCACTCGCGATTGACTGCTTACTTAATAAGTCTAGGCAACGGGGCGGTTCGTTGTATGGAGACCCCCGCATTAAATCCACAGTCGATGAAACTTGGCTGTGTTTTAATATTGGATGATCCAAAACATACACAAAAATATCCGACAAAAACACATCTGGAAGTTAGGTATTTATACCTAAAACTTAATATTTATTACTGAATATATTCTCGATTTCTTTTTGAAATAATAGTAGGTATTGTATTTACACTCAAAACCGAAATATCAAACGAAATAATCATGCAGAACATCGATATTTAAACCGATTTTATTATCAAATTTAAACTGCGTTTACGCGATATCGTACCTTCCTGCTTTAACAATTGGGTATGGCATAAAAAAACCTTACTTCATGTGTGATTTTTTGTTGGATATTTATCATGATACTTTATCATACTGTAAAGTTTCGTCGCCTGAGGAATTATTGTTGGGGTCAACTAGCTTTATTGCCTAGACTAAATCGTGCTATTTTGCGAAATGGATTTTACTTAAATATTTAAGCGTAAGTAGTTAACTTACCAGCATTTTATTTTAATTATAATTGTATGAATAGTAGGTAAGTATTTAAATTTGGACCTGGTCTCGTCCATATATGTAATGTGTAGGTAATAAATATTACATGTTGCCTGCATTTCTACTGTAAACCATATCTATTAATGCCCGTCTTAATACTAAATAATTACTGTTATCTTACTTTTGAATGTTTATAAGGGTGAATTTTAGCCTGTAAAACGTTGTAGCCGTATGACTGTATTTTTAGATTATAAGAAAGCCCATAAGTACTTTTTATGGCGTAAAATAAATAAATAATAATCTGAAACCACTTCGTAAATACGAAGAGGTAAATAATCGTTTCCCAAATCGTGCCTGTAGTTATTGCTTGTCATGCCATAGTTAAACGTTATGAATATTAATTGCTGGTATCGTAAGACTGCGGGCGCATTTGTTGGCAGTTAATTAAGACGATCTCCCTGGCGCAGTGTTGAGCGCTGTTCCCTTAACGTGCGGAGGTCCCGTGTTCGATCTCCGGCAGGGTCAATTTGGGAATATATAATTTCTGAATTTTCCGTGGTCTGGCCTGGTGGGAGGCTTCGGCTGAGCCTGGTTACTACACTACCGGCAAAGACGTGCCGCAATTTTAATATAAGTGCCATGCCCCTAACAGGTTAGCCCGCTACCATCTTAGACTGCATCGTCACTTACCATCAGGTGAGATCGCAGTCAAGGGCTAATGGAGTAAGGCCGTCTTTGAGTAGCCAATAATTTCGGCCACGGCGGCCTGCTTCCAGAGAGATTAGTTCGGGATATATTATAGTGCACACATGTGTGTGCTATGCATGTGTTCCTTTACTCTCATAACCACATGGGACGGATATCCGACATGACTGGAGAGAGATCAGGCGCAGGCACGGGCGTGAATCACCGCCAACTGCCTAACTCCGGGCTAGTACTGAGAATTTCTTGTCAGAAAAATCCAATACCTGTTATGGCCCGACCCGGGACTCGAACCCGGGACCTCGTCGGTTGCAGTCGAACATGCCACTTCTAACTAGACCAACGAGGTAGTCAAGAGCAACTGATAGGTAGTAATCAACGCGTATATGAAAACATCGGACCAAATTGAAAACCTCATAATTACCAGCCTCGTATTTTTTTTCGTTTAGAAAACACACGCGCTAAATTGGGTAGCCGGATCGAATAATGTGTATTGTGAACCGCCTATAAAGAATGGCATTTGATTTAGCTGCGTATTATGCGGGTTGACAGGGTGATTTTCCTCGCCTTATTTCTGGACAAAGGATCTAGTATAGACATATTATTCCGTCCAACGTGACCGAAATTAATAAGAAATCAATCTATCTGTTATCACTTGATACAAACCTTGACATAAGGTACTTTTCGCAAATAAGGACGTGACAAAACATATGGGATACGTTTGGTCTGTGCAACTACATTAATTAAGAGTGTGCTGATACGCATAAGGACGCGTTTTGCACGACAGACATAATATGACGTTGTTACCGTGAAAAGTCCTAGCTCGAGAAAATACGATAGACATAATATTATGACGTTCTTACCGTGAAAAGTCTTAGCACAAGAAAGCACTTCAGACATATTTATGACGTTGTTACCGTGAAAAGTCTTAGCTCGAGAAAACACGATAAATACTATATGACGTTCTTACCGTGAAAAGTCTTAGCTCGAGAAAACACGATAGACATAATATGACGTTGTTACCGTGTAAAGTCTTAGCTCGAGAAAGCACGATAGATATAATATGACGTTGTTACCGTGAAAAGTCTTAGCTCGTGCAAGGCACACGCAAAAAGCACAAAAAAAGCGTGTAGAAAAAATAAGGAAGAAGTTCTTCATGCTTGATATGGCTTATATTTTTAAAGTGAAATATTAAAATGAATGTGTTATGTTTCTTGTATCAATATCATATTTTACAAATACCAGAACAAGAGGAGAACAATGCGATCGTAATTGGTAACTAAAATGTATATTTATACATGTGTTGTAATTTCAATAGCGTCGTATTTACTCTTTTATATTCTGAATAATAATGCTAGTTTCGATAAAGTATTCTAAGGTCAGGGTCGCAGCTATTTATAATCACTTGAATTTCAGCCATGGTGGCCAATCACTGAGATTAGTCATCTGTACGGTAGATATTACAGTGCCTAAGTGAGTGCGCAAACACAGGTGCACTCGCTGTTCTCTTCCCGTTGTCCTACGTGAGCGACAAACGCGAAACCGCGACGCGACAGTATCAAACAGTAGCTGACCCTTCCTGGGCCTAGGTCTCGCGTCGACAATATTGTCATTTTCAATGGTGTCCCTTCGCTTCACCTAGAACGACGGGTTACTCTCATAGCCCGATCTCGCAGTCTGTCGCTGGAGAGGCAACCTATGGCTAGCATGCGCACAACGAATAAATTATGTCTACCCGTTATCTCTATTTGTCTTCCGACGCTAACATGGATACTTGTCTCATTAGGTAAAAAATAGAGATAAATGAAATATGTCTTATCTGTGGTATTTTTCGGTACGAACCTTTACATGCTACTTATTTATTTCTTGTAATATACCGCATTTTGTGCATGTAAACATAAAATTAGCCGACAACGACAACATCTCTCTCATGGTGCGCATGCTAAGCACACTGGAAAGCTTAAGGTCTCGACATCGTAGCTTCCAAACTGATTAATCGATTTTGATTTAGTTATTTTGTTGTTATTTGATTTGATTTTGTTATTTTTTTGTTCGAAAAATGTCTTTTGGCTTTACAAAAACAACCATGGTCAACCCTTTCTCATGTTGATAGGAGATTCGTGATCAGTAGTGAGCCGCCAATGGCTTGAAATTATGATTTATGAACTAATTATTTATTTTTGGTCCGGTCGGTCTGGGTTCCGGCAAACAGCGGGGGGACAGACCGCAAATAATTACTTTGATCTGTCCCCTCGTCGGTAACAGAGGGATAGATCAAGCTTATACGTATCTGTCCTCCTTAGGGTGTAGACCGGAATAATTCCAAATTATGAACGATAACAAATGATTAACTCACCAGGTTCAGTAAATACACATTGGTGACTGTCCGCATCCTCCTGTTGCTGGCTAGTGTTGCGATCACGAGGCAATTCCCCGATATCGATAGCAGGAAGATCACGAAATACGGCGGTAGCACGAATCGCCATTCGTACGCGTTGCCGGCCATCGTTGTGTTTCTGACAACAATCGATGTTGTTGTAGTTGTTGTTGACGTCTCTCGGAGGAGCAGCGAGCTGGTGTTGTACTCCCACGTCATGTTGGGATCCATTGTTGTTGTCTGCAACAACAAAATAAGAACGTCCATGATTCTAGCTGAGATCAAAAAGCTAAAGTAACTTTTGGATTCTATTTCTTTTGCACCGGTTTTATTTTCGTAGTATCTCGGACTTATTAAGTATTAGCACCAGGTGAAGTTATTTCTGAGGACAAATCTCTGGAAGTCCGAAACCACATCGTAACTTTGTGTAATACTAATGGTTTAATTTGCTGAACTATGCCCAATGCATACTAATATTTATAAATGCGAAAGTGTGTCTGCTACGCTTTCATGGCCCATCTGTTCAACCGATTTTGATGAAATTTGTCTTTTTGTCGTCCTTCGTTCGCGTGGATTATAGTTTTTTGATACCCGCGGGAATTCATTAATTCCATGCAAAAATTACGTCGATCCGTTGCTCCGTTACTGTGTGATTGAAGGACAAACCATCTAACAAACACTTTCGCATCTCACAGCTCTATACTTGAGTTATTGGTGAGTATCGCACTGTGAGAAGATGAGCTACCCGGAGGAAAATTACTGAAAACCGGTAATAAAAATAAGAGTAAGATCCAGGTTCAAAGTTCAAATACATTCGAACTTGTTCTCGTTTAATTTCCATTTGTCTAGACTGATTTAATAAGCAAGGGTTAGTAACGTAGAAGCTACGTGCGTCTTGTGATTTATCGCTAACTACATCATTTATGGAAAACGAGCTGATGCCCGCGATTTTGTCCGTGTGGAATAAGTTTTTTTTAAATTCCCATGAGAACTCCTTAATTTTCCGGGATAAAAAGTAGCCCATGTGTTATTCCAGACTATAATCCATCTCTGTGCCAAATTTCATTCAGATCCGTTCAGCCCTTCTGGCGTGAAAGAATAACAAACATCCATACATCCACACATACCAACTTTCGCATTTATAATATTAGTATAGATTTTTAGAGAAAATTTGCTTTAAAAGCTAAACTAAGGGGTAGGTTGAAAAGTTTTTTGTGAAAAAAAGAATACCGACTGACAGACAGATAAACGTACAGATAGATAATTATACAGACCGTTAGGTAGATTCGGATTTATAATATTGGTATGGACAACTTTTAAAATTAAAAAAGGCCGACTTCCGCAACTCTGCCTAAACAAATTTAGCTAAATCTTTTGATTCTGTCACTTTTTGATAAATTTATTTCGGGGTTGACAATAAAAGGACAGGTAAGTATATAAAATTTCACTAAAATACATTAAGCGCCCTCGTATATCGATATCACTAGGGTAATCAAAATGGAATTAAATGTTTAGGTAAATAACCTTACCTTTAAAACTAAAACGGGATCCCAAAATAACCACAATCTTTTATTATTTTATACGAAATAATCCATTTTTAACCATCGCATTACACTTTCCACTCATTTAGGTATTTTTAATCACATTGTTTTAGGTTTCATAATTAAATTTAAAAAGTACAGCGTCAATTTTTCAGCTTATTTTAATTTTACACGTGTTACTTTTACTTAAATTCATATACTTAAATTAATAATTTATTCAAAACACTAAGCTATTATATTAGATTCATATTACGTTCACTAAATTTTCGTTAAACTTAACACCAATTAATTGAAATTGACAATTACTTTTTTAAATCATATTGTTTCAAAATTCTCAAGAACGTAGCGAAAAACTCTCATGTAGCGTCATATTATTTTCAAATTATTTCAATTAAACACGTATTAATTTTTATTTAACATTTTTAATTCATCATGAACTTTTATATTTTATGTTTAGTTTTTAACACTAAAGTATACATAACTTACACTAAATTGTCATTCAAATTAACACCAGATAACAAGTTGAAATGTACAGTGATTACTTTTAAGAATTTATGTTTTCGTGTTTCACCGGGAAAGTTTGTCGTAACTTGGAAAACCCGGGGTTCCACAAGTACCGAAAGCTCCCGAGGAACTGCCGAGTTCTTTTGTACCTGTTTAGTCATTGTCCTGTCCTACGCATGCGTGGTTTTGAAATTCTCTCTTAACCAAAGTTTTTTTTGTAGCTTTTTGTTCGTCGTCGTCTCAACTTATAGACGTCCGATGCTGGACGAAAGTCTCCTGCATGTTTCCATAACTCTCTCTCCTTGTTTCCAGCGGCTCCCAGCTACTCGGTCCTAAATCCTTTAGTATCCTCTAGAATCTAGATCCTCTAGATCCTCTAGAGAGACAAAGTACCTACCTATGTACTGATGATGTGTAATTATATTATTTAGTGTTGAACATTTTGGACGCTTCCAGGAAGGTTGTAGTAGCTAGTTCGGTAAAGAGCTACCTTGTAAGCAAGATACAGCGGGTTCGAATGCCTCTCATGAATTATTCATGATATTTTTTAACTGAACAAATTATAAAAGGAAAAGGTGACAGGCGCATCTATCAGCGAACAGCTCAGACCACTGAACGGATCGGGTTGAAATTTGACATTCAGATGGCTATTCCGATATAGACATCCGCTTAGAAAGGATTTAGAAAATTCATCCCCTCAGGGGATCCGAACCTGGGGGGGAAAATCGAACCTAACGTGAGCGAAGACGTTCGAAAAGCTCGTTCAGTAAAATTAAAAGCGAAAATATCTATGTTCCTGCGGGCAATCCAACGACATCATACGACTTGTATAATTGGAAAATAAAAATTTGACAATGCTTTCTCCTACAGCAAAAGTTGGTTAAATAGGTATAAGAACTACTTATATGGTATGCGTAGGCCAAGTAGAGTAAGCATTTTCCTTTAGGGTAAAACCGTCTTTAAGATATTTTGAATTGCGACGCACAATCCTACTGCGTGCTAAAAATATTTTACTACTGGCAATAACAAATAGAGGTTTCGTACCTACGTCTAAGAGCCATGCTGGTAAATTCATTGGGCAAAATTAACAAGGAAAAACCTTATTTTATTTGCTTATTATAATAATATGGTTTAATAAAAATAGTTTATTTCATCAGTCACTTTATCGAAATTTATTTACTTAGGCAAAAAAGTTACAGGGAGCAAAGAACGCTTGGTAAAAAAATATTATGTCGTTAAGAAAAATTAATAATATCTGCTTAATCAGATTTATATTGTACATATCGCCCAGAAAAATTTGTATTTTGTCATCAGCCACGTGGTTTTTAACACATATTAAAAGGTCGGGGCCTTCATAAAAGAGCTATCCCCTGTGGCAGAAGAAATAAACATAAAACAATTTGTGGGAACTTTGACGAACAAAAAACATTATTACATCGTAGAATCTGTCGTAAAAATCTTAGAAACCTGATGATCTTAGAACCCTGGCACAGCGGTGAGAGCTGTGCCATTAATATAGGAGATCCGAAAAATAAAAGAGTTCCCGCGGCAACCAAAAAACCTCAAATGCACGTTTGTTACGCAATCACGCCAGAACGGCTGGACGGATCTGGATGAAATTTGGCAGAGTGATAAATTATGTTCTGGAATAACACATTTTTTATATTAAAGAGATCCCGCGGGAACCAAAAACCTCAATCCACGCGGACGAAGTCGCGAAGTCAAAAATAAATGTCGAAAAGGCTGAAACCGGCAAGCGGCGAAAGTATGCCTCTTTCATAGAGAGTTACATATTTGTTCCGTTTGCCGTGGAGACCCTTGGGCCGCGGAGTCTTAGTGCCAAATTTTTTTTTGAGAGATAGTAATTAAATAATTAATTAATTAATTATATATATATTATATTATAATTATTAACTAATTATAATAATTAATCATTAACTATATAATGATTAATTATATAATAATAAACGGTCAATTGCCTCTTCTGGTGACAGAAGAGCTGAATATTTTTTTGCGCAAAGGATCAGCCCGGCTGTCCAACGCGGAAATGGAGCCAGCATTCTTTACATAGGCATGATTTATATGATAAGTATGGATTAGCCAGCTTTAATTTCTATTGTATAGTTTTCAATAAAAATAAAAAAATGATCTTTTTTAAAACCATTTTGGTCCAAATTGTTTCAAAAGCGGAACCACAAAAAGTTAGTTTTACACATTCCGCGTCGGCTGGGTATAACAGCTGTGTCAACAGATTGTGTAATTTCTTTCTTTCCTATACATACAGTATTTTATGTTTCATTGTCAATCCATGCTTAAAAAGGTCTGTATGTCTGTCTGTATGTTCGTTTCGCGGTCTGTTATAAGTTTTATAATATACGTATTGAACTATAAAAGTTATAATACCTCAATAATTAACGACATTATGATAAGGCCGTCAATTGTACCGTTTTTATTTCTAGTTTTATTGTATGTGTTATAACTGCCTCGTTGGTCTAGTTGTTGGCATGTTAGACTGCGGCCGACGAGGTCTCGGGTTCGAGTCCAGGGTTAGGCATTAATTGAGTATTGGGCTTTTCTGACTAGAAATTCTCAGAACTAGCCCGGAGTTAGGAAGTTGGTGCCTCGGAGAGCACGTTAAGCCGTCGGACCCGGCTATTGTCACTAACATGATAATAGTCGTTAAAGCCCGTCAACCCGCATTGGAGCAGCGTGGTGGGTCTAAGCTCTAATTCCCTCTCTCCTATGATAGTGCAGGCCTGTGCCCAGCGGTGGGACTTATTGGGCTGTAGTGTTGGTGTATGTGTTTTTTTTTTTTGGTACACCAAATGAAATATTATATTGTGTACAATAAAGAATATTTCATTCATTCATAATTATTATTATGAACGCAATAATTTAAAAATCGCAACTGCATCGTTTTTTTAACTTTTTAGTTCGTTTTTTAGCAGTCATAAAAAAAAATTAAAGACGTCGTGTCTTTTAATTTTTTTAATTATGACTGCAGCGTCCGTGATACTTAAGGATGTTAGAGGATTCCGTTGGCATCTTTCAAAATCTTTTCTACGTCCTATGTTTATGTTTATGTTATTCTATGTAGGATATGCATGCAAAATTTTAAGTTTCTACACTTTAATTTTGTTCGTGAAGATGCATATTCGGATATTGAAGGTGGAATTTCTCAACGTAACGATCGACGATTTGGCTCCCTGGCACTGTGTTGAGCGCTATTATCTATACGTACGTAGGGCCCGGCTACAATTCCCGGCAGGTTTAATTTGGAAATTCATTAATTTCTGTTTTTTTTTTGTTATTGTAATACGACTTTTCATAAATATTGGACTAATATTTACTTATTTTTAATCTGTGTTCGATTTTCGTATTTAATCTGAGCAAACGTCAGATATTGTCAATTCGTGGGTGGTGAAATTTTAAACTACCCACTTTTTCGATTTATTTCTTCAGCGCCACGTACGTAGGGCTCGGCTATAATTCCCGGCAGGTTTAATTTGGAAATTCATTAATTTCTGTTTTTTTTAATTTGGAAATTCATTAATTTCTGTTTTTTTTTTGTTATTGTAATATGACTGTGCATAAATATTGGACTAATATTTACTTATTTTTAATCTGTGTTCGATTTTCGTATTTAATCTGAGCAAACGTCAGATATTGTCAATTCGTGGGTGGTGAAATTTTAAACTACCCACTTTTTCGATTTATTTCTTCAGCTCACAAGTCGAGTTCCGCGCCGTACTGCGAGGACGTGTCGTTGTCCCATCTATTCCTCTATTGAAATGCAACCGAAAGATTTTTGACGACCTCCGTGGTGCAGTGTGTAGCGCTGTTGTCTTAACGTGCGGAGGTCCCGGGCTCGATACTCGGCAGGGTCAGTTTGGGAATTTAAAATTTCTGAACTTTCCCTGGTCTGGCCTGGTGGGAGGCTTCAGCCGTGGCTAGTTACCACCCTACCGGCAAAGACGTGCCGCCAAGCGATTTAGCGTTCCGGTATGATGCCGTGTAGAAACCGAATAGGGGTTCAATATAACTGCCATGCCCCTAACAGGTTAGCCCGCTACCATCTTAGATGCAAAAAAAAAGGAAAGATAGACTTTTTCGTGTGTTAGACACAATCTAGTGTAGTAATTCGCGCACCAGTGCATTTGAATTAAAGTTATTCGATTGTCAGCTGCCTGATTACTTTTGTGTGTGTGATGTGTGGACATTTAACCTAGAAACGATACGAGGTGTCCTGCGAGATAACAGCTGACTTCATCGATCCAGCTAAGCAGATCGGCGGCGTTGAAAGGTGGGTGGAAAATTCTTATTGCCTGCTAATTGGTCATGTCGGTTTGCTCGGAATAGGGAATATCGAAACACAAAACCCCCAAACATATACAGTCCACTAAAGTGTTTGTGAAGCACCAGCGACCTGACGTGGGCCTTACAAACCCACGCCAATTATATTCGGGTGAAATAAAACCCAGCAATGGCAATCGGTGTAGATATCAATACATCAATAATTTACATATATTTTAATCAAAACTAATAAATAAATAAAAATCTAAATTAAAAAACTAATTATATTCACAAAAAATACACACCGTCCAAGTGATCGTTAATGGGCATGGTGCCCAAAACACTGGTGCTATTACCTCGTTGAATGACAAGGCTGAGCCGTTGGGCTTAATAATTTGGCTAATAATATAACTGCCATGCCCCTAACAGGTTAGCCCGCTACCATCTTAGACCGTATCTTACCATCTTAGATCGTAAGTGATGACGTACGATCAGGCGAGATCGCAGTCAGTCGCGAATAAATTAAATAAAACTCTCAACGGGTAAAGCTTAAAAAAATGTGAATTTTTAACGTTTCGGATAGTAGGTATTTATAGTACGACCACTCGTGCAAAGCTTGGTCAGGTAAGCTTGCTAGAGGTACGTAATATGTACATACATTCCGCGATGGCTCTTTATAACAACTGTATCAACAGATAAAATTTATTTTCTTAACATACAGTAGGTATTTACATATTTTATAAGTTTTATATTCCCATCATCCCATTACCATATACAGCCCATTACCATCCGATGGCTTCGCACAGGGTGCCACTCTCATAGGAGAGCGGGAATTAGAGCTTAGACCCACCACGCTGCTCCAATGCAGGTTAGCGGGCTTTAACGACTATTGATATCATATCATGTTAATGATAATAACCGGGACTTCGTCGACCGCAGTCGAACATACTAACCACTTTGCCAATGAGGCAGTTTTATATTAAACCTATACTAATATTATGAATGCGTAAGTTTGTGTGTCTATAATATGTCTATTACCTTTTCACGGTCAGTTCAAAGTTTATATCTAAGTACTGTCATTCTGACAAATGATTCGGAGAAAAAATATGGAGATCGAGGGTTTGCAAGCTAGCTAGCTAGAGAGCAGGGTATTAAAGATAGGTTGGGTTGGGGAATTACGTTTTTTTTTATCCACTACAAGTTAGCCCTTGACTGTGATCTCACCTGATGTTAAGTGATGCAGTCTAAGATTGTAGCGGGCTAACCTGTTAGGGATACGGCAGTTATATTAAACCCATACCCCTAATTCTACACGGCATCGTATCGGAACGCTAAATCGCTCGGCTGTACGTCTTTGCCGGCAGGGTGGTAACTAGCCAGGGCCGAAGCCTCCCACCAGGCCAGACCAGGGAAAATTTTGAAATTATAAATTTCCAAATTGACCCTGCTGGGGATCGAACCCGGGACCTCCGCAGCCGCACGTTAAGACAACAGCGCTACACACTGCGCCACGGAGGTCGCCATATTTACAAAAAGAAAGCGATCTGCACGACAGGCAAACTAGAGGCCGTAATAGGCTCGTGACTCCAACGCTCCGCCTCAAAAAAGTCAGAAGGTCATTCCACAAATTATAACAAAATTCCACAACCTATTTTAAACTTGCCTATATACGAATTTAAGAAATCCATTAAAAGTATGCTCTTGAAAAAAGCTTATTATACTGTTGAAGGTTATGTAAATGATAGAGGAGCATGGATTTGATCACTCCAGCAATGCTAAGGACAGCGGTTACTTATGTATACATTGATATAATAATTGTAAATGAAATATTTATTTAAAAAGAGCAACCACCGAGTTTCTTGCTGGTTCTTCTCGGTAGGAATGGCATTCCGAACCAGTGGTAGATTCACTTGACGATTCAAAAGAACTTATAAAAGTTTATTTGAATAAAATAACATTTGAATTTGAATTTGAACTTGCATCCTCAAGTTCATCGGGAATGTGTTAGTAGATATTCTAAAACACATCAAGACGAAATACGTCAAATCAGAAATGCTCCGTCAGAAGTACGTGGGCTGGGTTAAACGGGTGCACTGAAAGGCACTGAATTTAGATACAAGTGAACTTAATTTAACGAATTAAAAAATACGACTGCCCTGCTATATTATTTTTGGAGTTTATCTCCTTATGAAGCGATTTGCAAAGCCTTTGGAATCTCATTCACATTTTAATTAAATTATATTTTTTTGTGAATCACTGGATATTGAACTATAGTGTTATATATTTTTGGAATTTACTCGTCATTTTCTGGATGATGATTATATAGTTAATCTTATTTTCGATTTTTTTTTTCCACTTTAGTCTTTAATGCGGGACCATGGTCATCCCATCAATTTTTTTTAAATTTTACTACCCTATGTCACCCGGAATAAGATAGGGATTCTAACGATACCTCATTTATCAAAATCGTTCCAGGCGTATGGAAGTTATGGTGGAATATACAAACTCACATACCTACATACATACATACATGAATCCTGAAAACAATATACTCCTTTTTTCGGGCAGTCGTTTAAAAAATAAACCAATTCGTTTAAAATATTATCTTCTGTGTGAAGCAACTTACAAGTGTATTCACTGCGGAGATGTACTGCACTCTTCTATACGGTCCGCTTCAGCCACACGCCATACTAGTTTTCATATATAGATTGTAATCTAACTAGCGAAATAGTCTACAACTATGGACAGATTACAATTTAACGCATTATTTTTCGGTAGATTGTAATCTGTTAAGTATTTTAACCCCTCAAAACCTACCCGATTATTAATGTCGAACCCTAACCTAACCCACAAGAAAGAGACAAGAAAACGTAAATAATTGTATTTACGTATATTTCAAAAATTGACACTCAGAACATGAACGGTTCACAATATGTCGACAGTTTGCAATTTCGCTAGTTAGATTACAATCTAACGGTTTTTGCAATCTTACGGTGACATATATATAGATTACCTATTCTGTGGTATTATCACTTTCACTACATATCATTGAGTAAGTACGTAGTGAAAGTGAAAATATCTTAATAATTTTTTAAACCGGTGACAAAATCATAAACCTGCAACTGCATCCGTGATTGAAGGTTTTTAAAGAATTCCGTTGGAACTCTTCAAAATCCTTTCTTATTAGTATCAAATGGGTGTAAAATCATTATTGATAAATTATATTTTGTTGCACTATCGTTATCATAACTTCAACTCAATGCTGACTCACTACTGAGCACGAGTGTCTTCTCAAGATGCAAAGAGTCCCTAGTCCACCACACTGGCCAAAAAAGAGGTGCGGCCCGGCGTGGCACGTAAAGGCACAAAATAGGTAATAGTACAGCTGGCACTTTGTTAAGGGGTGGTATAGAGTAAGGACTGAAACAGTAACCGAAATAAGGGGTTTAAAGTTTAAAGACTGTTATAAAACAGAAACACTTATAATGGATACAGAAACGATACTGTAACCCAACCAATCTGTAACCTTTTATTTCTGTTAATAAGTATTTTTATCTGTAACCCTGATAGGTACATGCCCTAACAAACTGCACGGTGTGACAACGTGTTGTTCTCACTTCATTGGACTTTACACACACTGACACAACATGGCCATGTTTTTCTTAAAAGAATAACAACCATCGGTGCTTTCACCTTAGGTTCAAATTTGAATACGCGTCAACAGTAAATTTGGCAACGTCGCTATTTCGGTTACACTTTAAAACCCTTTATTTCTGGTACAGATTCGTTTCTGTTACAGAAATATAAGTGTTTTGGGTTAACAGAATTAATCATAATTAACGATACGAATAATTATAATCAAAAACGAACTAAAAAGTTAAAAATCTAAATTAATCTAGTTAAATAGAATCTTATTCTCATTTTTATTAAATGATATTTTTTTGTGAATCACTGTATATTGAACTATAGTGATATATATTTTTGGAATCTACTCATCATTTTCTAGATGATGATTATATAGTTAATCTTATTTTCGATTTTTTTTTAAACTTTAGTCTTTGATGCGGCACCATGGTCACCCCATAATTTTTTTTTAAATTTTACTAGCCTATGTCACCCGGAATAAGCTAGGGATCCTAATGATACCTCATTTATCAAAATTGGTTTAGGCGTATAAAAGTTATGGTGGAATATAAAACTCACTTACATACATGAACCTTGAAAACAATATACTCCTTTTTCCGGCAGTCGTATAAAAACACATTCAAAAGGGTTACAGCTTCGATTCTGTTACACTTTCATTCTGTAACACTTATATTTCTGTAACCTTTATGAATCTGTCTTTCAGTCCCTGGTATAGAGGTATGGAGCTGGCCCCACACCGCACAAACATATACAAATAATATATGCCACTACGTGCCGCGCCGCTCCGTGCATCTCACGTGTCAATTCATCAGTAATGCGCTATGACCTAACGATAGATCATTTAAAAAAAAATCTAATGATGGAATAATAAACTAATACCTAATAGTTGGTCTAGTGAACTGTCTCGTTGGTCTGGTGGTTGGCATGTTCGACTGCGGCCGACGCGGTCCCGGGTTCGAGTCCCGGGTCGGCCCATCATGTATTGGGTTTTACTGACTAGAAATTCTCTTAGTTAAGCCGTCGGTCCCGGTAATTATCACTAACATGATAATAGTCGTTAAAGCTCGCCAACGCGCATTGGAGCAGCGTGGTAGGTCTAAGCTCTAATTCCCTTTCTCCTATGAGACTGGCCTGTGCCCAGCAGTGGGACGTTAATGGGCTGTACTGGATGGAATAATAATTTGTCATCTAAAAGAATTTTGCGAAATTCTAATAGTGCAAACGAAGTTGGAAAAAAAACTAGCAATATCATTGTATCATTCGAGTACTAGAATTAGCATTATAATGTATTATTATGGAGAAGTTTCAATAAAATTAAACAACAAATACAAAATAGTATTGCAAATTGAATTAATGTTATGCATTTCGTTATTATCAAAACCATGGACGTATTTAAGTAAAATGAATTCTAATTTCCATGAAAAAAACCCATCGTGACAAAATATAAATTACTAGCTGATCTCGCGACTTCATCTGCGTGGTTTAATATTTTTTTTCCCACGGAAACTCCTTTGTTTTTCGGGATAAAAAGAAGAATTTGTCACTCTCCAGGTCCTCACCTATACCCAAAAATCACTTCGATCCGTTGCTCCATTGCGGCGTGATTGAAGGACAAACCAACAAAAAAACACAGTTTCGCATTTATAATTTTAGTAAGTCTATAAAATGATGTCCAATATTATTATTATCATCAAATATTATGATAATAGATTAACTTTAGTGAATCTTCATCTATAGTAATATTATAAATGCGAAAGTTTGGATAGATGGATGAATGTGTGAATGGATGGATGGATTGATGTTTGTTACTCAATCACGCCAAAACGGCTGAACGGATCTGAATGAAATTTGGCACAGAGATAAGGTATAGTCTGGTGTAACACATAGGCCAATTTTTTTTAAATTAAAGAGTTCCCTCGGGAACCAAAAAACCTCAATTCACTGTGTTAGTTTTAGTTAATATAATATATAATAAAAGCAGTTACCCAGTAACTAGAGTTTTAAATGACTAAAATATGGATGCTTATTATATTTTTTGTACACATAATACACTAGATGATGCCCGCAACTTCATCCGCGTGGAGTAAAATTTTTGATTCCCGCGGGAACTTTATAATTTTCTGGAATAAAAAGTAGCTATTGTCCTTCCCCGGGATACAACCGATTCCTGTACCAAATTTTATCAAAATTGATCTTATGAAAATCTTTTGATTTATTGGATAACTATTTTATGAACGTACGTTAGTGTAAATTCTGAAGTTTCATACTAAATTTTATCTTCAGATAAAACTACTCGTTGAATAGGTTAGGTCAATTAGGTTTCCTTATGGCGACCTTCTTTATTATTTCGGCCACGGTTTTACCTACTAACCGAACATGGCAGAAATAATCGATGGATTGTCCTTAGAGAGAACGCAATCTATCTTTTCCTTGAACTGGTAGGTATCACTATTGCAATGAATCGATTTATAAGTAAGTACATTTTCTCCACACCTGCTATCTAGTTAACGTATTTGTAATCGTACAGCGTCACAAATTTGTATAACAAAAATCCATTATCCACAATGTAAGCAGGTAACGTTATGACACGACTCTACCGCTATATAATAACTCTACAGAAGCGGAAACGATTTATTCTTGTCTCAGTCGTCTTTGATCCTCATTGTTACAATGGGAGCGATTTGCAATATTTTAACGATATTTTTGTTTCTTTACAGCATCGACGCACAGATTACCAATGATCGGTATTATCCACTATATCATTTGGCACCACCGTTTGGCTGGATGAATGATCCTAATGGATTTGCATATTTCAAACGGGAATTCCACCTCTTCTACCAATATAACCCAGAGTCTTCTTTAAAACCAGGAATAGCCCACTGGGGACATGCGAAGAGTCCCGACCTAGTCAACTGGTACCACAGTCCGATTGCAATGTATCCGAACAACACCTACGATAGAAGTGGAGTTTTCTCAGGTAGCGCTTTAATAGAAGAAGATACGATGTATTTATATTATACGGCTCATATAAACTATCCTGGACAGACACCTGATCACGAGGAGACTCAAGCCCTCGCTACCAGCAAAGACGGCGTCAACGTAGAGAAGTATTCAGGTAATCCCATCATCAATAACACTAAACGCCAACCAGACATTAGAGATCCTAAGGTATGGAAACACGGTGATACTTATTACTTAGTTTTAGGTAATAAATTTACTAAAAATAATGAATCACTTGGCCGAGTGCTATTATATTCATCAAAAGACAAATACAACTGGGAGGAAATGTCTATAATAGATAAATCCGATGGACCACTTGGTTACATGTGGGAATGTCCCGACTTCTTCCAACTTAATGGATATTTTGTTCTTCTATTTTCGCCACAAGGTATGAAGGCCGAGGGTGATAAGTACAAAAACCTTTACCAAACTGGCTATATAATTGGTCATTTTGATTATCGGACAGGCAAATTCAAACGCTTAACAAAATTCCGAGAGTTGGATCATGGACATGATTTTTATGCTACGCAGACTATTCTAGATAAAAAAGGACGGAGATTAGTTGTAGCGTGGTTAGATATGTGGGAAACAAACTACCCTGAACAAAATGATGGTTTTACTGGACAGATGACATTACCAAGAATATTAACGCTGACGAAAGACTTGCGTTTGATTCAAAGGCCAGTGCCCGAAATTAAAGCAGCAAGAGCCAATATCATACACAACGGACCAGCTGCGGGCGGTGCAAGTGTTACGTTGGCTAATAAAGCCGGAGAGTTGAATGTCAGGGCATCGGCGTCGAATGATTTAGAATTGTTTATAGAGGGAGCAAACGTGTCAGTTCGAATTTATTATGACGCGACAAATGGTCAAATATCCTTAGACCGTGGCGGTGAAGATGGGCTTCGGCGCACGGAATGGCAGCCGCAGTCTGTCCTCGTGTTGAACATTTTCGTCGATGCTAGTTCCATTGAAGTATTCGGCGGTAAAGGTGAAGTAACCATGTCCAGTAGATATTTCACCGAAGGACCAGTGAGTGTGCGACTAGGAGTGAACAGTAAAGTTGACCAATTACGCGTGATCAATATGAAACGCACTGTACCAATTAGCTCATCCAAAAGAGAACGATGCCCGGATGAATGAAATTAATAATAAAATACGGCACGAAATCTAAGAATAATTCTAAATTATCACTAGCTAAAACCAAATAATTTGAAACAAACCTAACCTCAATACCTAATAATAAGATTACCCAAAGATATGATATTTTTAATGTCTATTTAACTGACTTTAATTGGCAGGGTGAAATACTAACATAAACTTATTCTGTGTTAATCGGCTAATTTCAATTGTATTTAATTAGTCCTCATTCAAATAATTGTAGATATTTTATTATCTTAATGTAGCATGTGAGCAAAAGTTAACTACTTACTTGTTTTAAGGCCGTTTGCTACCCGAGCCCAAATTTCATTTTGAGAGCAAGGTAATAGCTATCACACTCCAACGTCTATTACCTGTTGCGAATGGCCACAGTGTAGAATAATAATAAAACGACGCACTGCATTTAAATAAAACATTTTATTATTTCTAAGAATAACTTAAATCCGTAATTTAATAAAACAGCATTTTATTTATTCCTGTTAATTAATAAATATTCCTGTATTTAAGAAAGTAGTTTGATTTAATAATAGTTTATATAAGTAAGTATCCTTAATGAAAAATAATTATACTAGCTAATGCCCGCGACTTCGTCTGCGTGGATCGAGGGTTTTTGGTTCCCGCGGGAACTCCTTTATTTTCCGGGATAAAAAGCCTATGTGCTATTCCAGACTATAATCTATCTCTGTGCCAAATTTCAGCCAGATCCGTTCAGCCGTTGGGGCGTGATTGAGTAACAAACATCCATACATCCATCCAAACTTTCGCTTTTATAATATTAGTAAGATAGTAAGGCAGGGTGAAATACTAACATAAACTTATTCTGTGTTCATCGGCTAATTTCAATTGTATTTAATCAGTCTTCATTCAAATAATTGTAGATATTTTATTATCTTAATGTAGCATGTGAACAAAAGTTAACTACCTCCTTGTTTTAAGGCCGTTTGCAACCCCAGCCCAAAATTTCATTTTGAGAGCAAGGTAACAGCTATCACACTCCAACGTCTGTTACCTGTTGCAAATGGCCACAGTGTAGAATAATAATAAAACAACACACCGCATTTAAATAAAACATTTTATTATTTCTAAGAATTAATAAATCAGTAATTTAATAAAACGTTATATAAAACATTTTATTTATTCCTGTATTTAAGAAAGTAGTTTGATTTAATGGTTTGTATAGATAAGTAAGTATTCCTTAATGAAAAATATTATACTAGCTTAATGCCCGCGACTTCGTCTGCGTGGATCGAGGTTTTTTGGTTCCCGCGGGAACTCCTTTATTTTCCGGGATAAAAAGCCTAAGTGCTATTCCAGACTATAATCTATCTCTGTGCCAAATTTCAGCCAGATCCGTTCAGCCGTTGGGGCGTGATTGAGTAACGAACGTCCATACATCCATCCAAACTTTCGCATTTATAATATTAGTAAGATAGTAAGGCAGGGTGAAATACTAACATAAACTTATTCTGTGTTCATCGGCTAATTTCAATTGTATTTAATCAGTCTTCATTCAAATAATTGTAGATATTTTATTATCTTAATGTAGCATGTGAGCAAAAGTTAACTACCTCCTTGTTTTAAGGCCGTTTGCTACCCGAGCCCAAATTTCATTTTGAGAGCAAGGTAACAGCTATCACACTCCAACGTCTATTACCTGTTGCGAATGGCCACAGTGTAGAATAATAATAAAACGACGCACTGCATTTAAATAAAACATTTTATTATTTCTAAGAATAACTTAAATCCGTAATTTAATAAAACAGCATTTTATTTATTCCTGTTAATTAATAAATATTCCTGTATTTAAGAAAGTAGTTTGATTTAATAATAAATAGTTTATATAAGTAAGTATCCTTATTGAAAAATATTATACTAGCTTAATGCCCGCGACTTCGTCTGCGTGGATCGAGGTTTTTTGGTTTCCGCGGGAACTCCTTAATTTTCCAGGATAAAAAGTCTATGTGCTATTTCAGACTATAATCTATTTCTGTACCAAATTTCAGCCAGATCCGTTCAGCCGTTGGGGCGTGATTGAGTAATAAACATCCATACATCCATCCAAACTTTCGCTTTTATAATATTAGTAAGATAGTAAGGCAGGGTGAAATACTAACATAAACTTATTCTGTGTTCATCGGCTAATTTCAATTGTATTTAATCAGTCTTCATTCAAATAATTGTAGATATTTTATTATCTTAATGTAGCATGTGAGCAAAAGTTAACTACCTCCTTGTTTTAAGGCCGTTTGCAACCCCAGCCCAAAATTTCATTTTGAGAGCAAGGTAACAGCTATCACACTCCAACGTCTGTTACCTGTTGCGAATGGCCACAGTGTAGAATAATAATAAAACGACGCACTGCATTTAAATAAAACATTTTATTATTTCTAAGAATTAATAAATCAGTAATTTAATAAAACGTTATATAAAACATTTTATTTATTCCTGTATTTAAGAAAATAGTTTGATTTAATGGTTTGTATAGATAAGTAAGTATTCCTTAATGAAAAATATTATACTAGCTTAATGCCCGCGACTTCGTCTGCGTGGATCGAGGTTTTTTGGTTCCCGCGGGAACTCCTTTATTTTCCGGGATAAAAAGCCTATGTGCTATTCCAGACTATAATCTATCTCTGTGCCAAATTTCAGCCAGATCCTTTCAGCCGTTGGGGCGTGATTGAGTAACGAACGTCCATACATCCATCCAAACTTTCACATTTATAATATTAGTAAGATAAGATAACTCATTTTTTAAAACTCTCAATAATATAACGAATTAAACAATGCGACTGCCCTGCCATATTATTTTTGGAGGTTACCTCCATAATAAGCGATTACGACGAATGTTTTTTAAGAAATAGTAGTTTTCTGAACATAATAATAGTGAAAATTTTAAAGATCTTTAATATTACTTTAGCATCTTTAGATACTGTGATTTATAATAAAACTGTAACTAGACGATACAGAAATCGTTCTGTATCCACACTAATATTATAAATCCGAAAGTGTGTCTGTCTCTAACCCGTCTGTAGCAGACAGACAAACTGTCTGTCTGTCAGATTGACTGCCTCGTTGGTCTAGCGGTTAGCGTAGTCGACTGCGGATCACGAGGTCTTGGGTTTGATTCCCGGTCGGGCATAAAAATTGTTAGGTATTGGGTTTTTCAATTATGAAATTCTCAGTGCCAGCCCGGAGTTGGAAGTTGGCGGTGTTTCACCCCCGTGCCTCGGAGAGCACGTTAAGCCGTCGGTCCCGGTTATTATCACTAACATGGTAATAGTCGTTAAAGACCGCCAACCCGCATTGGAGCAGCGTGGTGGGTCTAAGCTCGTATTCCCTCTCTCCTATGAGAGTGGAGGCCTGTGCCCAGCAGTGGGACGTTAATAGGCTGTAGTAGTGGGCTGAAAAAATCCCGTAAATACTCAGCAGTGGGCCTGTGACAGCTTGATGATGGTCATAGGAAGATAGGTAATATTAATTATCTGACTAACTTAAGATAAAAGTTTTATGCAATAATTATATCATAATCCATACTGATATTATAAATGCAAAATTGTGTCTGTCTGTCTGTCTGCTACGCTTTCACAGCCCATCTGTTTAACCTATTTTGATGAAATTTGGTACAGAAGGACATAGGCCTCTTTTTATTCCGGAAAAGTGAAGAGTTCCCGCGGGAATCAAAAAATTTTTGTCCACGCGGACGAAGTCGCGGGCATCATCTATTTATATTATAATGCGAAAGTGTGTTTGTTTGTTTGTTTGCCCTTCAATCACGCCGCAACAAAGGACCGGACGTGATTTTTCGCAAGCGTATATTTGAGCAACTAGAGAGTGACATACGCTACCTTTTATCCCGGAAAATTAAGGAGTTCCCGTGGGAATTAAAAAAGACTTACCCCGCGGACGAAGTCGCGGGCATCAGCTAGTTTTATTATAATTTTGTTCAAACTACCCAGCCAGCAAATGAGTTAGAATTGCTACTTCAAATAATTTAACTCAAGTAGCGTAACGAAAACATTATTGTGTTCTAAACAGTTTGTGTCAAGGTAAGATGTTGTTATCATCAAAACATAATGGTAATAGCCTTATCTAGAGGTCCGTACAAAAATTAAAAAAAAAAAAAACTCCAACTCACATTCAGAGGACAAAAATCCAAAACAGTTTTTTTTTAAAATAAATAAATGAATTTTTATTGACCAACAGTTTACATCAAATTAATCAGTAGTACAAAAAAAAAACATTACATGCAGTTTTAGTTTTTCCACTAAAAGTGAACCCTTGACTGCTCTTGATAGTAAGTGATGATACAGTCTAAGATGAGAGCGGGCTAACCTGTTAGGGGCCTGGTAGTTATATTAAACCCATACCCCTATTCGGTTTCTACACGGCATCGTACTGGAACGCTAAATCGCTAAAACGTCTTCGCCGGTAGGGTGGTAACTAGCCACGGCCGAACCCTCCTACCAGGTAATGCAATGATTGTAATCACTAGTCACTACTACACTAATCCTGTCATTATTATCGTTAGCTAGCTTATACCGCGATTTCGTCCGCATGATTTAAGTTTTTTCCCGCGGGAACTCATTAATTTTTCGGGATAAAAAGTAGCCAATGTAGCTATAGGTCCTCAACAATACCTATGCAAATCACGTCGCTCCGTTGCTCTATTGCGGCGTGATTGAAGGACAAGACAACAAAGAAATAAACAAACAAACACACTTTGCATTTATAATATTAGCATGATGTTGTAAAATCGGGTAAAAATCATCATCAGTCATGATTTTTTATACGACTGCCTGAAAAAGGAGTATATTGTTTTCAGGGTTCATGTATGTATGTATGCGAGTTTGTATATTCCACCATAACTTCTATACGCCTGAACCGATTTTGATAAATGAGGTATCCTTAGAATCCCTGGCTTATTCCGGGTGACATAGGCTAGTAATTTTTTTTTAAATTGATGGGGTGACCATGGTCCCCCGCATTAAAGACCAAAATTGAAAAAAAATATTCGTAAATAAGTTTAATTATTTAATCATCATCTAGAAAATGATGAGTAGATTCCAAAAATATATGACACTATAGTTCAATATTTAGTGATTCACAAAAAAATATCATTTAATAAAAAATGTGAATAAGATTCCAAAGGCTGTATATGCAAATCGCTTTTTATTTTATTCTTTTTTAATTCGTTAAATTAATTTCACTTATGTATGTAAAAATTACGAGTTAATAATGATTTTTGCATAGATACTCGTACTTTGTCAGCCTATTGCTCATGTTATATCTCATTTATTACAAGCTAACTACGGAACCCTAGGTGGGCAAATCTGACTCACACTCGACTTGCAAAAAGACTATAATTACGTGCATCAATTTAAAACATCGTTGGATTAATACTTTGAGAAGTTGATACGCAAAGGTGCACCTTTTACAAAAACGAATGCCCGTACCAATAAACCCACATTAGTCAAGAACAGGTTCTCAAGTATAGTCCCACAAATTTATCTGACCCCGGTGACAGCGACGCTAGTTGATATGAAAAAAAAAAAAACTTAACAGGTATACAAATTAGTTCAAATTTCTAGCAAGATTAAGAAGGGAAAGACGAATTTTAAGCACTAGATTGACCGATATCGGTCAATCTAGTGCTTGAAATTGGTCTTTCCCATAGATTGACCAATATTTGAGAACGTGATTCCTAGCTGATATCGGTTTATTAATACGGGCTTAAAAGTTCCGCCTGCTAAAAGAACTAGAAACTCTTTTGAGACATTTCAACAAGATCTTTAATATAATCCTATAAAACTACCCGAACAAACTCTTGAGAAAAGCAAGTATTGAATTCAAAATTCAAATAATTTTCATTCAAATAAACTTTTACAAGTACTTTTGAATCGTCAAGTGAATCTACCACACCGTCATGTGGATGTATGCTATATCTACGTTATTAATACAACAAATGCGAAAGTGTCTTTCTGGTTGCTACGCATTCGATTCTAACGAAATTTGGTAAATATTGGAAGGATAGATAGAAAGAAAGAAGAATGTGTTTAATCGATCACAATATTTAGTTTAAGAAACTATCAAATGAGATGTAGTAACAAAGTTGCGTGACCAAATACAGGTCTTTAGCTCAGCATTATGCTACAGCAGGCTGCAGCGCTGGTTTCTAGATAAAACCTTAAAATTGGTGAAGTCACGGACAAACTATGAATGTCATGTCTATTATAATTGTTTTTTGAAGATTATGTAAATGATAGAGGAGCATGGATTTGATCACTCCAGCAATGCTAAGCACAGCGGCTACTTATATATACACTGATATAATAATTGTAAATGTATTAATTATTTAAAAAGAGCAACCACCGAGTTTCTTGCTGGTTCTTCTCGGTAGGAATGTCATTCCAAACCAGTGGTAGATTCACTTGACGATTCAAAAGTACTTGTAAAAGTTTATTTGAATAAAAATCATTTGAATTTGTATTTGAATTTAATATGTTTATAGAAATCTAACAGTTTGAGTAATAATCGCATTAGGCTACATATTTGCGACATAATACTACATAGTCTGTTCCAATAGAGATGAGCTATTTTTTTCAACATATTTGTCGCCTTAATATATGCCACTTTACCAATAATAATGGGAATATCTACAAACTTGCCGGCTTTCAAAACTCCCATCACTATTGATCAAGTCGCATATAAGATGACGTGATCAGACGTTAACGAAGTAAAAAAAATAGCTCATCTCTATTGGAACAGGCTATAAATAGCCTACTTTTATCCCGGAAAATAAGTTCCCGGGGATTTATGGAAATTAAATCCATGCGGTACAAGTCCAAGCTTCATGGGAAACAGTCTCCCGATTGTATAAGAAAATCGTAATCGAAAATGTTTGTCAAACGTATAATTCGAACTACTATGGAGTTCTTAATTCCGTGCCTCTAGAGCAAATTGATTTTCATTATTCTTAAAAATTGTACAAGCTCACGGCCGAATTTAACAATTAATATCTATAAGTAAATCATACTAATATTATAAATCCGAAAGTGTGTTTCTTTGTTGGTTTATTAGTTTGTTGGTTTGTCCTTCAATCACGACGCAACGGAGCAACGGATCGACGTGATTTTTGGCATGGATATAGTTGACGACCTGGAGAGTGACATTGGCTACTTTTTATCCCGGAAAATTAAGGAGATCCCGCGGGAATCAAAACACTTAAACCACGCGGACGAAGTCGCGGGCATCAGCTAGTGCTATATAAGTAGTTGAAGTTTCGTCATAGTAGTTATTAGTCATAAAAATGCCATACCTACATACTCTCTGTTATTGAGAAATGCACTTAAAAAAATAAAAAAATAAAAAATCGATTTATCTTGGATAATGGCCTGATAATGATTGCATATAATAATACAACGGTAATACAAACATTGGGAAAGTCCTCATAATTGTTCAAAATTGTGCAAAGGAGAAAGTTCAAATATCTGGGACCCAATTTCAAAATATAAACTGCTCCAACTTATTGCTATAACGTTTCAACCCGGATATTACGAATGTTATTGTTGGAGACAATCCAGAAGTAGGTATTAATAAAACACTTTTAATATGTTTGTACTCTAACCACGAGAAATTTAATGTAATTACTTTACTTAATTTATAAAACTTAGTTAAGCAATACCTATTACAGTATCAAATCATTGATCAAGCCGCAGTTGCTACAGAAGGCTCGTAAACAAAAATAACGATCTAAACACCGAAGGTATTCAATAATCGTTTAAATCTCGACTACTGGAAACTGCCATACCATCGTCAAAACATTCGTATTTATACAAGTTATTGCAATATAACGTTGGAAAAGAACTGACTGAGTGAAATACACCGAATGAGTCAAATATCAGTTCAATTAAACCTTCATCAATAAATAAATGAACCGTCTTTTAAAAATTCTATTCAACCTTTAACGCAAAGCTCTCAGCCCTTGACTACTGGACATCTAAAGTAAATTATGTTCCTATGATTTGTCCAACGATTTATTTTACTTTTGAAGTGAAGTTTTACAGTTGAAGTAAGCACACCTATGAAGTGTCATAATTATTGACAGGCAACCATCGACAAAAAATGCATTTTGTACACACAACATCAAGCTGAGTTACGAGTAGGACCCTTTTGTTGGCACGACACATTCTAGACGATGAGTAATTAAGTTAAGTTAGATTTTAAGTACTTTTTGTATTTTATGTGTAAGTACTATGTGTTGTGAATGAACTAGAAGTTTAATTCGCTATAATCCGCTACAGTAGACAAATCTGTGTAGTACTGTAGCGGATTATAGCGAATTAAACTTCTAGTTCATTCACTATCATGGACTTCCGCAAAGTAACACCTGCTTCTATTCAATACTATGTGTTGTATCAGCAAATAAAACGTATTTTACTCTATTCTATTCAAAACTTCATAGACGCATATCGTTTTTTACAATAGTGAAGCAACGTGCCCTTTCATCCGATATTTCGTAACTTGTATAGTCATCTAGTAATTACAAGTACGACTTTCCTTTTCAAAATAGTCACGGAGCTGCAAAACTAGCTTTCTTGATAGTCTTTTATGCACGATACATATTTGGCGATGGATGGTTTCTATGACCTTCATGTAGATACATTTACTGTACTGTTATTAAGTAAATAAGTTATTTATTATAATACATACATTGATATAACTGCCTCGCTGGTTAGCATATTCCACTGCGGCCGACGAGGTCCCGGGTTCGAGTCCTGGGTCGGGCCATAATTAAGTATTGGGTTTTTCTAACTAGAAATTCTCAGTACTAGCCCGGAGTTAGGAAGTTGGCGGTGTTTCACCCCCGTGCCTCGGAGAGCACGTTAAGCCGTCGGTCCCGGTTATTATCACTAACATGATAATAGTCGTTAAAGCTCGCCAACCCGCATTGGAGCAGCGTGGTGGGTCTAAGCTCTAATACCCTCTCTCCTATGAGAGTGGAGGACTGTGCCCAGCAGTGGGACGTTAATGGGCTGTAGTGGTGGTGGTGGTGGATACATTGATATACTTAATCATTTAAATGCTTGGGTATGTTTATAAAACAATAAAAAAATGCTGAGCAAAGATAAATATCAATGTGTCAAATCGATTAAAACTTCTTCGTATAGAAAGTTGATTGTTATCAAAAATGGAATCAGTAACGCATTAGAACATCATTGACTCCATCTGCCAAAAGTAAAATAAATGATTGGACAGAGATTAAAAGCTGTGCTGAAAACTAAAATAATCTGGCTTTTTTTTTTTTATCCACTACAAGTAAGCCCTTGACTGCGATCTCACCTGATGGTAAGTGACGATGCAGTCTAAGATGGTAGCGGGCTAACCTGTTAGGGGCATGGCAGTTATATTAAACCCATACCCCTATTCGGTTTCTACACGGCATCGTACCGGAACGCGTAATCGCTTGGCGGCACGTCTTTGCCGGTAGGGTGGTAACTAGCCACGGCCGAAGCCTCCCACCAGGCCAGACCAGGGATAATTCAGAAATTATAAATTCCCAAATTGACCCCGCCGGGGATCGAACCCGGGACCTCCGCACGTTAAGACAACAGCGCTACACACTGCGCCACGGAGGTCGTCGAAATACGGGTACAGCAGTTATATTAAACCCATATAGTACCCCTAATCGGTTTCTACGCGATATCGTTCAGGAACGCTAAATCGCTTGGTGGCACGTATGCCGTTAGGGTGTAACTAACCACGGCCGAAGCAGATCAACCAGATCATAAATTCCCACATTGTCTCTGCCGGGAATCGTACCCGGGATGGTCTTATAAGACAACATCGCTCACCAATGCGCCAGGGTGGTCGTCAAAATGTAGAAACCCCTGCCTATTGTTTCTGAATCCATTAGCAACTTCGAAATGCTAGCAGTTCATAAATTGCTCTTGAAATATTATATTTTAATGGACTTTCAAGATTAGAGACGAGCATTGTTTCAATTGAGTTTAAATATGGAAACGGAACTAAAAGTTTATAAATGGGGAACTGTTTTAGAACTTTGTTCTTTTTGGTACATAAAGGTCTAGCCCCACTACAGATGAACTCTTTGAATGAGTTTGTATGAAGCAGGACCTACTTTACCGATGCAGTACGGAGATGCACTGTGCAAATAGTGTGGTAACGTAACCACGGCTAAAGCTTGGGAGGCTTTGAACAGACCAGAGCAGAGAAAATTCTGAACTCTTTAACCATCAAAACAATATCGCTAACCAATGCGCTAGGGTAATTAATTAGTGGTTTATCACTCCCTATTCGAATAAAACGAATGCCATTAAAAATTAACATCAAAACAACATTCATAGAATACGAACTACGGATAAATCTATTAGTATAATGTTACTGCCCAATAAAAACATTTCAACAAGACGTAATTAAAAAAATTTAAAAATACGACTGCCCTGCCAAAAAACGAACTAAGAAAAAAACTAAATTAATCTATGTAGTTAAATTAGAATCTTATTCACATTTTTATTAAATGATATTTTTTTGTGAATCACTGGATACTGAACTATAGTGTTATATATTTTTGGAATCTACTCATCATTTTGTAGATGATGATTATATAGATAATCTTATTTTCGATTTTTTTTCAACTTTGGTCTTTAATGCGGGACCATGGTCACCCCATCAATTTTTTTTTAAATTTTACTAGCCTATGTCACCCGGAATAAGCTAGGGGTTCTAACGATACCTCATTTAACAAAATCAGTTCAGGCGTATAGAAGTTATGGTGGAATATACAAACTCACATACATACATACATACATACATACATACATACATACATGAACCCTGAAAACATTATACTCCTTTTTTCAGGCAGTCGTATAAAAATAGTGTGTCAACCGCACTGAGTGTCTCGTCGCTTTGAGATAGGAATAAAACATTCAATGTACTCTGTGAAATAAATACTAAAACGGCCGTTCCTTTTACGATGTTTTTTTATTAAAGGTTACTAATAATTAAAATTATTATATATATTTAACGGTTAAATAAATATTTGACACCTCTACTACAGATGCACGGAATGGTGTGGAACGTAGCGGGAAATATTCTTTGAATGAGTTTGTATGAAACTGATGCGGCACGGAGAAGAACAGCGACATAATTATTGCACAAATTATACTTGCCACTACGTACTCTGCAGTGGGGATAAACCTTAAAGTGCGGAGATCTGGCCTAAAAAATCTAAACCAAAAAGCGTTAAACTCTGCCTCTATAGACAATAGCCCGACGGGATGGAACATCCAACACGATAGGAGAGAGATCATGAGTAGTACCAACGTGCTGTCCGAGACACAGCGGGCGTGTAACACCGCCAACTTACTCACTTAGATTAGCTAATGCTCGCGACTTCGTCCGCGTGGTATTTTTTTTTATTTCCTCCTTTAATTCTTAAAAACTTCTTAGGGGTCGCCTGAAAATCAGCATCAGGCTGAGGCGATGCCTTTTTTGGAATTATTTTTGTCACAGTGTTCATAAGTTGTGTCCTAGTAATGATTATTTTTTGTTCTGTATTGTACTTGATCTGTGTCTTTGATGGTTCCAAATAAAGATTTATTTATTTAATTTTCCGGGATAAAAAGTAGGCTTAGACGTCACTCTCCAGGTCACACCCCTAATCGCGTTCTACACGATATCGTACAGGAACGCTAAATCGCTTGGCGGCATGTTTTTGCCTTGAGCCTCCAAACCAGAGCATAGAAAAACCTGAAATTAAAAATTCCCCAATTGATCTGGGGATCGAACCTGGAACCTCTCCTTATCACTGCGCCAGGGAGGTCCCACAGGAAATTCGTCGTCCAAATTTTTACAAGGAACAACTGAATATGGTGGGCGATGTTTTACTAAACTTATGTAACTGCTTACATAGAATCTAAGAAGTGAGCTTGTTAGTGAAGTTTGAAAGTGTTATTGCTATATATATATTAAGCGTAGGCGCCCCTATGCGAGTTATATGTACTTACATAATTTTAAAATATACAATCCTATCTTATCTTATCTTATTCTTATATATATAAAAATCAATTGCTGTTCGTTAGTCTCGCTAAAACTCGAGAACGGCTGGGCCGATTTAGCTGATTTTGGTTTTGAAATGTTTGTCGTAGTCCAGGGAAGGTTTAAACGGTGAGAAAATATGGAAGAATTAAAGAGTTCCCGCGGGAACCAAAAAACCTCAATCCACGCGGACGAAGTCGCGGGCATCAGCTAGTATATCCTATAGAAAATATGTCGGATGTTGAAGACATAGAAAGGGAGCGTATGGCATTGAGTCCGAAGTAATATGCTGACCCGCAGGTTTGCTCGTTGCAATAGAGACGTAAAGGTTACTCTATTTAAAGCGTACTGTCAAACTCTCTATACGTGCAGCCTGTGGGTTTCGTATACGCAAATTATTCAGACAGACAGAAATTCAAAATTCAGAAATAATGTCCCAAATGGAATAGAAACAGGGACGAACATATTATAAGACCATGGGCGTAAAAAAAGGTAACAATTATTTTAATTGAAATAAAACAACCTATATATTTCCTACGTCTATTCTAATTATAGAATGATTTAGTTACGTAAATTGCTTTCATTAGATTGTAACCTAAAACCTACTCTTTTGAAGGGGCAAAAGACATTAAGGACAGGGGACATACTGCCATCGCTTAAAGCCATATTGTTTCATTATTGTTGACTTCGTGTTTTAAAATTTCTTGGCATAAATAAAAGCCAAAAATCAAACTAAGAAGAAAAAGAAAAAATTTTATTTCAGGATTGTCAAGGTACGTGACATCACACTGTAATTTTTTGTTATATTCCATAAGTATTGCTTTATGCGTTGTCAGTATGGCCCCAGGACCACATCCAGGACTGCACAAGATGGCCGTGCGCATTTTTGTTTACACGACTTTATTTGCCCAAGAAAACAACTGTAACTCATGTTTTCAGGGTTCATGTATGTTTGTATGTGAGTTTCTTCCGTTGTTGTATCCGTTCTGATCAATAACGGATGTATCGTTAGAACTCTTAGAGGATTCCCAAGCGACACTGACTAAAATAATTTTGATAAGAATTGAATATGGCAGGGCAATCGTGTTTTTAAATTTTCAAAATTATGTTCACTTGTTATATGTAGCTACACAGACCTGCGCGATACTACAAAACGCGTTCAACATATAACGGTCAATACACGCAAAGCGTACACATTAAGTTTTGCTCTTGGCATTACTACCTAATGTGTAATTCGTATTAAATACTTCGATGGTAATTTGAGTTAGCTCTTCAAGAGATACAATAAAACAAATACCAGCTTTAAGCACCAGTAAGTTTCACTCACGTAAGTCGCTTATATGAGTAATTTACGAAATGTAAGCTGTGTTTTAAGTCACGTGTCGTATGCAGGTATAAGTTATGTAAGCTATTTTACATGAGTAAAACTTACAAGTTCTGTGGCCATAAAACTTGCCGTTAAGCAAGCACTGACAAGTTGGGTACTCGCACGTAAACTGCAGAAATTATAGTCTAGCAATAATTTTATTTTTATTTTATTTTATTTTTTATTTTGTACACAAAACTTACAGCTACAACAGAAATGAATAAATAAATAAAGAATAAGTATAAAGTCAATTACAAGTGTTCACAGATATAATTTACATGAGTTAAAAATAGCTCGCAAAGGTGAAAAAAAAATTAAGTAATTAAAAAAATAACAAGCTTATAGTTAGGAAGATTAATTAATACAAGAGACGAACCAGAGTAAACTAATATTAGGAATAATTTTGACATTATTAATTATTAAGATTAAGATTACCAGCCAGCAAAATACTTCAACTCAGGCTGCGAGAGTCAAAGAATTCATTGGCTAGAATTCTACGCATGGAGGTGGCCGTGATGCAAAAGATATCTAGGTTAGTATTCTTTTTTAAAAGTTTATTGAATGATAAAGGAAATCTTGGCAAATTGGACGAAATCTGGTATGCGCAGATGGTGGGCGGAGAATAAAATGGGCACTTTGAAGGATAACTTTTCAAGAAGACTAAAATAAACTAGGTATTGAATTAAATATCAAACATATATGTAGCCTATTCCGTTGTCCTAGGTGAGTGACAGAAGCGACGCGACGCGATACGACGCCATAAAAAATTACAAACTTGTCTACACAATGTCTTCTCGACAACGTCGGCCACGTGAAGGGTCAGCTACAGTTTGATACTGTCGCGTCGCATCGTATCGATTCGCAGTGGCGCGTTTGTTGCTCACGTAGGACAACGGGTAAAAACACCTAAACCTGTTTGATGTATCAAACAGGCTTAGGCAAATTCAAAATCAAATCAAATCAAAAATCTTTATTTGGAACATATTATAAATGGTTTACAATAGTTGACAATAAATTGTGTACAATTTTAAAAAACCGCCTTACTAATGAAATAAGTGGTACAATTTGATAATACTGTAATTTGCAACGACATAGACGGGCCCTGTCAAACAAAGAATCTGAGAGGAAATTTCAAAGTCTGAAAAGCGGGACAGCGCTATGGCGGGGACAAGGACAGACTTATACAGTTGAGGAGCGCGCTCTACACGTCGGACGCCCAACTTTTTGGTATGAAAGGGCCCATCAAGTACTTACATATATATCGATGGCAATTTGAATAAGTAATGGCACAATTAAACTAGAGAATTAGAATTAGATAATGCCCGCGACTTCGTCCGAATTTCTAGTAGTATCAAGTAGCAATATAGCTTGCAGCTTCAGCTCTTAGCCTATGAATATGTCACCGTAAGATTATAAAAACAGTTAGATTATAATCTAACGGTTTTATAATCTTACGGTGACAAATACATTAAATGACAATGACTTTCGCGCGCGAGATCCGAGGTTTCTTAAGAAATGTTGACGTAATGAGATAGAGTAGTGATTTAGTTGATATTACGCTATCGATACTAACACATCTTTAGTATCTGTGCGCGTGCATTGAATTAATTATGAAATAATAATTCTATGGGGATAGTATGTGCAATATGGAAGAAAAAACAAATTGTAACATAAAATTTAATTATAATAAACTGTACAAAAATAACGTAAATCGAATTAATCACTGTATCAATCAGAATAATTAGCACTTTGAGGAATTTAAAAATTAAACAACTATTTGCACAAGCAAAGAAACTTTTAAGTTTAGTACTATTTATAGTACAATATAACACTGCTATCGCAGAATTGAAACCGGGTCTCGATAAAACGTAATATAAAATAATAAGTGAGTATATTCTTCTGGATATCGTCCTCGCCTTTCTACTACAGCAAATGTTAGTACCTAAAATTTGCACTAGCAGGGAGATAATATGTAGTATGGTTGAACGAGTGATAAATTAAATCTGTAATTTATACGGTTCAGTTTAGGTACAGTCCCATAAACTTATCTGACCCGAAGACAGCATCGCTAATATGAAAAATTAAATGAAAACAAAAACTAATCAGGCATAAAAATAGTTCTAATTTTGGCGACCGGATCAGATACCAGTTGGGTTAGGTGGAAAAATTCCACTCTTACACCCAAGGGGGATACGTTTGTAGGGACTAGTGTAACAGGCCGTTACATACACTTAAAATTGACGTAAACACGCCCTTGGATATTTTGATACTTGAAATCTCTAGTGACTAAATAGTCAAGGAAAACTTTATAAATTAGCGTAAATTTTATGCTACATAGATTTTTGAACGCAGTCAAGATGTAGAGGTTCTGTATATTGTTTACGTTCATAATATTATACAAAGTAGATATACAAAACACACAAAGGACACTGTCCAAATTCCCTAAGAATCAACAAGGAATTGAAACACACAATAATTCTCAATTTATTTTATACCTTTAATTTTAATTACTAGAATTTAACGGACACTTCTAAATAAAAATAGTGAAAAAATGGGAATTTAATTGATTTCCTGTCCTTTCCCTTACCTCGAATTCTCAAATCACCGCCTGAGCGCTGAAAACGTCAAGTAAGAGTAAGAACCAAAACAGTTTAAACCGCTTAGTGCTACCCGAGAAGGAAGAATAATATTGAAAATGGATTCTTAACAATACGAGCAGGAAACAAATATATTTTGTCTTAGTGTGCGAGTGAGAGATAAAACGCCATCTTATCCATCTTGTTAGTGTTGAGTTTGACAAAGACATTGTTTTATAGAGATAGCAAAGGATAAAACTATTAAAAAAATCGATATTTTTAATTAGTACCGATAATTATTATCGAGTGAAAATACCGACTTACTTTATTTACTAAGTCGACTATACCTGGTTTACTTTTCGTGACAATTGTGTGGTTGCTATTCTTGAAAATAAAAAGTGTAGTTCGATTAAGCTTAAAGATGAGCTTCGTATAAAAAACGGCCACCATCATCATATAAAATGAACCATCTGGGAGCTAATTGATTAACCTGTGTATCTTGTATCAAATCTAAATTAACTAACAGTAAAATCTAACCTCAAAATCAAAAATATTATCGGTAATAAATAAATTATCTGAAATGTCCGTTGTTTAAATCTACTGTTATTGTATGTGTGTTATTTTGAATCCGTTAATGTATGTTTTATGATTGTTGCTTCTTAGGCGAACTTTGTATGGGCGCTGGTCAATGTCCTTTTACGGTTAAATTTTAGACTAAACGAGCTCTACTTATACACTCAGTAAGGCCATACACGGACTGCTCGAGCAGTTAGCCAGTGATCAACATACACGGACCGCTCGAGGAGTCATAGTCAACAGCTCGAAGCTACCATTGTTAACGCGCTCCCAACCGCCCGAAGTAGTCGCAACTGCGCGAGCGGTCCATCCTGACTACTTCAAGCTATCCGTGTATCCGATGCCTTATTGTTAAGTATTGGGACAGCAGTAGCAATCCTTAATTAAATTCCCAGATGTTGGCTTTTAGATATGCCACAGGGGGCACTGGTTGTTTCACCAGTATAGAAGTAGCTTATCGGTGGGCAAGCTTATCGAATTACGTCAAAGTGACATTTTGATGACTGATACTACCACTATCAGCGGTGTTATCGAGAATCATCTCTTGTATCGTGACATATGATCCAGATACCAGGGCGATAACAGCAATGACCATGATGAGGCTGTTTTTGATGAGCACGTAGTAGCATCTGCCGAGGTCTTTATCCCAACGGTGGACTGTGTCGATCAGTGCTGGGATCAGGAGGCCCAGGGTTGAGAAGAAGACGGCGCCCACGAGACTGATCACTAGTTCCAAGTTGGGGAACAGAACGGCGACCGCAACTGAAAAGTAATAGATTAATTAGGTAGATACTTCAATAATAGTCTAATATTTTTAAAGTATGAGGTCTCGATTCCTGCTGGTAGGGTCAATTTAAGAATTTACTGAATGTTATAAGATTTGATCTGGTGGGAGGCTTCAGCTGTGGCTAGTTATCACCCCGGACATAGGCTAGTCCTATCTCTATACAAAATGTCATCAAAATCGGTTGAAAAGATGGGCCTTCATGGCCCGCAGCAGACAGACAAAGAGACACACTTTCGCATTATTTTATAATATGTATGGATTATATTTATTCCGAAAAACAGTAGTGTTTCTTCGGGGATGAGGATTTAAGTTTTGATCGATTTTACTCCAGCCCCACTACAGATGCACGGAGCGGCGCGGCATGTAGCGGCAAATATTATTTTCATCATACCTATTCGAAAAACGAATATTGGCTTCAGAGGATAGCGGGAGCAAAATGTAATTTTTAGGCCCATGGGACTTTTCATTTCTCTGTTCTGATTGGTCCGCGTTCGTGCTTCTGATTGGTGCTTAAACGTATAGGTAAAGTCCATACATAGTACGTCGATACTCCTAGCTTTTTCTCATACGTAATGATGAAAAATAGTGTGTGTCACTCGGGGCCAAATTTTTTGTTCTCGGTCGGCGTATATTGATTTTCTCGCTACGCTCAGGATTCTACTTTAGAATCCTTCACTTCGCTCTGAATTCAAAATAGCGCCCTCGGGGAACAAAAATTTTCTTTGGCCCCATATAACACAAATAACTATTGTGTAGTGCATTTGCTTGCTGCGTTGGTAAGGGGGCTCTGCCCCGTGCATCTCAAGTGGGGCTAGACCATAATACATTGGTAAATATGCCATACGAGGTAAGACTACCCATGCGTACCAAAGGGCGTTTACTACGCCCTTTGGTACGCATGAACATACCAATAATCGTGAGTAAAGTAGTTCGGATTCCAATCTGTATAACATTCTCATATTTGTCAGACTTCCGCTTGGCCAGCATGCGGTTAATTTTTTCCATGGGTACGTAAAACTGCAGAGCGAAAGATAGGTAGATGACCACCGCCATCAAAAGCTTAGCTCCCTGCGCTACCCTGGAAATAAATAGACATAACATAGATAACAGGCATTTATATGTAAAGGTAGATTAACTGCTCGTCGATCTAGTGTTCAACATGTTCGATTATGGGTGGTGAGGTCCCAGACTCGATTCCCGAATCGGGTTATTCTGACAACAAGTTCGGACCGCTTGTCAAGTCACTTGAGAAAATTAAAGGAAGGAACTAGAAATTTAATTCGCTATAATAGGCAAATCTATGTGGTACAGTGTATCTTGCACTTGCAGCTTGCGATATTCACCACACCACATAAATCTTCCAAATTATTCTCAACGTACGTTTCACTCCGGCACTGGAGCATCTACAGGAGGTGTTGACTTGATTGGTGTGAGCACGATTGTCAACAATCTACAATGTTTCTAGAATCCTTTCAATTGTGCATTGTCGAGTCAACATCTCCTGAAGATGCTGTGCAAGAATTTATGTCCCAAAATGAAAATTTTCATCACAGATAAATAATTTATCTCAGCAATAACAATGGTTCGTCTTGATAGCGATAATTAGTTTGGGATGGAGAACCGTGTTAAAATTCATGTCTATATGTATATTGTAATGAATTGCTAAGTCAATTAATATAACGACAGGAATTTCTCATTTATTTTCCTATAGCCCGAGGCTAAGCGTTTTCAAATTGAGCCGAAAATTTAAAGTAGGTACTGATACTGTATGTAGAGGATAAGACAGTCGGGTTAAGCCCATACTGTCTCCTAATCTGTCTTTACACGGAATCATACTGGAACGCTTATTCACTTGGCAGTATATTTTTGCCGGGAGGTTAGTGGCTATAACCACTGCTGACTAGTTCAGAGAAAATTTTAGAATATTTTAAATTCCAAAGTGATGAAAGAAAGAAGGGAGCTGATGATGCAGTCTAAGATGGCAGCGGGCTAATCTGTTAGGAGTAGGTATGGCAGTTTTACGGTTCACTAATTCTCTTCACTATTTTCACTAATTCACTAATTTCTCAAAAAACGTTTAACAATTAGTGATCATTTCACAAAAAACATTTCAAAACCTATTCAGGTGACAACCAACGTATTCGGCAAAAATATCATTTTATAAAAATATTATTTAAAAATTGAAAAATATTCAATTCGCAATTGTTTTCCTTCGAAAAATTGCTGCATGTTTTAACGCGATTTTATAAAAATGTCGGTACATTTTACAAACTGTAGTGCTTTTGAAAATACCTAACCACTAACTGGCTATTTATGTCTAACCATAACCAAACCTAACATTTTGACATATATAGTACTTATCAAACGTTTTTATGATATGTTTCTTTTTAAAATTAATGTGAATAATAAATAATTTGTTTGACAAATAATGTTTGTGAAATAAAAATTTGTAAAAAAAACAATTTGTCAAAAAATTATTTATAGAAGCAGTTGTTTGTAAAAAGATGAATTTTTGATTCATAATTTTGCCAAACGTTGGTTGTGAAATGGAAATTTGTCATTCGTTTTTTATGAAATGATAGGCCACCCAGTTTTACTCTACCCATACCCCTAATCGGTTGGCTAAATCGCTTGGCAGCACATCTTTGCCGGTAGAGTCGTAACTCGTTACTAGCCACGGCCAAAGCCTCCTTATTAGGCCAGATTAAGGATTTTTTTAAAATTAATAATTCCCTTATCGACTTTGCCGGGGATCGACCCCGGGACTCCCACGTTAAGACAACGTTGAGACATAAAAGAACACTTGCTGAGTTGGGCCAGTTTCGACAAAACAAGTGAGTTGCAACCGGTGACAAATCCATACTAATATTATAAATGCGTAAGTGTGTCTGCCTGTCTGTTTCTTACGCTTTCACGGTACATCTATTCAACCGATTTGGATGAAATTTGGTACAGCGGTAGGTTACATCCCGGGAAAGGGTAAAGGCTTTTTATCCCGTAAAATTAAGGAGTAAAAATAAGGAGGGAATTAAAAAAACTTAATCATGATGATTTAGTTATAAATCTAACATGATCTTAACATGATCTAGTTATAAATCCATACTTAATATTATAAATGCGAAAGTGTTTCTATCTGTCTGTTTATATGTTTGTCTGCTACGCTTTCACGGCCCATCTATTCAACCGATTTTGATGAAATTTGGTACAGGGATAGTTTATATCCCGGGGAAGGACATAGGCTACTTTTTCTTTTTTCTTTTTTATAAATGCGAAAGTTTGGATAGATGTATGGATGTATGGATGTTTGTTACTCATTCACGCCCCAACGGCTAAACGGATCTGACTGAAATTTGGCACAGAGATTATAGTCTCGAATAGCACATAGGCTACATTTATCCCAGAAAATTAAGGAGTTCCCGCGAGAATCGAAAAAACTTAATCCACGCAGACGAAGTCGCGTGCATCATCTAGTAAAATATAAGTTAACTGGTTACCATTGATCCTGAGGTAAGTTCAATGTGATGCTCCCCTTCACAGCATCCCCGAACTGGACGTATCCGAAGAACCCGAACACTCCGTACAGCGATATGACGATGACCATCGCGGTGTTTAGCACACCAGGACACCCCAAGAACTTCTCCGGGTTTGACATTTCGTTCTCTACTGGCATCACTACTCCAATGCCTTCCATCGCAAATATTACCGTGCTGGAAGAAAAATTTACTTCTTAATTTAAAAAAGCATAGCTAGCGTACTGGTAGAGCACGCTGGAAGTAAAGCAATTCACAGCTGGGTTATATTGGAAGGGCACTAGCCGAGGCGTTTTTAAGTACACGAGGCTATGAATTGCTATTAAATCAGCCGAGACTTGAAATTTGGAAAGATGAGGCTTTTTTTACAATGCCGCTAGATGGCGTTGACTTAACTTACGGATATATGATTTCCTACTTGAATGTCAGAGGCATGAAAAGAGCCAATGTACGTATTGTTTTTTTTTAAATTATGAAACAATTTCTGAACAAATTAAAAGAAAAAATACTACCTAAAGAATAGCGGCCATGTAGTTGGACTGGCTACCATCTCCCTTTCTTTTGGGTTGGGCAGGTCTATGAATACGTAATACATTGTCACCACGAACACCACCACAATTAGCATGTTGGCGGTCGCTGAGAACGGCACCAAGTACTTCAGATTCCTGATCTGGCAGATCAGCACCAGTGGCACCAGGCACAGCGCGCAGTACACTTGGAAGGAAATGTTGGACCCTGGGTACCACCCGTCCATTGCCTGAAACAAGACAAACTCAAACTCAAAAAAATGGTTTTTTTGCGAGTAAGGTGGCAAAAATCAAATTGACTGTGACAAGTGCCTTTGAATCATCGAGTGAATCTACCACTGGTTCGGAATACTGTTCCTACCGAGTCTCTTCTCCAAACGAAAAGGGTTAGGTTCACCACGCTGGCCAAATGCAAATTGGCAGATTTCGAATACCTTTGAGAACCCTCAGGGAGGTTTACTCACGATGTTTTCCGTCACCGTTAAAGGAAGTGATATTTAATTTCTTAACTCCGAAAAGTTCCGCAAAGCGCTCGGATATTGTACCCGCGTCTTCCGACTATGCGCCACTAAGTCTTACTCTTAACTTAGACTATCACCGCTACAACCTTTTTTTTTATCTGGGGAGGATGAAAATCCTCATTGGATACCTCAGGAGTTTTGGAGGCATGCCAGACTCCATTAGGAATTAAACCCAGCGGCCTACGGGCTTAAAACCTCCTCCCCCTACTCCGCAAAATCGAACGCTCAATGTCATCGGCAGCTTGATGCTCCTGCTACGTGTTCGGTGGAGTGCCAGTTGAGAATCAAAAGGTTAAATTAACTTAAGATTGTTACTCAAATTATATTTTTCTGATTTTATGCAAGTTTTAATTGATTCTCCTCGCCCCTACCAACAACATCTATTATGGACCCGACTGCTGATGATGAGGGCACCCGCATCTCTTTATACTTATTAAAAAATCAAGTGAATTTGCTTGACCTTCAATCACATCACATATGACAGACCATCACATATGGCCAACAGACTAACACGGCTGCATCCGAAGGAGATTTGTTACAAGTACGTACTTTCTATACTGAAAGTTTTACTTTGTTAAGGGAAAAGAGCTTAAAGGGCTGGAAGGAGTACTTTGACCAAAGCTCGTGAGAGAAAAGGATCTGGTATCGCATCATCGTATCGGGACCATCGTACCTTGGATTAGCAACGGCTCTCTTAGTCGAAAAGATACAGTTAATTTAATACATCTTCGTTCCGGACACATTCCACTTAATAAATTTGGGTACCTAATGAAGAAAGTTTCGTCAGCTAATTACATCCTGATTGCGACAGACCTGAAGACGTACACCATATATTATTGGAATGTGTCCGTAATGAGCCCGAGAGATATGAGATTTTAACCAAATTTACTTCACTGTGGCAGATTAGCGGCTGTGACAGTGCCCTGGCCCAGCCTCTATCAGAAGAGGCTAAGGCTCTGTTACGGCTATGCAAGAAAGTCCTACGAAAGATTTATGTTGATATTGGGGTTTTGTGTGGAATTTTTGAAGCCCTATGGAGTGGCGTATTCCTTAAGGAACAAAATCCAAAAATTAAGATTTAAAAAAATGCAGCAATAATTAAAGAACTGGAGATTGGCAAAGGCTATTTTTGTTTTTGTAAAATGCTAAACGAAAAACCGTATTACGCTCTTCTTATTAGTTCTTAATGGATGGCCCTAGATTAAGGATTGGTCTCCGCTGGGGTGGCGCAATCCTTAATTCAAATCAACCCAAATCTATGTGGATGGGTTGTCTGACTTTTAGTGATAGGACCGCCCTTGCGCACTTCAATTTTGTATATAATAAATTAACTTTTCCTTTATATTAATTTTACTAGCTGAAGCCTGTGGCTCCCGTGTGTTTTAAGTCTCTTTGACTCCCGTGGGAGCTCCTTAAGTGATCAGTTTATTTAGGAGTACAAAACCCTTAACAATCTAAAAAACTCTCTCTAACGGATATACATAAAATACCTCTTTAACGGATGAAGCGATGAACACTGTGTAGACACATAGAAGGCTAAGGTACGTTGCTACCATCGAGTAATCTATCACTGTCCTGTAATACAAAAGAACATTTATTTTTTCGTTTGGGAATCAAGGTATACGTTTTCGTTCATTTCATATGCACCAACTAAAGTTAGCTCTTGACTGTGATCTCACCTGATCGTAAATGAGGATGCAGTCTAAGATGGTAGCGGGCTAATTTGTTAGGGGCTTGGCAGTTATATTAAGACCATACCCCTATTCGGTTTCTACACCTATCTACTAATCCTCCAGCCACGTGCTGAGTGATTTCCGGTGTTCGAATTCCGTGTTCTGGATGTTGCCACGGTTAGAAAGGAATCACCTTTGTAACTTGCTGCCCCGTGCTAGTGTATTTTAGCAAAAGTACCACGGGGAAAGGAGTGAAGTGACTAAGTGAAGACAAGTGGTACCAGCTGTGGAGCCTGTTTGCATTATAGGCCTTGAGGTCTAACGTCCGTGGAGGTAGCCCTCATATCATCACACCACTTTCACAAACACATTTACAAATAACACCAAACCATACAACCTCCCTCAGGACTCGCCTTGCCGCAACCAGCAATCCAGGTAAGTCCTAGAAACCTGTGCCCCGGGACTAGGCCACGGGTTTTCTGTTCGTTGAGTTAGGTATTTGGCCGTAACACCCTATTTTACCTTTTCAGGGGTTGAGATTTCAAAAACCCTTTTTTAGCGGATGCCTACGTTATAATAGCTATGTGTATGCCAATTTCAAATGCAAATTTCAGCCTGATCCGTCTAGTGATTTCAGCTAGACGTTGATAGGTCAGTCAGTCAATCAGTCAGTCAGTCAGTCAGTCGGTCAGTCAGTAACAATTTCCTTTTATATATTTAGAAGACAACTTTTCTATTATAATATTCTAAATCAAAACCCTTACCGTACAAAACTACCCCAGCTCTGTAATTTTTTGGGGCCGTAAGTAAAAGCCGCACCGCACGTTTCAGCAAATCCCATTGAAGGTTTCTTCGCTATGACGCAAAGCTCCTGAGATGACCTGACCTGAAAATGTAATTCTTATTTAAACAGACGCACGACATTTTACAAAGACCCTTATTGTGCTGTCTCTTGCAAACCACTTAGTACTCCCAACGGGAAAAAGGAAAAAATAACAATGTTTTTCTTACGAAAGAACAGATATATACTAATCAGTTATGCGTACCGGCGTCGCACTTTTTTTTATCCACTACAAGCACAGAGCAGGTAACCGTACGGTACAAGTTAGCCCTTGACTGCGATCTCACCTGAAGGTAAGCGATGATGCAGTCTAAGATGGTAGCGGGCTAACCTGTTAGAAGCATGGCAATTATAATTAACCCATACCCCTTATCGTTTTCTCCACGACATTGGAACCCTAAATCGCTTGGTGGCACGTTGGCCAAATTGACCCTGCGGGGATCGAACCCGGGACCGACAACAGCGCTCAATACTAAGCCAGGGAAGTCGTCAAAATATGCTTTGGGTTAAACTTTTTTTGGCCATCGCCAACTAAATGACCATGAGCCTTCTTTACAGGCTCTTTTGCCGTTAGGGTGGTAAGTCACAAATTGACCCTGCGGGGAATCGAACATGGGGCCTAAAACAGCGCTCAATACTAAGCCAGGGAGGCCGTCAAAACATGCTTTGGGTTAAACATTTTTTTTGGACATCGCACGCTAAATGACCATGAGCCTTCTTTACAGGCTCTTTTGCCGTTAGGGTGATAAGTCACAAATTGACCCTGCGGGGGATCGAACATGGGGCCTACAACAGCGCTCAATACTAAGCCAGGGAGGTCGTCAAAATATGCTTTGGGTTAAACATTTTTTTGGCCATCGCACCCTAAATGACCATGAGCCTTCTTTACAGGCTTATCTTATAGTAAGCTAGGAAGTTTAGAAGCTGTAAGTCACTTCTAGCAACACGCACTGTTCAAAGATAGGTCTATGGAATAAAGTATCAACTTATTAGGCTAGCCCGCACTGCGAGAAAAACTCAGGAAGAAATATTTTTTTCGCCCTTCTGTTATATTAGTAGTAAGGCAACCCCCTTACTCACTGGACGGACGAGGCTTTTTTATACGACTGCCTGAAAATAGGGAAAATATTGTTTTCAGGGTTCATGTATGTATGTATATATGTATGTATTTGAGTTTGTATATTCCACCATAACTTCTATACGCCTGAACCGATTTTTATAAACGAGGTATCGTTAAAATCCCTAGCTTATTCCGGGTGACTTAAGCTAGTAAATTTTTTTAAAATGCCATGGTCCCGCATTAAAGACTATAAACATCATATAGAAAATGATGAGTAGATTTCAAAAATATATAACACTATAGTTCAATATCCAGTGATTCACAAAAAAATATCATTGACTAAAAATGTGAATAAGATTCTAATTTAACTAGATTAAGTTAGATTTTTTACTTTTTAGTTCGTTTTTTGGCAGGGCAGTCGTGTTTTTTTTTTTAATTCTGACTTATTTCCTATCCATTACAAGTCTACCTTGAGACGAGTCACAGGGAGCCGCTGGATTTAGGCGACGTAAGACCATAACGTGTGGAAATCCTTACAAGAGGCCTATGCCCAGCAGTGGACGTCTATCGGTTGAGGATGACGTTACACTAATTATCATTATGGAGGTAGGTACACGCATATGCGATTATAATTCGCGCGAATAAAAATCTGTGGTTTCATACAATTTTCACGCAGTGCGGTAAGAATTTTATTTGCGCGAATATTTTGTGCAGTTTTTACGAGTTTTTTGACGTTTACTGCTTTCGAATTTCGCAGTGCGAGCTAGGTGAAAAATCACTAGTTTTTTGACGTTTACTGCTTTCGGATTTCGCAGTGCGAGCTAGGTGAAAAATCACTAGTTTTTTGACGTTTACTGCTTTCGAATTTCGCAGTGCGAGCTAGGTGAAAAATCACTAGTTTTTTGACGTTTACTGCTTTCGAATTCCGCAGTGCGAGCTAGGTGAAAAATCACTAGTTTTTTGACGTTTACTGCTTTCGAATTCCGCAGTGCGAGCTAGGTGAAATCCGTGGAACATAAATCGCGGGAATAAAAATTGCGCAGATGTTTTTCGCAGTGCGGGCCTAGCCTAAAAGTACCTGCTTACCACTAAAGCAACGGTGTGTGTGCAGATCAGACCAGCCAACAGTGTGCCAATCATGCCAACCACTGTGCCAGAGTTCTTGAACGCCGCTGGCATCGCGAGGATTCCTGAGCCGAGGCATCCTTTCAGAAGATGAATTGTGGCGCCAAAGGTTCTGAAACAGAAAACTGCAATACAGCTTCTATATTTTTATTCCAGTACCTACATTTAAGTATTGCAAGAACCTACCTACCTACATTTATTTATTGTAAGAACTTCCTATGTAATAACCTACGGTCAGCAAATAAATATTATGATTACATCGATATATAATATGTAGGTACTAGATAGGCCCTTTCATAGAAAAAAGTTGGGCGTCCGACCCGTGGAGCGCGCTCCACATCTGTATAAGCCTGTCCTTGTCCCCGCCATAGCGCTGTCCCGCTTTTTAGAATAGATGGCGTTAGTAAAATACGCCCACATTCTTTGTTTGAGGGCCCGTCTGTGTTAATTGAGGTCGATGTATGATTATTATTACAAGTTGAGGAACGAGTGGCCAATTGCAACAACGCATGTAAGTCGTTGCGGTTGTTAAGCAACGTTGACCCAACTCGGTAACTGGATGGGGAAATTTGGCCTTTTCGCTTTCCCCGTGCCTCGGAGAACACGTTAAGTCGTCGGTCTGGGTTATTATCACTAACATTTGATAATAATCGTTAGTAACCTAAGAGTTGAAAATGTAGTTACCTACTCTTGGTCGAGTCGTATGCGGAAGAACCTGCGAACCCACCCCATTATTATCCCAAGAATACCCCTACCATTATGTGATTAATGGAAATGAGGAAAGAGACCTGCAAGTTAAACTGCGATCTCATACACACATTCGGAGCGATTTAGTTATCATTAAAACACGTGCCAATAAAAAAAACTGATGAAAAAAACAATTAATATTTTTTATAGGTATGAAGGTATGTCACGATTTCCTACTATTGCAAGGTGTGTATCGCAATAACTATAATAATTCCAATAAATGCTTATTATCATTGAACAAACAAAACATTATAATAGGACTAACTGATGCCCGCGACTTAGTCACTTTCGAAGTGTGCGCGCAGTTGTTTTTCGTGTATTCGCGAACACATTTAAAATGTATGAAAAATATTCATCGCATTGCAAAACAACATGTTTTGCAAATAATCTGTACCCAGCTTAAAATAATATTAGCTCTGTCACTTTACCACAACATTTTAAATTACACATTATTATGTGTTATTTAAAATAACAATAATTAAACCGTTTATTAACGGTAAGCGTGTTCGAGCGGCGGTTCACATTGGCGTCAGAGTAAAACAGATCTAAATGCTCTTGATTTAAAGATTCAAATTCCGTACCACGCATTTTCATTTAGAATTTAAAAACCTTTCCCCTTGGTGCTTGGTGTTTTTGGCGCTTCTGAAGTTCCAGCCTCAATAGGCCAAATCTTTTGTATCGCCTTAGACATAACTATTAAAAACAAGTCGCATGGTATCGTTGGACTCCCCGAAGTACACGGTTACATAAGCTATTGTTAAAAAAAAAGTTGTGTGTCAGCTCCAAGTTCCAACTCACCACTGGAGTTCACTCTTTACGAACGATTATAAAATATTTAGATTAGTAAATGAACGCATTTTTTATATTACTGAAAGCATGTTTGATACATTTATTTATATTAATTATATAAATTATATATTTATATTCATACTCTCTCTGGAAACATAAACAAGTGTTACCATGGAAACCTAAAGTCAAAAGAAAGTTTGATTTTACTCCCCATAAATTTTCATACCCCGGGCTTATATGCAAATCGATTCTAAAGGAGGTAAACTCCAAAAAATATAAAATTGCGAATTTGCGAGTCGGATTTGAACCTATAGCGGTTCTATTCCTACTGAGTTACTCAGAGCAACTTGAAAAAGTTCGAAATATTCAACAATATCTAAATTAATTACAAACAGCTGGTAACTCCTAATCGCTCTCCATTTTTACGAAAGGTAGAGGGACAGAGTTTAACGCTTTTATATTGTGAAGTGTTGTTCCAGTCCTGTCCCTCGATTATATATGGAAATCGTAATCGTAATCGTCTGTCAAACGTATAATTCGACCTGTTTAAAGAAGTCACAGATGCTCGCACGACAACAGTAAACACGCATGTATGTACTCCTTAATAAGTTCGAGTTATACGTTATGAGCTGTCAAATGAATACTACTGGCTTAGAAAATTGGGCCTCAGCCCGGCGTTTTATCATCCCAAAATGAACTATGGTCTAAAAATGAAAATACCATGTGTCCGATGACCGATTATGAGAGAGTCTCAAACGCATGCACTGCATTAATCTTGTCCTTTTAAAAACTGTGTTTTTTACGGCGCGTATGCGACTGCATTGATATTTACGGTAAAAGATAAATAAAAATATGGCGTGGGCAGCTCTGTAATGACCTCAACATTAAATGTCAGGACAACCTGTTGACAAACCAGGCCGAATACAACTAAGATCAAGATTTTATCTGAACTCTACCCATATATCGAGGTATCAGGCATAAATGTCTCGCATAGTTGCAATAAAGTTGCAATAAAACATCTGAAAATAAAAACCAGTCAGTAGCGCGAGTCAAACTCGCATATCAAAACACTTTTTGATTTTCTTTCGATAAGTATTGTGTATCTCTATTCTTTCATAACGTTTAAGCGTGAGTTAAGGTAAGTCAACGCCATCTATTGGCAATGTAGAAAAGCTTTCTAAAAATTTTTTTGTTTCTAAAGGGGCCCGTAGTCTACAAGGCAGACCCTAGCCGTTCTCAGGCTTTAAGACACCCACCAGGGCACAGTGTTGTTCCGCGCCCGCCTCGAGATCCGTACCCCCCCTTGGCCCTCAAGGCCAGACGGAGAAGACCCACAAGTAGTATTGTTTCTTTTGACTTACGAATTAGGATGCTCCACATGTCTATGCTCGAAGGGGTTGTAGGCTTTTTCATCTTTGGCGATGTCTTTGGAGTCTATGCTTAAAGTCGATACGAAGCCCGTGTTGGTGGTCAAGTCCGCTCTGAAACAAGCAAACAGAAATGAGATTTTTCTTTAAATAAAAAGTTGAAACAGACTCTTGCACCAAAAGTATAAAAAAATATAAAAAGTTACTCTTGTAGGTACGAAATTTTACACGCATAGCTCATATAAACTAAGTTTATGAAATGGCAGATAGACAGACGGACTGTACAAAACTTTGTAGGGGTTTGATGTTTAACTACGGCACCATAAAATACAACACCACTTTCTACTGCGCCAGGGAGGTCTTTTTTTCACGGTAAGGGCGAAAACATACTACGGAGATGACAAAAAGACGTCGCCCAGTCATGTTAGTCTGTGCAGCTCCATGTTATAGAATGCGCATAATATTATGTCCGCCAGTAATTTTTTGTCAGTAGTGTAGCCTTAAGTTTGTTTTCTTTCAAAATCGAATGTTTTTTATTCAAATAGACTTTTATAAGTGCTTTTGAATCGTCAAATGAATCTACCACTAATGCGGAATGCCAGCAGCCGCCACTGACAACAACCTGTAGCGTACCAAAATAAATTAACATCTCATTGTGACTTGCACCATAATAGTATTATTTCCAAACAGCATGGCTAACTCTGGCTGACAAGTCAGCCGGAACTTCTATGGAAAATCAGCTAATTCTCTCATTGACTAACGACGCAAACGACCAAGAGCGAGTTGGGTGTGTATGGCTGAGGTTCCGTATGAGAATGTCCTCCCGTTTCTCAGTGCTGTGTGTATTTACGTTTGTGTTAATTTTGGGAGTACAAAGTTTTCTTGTATTTTTTCAAGCTTTTATTTAGTTTCATCTGTCCCGGTGTCCTGCCTGTCATCAAATCTTGCAAGTTAAATTTGACCAAGTTCCCGGTTGCCGCTTGAGCTGAAATTTTGTTTACAAGTTTTGCTTGAACTGCAATAGATTACTGTGGACTGCTAATTTTTTATGTAAGCCCACGATATATTAAAACGGTTTATTGAGGCGAATACGAAAAATAAAATGCCGTCACACTGAATTCAATAACTCGGTCGATAAAAGCTTGTTATTAAAATGTTTTTTTTGTTAATATTATCTTGTTAATAATTAATTCGTACGTATTATTAATTATCATAATTAAATGTCTCTAAAAGCTGAGTGTTATCATTATTATTAAACATAGTTGAATTTTTAACCTTTTTTCGTGCTACAAGCTGATCACGAAAAATGATTTAACAAAATAAACTAAGTAATTCGGTATCAAAATGACTAAATTATTTCTGTAAAGATAGGCAGCTAATAAGGCTGCTGAACCTCACGGAACCCCACAATCTCGTTCCACTCCACTGAGAAATGAAATACGCAAAATATAACAATACACAAGTCAAGGTCAGATAGAAGATCCAATCGTTTGTCATAGATGTTTACATACCAATGCAAATATCCCCATTTTACATTCCACTCATGTGTCATTGCACATTTTCTTGTCTTCTTTCTCGTCTTGTCACAGTGTCTTTTTTTCACTGTAAGTAAGCCCTTAACTGCAATTTCACCTAGTGGTAAGTGCTGATGCAGCCTAAGATTGTAGTGGGATAACCTGCTAGGGGTGTGGCAGTTATATTAAACTCAATAAAACCCATATCCCTAATTCAACGTGGCACGATAAATCCCTTGGCAGCACGTCTTTGTCACTCAGGATGGTAACTAGCCACGGTCTATGTCTCCCACCAGGCTAGACCAGAGAAAATTCAGAAATTATAAATTCCCATATTGACCCTACAGGGTATTGAATCTGGGAACAAATGTATTCGATCATAGCACTGTGCAAACTTTATAGCTATTAATAGTTTATTTTAACAATGTTTTACTACGGGCTCCTAAAAACTTGATTTTTCTATAAAACCTGTTTAGGATAAATAAGGATAAAAGTTCTAGGTTAATATTGAGCTAAATTGTTAGCACATCGTGTAGGTAGACGAAAAAGACACTTACGTCGAGTTAAAGTTATCTGGCTGTTTCTCTTTCTGCGTCATTGTGCCAAATTATCTGAAACATAAATTACATCTTTATAGGACTACAGGATGAAAACTACAAAAATCCATATTGAACACTAGCTGATGCCCGCGACTGCGTCCGCGTGGAATTTTTTATTTTAATTCCCAGAACTCCTCAATTGTCCAGGATAAAAAGCCTATGTTACTCTCCAGGTCTTCAACTATACCCATGCAAAAAATCACGTCCGTCCCCACTTGGACTATTTTATTAGTGTTTGTGCTCTAATTTACTCTGCTGCTCTATTAACAGCTAACAGCCTAACTACCGTTATCGTTCGTTCACACACTCTTTGTAACTTGAAATTAATATTATCCATAAAAACATCAAAGTCTTTTTTATCTTTTAGTAGAACAGAATCAAAAAGCTCTGTTTTATCGAAACTAAAGTTAGGGTTCCGTAGTCATGATATTTCTTTAAAGGTTATAATTGTTTCCAAAAACTGATTCTATCTAAACTGTACGGATCTATTCAAACAGGTTGCACTCGAGGGGGTTAATTATTTTTCGGGTCTCACTATCATGTTCCGGCATATTACCTATCCTGAAAAGTATTTTTAGAACATAGCTGTTCTGTTAGTAGCTTGGCCTGGAAATATGTTAATCATCTCCGTCTAGCACTTAATTAAAAGTGCGCGCACAGACTTTTTATCTGTCAGACAAATACTTTATGTCTATAGCTTGCTTTCGCCAAAGAGTTTCTTTTACTACGGAACCCTAAAAAGGTGCGTTTTATTAAAATGCCGTGCCATTCTTTGAAACGTGAAAATAGAAGCAAGCGTTCATTAAAATCTATGTTTTGCGCGCGCCGCCGTAGTCATAATATTTTATGAAACAAAAGTTTTTTCAAAAAAAATTATCAAACCTGATTATGTATTTTTAACGTGCTCTGTATCTCTAAAAAATCAGAGGTTTTTAAAAAGGCAAATCTGAAGGACCCTTTTTATTATTAAACCCAATATTATTCAACGAAGTTTTCTTCGTAGAATCTATACCTATCATAGAGGTATAACATATTTATACTCTATGATACCTATTTACTCACTCGTCAAACTAGAGATGTACGTTGTAAAATTAGTCTTCAAAGATTGAGTAGGTTCAAGCTAACAACATTTAGTAGTATTATTATGTATGCATAATGCATACATAATAATAAGTATATATTCATTAAAAAGCTTAAGTAAGTACCTATTTTGTTAAAAAAAACTATTAATTACGTGACAAATATAACAAAATTTTCTGGTATTATACCATATAAAAATAATTATATCAATAAAACCTGTCTACTAGTATTGTAGTTAAAGTTTTACAAGGTATTTTGAAAATAAAATTAGTTAATTGCATTTCCCTGTCCGTGTTCATCACATAAAAATCACTGTACCAATTTATCCGGAACGCTAATTTTGCAGTTTTAAATAAAACCTTACGCGGTTTTTTTAATCTGTTGAGTGAAGCCTATTCTACAAATTGACCCAAAATACGTGGGAAAACCTGAGTCATTATAACTTAATATAGAGTGTTCTATTCCAAATAGGTATAATTAAACAAACAAACCTTTTCACACACGATTTAAAAATTAAAAACTCGCGTAATTTTACGCGAGTCTGAGTAAAAATGTCAGCGGTACGAATAACTCGACATTTGACAGCGTACTGACCTGAAAGACGACAGGTAGCTGCGCTTGAGTTGATAGCCTTAAAAAACTGGAATTAAAAAACGACCCTAAACCAAACAAGTTAAGGCTTAAAGTCAATATTTTGGTTTCTATAAAAATGATTTCTTAATAAGAACAAAATATCTTAAGTGCTAACCAAACGTATTGAAATCTTATCAAGGATTTGAAATTGCGTAGATCTGGTTTTCATCTTAATGATAACCCCCTATGCGCAACAGTGCGCTATGACCTTGTAAGTAAGAAGACCAGGGTTGGATTTCCGATTAGATCCGTTTATCGCCGACTTATCTTGAGTACTTAGTACTCTACATTGAAAAGAGTTGTGAGTGCTTAGGTACTTTTATAATATCAGCTGTTGTCTAGCTGGTTTTTTTTTCTCAGTAGAACCTGCTTTCCAAACTTGTGGCAGAGTCATGACTCACCACCAAGAAATAGACCAACGAGACATTTAATATTAAAGCCATAGAGAAGAACACTAACGCTTGAGTGTAACTTTGATGCTATAGACTCAAAAAAAATATGTAATACTAGATGATTCCGCGTGGACTAAGCTTTTTCGATTCCCGCGGTAACTCCTAAATTTTCCGGGATAAACGCCTGTCATTCCCCGGGATATAACCTATCCCTGTACCAAATTTCATCCAAATCGGTTGAATACAATTGTGTGGGACCCTATACAAACAAAATGGTACAGAACCCTTCCCGTGTTTAAGTCCCACTCGCATTGGCCTGGTTTTTCGTTGTCATCATTCTCACAATAACAAATAGAACTTTGTATGTAGCATGAGCAATTTACTCCTACGTTTTGTCTAAATAAATTACTAAATAAAATAATCCTTGACATAAATTAATAGTGTTTTACCTACCAATAAAACTTACCTATTATTTATCCTGAGATATCCGGAATCCATGTTGAGTAAGACATCTGGAAAAGGAGTAATAGTATCTGGATATGCCTCGTTGGTCTAGTGGCTAGCATTTTCGACTGCAGCCGACGAAGTCCTGAGTTCGAGTCCCGGGTTGGGCCATAACAAGTACCTATTGGGTATAGAAGACAATAAATTCTCAGTACTAGCCCGGAGTTAGGAAGATGGCGGTGTTCCACCCCAGTGCCTCGGAGAGCGTTAAGCTGTCGTTCCTGCGCCTGATCTCTCTCCGGTCTCTCGGATTTTCCGACCCATTGGGGTATGAGAGTAAAGGCAAAGAGAGTGCATCTGTGTATGCGCACACACTTGAGCACTATAATGTCTCCCGCGCAGATGGATTATCTCTCTAGAGAGGCCGGAGACGTCACAAACCTCGGTCAAATAACCATTTACAAAATAATTTATTTCCTGTAGAAATTTAAAAACACTTAGTAAGAAATAGTAACAACAAAGGAATCGAATATAAACCTTCTTCTATTAAAATCATAAAAAAATACACGTTAATGAAAATTGTGTAAAATTTGCATAGATATCTGAAGGCTGGAGGACAATGTAACGATAAAAAGCAAGTATTGTGAAAGGCCAATGATTATTTCGCAAATAATTATTTTCTACATAAATAGTTCTGATAAGAATTACGAAACAAATTTATCTAGACTGTGCGATGACTGATGAAAGGGAAAAGGAGAAGTTCCTGGATATTAATCACTAATTAATCTTAGGTAGCGAAATCAATAATTAAAACTCGGTCACGTTTGGCCCTTTTGTTGACCAAACCGCAAAGAGGTACCAAATCTTTGTTGGTAACATTATTGTAATTCATAATTTTAATAGCTATAAAGATATTCAACTAAATATAAATTCATTTTAATTAGTATACATTATTTCAGAATAATAATTTTTCTTTTTTTTAATTAGAATAATAAGGTATTGTTTTACTCTAAAGGCGATGTTAAAAAGATACCAAAATCAATTTCAACAAAGGCGACAAAAAAAGTTGGAATTTCCCTCTAATCTATTTTTTATTATACTTAACGTAATTTGGGGTTACATTTTAGAACGAAATGCTTTATGAAATTCTGTCATGTTTTAATTAATTTCTTATTACAACTTTTGACATTTTTTTTCCATAATAATTAATGACAATATGAAGTATGCACGTAAGACGTATGTATAACTCGGATAAGCCTTAGCTTAGTTTAGATTTGACAGCCATTTCTTACCAATGTCAAAACGTATTGCTTTCATTCTCGTTTGAAAATCTGAAAATCTACTTACTTGTCTATATTATGGTTTGAATTTGCAAGTTGATTATATGAAATTATTTCTATCGTTTTAGTTCAGCAATTTTTTCCCTGTCTGGAATTGATTTGCGTCAAATTAAAAAATAGAAATCGATGAAAGATGTTTGGTTTACATTTTGAAATATTTATAAAATAGCATTCAAAATCCTCAAATTTATGCAATGTCCTCTGTATCGTACTCGTACGCTCAACACAATGGCTAAACAGAGGGACCTCTTCAGCTGCTCACTGAGCGAGTTCATAAAAACGGTTACATTTGTATTATAAGTTAGTTTCATAGTTTTTTGTTGTTAATTAAGTTTAATTTGTTTAAAATATTTTTGTAATTTAGAGGTATATGTTTTTTGTCTTAGTTTATCGCATTAGGTTATACCTGTAAAGATAGATTTAAGCTGGAAGATAAATAAATAAATAAAAATTATTTAGCTCTCCAACGAAACCAAAAGCATGCGTAGACACATTGGTCCCGTGTCATATCAGGGAGACAGCATCAAGGCCGGGAGCCGCAGCAGAAAAGGCTGAAACCGGCAAGCGGCGGAAGTATGCCTCTCTCATAGAGGTTACATATATAATATTTTGTTCCGTTTGCCGTGGAGACCCTGGGGCCGTGGAGTCTGAATGGCAAAATTTTTTCTGAGTGGCAAAATTTTTTTACGAGATATTTCACCACGATTATTTGCCTCATCTGGTGACAGAAGGGCTGGCTTATTTCTTGCACAAAGGATCAGCCTGGCTGTTCAGCGCGGAAATGCAGCCAGCATTCTTGCCACCATTCCACGCGGGCATGATTTATATAGTAATTAAAGTAGTAGGTTAAGCTAGCATTAAGTTCTATTGATCTTTCTATTGATCTTATGGATGCATGGATATTTGTTACTCAATCACGCCCCAACGGCTGAACTTATCTGCATGAAATTTGGCACAGAGATAGAATAGCACATAGGCTATTTTTTATCCCCGAAAATTAAAACCTCAAAAGTCGCGGGCATTAGATAGGTTTCAATAAAAAAAAAAACACATTAAAAAAAAGCCGATAGACCTTCGTCCAGCTGTGGACTGCATGTGCCGCTTGGTTCCAGCGGTACCCAGCTACACGCTTAAGATCGTCCGTCCACTAAACGACCCCCCCGGTCTACACGCTTAAGATCGTCCGTCCACTAAACTACCCCCCCGGTCTACACGCTTAAGATCGTCCGTCCACTAAACGACCCCCCCGGTCTACACGCTTAAGATCGTCCGTCCACTAAACGACCCCCCCGGTCTACACGATTATGATCGTCCGTCCACTAAACGACCCCCCCGATCGTCCATTACTGCGCTTTCCGGTGCGAGGCTGCCATTCGAGCACGTTTAAGGACCCCCAACGCCTATCAGTTCATCGAACTATGTGTTCCGCCCATTGCCACTTCAGCTTAGAGACTCTTCGAAAAATGTCGACGTGATTATTACAATAATAAATTTATAATTAATGATTAAACATAGAGATATAATATATATGCGATATTGTAAACCGTCGAAAGATTGTGAACCGTTCAATGTTCTGTAAATTTTTGAAATATTCATTGTATTTACGTTTTCTTGTCTCTTTCTTGTAGGTTAGGTTAGGGACTAGGGTTCGACATAAATAATGAGGTATGTTAGGATCTATCGGGTTAATATACCTAACAGATTACGATTTACCGAAAAATAATGCGTTAGATTATAGTTAGATTATAATGTAACGGTTTTTTACAAGTTTACAGTGACATATATTATAAAGTCTATGTGATTAAACGACTTGTACGTGTACACGATTCTTACCTGTACGTGAACTTATTTCATTATTAAACGAGGGCAAAACGTGAGTATTATTAATTATTAATCTATCAAAGGACGTGCTGCCATGATGCGACAATGGGCTGTTGCTCGATTGTACTGGTTAAGCAACGTTGACCCAGGTAAGTAACTAGACTGGTGACCTACCTAGATAAGTAGGTACAAAACTTAGTTTATCTAGTGGTTAGCATGTGCGATTGCGAATGATTTGGTTCGATTCCCGTGTCGGTCAAAATATATTAAGATACAGGGTTTTGTTAAGGTAATCTCAGTACTATTAGGCCTATTACACTGCACTTATCACAGGGACCCTTACACTTGAATCTGTGTAGTGTAATAAGATTAAGGGAGTAAGGGTCCCTAAATTGGTCCTAATTGCAGTGTAATAACGCCCACCCTTCACACAGGGCCCTGTAAAAAGTGCATTGTAATACGCCTATATGCCGGAGATAGGAAAGACTGTCGCGTTACATCCTCGTGTTTCGGACAGCGCATAAATTCGTAAGTACTACACCTGGCCTCTCCCCGGTTGCATCGAATTGCCGTCCCAAGGGACTCTGCGAGTAAGCGTATAGGTATCTGATATTCGCTATTTGATAAAATTTTGTATTAAATATTAGAAAAACATAATCACTAGGTATTATAACCATAAAATAATTATGCTGTCTAAACACAGCTTAACGCAATCTAGAAAAATATCCTTGAAGAACAATGAGTTTTGGTTATAATTCCGCTTGAATTATTGTTTTTCCGCAAATAAATCATCACGCTTAGTAAATCTGGAAAATTACGGCAACTTACTTACTATAGTAATGTAGGAACATCACAAGGCATAGTGAGTAGTGTCTATTAGCAACAATGAAGACTAAGGGCCGGTTGTTTCAAACTGTTGGTTATCGTAACATACGTTCGTTTAAATTTAACACACGTAAGAACTTTAACGTCTGTTAATTTGCTAGTTACCTACTTATTATTACTACTATAAAAATGGTGAATCAACGCCTTATTTGACTTACGTTCGTTAGCGCCATATTTAAACGTTACATGCCCGTCAACAAGTGAAACTAATTTAACGAATTAAAAAATACGACTGCCCTGCCATATTATTTTTGGAGTTTACCTCCATAAGAAGCGATTTGCATATATAGCCCTTGGAATCTTATTCACATTTTTGTTAAATGATATTTTTTTGTGAATCACTAAATATTGAACTATAGTGTTATATATTTTTGGAATCTACTCATCATTTTCTAGATGATGATTATGTAGTTAATCTTATTTTCGATTTTTTTTTCAATTTTGGTCTTTAATGCGGGACTACGGTCACCCCATCGATTTTTTTAAAAAATTTACTCGCCTATGTCACCCGGAATAAGCTAGGGATTCTAACGATACCTCATTTATCAAAATCGGTTCAGGCGTATAGAAGTTATGGTGGAATATACAAACTCACATACATACATACATACATACATGAACCCTGAAAACAATATACTCCTTTTTTCAGTCAGTCGTATAAAAAGGTAGTGCTTGAGGTATAATGATAAATCTTGAGGAATTTCATATTATTTTTATTCGCCAATACAAAGTAGGTACATATTTATTCAGTATGTATATTGTATATTTTACTTTGTACGTAGTTAATATAATGTTCTTATCATTCTCTTTCGTTTACACGTGTGTTATGTCATTTTTACTGCTGTCCGGACAGCAGTCTGGGTTTGTACATAGACTGGAGTATAATAAAAGTAATAATCATCTTACTAGTCTTACTAGTCTTGCTTGAATGCTGAAATAAACTCAAAATTGAAAATATTTTTGGTAATAAGTAATTTTATTGCAAGTGTCCGTGGTTTTAATCTGCTCTCAAGTATAAAAAGGTATTAATTTGAACCCAGTAATCAATGTTTTATGACGGTTGGTTCTTAGGCGAACTTAGTATGGGGACGGAACAATGTCCTTTGGCACAGTGATAGATTATAGTTTGGAATAACACATATGCTACTTTTATCCCAAAAATTAAAGAGTTCCCGCGGGAACCAAAAAACCTCAATCCACGCGGACGAAGTCGCAGGCATCAGCTAGTATGGTATAACAAAGACTCATTGAGTATTTATTTGCAGTCCTTGAAAAAGCGTGTCTAATTCGCACTGTGAAGGGGACATACAATGTACGATATTTCAGTTGTTAAAATCCTCAGAAAAGCGTAGGTATGTCTACTCGTCTCTCCTTGTCTTTACTATCTTATTATCTTATCTTACTGTCTCTATCTTATTGCAGAACTAGCGACCCGCCCCGGCTTCGCACGGGTGCAATGCTGATACCAAATATTCTACAGAATGTCTTTATCCCGACCGATATGTCTCTGCATTTTAAATCTGTAATATCTTCGAAAATATTTATTTAAATTACATGCTGTAAATGGCCATTGATGATTGATTGATTGAGAGATGATATTTATTTGTTCAAGTAGATTGATCGTGAATGCTGAAATAAACTCAAAATTGAAAATATTTCTGTGATCTATATTAAATGCAAAATGTATTTAAGGTACTTAATTGGTGGATTAATACTGCATTGCTTAAAATAGCTTCGTTAATAAGTCATTATTTCTGTAAAATGGTTATTGTGGGTTATCCCTAAGAGATAGACATGTACTATTGGGATTTTGTTGTAGACCTTTTTAAGGTGTATAATACTGTAGTACATTATTTTGATGTATCTCGTAGGGTTCAGCCAGCGTTTGCAATGTAAGCGCAAAAAAATGTTTATTTACGAAATCACATTAGAAACCTCTCAAATTATCAGTGTTTGTCTACTATATTATGCATGCATTATGCATAAAAGCCTTCCTCTTGAATCACTCTATCTACAAAAAAAACTGCATCAAAATCCGTTGCGTAGTTCTAAGCATACATAGGGACAGACAGCAGGAAGCGACTTCTTAAACTATGTAGTGATTATGCATAATACAACGTACTTAACCTGTGCTTTCGTATCCTCTGGTATGTTCTGGTTTCTAGTCATACTAAAAGACTAGACGATGCGTCGATTTCGTCTGCGTGGATATAAGTTTTGGCAAATTTCCATGGGAACTATTTGATTTAACAGGATATAAACCTATTTAGGGGCCTTCTCTCTGAAAATTTAAGATCAAAATATACATAGTAATAGGTTTTTACCCCGGAAAATTAAATTCCTTTACGGGGATGCAACATATCTCTGTACCTTTCGTCGATGTTGGTAGAGTAAATAGGCCATGAGTGCGTAGGTAGTCTCCGGCATCCAGGTTTTCCTCGCCGTTAGAGCAAGTGGTATTTAATTACTTATAATGGACTTACCTTAGAAAACTTAGAAGTGTGCGCCCTGGGATCGAACCCCTGACTACCAGAACAGGGATCCAGACGTTTAAACCACAGGTCTATCACCGGTACATTGCTTTATGTATGATAGCTATAGAAGTATATACAGAACTATAGTTTATCAGAAGAAAAAAAAATACGTAACCAAGCTCTTCCTAAGTACATATGTATTTCCCGGCATCTCTGGCACCAACAGACAGTAGTATTACCACATTGTAGCAATGACATGATAATCTGTGGAACTACATTATTAAGCCTTTAAGTAAATATTATGAACGAGCACACAAAATAAATGTTATCAACCAAAAACAAAGGAAATATGCTGAGTTGTGTAATATATACCGTGGGCTTTAATAGCACGCACAAAATACCGATGGCCCTATTATCTAAAAACCTGTATCGATCATTGCTACAGTCCAATTTCGACGACTTCCGTGACGTAGTGTTGAGCGCTGTTGCCTTAACGTGCGGAGGTTCGGGGTTCGATCCCCGGCAGGGTTTGGAAATTTATAATTTCTAAATTTTCCCTGGTATAATCTATTGCTGTGCCAAATTTCATCCAGATCCGGTGAGCCGTTCTATTGCGATTGAGTAACAAACATCCATTTAAGGTTTTTTGGTTCGCGGGAACTCTTCAATTTTCCGGGATAAAAAGTAGCCTATATGTTATTCCAGACTATAATCTATCTTTGTGCCAAATTTCATCCTGATTCGTTCAGCCGTTCTGGCGTGAAAGAGTAACAAACATCCATACATCCATACTCACAAACTTTCGCGTTTATAATATTATAATATCTGCGTGGATTGAGGTTTTTTGGTTCCCGCGGGAACTCTTTAATTCTTCCATATTTTCTCACCGTTTAAACCTTCCCTGGACTACGACAAACATTTCAAAACCAAAATCAGCTAAATAAATATATAGCAATAAATCGGCCCAGCTGTTCTCGAGTTTTAGCGAGACTAACGAACAGCAATTGATTTTTTTTTTATATATATAGAAGATGGGCTCTACAAAGAACTAAATAATACCCGTGTCTCCCGTACAATCTATATTTTCCGAATCTATATTTTAAATTTCACATTTCAGCCAAACCTCAGGTCATGTTAACGTGGCGTGATGTTTGTTGATGTAACATACAATCATCCATACTTTCATATATATTTTATAGAATTAGTCTAGACTAGAAAGATGATGTCCGCGACTTCGTCCGCTTGAATTTAGGTTTTTAAATAAATCCGATGGGATTTCTGTGATTTTCCGGGTTAACAAGTAGCCTATGTTTTCCCCCAGGCCATCAAAGCGTAGTATTTAGGACAAGTCGTATTATATTCAGATAAAAATAGACACACTTTCGCATGAAATCAAATCAAACGCAATTGGTATGAAATAATGAAAAATATAATAGGTAAATTTTTTTTCTATCATGTGGGCGATGTTTATAAGTTGTTAATAAAACCAACTTTTTTCAAATTATAGAAGGAATCGCAAAATTAGTCTCGCTAAATTTAAGGGACTTCTTTAAACTTTGCAAATCAATCTATTTTCAGACCTACGTTACTTCTGACAACTAAATGAAATTTAATGTAATGTGAAATGAAATTATACCTTCGTCTAACAAATCAAATTGAATGTTTTTGGTATTCAAATAAACTTTTACAAGTGCTTTTGAATCGACGAGTGTCTAGTCGAGTGACGAAGTCCCTATTTAAGTTTTTTTTGCTAGGAATCCTCCGACATGTTTAACGGAGACTTTATGTAGCTTAACACGACTTTTTTTTCTTTTTACCTTATTCTGTTGTAATTGTCATGAAACAGGTTCATTTTTTACTGTGCTCATGAGTACTATTTTAGCCTTACATTTTGTTTCTTTTATTATTTTAACTTATATTTATATGCATGTGTACCATATTACTTTATAATATAACTAGCTAATGCCCGCGACTTCGTCTGCGTGGATCTATTTTTTTTTGGTTCCCGTGGGAATTCCTTAATTTTCCGGGATAAAAAGTAGCCTGTGTGCTGTTCCACTCTATAATCTATCTCTGTGCCAAATTTCAGCCAGATCCGTTCAGCCGTTGGGGCGTGATTCCTGAACATCCACACATCCACACATCCATACATTCATCCAAACTTTCGCATTTATAATATTAGTATAGTTATGCAACCAGAAGTGGATAAAATTAAAAAATAAAAGCAGTTAGGTCAAACCAGACTTTTTAATCACACAATTCAAACAAATTACACAAAGTTCAACCAAAAAGGAACCACACAACAAACAGGATTTAAATTTTAACATAAATTAAGCTTTCAGATCAAAACTAAAATGAACAAATCAGGAAAAAAAATGTAATCTTAACACAAATTCACAGTAAAAAATATAAATGATCGCTAACGCGTGACAAAGTCGAGTTATTGCTTCATAAATCGGATTTAATTAACAGCAAGCGGGTACTTCAATATTATATTATACACATAACATCTTACTTAACTTACTTCTGTTTAACAAAATTATCATGACCTTCAATATACTATTTCACTACTATCGAGTCTTATTTCTTAATATACGGCTTTCAACCTACGCCCGGGTTTTCTTTATTCCTATTATTTTGTGACGGCCTACCACGTCACAATATCGAAGAATAAAATACTGTTTCCGTTCGTTATTAATGTTTCGATAGGTATTAATATTTCCGTAAATAAGGCTAATAAAATAAAACTTTTCTGAAAATCTAGTGTTTTATTTGCTACATGTCCGTATGAGTTAGAGACCTATTAAAATATGTTGTCCATTAGTGCACGTCTAGTGGTCGACGACGACGATCAAAGGTCTAGCCCCACTGCAGAGTCGCGACGTGCCACGGAGATAAATAAATTACGCCACGCGGTCCCGTATACGTCATATTACATATACACTACTACTACTACTGTAGCCCATTAACGTCCCACTGCTGGGCACAGACCTCCACTCTCATAGGAGAGAGGGAACTAGAGCCACCCACTACGCTGCTCCAATGCGGGTTGGAGGGCTTTAACGACTATTGTTATGTTAGTGATAATAACCGGGACCGACGGCTTAAGGTGCTCTCCGAGGCGCGGGGGTGAAACACCGCCAACTTCTTAACTCCGAGCTAGTACTGAGAATTTCAGGTCAGAAAAACCTCGTCAGCCGCAGTCAAACATGCTAACCACTAGACCAACGAGGCAGTTTATATTATATACCACCACCACCACCACTACAGCCTATTAACGTCCCACTGCTGGGCACAGGCCTCCACTCTCATAGGAGAGAGGGAATTAGAGCTTAGACCCACCCCGCTGCTCCAATGCGGGTTTGCTGGCTTTAACGACTATTGTCATGTCAGTGATAATAACCGGGAGCGACGGCTTAACGTGCTCTCCGAGGCACGGGGGTGAAACACCGCCAACTTCCTAACTCCGGGCTGGTACTGAGAATTTCTAGTCAGAAAAACCCAAAACTTATTATGGCCCGACCCGGGACATCCCGGGACCTCGTCAGCGGCAGTCACACATGCTAACCACTAGACCAACGAGGCAGTTTACACATGCAAATAATATACTACTGGAAGAAAGTCCCTCTGCATGAATCTCCACAGAACACGATCTTGTTCCGCTTGCGTCCACTACTGGAAGAAAGTCCCTATGCACGGATCTCCACAGAACATGATCTTGTTCCGCTTGCGTCCACTACTGGAAGAAAGTCCCTCTGCACAGATCTCCACAGAACACGATCTTGTTCCGCTTGCGTGCACTACTGGAAGAAAGTCCCTCTAAATAGATCTCCACAGAACACGATCTTGTTCCGCTTGCGTCCACTACTGGAAGAAAGTCCCTCTGCATAGATCTCCACAGAACACGATCTTGTTCTGCTTGCGTTCACTACTGGAAGAAAGTCCTTCTGCATGGATCTCCACAGAACACGATCTTGTTCCGCTTACGTCCACTACTGGAAGAAAGTCCCTCTGCATGGACCTCCACAGAACACGATCTTGTTCCGCTTGCGTCCACTACTGTAAGAAAGTCCCTCTGCATAGATCTCCACAGAACACGATCTTGTTCCGCTTGCGTCCACTACTGGACGAAAGTCCCTCTGCATAGATCTCCACAGAACACGATCTTGTTCCGCTTGCGTCTACTACTGGAAGAAAGTCCCTCTGCATAGATCTCCACAGAACACGATCTTGTTCCGCTTGCGTCCACTACTGGAAGAAAGTCCCTCTGTATGGATCTCCACAGAACACGATCTTGTTCCGCTTGCTCCCACTCCAAGCTACTCGTATGATATCATGCGTCCAACTACGCGACAAAAAGGAACAAAACATAGTAAATAAAGACGGATAGTGTAATGTATATTGCTACTTACTTCGGTAGAAATGGTCGTTAAATTATATTGTGTTGACCATTTTGACTGTAATAAAAAATAAAGAAAACAATCATGACTACTAGTCAAAAACTCCTACCCCAACAAAACAAAAAATATTAATTGGGGGTCATCCAACGCTGCGCTTTCCAGTGCGAGGCTGCCATAAAAGCACCTGGGGAGTAGTGGCGTGCAGTTCATAGAGGCATAAAAGCACTTCTTACTCTAGGGGAAATACGTCAATTCTCCTTTTTTATCAAGAATGTCAGTAAATAGATATTGTGACCTACCAATACCTAACCTAGCTTCAAACCCTTTGCACGCCACTGCTGGGGACCCAATGCATACCGGTTCGATCTGCCTAGTCCATTGCCAATTCAGCTTAGAGACAATGTAATCTGATAATCATACTAACATTATAAATGCGAAAGTGTGTTTGTTTGTTGGTTTATTGATTTGATTGTTTGAAGGTTTGTCCTTCAATCACGCTGCAACGGAGCAACGGATCGAAGTGATTTTATAGGTATAGTTGAGGGCCGATAGTGACACAGGCTAACAAAAATCTTAAAACACGCGGACGAATTCGTGGGCATCAGCTAGATCAATATAATCTAATCATCTATCTAGCTATGTCGGTTACTCAGTGGGCTTACTACCATCGCTTAAAACAGTATTAATTATTTAAAATTGCAGTTTTATATGACGTACAGTCGACGTCATAGTTCATATAGAATAATTTAACAAGATGGCTTGTTAGTTGCAAAGTCACCTCCATACATACATAAATATTATACATGCAAATACAGGGGTCTAGGCTCCGAATATGATTTTGTCCCATTTGGTGTCGAGACCCTTGGTCCTTGGGGTCCTAGCGCTATAGAACTTTTTAAGGAAATAGTAAAAAGGTTATATTATAGGTATTATATTATATTTTTAAGGCTTTAAATATTATAGTAAAAATTTTATGTGAAATACATATCCTATATGTTACTAAAAAAAAAAAACATTGCTGACAATTTATGGCTATAATCTAAGTAATATCGAATAGTAATGGTTTGAATCTAAAGTTGTTAATTAATTAAGGTAAATGTTTTGGACATATTATGTAAATGTAAATATTTTGACGACCTCCGTGGCGCTGTGTGTACTGTTGTCTTAACGTGCGGAGGTAATTTGGGAATTTATAATTTCTGAATTTTCCCTGGTCTGGCCTGGTGGGAGGCTTCGGCCGTGGCTAGTTACCACCCTTCCAGCAAAGACGTGCCACCAAGCGATTTAGCGTTCCGATACCATGCCGTGTAGAAACCGAATAGGGGTTTGGGTTAAATATAACTGCCATGCCCCTAACAGGTCAGCCCGCTACCATCTAAGACTGCATCTTCACTTACCATCAGGTGAGATAGCCCGCAAGGGCTAACTTGTAGTAGATGAAAAAAAATGTTTGTATGGATGTGTAATTCAGATTGCTTGCACACAGTTTTAGCAGTTAAGTTATGTTAGTACTAGCTAATGCCCGCGACATGGTCTGCGTGGATCGAGGATTTTTGGTTCCCGCGGGAACTCCCTAATTTTCCGGAATAAAAAGTAGCCTATGTGATATTCCAGACTATAATCTATTTTTGTGCCAAATTTCAGCCAGATTCGTTCAGCCGTTGGGGCGTGATTGAGTAACAAACATCCATACATCCATACATTCATAAATCCATCCAAACTTTCGCATTTATAATATTAGTAAGATGGACTGTTGACATCGACCGTACCTTGATATACCTAAAATAGGGATTAAAGTTCTTAAACAAGACCGTCAACAGTAATGAAATAATAGTACTTTAAGCAATAGTAGTAAGCTCTCTCTACGGATCTCCTTATTTCTGATTTGACATAGCAACAACTTATCTTTCCAAAGTAAGAGTTTGATTTGAATAATTTCAGAGGTGCGATTATGTAAGAAACGCCGATCCAATCGCCAAATTTTGCCGTCCAAGTAAAATAAACCATAACAGCATTGCATTAGAGCTCAATTTCGTGTATCCATTCTCACACGTTTATGGTATACATACCTAAACGTATGAGAATGGATACACGAAATTGAGTTCTAATTCGTTGCTGTTATGGTTTATTTTACTTTGACGCCGAACTTGACGATTTGATCGACAATTCTTACACAATCGGGGGGCTGATATTGATTATTCCACGTAAGAGCAAGCTATTGATCTGAAATGGTTTGTCTTGTTCTTACCTTATCTGAGACGTAATCTTGATGAGATACCACGGTAGGTAAGTGAGATATTATTTACGTGTTACGAAAACACTTCACGTGAATACCTACTGTGCGACTGCCCAAAAAAAGGAGTACAATGTTTTCTGGGTTTATGTATATATGTGAGATTCTTTATTCTGCCATAACTTCTAAATGCTTGAATATGCGAATGCTGTCCTTTCCCGGGATACAACCTATCCCTGTACCAAATTTCATCAAAATCGGTTGAACAGATGGGCCGTGAAAGCGTAACAGACAGACAGACACACTTTCGCATTTATAGTATTAGTATGGATGATATTGATATTAATACTAGCGAATGCCCGCGACTTCGTCTGCGTGGTTTGAGGTTTTTTAGCCTTTCTGCTATTCCAGACTATAATCTATCTCTGTGCCAAATTTCAGCCAGATCCGTTCAGCAGTTGGGGCGTGATTGAGTAACAAACATCCATCCAAACTTTCGCATTTATAATATTAGTAAGATTTTTATTATTGTCTATACCTAATATAATATAATATATATGTTACTATAATAATTTAAACTTTATATTTTTTATAATTTTACCGTAACAGACCCCTGGTTCTTGTCATCATCATCATCATCGTTGCATTCGCATCCAAGAATCCAGGAAACGATTAAAAAAATGAAAGCGATATTATAATAACGTACTTACCTAAATGGGACATGGTCAAATAATAAATGTATAGATAAACACTTGAGTTTAATCTCATTTATTTTTTACATCTTCTAATATGGATTTAAGTAATTAACCTAGATTTGTATTATACTTTGAGAACCATAATACCTACTTAGGTACTTAAAATTAATTAGATTAGATAAAATCAAGTTATTTACAATGGCTCATGGCTGTAAGTCAAGTAGGTAGATAAATTATTTGGTCAAATAAAATATTAAGTAGTTTTCCGTTTTGACGGGCCATATTGTGTTTTTTTAAAGATTCTTGGAATCTGATTTTATTTTAAAACTAAGTATTTAAGTAAACTGGCTCATGACTTCGACCGCGTGGATTTAGGTTTTTACTCTCGCTGGAATTTTAATTTTCCGGGTAAAAGTTATATTTTTCTGGAAGATGCGACCTAACTCTGTACCAATTTCGTCAGAATCGGTTGAAGAGTTGGGCGCAGAAAGTGTAGCAGACAAACAGACACGTTTATAATGTTAACATGGAATAATAGCATACTAGACGATGTCCGCGATTCTTGGAATCTGATTATTTTAAAACTAAGTATTTAAGTAAACTAGCTCATGACTTCATCCACGTTGATTAAGTTTTAAGTAACAAAAATCCATATATTCATACATCCATACATCCATCCAAACTTTCGAATTTATAATATTAGTAAGATTTCTTTTACTTTATTGATAGGACATACCCGAGAAGACATGACAGTTTCCCAATTCGTGTCCTCATGTAAAAAAAATTAAAACAGATAAAAATAATAAATATCCTACCCAAGATTAACCAAGCACGGTGTTTTACCTCAACGAGTTGTAGTTATTTGACCCTTCAAAATTGGTAGGTATGTTTTATTCACTCAGCCCTGTTGAGGACTTAGGTATTATTTAGAGTATGGGCCCACATTCATTTAAATTACAAAGATCGAATATACAACTATTCAGGCGAATTACTCAATCGAGTAATTCGCCAATACCCATTTATTACACCAGGGGGCAATGGGCATACTCCCATCGCTTTAGGTAGATATTATATTAATATTGTTGGAGTTCGTGTGTTTGAATTATAATCCTTATTTTAGGGGCGTCTAGGAAATTGACATGAACTGCAATTTTTAAATAATACGGTTTTAAACGATGGTAGTAGCCCGCAGGCCCCAGAAAAAATTTGAACTCCTGTGATGATAATACTAGCAATACTGTCTGGCTCAATATTTGCTATTGAATAAATTAAGGCGCCTCCTCTGTTGAAGGACTTGTAAGCTTCTATTTCTAGGTTACGATCAAGGAATCTTTGGGAATTATAACAACAGCATGACGGGGTATAGAAAAGAGGGAGTATGTTTTTTAACAGACTTCCAAAAAAGGAGGAGGTTCTCAATTCGGCGCGTATTTTTTTTCAGCTGAGTTCGGGCCCTTTCGTTGGCATGACACATTTTAAACGTTAATAATTATGTTAGATTACTATCTGAGTTTTATTTCTTGTTTTAGTTGTGTTAAGGTATTTTTTTTGTTAATGTATTTAAAATATTGTTGCGATGCGATTGACATGTTCTATACAATAAAAACCCAAAAAAAGAAATAAAAAAAGTACTATCTGCGTACATGATGTATGTTTATTAAGTGTTGGGTCAGCAAATAAAATAAATTCTATTCTATTCTAATAATTTTCTACGCGGCATACTACTGGAATGACTAATCGCTTGGTTGGTAGGTTAGTACCTAGCCACGGCCGAAGCCCCCATCAAACCAGACCAGAGAAAATTCAGAACTTACCAAATCACAAATTGACCGAGCCATGGATCGAATTCGGGACCTTCGCATTTCGCTCACAACTGTGCCAGGGAGTGTTCCGGTCGGGACTGTAATTCTCATTCTGTATTGTCAGTGAGTATAAAGGTCATGTAAACTGATTGATTATAAGAAATAATAAGTAGTTAGGAGTTTCCAACATGTTTACAAGTACAGGCTTATATAAATAATTAAATAAACATGTTTACAGTCCCGCCAACTTATCAGGGCCGGTGGGAAAAATTGGTAAACATTTTTACTTACTTATTAATATTAACACAACTTACTTGTAAGGAACCTAAACTCTGATAGCTACGACGCAACGCTGTCACCGGGACAGATAAGTTTGTGGGAATACATGACTTGTTAAATTTCTCCCATTTTATTAAAGTCTCATTAAAGTTTCCCAGTTTGCTCGTTTAACTTTTATATTTTCAGCAATTATTGAAGTGAAACTCCTTTAGAATCGTTGTGATTTGAAAATAACGGATGTTGTCGCCACCGGACGAGCGTTACATTTTTGTAAATTCCTGAATGTAGCAGTAAAAAGTCTGATTTGTTAATTTTTTTTATGATTTACAAGCTGATACCCGCGACTACGTCCGTGCGGTTTAAGTTTTTTTTGATTCCAGCGGGGACTCCTTAATTTTCCGGGATAAAAGGTAGCCTATGTATCTCTCCAGGTCCTCAACTATATCCATGCCAAAAATCACGTCGATCAGTTGCTCCGTTGCGGCGTGATTAAAGGACAAACCAACAAACAAGTGAAATTAATTTAACGAATTAAAAAATACGACTGCCCTGCCATATTATTTTTGGAGTTTACCTCCATAAGAAGCGATTTGCTTATATAGCCTTTGTTATATATAGTTTTTTTTTTTCAATTTTGGTCTTTAATGCGGGACCATGGTCACCCCATCAATTTTTTTAAAAATTTTACTAGCCTATGTCACCTGGAATAAGCTAAGGATTCTAACATATAGAACTAACGTATAGAAGTTATGGTGGAATATACATGCATACATACATGAACCCTGAAAACAATATACTCCTTTTTTCAGGCAGTCGTTTATCAAACACACTTTCGCATTTATAATATTAGTTTGATTTTAATCCGCCTCCGGTTGATAAAACAAACAACGAAACAAGGAAAAAAGAGACAAACTTATGAAACAATAATTTAGGCTAGGGTAAGTGAGATGGAATACAAGTGACAGTTATCTCATTATCTCGTAGGCAATTTTTCTGAAGTTTCATTTCTGCCGTGTGTGAATTGCACACACACTTTTTGCCGTGCCATAATATTATGACATAAGATATTAAACGTCAGGTTCACCCCAAATCACCATCATTAAAGTTTAATGGTATACGTATTTTTGTTGTTTGCCGGCTCACTACTAAGCCCGAATGAGAAGGGTTTGGCCATTGTCCACCACGCTGGACAAGTGCAGATTGGCAACTTCACACGACTTTGAGTATGAATGTCATGATTTTCTGTTATATTTATTTTTAAGAATATAATGTTTATAATATAGCTAATTTAATTTCTTATTTTTAAGGGCTCAGTGATTGAGTTCGAAGTTTTTGTAAAACGTAAAACTAATTGAAAATCCCTATTACAGTGTAAAGGAATATTTGATTGCTAGGATTAGGAAGGCATGGTATGAATTGTTCCAGCGGCTAATTATGTAATTGTTAAAACTCGAAATCTAACTAAGTAATTAACGATATTTGTGAGATGGTGATACAAAAGAAAAAAAAACGGTTTTAGTGTACCTATAGTTACGTTCGTCAGACAAAAAGGATAAACTACTGATTTGTATAAGGAATTTCATTCTAATTTAATAAATTGATTATTTAGGTAAAAAGCGATAAATTTTGAAGTGTTTTATGTGTTAAATTAATTATATGTCGAGCTATGTTCCTTAATTGATTTGCAAATAATTGACTTACTTTCATACATTTTAATTATTATGCACCGGGAGGTTGCCCAAAAGTGGATGGCCGAATGTCATGATTTTCTAGTTTTATATTCTGTGGTATTCGCAACAAATATAATGCCATAAAGGACTTGAATCCAGGGCCGTAGAACAAACAAATTAAAAAAGAATGGTATTCTGAGGGTCAATCAGTGGGTTTCCCACCAATTGGGTATTTGACAACTAGTCAAATCAGCAACTTTTTTTTCAAACGTCAAAACGCGTGCTTAGTATGGATTTTGTATGAAATTTTAAGTTCGACATTTTTTTACATTAATCGATAGTTTAAAATGGTTATTCAAAATGAAATAAGCAGGGGACTTGGATATTACGACTTTTGGGAGATCCTTTGTTTAATTATCACTAAAAAATAGTTTATTTCACTAGTAGTCAAATACCCAATTGAGCGCGGAGGACAAAAAGAAAAACGGATGATGGAACGATTGTAGAAAATAATCAAATTAGGAAATCTAGAATATAATATTATTGGAAGGAATAAAGTATATAAACGAACATTGGGTTTTAATTTATCAAATGGAGAAACCTTGGGTTTTCAATCCAGAACAACCCCCCTTCCCCTTGACCTGCGATCTCAGCTGATGATAAGTGATGACGCAGTCTAAGATGGTACCGGGCTAACCTGTTAGGAACACGGCAATTATCTTAAACCCATACCCCTATTCGGTTTCTACACGGCATCGTACCGGAACGTTTTGCCGGTAGAGTGGTAACTAGCCAAGGCCGAAGCCTTCCACCAGGCCAGACCAGGGAAAATTCAGGGGTATCCACTATCCAGGTTTCCTAGCGATGTTTTCCTTTATCGCTAGAGCAAGTGATACCTATTTGATTGCTTAAAACGCACTAAACTCCGACAAGTTAGCGGTTCGTGCCCGGGCATCGAACCCCCGAACATACGAATAGGAAGCCGGACGTCTAAACCCACCACTTTTAACAACAAGATCAACAATATAATAACAAATTACGAAAAATTTAATCTAATGTTTTCATTAAGCGTTTTTCCTTTGAAAAGTTTTTTACTTTTATATTATTATACTAAACTTGTTTCTGTGTCAAATTTATTCGTGCCTGAAGACACTTAAATTTCTGTGTAGATAATAATTGTAAGCCTTACTAAATAAAAAAATATGAAAGAAAAATATGAGACACATTCTTGTGTAATAATATTTTTGTTGACTTCGAAATATTATGTAATGACTATGAGACTATCTTACTAATATTATAAATGAGAAAGTTTGGATGGATGTATGGATGTATGGATGTATGGATGTGTGGAATTATGGATATATGGATGTTTGTTACTCAATCACGCCCTAAAGGCTGAACGGATCTGGCTGAAATTTGGCACATAGATAGATTATAGTCTGGAATAGCACATAGGCTAGGCGAGTTCCCGCAGGAACCAAAAACCTCGATCCACGCAGACGGAGTCGCGGCCATTAACTAGTTAAGAAATAACTTTGATTTTTGTAAGTTTTTACATCATCGTGTAGCACCACTATATCCCATTAACGTCCCACAGCTGGGCACAGGCCTCCACTCTCATAGGAGAGAAGGAATTAGAGCTTAGACCCACCACGCTGCTCCAATGCGGGTTGGCGGGCTTTATAACGTCTATGATATAATATGAATGATAATAGTCGTTAAAGCCCGCATATACCATCAGTGGGCTTACTAGTTACTACCATAGCTTAAAGCAGTATTATTTTAAAACTAGCATTCGCCCGCGACTTCGTCCGCGTGAAAGTTACGCGGAACATTTGGTTCTTAGAGAAAGAAATTTTCAAAAACTATGAATAACATAAAATTCTTCATTTTTCACCGAAAGCACAGAAATGGCGCCATCTATTGACATCATTGTGAAATTCTGTTAGAAATACTGAAGTTCATTAAAACTTAAATAATTTCGTTTCTATATAATATTTATCAAAGGACTTGACCGGTGGAACTATGGCAGCTTGCCTAGGTGTCAAAAATCAATGTTCAGCAATGATTTCTTTATTATTGTAATTGTAATATTTCACTGTTTTCAGATAAAAAAGTTTCAGGAGTCTGAAGGCTCGGAAAACTGCGAAAATGAACAAAAAAAGTTTCACCAAAAGACTGCTTTCCCACACTAGATGTCGCTATTTATTGTGTCGAGCGAGTCTAAAAAAATATTTTCAAGTATTATTTCTATAATATTGTAATTGTTATATTTTATAGTTTTCAGATAAAAAAGTTTCAGGAGTCTGAAGGCTCTGAAAACTGAGAAAATAAATAAAAAAAAGTTTCACCAAAAACTGCTTTCCCACACTAGATGGCGCTATGTATTGTGGTGAGTCTAGAAAATATTTTTAAGTATTACTCACTACTTTTGGTTAACAAGTTCAACTATTCGACCACAGATGGCAGCATATGCAATGTGAAAGGGCGTCCCAGTTCAACTATTCGACCACAGATGGCGGCATATGCAATGTGAAAGGGCGTTCCTTTAAACGCAGTATTTCAAAATGCTTTGTTCGATCTATTAGTTTGAGACTTGTCAAAAAATAAAAATAATTATAAACAAAACATACATTTCCTTTTCATTACTATTTAATTGATCAAAAATAAATCATTCATAATATAATGACTAAGGTACTTAAATGGTATTCATGTAGGGTTACAAGATTATTATTATGCATGGATATAATGGAACGTCAAAATTAAGTAGTGCTTAAAGAGGAAAGCGGACGCTCAAGATTTAAACAATAAACGTACTGTTTTTTTTTTGTCATTTGAACCCTGACCTTATTTGGAATAATAAATCCATAATAATTTCGTTTTGAATTTTTAAACCTTACTGTAAAAACGGAAATCCTGTGCATTGTCCCGAATCGGAGGGCAATTACTGGTCATGTCCTTTAGTATTTGTTGTTCAAATACAGGATATAATTCAAATAATTGATGAAACCTGTTCAGGCTCAGTCTTTCAGAAAATTGAAAGTTCTGAGGTCAACTTTGGACGTTAGAAAATTTCCATTTTGAAAGCCCCCCATTTCGTAAATTTTAGGGGAACAATTAAAAAAAAAAAATTTTGGACTATATTCCTAATTATCTTTCAAATGATATACCGCAACTCTATGTAACGCTATAAAAAAAAATTAACTTCGCATTCGCTTCTATGAGAGCCCCCCTGAAATAAACATTTTTATAACTTTTTAAGCCATATTCGGCTGGAGGCCATTGGTTTACATATTACATTTAAATTAGAAGTAATAAAGTTCAGTTATTCAGAAGTTATAAGGCTCTGACAGACGGACGGACGGACAAGTGCAAATTCACTCAAGTAGACTCAGAGACCTTCGCTTCGCTCGGTCAATTATTGACGTTTAATATGACGTACCTTGACGTTCCTAAAATAAAGATTATAATTCTGATACAAGAGCGTCAACAATACTGAAATAAATGGTTGTACGCCCCCAGTACTGACTAACTAATCGAAATCGTATCTAGTAGTTTTTTAAAACTGGGAGAGGTGTCTTCAATTTGTAGCACCTCATGCAAAACTAATTCGATATTATTATCTTTAGTATCAATAGCAATGTAAATTAAACTGTAAAACTATGCAAATACGTCTGTTTTTACAAAAACGCGCATTCCTGAAATCTAGATGTTTCACAACAAAATATTCTGCGCCGTGATAATTTCACGTTCCTGTAAACACTTGTACGGACAATTAGAGTTCGTTGAAAATTCTATTTGAGTATAACTCGGTAATCTGGGGAACAAAACTGTGAAATTAAATTTTACAGGACTTTTCGGATCAGTCCGTGAAATTAAATTTCACAGGACAGCGAAAAATTAAAAATATTACTGTGTGGAGGCAGTGGCGTGCACAGATTTTGAAGCTAGGGTAGGCATTACTTACAATACCTATTTACTAACTGTTTTGATGAAAAATGAGCATTGACGTATTTTCATTTGTGGAGGAAAACATCTTTGCACTAAACCGATTTCGTTTGATAGCGCACTTTATTCTGTCCTACTCAGAGCTGGTTTTGATTTATAATTAACAGGGATTGACGCAACTGGATCAAGACAACACGATTCGAAAAAAAAGTATTTCAATTATACTGGACTACTCCGGCTCTGTTCACCAGCTCTTCAATTTGCGTTATGTGGTCCAATCTCAACTATTCGTTCCTACTCTCAATAGTATAAGCTAAGTACGTAGTAGGTATGGTAGTTACAAGCAAATACTATGTATTTACGTAGTAGGTACCTACGTATGGTACGACAGAAATAAAAACCCTAAAAAAAGTCACACAAAAAAAAACAAGTCTTAACGCATGTTTTGTCTTGTTCCGCTAGTAAGTATAGATCCATGTAAAAGCGAGTAAAAGCGAAAACATACTGGGGACAAACGAACTACATGGTAGACAAAGCTCCGCGTTTTCAGTTTTTTTACGGACCATAAACACAATCACGACAGGATAAAACGTCGTTTTGCTTCTTTATGCGGACGTTCTAGTCCAGTCATTTGGTAGTTTTACTTGGAAAGTTTCTCGGGAGTTTTGAAAATTGGTGTATTTTATAGATTTCGACGTGCTCTTTCCGAATTTTCACTTTGTCACCTCGTATCTTTGCCGCTCGCGCCGCCATATTGGAAAAACGGCGCCCAAATGTATATAATGTAGGAAATTTTTTGTAGTTTAATTTACTACATAACAATTTTCATCGTAAAATTAGTCCGAAAGGAGTTATTGTCAAAAAACTGTTTTTGAGCGTCATTTTTCCAATATGACGCGAGCGGCAAAGATACGAGGTGGCAAAGTGAAAATTCGGAAAGAGCAAATACACCAATTTTCAAAGCTTCCGAGAAATTTTCCGCGTAGACGTTTCATCCTTTCCGGTACCTATATTTTGTCCAATTTTACTTTTTACATAAGCACGCCTATGAAGTTTCATAATTATTGACAGGCAACTATCACAAAAAAATTGCAATACTCCATAGACGCAGATGTTTTTTACAACAGTGAAGAGACGTTCCCTTTTATCCGATATTTCGTAGTTCGTATATTATAAGTGAATGCTTCACAATATTTATTTTCATTGCTTATATTATGTTCCGATCAATAAAACCCCAGCGAAAAGTAGCCGCCTAGCGAATTCTAGTTCAGGAAAAAAATCAGAAATCTATACTTCTATACTAATATTATAAATGCGAAAGTTTGGATGGATGTATGGATGCTAGTTACTCAATCATGCCCGAACGGCTCTACGGATTTGAATGAAATTTGGCACAGGGATAGATTACTGTCTGGAATAACACATAGGCTACTTTTTATCCCGGAAAATTAAAGATTTCCCGCGGGAACCAAAAAACCTCAATCCACGCGGACGTAGTCGCGGGCATCAGCTAGTTAAATTATATATTGACTCCGCCAGCGATTGAACCTGGGACTGGGGGTTCCCATAAGACACAGTTCTCACCACTGTGCCAAAACGGCCGTTAAAATAATTGCTTGTGTTCCATACGGCCGCAAGTTAAGTAATCAAACACACCTCAGCAAAAAACAACATTCTTTACGAACAATTACATGTAATATTGTCTTAAATTTATACAAGTATGTAGGACCACAATATACATCCAGTACAGTCGGTCGACGCCTATACAGTCCCGGCTACCATGACAGTTGTAGCATCTAGAATAGGTACGGTACTCTCACTTAGAGTTGAGAGAGCTAGGAAACCGCATACAAATTTGACATTAGATAGACTCCTTAGACTCTGGTAATACCGTCAAAAGTTGCGTTCTGGGAACTAACTTGGAACCCATACTGTTTTAACCCGAGAACCGGTGGGGGTCTTTGTAAATTCTGCTTTACAATATTCGACTGATATACGTCCACAGCTGGACATAGGTCTCTTGTATGGAATCCGTCCGTCCACTTAATGCGTTACGCTGCGCTTTCCAGTGCGGGGTTTCAGATGTAACTTATAACTAAAGGCGATGAAAGCTTGAATTATAAGATTATACTAATTGTCAAGCGAGCTCTTTTGTTGGGACAGAGGGTTCTAAAATCTTATTATTTACGCTTAACTTATTACGTCGTAATTAGTAATATTAGCTTAATATCAAAATATAAAATTATTGTCAATCCTATCTAGAAAGTGTGAACATTTTTTAAAAATTACCTTTGGTTTGTTTAAAACATTATTCAAGAATGCCGTGGAGGACGAGCGAGGACCAAAAGATAGGTTGTTCAAACTTACCTCAGGGTTCCTGGCCCATAATTATGAAACGCATATTTTAAGCATATTTAATACAATAATAATTATTTTCATTTCATAAACACGTTTCTCGTACATCGTTTTTTCTTCATCGACGTCACCATACCTATAATAAGTATTCTCAAATATTCCCACCGTCTCTGGTAGCATTTAAACAAGCAAGTACCTAGTGAAAGGCAGAAATGTTACTTGCTTTCGACTCTTACAAAATATGTGTACATTTAGCAAAGTCATGCCAGTGCAAGTCCGGGTCTAGAGCCATGGGTTTATATGGGTTGAAATTAAATGAATATACACTTTATTGTACACCAATAGTATATTGTGTGTCCCAGGGGTGAAATCGTGTTTCATTCCGCGTCACATACACATACGAGTATAACCTGCAATGAAAGTGCGAGTTTTATTAAAATTGTATTTCTTTTTTATTTTAGTTGCTTTTACAAATATGATATCTAACAGTAGGTATAGTTTTTGATCTAAATGACAATTAAAAAGGTTTGAAATAAACAAAAGATACTGTGATAGGATTGAAAAGAGGGCTGCTATGTCATTCACGGGTAGAAAATGGTTTTCTACCCGCTGAATGACGGATTGAAATGAGGGCTGCTACGTCATTCAGCGGATAGAAAATGGTTTTCTACCCGCTGAAAGACATATTCGTCTGAAATTTACTAGTTTCAGGTGGCTCAACAGGCGTTGAAACTCGCATTTTCTATGCAGGTTGTATGAAAAAATATTTAAACAATAATAATTAATTTAGGTAAATGCAGGTATCACCGACCCCGTTAAGAGATTTTTAAATGTTGGTGGAAGGAGCTTCGTATGAAAGTGTAGTACATATTATAAATGTGAAGTTTTTTAACCCTTTTTCGATGTAATGTGGTATAGTGATAAGTTGCACCCCGGGGAAGAACATAGGCTACGTTTTATCCCGGACAATAAAGGAATTCCCGCGGGAATAAAAAACTATAATTTACGCGGCAATTCACAAGTCGCGGGCATCATCTAGAAAAATATATTCGTACTTTACTTTCGGTACTTTGAACGCCAATACCTTTTTTTACCTATTTCCTATTTGAATTTTAATCATATTGTGTGGTTTTAACGTAACCTATGCCCTTAGTTAAAATTTTATAACGAAGCATACATTAAAGCTAAAGTTGCTAAAAGGGATGCATGAATCCATAATAATTACTAATATTTACTAATTTACATAATATTTACTATTTTACTAATATTACTAATTTACTAATTAATTACTAATTTACTAACTGATTTTGATGCAATTTGGTATAGGGATAATTTGCATCCACGTGAAGGAATTAGGCTACTTTTTATCCCGGAAAATTAAAGAGTTCCCGCGGGAATCAAAAACCATAATCCACGCGGACGAAGTCACGCGCATCATCTAGTAATTAATGATTATTACGAACTTTGATTGTCATTTAAAAAGCTATACCTACCTAAAATATTTTCAAAATTTTCCGAATTTATTATTTAAAAGTTCGTTCGATCGTTACTTATTTCAAATTAAAAAAAATACTTTAAACTATTTAAAATTTTTTTTAAATCTAGACTTAAGAAATTCTTAACAACTTCCCGATATTTAAAGGCTCTTAGAATAAATTAATAAAATAGGAATAATAAATTTAATTATTTTAGTAAATTTAACTCTAATCTCTCCTATTCTATTTCATAATAAACTATATGCTAGTAAATGTAAACATTTCCCTACATGCCATATTCTTATGGCTGGTTGGCGAGTAAGGTAAACTAAAGCAAATAAATGATTTGATTTTATTTAGCTATGATTCAAGCAAATCTGTTCAGCCATTTGAAGAAAAACAGTTCTTTTCAGGGATTTTTCAATTTCTGATTTTTTATATTTATACTAGAATGAATATTTCAGGGGAAGTTTGAAAGTAACAGAAAAGATGAGGAATAATAGGCTGGCATGGTATGGGCATGTAATGCGGAGGGAAGAAAGGCATATTACGAGAAGAATGATAGATGTGGAAGAAAAAAAAGAGTAGAGGTCAAAGAAAATATGGATCCAAAGGAGTGAATAAAAGGTTGACGGATAACAGAAGTGAGTGGAAGAGGAAAACATGTTGTGCCAACCCCACATAGGTGGGAAAAAGGACAAGAAGAAGAAGACACTAGCTTTTGCCCGCAGCTTTGCTTACGTTAGGTTCGATATTCATAAAAACCTCCTTTTTTACCCCCTTAGGAGCTGAATAGGCTTCTGGAGCAAGTTCGGATGGCTGGAGTGAAAACTCCTGCGGGGAGGGGCAACTTCTCTTACAACAGATCTCCATCTGGAGGCTTAAAAACGGAAACCTGCCCAATTCCCAAACCCAAGAAAGGGGTTGAATTTTCAACAATCTTTTCTTAGCCGATGCCTACGTCATAATATCTGTATGCTCGATTCGTCCAGTGGTTTGAGCTGTGCGTTGATAGATCAGGCAGTGAATCAGTCACCTTTTCCTTTTATGTATTGAGAAGATGACAATTTAATTTACATCCCACATTAGCTCGAGTTCGCGGTATACAGATTCTGTAAGGAAATTGCTGTCACCCACAAGCCTCGTGAAATAATTTTCTGGGATCATGTTTCTTACGTAAAATTTATAATTCAAATTTAAAAAGGTCTGAAGTTTATTCGTGGAAATAGGCGTACTCAAAATTCCTATTATACTATAAAATGCCTCAATCCATTTTAGACTTGCCTTTACACAAACTTAAAAAATCCATTAAAAATAGCTTTGCTCCTTAAAAAACTTATTATACCGTCGAAGATTGTAAACGATAAAAAGCTTGGATTGAACTCACTCCAGCTATGCTTCAGACAAAATTTACTTAGATGTATATCTCAATAATTATAGTAATTTCTGTTTTTTACGAGAGCAACCACCGACTATCGCGTCGCGTCGCGTAGCGTCGCTTCTAGGACAACATAGTAAGCAAGATGTTGCAGGTTTAAATCCCCCTTTCCGTCCTATTTATTGTATTTTTAATTTGCTTTTCAAATATATTTTTAAATAAAATTTTTGCGAAAGCGGCTCGTTTTGGCCACATTTGGCAAACGAAACCTCTACAATCATTGAAAATGTTAGTTAGCATGTGCGAAAGAGAGGAAAACTTAGGATAGGTTGTCGCTATAAGATGTTTGCCAACATTATGTTTCCTTTGACGAGGTTTCTCTTGCATCAGTCAATATTATACTAACGAACTTCCTGGACTATGGTTTCTACTAGGTCCATGAGGTAAACATATAAAAAAAAAATATCGTCCGCCATATTGAATTTAGTGTGACCTCATTTTATTTTTCTTTTTATCCTCAGTAAACCCTTTTAATTGATCACGGGGATACAATATAAAAAATTGGTAACTGGTCTTCCATCTTTGGAAGTCCGCCATATTAGATTTAGAATGACGTCACTTAGTTAACCATGCATTGTCATCTATACTAAACATTCCTATATGCAAAATTTCAGCTCAATCGGTTGGGGATAGCAGCTGTTTTAAAATTCAGTTGCCAGATATGACCTAAACAAATCCACAAACATTGTAAGTTAAATAAAAGCTTGTAAAAATAATGGGAAACAATGACAGGAAGTTAAAACCAGGGGTTCACTTTTCTTTTTTTATACTCTACAAGTTAGCCCTTGACCGCAATCTCACCTGATGGTAAGTGATGATGCAGACTAAGATGGTAGCGGGCTAACCTGTCAGGGGCATGGCAGTTATATTAAACCCGTACCCCTTTTCGGTTTCTACACGTACCGGAATGCAAAAACGCTTGGCGACACGACTTTGCCGGTAGGGTGCTAACTAGCCACGGCCGAAGCCTCCCAAAAGGCCAACCCCAATTCCCAAATTGACCCTGCCGGGGATCGAACTCGGAACCTTAGACAACAGCGCTCAACACTGCGCCACGGAGGTCGTCATAAAGCTGACCTTAGACAACCTGACGACGTCAGGGGTGACGCACTGGTGGGCGCTATAGACGCTAAGTAGGAGCCCCCGGGTTCGATACTCGGCAGGGTCAATTTGGGAATTAATTATTTCTGAATTTTCTGTGATCTGGCCTGGGCGGCTTCGGCTGTGGCTAGTTACCACACGTAGCACATAGTGCCGTCTAGAAAACGCTATAACAGTTTAGCCCGCTACTATATTAGACTGCGTTATTGCTTAACACCAGCTGAGATTGCAATCAAGGGCTAATTAGTGGTGGAATAAAATAAAATATTCTGACGTCAGCTAATGTTACTGATGAAAATCAGCATTGCGGTATATTAGGTAGGTACTTTCATACTGTGGTTCAGGCTCACACTTAGTTTAAGGATAGAATATGTAATAGTACGGTTTAAGTAGTAACCAGTACAAAGGTACTTTATGTAATTACTAGATGATCCCCGCAACTTCGTCCGCGTTGCTTAGGATTTTTTGATTCCCGCGGAAACTCTTCCTTTTCTGAGATAAAAAGTAGCCCATGTCCTTCCCCGGGATACACCCTATCCCTGTACTAAAGTTCATAAAAATCGGTTAATCAGATGAGCCGTGAAAGCGTAACAGACAGCCAGATATACTTTCGCATTTATAATATTAAGTAAGGAGTATGGATTTGATGCACCGGGTCGAACTCGGAACCTTCCTGGTCACTTGTAAGACCTCAGCGCTCACCACTGTGCCGGGGAGATCGTCAAAAAGGTGTGTTTTCGCCCTAAGAGTGATATTATGCTCCAGTGTATCACGCGCCTGTTTACCTTTCACTTTCATCCGAAACCGATGTGGAACGAGCGTTAAATTACGTTGAGTAAGTGCTCATTCACACTGGAGATCCGTATTTACTGGATGGATGCAAACAGAGGGTATGTTAGAGTCCATGAGAGCTATCTGTGTATCTGTATCAATCAATCTGTATTTGTATCAATGATCCCCAATTTCAATTTCTCAATTTCTTTATTTATTGCGATTAAATAGGTACACTTATTCCTTAAAATATAACATTTAGTCAAGGTAAGATAAGGATACCCAGTTTGTGTGCAGCAACAACAGTGCATTGTAGTAGGGAGACCGATTTTTTTATGGACAAGCCGTATCGTTAGAGAAATCATTAATAGTGTAGTAACACTTGTTAATTAAAAAGTTTTTTAGTGTGTTTAATCTGCCACCCGATTGTTTAAGGAAAACGTATTCGTTTATCGAACGGATAATTCGACCTGTTTAAGGAGTTCATAGATGACTGCACGTCATGCATGAACCATGACCATGTATGAACTCCTTAAATCGTTCGAGTGATACGACTTAAGGTGCCAGCGGAGGGTGAATTGCCCATACAAACGTAATACCAAAATAATTTGTAATTCGAGAATATTTCCACCATATTATGAGATTATTTAGATTGAATTTGTATTTATCTAGGCTCCTCGACAATTGTTTTTTCAAAATACTTTTCCAAAATTAAATGTAAGCGCATTGCGTTTTGCATGTTTTTACGACATAAATGACATGTTTTCTCCTTATTTGTTTCATATTAAAATGAACGATATCTTACGTACTAATTGATCAAGATCATAGCCTATATTGTCAAGTTAGAGAATAACAACACGAAGTTAAAAACACAAAAAGTTTTCATTCATCATTTTTGGTATTTACGGAACAAGACTAAAAGTATAACAAATTCTGAATGCTCATATTGCTATCGCGCTTGCACGCGTTCATGTGTCATCAGTCAAATAGAGATAGCAATATACCGGCAAATTTATATTTGCGGGTTGAATAGAAGTTGCGAGCGGCGTTCGCCGGCCTCTTAAGCTGTCCAATGATAACGATTTGCTTAGAAAATTGGGCCTCTGTTGTTTGAACGGTGACTTGATCGAGAGTATTCTTATCATCATCGTAGTTCGAAAATAATCAGCTCTTAAATTATGGTCTTCAATTTTCAATTGATGAAGGGATGAGAGGAACTTCCATTTGATTCGAAATTGGAGTTTAATATGGGGGGGGCTTTTTTGAATTTTTATTTATCCTCGTTATCGGATCTATTGCTACTGGATACCTGTGTTTAAAGTATCCGGAATACTGTTGTGTATCTCACCCCTATATACGCCGTCTCCGAATAAATACGTATCCAATTATACGGACCAGAGGCCCAATTTTCGATTAAAACGGTAATCCTTTGAGAGTTTAAAACGTATATTCCGCGCGCGAGCTCTGAGGAATCCTAAGGAATGTTAAAGTAATGACCAGGAGTTGTTTGAAGTGCAAAACAATACTGCTATCGCAAAATTACACGTGTCAAGCTCGATTCTAGTGGTGGGAGCGAGCTGGATATGGAGCGACGATCGGGGGTGGTGTACAGCCGTCGTTTCTTCACACCCCGATTCCTCGGAGCTCGGAGCGAACTGTTTAAAAGCAGTTCCTACGTGCTTTGCCTGACATGAAGGCATCTATGAACTCCTGAAACAGTTCGAGCTAAACCTTTGACAAACGTTTACGATTAAGTTTTTTTTCACAAAATGGGGGGGGGGGGGGTTAAAGGTGACCGCTTTATTTTTGTGGGATCGTTGTTTTTACTGGATCCGGAATACTATTACATACATACGCCAACGCTGAAATAAAAGTTGTCTAGTTGTCTGATAAAAGGAACCTGTAAAACGGACAGCTGTGTGAATAAGCCCTTAATTATACACTTCTATATAATAATATATTAAGATCAAAAGTACGATGGTAATAATATAATTGCGTAACTTGTTACACGTGTTACATGTAACTGTAACGGAAGTGTTATAGTTTATGCGAGCTACATTTGTGTGTTTACTTGTTTGTTTTGATAAAATTTTCAATAATTCACAAACAGAGCTTTAAGGGTGAAAACATACCACCAAAAATTCGAGGTGAGTGTCCGTGGATCGAACCCGCAATCACTCAAAATATTTCATAATTTAAGTAGGTACTTACCTAAAAATCAAATTTAAATAATAACACAATGGTAATTTTTTAAATCTACAAACAAAAATAGGAATACAGCAACAGCTCAAATCCTTATAAAAAATGTTTATTACCTATATATTTTTAAGGCTAATATTTGCTTGAACGGAGTTTAAATTTTTATATCTAGGTGCTATCTAACTTTAAACGAGCAATTCTTATTATATATATATATGATCAGAATCTCGGAAACGGTTCTATTTCATGTTTTTATGTCCAATTTAGTATGCAGGTTTCAGGGGCAATAAATCGATCTACGTAGCTAGGATTAATTTTTAGAAAATGTCGTTTTATCCGTGTTTTTAGGCAATGAAAAAAAGTCCAGATGTCCTCCAGTCCGATTAAATTTTTCCATTTAAAAAAAATATAATATAAGTATCTAATATTTTATTTTTGATGTTAAGTTTTTTTTAAATTATTATTATTTAAATATAATTTCAAAAAACACGATTTACCGAAAAAAATACCGTCATCCAGATATTTATAACTTAAATATATAACAGGCAGTAATTCAGTCTTTAATAATTAAAGTCAGTGCCTAATATGTTACTAGCTGAAGCCCGCGTCTTCGTTCGCGTGAATTTAGATTTCTTGTTTTCCGCGGAAACTCTTTAATTTCCCGGTATAAAAAGTAGCCTATGTATTATTTCAGACTATAATCTATCTCTGTACCAATTTTCTTTTAGATCCGTTCTGCCGTTATGGCGCGATTAAGTCACAAGCGTCCATCCATCCATACATTTATTCATCCATCCAAACTTTCGCATTTATAATATTATAAGTGTAAATTAATTAAGGCCTATAAAAATAAGGTATAATTGAATACATAATATATGCAGCTTACGTATCGTCTATTAATAAATTATTAATGGGAGTTTGTTTGCTCAAAACTTTACAGACAGTAGGTACACTATTAATTCTAAGCAAACTAAACACGATAAATAACAGCTTTTCGCATCGGTTCCTTAGAACAATAAGAAAGTAGGTAATGCTAAATGACGTAACAAGTGCGTAAAATACACACCCCCATAAAATGTAGCCATGTAACTCTGTCGGTTGCTATCTAAAACGGGGACATCCCAATGAATCGTCATTTTTGGTGGTTTTGAAGCAGTAACGTAATTCTAAGTTTTCATTATAGTTATATCATGGGAAAGAAGATAAACATTTTTGATTTTTGCCCAGTCTTTGCAAAACCACATTTTCAGTCCAATCCATCAAGTAGTTTGAATTAATAAGCGTGGATAGGTCAGTCAGTCAGTCAGTTAGTCAGCATTTCCATAAATAATGTAATATTCGATGATGTCCACGACTTCGTCCGAGTAGATTAAGTTTTTTCGATTCCCGCAGTTACTCCTTAAGTTTCCGAGACAAAAAGTAGCCTATGTCCTTCCCCGGGAGACAACCTATCTCTGTACCAAATTTCATAAAAACTGTTGAACAAATGGGCCTTCAAAGCGTAGCACACAGACAGACAGACACACTTTCACATTTATAATATTAGCATGGATTTAGAAATGATTTTCATATACCTATTTTCAGCAAATAAAAAAAGCTTTTTCGCATTATCAGTTTCCTCAAAATGTGTGATTTTGCGCTTAGCTACGTTTTAACTTGAATAAGGAAGACTATTGATGTTGCGCCTGCGCATGCAAGCCTTTCAGTAGGTGGGCAAAGCTTCCGCGCGCAGGCCGTGTTGGTGTGTGATTTTGTATTAGTGGGTGTTATGTTACGTCTACGTAAAATTAGGGATTGAAGGTAAGTCGTCTTATTTTCTTATAAATTTCAAGTGGGCCTGGCAGACGTTGTCCTGCCCTATTTTTCTCGTAATTTTTCCATATTTTCTCACCGTTTAAACCTTCTCTGGACTACGACAAACATTTCAAAACCAAAGTCAGCTAAATCAGCCCAGCTGTTCTCGAGTTTTAGCGAGACAAACGAACAGCAATTGATTTTTTATTTAAATAGATGAGAAATTTCATCTAGTGGAAATTCATTAGATACTTGAATCTTATGGGGTTTGCATAATTCTGTAAAATTTGAAAATATTCTAATATTTACATATATAATTAATTCAAGGGAAAGCCTGAATATTAATATTTTTTGACCATAAAATAAATTACCTAATTAACTTATCCATACTAATAGTGTAAATGCGAAAGTGTGTCTGTCTGTCTATCTGCTACGCTTTCACGACCCATCCGTTCAACCGATTTTGATGTTATTTGGTACAGAGATAGTTTGTATCCCGGGTAAGGACATAGGCTACATTTAATCCCGGAAAATTAAGGAGTTCCAGAGGAAATTGAAAAACTTAATACACGCGAACGAAGTCGCGGGCATCATCTAGTAAATAATTAAAATAAAAACAGTAACCTATAACTACCTATCTATATATTATATTATAATTTATTAAATTAATAACATTTAATAAATTAAAATAAATGAATACATAAATTATGTACGCCTTGTAGTTTTGCCATCTAAAAATGTACCTAATACCACTTAATACTAAATAGTACGTTGTATTATTATTAAGTACGGTAATAAATAGTTCGTTATACTAATTCAAAATTCAAAATGCTTTTTATTCAAATAAACTTTTACAAGTACTTTTGAATCGTCGAGTGAATCTACCACTAGTTCGAAATGCCATTCCTACCGAGAAGAACCAGCAAGAAACTCGGCGGTTGCTCTTTTGAAAAAAAAAATTACAATTTCATTAATTTATAGAATACATAGGTAACAGCTCTATCCTTAGCATTGCTGCAGCGAGTCAAATCCATGCTCCTTTGTCATTTATATTTAATATTGTTTTCGGGATAATATCTTAGTACTGTCCTTTGTGCTCTATGGGATTTTCCGTGATCCCTATTAAACCAAGGGTCATCCTTTTAAATTATTTACGAGTAAATATTGAGAATATATCTCCACTAGGTAATTCTTCACTCTCAATCTAGGTAAACAATTCAATTCTAGGTAAACTCCACCACAAACCTGGACACAGAATATATTTTGTATCAGGAATTTTGCGTAGAAAAGTGTTTTTTTTACTGGGAATCGCTCCTTCGGATATGAATTGAGGACGTACTAGATGATGCTTGCGACTTCATCCGTTTTAGGTTTTTTGGTTCTCGCGGGAACTCTTAAATTTTCCCCGGGATACAACCTAACCCTGTACAAAATTTCATCAAAATCGGTTGAACAGATGGGCCGTGAAAGCGTAGCACACACATAGAAAGACAGACAGACAGGCAGACAGAAAGAAAGACAGACAGACACACTTTCGCGATAATAATATTAGTATGGATACAGGATTCTTATAAGTTGCAATACTTTATTTTTCTAGACCCAGGGTTCCATTTGTGCATAGTTAGTCAGTAGTTGTTAGAGTTTTACGTACGCTTGACGATCTTCATGGCGCAGTGGTGAGCGCTGTTGATCTAAGCTGGAGGTCCCGGGTTTGATCCCCGGAAAGGTTAATTTGCAAATGGATAAATTCTCAATTTTCTCTAGTCTGGTCTAGTGGAAGGCTTTGGTCATGGCTAGTTACCACCGGCAAAGATGATTTAGTTTTCCGATACGATGCTGCAATCGGGTAAGCCCTCTACCATCTAAGACCTGCCTCTTCACTTACCACCAATTGCTGGTTTCTTGCTGGTTCTTCTCGGTAGGATTTCATTCCGAAACAGTGGTAGATTCACTCGACGATTCAAAAGCACTTTCAATATGTTTATTTGAATAAAAAAGAGTTTGAGTTTATGAGTGACATTGCAGTAACTGGCTTACTTGTAGTGATAACAAAACAAGTCATAATTAAAAAAAATAAAAAACACGACTACCCTGCCAAAACACGAACTAAAAATTTAAAAATCTAAAATAATCTAGTTAAAAAATTAGAATCTTATTCACATTTTTATTAAATTATATTCTTTTGTGAATCACTGGATGTTGAACTATAGTGTTATATATTTTTGGAATCTACTCGTAATTTTCTAGATGATGATTAAATAGTTAGCATTTAATACGGGACCATGGTCACCCCATAAATTTTTTAAAAATTTTACTAGCCTATGTCACTCGGAATAAGCTAGGGATTCTAACGATACCTCATTTATCAAAATTGGTTCAGGCGTATAGAAGTTATGGTGGAATATACAAACTCACATACATACATACATGAACCCTGACAACAATATACTCCTTTTTCAGGCAGTCGTATAAAAAATTGACTGTGTCAGCTCCGAAGCACGACTGGAGTTCACTCTTTACGAACGATTATAAAATATATATATTAGTAAATGAGGGTTACTGAACACACTTTTTATATTACCGAAAGCATGCACATGTAGATGCATATTCATCAAAATACATTACATAGTCATCTTATCTTACTAATATTATACCTTACTTCTTACTAATATTATAAATGCGAAGTTTGGATGGATGTATGGATGTTTGTTACTCAATCACGCCCCAACAGCTGAACGGATCTGGCTGAAATTTGGCACAGAGATAGATTATAGTCTGGAATAGCCTATGTGCTCTGAGATCTATTAAAGAGTTCCCGCGGAGTCTCTTAGACGAGACGTTAACGTAACGGAGTACGTAACGTAAGTTTGATTTTACTCCCCATAAATGTTCATTATATATGTATATGAAAATCGATTCTAAACTCCAAAAACAGACATACCACCCATGCAAATCTGGGGCACATCGGTATAGTTAGATATAATTGCAACTTGCAAGTGCCTACTTATTTCATAATCATCTTAGTAAGTATATAATTATTGTATAGGGTGACAACTGGGAAACGGACTATTATATACGGAAATTATTATAACGATAATAGTACTGTAATAAGTAATGTAATAATATACCTATCTAATAACCCAAGATATAATAAATAGGTAGGTAAGGCATGGTGCCTCAGACCATCTAAAGTTGGAACTTACTGACTTGCTTAGGGGATGATGACAACTCAATCAAATAAGTAACTCTTTTTATTACTTAAAAACGTGCTTCTAGTTACTAATAGAAGTAAGTTCTAGTATGAAATACATTGTTGTACATTGTATGAAGTACGTTGTGAATTGTCATCAAGTTTCAACACACTTTTTTTCTTTAATCTATAGTTTAAAATGATTATAAGACTTAAAACTAACAGATGTGAATTAAATATTAAATCACACACACACATGCACTTCGTTTTCACACCGTAATAAGTAATTACTGGAATGATCACTGGAAGGAATCCCTCACCCTTCACCCTCCTCCACCTGGCACCCTCTGCAATCAGGTTATCCTAGCGTAGAGGGATCTGTTCTATTCTAATCAATTATACTCTAACCCATTGTATTCTGATATGCAAAACATTTCGTAAAACGAAAAACATCGAAACTTCTCTAAAGCACGCTATGATGTTGACTCTACTCTGTGCACAATAGCAAAGTTCAACTCAAAGTTATTTTTAGAAATTTTGCGTAAAGCCAAGGGCGATTTTGACGACCTCCGCGGCGCAGTGTGTAGCGCTGTTGTCTTAACGTGCGGAGGTCCTGAGTTCGATCCCCGGCAGGGTCAATTTAGGAATTTATAATTTCTGAATTTTCTCTGGTCTGGCCTGGTGGGAGGCTTCGGCCGTGGCTAGTTACCACCCTACCGGCAAAGACGTGCCGCCAAGCGATTACGCGTTCCGGTACGATGGCGTGTAGAAACCGAATAGGGGTAGGGGTATAATATAACTGCCATGCCCCTAACAGGTTAGCCTGCTACCATCTTAGACTGCATCATCACTTACCATCAGGTGAGATCGCAGTCAAGGGCTAACTTGTAGTGGATAAAAAAAAAAGAGCCTTAAGTGGGGACAGATTCATTAAGACGCTCGTGCTATGTGAGCAACACTGTAACAAATGGTAGTAGACCACAGCGTAAGTATATATTACTAGCTGATGCCCGCGACTTCGTCCGCGTGGATTAAGGTTTTTTGGTTCCCGCGGGATCTCTTAAATTTTACATGATAAAAATGTAATCTATCTCTGTGCTAAATTTCATCCAGATCCGTTCAGCCGTTCTGGCTTGATTGAGTTACAAACATGCATTTGAGGTTTTTTGGTTCCCGCGGGAACTCTTTTATTTTTCGTAATAAGAAGTTACCTATATGTAATTCCAGACTATAATCTATCTCTGTGCCAAATTTCATCCAGATCCGTTCAGCCGTTCCGTCCATAAATCCATACATACAAACTTTCCCGCTTATCTCTTTTAATATATAAAATTCTTGTGTCACAGTTTTAGTGTTTATACTGCTCCGAAACGGCTTGACCGATTTTGATGAAATTTCATATGTATATTCAGTAGGTATGAGAATAGGTTTATAACTAATTTTTACACCCCTAAGAGTTAAGGATGGTTCACCCCAAAAATTTTATTTTTATTTTTTGGACTTATTTTATTTGTGTTATTTTTTTATGGTGTGGAATTGAAAAATACATTTAGTCCTAAATTTTTATCCTCCTACCACCGACCCCTATGTTTTGATAGCATTTTATATTTTTCAACCCTGGTCGATAGCTGATCAATGGGTCCCGTTTTGCCAAATTCCTCCGCTTCGGAGCAGCTTAATAGCAAGTTTAATAATTCATATGACAAAACAACGTTTGCCGGGTCAGCTAGTAATATTAGTAAGGATTCATAAAGTGAGTCGAAGTCCATAACAATACAATAATGACAGCCACGGCTACTATTGTATCGAAAAGTTGTTCACAATAAAATCTCTGACATGAAGAATGAATGCTCGAGACTTTGTTGTGCTCGAAGCAAAGAACGCGACCTGCAATTACTTGTCTCGAGTAGCGATGGCTGGGTATGCCATGTTTCACCACGGGAACTCTTTTATTTTTCGTAATAAGAAGTTACCTATGTGTAATTCCAGACTACAGACTATAATCTATCTCTGTGCCAAATTTCATCCAGATCCGTTAGCCATTCCGTCCATAAATCCATATATACAAACTTTCCCGCTTATAATATTAGTATGGATTCATAAAGTGAGTCGACGTCCATAACAATATAACAATGACAGCCACGGCTACTATTGTATCGAAAAGCTGTTCACAATAAAAACTCTGACATGAAGAATGAATGCTCGAAACTTTGTTGTGCTCGAAGCAAAGAACGCGACCTGCAATTACTTGTCTCGAGTAGCGATGGCTGGGTATGCCATGTTTCGCCGCGGGAACTCTTTTATTTTTCGTAATAAGAAGTTACCTACATGTAATTCCAGACTATAATCTATCTCTGTGCCAAATTTCATCCAGATCCGTTCAGCCCTTCCGTCCATAAATCCATACATACAAACTTTCCCGCTTATAATATTAGTATGGATTCATAAAGTGAGTCGAAGTCCATAAAAATATAACAATGACAGCCACGGCTACTATTGTATCGAAAAGCTGTTCACAATAAAAACACTGACATGAAGAATGAATAATCGAGACTTTGTTGTGCTCGAAGCAAAGAACGCGACCTGCAATTACTTGTCTCGAGTAGCGATGGCTGGGTATGCCATGTTTCGCCGCGGGAACTCTTTTTTTTTTCGTAATAAGAAGTTACCTATGTGTAATTCCAGACTACAGACTATAATCTATCTCTGTGCCAAATTTCATCCAGATCCGTTAGCCATTCCGTCCATAAATCCATACATACAAACTTTTCCGCTTATAATATTAGTAAGCATTCATAAAGTGAGTCGAAGTCCATAAAATATAACAATGACAGCCACGGCTACTATTGTATCGAAAAGCTGTTCACAATAAAAACACTGACATGAAGAATGAATAATCGAGACTTTGTTGTGCTCGAAGCAAAGAACGCGACCTGCAATTACTTGTCTCGAGTAGCGATGGCTGGGTATGCCATGTTTCGCCGCGGGAACTCTTTTATTTTTCGTAATAAGAAGTTACCTACATGTAATTCCAGACTATAATCTATCTCTGTGCCAAATTTCATCCAGATCCGTTCAGCCATTCCGTCCATAAATCCGTACATACAAACTTTTCCGCTTATACTATTAGTATGGATTCATAAAGTGAGTCGAAGTCCATAAAAATATAACAATGACAGCCACGGCTACTATTGTATCGAAAAGCTGTTCACAATAAAAACACTGACATGAAGAATGAATGCTCGAAACTTTGTTGTGCTCGAAGCAAAGAACGCGACCTGCAATTACTTGTCTCGAGTAGCGATGGCTGGGTACGCCATGTTTCTTTTCGGGAGGAAAATAAACTTGTTTTGTAAGCTACATATTAAATGAGGCATAAGGTACGTAACCTCTCGTAGCTTAGTACTTGCCTGTTGAATAAAGAGTGTCGAAAGTTAAGCGAAACCGAAGATTTAACAAGTCATAATTCAAGAAATTCAAAAACACGACTGCCCTGCCAATAAACGAACTAAAAAGTTAATAATCTAAATTAATCTAGTTAAATTAAAATCTTATTCACATTTATATTAAATGATATTTTTTTGTGAGTCATTGGATATTGAATTATAGTGTTATATATTATTAGGAATACAATGCAGTGAAAGACTGAGTCTTTCACGATTTTGAAAATGTTAGAATATGCGAGAGAAAATAGTGCTTATGCTACTGCGTAAAAAATATAATATAAATAAATAATAATAAAAATAATAAATATAATATAAAGCGGGTATTTTTATTTATTACTTTCAGATTGAGAATGCGGCGTAGGCCCTACTGGTCGCATTTGGATCGCTTAGGTTTTTAATTTCCTCTCTGCGTAGTATTCCTCATTACTAAGGGTCGTGGCCCCAGCCATAGTAATGACCCTTAGTATGGAATGGGTTCCATTAATCACATAACTCTTTGGACAATAATGCGATAAGTTCCCACGTCCTTCCGCATACGACTCGACTAAGAGTAGGTATTTAAACTTTTAAGTTTGTAACGTTTAATAACAGATATTAGTGATAATAACCGGGAACGACGGCTTAACGTGCTCTCCGAGACACGGAGCACAAAAAAAGCCAAATTTGAACCTCCAATTTCGGCCACCCATCCAGTTACCGACTTGGGTCAACGTTGCTTAATCGACTGATATGCGTTGTCACAGCTAGGCCATTCGTCCCTCATCGTTCTTTGAATACATCTATGTTGTGTCAAATTGTGACATTAGCTTGGAAAACTAGATTAAACTATAAATCTATAACAATAAATCTATATATATATATAAAAGAAAGTCGTGTTAGTTACACTATTTATAACTCAAGAACAGCTGAACCGATTTGGCTGAAATTTGGTGGGGAGGTAGCCCTTCTGAACCAGATGAGACGGACATAGGATACTTTTTATCCCGGAAAATTAAAGAGTTCCCGCGTGAACTAAAAACCTCAATCTACGCGGACGAAGTCGCGGGCATCAGCTAGTAAATAAATAAACAAACGTTTATTTGAACATGAAATCCCTCAAGAAAATGGCGTCACCAGCCCATTTGTTCGAAGTCGTATAAAACGTATATACTAAAGAGGTTGACAGGTTGTAAAACCGCACTTACGATTAAGGACCAGAGTTACTATTACTTTTAACGGGCCATGCTTTCTCCCTCTCACTTACCTTGAGTGTACCTATTTTTCTTTCATTCCCTTTCTATCATCAATCATTAACTTCAATGCTCCAACAAAGGCTGTCCGTTTTATAAGTCGCTACCTCAATTACTTGTATCAATGGCCTTTATCAAAAATAAATTATTTCTAACTGATTATTAAATCTTCCAAAAGACCTTAAATTCACATCCTCGGTTAGTTTTAGGTATGATAACAATTTTAAAATATAGATTAAAGAAAAAAAAATTGGCAGTCATATAAGTGAAAACTATTTTATTTTTATTTTTAAAATTTATACTTAGGCACTGAGGCATTAAAGTTTAATTTCGAATGGAGTATATTTATATGCTCGCGAGAATGACGTTATTATCACTAACATGATAATAGTCGTTAAAGCCCGCCAACCCGTATTGGAGCAGCGTGGTCGGTCTAAGCTCCTTATTCCCTCTCTCCTATGAGAGTGGAGGCCTGTGCCCAGCAGTGGGACGTTAATAGGCTGTAGTGAGAATGACGTCGCTGTTCGTGAGCATGTCGGTCACGGTCACGCGAATCTACATTTTTACCCCCTACCAAAAAGTGCTCCAAGCGCCTAAAGAAGTTTTCATTTTAAAAAGTGTGTTGAAATTTTATGACGTCACAATGGTGAATTTCATACAACTTCCATACTAGAACATAGACGTAGAGGATTGGTCTCGAGGAGCGACTATATACCAATATAATAAATGCGAAAGTTTGGATGGATGTATGGATGTATGCATGGATGAACGGATCTGGATGAAATTTGGCACAGAGGTAGATTATAGTCTGGAATAATAGGCTACAAAATCCCGGAAAATTAAAGAAAATTAAAGTCACGGGAATTACCTAGTAATATCTAATGTTTTAAATAATAAATAAATAAATAACTTTTTTTTTGAGGCAACTACAAACTGACAGCCCCTAATTTGTTAGTAACAATCACATATCATATGTTAGTAAAAAACAAAACAAAAACCTAACTTACTTTTATACCTAAAGCCTCGACATAATATCTACAGGGCTTTTTGGGCCCTCATAATGAGAATGTATGCACCACTATGCATGTGTGCATGTGTGTGCTTATTGAGACCATTCTAATGAGCCCAAAGAATACTAGGATACCATGATGATATCACAAAATAGAACTCGGTCGCCTTTTTTAGCCTTACATAACATTTCTTATCACCACGTCGACTACTGCGCTTCTAGTTCTAAGTGGTATAGTTCGATGTGCTGTATATCCTTGTTTGAAATCCGTAGTTTTCTTACTTGAATAGCAATAGACCCTTCAGATACCGGATAGTCAGTCTAGCAGTGTGCAATCCACAATTATGTAAGATGGATTTCACCCGTGACTCGGCATTCATTGTGACAGGTCTATGCGAGATGCTTTCTAATTTATGAATGGGGATTTCAAATGGTCTTAACTAAGCTTTCAGTCACAGAAATTTATTTAGGTACTACTTACTATGAACTAAACACGACGAAGTTATTCAAATGGTCTTAGCTTTGGTCACAGCCATTTATTTTGGTAGGTAATGCTGTGGATTTTCTCTGTCTGGGACTAAATGGAACGGTTCAAACGGTGAAACAGCCAAGTTTGAATTAGATTTGTTGGTACCTGGTACATTGCCGTTGACTACGAGCCTGATAAGAAGGATCAAGGTTACTAAGCAGGCGATGTAGAGAGTATGAGAGAGTAAATGATCTCCGTGTCCCATGGAGATCCATGCAGGAGACCTTCGTCCAGCAGTGGACGTCTATAGGTAGAATTTTTGATACTTCAACCCCTGACGGGCTAAAGCAGGGGTTAAAAATTTGTATGAAAATCGAACTAATGTGAGCGACGCTGCGGGCAAAAGCTAGTGAAAATAATATTGGAGTTGCAAAGTCGCCTCATAAGCGCCTGGTAGCCCAACAATGCAATAATTTAAAGAGATTTATGGCAACCTATCTACTCTAAATTATTGTGATATCGGTTTCAACTACAATACAAACTACGTTGAAAATTTTCCTATTTTAGGTAAGGAATACAGACCTAAAAGATCCAGAGGGTTATTTACGACTTAACATGTCTTGATGACTTTGGCTTTGATGCGTTCAGCCGTTCTAATGCGATTAACATCCATACATCCATCCATCCAAACTTTTATATTTATAATTTTAAATATGAATGTTTATATAAATTAAGGTTTATACTAAAATTAAGCATGACTTCCCACTTAAAAACCAGAAGCAAGATGATCGTAAAAACCATTATTCATTATAAAATGTTTGATTTGAATCCCAAATTCGCACGGGATCAGCAACAGTTCAATTTCTAGTTTTTAGTTTTGCTTTTTAAAATATTGTGTTTTTTACTTATCTTTTGACCAACTCGTATTGTATGCAAAATAACTTAAATTTAATTAATTTATTTATTTCAAGTGACAAGACTCATAAATTTCAACAATTAATTTCACACATAGTCACATTACAAAAATAAAAATAGTAACATACGTACATTACATCAAATTACGAAATTTAATCATATTATATCGAATTACAGCAATAACATATACACTATACATCAAATTACAAAATTTAATCATATAATAGCGGATTATAGCAATATATAATATATAATACCTAATATTAACAAGATACTAGTTTATTCGAAATGAACCACACTTATAATCTGTCGCTGTGCGCAACATGCAGCCCGTTTTTTGACGACCTCCGTGGCGCAGTGTGTAGCGCTGTTGTCTTAACGTGCGGAGGTCCCGGGTTCGATCCCCGGCAGGGTCAATTTGGGAATTTATAATTTCTAAATTTTCCCTGGTCTGTCCTGGTGGGAGGCTTCAGCCGTGGCTAGTTACCACCCTACCGGCAAAAGATGTGCCGCCAAGCGATTTATCGTTCCGGTATGATGCCGTGTAGAAACTGAATATATATGGGTTTAATATAACTGCCATGCCCCTAACAGGTTAGCCCGCTACCATCTTAAACTGCATCATCAGTTACCATCAGGTGAGATCGCAGTCAAGGGCTAACTTGTAGTGGTTAAAAAAAACCGGCAGCGATTTATGTATGTATAGTCGAACCGAACCGCGAGCGCAGCCAGCATGCTGTTGGTACTCCGCTTCTTCGATAAGCGTTTTTGAGCAAGAATGCTTCGCTTCCGCAAAATTGTATAGAAACAATCTACGCATGATTCGGCAAACATAGCTGATGCGCTGCGTATTGCTGCATTAACGAGGGAGCCTCAACAACATCCTGAATGCGTTGTTGTATTGGACACGATGGGCATTGTAAGATCTTTGAGTAAAGTCAGTCCACTGACTGTAGGTGTAAAACGATGTACAGTAACGCTCTGAAAAGTGATTTTCACATATTAGCTCTCACAGACATCGCCCTTGATTTCCTGTGAGATTATGAAATTTTTCCGCTGCAAAAAGCCTACATATACCAAGAAGTAAGAATTATATATGCCGGTTTTTATAAATTTAATAACCTGAATGCTGATTTTCATGAATATACTTCAAAATCTTAGACTTTTATATAATTTAACGACCTCCATTTCACGCCTTTAGGGATGGATATTTTTCCAAAAAAAAGGAGGTTCTCAACATACTACATTATTTATGTTAACTTTTAGACGTCCGATTTTTTGAATAACATTTTTTTTTTATTTCAGGTATTTACAAAATTGAATAAAAATGGCGAAAATCGTGAACTCGACGCAAATACTTAAAAACACATACGACTACTATTTATGGACCTTGTCACTTTCGGGTAAGTTTGTTATACCTCTTCATATTTCCGTATCTGTAACTACTTGTATAGTAGCAATAGGTATTGTGTTTTCCTTTCATTCCAAATTAAAAATTCAAATGCTTTTTATTCAAATAAACTTTTACAAGTAGACGATGTAGACGTTACGTAGCGACGAAGTCGCGGGCATCATTTAGTTAGGTAGGTATATAAGTCGATCGAACGTTACTACTTCAAATTGTATACACCTCATTAGGTATCTATGTTAACGTTTTCACTGCTTAAATAAATAGTTACTTAAATAGTTACATTTATTTAAATAATTAAAAATGTTACGTAATTACCAGACGTAAATCGTAATTGATCCCTGGCAAGATCAATTATTTTGGGAATTTATAATTTCTGTTTTTTTCTGGTCTGGCTGTTTGGGAGGTATCCGCCGTGGCTAGATACCCTATAGACAAACACGCACCGCTAAGCGATTTAGCGTTTTATTACGATGCCACATATAGAAACCGATTGGATTATGGATTTAATATAACTACCATATATCTAAGAGCTAAGCCCACTTCCATCTTAAACTGCCTCATATTGTGCCACCAGATAAAATCGCAGTCAAGGGCTAACTTTTAGTGGAATTTAAAATTAAACCTTGACATACATAACCCCTACGTAGGTCTATATCATTTGTTTCAGACAAAAGAACAAAAGGATGGCCGCTAGTAGACTCCCCAGTGCCTACAGTAATGTACACACTAATATACCTATTCATCGTCTGGATTGGGCCTAAGATAATGAAAAACAGACGTCCCTTCAAGCTCACTTGGCTGCTAGTCCCTTATAACTTAGCAATGGCCGCACTCAACGGCTATATAGCTGTAAGGCTGCTAACGGCATCGTTCAGGCTGCGGTATAGCTACATATGCGAGCCTTGTCGGCAAAAATACGATCCCGATGAATTACAAGTAAGTACCTGTATGAGAAAATCCTAAGAAAAACTATCGTGATACTTAAATCTAAAACTAGCGTCGATGTAAGACTAGCCTATATTACAAAAACCCTCAATTTTTGGTTCATTTGGTTTGTATTCACGAGCCCCATTACATAAGAGGCCGTGAAGCCAGTTTTTTTTTTTCTTTTATCTTTAATCAAATCAAATCAATTTATTTATTTGTGAATAGAGTCCATATGAGGTGGAATCAGTATACAAGTGCTTCTATTCTATACCACAGGTGTTTTTCAATTGTGTCAATTTGGTGTACAAATTTGTCAATTTAATAAAATTTAAATTATAAACACATTTAGTTAGATCATAATTACTTCTAAAAAGGCTATGCAATAAATTGATAAAGAGGTGAGATACAATTTATAACAATTTTATGACCTTATTTTAACACACCGTAGACTTTATACACTTTGAAATGCCGCTTTGGAGTCGAGGTGAGTTCTTTTATGCTCAGATTATGATTAATAAAAAGTCTTGATTATTACAGGTAACAAAGAAATCATAATGAGGCCTTATCGACAAATAAGCAAATATACAATGAAAATACAAATATCAATAACATCTATGTATATTCCGCGCGCGAATAGGAATCCTATGGAATGTTAAAGTAATGACCTAGAGTTGTTTAAAGTGCAAAACAATACTGCTATCGCAAAATTACACTCGTCAAGCTTGAAGCTAGTGCTGGGAGCGAGCTGGATATGGAGAGACGATCGGGGGTGGCTTACAGCCGTCGTTTCATCATACCCCGATTCCTGAGAGCTCGTGCGCGGACTAATTTTAATATTATGTCAAATAACAAGTGAACTTAATTTAACGAATTAAAAAATACGACTGCCCTGCCATATTATTTTCGGAGTGTAAACTCCATAAGAAGCGATTTGCATATCCTTTGGAATCTTATTCACATTTTTATTAAATGATATTTTTTTGTGAATCACTGGATATTGAACTATAGTGTTATATATTTTTGGAATCTACTCATCATTTTCTAGATGATGATTATATAGTTAATCTTATTTTCGATATTTTTTTTTCAACTTTAGTCTTTAATGCGGGACCATGGTCACCCCATCAATTTTTTTTTAAATTTTACTAGCCTATGTCATCCGGAATAAGCTAGGGATTTTAACGATACCTCATTTATCAATATCGGTTCAGGCGTATAGAAGTTATGGTGGAATATACAAACTCAAATACATACATACATACATGAACCCTGAAAACAATATACTCTTTTTTTCAGGCAGTCGTCTAAAAATAAAAAAGTAATCATGTCAAGCAAAAATGTCAAATTTAAAGTTCAAATGTCAAATAAAATGAAAATTAGTCACAGAAAGCATATGACATTATCAAGAAGAGATAATAATAAACTTTTAGTGTATACCTAGTATAGTAATGTCAGTTACATCATGTCATTAGATGTCAGTATAGTTTAAAAAATTAATTTATTTAAACGGCTCATTGAAGTACTCATTTATTGAATAATACGCTCTCTTAATTAAAAATCGCTTCAATGATTTTTTGAAGCTGCTCAAATTAGTTAGTTTTTTAAAGTCGTTTGATAGCTTATTATAGATTAGTGATAGCCAAACAAAATATTTTCTCATTTTAGCTGTTTTCTAAGGCCGAACTCGTAGCCTCAGAGGAAGTCTATTATTTTGATTTTTTTCAAATAAATATAGGTTACTATGGACAAACACAGCTGTTTCATAGATGAAGAGTGAAGGGAATTTCAAAATTTGTAGCTCTATGAAATGTGGCTTACAGCTATCTGTCCAATGTAAATTCCGAAATCCTTTCGCGAAAATTCTTTGATGAAACTGATTAGTGGTATGGGTTTAATATAACTGCTATACCAGGTCACAGGTTTGACCGTGTTAAACTTCATAATCCCTTACTATTAGGTGAGATCACAGTCTTTAAAAGGGTTAACTTGATTACTGCTACTGCTGAAAATGGCTGAGTTTGTTGTGGGCTATTCTCAGACCAAGGCGCATTTGGAACTCTCGTAGCTTTAGTTTTAAGATATCGTGGCTAATTATCACCATCATGTCTTATTTATATTTTTTAAACGCGACGTTCAGGTGTGAATGTTAATTGGTACCAATTTTGAAGATTTTTGAGTTTGAGTTTGTAGCGGAATAAAAAAACATGGGTCTACGAAATTTCTACGAAAGCTAAACCATGGGTAGTCGATAACTTTTAATACGATTAAACTTGTATTATTCATTCTAGATAGCGAACGCGGTATGGTGGTATTACTTCTCGAAGCTTCTGGAGTTCTGCGACACATTCTTCTTCATCCTGAGGAAGAAGGACGAACAGTTGACCTTCTTGCATGTCTACCACCACTCCACGATGTTTGGCTTCTGGTGGATTGGTATCAAGTGGGTGCCTAGCGGATCTAGTGAGTATTTCCCAACGTTAAGTGTTATAATCTTCGATATATTTTGTAGGTACTAGATGGGCCTTTTCATAGAAAAAAATTGGGCGTCAAACCTTTAGAGCATGCTCCTAACCTGTATAGCTCTGGCCTTGTCCCCGCCATAGCGCTGTTCCCCTTTTCAGACTAATGGCGTTCGTATAATAGGTCCACATTATTTGTTGGACAGGGCTCGTCTATGTAAATTGAGGTCGTTGGTTATAATAATGTACTCCCGACTACACTTCGGCCACGGCGGCCTATCTCCATAGAGATTTGCCATTTGCGCGGGAAATTTTATAGTCCACAAGTGTGTACGCAAACACAGGTGCACTCTCTGTTTCTTTACTCTGATAGTCCGATGGGACAGAAAATCCGACACGACCGGAGAGAGATCAGGCGCAGAACCGACGGCTTTACGTGTTCGCGGGGCACGCGGGTCCTCGTCAGTAGCAGTTGAATATGCTAACTACTAGACCCACAGACAGTCAGTCAGTTAGTGTTAAGTATAGTGCACAGTAACACAGAAAGTCCGTATTTACTACAGGAGATTTGCGTTTACTGGATCCGGAATACTGTCGTGTATATATCCATACACCATGGCCGAATAAAACTTATCCGATTAAACGGACCCTGTAAAACGGAACGCTGGGTAAATGAGCCCAAAAATATAATTTCAGTAATTTTTATCATAATTCGTAGCGTGCCAGCTGTTACATCAGTGAAAATATTTAATTTAAACAAAAGCTCCTGAAATATTGCATTATTTGAATACCGGCGTAAATTAAATTATTTAAAAAGGAAAGTAAAATTAAGGCGCCATTTAAATTGAGTAATTTATCTGGATTTTAGGATCTATGCTGCTTACTCTTTAGAATATTGGACGTTACTTTGAATAAATTTTGCCACAAAATGGCGAATCCCATTTAATTTGTGCGGGAGCCCTTAAGCCCCTGGTCGCTGGTTTATTAATAAAATACTGTATTAAAAATTAAATTAAGGTCTACTTGCACAAGACACTTATGTAATAAAAAGCAAGTCGTGTGGTGTCGTTGGTTCTTTCTTCTTCTTCTAAGTTCTTTTCACTGTCCTATTTATAAAAAACGTGTATTTCGTGAGTGCGGGGATTCGAAATTTTGTACCTAGCGATATTCTGCGATATTCTAAAGTCTCCTAAGAGTCGAACTTCTACCCAAAGACCTACTGTAACATACCTGGAGGTCTTCAAAATGTTCAAAACTAATTAAAATAATTACAAAAAGGTACTCGGTCTCCCTCCATCTACTCTTAAACTAGATTTTAACGCTTTTTTGTCACGTACTATTTTTCAAGCCCAAGCCCTGCGTTTTATCGTGCGATAAAGAATTTATTTATATTCAAATTCAAATGTTTTTTATTCAAATAAACTTTTACAAGTACTTTTGAATCGTCAAGTGAATCTACCACTGGTTTGGAATGACATTCTACCGAGAAGAATCAGCAAGAAACTCGGTGGTTGTTCTTTTTAAATAAATATTTCATTTACAAATATTTTATCAATGTATACATAAGTAACCGCTGTCCTTAGCATTGCTGGAGTGATCAAATCCATGCTCCTCTATCATTTACATAATCTTCAACAGTATAATAAGCTTTTTCAGGTGCATACTTTTAATGAATTTCTTAAATTTGTGTATACTAGCGCATGCCCGCGACTCCGTCCGCATGGATGTTTTTTGGTTCCCGCGGAATCTTTTCAATTTTTCGGTATAAAAAGTCGCCTAAGTGTTATTCCAGACTATAGCCTATCTCTGTGGCAATTTTCATCCAGGTCTGTTCAGCCGTTCTGACGTGAAAGAGTAACAAACTTCCATACATCCTTAAACATACAAACTTTGGCGTTTATAATATTAAGTATACTATACTTTTCATGTCACCATCGAAACAAACTTAGCCAAAATGTGACAGCATCACAAAATTTTACCAAATCAGTTCAAACTATCCAATCATCCAATATTCCAAATCAAAATTATAGAATTTAAAACTCATGCTATTGCAATGAAAAACAATGAAAAGCAAAGTCAGCACTCAGTTTTATCAACTGAAATTATTTCTGACTTTTAATTCGGATATGAAACACGACTTACAAATAATTTATTCAAGAAGTCAGTCTTTTTGAAAAAAAAAACATTGGTAAAAATAAGAAGCTTCACTTTTTCTGTGCTGGTTGTCCTTTCATTCAAAATACCTCGGGGAGTGATAAGAATACTGAAGAAAAATAATTTCATTCTTTTTTTAATGTCCAAAGAGCCGTTTGAAGGGCTGCCATTTATTATTTTGTCTTTTCTGCCATTTATTTCTATAACGACATTATTAGATTTTTAGAAACTGTCGAAAGATTGTGAACCGTAACATACGTTCTGCTTACAATTTTACCGCATTATTATTTGGAACCTAATATATCTAATAGGTATATTAGTTTAGATAATAATCTAACGGTTTTTGCAATTTTACGGTGACATAATGATGTATGTGTCACCGTAAGATTGTAAAAACCGCTAGATTATAATCTAACTCGTGAAATTACAAACTGTCGAAAAATTATAATTTGATTGTAATCTGATAGGTATATTAACCCGATTGGACTTAAGTGATTATAAATGTCGAACCCTAACCTAACCTACAAGAAAGACACAAGAAAACGTAAATCAATCAATAATATTTCAAAAATTGACACTCAGAACATTGGACGGTTCACAATCTGTCGACAGTTTACAATCTCGCGAGTTAGATTATAATCTAACGGTTTTTACAATCTTACGGTGACATATACGGCTTAGTTATTCTTTTTCAGCCTTCCTTCCTGCGATGGTCAATAGTGCTATCCACGTGCTTATGTATACTTACTACGGTCTCTCGGTATTCGGCCCTTCAGTCACCAAATACCTATGGTGGAAGAAATACCTCACCATCTTGCAACTGGTGAGTCTATCAAAGCAGTATCTACACTATCGACCCTAACACCACATAATAGTAGCTATTGCGAAGGGTGACAGAAGGGCTGGCTCATTTTTTGCGCAAAGGATCAGCCTGGCTGTCCAGCACGGAAATGCAGCCGGCATTCTTGCCACCATTCCACGTGGGCATGATTTATATAGTAATTAGGTTAGGCTAGCTAGCATTAAGTTCTATTGTATTATTTTTACTATTGCGAATGTGTGTTTATCTATCTAAGGGCCGACTTTTCAATTGTCAGATAAAGTTTATTGGAGGAATAAATTTGACGCTTTGACGGATTTTCAATACAAAACCTGTCAAAACGTCAAATTTATTCCTCCGACAAACTTTATCTGACGATTGAAACATTAGCCCTAAGTATGGTTAATAGTTTAGCACTTACACACGCAAATGTTGACGGATGTTATGTAAGGTGGGTACGAAGACCTCCCTGGCGCAGAATCGAGCTCCGCTGTCTTTACGTGGGAGGACCCGGGTTCGATTCCCGGTAACCTCAATTTGGGAATTCATAATTTCTGAATTTTCTCTGGTCTGGTCTGTTAGGAGGCTTTGTCCGTAGCTAGTGGTAGACTGACATTGACAGATCTATCTATGGTCCATTTATATTGGTGCGAGATCGGTCAAAAATGGCGGTGCGGTGTTTGTGTGTAAATTGCTACTAAGGTATGATTAAAATTCACAATTTTTGACTTCACAATTGACTTCACAATCGTGCATTGTCGAGTCAACATCTCCTGAAGATGCTCCGGTGTCGGAGTGAAACGTACGTTGAGAGTGATTTGGAGGATTTGTGTGGTGTGGTGTTGTGCCTGTGCGAATTGCTGGGTGGTGGGTGTCGCATGCTGCAGGTGAGAGACACGCACTGTACCACACAGATTTGTCTACTGTAGCGGATTATAGCGAATTAAACTTCTAGTTCATTCACTATCATGGACTTCCGCAAAGTAACGCCTGCTTCTATCTTTCAATATATGATTAAAATTGTTAAATGGTAACGAGTGTTTCTACTTATCACTAGTTAAGTACCACCCTACCGGCAAAGACGTAACGCGAAGCGATTGTACGTTCCGGAACGATGCCGTGTAGAAACCGACTAGGGGTATGGGTTTAATGGGTTAGCGCGCTACCATCTTATATAGTGCATCGCACCAGGTGAGATCGCAGTCAAGGAATTTAAAAAACCCTTCTGTCATGTTCTAGATCCAGTTCACATGCGCCCTAGTCCTCGGCGTCAACGGCATCAGGACCGGCTGCGAGTTCCCTCTCTGGATGCATTACGTGCTCATCATTTATATGATCTCCTTTATCGTACTCTTCGGCAACTTCTATATGAAGGCCTACCTTGCGAGGGTAAGTTATATGTTAGAAGATAGACCTTTTTGGCACGATAAAACGTGGTGACTTGGTTTGGCATATGTCTCCAGCGAGGGTAAGTTATATGTTAGAAGATAGTTCTTTTTGGCACGATAAAACGCGGGGACCTGTGTGCTTAGCATGCGCACCACGAGATTATCTCGCGACAAGAGAGAGAGATGTTGTCGTTACCGGCAAATTTTTCATTTACCCTAACATGCACAGAATGCGGTTTATTACAAGAAAAAAATCGACATGTAAAGGTTCGTAGAGAAAAATACCACAGATAAGAAATATTACTTTTATCTCTACTTTTGACGTAACGAGACAAGTAACCATGTTAGCTTGTGTAGACAGACTGAGATAACGGGGAGACATAATTTTACTCGTAGTGCTTGCCATACTGGTCTGGAATGTGATAAAAAAGCGTTAAACTTCTTGTGTCTTCTTGATTGGTCTTCCTGTGGTATAGATGGAGAGAGACAAAGTGCCAGTAGTTAGTTACAAGTTTAGTTAGTGTTAACCATTTTAAACTCTTTTTAAGTAGTTTTATTTCTTATTTTTTTAGCATCTAGACTTATTTATTCTTTTATTTATATATAAAATACTACTGCTACTACTACTACTTTTCTACTGTACGTGTGTATGTCACTGAACACCTCCTAAACGGCTGCACCGATTTGAATGAATTTTTTTGTATGCGTTTGGATTGCGCCCTGGATAGCTTAGATTCACAAATCAGCCCGGCAGATGGCGCTGCAGTCGGTATAAAAGAAATAAATCTATGTATATAAGAGAAAATATATAAAAGAAAAAGGTGACTGACTCATCTATCAACGCACAGCTCAAACCATTGAAATTATGACGCAGACATCCACTAAGAAAATATTTTTGTAAATTAAATCCTTAGGAAGTAAAATATGGCTTTCAAATTTGTGTGTAAATCGAGCCCTAACGTGAGCGAATCTGCAGGCAAAAATAGTTCTAATATATATCTAGTTTTTAATAGAGAAAAATGGTGAAAGCAGCTATTATTTTTCTGCGCCATTTTTTTCGTTCATAGACTAGGCGTATTACATTATGGATATGTTTAAAATATTCTCAAATTTACTGTCAATCACGTGGTGTAACCACAACTGTAACATTTTTCCGATTGTAGAACCGTATATTCCTACTTCTACATTAGTTGAAAATGTTAGAATTTATGCCAAATAGGGAAACTATAGCTCGCCGCGCTTTTAAACCCTATTTATTATAAGGTGACGTTATTCACCTAATTGTATTTAGTGTTCCCTTAAATTTAGGAATTCTGAGTGAAAACAGACATTAGTAATCCGTTTACAGACGAAGATTTCGAACATAATTCAATTGTATTGTACGGTCTACTCAAAGACAGAAATTACATAAGAATGGATTTATATAGGTATATAACCAGGACCGGGAGGAAGGATGAATGTAAAGTAGGTCGAATCACTTAAGTCGATTTGTTACCATTGTTAAATGAAATTTGGTAGAGACATTTTCATTTTCTATTAACTGACTCGCTAGGATGGTCGTATGATAGTTTATTTTGATTGTATATTATTTAACTATTTAAGTTATGACACTGGCTTCGGCCGTGTCCGTGTTTAGTTAGCACCCTACCGGCAAAAATATGCCACCAAGTGACTTAACGTTCCGGTACGATTTGGTGTAGAAACCGATTAGGCGTATGGGTTTAATATAACTGCCATACCCCTAACAGGTTACCATCTTAGACTCCCATCTTAGACTGCATCATCACTTACCATCAGGTGAGATCGTAGTCAAGGGCTAACTTGTAGTAGGATGCATAGGCTGTTCAAGAAAACTAATAATAATAAGGTGATGGGTGCAAATAATCTATCTTCGGATTACCCAAGCAATCGTTCCTGAAAAATTATTAAGACATTATGAAACAAAACATCGCATAATAAAAAGCACTAGACTTAAAGCAAGTAGTTTCATCTCAATCAGTTATCTTATCAAGCTAATATTATAAATGCGTAAGGTGTTTGTTTTTTGGTTTGTCCGTCAATCACGCAACAGAGCAACGGATTGACGTTATTTTTAGCATGGGTATAGTTGAGGAACTGGAGCGTGACATAGGTTTCTTTTTATCCTAGATCATTAAGGAATTCCCGCGGGAATAAATAACAGTTAAACTACGCTGACGAAGTCGCGGGCATTAGCTTGTGAGAAAATGATTATTCGCTTTCATCTAAAAAAAACTATATCTTTAAGTACTATACCAATTTAAAGTAAAAAACATTATCTGGGTATATATTTTGTATTTTCTCAAATAGCGCTAAATCAATTTTGATAAAATTTATATGGGACCACCTTTGAAATATGATCTACCAAACAAAAAAGAATCATCAAAATAGATTCATCGGCGGAATGATCGCGTAACATACATACAAAAAAACATACAGTCAAATTGAGAACCTCGTTTTTTGAAGTCATTTAAAAATAAAATCGATAAACAACAACAAACATTGCTAAAATCGATACAACCGTAGACGTAGCGCAAAAAAATTCACTGATTATCACACTGTCCGTGATTTGATCATACACTGTAATAATTTGTAATCAGCGGTCAGTTACGTTCCGTTTTACGTAACGCAAGTTCCGAGTGAAAGCTTCCACGTAACAGGGCCGAGGTATGTCGCGTTGCATCATTGCGTTTTACTTTCATGACATCCGGAGAACAGGTAATAAAATACCCATCTCGGTGTGACACGGTCACTATAAACCTGTATACGTACCTACATGTATCGGATAAGGACAAATTTGCATAGTCATCAGTATTTTTAACACGCTATTTCACTTGTAATTAACTAGCCAATGAAATGAAATGAAATGAAAGTATACTTTATACTTTACACATTAAACAAATACAATAAATTATGAAAAAGCGTAAAATAGGCGGCCTTATCGCTGAGAAGCGATCTCTTCCAGGCAACCTAGAAAGAAGTAACTTACGACCGAGAACTTACGAGACCTATGAAGTAACTTTTTAATTGTATTGAAATCGTTCATTCGATTTATTATTGAAGATATTGTATTGAAATCTATACTGAGGAGTTCCTTAAGTAATGATTAGGGACTCTTAGTGATTAACACAGGTTCGTTGAACCTTTTCTTATGATATAGGTACATCGGTAAGAAACATATGTAAAAACTCAAAACCTAAATATTAAATCAGCACTAATCTCTCATTACAAAATGCGCAGTAACTAAATAATAAGTCTATGGGAATAACAGGCGCAATAACTAAATAATAAGTCTATGGGAATAACAGTTTTTTTTTGTTTACAGGGAAGCAAATGTATGGAAGTAAGATATGGCCAATGCCTGGATGACGAGGAAACTATACAAAGAAGAAAACTTAAAGGCAACTGATAAAACGCTTAGGGCTTGTCCTAAACATTTGTCTAATGGTTAATTGAATAAAAAAATACCTGTATATAGAAAAGCATGATGAACCAAGGAACTCCTTAAACAGTTCGAGTAATAAGTTTTAAGCTCTCAAATGATGACGATTTTCTCAGACAAATGGGCCTTTGCATTCACATATTGTTCCCCATCGCAGTACGAGGCTGCATTTCTGCTGAAGCAGAGCGGAGCGAAGCGAAGATGATTACATAGAGATGTGTTCAATGGACCAATCAGGTTATTGTTTGATTACATGATTATATTATCATGTAATTTTTTATTAATCTGATTGGACGAAGCGCATACGTCTGCACACCACTCTACTCATCTCTGCTTCAGCCAAGCCGCACCCTAACACCACTTTCTTATTTCCTGTCTTGCATAACCTCGCGAAGAGTTGTAAGAAAAGACCGGAGACTATTCTGTCCTAGCTTGACGGCTGCGATGGTTTAAAATCTAATTTATATTATTTCTGCTGCAAATGCTTAATTTAACCGTGTAAGAGAATGTTAACCATTCAGAAGTGATACAGTAGTAGATAGTATAGTGTGTTGTTGTATGAACATCTGTATTAGCGGTCAAATCACAGCGGTAGACTAAAGTAGCTCTCGTCCAGGCTCGCTACTAATAGTGTCCTCTTTTGGGAATGTGTAAATACACTTTAAGTTGTTATACAGAAAACTGCATAAAGACGTCCACAGTGCAAATAGAGTTAACGTGACAAAAATAAAATAAAAAAACGTGCTTCTGCAGTCGCGTCTCATTGCATCTCGCCATATCAGAAACCATAACATTCTGCATTGTAACAGCTTGCATTTCTTTCTATTACTGCTAGTTATACACGTGTAAGCGCGTGTTTAGTGTGACGTCCAATTTTCGTTGCGTACCAAGTTTGTTTAAAGTTTAGGGTAAGTCCGCACTTGAAAATCAGTTCCGTAGAAATTCTGTGTGAACTTCTACGGATATGACATAGAATTCTGCAAGAAAAATCGCGGTTGAAATTTTTCAGCGTGGGCTTATTCTTAACTTAAATTGGACGTCGATTCCAAAGAAAGGGTTCTAGAGAGTAGAGTACAAAGTGTACTGTTATATTGTCTGGTGTAGATGGTTTGAACCTTTTTTTTTTTATAAAAAAGTAGAGGGAGGTACTCTACCTCGCACCACGTGAACTCTAGACCTCTGAACGTGGAATCGACGCCCAAATAATTTATTATAGATAAATAAAAAATAATAAGGTATGTAAATGAGTTAATATATTTATGTTATAATAATATTGTAAAGGATGGCAATTAAATGTTATAAATATAATAAATATTTCGTTGGGATGCCTTTTTTTAATTATATATACATATATTTTTTTAAATTATAATTTTATATTTTAAATTATGCTTATGTTATCATACTAATATTATAAATGCGAAAGTGTTTGTTTGTTGGTTTGTCCTTCAATCACGCCGCAACCGAGCAACGGATCGACGTGATTTTTAGCATGGGTATAGTTGAGGACCTGGAGAGTGACATAGGCTACTTTTAATCCCGGAAAATTAAGTCGTTCAGATCAAAAAAACTTAAACCATGTGGACGAATTCGCGGGTATCAGCTTGTCTTCCCATAAATATAATATTATAATATACCCATACCAGATCCATAGGAAGTCACGGGCGTCATCTAATTTATATTAATTATTTGTATGAGTTAATCTTCCTGCAAGATTTACACTAACTCCTTCAAATATAATCCCACTGATCACAATATAATCCTATTTGTATAATCTGATTGATCACAATCAATATAATGAGATATATTATGCTGAGTAATCAGAGTTTGTGTAACTTGTTAGAGCAGTATTAGTATAGAATATCAGAGAACCATATACGGTTTATAGATAATTCACTGTAGCTTTTGAAAGCCATTGTAGAGTAAAAGTAAAGTAAAATATGCTTTATTGTACACCATTGAAATACAACTAATGTTTGAATAGGTATAGATCATAGATTTTTTACTTTTGAATACGATGTTTGAATCTTTTGATAACTTGGAACGTCATAAATACCTTGCCCAATCGTTTTAAATCACGCAGTGTTTTAAAGAATCTAATTTGAAAACTGGTAAACATTTTCAGACCGCGACCGTACATATACCTATTATTATTTGGATATGTCACCGCAAGATTGTAAGAACCGTTAGGTCTCGTTAAACTCGCGAAATTGCAAACTGTCAAAACATTACAATTTATTGCGTTATTTTTGGGTACATTGTAATCTGTTAGGTATATTAACCCGATAGATCCAACCCCCCGATTATGTAAGGAAATCGTAATCGTAATTGTCTGTCAAACGTATAATTAAACCTGTTGAAGGAGGTCATAGATGCTTGCACGTCAAAACGCTTGTATGTACTCCTTAAAAAGTTCGAGTTATACGTTATGAACTGTCAAATGAAGACTTAGACAATTGGGCCTCTGATTATATAAGTCGAACCCTAACTTAACCTACAAGAAAGACACAAGAAAACGTAAATGCAATTAATATTCCAAAAATTGACACTCATAACATTGAACGGTTTACAATCTGTCAACAGTTTCCAATTTCGCGAGTTAGATTATAATCTAACGATTTTTACAATCTTACGGTGACACATACACAAGTTTTCATAGCAATCCCTACATCTGCTGGCACTGTGCTCGAGCCATGTAGGCCACTTTCTGCGCTCGCTGCACCACTTCTGGGCAACGCTTGCGACGCACCATCTTACAGTCCTGGAAGAAGCCCTCGTTCCGCGGGAACCCGTTACTGCCATCGGTAAACGTTACCAGACCTGAATCAAACAAACATCAAAGTTGTAATGATAAGCGAAGGTTATACGACGGTGAATACTGTAGTCTATCAGTATTTACCACGGATATCTATGGGTATGTTCCGATATACCCTGCGAGCACTGTAAGGTGACGTCACTTGACAAAGTAATAAGTAAAGTGAAGTAATGGTAACTTAACAAAGTTGTAATGACAAGCGAAGGCTATACGACGGTAAATACTGTGGTCCATCAGTATTTACTACGGATATCTATGGGTATGTTCCTATATACACTGCGAGCACTGTAAGGTGACGACAATTTAGTATACTGCGAAGCCTTTCCTATAAATGGTATGTTCCGATATACACTGCGATCACTGTAAGGTGTGACGTCAATTTAGTATACTGCGAAGCCTTTCCTTCATATGGTCTGTTCCGATATTCACTGCGAGCACTGTAAGGTGTGACGTCAATTTAGTATACTGTGAAGCCGTTCCTTTATAGTTAGCAGTGCTATACTGGTTACTGTCTAATACCGGAACGCAGTCAGCACTGAGAGCACCTTACCTCGAAAACGCCAGTGCTCATAATACAAAAATGGCGACGATTTATGACGTCATATATTTCCCTAGGATACTGCGGCGTATACTGTCAGTCCATAACGGAACGAATTTCTCCTTAGTAAGAGCACTGAACAGTGCTCGCAGTGTATATTGGAACATACCCACAGTTAGATATAGTGGTTACTATTTAAAACGGAACGCAGTCCAACTGTTGATCACGTGATCAAAATGCCAGTGCTCACAGTACAAAAATGTTTATGACGTCATATATTTACCTGGGATACTGCGGCAGTATACTGTCAGTCCATAACGGAACTAATTTCTCCTCAGTAAGAGCACTGAACAGTGCTCGCAGTGTATATCGGAACATACCCTATATTTCTGATTTCCGGCATTACAGTTTGCTGTTAAATACTGATATTTGACATTTACATGACATTCAATACACTACATTAAATGATCAGTAAAGGGTATCGCGTCCATACGCATCCGGACAGCAACTTAGGTGGACATTTAATTACTTACTGGATAAGAAGGTAGGCCAGGTATGGGGATAGCAAACTCTCCTTCAAACTTCATCCTATCTGCTCGCCAGAGCACGAAACTCTCCTTCAAACATCCATTCCATCATCCCATCTGCTCGAAAGATTACGCTGTGACCATGGAACCAGCCCTGCATGAATTCTCCCTCGATCCTATTTTAGATCTTAGGATAAGTAGGTTAATGGTTCTTTTGTTTTACTCACCCAATCCCCACACACGGCCGCCACGGAACTCTCCTTCAAACTTCATCCCATCCGCTCGCCAAAACACGCCGTGACCATGGAACCAGCCCTGCATGAATTCTCCCTCATATCTGAAATGCAATAAGATCAATCTATATATTGTCTTCCCGACCGAATTTCAAATTCTATTTCTATCTCCGAAGAGATTAACCATTTGCGCGGGAGATATTATAGTGCGCAAAGCCGCAAACACAGGTGCACTCTCTGTTCCATTACTATCATAGCCCGATAAGACGGCAAATCTGACACGACCGGTGAGAGGTCAGGTGCGGTACCGACGGCTTATGCCGCGGAGGTGAAACACCACCAACTTGCTAACTCCGGGCTAATACTGAGAATTTCTTGTCAGAAAAACAATACTTTTATGACCCGACCCGGGACCTCGTCAGCCGCAGTCGAACATGCAAACCACTAGACCAACGAGGCAGTCAAGATCAATCTATACCGATACTAATATTATAAAATATCAAGACTTGATTTCCGCAGAAACTTTTTAACTTCTTGGGATAAAATGTCTCTATGTTAATTCAGAGTATTCTACAAACAAATATAAAAATTATAAAAGTTGAATTTTTCTTGTGAGTTGAACAAGAATGACGCAACTAAGGTGTTTAAATAAGAAAATTAATATGAGTATCAAACACTTTAAGAAGGATTTAAAAAAAAAAATACCCGAGTATCTAATTTCACAAACTTAATTTTATTTTATCAAGATCAAAACAACCTGACGCCACCTGGTATCTCTTTTTGAATATTAATGAATGAAATTTGTAAAAAAGACTGTGAGAAACCTATTTTTTACAGCCAAAATTGACGCGACATCAAAGTAAATTTGGCTCTCATTTCACATTTATGTTTTTGATGGGATATATAAATTGCAGGACTGACCATTGAACTTGGCACCCATTTAGATCTCACTCCTTTTGTCGCTGAAGTCAACAACCAAGGCATATATATCACAATTTTGAACTTGGCTCTCATTTTACATTTATGTTTTTGATGGGATAAAATACTCATTAAAACTTAATATGTTTTAATTGACTAAAAATGATACATGGACTGATGAATACATTGACAACTAATAGCTATTTAAATATTTGAAAAAGGAATACGAATAGATAAATGAGTTTCTATATCAATGAGAAACAAGTTTCGTCCTGTCGCGCTAGTCTGTACAGACAGCAAAACATTTTTGTCCATAGTGTGTTTTCCATACTTAGTGTGCTTTTGCAGGTGTAATATTATGAAAGAGTTACAAAATAAATTGTAAACTAAATAGAAAATGTACCAACTTTTTTAAGCTATTGTTGACTTTCGTGTTTTAGAATTATAATCCTAATTTTAGGAACGTCAAGGTACATGATATAAAACTATTATATAAAATAATATTGCTTTAGTACTGCTCTAAGCTTTGGCAGTATAGCCCCTGAATCGCGTGATTGCAACATCGCGAGGTGTAATCCAATAGTCTTGTGTTTAATTTTTTTTTTTCAAAAGAGCAACCGCCGAGTTTCTTGCTGGTTCTTCGCGGTAGGTATAGCATTCCGAGCCAGTAGTAGATTCACTCGACGATTCAAAAGTACTTGTACAAGTTTATTTGAATAAAAAGCATTTTGAATTTTGAAATTTATAAATAAAAAAACCTACTTAGCTCCATCAGGGAACGCCATAACTCCAAGTCCTGAGCATAGTCCAGCGGTCATAGCGCCATCGTATCTGGTTCCATCGGATAGCATTAGGTGGCCCATCCCACTCTTCTGTCCTTTGGAGTTCCACTCGCCAATGTATCGAGTCCCATCTTCATACTTGTAGGCACCGGTTTTAGCAACCACTGTGTCGACTGCTGAAACAAATTTTAATGAAATTAAATGATTTATTTATTTCATGTAGGACAACTTGTGTCACTTATGAAACGTTAAGACTCTACCACCGGACTGAGAAGAACCGGCAAGAAACTCAACAGTTGCTCTTTTCATAGAAAATAAAAGGTTACAATATGTAGACAACACAACACATACGTTACAAGTATTACACTGACTTGTGTGTCACTGGATGCGAGGCCGGTTGCTTCCATGCAACTTTGTCATTAATAAAATCATTGATAGTGTAATAACCTCGACTTAACAAATGCTGTTTAACACAGTCTTTAAATCTATGTAATGGCAAATCCAGAAACTCTTTACTCTAATGATATCTTAATCTTAACTACTAATATATACTTCGATACTCATGGACGGATGTTTGTTACTCAATATCGCCAGAACAGTTGAACGGATCTGGATGAAATTAGTTACGAAGATAGATTTTAGTGTGGTAGTCATAGGCTACTTGTTATCCCGGACTTAAAGAGTTTCCGCGGAAACCAAAAAATCTCAATCCACGCGGATGAAATTGCGTGCATCAGCTGTAAATGCGAAAGTTTGGATGGGTGGATGGATGTTTGTTAATTAATAACGCCAGAACAGCTGAACTGATTTGGATGAAATTTATCACAGAGATAGGTTATAGTCTGGAATAAGATAAAGGCATATTTTTGTCTCGTAAAATTAAAGATCCCGCGAGAACCACAAAACTTCAATCCACGCAGATGAAGTCGCAGGCATCATCTAGTAATATTAAAAATGTAAACATTTTGGATGTTAGTTACTCCTTTACGCCACATTAACTAAACAATTTAGCCAAAAACTTGATGAAGATTAGTTTTTAAGGTTCTTGGATTTAGTAGCAATTTGGAATTGAGATAGCTTATACCCTGAATTGAATTAATTATCTAAATGTTAACATCATAACAATATTAACAATATCTACGAAAATTCCGCTTAATTTTTGAAAACCTAAATTCACGCAGAGTCGAAGTCCTATGCCCTTCCCCGGGTTGCAACCTGGCTGTGTACTTTTCAACACGAATCGTTTATCAGATAGACCGTAGTCCGTACCAGATAAACATGACGTACTTTAACTCCACACTAACAAAAAAACAGACTTACAACCGACGTATATCCAATAAAATAAACTTGTGACTAATTTGTGGGAAAAATTCCAGTCATTATTACAAACGCAAAAACAAAATTAAAAATATAAAAGAACACTCTCACAAAAGCAACAATAAAAGAGCGGACCTAATAACAGAGGACACGGTCAGGTCGACCCCAAAATATTTATACAAACAAAAGTTATTTTTATATTTCGCAAAGAATTTTTATTTTAGGCTTTTTATTGAAGTCCACATTGCCATGTTTTTGCTGCAGGCGTTTTCACAATAATAAATCTGAGGCCCAATCGTCTAGACAAATCTTAATCATTTGGCAGCTTTAAACCATATATGTAGAATTTTAGTACCTCTACGTGATGAATACGTTTCACGTATTCATTTTATTTTTATGCAAATAATTGTCTAAGAATAATATAAAAAAAAGTGGACAAAGGTAAAGCTTATCTCTAAAAAATAAATCTTTTCCAGCCTTCCTTGAGAGGTGAAATCGTTAAGTGGTAGTGGTATTAATCGAACTGTTTAAGGAGTTCACACATGCTTTTTGACGTGCAGGCATCTATAAACTCCATTAACAGGCATGAATATGAATATGAATATGAATATGAATATGAATATGAATATGAATATGAATTATCCGTTTGACAAACGATAACGACTTCCTTACACAATCAGGGGGCTGAATAGGGATGATGACAACTCAATCAAATCATCAACTCTTTATCAAACTTAAAAACGCTCTTCTACTATGGAAGTTGTATGAAATTTGCAATTGTGACGTCATCAAATTTAAACACACTTTTTTTCTTTAATCTATATTATAAAATAGTTATCAAACTTAAAAGTAACCGAGGATGTGAATTTTAGGTCTTTTTGAAGACCCTCTATTTAATGATCAGTTAGAAATAATTTATTTTTGATATAGGCATCATCCCTATTATACCTACTCGGAAGAGGTGATAGCTTAGTGGTTAAGACACCTGACTTCCTGTACGTGGTCGCAGGTTCGATCCCCGGGTACATACCTCCAACTTTGCTTTTTTTCAAACCGAAAACATCAGAATACCACTGGCCGAGAGTTATTTTTCGCAAACTAATTAACGAAAATTATTATTAAACAAAACTAATCAATAAACCAATTAACTTCATTTAACATTGTGTTATGTTCGAGAATACTTCATAAGTCTCTCGAAGGTGTGTGAAGCTGCCCATCCGAACTTGGCCAGCGTAGTGGACTATAGCCAAATCCTTCTCATTCCGAGAGGAGACTTGTGCTCAGTAGTGAGCCTGAAATGGGTTGTGATACCTACCTCCCTATTATGATGGAACCCTAAAAATAGTTTCTATAATTGTACCTATGTACCTATGTCTATTGCTTCTTGCTAGGTCTGAACTCATAGGTCGCGAGGTCTAAGTTCGGGGCGAACCACTAGTATTATTAAAATGGAAAGACTTGCAGTTGAATAAAGATCAATTTTTTAAAAAAACTGTCGAAGAAAAAAGAATTTGGTGCAAATCACAATGGTTTCAGAGCACCTCAACCATAATATTATTATGAGAACCTCAAAGTCAGAGCCTTGAGTGTACTATTGAAATTAATGTTGCTTCGCAGAAAGCTTTTAAGACTTTTTCGGAGAGAAACATGGGACTAATTTTAGGATTTCCCTTCCTCGTGGATTGCGTGAGACTGTTTAACGAAGGATCATAATTATTATGACAAGTTTCAGAAAAATAACCTCTATCCATGCATACAAAGTCACAGGCATCAGCTAGTATGTTGATAAAGTGAAGTTGGCCTCTTGGATCGTCATACTCAGATAAATCTCGAATACTCTTACTTCTTTAGATTGAATTTCTATATTATTTTTGTCTTCACTCGAAACAACTTGAAAAAAGGAAGGCAGCCCTCAACTTGATGTTTTTTTTGGCTGTAGGTGACATGAGCTGTACTCAACTTTAATATTATTATACGAAGCCTTGCAAATGGTTGAGATAGGGGAGCAAGGGATTTAAAACCTAACAATAAATTCCCGTTAATTATCCATGAAATTAATTAACCGTGAAACCATCATCAAGTAGATTATAATAATTAATACAGTATTGCAAATTTTCTGTTTCAATAGAAACTAAAAATTTTCTCTTAGAACCAACCAACCAACCAACCAATTATTAATTTATATTATTAATTAATATTGGTTTTCTTTTTTTACAAAATATTTCTTAGATTTTTTGCGACATGCACTTACTCGGTTTTAGTTGATCTCGAAAATGTGTGTGTAAAATGAGTTTCGAGACGGAAACTCGAGCCCTGAGTCGGCTTAAAAACTCGATCACTAAAGACTATGCCCTGAAGCATAATATTACCTATTCTGTGTCTGAAGAGAAGACTTGAGTCGAAATACGAGCTTTTTTTATTCAGCAATTTTCAGACATGCAAACATATAATTTTACTAGCTTTTGCCCACAGTTACGCTCACGTTCAGTTCGATTTTGATTCAAATTTCAAACCCTTATTAAAACCCTTACCATTAGGACTAGGGGTTGGATTTTCGAATATCTTTTCTAAGCCTATGCAGCGTACGTCATAAAAGCTATCTGTATATCTTTCAGCCCGACCCGTAAAGTAGTTTGAGATGTGCGTTGATAGAAAAGTCAGTCACCTTTTCCTTTTATTTATTATTTAGTGTAATATTTTATACCAAATAAAATGAAATAAAGTACACAGCGTATATTTTATTTTTTAATTTTATCTGGCCGCCGCGTGGTATAATAAGCCTTGAAGGCACAACTATAATAATATTGTGTTGTAATCAGTACCTAAAAACTGTTTTAAATTTTTCTTAAATTTTTCCACTAACTGATATCTCTACATCCTTTATGTACTTTGATAGAAAACAATCAGTAGGTAGTTTTCTGTCAAAGTAAGGTTCTGCCATTGTTGGAATTTTACGGGTTTTCTATCAAATTAAGGCTGACTTTAATTTGATAGAAAACCGTAAACTTCCGACAATGGCAGCTTGCGTATTGTAAGAACGAGAAAATATCTCTGAAAAAATTAGAAAGTATTCGGAATTTCACTCGCGATTCATTCTGAGAAAAAGATTTTTCCTTGATTTTTCCTTGTCATTATATCTAATTATTCAATTTCGATAATGACGACAAAATATATTAAAGCTTGTGTTACATTTAATCGGGTATGTTTTAGTCGGAATATGGTCCGATTTTTTAAATTTTTATACTTAAACTAGCGGACGCCCGCGACTTCGTTCGCGTGGCATAAGTTTTTTAATTCCCACAGGCACTCGTCAATTTTCCGGGATAAAAAGAAGCCTATGTCACTCTCCAGGTTCTCAACTATACCCATGCAAATCCGTTACTCTGTTGCGGCGTGATTGAAGGACAAACTCTCTTTTTGACGTCCTTGGGAATAGAATTTTCAAAAACTGTGAATCACATTTTTTTAATTTTAAACCGAAATCCACCACCCACCACCAAGCTTCATGGCAATAGCCTAAAAAATGACGGACTTTCATACAAACTTTCAACGCCTACTTCATCCCTTTGGGGGTGGGATTTTGAAAAACTGTGTCACAAGTACTTCTTTATTTTTTACCGAAAGCCAAATTACCAAGTTTCGTTGAACTTGTAAATTATCTTAAGAAATGAAGGACTTTCGTCCCCTATTTCACCCCTTTGGGGTCTAATTTTCGAAAATAGTGAAATACGTACTTCTTCATATTTAACTGAAAGCCCAAATGCTAAGTATAATGGCTATAACTTGAGAAATTAAGGACTTTCGAAAAATCCTTTCCTAAGAAAGGTTTTGATTACCTACTCTTCACAAAGAACACAACCTCCAAAATTCATGTCTCTAGGACCAGGGGTTTAGGCTGTGCGTTGAAATATAAGTCAGTCAGTTAGTCATTCAGTCAGTTAGTCAGGACTTATATATATATAATAAGGGAAGACCGGCATAATATTTTTAAAACGAGTATAAATGGCGCGAGCGCACGCTGCACCCGCGCATTTCGTCGGGTGTCACTCGGAGCGGCAACACTGTTCGAGGGCTGTGAGACTTATATTTCTGTTACTCTTTGTTATTTAATGGCTATCCTGAAAGTGTTTTTTTTCTTGGAGTGATTGTTATTTTGTTTCTCGACATAAATTAGTGGTTTGTCAATTTTGGCTAAGTTTGATTATAAAGTAAATACATAGAAGACGTGATTGGTGATTCGGGTTGTTTTCCTTTTTTTTTTACAGTTTCCACATCTGTTATCTAAATTCAGAAGTGGGATTCGGTATCAACGTGATGCCTAATCCTACCGGCTATTCTGATTCTATAATTCTATACTTGAGGAAGGAAGGCAAGAATGCCTGATTGTGATCGCGTGAATGTCGTAGAACTGGTCATAATGGTTGTTTGAAGCATGAGGTGGACGCGATACTAGTTCGCGTCAGGTGCTTTGAAAAGTCAGACAGCTACGCCTAATATCACCATCGCCTGATAGGCGTGCGTTGTTGGAAAAACCTCCGTCATGTTCTATGAGCCGGCGGTCATGTTGCAGCCGCCGGGTGCACCATACAGGGGTCAAATGTTGGGTGTTGAATCGGAATGTGTTGTAAGTGACGTGAATGCGGATATGCAATCATTTTGTTTGAAGTAACGAGTAAGAGTTCAGACAGTTACAGCAGGCTCAGTGTTGGGTAATTGATGTTTTGAAAAACTGGATTGCAGTCTAATTGTCATCGTTGCCTGGTTGCCGTGTAAACAGAAGATGTAAACATTGGGTGTTCAGGTTCTTATTCAGTTCTGCGCATATCAGCCATGACATATTGTCATGTCATGTCAATTATTTGTCTACTTGTGTTTATTTACTTTCGTGTAAAATTATTTGAAGTTTGACCTGTTAATTTTTGGTCGTTTTGTGATCTTGTTAAAGTTGTGTACGTAGAATAAAGTCTGGTTTATTTGTTCGTATTTCTTTCACAGATAAAGGACCGCTGGTATGCTCACATTTATAGAGAGCACCAAAAGGAACATTTCTACTTGTTCACATTTAGAGAATGTTGTTCAAGTTAGTTTCGTTCGATGGATATGTTACGAAGTTATTACTCGAAATGTGGTTCATGTGATATGGCTTGTAAAGGTATTCAGAACCTGTGGCAAACGTGTGTGGTGTGGTCATTATCTGTTGTATGTCTCTTTCATATTCGGCGCTCAACACGGTGTGAGGCGTTCTGGACGCGCCAGGCAGCGCGCTCGCCTGCTGAGCCGAGCTGCGCGTCTACATGTCGCGCAGGGCTGCGCGCTCGCCTGCTGCTGCGCGTCTGCTGGTCGCGCAGGGCTGCGCGCTCGCCTGCTGCTGCGCGTCTGCTGGTCGCGCAGGGCTGCGCGCTTGCCTGCTGCTGCGCGTCTGCTGGTCGCGCAGGGATGCGCGCTTGCCTGCTGCTGCGCGTCTGCTGGTCGCGCAGGGCTGCGCGCTTGCCTGCTGCTGCGCGTCTGCTGGTCGCGCAGGGATGCGCGCTTGCCTGCTGCTGCGCGTCTGCTGGTCGCGCAGGGCTGCGCGCTTGCCTGCTGCTGCGCGTCTGCTGGTCGCGCAGGGATGCGCGCTTGCCTGCTGCTGCGCGTCTGCTGGTCGCGCAGGGCTGCGCGCTTGCCTGCTGCTGCGCGTCTGCTGGTCGCGCAGGGATGCGCGCTTGCCTGCTGCTGCGCGTCTGCTGGTCGCGCAGGGCTGCGCGCTTGCCTGCTGCTGCGCGTCTTCTGGTCGCGCAGGGTTGCGCGCTCGCCTGCTGAGCCGAGCTGCGCGTCTACATGTCGCGCAGGGCTGCGCGCTCGCCTGCTGCTGCGCGTCTGCTGGTCGCGCAGGGCTGCGCGCTTGCCTGCTGCTGCGCGTCTGCCGGTCGCGCAGGGCTGCGCGCTTGCCTGCTGCTGCGCGTCTGCTGGTCGCGCAGGGCTGCGCGCTTGCCTGCTGCTGCGCGTCTGCCGGTCGCGCAGGGCTGCGCGCTTGCCTACTGCTGCGCGTCTGCTGGTCGCGCAGGGCTGCGCGCTTGCCTGCTGCTGCGCGTCTGCCGGTCGCGCAGGGCTGCGCGCTTGCCTGCTGCTGCGCGTCTGCTGGTTGCGCAGGGTTGCGCGCTTGCCTAGTGCGCGACACTTCACGCTCGCCTGCCGCGCTGCGAGGCGTGACACTGCGTGTTCGCTAGTCACACTGGGAGGTGTGACGCTACGCGACTAACTGCGTGCAGGGATGCGGTGACTGATTGGTTTCAGGTTTGGCCGAGCGCACTATTTTTTTTGGGCTAAGTTATGCTAACGTCGCGCCTATGTCTTATGCCATGAAGTTGCTCTTTATACTTTTCTCAACGATGCCGCAACGAGACAAGCTAACGTCGCGCCAGTGAGCTTCTAAGGAAGAACCAAAATCAACAGGACGAGTCAGTCAACCGGTCTAGGCGTCAACCACGCGAATATAAAGTCGACGACCTAGCCTTTGTAATAAAATATTCGCAATCAACGGGTAAACTAGACCCGGGAATGCGAGGACAGTACAGGGTTATCAAAGTTCTCCCTAATGGCCGATATGAACTAAAGTTGCTCAGTGGAAGCTGCGGAAAAACCACCCAAGCAGCCTCTCAGTACATGGTGCCATGGAAGGGAGAATGGTGCCCTGAAACTTGTAACGTCTTTTTTGAGAGTGAGTAGCCTTGTTTTTCGCTAACATACTCTGTTTCAGATATGCGCCAACACCGGCGGGTATCGCCGATATAGAGGTTTGTCCTCCAGCGTGTATCGTCTCGCGGTGAGGTGTGTCCTCCATCAATGGCGTTAGTCGTCCAACAATGAGGTGTGTCCTCCATCAATGGCGTTAGTCGTCCAACAATGAGGTGTGTCCTCCATCAATGGCGTTAGTCGTCCAACAATGAGGTGTGTCCTCCATCAATGGCGTTAGTCGTCCATCAATGAGGTGTGTCCTCCACCAATGGCGTCATTCGCCCAATATCGGCGTATGACACCCTCGACGGAGTCAGTCGCTGTGGTAATGCATACGGCAATGGTGTAGGATTGCTGGGACGCCAGTAATCTTACATTTTTGCTTTGTCTGAATTTTCTACCCCACTGAGTTAGCTTATGACTCTTTACATACGTAACTTGTGAATAACAATAGCTGTAATTTTTCATATGACGAAACCGATGATATCGATGACGGTTCAGGTCAGTCCAACAGGAATGAGCAAGTAGCGGTTGGACTACCCATGCCTGACCTTGAGGAAGTAGCGGCTGTGGTACATCAGGACAACCCAACCGAAGGCGAACCCCAAAGCGGTCCGGTCGAGGACGACTCGGCGTCAGGAGAAGCCGAATAAGGGAAGACCGGCATAATATTTTTAAAACGAGTATAAATGGCGCGAGCGCACGCTGCACCCGCGCATTTCGTCGGGTGTGACTCGGAGCGGCAACACTGTTCGAGGGCTGTGAGACTTATATTTCTGTTACTCTTTGTTATTTAATGGCTATCCTGAAAGTGTTTTTTTTCTTGGAGTGATTGTTATTTTGTTTCTCGACATAAATTAGTGGTTTGTCAATTTTGGCTAAGTTTGATTATAAAGTAAATACATAGAAGACGTGATTGGTGATTCGGGTTGTTTTCCTTTTTTTTTAACAGTTTCCACATCTGTTATCTAAATATATATATATATATATATATAATATTTATAATATATATGTCACCGTAAGATTGTAAAAACCGTTGGATTATAATAGATTGTGAACCGTTCAATGTTCTGAGTGTCAATTTTTGAAATATTAATTGTATTTACGTTTTCTTGTCTGTTTCTTGTAGGTTAGGTTAAGGTTCGACATAAATAATCAGGTAGTGCCCGGCCTAGGTTCTATCGGGTTAATAAACCTAACAGATTACAATTTAACGAAAAATAATACGTTAAATTGTAATCTTTTTGCAATTTTGCGAGTTCGATTATAATCTAACGGTTTTTACAATCTTACGGTGACATATATATATTTCAAAGTCCTGTAATTTTTCTGTTTAGTCCTGTATTTAGAGCAATCCATACTAATATAAATCCATACTAATATGTGTTTGTCTGTCTGCTACGCTTTACCAGTCTGTCTTTTCAACCGATTTGGATGATTTAGAGGTTTAGTGGGGTTACCGGGAAGTACATATGCTTTTTATCCGTAAATACCGTAATCCACGTAATCTAGGTTAACTGTCGTTAATGTATCAAATTTATAATGTCGTTTACACTCAATACGGGGTTATACTTGGATCCTGATCAGATGATCTTTATGATATCCGTGATATTTGGGCTAGCACACATTCACATTCACTATACGTAGGAAATAAGTTAATTAAATTGAAAAATGTTTTTGTTTTCTCACCTTCCGCCATATCAATATCGTCAGCTTGAACGAAGGCAGGTGAAACACTGAAAGGTTTCGTTTCAGCCAGCATCGTAATCCAATTAACTTAATAACGTTGCTGGATCTAAAAAAACGTGCTTTAAGCCTCAATAGCTCAGTGGTTATATATGTCACCGTAAGATTGTAAAAACCGTTAGATTATAATCTAACTCACGAAATTGCAAACTGTCGAAAGATTACAATTTAACGCATTATTTTTCGGTAAATTGTAATCTGTTAGGTTTATTAACCCGATAGGATCTAACCCTTGCCTGATTATTTATGTCGAACCCTAACCTAACCTACAAGAAACAGACAAGTAAACGTAAATATAATGAATATTTCAAAAACTGACACTCAGAACATTGAACGGTTCACAATCTTTCGACAGTTTACAATTTCGCGAGTTAGATTATAATCTAACGGTTTTTACAATCTTACGGTGACATATATATTGTTATTAAGTGAAATTTGCCTCGTTGGTCTAGTGGTTAGCATGTTTGACTGCGGCTGACGAGGTCCCGGGTTCGAGTCCCGGGTCGGGCCATAATAAGTGTTGGGTTTTTCTGACTAGAAATTCTCAGTACTAGCCCGGAGTTAGGAAGTTGGCGGTGTTTCACCCCCGTGCATCGGAGAGCACGTTAAGCCGTCGGTCCCGGTTATTATCACTTACGTAACTTACGTAATAGTCGTTAAAGCCCGCCAACCTGCATTGGAGCAGCGTGGTGGGTCTAAGCTCTAATTCCCTCTCTCCTATGAGAGTGGAGGCCTGTGCCCAGCAGTGGGACGTTAATGGGCTGTAGTGGTGGAAGTGAAATTTCTTTACCGATGTGAGAAGATAGCAACATCTATATTTTAGGGAAATCTTCAAAATGTAAAAATACAAGAGATGACTGACTAATATTTCGACGCACAGCATAAACCACTGGATGAAACGGGCTGAAATTTGGCACTATTAGCTATTATAACGTAGACACCAGCTAAGAAAGGATTTTTGGAAATTCGAACCCTAAGGGGTTAAAATAGGGGTCAGAAATTTGTGTAAGCTAGTCATCTAAATACATGGAAAAGGTGACTGACTAATTTTTCGACGCACAGCTCGGGCCGGATGGATGGATCTGTTTTTTTTATCCACTACAAGTTAGCCCTTGACTGCGATCTCACCTGATGGTAAGTAACGGCCGAAAAGCATGATATAGATAGCTTTTAAGATGTGGACATCCGCTAAAATAGGATGTTTGAAATTCAATACCTGAGGTGGTCAATAGGGTTAATAACAATCGAATTTAACGCTTGTGAAGGCGCGGGCAACAGCTGCAGCGAAATCGTGTTTTTTGAGTCTTTCCGTCTGTTACCAACCAATATAGAACAGAGATAGCCTCAGAGACGGAGAATAATACTTTTTATACGGATAGACAGAGAGTAATATTATTTTTTACTTCTCTACAAGTTAGGGCCCTTGACTGTGAACTCGTCTGGGGTATGGCAGACATATTAAACCAATACCTTAAGCCTTATCGGTCTCTCACCCACTGGTAGTAGAAGCATTCTACCAGAATTTATACTACCAATGAGTGAGGCTAAGCTTTCTCACAAGGCCCATTGTTAGCGTCCATGTATCAGAATCGTATGTAAGTAAGAATGACGCACGGTCGTGCTACGAAATCAATTATTGGTCGCCGTAATTGTGCCTAATAACCCCGGCTCGCCGTATCCTTATTACAAGTTGAACTGCAGTGGAATTTCTCCATCTTGGTAAGTTTTTATACGACTGCCTGAAAAAAGGAGTATATTGTTTTCAGGGTTCATGTATGTATGTATGTATGTGAGTTTGTATATTCCACCATAATAACTTCTATACGCCTGAACCGATTTTGATAAATGAGGTATCGTTAGAATCCCTAGCTTATTCCGGGTAACATAGACTAGTAAAATTAAAAAAAAAATTGATGGGGTGACCATGGTCCCGCATTAAAGACTAAAGTTGAAAAAAAATAATCGAAAATAAGATTAACTATATAATCTTCATCTAGAAAATGATGAGTAGATTCCAAAAATATATAACATTATAGCTCAATATCCAGTGATTCACAAACAAATATCATTTAATAAAAATGTGAATAACATTCCAAAAGCTATATACCTATGAAAATCGCTTCTTAAACAGGTAAACTCCGAAAATAATATAGCAGGGCAGTCGTATTTTTTAATTCGTTAAATTAATTTCACTTGTTTTAAATTCTACTGCAAGTAAAACTGAACTGGGACTGGGCAGGACATAATTTGATGCGAATGCCCTTATGGGCAAGGGCCGCAACATATTGGAAATAGATCTTGCAATTCACGTGTGCGTATGGCTCATGGTTGTGTTAAAATCCTATATGCATACATTAGCATACGTGTAAACGTGTGCGTGTACGTGATTGCACGTACTTAATGTGCATAAATTTAATTAAAGTGTACGTGTGCTAGTGAATTCCAAAAAATATAATATACAAAACTCAAATAGGCATAGTTAGAATCAGAAATTATAAATTCGCAAATTGACACTGCCCGGAATCAAAGCCGGGACCACCCAGCGCTCATCACTGCGCCAGGGAGGTCATCAAAAAAAGTACAGTAGGTAAACGTAGTAGTAAAGTAGGAGGTTTGGTTGTCCGGGATTTTTTATTCCAAAAATTGAAGGGTTCAATTGAAATTTTTCAGAAACATCCACGCGATCGAAGTCACGTGCGATATCTAGCTATGTTTAAAATGATATTAGTGATAGCAACTGAAGCCGAGACATTCCCCGAAGCACGGATTAGGGTACTCAGACAGCTGAGCACAAAATTCCTTAAACGACATTTAATGACGGGATTTAATCCTTAACAGCATCTCACGAGATTGTTGGAGACAAAAATTAACTGCTAACAATTATAATCACGTGGTGATTACCTAGTAGCACAGAATAATTAATAGGTAGGTAGTTCCACGTAGGTCTAGTAGTTAGCAACTACTACCGGTTCGAGTCCCGGGTCGGGCCATAACGAGTGTTGGGTTTTTTTGACAAGAAATTCTCAGCACTAGCCCGGAGTTAGGAAGTTGGTGGTGTCTCACCCACTGCCACGGCGAGCACGTAAAGCCATAGGTCTTCTGCCTGATCACTAGCCGGTCCTGTCGAACTTTCCGGCTAGACGTAAAGACGTGAAGACATGCCGCCAAGAGATTTAGCGTTCCGGTACGTTGCCGTGTAGAAACCGAATAGGGGTATAGGTGTAATATAACTGCCATGCCCCTAACAGCTTAGCCCGCTACCATCTTAGACTGCATCATCACTTACCATCAGGTGAGATCGCAGTCAAGGGCTAACTTGTAGTGGATAAAAAAAAAACACAACTTGGCCAGCGTGGTGGACTATGGTCGAACCATCCCAATTTCGTGGCAGATTCGATTCGATTGATCAGGCACAAGACCGGTGGCTTTACGTGCTCGCCGAAACACGGGGGTGAGACACCACCAACTTCCTAACTCCGGGCTAGTGCTGAGAATTTCTTGTCACAAGAACCCAACACTCGTTATGGCCCGACCCGGGACTCGAACCGGTAGTAGTTAGCATGCTAACTACTAGACCTACAAGGAACTATGTACCTACCTATTAATTATTCTGTGCTACTAGTTAATCACCACGTGATCATAACCGTTAGCAGTTAATTTTTATCTCCAACTAGTGGGCCCGGCAGACGTTCTTCCCTATCTTCCTCGCAATTTTTCCATATTTTGTCACCGTTTAAACCTTCTCTGGACTACGACAAACATTTCAAAACCAAAATCAGCTAAATCGACCCAGCCGTTCCCGAGGTTTAGCGAGACAAACGAACAGCCATTGATTGTTATATATATAGACAATCACACTATGCAACAACAAAGATCCTACGTAGTGATGTAACACAATCAAATTGTCAAACAAAGAGGCCATTTGTCCACGTCCGCGCCAAATGGCTGGACAATGCAAGGCCCTGAACCTGTGTTAGCTGCGAGCGGTGCATTTTACGCCGGGACTCTCTGTCGGGAAGCGTGTGATTGGCCGCAGGTCAACTCAAACAGGCTCGGCTTACAATGCAAGCGAAATGATAAAAAATTAATTTAACGAATTAAAAAATACGACTGCCCTGCTCAATTATTTTCGGAGTTTTCCTCCTTAAGAAGTGATTTGCATAATATATAGCCTTTGGAATCTTATTCTGCTGTTTAACACAGACTTTAAGTTTATGTAATGGCAAATCCAGTAACTCTTTGGGAACCATATTATACTGGATCACAAAAATACCATATTATAATGGATCACAAAAATTCTTTTGATGTAAATTTAAAAGTAAAATATCCTTTACTAGACGACGGCCGCAACCTTGCCCGCGTAGATTTTTTGATTCCCGAGAGAGCTCTTGAATTTTCTTTAATGTATTCAAAATTTTATTAAAATTTACTCTGTCTCTTGAGCGGTGCATTTCATGTCGGGATTCGCTGCCGGGAAGCGTGTGATTGTCCGCAGGTCAACTCAAACGGGCTCGGCTTACAATGCAAGCGAAATGATAAAAAAATTAATTTAACGAATTAAAAAATACGACTGCCCTGCTCAATTATTTTCGGAGTTTTCCTCCTTAAGAAGTGATTTGCATAATATATAGCCTTTGGAATCTTATTCACATTTATTAAATGATATTTGTTTGTGAATCACTGGACATTGAACTATAGTGTTATATATTTTTGGAATCTACTCATCATTTTCTAGATGATGATTACATAGTTAATCTTATTTTCGATTATTTTTTTTCAACTTTAGTCTTTCATGCGGGACCACGGTCACCCCATCATTTTTTTTTTAAATTTTACTAGCCTATGTTACCCGGAATAAGCTAGGGGTTCTAACGATACCTCATTTATCAAAATCGCTTCAGGCGTATAGAAGTTATGGTGGAATATACAAATTCACATACATACATACATACATACATACATGAACCCTGAAAACAATATACTCCTTTTTTCAGGCAGTCGTATAATAAATGATTTTATTTATTTCATGTAGGACAAGACATTCTACTGAGAAGAGCCGGCAAGAAACTCAGCAGTTGCTCTTTTCATGGAAAAGTAAAGGTTACAATATGTAGACAACACAACACATACGTTACAAGTATTACACTGACTTGTGGGTCACTGGATGCGAGGTCGGTTGCTTCCATGCAACTTTGTCGTTAATAAATCATCGATAGTGTAATAACCTCGACTTAACAAATGCTGTTTAACACAGTCTTTAAATATAAGTAATGGTAAATCCAGAAACTCTTTGAAAACCATATTATACTGGATCACAAAAATACCGTATTACAATGGATCACAAAAATTCTTTTGATATAAATTTAAAAGTAAAACATCCTTTACTAGACGACGGCCGTGACCTTGCCCGCGTAGATTTTTTGATTCCAGAGAGAACTCTTCAATTTTCCTTGATGTATTCAAAATTTTATTAAAATTTACTCTGTCTCTTGAGCGGTGCATTCCACGCCGGGAAGCGTGTGATTGGTCGCAGGTTTGGAAACTGAGAAGAGCCGGCAAGAAACTCAGCAGTTACACTTTTCATAGAAAAGAAAAGGTTACAATATGAAGACAACGCAACAAATACGTAACAAGTCTTACACTGACTTGTGGGTCACTGGATGCGAGGCCGGTTGCTTCCATGCAACTTTGTCATTAATAAAATCATCGATAGTGTAATAACCTCGACTTAACAAATGCTGTTTAACACAGTCTTTATGTCTATGTAATGGCAAATCCAGAAACTCTTTGGGAACCATATTATACTGGATCACAAAAATACCGTATTATAATGGATCACAAAAATTCTTTTGATGTAAATTTAAAAGTAAAATATCCTTTACTAGACGACAGCCGCGACCTTGCCCGCGTAGATAAAGGTTTTTTGATTCCCGAGAAAACTTTTCAATTTTCCTGGATATATTCAAAATTTTATTAAAATTTACTCTGTCTCTCTTCATCTTTAATATAGATAGAGTTAAATGCATTTTGTTAAATAGGTACCTAAATTAGCATGCCAAAAAAGACTTTGTTTTAATCAAAATACCCGTAATAATGTGCCCGTATACTAATCAACATTTGTTAGTTCTATTCTATCTTGAATGTGGTCTTAGAGCTTGGAAATCCAATATTATGTCAGAAATTCAGAAGATGTTTACAAGATTGGAATCTCGTGCGCCTTTATGAGTATGGAAATTAGTAAGTACCAGCGAATGCCCGCGACTTCGTCTGCGTGGTTTGAGGTTTTTGGTTCCCGCAGGAACTCTTTAATTTTCCGGGATAAAAAGTAGCCTGTGCTATTCCAGACTATAATCTATCTCTGTGCCAAATTTCAGCCAGATCCGTTCAGCTGTTGGGGCGTGATTGAGTAACAAACATCCATCTAAACTTTCGCATTTAAAATATTAGTTAGATAAGATAAGATTTAAAAAAATACTGTTTCTACAAATGCAAACTGTTGTATGATAAAATATTATTCAACTTTACATTTGTAAAACAATAATTTGTTAATATTGAGCATTGAATATTTAGACTGGTTTGAGCCTCGGGTGTAATTTTCATCATACTGCAATTGCAGCAAACATTATTTAATTGCAGTAGGCGTGAAAGCGGTTGCGGTAATTCAGAAGCGATGATAACATTATCGCCATTATTATTTATTATTTGACTGCCTCGTTGGTCTAGTGGTTGGCATGTTCGACTGCGGCCGACGAGGTCCCTGGTTTGAGTCCCGGGTCGGGCCATAATTGAGTATTGGGTTTTTCTGATTAGAAATTCTCAGTCCTAGTCAGTTAGGAAGTTGGTGGTGTTTCACCCCCGTACCTCGGAGGGCACGTTAAGCTGTCGGTCCCGGCTATTATCACTATCATGATAATAGTAGTTAAAGCCCGCCAACCCGCATTGGAGTGCCGCCAGCGTGGTGGGTCTAAGCTCTAGTTCCCCTCTCTCCTATTAGTGTGGAGGCCTGTGCCCAGCAGTGGGACGTTAATGGGCTGTAGTGGTGGATAACATTATCGTATATCATGTTACATTTACAAACAAGGTTGGTGAATGTTGCCAAGATGGCATCAGGAATGCTTGATGCGGCACCGATCGATCCAAGGGCAAACCGCATTGGACTCATTAGTAGAGTCTGAAACTGAACAGGTGTGACAACCCTTACAGGTATCCAAACAAAATACATATCCATAGTATATTCTTTTACCAATATTAATAAAAATGTTCGATGTTTGTATGTTTTTTTTCCTTCACACCAAAATTACTAAATTGATTTGGCTGAAATTTGGAATGGAATAAACAATGGTTTATACCATTGTTTATTTTACCATTGTTATGAAAATGCGAAAGTTTTTATCTGTTGGTTTGTCGTGCTACATTTTTATCCTGATAAACTAAAGAGTCCCGCAGTAGTAAAAAAAATATAAAACAAAAAAAATTAAATAAAATAAAGTAATAATAAAACGTAGCTAAGGCGATAAACAAAAATTCCAAAATGTTGCTCAATTATCACCTACCTAAGAAACTCCTTAGGAGAGCGCCAAACAAATAGTCGTCTCTGAACCGAGGTGCGAGTGCATATTTGAACAGCTCTCATACAACCATAAGTTTAAAGATAGATTTATTTCGTCAAAGAAAAACAAAGGTTCACTTATCTAAGAACTTACAATAATCTATTCTTAAACATTAATGCATATGTTTAATGAGTAAAAGGTGACCTTATACAGAAATCACTTACTACAAACGAATCTAAATTTTTTTTTACGAAATTAAAATTATTAAACTTCATTCAGAAATTGCTTATGTATTTTTTTTAAATCATATAAAGGATTTTTCATTAAAAACTTCCTTTCGTGTACAGCTCAAGTTACAACTTCAATTTCAATTTATTTATTGTGAATATAACAATATGTACTAAATATAATAAACAGTAAATACTCTTTAAAAACTAGACAAAATAACTGTTATTCCCTAATTGAACAAAGGAGTGGTTAGACATTCGTACTTAGATAACTCATGTTACGAGTGTCATCACTTTCTTCCGAATCAATACGATTTCATTTCTTCATATACAATAATAACGAAATTGTAAAAAATATATTTTAGCACAATATTATTTTAATTTTCTTTGTTTTATTATCATTATTTTTATTTATATAAATTTAATCATATTATTAGGTTGATTTATGTATTCAAAAATACTTTTAATGTTTATATCTGTCGAAGTCAACGTATAACTTACCTTTCCTGAAAATATTATATTGTTACGCCTCTTGCGGTCAACTTCAGACGCGACGATTTTACGAGCTATTACCTATTTATTACCTTTAGATTTTGTATCAAAAAAATTTTGTATTGAATCATCTAAGAAGTTCCTCAAGGAATGATTAAGCGACTCTCAGCGGGACTCAGTTAGTGCTTTAGTATGAAAATTATTTTTGAAATTATATATTGAAAACTGTCTATTATGTCTGAAAATTATATCTTCTTTGTTATGACCTTGGTTTTGCATGTTATACAGTGTGACGTTGTGATTGGCGCTTCAATCCATTTTCAAATACAAAACATCAAAAAAGTAAAATTATAGACTGATTCGTTCTTGATTTCTTTTAGAGTTCAAGGCAATCTAATTGAAGCCAATGCAGATTTCCAAATTTTATGCTAACTACTAGATAATGCCCGCGACTTCGTCTACATGGATTGAGGCTCTTTAGTTCCCGCGAGAACTCCATTATTTTTTACCTCTATTATTACTATGAGTAGTTTTATTGTCTTCTTTATTTTTGTGTACTTGTGTGCAATAAAGATTTAAATAAATAAATATTTTTTCCGATAAAAAGTAGCCATGTATATACACCCATTCAGTCGTTTTGGCATGATTGAGTAAAAACCTCTAATTTTTCGAAATTATACTTTATTATTCCACTGCACTATTCCACTGCACTTTTCACAGGGACCCTTACACTTGAATGAGTGTAGTGTAATAAGATGTAGGGAGAAAGGTTCCCTAAAGGACTTGACCGGTGGAACTATGGCAGCTTGCCTAGGTGTCAAAAATCAATGTTCAGCAATGATTTCTTTATTATTGTAATTGTAATATTTCACTGTTTTCAGATAAAAAAGTTTCAGGAGTCTGAAGGCTCGGAAAACTGCGAAAATGAACAAAAAAGTTTCACCAAAAGACTGCTTCCCCACACTAGATGGCGCTATTTATTGTGTTAAGCGAGTCTAAAAAAAAATTTTCAAGTATTATTTCTTTATTATTGTAATTGTTATATTTTATAGTTTTCAAATAAAAAAGTTTCAGGAGTCTGAAGGCTCTGAAAACTGAGAAAATAGATAAAAATAGTTTCACCAAAAACTGCTTTCCCACACTAGATGGCGCTAGTTATTGTGGTGAGTCTAGAAAATATTTTTAAGTGTTGCTCACTACTTTTCGTTAACAAGTTCAACTATTCGACCACAGATGGCAGCATATGCAATGTGACAGGGCGTTCCTTTAAACGTAGTATTTCAAAATGCTTTGTTCGATCGATTAGTTTGAGACTTGTCAAAAAATAAAAATAATTATAAACAAAACATACATTTCCTTTTCATTACTATTTAATTGATCAAAAATAAATCATTCCTAATATAATAAATAAGGTACTTAAATGGTATTCATGTAGGGTTACCAGATTATTATTAGGCATGGATATAATGGAACGTCAAAATGGAGTAGTGCTTAAAGAGGAAAGCGGACGCTCAAGATTTAAACAATAAACGTACTGTTTTTTTTTGTCATTTGAACCCCGACCTTATTTGGAATAATAAATCCATAATAATTTCGTTTTGAATTTTTAAACCTTACTGTAAAAACGGAAATCCTGTGCATTGTCCCGAATCGGAGGGCAATTACTGGTCATGTCCTTTGTCCTTGCTGTGTATTAAGCGACGCTCTGACTAGCGGCCACGCTCACCCTTACCACAGGGCCCTGAAAAAGTGCAGTGTAGTAGGCCTATTAGACGAGTGGAGGTGCCTAACCTTTAACATTTTACCTAGGTAGCCCTGTTTATCAGGGTCGACGCTCTGTCAGTATGGTTTCATGTTTCAGGACAATCTAGAAGTTGTAATTCAGTTCCAATAAACTTCCCTGCTGTGTACCGAGTAATACAATATTAAACACTAGCTGATGTCCGCGATTTCGTCTCCGTGTATTAAGTTTTTTTTTATCCACTACAAGTTAGCCCTTGGCTGCGATCTCACCTGATGGTAAGTGACGATGTAGTCTAAGATGGTAGCGGGCTAACCTGTAAGGGGTATGGCAGTTATATTAAACCCATACCCCTATTCGATTTCTACACGGCATCGTACCGGAACGCTAAATCGCTTGGGGGCACGTCTTTGCCGGTAGGGTTGTAACTAGCCACGGCCGAAGCCTCCCACCAGGAAAATCCCCGCGGGAACTCCTTAATTTTCCGGGAGAAAAAGTATGCCTAAAGTAAAGCCTATGTCCTTCCCCGGGATACAGCCTATCCCTGTACCAGATTTCATCAAAATCGGTTGAATGGATGGGCCGTGGAAATGTAGCAGACAGACAGACCTACACACTTTCGCATTTACAATATTAGTATGGATTTTATGATTCGGATGAAATATTATTAGGTTGCTGTATGATCTCCTAAGTTGGTAGTAGTTTTCTTGGATAGCATAATCTAGCGAATGCCCGCGACTTCGTCTGCGTGGTTTGAGGGTTTTTGGTTCACGCGGGAACTTTTTAATTTTCCGGGATAAAAATGCCTACCTATATATGCTAATCCAGACTATAATCTATCTCTGTGCCAAATTTCAGCCAAATCCGTTCAACCGTTGGGGCGTGATTGAAACAGACAATTGTAACAAACATCCATACATCCATCCAAACTTTCGCATTTATATTATTAGATAGACTGTGCGTTAAGGGATCAAGGCAGAACCTAAACCGCTGGGGTTAGTTACTTGAAAAGTTATCCCCAGTTGAGAGGTTATACGAAACTCGGTATTTCGACTTTCGATAAAAATTCAAGAATTACGTGTTACGTCACAGTTATTCAGAATTCAACCCCTATTTTACCACTAATAGGGGTTGAATTCTGAATAACTGTGACGTATGAAAGCATGAAACATTTGTATGAAAGCTATAGCCATGAAACTTGGTGTATCAGCTGCGAGTTGAAAACTAAGAAATACGTATTTCACAGTTTTTGAAAATTCGACCTCCAAAGGGGTGAAATAGGGGATGAAAATTGGTATGGAAGGCTTTCATTTCTCAAGATATTTTACAATTTATACGATTACGAAACTTGGAAATTTGGCTTACGGTAAAAAAATAAAATATTTTCAAAATTCTACCCTCAAAGGGGTAAAATAGGGGTTGGAAGTTTGTATGAAAGTCTTTCATTTCTCAAGTTATAGCCAAGAAACTTGGAATATGAGTTACCGGTTAAAAACACAGAAATATATGTTTCACAGTTTTTGAAAATTCTACCCCCAAAGGGGTGAAATAGAGAGTTGGTCCTTCAATCACGCCGCATCAGAGCAACGGGTATTTTGCACGGTTGTATAGGCTACTTTTTATCCCGGAAAATTATAGGAGTACCTGTGGGAAAACAAACTTATACCACGCGAACGAAGTCACGAGCATCCGCTAGTATTATTTAATTTTACTGTGTTGTAAATTATGCTGTAATTTCACTTCATACATAATGTATGATTGAATTTGTTTTGGTTAAGTGACAGAACCACGAGTCACACATTACTTACAAGTACTTAATTGACTTGTTAAATCCGCTGACTGACGTTCGATTTTAACGAAATAATATGTTTTTACAAGTACGTATTTAATTTTCATTGCGCGCCTGTATCATACGTTTTCTTTGTCTCTCTCTATCTGCGTGACCTCATTACTGAAGGTCGTGACCCCTTTCCATTAATCAAATAAATATGAGGACATAATGCAGAAGGACGTGGGAACCCATTGCATGATTATCCCAAGAAAATTCCTGCTAACATACGTTTTACAAATAATAAAAAAAAGAAAACAAAAACAATACAATATTTCGCGTACTAATTTGTAACTAGGAAGGATACTAAGTAAATAATGTTAATTGTTTACTAGTCCTGACTAATAAAATAGTTTCATGTTTTCAGACACGACAGCCTTCAGTTTTCTTAAATAAAATTGAATGTTGACGTTGTCTGTTAGGCGAGGCGAACACTGATGTACGCAAGTGTCATATTTATCTAGAAGTGAAAAAAAAATAGTTTCTCCAGATATATGTCCGCTAGTTAAAACTCAAATATTATAATATAAGCTACCTTCAAATTGAACTCCAAAGTAGGCTAACCAAGCTTCATCTGGACGTTTGGCTTTTACCATTATATCTAGCCGACCATACTTTAATTATTCTACCTTGATATTGTATTAACTGTTACCTTAAAAATTAAAATGACGATGTACCTATTTGATTTAGCACTCAATATTTTGTATCAACTTTTAGTTTACTGCCTGAGTAGACGCCCAAGCCACTCTCAAAGTCTAGACGACACGCTTAGTCTAAGTTGTTCTATTGCAACTTCGATTGATCGTTTTGAGCGTCCGATCACGTTAGCGTCAAAGTAAAATTAACTTTTGTTGATTAAGAGCTCAATTTCGTGTATGCATTCACAGCCAGAGCTCCAAATTTTACGTTTTGAAATAAAAATGGGTTGTACTGAATTTGTGACTGTAAACGAAGAGCTTCCATTTTACTTTGACGCTAATGTAACGGTCAATACGGTCAGTCGATTTTGCAATGCAATGAAAAATAACTTAAGAATTATAATTGTGCTCATATGAAGCAGAAAAGTGTTTTATTTCACCGGTGCGCGCCCAACCTTAGACCACGGTACATACGTAATTCGTAGAACTAAACGACGAAATGATGCTAATAATGAAACAGTATCACGAGTCACGACTCACGAGTAAGCTATCCATTTTTTATCTATGTTTGAAAAGGACAGGTAATTCTCTTTCAACACAAAGGACTTATAGTTATAAGAATTACTTCCCAAATACGTACTTCAACATGTTTTTTGTCGTCATCCATTTCTCTCAATGCTATTTCCTTGTCGTATTTTCGTTTGTCATATCCGGCATAATATTGATTGCGTCGTGAAATAACGACATTCGGCACGCAACGACAAATATTAGAACATCTTCTATCTTATCAAAATTGAATGAATCTCAACAAATTATTGATATATTTTTATTTGTTCCTAGCTGATGACCGCAACTAATGTCCGCGTGGATTGAAGTTTTTGGGAACTCCTTAATTTTCCGGGATAAAATGTAGCATGTGTAAAATGTGATAATCCAGGCTATATATAATCTATCTCTGTGCCTTTCATGCAGATCCCTTCAGCCGTTCTAGCGTGATTGTGTAACAAATATCCATCCATACAAACTTTAGTATTAATAATATTAGTATATATATATATAGTGCACAGGAATTATAAGCCTGTGACTTTACTAATCAAAGTTCGGAAAGACAAGTTGGCCAAGTTGGAACACCTAGTTTAAGGGTCAGGATTTCTTTGTACTGTGTTGTATTGTACCCATTTAATTAAGAAAGATTCCTAATTTCTGATTTCTAATCTTCTATTTTATCAAAATTGATGAACTGAGAAACACAAGATATGGAAATAATACTTGTACAACAAACATTTTTACTGCTCCATGAGCCTACACTTCTCATCATTACCATCATCACTACAACCCATTACCGGCACACTAAATTCTAGAGTCTCTTCTCGAAATGGATTCTCGAGAAGGGTTTGGCTATAGCCCACCACGTAGGCCGAGCGCGGATTGGCAGACTTACTTCACGCATCAACATTAAACAACTCTTGGGCATGTAGGTTTCCTCATAATGTTCTTTTATCGTTTGAAGAAAGTGATATTTAATTTCTTAAAACGGAAAAATGACTCCGAAAAGATAGAAGTGCGAGCCCGGGGATCGTACACCCGTCCACCCAAATAAGAAGCCGGACTTCTAGACCACTAGGTTATCACCACTTTAGTAGGAAGTCGTAAGAACTAGGTTTCTAAAACAAGATTTATGGAAATATTCATTTCTGAAACTAACATTTTCAAAAGACATACTATTTGAAACCTTATCACAAGGGATTTCTTTAGATCTCATTGAATGTAAGCGACATTCTGAGATATTAAGAAATAATTACCGGAAAAATAAGTATATAATATTATGCTGTAAGCTGCTAATAATTGCACGATAGATTTGGTAGTACACTGTTTTCAAAAATATTGTAACAGCTCCTCACGTGCATTTTTGCAATAAATAAATATCTTATCTTAACTTAATCGAATACCTATTACTTTTATATTTCCCTTGATAAATATCACTGGTGGACATCAGCCAAATACATTCTAAGAACAGATTTTTACTTATTTTCTTTTGTTACATATTCGTATTTACTATTTAAGCCGTCCTTTTCGCTTCAAGCGGTGTGCATTCGTTATAAAAAGAATTAATATTTACTAAAGGAGTTTTTTGTTGAGCTGAGTTGAGTGTTCTGTCTGAGCGCTGTTAAAATAGATTTTACCATTCATAAAAATTCTTTCCAAAAAACCGACTTCCAAAGCCTCTGTAAAGTAAAAAATAATTTTGATTTCTACACACTATGGCGAAGTCGGGTGAGCCTGACGCTTCAGCTTTGCCTATCATTGCAAAGAATCACCCGACATATTCATCATCATTCATCATCGTCATCGTCTCATTCGCTTCCAAGAGAAACGAAACGAAAACAATTCCTTCCAAAAAAACCGACTTGCAAAGCCAAGTAAAAAATCATTTTGATTTCTACACCCTATGTTGAAGTTGACATACGAGTACATTAAAAAAAAAGCGCTGAATTGAGAACCACCTCCTTTTTTGGACGTCGTTTAAAAATAGTTATCAGATGCAAATAGCCTGAGACGTATATTTGGCCATAGCTCCGAGGATTTTGGGTGGATCGAGATAAGTAAAATAATAATAATAATAGTAACAAAAGTTGAGGAATTTATTGAGACATGTGTGAACGTTTGAATTTTGAAAATCGGCTCGTAACTTGTTTTGGAATTTTGAAAAATGTATAAAGGTCGGGTTTTTGGGGGGTGTTTGTTAACTTACCGACTTAAGTAAAAATTAAAAAGGATCCTAGGGTATTAGTATAGCTACAAAATTGCGAAAAAATTTTGAAAATCGGTTAATAATTGTGTCCCTTTAGATTTGGAATTGTAGAAAAACGGGTATTTCCGTAACTAAAAAGTGATGTAGCTCCTATGATTATAGACCAATTGTCATGGTAATGATGTTAAAAAATGCGGACGTAGACAAGAAGTGCATTCAAGTTGGAATTTTTAAAATAGGTCAATAAATTTTTAAAAATTTTTGAAAAAGGTTTGATATTTTTATGGAAGTAAATCACAATAAAAATTTCTGATTATTGAACTTGTAATGTGTTATTAAAAATTAATTTATTTTTTTCGTAAATTTTCGTTTTCATTTTCAATGCTCCAATTCTTGCGGGGGCTGCGAAATATGTTTTTTTAATTTGCATGTTGTAAGTAGGTACATAGTACGGTGTTATCATGTAATAAGGCGAGCATGTTACAATCAGCCATGCAAAAGCATGCAAAGCTATGCAAAATGCTTAAAACTATTACAGGTTTCTTAAAAGTGACTAAACAAGTTGAAAGCTTTTTTTGCACTTCAAAATTTTTGTCAAATTAAATTAAATAAATAGACAAATAAGAGTTTAAATCGGGTGACTAGTTTTAAAATTCAAGGATTCTTTTTTGTTGTCTTACAAGTGGAAGGTTCCGGGTTCAATGCCCGGGAATTAAAGTCGAAGTCAAAGTCAAAAGTCAATATGAAAGTTAATATAGAATTCAAAAAAAAATCCAAATTTTTTTCCTCGTTCGGTCTAGTGAAAGACCCGCAAATCCATAAATGCGAAAGTGTGTCTGTGTCTGCTACGCTTTCACGGCCCATCTGTTCAACCAAGTTTGATGAAATTTTGTACAGGGATAGGTTCTATCCCGGGGAAGGACATAGGCTACTTTTCATCCCGGAAAATTGAAGAGTTCCTGCGGGAATCAAAAAACCTTAATCCTAAAACCTTAAACCTTTAAGTTAGGTATAAATATACCGTTGAGAATAATTTGGAAGATTTCTGTAGTATGTTTATCTTGCCCGCGATAATATATATATGTCACCGTAAGATTGTAAAAACCACCACCACCACCACCACTACAGCCTATTAACGTCCCACTACTGGGCACAGGCCTCCACTCTCATAGGAGAGAGGGAATTAGAGCTTAGACCCACCACGCTGCTCCAATGCGGGTTGGCGGGCTTTAACGACTATTATCATGTTAGTGATAATAACCGGGACCGACGGCTTAACGTGCTCTCCGAGACACGGGGGTGAAACACCGCCAACTTCCTAACTCCGGGCTAGTACGGAGAATTTCTAATCAGAAAAACCCAACACTTAATTATGGCCCGACCTGGGATTCGAACCCAGGACCTCGTCAGCCGCAGTCGAACATGATAACCACTAGACCAACGAGGCAGGATTGTAAAAACCGTTAGATTATAATCTAACTCGCGAAATTCTAAACTGTCGAAAGATTGTAAACTGTTCAATGTTCTGAGTGTCAATTTTTGAAATATTCATTTCATTTACGTTTTCTTGTCTCTTTCTTGTAGGTTAGGTTAGGGTTCGACATAAATAATCAAGTAGTTTTTATCGGGTTTAAATACCTATCAGATTACAATCTACCGGAAAATAATGCGTTATATTCTAATCTTTCGACAGTTTAGAATTTCGCGAGTTAGATTATAATATCGCGGGCTTTAAGTGCGGGATACACACTGTACCGCACCTATTGTTGCGGATTATAGCGAATCATACTTCTAGTTCCTTTCATTAGTAAAGACTTAATATAAGCAAAGTAACGCCTGCTTCTATCCAGTGTGAAAATCATATTTTTTATTATATTCAGTGGCATTTTTATACGACTGCCTGAAAAAAGGAGTATATTGTTTTCAGGGTTCATGTATGTATGTATGTATGTATTCCACCATAACTTCTATACGCCTGAACCGATTTTGATAAATGAATCGTTAGAATCCCTAGATTATTCCGGGTGACATAGGCTATTAAAATTTTTAAAAAAATTGATGGGGTGTCCATGGTCCCGCATTAAAGACCAAAATTGAAAAAAAAATCGAAAATAAGATTAACTATATAATCATCATCTAGAAAATGATGAGTAGATCCATAAAATATATAACACTATAGTTCAATATTTAGTGATTCATAAAAAATATCATTTAATAAAAAATGTGAATAAGATTCCAAAGGCTATATATGCAAATCGCTTCTTATGGAGGTAAACTCGAAGAATAATATGGCAGGGCAGTCGTATTTTTTAATTCGTTAAATTAATTTATTACATTCAGTGTAATATTTTCATTTCGGATCATAATATAATAATGAACATTGACGGAAGTAACATCAAAGGTTGAATTATATTTTAATTAAGTGGTAGCCTTGACTGTAGACTCTATTATAATTATTATCTAATATTCGTAGATCAAAAGACCCTTATAACTTCTTATTCTATCAATAATACAATTTTACATACGCTCTCCACGGCTGTACCGGTAGGTAAGTGGCTTCGGCCTCGGCTGGTAACCACTTTACGATATCAAGCGATTTAAACATATTTATATATCTACCAGCAGGCCGAGTGGGAGTTTTTTTACATATTCGACAACTATAATTTATAATATGGAAAAAAAATTACTGTGTCAGCTCCGACGCATGACTGGAGTTTTTTACTCTTTACGAACGATTATAAAATACTTATATTAGTAAATGAGGGAAAAGTAGCGCATTTTTTATATCACTGAAAGCATGTTTTATTCATTTATTTATATTAATATAATTTATATTCATCAGAAGAGAATATTACACAGTCATGGAAACATAAACGAGTGTTACCACAGAAACATAAAGTCAATAACGTAACGGAGAGTTTGATTTTATTCCACATAAATATTAATACCCCGGACTTATAATATATGCCAATCGATTCTAAAGGAGGTAAACTCCAAAAAACCGGCAGAAATTTGTTGTGGGCTCAGACCAGGGTGCGTTTGGAACCCTCGTAGCTTTTGTTTTAAGAAACTATAGTTATTTATTACACTTTTTGGCATATACCATTTTCCAAGCAAGGTAATCGCGTTTATTCCTCACTAAAAGGACTTTGTTTTAAAAGTGTGTGCACACGGCAGAAGTGAAACTTCAGAAAAGTAGCCTACGAGAGAATGAGATAAATATAACTTGTATTCTATCTCATTCTCTTGGCTAAATCCTATTGTGAATATTATGTTTGTCTCTTTTTGGTGTCGCTTTTTCGTTTCATCGAATTTTCAAATCACAAAGATTCCGAAGAAGTTTCACCACAGAATAGGTGGTTCACTTCAAAAACTGGTTTGCAATACCTATCATCGGATAGAACACAAGTACGTTAGTAACATTGACAATCGCCCTAGACTGGCCTTCATAGACCACGCATTAATGGATACAACAAAAAACATTAATCAATGTCCACCAACCCCCTTCCTCCATGTCGGAATTAATATAAGTAAACACCATGGCTGTTACATCCCAAGGTCGCCGGTCAATGTCGTCTCCGTCCCGTCACGTAACCGTGCCAGTAGCGAGTGCCGCAGTCGAATGTCATATTAGTGAACCAAGTAACGCACGCGTTGGCAACATTTGGTCCGTTACTACTTTCTTACGATTAGCATTTCAAGCATTTTTTTAAAGTGCAACTTGAGAGTATTTATCCTTCTTAATAAGAAGGGAGAATATACACCATGCCGAATCTCATTTTAGTGATACAACGTAAATGCGCGCGTTCACAACATTTTGTCCGATCGTTACGATAAAATTACTATTTACATAAAGCGTCATCCATAACATGATAATATAAATAGGTTGTACTGCATCTTCGACAGTAAATCAAGGAATGTTAGGTTCATTTTACCTAAACCGTTTCGACAGTCAAGTTTTATCAACAATGGTGAAATCTAATATTGAACTACCCTTCTAATATTGAATGAACACTTATGTCATCACGCACCATTCAAGAGGGTAATCATGATACCCATTCTAGATTGACATAGCGGGTGAGTATTGAAAAGGTATCAGATTTGTGCTTGACGATTTTAGAACATAATTCTTTTTGGCTCTACAAAACGCGTGGATCTAGCCTGGAAAAATCGTAGCTAAAAAAACAGCGTTAAATCACAGAATAGGTAATAGTACGTTAAGTTAAACTCTGTCCCTATCTATACTAGAGAGATCGACCATCATCTCATTCGGTCTAAAATGAGACTCCAGTACAAGCCTCCGCTTAGAGTGGATCATAACATACCTTCCAGACTAGAATTTAAAAAGTTGACGTTGTGTGATGATACCAGGCAAAAGCTTAATGCTGAGTTTGAGTTTGTAAGAACACCCATAGTGGTTTCAACAACTGAAGAGTGGTGCTTTCTTGCTGACTCCCTTAATGAAGTTGCTCTCCCAGTTGTAGGTAAGCCGGAAAATACGGACCAGGATTCGTTTGATAACTCAGATATGGAGCTACGGAAACTCTTTGAGGCTTAGAGAACTGCTTTAAAAAACACAGTAGATGCTAATAAAGATGCACTGAAATTCAGCAAAAGCTAAAACTCAAAGTATGAAAATTGAATAATTGCTGGTCGACTAATAAAGCCTTGGAATTGCAACATCTATCTGAAACGCACCAAATGGGAAACTTCTTTGAAAATCTTCGAGCGATCTTCGGTCCCAGATGTAAGACTCCAATCTATTTAGGGAACCGAGCAAAACGCATCACAGAACCGAAGGATGTGCTAAGCAGATGGGTTGAGTACTTCCACGAGATCCTGAACCCAAACACCCGGGGTGCAGATCTTGCTGAATATATTGGTTTACTTCCAACTTTACCGACATCATTCGATCTGGATGAAGCGCCTAGTTATCACGAGTATCTCTTTGCAATTAAGCGTTAGAAAAATGGAAAGGCATCGGGCTCAGATATTCAGCCCTCGAAAATATTTAAATACGGCGGTGCAAACATAAATAGTAAACTTTTTGATTTAATATATAGAGTTTGGGAAACTGCTGAAGTGCCCCAGGATTGGAAGGACGCATCCATTTGCAAGCTCTACAAGGGGAAAGGTGATCTTTCTGAATGCAGCAGGGCATATCCCTATTGTGTGCAGCTAGCAAGGTTCTAGCTCATATAATCAATAGGCGCCTAAGCTCGCTGGCGGCTCCTGCCTGAAAGCCAATGTGGTTTTCGCCCCAGGAGAGACAAGATTGATTAAATTTTTGTAGTTCGCAGCTCCAAGAGAAAAGCATTGAGCAACATCGTGACATATATGGCGTAAAATTTTAAATAACAGGTGCAAAACCTTTGAAGAGTTGTGTCTACAACATCTTGACGCAAAACGCCACCTAGAGAAAGTTCGACCGAAGCTGATGTACACATATATGTATACAAAAACAGTGGTCAACTTTATTGTGAGTCGTGCAGGCGGACTTTTCAGACCAGTTTGGCTATGCTAGCCACATCCGCACACACTCCAGGAAGTACACAAAGCCAAGATGTCGCCGTTGGCGGATACGCCAAGGAGGACATCATCATCATGTTATTATTTTAGTAAGTGTTGAATATTTTCAGTACATCAATCGGAAAATAGCTGCGTCGGAAGCTAGACGTTACAGGTTCGAATCCTCTGCAAAGTAACAATGTTCTTACAGGATATCCAACGACACCACATGCCTTGTTTATTAATATCTAAAAACTATTGTACTATATAATCCATAATCCATACTAATATTATAAATGCGAAAGTGTGTCTGTCTGTCTGTTACGATTTCGCGGCTCAACAATTTAACCGATATTGATGAAATTTGGTATAGCGGTAGGCTACTTTCCAGGGAAGGACATAGGGTATTTTTTACCCCGGAAAATTATGGAGTTCCCCGGGAATAAAAAGACAGCCCACGCGGAAGAAGTCGCGGGAATCATCTAGTTTCTTGATAAATATGGTTAATTTGATAGCTTCCATGTAAGTATGTATCTTTGGCACGGATGATTAGTTTATAGTATAAATTACGTATAAATATTAATTTGCTTACAATAAATAATAACTTAATGTTCAAAGAAGATTTACTTACATAATTAATTCAAAATTAAAATCTCTGTAAACTTTATTTAACTATAAGATTATAAAATATGGTTTGACATTTAATTAATTTAAAATGTTAAAATATAATATTCTAGCCGCTCAAATTCTCTTTTCTCTCTTCTAATTATTCAAAGGCCTCTATGCCTACCAATTTTGTTTTAATTTAGTTAACATTGATAAATTGTTGTGATGGAATCTTTCTTAGAAAATAAAGAGATAACAAATTACTTCCCGGACTTAAATATAATTTTTTTCAAGACCAATCAAAAATCCATCCCATCTAATATCTTGTTGTGACTATTTTTCCTTCACAACCTTTCTCACTGCAAAAGGTCACTGGTAGAACTGGTAGGTAGGTCACTATGTTTCTGTTTTTCAACATATTTAGGTACAAAAAAAATTAAATTTTTCAAAAATAAGGCTTATTATTACTGTCAATAATAAAACACAACTTAATCCCTCCTTTCATAGTCGGATAAAAATTAAAAATAATGAAAAACAATTCCATTAATACAATAATTTTTTTCAGCATACCCTTTTTATGTTGTCAACCGCTGGCAAGGCGGCCGGTGGGTGTCTACAAACCGACACGCAAACCAAGTTCTGCAACGACTTTTCAGTTAAAACTACCGCGGAATCCATCCTGGCCGCCCATAGCACACGAGTGCCGTAAAACAAATATTATAATAAACAAATGTTCATAAATAAACTTTGATCATAAACAAACCTTATAAAAAAAACTTACCCCATGCGTGTTGTGAAGTGAAGTGGATTTATTATGGACATGATTTATTTTGAAGGTAAGTTACTGAATAACATTAAAATCCTACATAAAATCCTACATAATCCTACATAAAAAAAAAGCGACGAGAGTCTAGTCACTTGTGGTTTCCGGATGCCCGCCGTCCTATTCGGGTGGTCGAGGGTTCGATCCTCGGCCACGGAACTGTAACGTTTTGGAATATGGATGATGCCTATGTCTTGAATAATTTAGTTCGTACTGATTATATAATAGAATCTTCCAAAAGACCCCAAATTCACATCCTCTTTAGTTGTAATCATCTCTATTAATATGTGCGTTAAAATAAACTACTTGCTTGATTTATCGGTGAAGGAAAACATCGTGAGGAAACCTGCGTTCCCGAGAGTTCTTCATAATGTTCTCGAAGGTGTGTGAAGTCTGCCAATCCGCAATTGGCCAGTATGGTGGACTATGGCCAAACTCTTCTCGTTCCGAAAGGAAACTCGAGCTCAGTAGTGATCCGGCAATGGGAGCACGAGTCACTATCAGAACGAGAAAGGTTTAGGCCATAGTCCACTAGATAGGTAAGTATTGTAATATTAATATCCATTCTTATAATCTAGTTGATCATTACATTTATAAACTTCAACCTAATGACTCTTTGATGGGACGAATTACTTAAGTTATAAACTTTGTAAGTCCTTTCAAGCGTCTTACTAAAGTACATTAAGAGAGAAAACCATTGAACTTGGGCTTAGATTGAAAAATATTATCCATAAATTGATGTTGAAGCTTTTAGATTCATTAAATTACGTCTGAGCACAGATTACTTAAAGACTCGCTTAAAGAGTTATATAAGTTTCGGACATCAATAAGAGTACAGTGTACGTAAATTTTAAAGTTTGTCGTCAATGTAAATAAAAATTCTTTCCAAAAAACCAACTTCCAAAGCCGCTGTAAAGTAAAAAATAATTTTGATTTCTACACAGTATGTTGAAGTCGGGCGAGTATAACAAAGTTAGACAAAGTTGACGCGTCAGGCTCGCCCGACTTCAAGATTAGTGGCATTGGAAGTCGGTTTTTTGGAAAGAATTTTTATTTTTAACTTTTGAGTGAACTCTTAATCCTCACGACTTAGGAGTGTACCCTGCAGCATCAGAGTAGAGGAGTTGGGACTTGGGTTTAAGAATTAAGTTGTTGCTTGACACCTACAATATGAATTCATCATAAAAAAATTATAAATCGCTATTTTTAAGGAGTTCTGTACCCTGCAGCATCAGGGTTGAGGAGTTGGGACTCACAGTTGAATCGTATACACGTGACTTGATACCAACAAGTCAATTATGATGGTTTTAATTCACCAACTCCCTAGTTTTGAGTCGTAGGTACAGCTTACAGCTTGCTTTCTCTAACCACTGAAAAAAATATTTTCAAATCGGTTTAGTAACCACGGAGATATGCAGTAACATACATTAAAAAAATAAAAAAAATACTCGCAGAATTGAGAACCTTGGAAGTCTGTTAAAAACAGTGAAAATCTATACTAATATCATAAATGCGAAAGTGTCTGTTTGTCTGTCTGCTACGCTTTCACGGCTCAACTACTCAATCAATTTTGATAAAATTTGGTACAGAGATAGTTTACATCCCAGGGAAGCACATAGGCTACTTTTTATCCCAGAAAATTGAAGACTTCCCTCTGCAATTAAAGAACCTCAATCCACGCGAATGAAGTCGCGGGCTTCGTCTAGTAAGTAGATACTTTAAAACAATCTTTAGTTATTAAAACGTTTTAGTAACAGCCTACGTTTTAATTTTTAAAATAAGTCCTGTTTTAGAATATTGGGTCCTCTTGGTATCGTTTTCAACAACGTTTTAAAACAATATTGAAAACAAATTACGATTTCCAAGAGAACTAATTTTCCTAAAGATATCGAATTTGGCCAAAAGCCTGGGGTATTTGAACACTTAATATTGGCATAAATTTTCTAATTGGCTAATCATGATAATATTATAAATACGAAAGTGTTTGTATTTTGGTTTATTGTTTTTTTTTGGTTTGTCCTTTAATCCCGCTGCAACAGAGTAACGGGGATAGACGTGATTATTTGCATGGGCATAGTTCAGTGGGAATAAAAAAAATCTTATTCCACGCAGACGAAGTCGCAGGCATCTAGGTAGTTCTTATATAAATCCATCATAACATAGTAATATTATAAATGCAAAAGTGCGTCTGTCTGTCTGCTACGCTTTCCCTGCATATCTTTCAACTGATTTTAACAAAACTTGGTACGAAGAGGTATGTTGCATCAAGGGGAAGGACCATATTTTTTTCTACTACAAGTTTGCCCTTGACTGCTATCTAACCTATTGGTAAGGTTTGGTGCAGTTTAAGATGGAAGCGGGCTAAGCTGTTAGGAGTATGACAGTTATATTAAACCCATACCCCTAATCGGTTTCTACACGACCGGAACGCTAAATCGTTTGGCGGCACGTCTTCGCCGGTAGGTTGGTAACTAGCCACGGCCGAAGCCTCCCACAAACCCAAACCAGGGAAAATTCAGAAAATATATATTCCCAAATTGCCCTAGGATTGAACCTGAGGCCACTGCTCAAAACTGCGCCAGGGAAGTCGTAGAATTAAGGAGTTCCAGCGGGAACCACAAACCACAATCCACGCGGACGAAGTCGCGGTCATCAGCTAGTGTCTAATACATAGATGTTACTGTTACGAAGGTCAATATTTCACACCTGCTCACGGACGTACCCCATTGGGAACTACGTAAAGTGGCAATTACAAAAGATGAGTTATAGCGTAATGGGTCATTACAGTTCTATCTTCATATTATCCTAAAACAACAGTTTACCTGGCAGATGGAGGGAACACTTGAGTCTAACAAAAATTAGCACTTGAAACCCACAATAATTTTGATTGATCTATCCAACGACACCCAAGAACCCACCCACCCATGGAATCGATGAGAAAAATAATTCATCCCCAGTGTCTAATACATAGATGTTACTGTTACGAAGGTCAATATTTCACACCTGCTCACGGACGTACCCCATTGGCGACTACGTAAAGTGGCAATTACAAAAGATGAGTTATAGCGTAATGGATCATTACAGTTCTCCAGCTTCCTCGCACGTGGGCGTCAATTGTCGGATCATGCTGAGGATATGGTGTGACCTCCTCGTGAACTAGACGAGATGGTAACGAATTGATTGCAAAAAAACTGGCCAAGCGCGTGCCGGGCAGTGTCAGTAGGGTTCCGTAGTTACCAATATCCAATCCATTTTTATATTGCCGAAAAAAGCCAGGTGATACTCACAATCGATACACCAGAAACCGCTATAAGCTAGTAACAGCGTCGTATCGTGTGCGCAAGGTGCAGAAATTCTTTGTGGGGTCGAGTGTATATGCTTTTATAATATGGTTTCCAAAGATTTTCTGGATTTGCCATTACATAGATTTAAAGACTGTGTTAAACAGCATTTGTTAAGTCAAGGTTATTACATTATGGATGATTTTATTAATGACAAAGTTGCATGGAAGCAACCGGCCTCGCATCCAGTGACCCACAAGTCAGTGTAATACTTGTAACGTATGTGTTGTGTTGTCTACATATTGTAACCTTTCTTTTCTATGAACAGAGCAACTGCTGAGTTTCTTGCCGGCTCTTCTCAGTAGACTCACTTTCCGAACCGGTGGTAGAGTCTTAACGTTTCCTAAGTGACACAAGTTGTCCTACATGAAATAAATAAATCATTTCATTTCATTAACGTTTTATATGGTTGACTTTTCCTCTTCAAATTGTAAAATCTTCCTAGCTGTGATAGTTTTCCCGTTAAATGTATTACTAGCTGATGAACGCGACTTCGTCCTCGTGTTTTAAGTTTCTTTAAATTCCCGCGGGAACTCCTAAATTTTCCGGAATAACAATACACTATCACTCTCCAGGTTTTTAACTATACTTAATGCAAAAAATCAAGTCATCCGTTGCTCTCAGGGGCGTGCATGAAGGACAAACAAACACTTCGTAATTTATTGGTCTCCCCTAATATTAGCATGATGATGATGACATTATTTTTGTCACATATTATCCTAAAACAACAGTTTACCTGGCAGATGGAGGGAACACTTGAGTCTAACATAAATAAGCACTTTAAACCCACAATATTTTTGAATGATCTATCCAACGATACCCCACACCATAGAATCGACAAGAAAAATAATTCATCCCCACTTTTAGTGTAGGGGAGGTACCCTAAAGTATTTTTTATCCAAAATTTATTTTACCACTTTGTTGGCGTAATTATGATGTTTATCTAAACTTGCCGGCATATTTAGCGGAACATAAAAAAGGGTCCATAATTAAATAAATATGGTTTTATTTTAAAATCTACTTACTACACTTCTTTTGTTATTTAAAGTTTCATTTGTTTTACTTTAAATAAGATCACATTAAGAACAGATTTTGCGAGTAAAGGCTATTTGTGAAAAGTGGTACATTTTTGAACTTTTCATGTAACCGGGAAAAGTGAAATTTAATATTAAAATAACAATTAATTAAATTAGAAAAATAGTGATTAATATCGTGTATTTCCTCCACGTGCTCTTATTAAAGTTTCTACCCGTCTAGGCATACTGATAATGATGTTATCGATGGTCTCCTGGGATAGTCTCCGCCATTCCTCAACTACGGCGATTCGCAGTTCTCCCACGTTGGCAGGAGCTGGAATTCTGGACTTAACTTTTCTTTTCAGCAAGTCCCAATCGTGCTCTATTGGGTTCATATCCGGTGATCTCGCCGGCCACTCCATAACAGTGATATTCATATCATTAAGATAAGCTTGAGTTACCCGAGCGGTATGCGGCCGAGCATTATCCTACATAAAAACAAAATCTTCACCGATATATGGGGCAAATGGTATGACATTTTCTTGTAAAACTTCTCTGATATAGCGATCTGCAGTCAGACTCCCTCTGTCAATCACTATCAAGTCTGTGCGAACTCCCAAACAAATGCCCGCCTAAACCATTATTGATCCACCACCGTATGCAACTGTAGTTTCAAAATTTGTCTGAATGTATCATTCTCCTTTATATAATCTTCGTTTATAAGCGTCTGTATATTCTTTGCCTGCCGTCAATTTGATTTAAGAGAATTCTGCACTCATCACTAAACAATACCTTACTCCATTGGTCCGCGTTCCAAAGTCGATGTTCCTGAGCAAAAGTTCCTGTTTCTACGATGATTTACCTCGAGCCTTAGAGCCTTGGCGGGCACAAATGAACCCAAACCAGCTTCTTCGAGCCTTCTTCGTACCGTACGCTCACTTACGGTTACACCCCGCACTGCTTCTAACTCATGTCGGGCTTGGACCGCCGTCAAACGGGGGTTCCTACGTACACGAAGCCGAATGAAACGTTCATCCCTACTCGAAGTGCATCTTTTTCTGCCTTGTCTAAACCGTTGGATACTGCGATGGATCGTTGAAACTGGTCGACGAAGATCTCTGGATATCTCTGTAGGTTTGATCATTTCTTCGCATTTCGCAATCTCTGTTGGGGCTAAGTCAGGCATAATTCAGTCATCAACTCCAGAAAGTAACGCGATTAAAAAAACTAACAAAAAACAGTATTTCAATGAAATTTTAAATCAAACTCAGAAGAAAGAAATACTCGAAGTTCGCTCCATATAAGGTGTATTTGAATAAAATTAAAACAATTGCATAAAATGTGATGTTCAGTTGTTTTCTTAATTTGAAAATATTTCTTTTTAAATTAAATGACGTATAAACCAGCCAGCGACCTTATATGATACTGATATCAAACCTTTTTTTATGTTCCGCTAAATATGCCGGCGAGTTTATGTTGAACCCAGCATGTATGCTATAATCTGTATAAATCTTACCTTATATTATAAATGCGAAAGTTTGGATGGATGTATGGATGTATGGATGTATGGATGTGTGGATGTGTGGATGTATGGATGTATGGATGTATGAATGTTTGTTACTCAATCACGCCCCAACGGCTGAACGGATCTGGCTGAAATTTGGCACAGAGATAGATTATAGTCAGGAATAGCACATAGGCTTTTTATCACGGAAAATTAAGGAGTTCCCGCGGGAACCAAGAACCTCGATCCACGCAGACGAAGTCGTGGGCATTAGCTAGTAATGTATAAAAATCAATTGCCGAATGTACAGTTCACGCGCGAGGTCCGAGGATTCTTAAGGAATGTTGACGTAATGAGATAGAGTTGTGATTTGTTTGATATTACGTTATCGATACTAACACATCTTTAGTATCTGTGCGCGTGCATTGAAATGATTATGAAATAATAATTCTATGAGGACATTATGTGCATTAAGGAAGAAAAAACTAATTGTATCATAACATTTAATTATAATGACCTGGACATAATTAACGTAAAATCTAAGTAATCTGTCGCAATCAGAATAATCAGTACTTTGAGGAATTTAAAAATTAAACAGCTATTGATAAATAATAAATAGCTATTGATGAATGATATTTCATGTAGGACTACTTGTGCCACTTATGAAACGTTAAGACTCTACCACCGGTTCGGAAAGCTGATTCTACTGAGAAGAGCCGGCAAGAAACTCAGCAGTTGCTCTTTTCATAAAAAAGAAAAGGTTAAAATACGTAGACAACACAACACATACGTTACAAGTATTACACTGACTTGTGGGTTACTGGATGCGAGACCAGTTGCTTCCATGCAACTTTGTCATTAATAAAATCATCCATAATGTAATAACCTCGACTTAACAAATGCTGTTTAACACAGTCTTTAAATCTTGCTTTTCTTATATATATCTTCTATTATTTAGATCTATTTGCACAGACAAAGAAACTTTTAAGTATTGTACTATTTATAGTACAATATAATCCTGCTATTGCAAAATTAAAAACAGGAATCGATAAAGCGTACTCTCGCGTCACGGTCGGCACTAGTATGGGAGTGTGCGGGGTATGAAGCGACCCGCCCGCTACCTCAGCCCCCGATTCCTCAGAGCTGGCTTACGGACTATATGTAAGCATTTCAAAACTCCTGGACCGATTCTGATGGATTTTTGTACATGTTCGAGTGGGTTTCGGGATGGTTTATTGAACCCAGTAGGTGGTGCTGCAATCGGGTCCTAGGTTCAGGGCAGGACAGCGTCTGCCGGGTCCACTAGTTCGTATAAGAGACAAGGCCCTTGGTCTGTAGACAATAACAATGACATTTATAAAGAATCACCACAGACTATACACAGATACTTTGGCTATGGAGGTAGGAATTTAGTATCGTAAAACCGTAACGATACGCACTAGTGTAACTAACTAATAAACTTACTTATTTTAACTTCTATTACACCCACAGAGGGTGTAATAGAAGTTAAAATAAGTAAGTTTATTTTGATTTTATTTTTAATTTTATTTTTAATTTTATTAGGTGTAAGTGATGGTCCGTGACGTCGTGACCCTTAGGCCCCTCCTGAAAATCAGCGTTGCAGTATGTTAGGTAGATATATACCTATCTCTCATGCTGTGGCACGAGCTGAGGAGGTGGCCCATTGACTGCACGTTTAACAATTTAAGTTTAATTTGTATCTGTATAAGTTTAGTTATGCTAAGTATTGTAGTGCTGGTCAATAAACTTTTATTTATTTTATTTTATTAAAATCTGTCGAGTATGTAGGTAGTTAAGTCCGAAATTCAGGAGTTATTAATTTCCAATTTCAGCCTGCTGGGATCGAACCCGAGATCTCCTATTTATGAGAATAAATTTTCAAGACCACAGCGCTCAACTATACCAGATATTTATTTAATACCCCAAGATACTTCCCAAAAGCATCACAGCTTATAACATCAATATAGAATATTCAAAGAAGCATGATCTGAAGAGTTAAGCTCGCTTAATCTCTCAAAATTATCTAGTAGACAATGAAGGTAGAATTTAGAAAGTTAGTAGATCGACTTATTATTAAATAAAATTTTCTTATTGCCAAACAGCTAAATCTGTTCATTTATTTCCACGAAGCACTTCATTTTCCTTTCAAGTTTAGTACCTGTTAATTATTCTAAATAGATATTAATATATAAGGCTTTTAGGTAACTACTCTAGCGGCACGCTATGATGGCCGGTTTGACACATTACAATAGTGATGTGGAATGTCAATTTATTCTCGAACAAAAAACAATTAAGTTTTGTTTTTGTACCTGATTAAATAGGTTTAATAAAACAAAAATGTATATGTTTATTTAATTTATTTGAACGAACTGAATATTTGAACGAAAATGAATATACATACTTTATATGCACACAAGAAACATATGAATACAAAAGATACCAAAAAAGGTGCCACAAAAGGCCATAATTAATCAGATTCGTCCATACTACTATTTTCACTGTCGTCATTGCTATCATCACATACATTAATAATTATATGTTCGTTTTCTATAATATTATCTATTTTCACATCTCTTTCATAATCTTCCCTTATTAATTTAACAGTTCTATTCACAACCTTTTCCCAGTCTCCTTTAGTCACATGTTCACAAGCTTCTTCTAATAATTTTAGCATTTTTTTTGTGGTAAATGGGGGTTCTGTATTGTGTCTTGCAGCATATCCCTTAATTTGAGCCCACACCAACTCAATCGCATTATACTCACAATGGTAAGGCGGTAACCGTATAACTCTGTGCCCATGTTCTAATGCTATTTCGTCAATGACGTATCGGATCTTGGTTGGTTTGTTTTCTTTTAAAAGACGTACTAATTCCGCTTTTAACATATTCATGTTTGCATCTACGCCATTTTTACGAAGCCATGCGACGATATCAGCTTTCTTTTGGGATTGGGCAGGTGGCTTGTCAATTTGCATCGAGTGGTATGGGGCGTTGTCCATAATTATAATAGATGGTTCAGGGAGGCTACACAACATTGAGGTAAACCATTCAGTAAACTTTTCTCCATTCATGTCTTCATGATAGTCTCCAGTGGTTTTTGACGCAAAAGCCATGAGAGAACCTTCGACAAACCCGTTGATGGTTCCGGCGTGACAAATTATAAGTCGCGATCCTTTTCCTACAGGAACTTTGGAAGTAGATGCTGCTGTGTCATCGTTCCAAGAACGGCCTACAGTATGGTTAGCATTAAGCCATGTTTCATCCAAGAACACAACATTTTGCCAATTTTTGATTTCTTTCACTTGCCGTAAAAAAGTATACCTTGCCATCGCTATATCAAATCTTTCCATCAATATTTTGCGTTTGTTACATTTTTTGTATCGAAATCCAATGGTCTTCAAAATCTTCGTTAAAGAACTTTCCCCACCGAAGAATAATCCAGCTTCCTTCAGTGAATGCACCAACTTTTTTCTTGTTGGATACTCCTTCTGTAAATAGTAGCCGTAAACATGTCTTCGGATAGCATCGGCATCAAAGCTTATCGACGAAATCCACAACAAAGGGCTTGAACAGAGTCCAAATTAACGAGCAAGGGTCAACAGTAATGCAGTATCAATATTTGAAATCCAAAGCCAGGTCAAAACTATATCACAATCGCATTGCACTGACAGTTTATACTTTTCGAAGCAACGTCAATTCGAAACTGCTTTGTTTTGCATTGAGCATTGACGCGAGTTTGCCGGAGGTAGTAGTTGTGCTAGCCAGCGATCCTATGTGACGATCGTATTAGATTCCATTTTTATAAATTTATTGATATTTTTTTGCGATTTCAGAGGTTTGTCCAGATAGTGAAAATTGTTCATATTCACAAGTACATTCACCCCTTAAATGGTGCAAACTGATTTTTCTACACTTGTATACATTTAAGAAATCAATTTAATAAATAAATTTTGAGTCCTAAACCTAAAACTACATTCGATAAAATTTATGAATCTCTGCACATCACTATCGTCAATAAAGTAATACAATTATTTCCTTCAAAGTCGTTATCAATTAATACGGAACTTCATGAGAAACTACATTCGATAAAATTTATGAATCTCTGCACATCACTATCGTCAATAAAGTAATACAATTATTTCCTTCAAAGTCGTTATCAATTAATACGGAACTTCATGAGCGGACAAACGTCAAACCGGCCATCATAGCGTGCCGCTAGTTTAGTTAGGCTTTTAAGTAACAAGTAATTTTAAGCTAATCGCTAAGTACTAAAATATTGTGTTACTCAATTATCGTTGAAATTATTCTTTAAACGTTTATTGTAAGAAGATGATGTCTGTGACTTCGTCCGCGTGGATCAAGGTTTTTTGATTCCCTTGGGAACTCCTTAATTTTCCCGGATTAAGATGTCCTTCCTCGGGATGCACCTATTCTGAACCTTTCATCAAAATCGGTTGGAAAGATGGGCCATGAAAGCATACCAGACTGGCAGACAAACACAATATATTCGCATTTATAATATTACTAGCTGATGCCCGCGACTTCGTCCGCATGGATTAAAGTTTTTTGGTTCCCGCGGGACCTCTTTAATTTTCCGAGACAAAAAGTAGCTCAAGTATTATTCCAGACTTTTATCTATCTCTGTGCCAAATTTAATCCAGATCCGTCCCGTTTATAGGTTACATTTTAGCCCAATTAATCTATCAAAATAAAAATAAAATTAAAAGTAACGGAATATTTATCCCGAAAAATTAAAGAGTTCCCTCGGAAAATAAAAAACCTGATACCACGTGGACGAAGCCGCGGGCATCGTGTCGTATTTTATAATATACTACTAGCTAATGCCCGCAAAATATTTTTTTTTATTCATAAATTTCTAAATAAAAAAAAGTAGTCTATGTCACTCTCCAGGTCCCCAACTATACCCATGCAAAAAATCAAGTCAATTGAAGTATAAATCAACAAACAAAAACATTTTCGCATTCATAATATTAGTAAGTAAGTAAGTATAATGGCCTCTGCCCGGAATCGAACTTGTATAAGAATACGTGAGGGCTATCGAGCGCTCACTTCTGAGCCAAGGAGGTCGTATACTACAGAACACGATATGAGTCTTATGTAGTTACAAGTGTAAGACGCTGACATTAAATTAGATATGATACGAAGCCTCCCTAAGGAGCTCGTTTGAGTTAGTATCACATTTAAGAGTATCTAGAAAGCGGGTAAGTTGTATAGTTGTTTCTCAATTGCCTGATATGATATGATTTCCAACATTTTTTTTATGTTTTGTCATATCAGGGAGACAGCATCAATGCCGGGAGCCGCAGCAGAAAAGGCTGAAACCGGCAAGCGGTGGAAGTATGCCTCTCTCATAGAGAGTTACATATTTGTTCCGTTTGCCGTGGAGACCCTTGGGCCGTGGAGTCTTAGTGCCAAAAATTTTTTGCGAGATATTTCACCGCGGTTAATTGCCTCAGGTGACAGAAGGGCTGGCTCATTTTTTGCGCAAAGGATCAGCCTGGCTGTCCACCGCGGAAATGCAGCATTCTCGCCACCATTCCACGCGGGCATGATTTATATAGTAATTAGGTTAGGCTAGCTAGCATAAAGTTCTATTGTTTTATTTTCAATAAAAAAAATAAAAGAAAATCTTTAGGTCATACTGCCAACGTTTATAGCCATATAGTTGACTTTCGTGTTTTAGAATTATAATCCTTAGTTTGAAACTGTCATTTTGAATATTGCTTAAAGCGTTGGTAGTATGGCCCTTGAACACGTCAACCCCATCGTAACATTATTTTAAATAAGTTATGTTAAAACTAAAAAAAGAAATAAAACTAACACCTAGAATTAGATAGATAAACTCTTTATCTACACAAAACAGAAAATACATAGAAAAAGAGGAAACAAAGTGCGCAAAGGCGGTCTCAACGCTAAAAGTGATCTTAGGCTTTAATTATCTATGTGACTTAGCATAAGACGACATCCTGATACGGTCACCGATGGCATTTCCAACTTTTGATTCCCATGGGAACTCTTTGAATTTTCCGAGATAAAAAGTAGCATTATAAAGTATTATTTCACATTATACCTAAGCTATGTCCGTTCCCTATTTCAGCCAAATTGCTTCAAGTCATCATTACGTAAACAGGAGTTAATAGTCCTTTATAAACTCACAAAATATCCAAACTTTCAGATTTATAATAATTTTATTTATTTATTAGTTAGACAAATGTTATGGTGTTTACAAATATTATTTGCCCTGTATAATAAGTAGGTTACAAGTGGAAAAATATCAATTGTCAAAATATCAATCGAGATCGCTACTAAGCGATAGGCCGCCTTTTTGTATTCTACTTCGTTCTTTGTTTTCTATGTATTTTTTGTGTCCTTTTTATGTGTGTTGTGGTGTACAAATAAAGAGTAATAATAATAATAATAATAATAATTGTCGTCTATCGCAAAAAAAAAAAAAGAATTGAGAAAAACTACCTAAGTACACAACTTCTAATAAATTATTATCAGCGTTTAAATGTCTGATGGGATATCGATTTTGTCAATACAGTCGGCGATACGGCAAACGGTTAGTAGGACGTTCTCTTTGTTATCGATTCTCGCATAAATTATTCACAATCGGCTCAGTTCCGACTTATTGAGTATTGCGAATCGGATTCTACAGTAGATTGGTGCTTACGGGTTTGCGATAGGTAGGTAATCCTTTATAAGCCTAATATATGCCTTTTCCGTTGCGGGGCTTTCATCGGTTCCTTGAAACTACTTACGATCTGTAAAAAGGGAAAAATATGTTGTTGAACTAGACGTTGACCGCGACTTCGTGCGGTTTTTTCCACACGATAACACTTAAATTTTCCGAGATATAAAGCCTATGTCCTTCCCTGGGATGCAATATAAACCTAAATCAAAATCGAATCGTTGAATAGATGGACCGTTAAAGCATAGTAGACCGATGTATATGTCACCGTAAGATTGTAAAAACCGTTAGATTAACCGTTACATTAATCTAACTCGCGAAATTGCAAACTGTCGAAAGATTACAATTTAACGCATTATTTTTCGGTAGATTGTAATCTGTTAGGTATATTAACCCGATAGAACCTAAGTGATACCTGATTATTTATGTCGAACCCTAACCTAACCCACAAGAAACAGACAAGAATACGTATATACAATGAATTAAAAAAAAAATGACACTCAGAACATTGAACGGTTCACAATCTTTCGACAGTTTACAAATTTGCGAGTTAGATTATAATGTAACGGTTTTTACAATCTTACGGTGACATATACCTACAGATCTATCTTTCTGAATACATCGGTCAGACACACACACACAGACACACTTTCGCATTTTTATCATTAGTATGGATTAAAACAAGCTGTGTGGTGTCGTTGGACAATTCGTAAGAAGTTAGTCGTTTTCACTATTCTATCATACCAATATTATAAATGCACAATTTCTTGGTTTGTCCTTCAATCACGTCACGTAGTAAGCAAGTTGTCACATGTTCGTTTTTAAGGGGGCTAAAAACAGGGATGAATGATATTATTATGATATGATGATGATATTCTCCATTCCAGAGTATCCATCGGCGCTGGAATGACCTGCTACGATTCATTCCACAGTCTGCCGCCGTAGAAAATGATTCCTTGCGTCTGGCCAGCTACATTTTTCTTTTTGATATGGTAAGTAAATACACAAAATACATTTTAACTACCTACCTCCCTGCTTGGATGATATAAACACTTAGTCCAAGCCTACCTGGCGCAGTGGTGAACGCTATATATGTCACCGTAAGATTGTAAAAACCGTTAGATTATAATCTAACTCGGGAAATTATTGCAAACTGTCGAAAGATTACAATTTATCGCATTATTTTTCGGTAGATTTTAATCTGTTAGATATATTTACCCGATAGAACCTAAGTGATACGTGATTATTTATGTCGAACCCTAACCTAACCTACAAGAAACAGACAAGAAAACGTAAAATACAATGAATATTTCAAAATTTGACACTCAGAACATTGAACGGTTCACAATTTTTCGACAGTTTACAATTTCGCGAGTTAGATTATAATCTCCAATAAGTTTTTACAATCTTACGGTGACATATATACCACGCGGTCTATATGTGGTAGTGTCTTATAAATACCAATTATGGCCATTGAATTTGTAAATAATGTAATATTCTAAAACAATATTGTGATGAGTCTCCACGCTATGAAACTCTCTGATTGGCCGAAAGCCCGCGGATAGACTGCTTGGGCGCACTTCAGGTCCAGCGCCATCTGTAGTCATCACTCGAAACTATGTGTCAGGTAGATCAAATACAGATGGCGCTTGCAATACTATAATTTAATATTAAACTACTTATATTATATTAGCCAAGTCGTGCCGCCAAGAAAATCAACGCTTACATTACAGAGGTTTTTTAATCAACTTTTAAACCCCCTTCTACTCGTATGATGAGTAAAATATAATAATTGTAGGTATAGGTTTTCGGTATCCTCCTTTGGTATACAGGTAGGTCGCATCCCGGGGAGGGCATAGGCTACTTTTCCCGGAAAATTATGGGAATAATAAAATCCTAATCCACGCGGACGAAGCTTCATAGTATCATAATATAGTGTTGAATATTGGTATTTCCAATATAATAACTTCCTAGAAACTTCCGAGTTAAGTAGAATGCTTAGTTATTGAGTTTCAGGTTAATAAACTCCCAAGCTCTCTCTCCTAATCAACTCTTGATTAATCCCTAGATCCACTCGAAAAGCTTGGGTTCTCGCGGTATAGATGATTAGTAAAGAGTGCGTCTATTAATACGGGTACTGTACGAAAAATTTATAATTATTAATACGGTTACCGTACGAACAATTTATAATTATTAATACGGGTACAGGACAAACAATTTATTATTCGAAAGATTACAATTTAACGCATTATTTTCCGGTAGATTGTAATCTGATAGGTATTTAAACCCTATAAAACCTAAGTGCCCTACTTGGTTATTTCTGTCGAACCCTAACCTAACCTACAAGAAAGAGACAAGAAAACGTAAATAAAATGAATATTTCAAAAATTGACACTCAGAACATTGAATAGTTTACAATCTTTCGACAGTTTAGAATTTCGCGAGTTAGATTATAATCTAACGCGCGAAATTCTAAACTGTCGAAAGATTACAATTTAACGCATTATTTTCTGGTAGATTGTAATCTGATAGGTATTTAAACCCGATAAAACCTAAGTGAATAGTATTTCTTTAATATTATTAAGACGAATAAATATAATTTATTCGTCCAGTACCTGTACAAATAGTCACTTCGTTTAGTAAAAAGCAAAATTAAACAAGCTTGAACTTTGCTTGAGAATTTTAGTTATTTAATCCAATAGCGCCATCCCTGTTTTCTGATCGCACTATACGTTGTGAGGTCTAGCCCCACTACGTCGCGGCAAGTAGGTACTTATTCTTTGTACATTTGTGTTGTAGCGCTTCTCCGTGACCCATACAACTCCGACCTCCGTGGCGCAGTGTTGAGTTCCAACCGACCTCCCCTTCATCCCAACGTCATCCTAAGCCGTGGTCCGAGCCTCATAGGAGGCACCCTTAGGAAGACGTTGCCTCCTCCGATGTCATCGAGCCCTAGGGCTCTTTTCTCGGCAACGCTTAGCGCTCGCCCATCCCCCCGGTGACGCTGTAGCGGCCAGTAGGGCCTATGCAGCATACTCAATCCCAAAAAAAAAAACAGTGTTGAGCGCTGCTGCTTTAACGTGCACTGGTTTCGTCTGGTGCCTCCCACCAGGTCAGACCAGTGAAAATCAGTGAAGTCGGTTTGCTTCGGCCGTGGCTAGTTACCACCCTACCGGTAAAAGACGTGCCGCCAAGCAATTTAGCGTTCCGGTGCTATGCGGTGTAGAAACCGAAAAGGGTATGGGTTTAATATAACTGCCATGCCCCTAACAGGTTAGCCCGCTACCATCTTAGACTTTATTTTCACTTACCATGAGGTGAGATCGCAGTCAAGGGCTAACTTGTAGTGGATAAAAAAAAATTATAAAAAGTAAACTACTGCCGGAACTTGTACCCGAAGTCGTCAGCCGCAATCGGACATACTTACCACTAGACCAACGAGACAGTTCTATACGAGCTTACGAGCACCAAATAATAACATATTATAGTAAATTTTATTTTTTAAATAAAATTTTAACTGCAGCCAAGCTTTAGTCAAAATATATATAAAAGGAAAAACTGACCGACTGACTGATCTATCAACGCACAGCTCAAACCATTAGACGGATCTGTCTGAAATATGGCATACAGATATCTATTGCGACACATGCATATTGCATACGCTAAGAAAGGATTTTTGAAAATTAAACCGCTAAGGGGGTAAAATAGGGCTTTGTTTGTATGAAAATCGAACTTAACGTGAGCGAAGCCGTGAGCAAAAGCTAGTCTATAAAAAATAAATCACAGATTTCACAGTCCCCGCAAGAATCGGAACATTGAAAGTGAATACAAATATAAATTTAAAAAAAAATATTGAAGTGAACACTTCATTAGGCGCGTTGAGCACTTTTTGGTAGGCGGTAAAAATACAGATTCGCGTGACCGTGACCGACATGCTCGCGAACAGCGACATGCTCACGAACATATAAATATACTACGAAATTAAACTATAATGCCTTATTGTTAGTGCCTTAAAATTTTATTAATTTTAAATAAAATAAAATAAAAAATTAAGAAACAAAATATTCGTTTTCATTTCTATCGGCAGTCACTATATGACTGCCATTTTTTTTATTTTGAATAACACATTACAAGTTGAATAATAAGAAATTTTTATTGAGATTTACTTCCCTAAAATTACACAACTACATTACTTGCAAGGCATGTTACACCAACACCATTATCATCACGATTGGTCAATGATCACTCAGCTTTTGTTGATTCTTTAAAAAATATAAAATTCTTGTTCAAAATTTTTCAAAAATGTATTAACCGATTTTTAAAACTTCAACTCAAATGCACTTTTCGCCTGCATCCGCACCTTTTAACACCATTACCATGACGATCGGTCAATAATCAAAGAAGCTACATGACTTTTTATATACCGAAATACCCGTTGTTCTACAATTCCAAATGGACCACCTACAGGTCTCAATTATTAACCGATGTTAAATTTTTTTTCACCATTTTATAACTAAACTAATACCCTACAACTCATTCTTTCACTTTTCTTGAGTAGGTTTTTTTTCTGAAATACTTACAAGTTATATACTTTACTTAGTAAACAAACACCCCCCAAACAACCCGACTTTTATTGAATAGAAGCAGGCGTTACTTTGCGGAACTCCATGATAGTGAATGAACTTGTAGTTTAATTCGCTATAATCCGCTACAGTAGACACATGTGTGTGGTACAGTGCGTATCTTTCACCTGCAGCACGTGACACCCACCACCCAGCAATTCGCACAGGCACAACACCACACCACACAAATCCTCCAAATCACTCGCAACGTACGTTTCACTCCGACACCGGAGCATATTCAGGAGATGTTGACTCGACAATGCACGATTGTGAAGCACAATCGTGCATTGCCAACCCGACTTTTTTTCTTTTTTTAAAATTCCAAAAAAAGTTATCAGCCGGTTTTCAAAATTCCAACGCTCACACGTGTCTCAATAAAATTCTCAACTTTTGGTACTATTTCCATCTCGATTCTCTTAAAATCCTCGGAGCTATGGCCAAAAATACGTCTCAGGCGATTTGCATCTGATAACCATTTTCAAGGGTAAAAGTATTGTTTGTACATGCGCGCCTCCTATGATATCGTGAGTTGTGTTTGCTCAGTCTATTCATAATTTAAAAGTATATCAGTCTGAAGGTCCCTAGATACTCGCACAGTAGGTACAATAGATAGTTATCACCGGTCATTTATTAGCCCGCAAGCCACAACGCCGGCTAGGTAATCGCTGACATAAGATGCCGGGTCCGATAGAGCGACCTTCAACTTGTACTACCTACTAGCAACCACGTAAGTGGTAGGTCACTTGCTATATATGAAAATATGAAACTCAGTGAGAATTTCCTTCGTCATTCCAACCTACACGGTCTAACACGAACATAGTTTTAATGGGCCGTAGGGAAAAACGGAACACGAGGCCAATAGTTAACTTATTCTGTGAAGGAGGTATTTGCACTGGATGCAATTTTATTCAGGGTAAATTTTAAATAACTAATTACGTAACTTTAAAGGTAATTCATTAATCATACTTTTATATTATAAATGCGAAAGTGTGTTTGTTTGTTGGTTTATTGGTTTGTTAGTTTGTCCATCAATCACGCCACAACGGAGCAACGGATCAACCTGATTATTGGAATAGGTATAGTTAAGGGTCTGGAGAGTGACACAGGCTACTTTTTATCCCGGAAAATTAAGGAGTTCCCGCGGAAATAAAAAAAATTCACAGATTTCGCAGTCCCACAAAAATCAGAGCATTGAAAATGAAATCAAAAATTTATGAAACAAAAAAAAGTATTTTGAATAACTCATTACAAGTTGAATAATATTTTATTTTAAATTAAGATTTACTTCCCCAAAATAACACAACTACATTACTTACAAGGCATCTTTTAACACCATTACCATGACGATCGGTCAGCGTATATTTACGTTTGCGTGTTCAATAGAAGGAAGTACTTCCTCGAAACCTGCACGGGTTTGTTACGTTAACTTCCTTTCATTCTCGTGCTCAATTCGAGACACAAGTCCTCTAATCGCGCACGGGTTTGTGCCCTCATGTTCGTATTTATTTCCGTCCAATAGAAGGCAGTATTTGCCTTGATGCACGGAATCCGTGTTTGTTTGATGTGAGGTGTTTGATGAATAGGCAAGAATCCCAAAAATTTTAATTTTTATAGGTTATAAACTTATAACGATTTATAAAAATGTAGATGTAAAATCGATAGGCTTCGCCAGAAGACTCGTTTCGTTGCGCCTTCATTCATCTTCACCTACTCGACCTTCGTTTTGCTACGGAGGTCGCCGGCCCGCTTCGCTCGCCACCTCCGTCTACTCTACTCGGCCTCGTAGGCTCGCTTAATTCAGGACCTCCTTCGCGAGCTACAAAAAGACTCTAGGGGTAGGGCAGACAAGACTACGTGGAGTCGTGTTGTGCTGCTTCGATTTTGGAGGAGATCTACATTTTTTAATAATATTATGTCCCTTTTATGGCACGAAATTAACCATAAAATACCGTCGCCAACGCTATTAACTCCTGTGCAGCACGGCGTTGTCGGATTGATTACCTTGAACTGAACACGATTTTGGAAGAAAATTTCGGTTGCAAACCCGTGCGCGAATGGAGGACGAGTTCCTTATATTGAACACGAGTTTGAATAGAGAGTTAGCACATCAAGCCCGTGTGGGGTTCGAGGCAATGGTGCCTTCTATTGAATACGCAAACGGAAATACGCGTTCGGTCAATATTGTTGATTCTTAAAAATCTAAAATCTCTTCTTCAAAAAAGTATTAACCAATTTTCAAAATTCTAACTCGAATGCACGTTTCCGCATCCGCATCTTTTAACACCATGACCTTGACGATCGGTCAATAATCATAGAAGCTACATCACTTTCTATATTATACGGAAATACCCGTTCTTCTACGATTCCAAATCTAAAGGGACCACCTACAGGTCACAATTATTAACCGATTTTCAAAAAAGAACGCAATTTTGTAGCTAAACTTATACCCTAGGACGCTTTTTTAATTTTTACTTAAGTCGGTTTTATTTTCGAAATATTTACAAACAAACACCCCCCTAAAAACCTGACTTTAAACATTTTTCAAAATTCCAAAAAAAGTTACCAGCCTATTTTCAAAATTCAAACGCCCACATGTATCGTGATAAATTCCTCAACTCTTGACACTACTCCCATCTCAATCCTTCCAAAATCCTCGGAGCTATGGCCAAAAATACGTCTCAGGCGATTTGCATCTGATAACCATTTTCAATGCTAAAAACTTAAACCACGCGAACGCAGTCGCAGGCATCAGCTAATATTTATTATCATACGAAAGAACCATTCTTCACATATTTTTTTTTATTATTCCTCTCCAATGTTGCCTGTAACTGCAGTTAACATGGTCCCTTCTTTCAATTTTCGAAGACGCGTTCGAGCATTAACTGCCTCGTTGGTGCAGTGGTTAGCATGCTTTACCGCTTTGTACTAGCTAATGTTTTGTACTAGCCCGGAGTAAAAAACATGTTAATCTTAAATTACGTTCAAAAAAACACACCCTTTGTTGTGATTTATTTGAATACCCAGATTTATTTGAATACAAAAATGCTGAACATAAGCTTTTTATCGGCTAAGACTAGCTGCTTCCCGTCGTAGTTATACAGACTGAAAGCCCTAAATCTATTCAGTGACCTTAAAGCGTTATCTCAGATTATCGCTTTGACTCACTGGTATTCGTTCACCTTAACCTTTGCTGTCACTAACGTTAAGCTTACTGGTCTGCTAGAAATTTACCTGCAGTGAACGTTTTCAGTTTCACAAGGTTTTACATTTTAACCTTCACACTTTACAGGCCCTACTTTTCAGTAAAACTTTTTTAAAACGCTAGCTGATGCCCGCGACTTCATCTGAGAAGTAAAGGAATAAAAGTAGCTTATGTGTTATTTCAGACTATAATGTATCTCTGGGGCCATACTGCCAACGCTTAAAACAATATTACTCAAATTGACAGTTTTATGTCACGTACCTTGACGTTCCTGAAATAAGGATTATAATTCTAAAACACGAAAGTCAACAATAATTAAACCATTGGCTTAAATCGCTGTCAGTATGGCCCCTGTGCCAAATTTCGTCCAGGTCAGTTCAGCTGTTCTCGCATGATTGAGTAACAACTATCTATCCATCCAAACTTTCGCATTTAATAATACTTAACTACTTAATACTAGTAAGTAGCACCGCCCGCCGCGCTTTCCTGTTTTTACTTTTATTTGTAGGTAAAATAGGTATTTTGCAAAAACAAAACAGATTCGTAGAAAAATTGTTTGAAGTCTAAATATAGCTATTTCGTGCTACTAATATAGCAAATCGATGACGTTTCCTTGGCCCGGTTACAGTTCTAACGTCATTTGTGATATGCAATGAGGCTTTAAATAAATATAACTTTAAACTAGGTCTTTGTGAATTGGGACAGCGGCGCTTAGGTGAATCATTATACCTATAGATGTCATTTTCTAGACGTTTGTGATGTAAGGCAATGTAAAAGGAGGTTCTAAGTAAGTCTAAATTAAAAATTGAAATCATTTAAGAACGCATATCAGGATAAATCGCAAGGCCCTATATAGGCTTAAATCGTACGTGACAGGAAAGCGTAAGCACATTAAACAGATTTTGTATCTGCTTACTGTGGCGTAAGTCTCTGTCATCTTTCTCTTTGTAAATTGTTTTGTAAACTTTTAGCTGTTGGTGTTGAATATTTTAGCCTACAAAGTTAATACTTATTTATATTTTTTTATTTGTTCACCACCTTCCATTATTATTACAGGGGTTCCCAATGCGATACTGAAGTTACACACACACAAATCCATCCTATTACTAAAAATATAGTAAGGTTTGAGTGGCTCAGTGATTGAATAGTCTAATCTCGAACCTACACCTACCTACCTACCTAGAAGAAACCTATAGGTACACTCTTAATTTGAAGGTACGGAAGCCGGAGGGGAATTTCTTGTGCAATTTGTAAAGTTTCTACTGGGCTGCCATGTACAGTAATTCTAATTACTCCTTACCCGTATACCCTGGTCTGGTGGGAGGCTTCGGTCGTGGCTAGTTACCACCCTACCGGCAAAGACGTGCCGCCAAGCGATTTAGCGTTCCGGTACGATGCCGTGTAGAAACCGAATAGGGGTATGGGTTTAATATAACTGCCATGCCAGGTTAGCTCGCTACCATCTTAGACTGCAGATCGCAGTGAAGGGCTAACTTGTAGTGGATAAAAAAAACCCTTCTTCCGTGTATTGCTACTTTTTTATGGTCACTCTAACATTAGATAGGTACTATACAACCAAAGCACCGTGACCAAAGCACCACCAGCATTCATATGCATTTCATATCGAGGAAGCAAATCGCTTCGTAATGGACAAAACGACTACGGGATACCGTTTAGGTCGCCTAAGCGAATTAACAAAATGTTGAAATCCCTATTGAATTTTCACCTGTCGCATAGTTTTTACGCTCTTAGCTACGTAGAATTTTTGTCCGGTAGACAATTTTTTTTGGTCCTAGTGAGCTGTACACCTATACATCGTACCATCAAGGGTCAACAACATAGATGAAAGAATTTTCAATTCAGGTGGATTTCCATTGTAATAAGTTATTAACTTTATCGTGCAAGAAATAACAATGTCACTCCTAATAAAAGGTGGTTTCACCCTCGAGGTTTTCAAGGACAGCATTATTTACCAAATGTAATAAGGTACGAGTAATTTATCCTAGGTTTATGACCTATGAATCGTTTCATTTCGATTCAAGATTTCATTTTGAAACTAACAAAGTAAATATTTGGTTCGAGAACTATAAATACAAAGTTCTCTAACCAGAAATACACGTGGAATAGCAAACCTTCCATCATAAGGGTGCCTGTCCACTGAAAAAACAAGTCAACTAAAACGTTAAATTAGAATAACCTAGTTAAATTAGAACCTTATTCACATTTTTATTAAATTATATTTTTTTGTGAATCACTGGATATTGAACTAGTTTCATATATTTTTGGAATGTACTCATCATTTTCTAGATGATGATTATATGTATTAAAAATCTTAAAATCTCTAGGTTAATCTTATTTTCGAAAAAAAAATTCAAGTTTAGCCTTTAATGCGGGACCATGGTCACCCCATCAATTTTTTTTTAATTTTACTATCCTATGTCACCCGGAATAAGCTAGGGGTTCTAACGATACCTCATTTATCAAAATCGGTTCAGTTTATAGTAGTTATGGTGGAATATACAAACACATACATACATACATACATACATACATGAACCCTGAAAACAATATACTCCTTTTTTCAGGTAGTCGTATAAAAAAAGCGGAGTGAAGTGACGGTGAACTTTGAAATAATACGCGTGAAATACCAAAAGAGTCCATCATAAAGGTGCTTGTCCATTGAAATAAAAAAGAGCGGAGTTTAGTAAAGTGAACTTTGAAATAATACGCATGGATTAGCACAAGCATCATAAGGTTGCTTGCTGGTCAAATGAAACAAAGGAGAGCAGAGCGCCTCTAAGGACCTACTAAAGAAAATTTACATTGCTTTGGCTCAATCAATACTAGGCTACTGCATCCCTGTCTGGGGTGGCGCAGCAAAAACAAGGTTCATTGATATAGAAAGAGCACAGCGATCTTTGCTAAAGGTCATGTTTTATAAACCTTATAGATTCCCTACTCAAAAGCTTTACTCAATTAGTCAACTTTTAACCGTGAGACAGTTGTATATACTGCAAACGATTCTAAAAGTCCATAAATCGACAAAATTTGAAGCCACCATCTCACACAGAAGAAGGAAGCTTAATGTCTTAAAGGTATCCGCATCAAAAACTTCATTTTCTTGCAATCAGTTCACAAAAAGATCTGTACACCTCTACAATAAGATTAACAAATTGCTTAATATCTACCCCACTAAACAGTATGACATAAAGAAATCTTTGACTGAATGGTTAAAATCTAAAACATACGAAGAAACAGAGGCCCTTTTAGAAAACTTATCTAATTTAATTTAAAGGTTATTAAAATATTTTAAAAGCACACTACGCAAACTCACAAACAAGTATGCACACATACACACACACACACACACACACACACACACACACACACACACGCACACACACACACACGCACACACTACCCATTTTACATTGTTAATAATTTAAGATTATAAAATAAAAATGCTTGTGTAATTACTGTTAATAATATTAATGATCAGATATAAATATGTATTTACTTAATCAATAGAATTGTGAAAATCATTATCATTTAATGTTAAAGAAGAGCGGAATTTCCTGATACAGGTATTTAAATATACTTAAAAGGAGGTTCCAGCCCCAATGTAATTGAATTGTATTTTGAACAGAAATAAAGAATTATTTTATTTTATTTATTTTATTTTTATTTTATTTTTTAGATTGAGCGAAGGCGTATGCAATTTTTTCAATTATCACATTATTGGGAGATGACAAAAAGCGGCACTTCACACCCCGTTGAGAACATAATAGTAAACTTACTAGTTTCGTCACGATCTTTTCCTTATATACCATTGCATTAAAACGCACTTATGTAAGATGGAGACGAATGCGTTTCGACTAATAAGGCACTTAAGTAATGAATTAATTATCATGTGATCTAACGATTACTTGATTGGTCAGTTGAACGCGTCTTTTCCCCGCTCCGCTTCAGTAGAAATGCAGCCTTAAGGCTGGGGATTTTCCCCGCGAAGAATAGACATATATCTAACTTAATACCATGACTATAAAATCTAAAAAATCAATGCCTCTAAAATATACCACTAGTGCCTAAAGGGATCTGTACCTACCTATGATGATCATTATTAAAAATAAATTTAATTATCATACTTATAATGGTTGTTTTCAAATACAACTTGAATAGATAAAGTAACTCGTAATTTAATGAATAGTTTATTCGTTGTAGTAAATTGCGAATTAGTATGGATTATTTATTGCAAAGAACGAAAGCAGACAACTTTATGACAATTGAAACTAGTGTTTTGTAGACACGCTACAGTTTAAAAGTTATATCTTTTGTAGGGTGGCCATTTTTTTTACAGTTTTCTGTTTGAACGGTTTTGGGGAACGAGAGGGCCTTTTTTTTCGAAATTAGTATGCTGCGTAGCCCTGTTGGCCGCTATATAGTACTATATAAGAAATAGCTGCACTTTTGGAAACTATCGCTAGAAAGGCTGATTTAGTATTTGGTGGATCCTAGGCTCTCCACTGATGACGCCAGTGAAGGTCTGCACCCATGAGGATGGGCCTTTCACAAGATATGGCCGCAAAGATGTGTTATGGTAACCAAAAATTAAACGTAACTAGGAAGGCTGAAAAATTTGAAGAAGGCTGAAAAGTGCAGCTAACTCTTAGTCTACTATAATATTATATTCTGTGCCGCTACAGCGTTACCGGGTGGTGGGCGAGCCCTAGGCATCGCCGATTAATTACGTATGAGCCCTAGGGCTCGAAGACATAGGGTGGAAACGTCTTCCTAATGACGCCTCCTGTGAGGCTCGGACCTCAGCTTAGGATGACGTTGATATTAGGATGAAGTTTGAACGGGCGGGAGGTTGGTTGGACTACACCGACTAGTCCGACCACCCCCGAGGCCGTGGGTTGAGTACACGTCCGGGTGACGTAAGGAATACCCCGTAAGAACGTTACTCTATTACAAATAAAATGCAGATCTCATGAGTAGAATTCGAACCTGCAACATCTTGCTTACAACGCGGCTCTCTTACCAATGCGCCATTCAGCCATTGTTAAAAGTGTCCAACACTAATAAAAAATAATAATCATTATTTTAGTATAGATATACTAAAAGGAGAGACTCAGAGTGTAACGTTTTTATGTCGATTTTTTTTGTATGTATGTATTTTATCCTGTCCTGTAGAACATACATTCTAATTTCTTATCGAATGGTCACCCTCAATAAGCACACGCTATGTTGGCAAAATAACAAATCCATTGACGTCATAGTGTAAGCTGCCAACTGCAGTAATAGCAGCCGAGACTTGCAGTGCTAGGCTGTAAGATGTTAAGTACCTACCAGAGGCCTAATTGTCTAAGCAAATCGGAATCATTTGACAGCTTAAAACGTATTACTCGAACTGTTTAAGGAGTTCATACATGCTTTATGGCATGCAGGCATCTATGAACTCCATAAACTGGTCGAACTATCCGTTTGACAAACGATTATGATTACGATTTCCTTACACAATCGGGGGGCAGTAACCGATTCCTAAATCATAGTCACAACAACGAAATCAAAAAAGAAGGCCACTGACATATTTTATTTTTTATCTATTGAAGGTTTGCTATGAAATTAAAATAAAACAAATGTTCAATAGATGAAAATATATAATGAAGAGTAGGTACAGGAAAATAAGGAGGGGGGGGTAATTAGAGATAATAACCAATTAATTAAAGGTTTAGGACTAAAATAATATTGAGTAAATAGGTAATGTGCCCCTTCTGTGTTACTATCGTTCATTTAAACCATTGGTTTCCATTGCAATAGGCTCCTTTTAGACATTTGCAGATTTGTTAATACGGCGATTTATCAGGAAATAAGCCCCATTTATTTTGCGTCAATATGTCATCTATACTAATACTATAAATGCGAAAGTTTGGATGGGTTTTTTACTCAATAACGGCCAAACGGCTAAACGGATCTGGATGAAATTTGGCACAGACATAGATTATAGTCTGGAAAAACATAGGCTACTTTTTATATCACACAATTTTAAAAGTTTCCGCGAGAACCAAAAAACCTCAATTCACGCGGACGAAGTCGCGGGTATCAGCTAGTATTAAGTATTATTCGGAAGGAAACAGCTGACAGACAGGACAGCACTTTCAAAGCGCACTGGATGTCAGCTTTAGTTTGTAAGTGTATAAATAATTATATTATCTAACATATAATAAGTCATACTAACAAATGTTACTATTACCTATTTATTATTCATTTATTAGGTATAATACTAACATAGTATAAGTCTGGTATTAACACTTATGGACCTCTGTAGTCTGAGAAACAAAATATTCATTCATTCATTCTTATACCTAAAAGGCCCATTCTAAATCAATGAAAAGTGATTATTTGTTTGATTTTAATAAAAAATTCGATGAGCCCCTTCCTTTCCTGTACCTTTCGTAAGTCAGTGGCTTTTAAATTATAGCCACAAAGATAGAGAATTTTTTCCCCTCATCCCTACCGTAGGGATAGGTGGAAAAAAAACCACTCTTACCCCCCAGTGGGGATACATTGGTAGGGACTAGTGGAACAGGTCGAGAATATAGGGGGGCTGACGACCTCCCTATTGCAGTGATATTAAGCGTCTCCCTAGCGAGTGGTCTTCTAAGTGGGAGGCTCAATTTACCATTTCTAGATTTTCTCTTTTCTGGTCTAGAGTGGCTAGATACCACTCTAACTCTCTTTATATTGTGACCCTTATGAAAACTGTTTTGTTCACAGGCTATGCAATGACGTCACATCTAAGAGGAATCATACGCTGAAACCAAGAGTTGTTCTGCCGGAAAATTATGTTAAAGGTTCGATTTTTATGATTATTAACAAAAGATAAGAACATTAAGTATATATTTACTCATTAATTATACTTACTATTACAATTATACATTTCTAGATGATGTCCGCGACTTTTTTCGCGTGGGGTTTCGTTTTCGAAAAATCTGGGTAGCCATCCCCGGGATGTAACCTACCTTTGTACCAAACTGTCACGGTTGAACAAATAGGCCGTGAAATATGTAGACAGATACACTTTCGCATTTGTAATATTGGCTTATGGCTTATATTATCATAGTGTGGACATGAAAGTAACGTATAAAAAACGTTTATAAGTTTTATACTTTTTCTGAGTAACTACTATAAGTTGTTGAAGCCTTGGGTAGTTTCGCAGTTATGAGGGAATCGATTAAACAACGAACATAGATAAACGCACGCACGCTTGCAAGCACGCAATAGAGTGGAGTATCACACGAAAATATTTGTGAAAGTATGCCTCTACAATCCATGAATTGGGTCAACATTCTACACACCCCAAACCTAAAATAAATTCATAATAAATAATTATAAAGAAAAACTTGAGAGGTGTTAACCTGTTGACAGAGGTGACAAAAATAATCACGTAATTTTTTTTTTTTTTACATATTTTTGATAATTTATTTTTAAAGTTAATTTTTTTTTCTCACATTTAACGTTAGCACTGCTCTGTTTCATTTGTCATTCTTGGTCATAAAAATTGTTTTAGGGGTTATTTATACTAATAGTATAAATGCGAAAGTGTGTCTATCTGTCTGTCTGTCTGTCTGTCTGTCTGTATGTCTGTCTGTCTGTCTGTCTGTCTGTCTGTCTGTCTGTCTGTCTGTCTGCCTGCCTGCCTGCCTGTCTGTCTGTCTGTCTGTCTGTCTGTCTGTCTGTCTGTCTGTCTGTCTGTCTGTCTGTCTGTCCGTCCGTCCGTACGTCCGTCCGTCCGTCCGTCCGTCCGTTAAGTTAAGAGATTGTGTACTTGTCCGTTTTTCTGTCCTTCTGTGTATCCATTTCATTTCATTTCATTTATTTGGTTTCATGTGTACATACGAGTACATTGACATGAAGCCCTGTCAGGGTATTTCAAATTTAAAATTAATTACACAACACTCATTAAAGCTATTACAAATATTAGATAATTAAATAGTGTCGCCAAGTAATTAAATCTAGAAATCGTAGTCTATGGCTAAAATAATATTAAATAAGTTATTACAATAAAATTAAAATATTTGAGTAATTATAAGTTTTAATACACAATTTATTTTAAGTACATCTATCATTTTATTGAGTCTCCATCTGTCTACCTGTCTACTGGCTACGGTTTCACGACACATCTGTTCAACGAATTTTGATGAAATTAGGTACAGAGATAGGTTGCATTCTGGCCACTATTTATTGATCCTCGGTGGAGTCAATTTGTCAAGCTTAGTATTCTAAATTTTCTCCGGTCTGGTTTGGTGGCCGCCAATACGTGCCGCTAAGCGATTTAGCGTTCCAGCACGATGTCGTATAGATACCGATTAGTGGTCTGGGTTTAATCATACTTCATTCAAATATTATAAAAGCGAAAGTGTTTGTTTGTTGGTTTATTGGTTTAATGGATTGCCTTCAATCATGCTGCAACAGAGCAATGAATCGACTTGACTTTAAAAAATGGGTTGAGATGATTACCATATGTCTCGCAAACTGTAAAATTACAGGTTTTAGTGTATAATACATTCACACCTGTCCCTTTTCAATCCTATCTATCAAAATAGAGCTATCCTTTCTGCTCTCAGCAGAAAGGATAGCTCTATTTTGATTTAAATGAGATTTTTCAGGGAATCATGTAAAATCTTGTAAATTAGTTTAGCTCACAGATCATTCTCAGATTTGTAGACAGAATTATTAGTCTCAATATGTAGCTACGATCTACATGTTCCAAGCCATCCAATGCAAGACAATTGTCCACAAAATACAGGAAAATATACGTATGTGCTGCTGTTTATTTAGAAATTGACTTTAATCTCGTAGTCATAAGGAACAAAATCGTATGAAGTATGTAATACATCCGCATATATTCGTATCTTCATCGAATAGTTGAGCTTGGATCGTTACAGCGATGTTTGTAGTCTGAGATCCTGTGGAAATATTTTGAAGATGCTTGAGCTACACTATCATCACTAAGTATATTTTAATGTTTCGGCAAATACCTGTGCACGTTGTTTTAATTTGACAACAGTCATTAGCGCTGGGAGATCCCCGGCAGGATCAATTTGGGAATTTATTTCTGAGCTAGCGGATGCTCGCGGCTTCGTCCGCGTGGGAACTCCTTGATTTTCCGGGATAAAAAGTAGCCTATGTCACTCTCTAGGTTCTCAACTATACCCGTGGCAAAAATCACGTCGATCCGTTGTTGCGTTACGGCGTTTTTGAAGGACAAACTAACAAACAAACAACTTTCGCTTTTATAATATTGGTACGATTTTCTCTGGTCTGGTTTTCGGTTTCAGCAAAAATAAATAGCAATGTGTCAAATCAATTAAATATTCTTCATAAAGAAAGTCAATTGTTATAAAAAATCTAATCAGTAACGCAATATGACATCATTGAATCGAGTGGCAAAAATAAATTTAAATGATTGGATAGAAAATAAAATATACCAAAAATAAGAACCGATTTTCTTGTCGTTTTGACACCTCAAACTAAAATAAGATAAAACCAGACCCATTGTGATATTACGGTATAAGCCAGGTATTAAGTTTGAAAACTTTATCAGCCAATTTCCAAACAACTCTTAAGTCCCGTCACCTGCGGATTTGTTTATTTATTCCATGTTTATTCAGTAAGATACATTTTATCATATTTATGCAAAAAGCTTTAACAAATTGAGGCTCCGTAGTAAAAATCTGTCTGTCCACCTGTATGTTTTCCAAGTCAGGTCCCGCGTTTTATACTTAAAAAAAGATCTATGTTCGAATATAAACTATATCATTTTTAAATGTAAAATTTTCCTCAGATAAAAAAATCTGTTAGCCCGACTCAAAGTATCCTAATTTCCTAATCTAACATATTATTATAACTAATGCGAATGTGTATTTCAAAATATTTGAAAATTTAGTATACGTGAATAAACACATTGATAAATTCAAGAAGAAAAGTTATTTAAGTTAAAGTAAGGTCATAGTATCAATACTAGAAATAAAAATAAACTTGTAATGCCTGCTTCTAGGTTTAGCAAAACTAGCAATTCATTTGTGAAACGGTGATAATGAAGAAAAAAACCCAGCTGACTTTGTTGTGGGCTCTTCTCAGACCAGGGCGCGTTTGGAACCCTCGTAGCTTTAGTTTTAAGATACCGTTACTGATTATCACCATTATAAATAACTAGACGTCAATAAGTGTAGTATACCTACCTAAATTGAATAAACATTATTTGACTTTGTGAGTGTGTTTTTTTGTTTGTTTTGTTTGTTTTTTTTTTGTTTGTTTGTTTGTTTTTTTGTTTGTTTGTTTTTTTTTTTGTTTGTCATATGCAACTTTTTATCCCGAAAACTTAAAAGTTCAAAGAAGTATAAAGAAAAAAAAAACCGGACGAAACTCGGACGAATTAGCAGGCATTAGTTAGTTTAAATTATAAAAAAACGTGAGTTGTCATGGGATACCAGATAGGAGCGAAGATCCATACATAAATACTAATTTCAAGTTCTAGTCGAAGTGAAAAGAAAAACGCGAGCATGTCGAAGACCTTTTGTATTCGTAACGGCTTAAATATAAATATACTACATTCGAAATTAAACTTTACATATATATACCTACCTGTTGTTCCGTATCTATAAATATTATTGTTTTTGTCTTTTCAATTCTTTGTGTACAATGAAGTATATTTTACTTTTACTTTACTTTTACATAAAAATCTTACACCACGCATTTTCGTGGCGGACGTTTTTTGCCGGCTAAGGTACCCCTCCGCGTCGTCCCACAAGGAAGGTTCCAAAAACAAGGTACCTTGTGAACCTAAAAATCTCGTTTGTCCCCATAGCTATAGTAACAGTAGAAACTTACCTGATTCCAACTATCAATCTATCCAGTATCTTAATAATAATAATGTGCTCTCGATCGAATTTCGGCCACGGCGGCCTATCTCCAGAGAGATTAGCCATCTGCGCGGGAGATATTATAGTGCACAATTAGTGTGTTCGCATACACAGGTGCACTCTCTGTTCCTATACTCTCATAGCCCGATGGGACGGAAAATTCGATACGACCGGTGAGAGGTCAGGCGCAGGACCGACGGCTTAACGTGCTCTCCGAGGCACGGGGGTGAAACACCGCCAACTTCCTAACTCCGGGCTAGTGTTGAGAATTTCTTGCCAGGAAAACCCAATACTTGTTATGGCCCGACCCGGGACTCGAACCCGAGACCTCGTCGGTCGCAGTCGCACATGCTAACCACTAAAAAACGTTTATTACATGGCCATATCCATATATAATAAAATACCAGAGACCATTAAAAAACAAAATACATATAGCTTTAAATCAAACATGTTTAAATTATTATTAAATAAATGTTAATACACAGTTGATGAGTTCTTGCAGGATAATATTAATTAAAATAACTAACATAATTATGAGTAAAGGTCACATTAGAACATCTTTACGATTTAGGTATTAAGCTATGCTTTTACGTGTTTATCGATTAATGATTTTCTGTATGTATAATAATTATTATTGACATATCTTGTTTACTTTTAGATATAGTTTGACATTTTAATAATTTTGTGTAAAATAATAATAAATCACAGGTATCATAAGATGTAATCCTTATAATTTAATATTGACATTTTGTAACCATTTCGTAATTCAGCTTTTGTTTACATATCAGGGATGTGATTTGTTCCTATTTACTATAATTAATGATGATTTGGAGTACTATGCTGTGTTTAAGTATTTTTTAATTTAAATAAGAATAATAAGTAGGAAATATTATGATGTAAGATGCTATAATAATTGCACGCCATACTTGGTAGTACTGTTTCCAAAAATATTGTAAGAGCTATAAACGTGTATTTTGCAACAAATAATTATCTTATCTTATCTAGACCAACGAGGCAGTAACCAGTAACTTACTACCGTATCAAGCATCTCTTCAGATACCTCGACCGGTTCTTTAAAAATGTACACAGACTAATATAGTATATAATATACTAGTAACTTGTAAGCAAACTCATATCTCCCTTGTTTAAGTGTAATAGAAATTCTAATGGATATACTCACAAGGCTTTGCCTCCAGCGTTGTATATGTTAAGCAAATTGACCGGCTTGTTAGAAACTGTTCCTTGAAATCAGCCTTGTAATGTAACTTTTAACCACTGTTAGCATTATTACTTTTTGTCATTATATCTCATGAAACACGAAGTATAATATCAGTCAATTTGACTCGTTTCATGTCATTCGATTTAATCTGCGGATACCGACGCCATATTGAAAATAGTTAGTATATGTATGTTTATATGTTTTGACGATGGTAATTCAGTCTCCTGCAGGTAGACTCAGCGATTATTGAATACTTTTGTGTTTAGATCGCAATTTGGTTTAGAGCTTAACGATAGCAATCGTAGCCAGACCTAATGAATAAAGGACATTGACCAAATTCGCCTAAGAATCAACACACGTTTGAAATATACAGTAATTCTTAGCTTAATTTATAGTCTTTATTCCAAATATCAGAATTCAACGGACACTTCAAATTAATAAAAAAATAAGTAAATGGGTATTAAATTGATTACTATACGTTTCCGTCTCTGGATTATTAACCACAGATCAATAACTTAAGTTTTAAATAATATACAATACCACCGCTTGAGCGCTAGATCTGTATCGTAAGAAACAAAATAAAGGCTGCTTAAAGTGCTAAGTGCGCTAGTATTCGGAATCTCGCAACGCCATCTATTGAAAGTACAATAATTTAATATTTTTAACGCCATCTGTGAAGTTCTCGATGAACTATGACGATACCTGCATTATTAATAACGCCATCTGTAATGTTTTTGATGAACTACGGCGAATCTTGTCTTATCTACATACTGTTTACAGCTCTATTACTAATGGATAGAGATGATATTAATTTGTTCAAGTAGATTGATCGTGAATGCTGAAATAAACTCAAAATTTAAAATATTTTTGGTAATAAGTAATTTTCTTGCAAGTGTCCGTAGTTTTAATCTGCTCTCAAGTATAAAAAGGTATTAATTTGAACCCAGTAATTAATGTTTTATGACGGTTGGTTCTCAGGCGAACTTTGTATGGGGACAGAACAATGTCCTTTTCTTTGAGTTAACTTTTAAATTATTACATCATTTTAAATTATGATCTCTCGTGGAACCGCTACACGTTGTGACCATTCGCTCGTGCAAGTTCCAAGTGAGAGTACAAATATATTAAGTGTTTATTAATACCTACTTCTGGATTATCCCTTACAGTAACCAGTAAAATTAGCACATATTGTAACGAGGGTGAGCCAAGCCAAACTAACTACTTCATAGAGAGCATCATATAAATCCATACAGCACAAAATATTCCCGCAAATATAATTATTACTAGCGGCCGTCCGGGACTTCGTCCGCCTACAATTTCTGATTACCTATGAGATTTTCCCGCTGCAAAAAGCCTAGCCTACATGTAAGTAATAACTTAATGCTTTTTTAATTTTATTTATTTAAAAACTTATAACCTACATGCAAGCTTCCAACCCCAGGTCCACACCCTTAAGGGTGGATTTTCCTACCTATATACCTATTTTTAGCCTCTAAATTCAAACGCAAAGGGGTTCTTTGGGGTTAATTTTCGTAAAATTGATTATACTGGTATTATAATTTAAAATTAATAACCTAAATCCCGATTTTCAAGTCTCTAACATCAAAAACTTAAAACCCTCATGTAAGTTCCAACGCCTATTGCACCCCTATTGGGGTAGATTTTCGTAAAGTTGCTTATGCAGGTTATTATTTAGGTCCTTCCAGGTCTCTAACTTCAAACACATAGGACTTTCATACAAACTTCCAAACCCCATTTCAACCCCTTAGGGTTGAATTTTCTCGAAACCGTTTCTTCATAACCGTCTACACCATAGAAGGAACCTATCTTTCAAATTTCAAGTCTTTATGCTTAATAGTTCGCAATTGCGAGTAGTTAAAAATGGCGAGGTGTTTTTCATGATGCGGGCCTAGCCTAATGATGTTACGCTGTAAACAAAATTCTTCCAAAACCGACTTCCAAAACCCCACTGTAAAGTAAAAAATAATTTTTATTTCTACACACTACTCGCCCGACTTTGGAAAGAGTTTTTATTTTTAACTGTTTAGTGTACTCTAAATCCCCACGGCTTAGGAGTGCAATACCCTGCAGCATCAGGGTTGAGGAGTTGGGACTTGAGTTTAAGTATGAAGTCGTTGCTTGACACCTATAATATGAATTCACCAAAAAAAACCTAAATCGCTATTGTTAAGGATTTCTGTACTCTGCAGCATCAGGGTTGAGGAGTTGGGACTCAGTGTTGAATCATATACACGTAACTTGATACCTTATATATGAATTCACCATCAAAATTTCCTAACTCCCTAGTTTTGAGGATTTCATATAGTACGGTACACCTACAGCATCAGGATTGAGGGTTTTTTTATGCGACCACCTTGCTAACTTCCTGTACCCACTGAAACAAAAAATAAATTGAATTTAAAAAAACATACGCGCCGAATTGAGAACCTCCACCTTTTTTGGAAGTCGGTTAAAAATGAGTACAAATGCACGCTCTTGCTCTCGTGACAGCATCCATTAGCATAATATTATCTCTGGAGAATGCTCCGTTGCAGGATTGAAACGTGCTTGGAGTTTGAATCGGGTTCTGTGTAGGAAGAAGAATTATGTAGAGCGAAATCTGCACTAGATCTTACTACACGTGCATAGTATTTATAGGTATGCTAATATAATAAATGTGATAGTGTGCCTGTCTGTTTGCTACGCTTTTACGGCCCATCTTTTCAACCTATACCTACTACAGAAGTATACCAGCCTAGACCATGCAGTACCGAGCTGTAAGAAGATTCTTAGGAATCCAATCTACTTAGGAACCAAGTCGTGTTGTGTCGTAACAACAACAAATAGTAATCCTGTTTAAAAAAAAAACAATTTTAAAAATATTTTTTATTACAAATTTAAAAATATAAATTCACGAATTTCATGAAATATAAGAGCCGCGGCAATTTTCCATCTGAGATAATTGGATATTGTTTAAAATGCTTAACACCAACTGAAATAATTACTCATAGGGACTCGGTTTCTATATAAACTCTTTTTTCTCACGTAGGTACAATTTTTCCAGGCCTGGTAGGTAGGATAGGCGCAACCTATCTCTGTACCAAATTTCACCAAAATTGGTTTAACAGATGAATCGTGAAAGCGTAACAGACATATTTTTGTACAGACATATTTATGTTGATATGGATATTGGTTACACTTGCTGAATGAAGGACTACGCAATCAAAGATGGAAACTCGCTAACCTCGTAAGTTAATAGTGGAAAGGCTTCCCACTCCCCACACTCGATAGTAAAAGCTTATAGGGATCCACTTACAACAATAAAAGTAACGATCGAAAAACGTGTAAGACTCGACAAAGCGAAGATAAAGGCTTCCAGGAAAAAAGTTTCTCCTCGTGAAGATCCTTTATTCCTTTATTTCAACTAAAAGTGACCTAGTTCTTATCAGACACGTGGATGATTTTTATTGAAATCGGCTTCTTGGAAATCGGCGTATTGCGTATTGCGTATTATTATAATAAATACTGTGGTATTGCTAATTATATTAAGCAAGAATTCTTCTTTTGTACCTGTTTTCCAACTTTTGGTGTTACGATTAAATATCAATTGCTTTAAATATAAAGGTAAAAATCGGGAGGAAACCTGCATGGCCGAGATTTTTTTATATTAACCTCAAATGTAATATGCTGTCTACAAATCCACTCTTGGCCAGTGTGGTGGACTGGCGGTGGTGGAAAAAATAGCATGGAAGTGACATTATTTATAATTAAAAATAGGTAATGGGGAAAACGTTTCGTCGTTTCGCGCAGGTCAGTGCAGCTCCATTAATGTAAGCGCGTGGACATTTTGTGAGCCAGAACTAATTTTTTTTTGGTCGTAATAGACATGGTCCAGATTTGTATGGGGCATAGCCAGTAGTAGGTATATTGAAAAGAAAGAAATTGAAATATTAATTCAGTTTTGATTATTTAAATCCTCGAATTCGTCCTTATTTCAGAAATATTGTTTAACCGGTGGCAGAGTCAATAATGTAACGTAATATAAGAAACACTTGTATATCCTACATGGAAAAAATAAATTAAAATTAGCAAGTTATTGAAATGAAAATATACTTTACTAGCTCATGCCCGCGACTTTGTCCGCGTGGATTAAGGTGTTTTAGTTCCCGCGGGAACTCTTTAACTTTCCGAGATAAACAGTAGCATATGTGCTATTCCAGACTATAATCTATCTATGTGCCAAATTTCTTCCAGATCCGTTCAATCATTCTGGCGTGATTGAGTAACAAACACATCCATACATCCATCCATCCCATCCAATATTAGTATAGTTACATACACAATATAACACATTTAGACAAAAACAAGAATTAAGACAAATAGGCGGCCTTATCGCTAAGGACCGATCTCAGGCAACCAAGAAAAGGAAATAATAACAGAAAATTTAACAGATAATTGCAGAATGAGGGTGCACACATAGTAGGTAACACAATTATGGGGTTATTCTAATTTATTTTATTTTTAATAAAATCTATGTATGATATAGTGTAAAAGTCTAAACCTGAAATGAACATGACTTTTTGGCCTTACAAATTTTGTTACCACCTCCACTATAGCCCATTAACGTCCCACTGCTGGGTATAGGCCTCCACTCTTATAGATGAAAGTCCGCCAACCCGCATTATAGCAGCGTGGTGGGTCTAAGCTCTAATTTTGTAACATAAATATTAAATTTTTGGATTGTTATGACCTCTCCTTACACGTGCTCCAAATAAACGATTCATACGCCCAGCACGTTTCACTCCAAGCGGGATTTCTCAAGAGACATCACAAATTCCGTAGAAAACTTGTCATGTAAGCAAGAGCTTTCCAGACATGAAGTGTCGTACGATCTCCAAACCAACTAATAAACATCTTTTCGCATTTATAATATTAGTATTTAGCATGTTATCATGCCTCAACAGAGCAACGGATGTGCATTATTGTGTGCATGGAATTTCTCTGAATTTTTTAAATTTTAATCCCCACGCAGTCTTTATTATTTATTCTTTATTCTCTTTTCTCTATTCTTCACTCTCCATTCTCCATTATCCACTCTTCATTATTCATTCTTCATGCTTCATGCTTCATTCTTCATGCTTCATGCTTCATTCTTCATTCTTCCTTCTTCATTCTTCATTCTTCCTTCTTCATTCTTCATTCTTCATTCTTTATTCTTTATTTATGAAACATGTCTGGGGAGACATTATCTTGTTTAGTACTAGCGAATGCCCGCGACTTCGTCCGCGTGGTTTGAGGTTTTTTGGTTCCCGCGGGATCTCTTTAATTTTAGCCTATGTGCTATTCCAGACTATAATTTATCTCTGTGCCAAATTTCAGCCAGATCCGTTCAGCCGTTGGGGCGTGATTGAGTAACAAACATCCACACATCCATACATCCACACATCCAAACATTCATACATCCATCCAAACTTTCGCATTTATAATATTAGTAAGATGGAATAATGGATTACACTCGTATGTAAGGTCGCTTTTATCACTTGCAGAAATGCGGCCACCATCTCGAAAAGGACAGCCAGTGGATGTGGAATTCAGCATCTACGTGGTGGACGTTAATTCCATTAACGTTGAAGATATGGACTTCAGGTGTTGACATGTTAATCTAAATGTTTTAGAAGTAATTTCGTACTCAATTAACCTTCTGTAGGTTGGTTTTGCAAAGCACAATGGCACATTAACCTTGAAATTTCAAAGTTCAAATCAAAGTGTTTTATTCAAATACACTTTTACAAGTGAGTGTAAGTTGTTAAGTAAATTATCCACTAGTTAGCAATTTCCATTTTTCACTAGTTATACATTCCTAACTAGAAGAACCTACAAAGAACTCGGCGATTGCTCTTTCATGAACTTCAACAATTATCAACAATTTAGTATTATGTAAATGACAACAGCCAGGCTGATTCTATGCGCAAAGAATTAACCAGCCCTTCCGTCACTAGTTGAGGTCTCGCAAGAAATTTTTGCCCGTAAATTAGTCTCCACGACAAGCTTAACCAAATAGCTATATTCTATAGGTTAGGCTAAGAGAGGCATTATACTTCTGCCTCAAGCCGGTTCTAGCCATTTACGGTAAGGCTCCCAGCTGATATGAAACGGGGCCAATGTGTAACATCTTCTTAAGTTTGTTTACACTTTATTTCAGAGTGGACATGTTCATCCGACAAACTTGGGTTGAAAGCAGACTGCAACTCCCTGAGGACATTTTCGAGGAAGGCGATGATCACGTGACGTTGCCTCCCGAATTTTTTGATAATCTGTGGCATCCTGATCCATATTTTCTTAATTCCAAAGTTACAGGTATGGAACATTTATATAATATTATTGAAAACTAACGTTTGCTTGCAACAATTTGAAGTAAATCTTACATTTTAACCTAGAGTTTGATAGAAACCCGGTTAAATGCAGAATGGTTTGGAAACCCATCGCATTTTCATCTCTAGAAACCATTATGTGGATAATAAAACAGGGCCCATGATGGTGCCTCAGCAAAATACAGAAAAAGGAACTCCTAAAGCATGTAAAACTAATAAGTAGCCAATATCACTCTTGGTATGGTTCTTGATCGTTCTTTGAAAACGAAAGTAGGTATGCCTAATATGAATAGGTTTCAATTTATGCTTATGATCTGTTTATAAGTTGTTCAACTAAGCTGAGATGGCAATATTGAGAACGAGCCGTTTGATGAAATTAGAAATACATTAGGTTACTGAGTTAATTGCATCATTCGATGTTTATGACTGCAAGTACTACTAAGTCAATACTAAACCACTTCAAGTTGCAAAACTGAGGGTTGATTTTTATTAATATTTACTTTTATTATGGATGTTTGAATGCTGACTGGTGGCAGTCACTTTGCTTGCTTTTTTGTGGGCTAGTTTAACAATAACTGCAAATGATGCAACTGACAGAGGGTGAATCGCACCATCAGTCTTCATCATGATCGTTAAAATTGACTACCAAAGCGCTAGAAAATTGGCTGGCACAAAACAGTACTCTAACATGCATAATTAAGGTTATAAGTCAAATTTTGGTAAAAAGTGGAAAAGTTCCGATTGTTTGCAACCCAAAATGTTTTTTCGATGGTGTAATTTAACAATAACCATAACCCTCGATGGTGCCATTGGCGCTCAATGTGACTTTCAGAGTTCTAATTTAATTTTCAATTTTAGGAGGAGCGTGTCATTTTTGTCACCAATCTGCGGGTACGATAGTGCTCCTATATTAAGATATTTAATTCAATCACTATATTTGAAGAAGCACCTAGCTCTCACCAGCTGACATTATCGGCTTACCGCCTCCAGTTATCTACACTATCTATAATAATATTATAAATTATGCGAAAGTTTTGATGGATGGATGTTTGTTACTCAATCACGCTAGAGCGGCTAAACGAATCTAGGTGAAATACATAGAGATAAATTATAGTCTGGAATAGCACATTTATGCTACTTTTGAACCCTGAAAATTAAAAGAGTTCCCGCGGGAACCAAAAAACCTCAATCCACGTGGATGAAGTCGAGGGCATCATCTAGTATATTGTAAAAGATCGCTTGATTACCACCTATTATTTTTCTCTAAAAATTGTAAAGCAGATTCGTATGTAAATAGATTTGTTACTGAAAGTGTGATATCATATTATTTTTATTGAATTTCCTAAAATATAACCCCTCAAGGGAAGACCCTTTGTGCCTTTGAGAGCACGTAATGTCATCGTCAGTCCCAGCTTTATTATCACAACATTGGTTGTAATATCCTTTGTAGACAAAAATATTTTTTTTCACATGTGTTAGTTGTAAATAATGAGTTGTTTAACACGTTCCTTGTCCAACATACGAGTGTTAAATAAATTCTATCAAGTCTACTACTGTTTTTGCGTCATTTTCTATCTATACTAATATTATAAATGCGAACGTTTGGATGGATGGATAAATGGATGTTTGTTTCTCAATCCTACGGCTGAAAGGATCTGGATAAAAAAATTTAGAAAGATATATAAGATATAAAAGATAGATTATAGTCTGGAATAGCACATAGGCTACTTTTTATCCCGGAAAATTAAAGAGTTCCCGCGGGAACCAAAAAACCTCAATTGACGTGGACGATATCGCGGCATTAGCTAGTTCCCTATAATTTAAATGCTAGCAAGCATAGATCGTACAAATTTCGTATCCAAAAATACATGCCAAACTCTCAAGTCCACTGAAAATGTTCCATATACGAGTACTACTCGTATATTTGTGCGACTCTATAGGTATGCGTGAACATGTATTAAGTGACAATCTGCGACTCAGGTTGGAGTCGTGGACAGGGAAGTGTTAAAGAATAGGGGGTAAAAGTTAGGTTACAGTTAAAGTTAAAATAGTAGAGCACCAAAAAATTTGGTCGCATTACACGGAGTGTTTTTGATTCACATTAACAAGCGATTCAGTATCATCATCAGTAGGTAAGTATATAGTGACTTGTAAACACACTATAGCATTTATAATATTAGTATGATAATATGAAGTATGATAATAAATGGACCGTGAAATGAAATAATCCTTATCTAATATATAGCAGTAAAATAAATTCCGTATCTGACAAAATATTTACCACAATCACGTTATGCACATTAGTTTTACATAACTTTTAATAAAATAATATTCACTTCGTCATTTAAACAATATAAATATCTACAAATCTAAATAATTAAATACCTAAAGCACATTTAAATAAACCTTTAAATATTTTTTTCACAAATTTATCAATTCACTCAGCTTGGATGAACAATTTTCATAATCTTATTCACTTAAAAAGCACACGAGGTAGCTGGCACAGCAAATTTTATTACAGAATTTAACTTACTTACTTTTAAAACCTTTGTGTTTATTTATACGGTAAGTTTATAGATTATTTATTATTGTTTAGGTAATTTGGCGGTTCTACGTAAATATGTCTTAATACCACTAGTAGATTAGGTTGATGTATACGTCACGTTTAAATGCAAAAAAAAATAACTATATACATAATACTTTACGGTCTTACTACAATACTGTAACAAGTTTAACTGCTGATTAAATATTCATATCTTGACATTTTGCGTGGGAATTCATGGGTTTAAAAACGTATGTTTAGGTTTTCAGTGGTCTTTTCGAATCTTATTTTTTTAAGTAGGTATTTTGACTTGGGTAAGAGCCGTGCTTTTATCTCTCCACGAACTGCATGCCATTGTTTGATCATAATTGTTATACTGATCGTCAGTAATGAGGAATACGGTGCAATGAGAGATAATTCGTACAAAATTTTAACCACAAGGAGAGAGAGAGATAATTCGTGCAAAGGCTAAACCACAAGGACAGTGAGATAATTCGTTCAAAGTTTTAACCACAAGGAGAGTGAGATAATTCGTTCAAAGGTTTAACCACAAGGAGAGTGAGATAATTCGTTCAAAGGTTTAACCACAAGGAGAGTGAGATTATTCGTTCAAAGGTTTAACCACAGGGAGAGTGAGATAATTCATTCAAAGGTTTAACCAATGGATATAATTTTCAGAGATTGCGGAGCTGACGCACAAGTTTTCCTCAGTAACACTGTACCGGAACCAGACAGTGAGGTACGCGGCACGGATGCACGCCATCATCGCCTGCCAGATGGAGTTTCAACTCTATCCTATGGACATACAGTCGTGTCCCATTTACATCGAGAGCTGTAAGTTCTTAAAGCATTTTCAAAGTACTTGCGTGGAAAACCGGTGTTACCGTTGTACCATCTCGTATCGGGAATGACAACCAATTTCAAGTCCAAGATGGCCGACGTTTATGTATTTTTGAAATGAAAACTTCTTTAGCCGCGTTGAGCACTTTTTGGTAGGTGGTAAACTTGTGGATTCGCGTGTTTAATACCGACGTTACGAAGACAAAAGGTATTAAATATTATGAATATGCTACATTCGTAATTAAACTTTAATGGCTTAGTTGTAAGGTTTATTTTTAATTAAAAAGAAAAAAATATTGAAATATTCGTTTTCACTTTCGGCAGTCCCTATGACTGCCAATTTTGTTTATTATACATGAGTATCGTTCTCTCTCTCTCTCTGTCTCTCTCTCTCTCTCTCTCTACTCTTTCTCTTGTGGGTTCTTGTCTAGGAAACTACAAGTCTAGGAAAGGAAGCTAAGTGCAAATTGCATTGCGGACGTCAACAATTTCGATGATTATATTGATTAATTGTTAAAATTGTATAGTTAAAATGTTATGAATGAAGTAGAAGTTTAATTCGCTATAATCCGCCACGGTAGACAAATCTATTTGGTACAGTGAGTATCTTGCACTTGCAGTTTGCGATATTCACCACACCACATAAATCTTCCAAATGATTACGTTTCAGTACAACAGTACGTTTCACTTCAACACCGGAGGATCTTCAGGAGATCGTACATTGTCGAGTCAACATCTACCTACTTGTTGATTTGTTTGTAGCGGACTATAGCGAAATAAACTTCTATTTCATTCATTAACATGGACTTCCGCAAAGTAACGCCTGCTTCTATTCAAATAAATTGTCATTTATATCATTAAATATACTAACATTGACTTTATCCAAAACTAGATGATGCCAAAATGATGATGGATTACGGTTCCCGCGGGAACTCTTTAATTTCCCGGGATAAAAGTAGCATATGCCCTTCCCCTGGATAGAAACTATCCCTATACCAAATTTCATCAAAATCGGTTGAACGGATGGTTCGTAAAAACGTAGCAGACAGACAGACAGACACACTTTAGCAATTATAATATTAATATGGTTACGGCTAATTATTAATATTTAGAATCTAAGGTGATTAGTTATTTCCTACTCGTGGCGGAAGCACCAACTCTAGGCAGAATATCATGAGGAAACTGGCAGAATTTTAACACAATAAATTCTGTCACTCTATTGTCTAAGTATGCAATTGCTAATTTCTTAACTCTCTCACTATACTTCTAGCTACCTAGGCGCTACAGCTGTCATGGTAGGAGGTTTTCTGTGGAGCTTTGCCTATGACTACGTATTTGCAACACAAATGGGGCATACTTTATCAAATACTGCGGCATTATAATATAACTTAAAACAACAACAACAATTTAAAATATATGAAATGAACAGATTTAATTGCAAAATCAGTTGAATTTTACAAGGAACATAATTTATGTTACATATACAAATATCTAGTTTACACACACGCACACACACAAATACACACACATTCACACACCTACTCTATTATATAAAGGTCACACACTTTTTCTAGGAGGGAAACTCACTGCAGCCTAAACCACAGGGTATCCTATTAGACCGACCATATATTGTAATTATAGACCTAACTCTTACTTTTGTACATTTTATGAAATAAAATTGTTTATTTATAAAATTATTTATTATATAAGAGGGGGATTTATTATTTATAAAAAAAAAGAAATACAAACACAGATCACTGATCTGTGAATACAATCGAGGTTCCTCCGTAATTGTATATTCTTCTGTACCGAAGTACCGACCGTGAAATTTCTTTATTACTGTTGTTAATATTTCGCTCATCATAATATTTCCTACAATTATTCGGTTAATATCCTAAAGGAAATTTGATCATGTTAAACTTAATAGCGTTCATACTTCACGAGCCTAAATTTAAAACCTTATCACAGTACTTGGCGATCTCATTCATAATGTATACCAATGATATCTACTACAGATGTCATTTTTTAATCACTAGATGATGCCCGTGACTTCGTGCGGTCTGAGGTATATGATTCCGCGGGAACTCTAACTTTCCGGGACAAAAATAATATACCATATGTGTTAATCTAGGGTACCTAAACCTAGCTATAAGCTATCTCCATCCAAATTTAAGTCAAATCGGTGCAGTCCACTAAATATAGGTAAATAACTATTCAGAGTAAAAATTTCAAATGTTTGTTAGCTGTGACGACTTCGTTTTATCCACTACAAGTTAGCCCTTGACTGCGATCTCACCTGATGGTGAGTGATGATGCAGTCTAACCTGTTAGGGGCATGAGAGTTATATTAAACCCATACCCCTCCCTATTCGGTTTCTACACTGCATCGTACCGGAACGCTAAATCGCTTGGCGGCACGTCTTTGCCGGTAGGGTGGTAACTAGCCACAGCCGAAGCCTCCCACCAGGCCAGGCCAGGGCAAAATTCAGAAATTATAAATTCCCAAATTGACCCTGCCGGGGATCGAACCCGGGACCTCCGAACGTTAAGGCAACAGCGCTCAACACTAACTGCCTCGTTGGTCTAGTGGTTGGCATGTTTGACTGCGGCCGACGAGGTCCCGGGTTCGAGTCCCGGGTCGGGCCATAATTAAGTATCGGGTTTTTCTGATTAGAAATCCCTGGTACTAGCCCGGAGTTAGGAAGTTGGCGGTGTTTCACCCCCGTGCCTCGGAGAGCACGTTAAGCCGTCGGTCCCGGTTATTATCACTAACATGATAATAGTCGTTAAAGCCCGCCAACCCGCATTGGAGCAGCGTGGTGGGTCTAAGCTCTAATTCCCTCTCTCCTATGAGAGTGGAGGCCTGTGCCCAGCAGTGGGACGTTAATGGGCTGTAGTGGTGGTGGCTCAACACTGCGCCACTGAGGTCGTCAAAAACATTTTGAGTGAGGTAGTCCACTGCCTAAGTAAAGAGACACTCTTCTCGTTTTTCCAGTTTCCTACAGCAACCAAAAAGTGAGGTTCCGATGGAGTGAAGCGGGGGTCACAATAAACCCTGAGCTGAAGTTACTGCAATACCACATCGGAGAGCCGTTGCGGTTAGAAGAAACGAATGGCTATATGATTGACAAAGATGGTAATCATTGTGATTTTGGAACCTTGTGCTTTTTGAACTCCCAGAAGACATATTGGAGATGTCTATCAACAAGTTCAAAGTTTTTTTGTAAAACGTAAATTATTGAGAAATTCCCGTTACAATGTAAAGGATTGTATAAATGATAACAACACATGGGAATGAATTGTTCTAGCGGCTAATCTAATTGTTAATTATAGTTTTTTTTTGTGTGATAATAAAGAAACTCCCCGGCTGAGTTTGTTATGGGCTCTTCTCAGACCAGAGCGTGTTTGAAACCCTCGTAGCTTTAGTTGAAGGATACCGTAAATGATTATTACAATTATGTTTCTTTTTTAATGCTTAGGACGTCAAATAAGTGTACAGTGTACCTGAATTGAATAAATAAATATTGCGCAAACACGGGTACAATTTCTATTCCTTTACTCTTATATATGGGATGCAAAATCTGACATGACACATATTATATAATGTAAAATAAAAATAAAAATATTATATAACATAAAAAAAAACAATTTAAATACAAAAAAACAATAAATTTTCTATACTTCCTAATTTTGAAAAGTCAAACGTAGCTGACCCTTCATGTGGCCTATGTTGTCGCGTCACCTAAATAAAATTTACCAACTGGTGATAAAAAGGTGGGGGACGGAATAGGGATGATGACAACAACAATGAAATCAGCAACACTTTATTAAATTTAAAAAAAGCGCTTCTAGTATTGAAGTTTGTATGAAATACGTAGTTGTAACGTCATATAATTTCAACGCACTTATTTTATTAAATCTATAGTTTAAATTGGTTATCAAACTTAAAACGGATAACCATCTATTTAAAGAAATTTTTTCGAACACAAAAGATGATTATGGAGGAGGAATTTTATAAACAATGAAAATTTTCATGAATTGTAACATAGTAATTATAAGGCAATATTTTTTATGTCCGGATCAAAAATATTAAATTTTATTTACAGAGCATTTCAAGTCAGACTCTTCTTTCACAAATTAAAAATTAAAAATTACCCAGCCTGTCTATTTAGTATGGAAAAATATTAATAATTATCTTAAATTGTTTAAAATGTAGGTAGATATACATTTACCAGCTTTAAACCTATTCTAAAGTCATTTGCGCATTTCTCTCTCACTTGCAGGACATCCAGAAAAGGACCCCTATTACTTAAAATTCAAAGAGCCATGCCATCGAAATATGGCAAGGTGTTCCTTTGAATATGTCCAATGTATTTAAATATAATCAAAGGGTTAATAATCAATAATAAATAATCTATTTTGACATATGCATCATCCCTATTAATATGATACCCGGCACAGCTCGCTGAAAATCAATATGTTTGTTTTCGTAGTTTATTCTGAGAACTCTACAAAAGCTTATCACTGTATTTCCGTAATACGAGAGTGCTTACAATCGTCTAGAAGCATCATTTCGTGCTTGTACTCGTAAAATACCAAAAAAAAAAAATGCTCTAAAATGCCGCACCGCAATCGTCATGATAATAATCTTGACGCAGTTCTACGATATAATAATCAGTAAAAGATATCTCAAAACAAAGGCAGGTTCGCATACATCGATTTAATTGTCATATATTAGATTTTCTAAATTTATTTTTATAAAATCTTATTTTTCTTTTCTTTTCTACCGAGCAAATTGATCACTAGATCAATTTAATCCAGCAGAATCAACTGTTACTACGACGCTGACAGCTACAACCAATCCCGGTATATTTTTAGATTGAGATAAAAATAAAATACTGAATTTCCAGGTTGGACATCGTATTTTGTTTTTTATACGACTGCCTGAAAAAAGGAGTATATTGTTTTCAGGGTCCATGTATGTATGTATGTAAAATAAGATTAACTATATAATCATTATCTAGAAAATAATGAGTAAATTCCAAAAATATATAACACTATAGTTCAATATCCAGTGATTCACAATAAATATAATTTAATAAAAATGTGAATAAGATTCTAATTAACTAGATTTATTTAGATTTTTAACTTTTTAGTTCGTTTTTGGCAAGTTAGTCGTGTTTTTTATTTTTTTTAAATTACAACTTGTATCTAAATCACGTGTAGATGCTGTCGTTAGCCTTCCAGAGCGGTAACGCCGCAAGCGTTAGGGGCACTATTGCAAATCGTAGAACGTCCGCGGGTGGTCATTTTGACTAATAATATTTTTTTAAGAAAGTTATTTTTGCTTTTTAGATTTAATTATAAACTAGCTGATGCCCGCGACTTCGTCCGCGTGATTCAAGTTTTTTTGATTCCCGCGGAAACTCCTTCATTTTCCGGGATAAAAAGTAGCCTATGTCACTCTCCAGGTCCTCAACTTTATCCATGCCAAAAATCCCGTCAATCCGTTGCTTCGTTGCGGCGTGATTGAAGGACAAACCAACAAACAAATAAACCAACAAACAAACACACTTTCGCATTTATAATATTAGTATGATTTGTTATTTCCAACGATCCACTACAGCCTATTAACGTCCCACTGCTGGGCACAGGCCTCCACTCTCATAAGAGAGAAGGAATTAGGAGCTTAGACCCGCCACGCTGCTCCAATGCGGGTTGGCGGGCTTTAACGACTATTATCATGTTAGTGATAATAACCGGGACCGACGGCTTAACGTGCTCTCCGAGGCACGGGGGTGAAACACCGCCAACTTCCAACTCCGGGCTGGTACTGAGAATTTCTTAATTGAAAAACCCAATACCTAAAAATTTTTATGCCCGACCGGGAATCGAACCCAGGACCTCGTGATCCGCAGTCAACTACGCTAACCGCTAGACCAACGAGGCAGTCAATTTCCAACGATCATATTCATCATATTATTTTTAGATTTTGAAAAAAACATCCAATTTCCAGGTAACTTCTCAAGACTGGTGGTCTACTTCCGATTCGAGCGTCAAATCGGTCACCATCTGATACAAACCTTCGCCCCATCCTCCCTAGTGGTCATGCTCTCGTGGTTCAGCTTTTGGCTGGACCTTGACGCCATCCCTGGCCGGGTGACCCTCCTGGTCACTTGCATGCTGACCCTGGTCACCATGTTCACGGGGCTGAGAGCTGATATACCACCAGTCGCTTATGTTAAGGTATAGTTCTATTTATATCATATCCATACTATTTATTTTAATTATATTTTTGAAGTGAAAACTTCCTTAGCCGCGTTGAGCACTTTTTGGTAAACTTGTGGATTCGCGTCACCGTCACCGACATGATCTTTCCGACATTCTCGCGTTGTTACGAAGACAAAATGTCTTAAATGTAAATATACTACATTCGTAATTAAACTTTAATACCATAGTTTTAAGGTTTATATTTTAATTATTTTAAATTATATACAATATATAAGACTCGCGCGGACGAAGTCGCGATAATCACATAGTATTATATTTATTCTGTAAAATTAACTCTTCCGGGTTGGAAGTCAACTGTACATCAGTTAGATTACAACGAGATAACAACATTCCTGCAATCCTCTTTAGTTGACTTTCCTGATCAATACGTTCAAGAAATTAAGACCCAAAATAATTTACTTAAAACAAAATCTTCAGTCGCAAAAATTGAATGATTATATAAGATTAAACATGGATTAAACTATTGGATAAAAGCAGGTTAAGTACTTTGCGGAAGTCCATGTTAATGAAGGAACTAGTACTTAGATTAATTCGCTATAATCCGCCAAAGCACACGCTGTGCTACATGGTTTTGTCTGCTTTGGCAGATTGAAAGTTGAAACTTAAAAGTTGACTAAGAAAAACCACTGAGAGCTCTTTTAATCGTGTCTTGACTGTATTATTTATGATAAAAGACAATCAAAATGTAGGAATGTGTCCAGCAGTTCACCAAACCGGTTGTAATGTTATAGAATACTAGATGACACCCGCGAGTTCGTCCGCGTTGATTAAGTTATTGATTTCCGCGGGAACTCTTTAATTTTCCGGGATAGCTTAAGTGCTTCCCCGGGTTAAACTTATATTTCTGTAATTTTTTAATCCAAATCGGTTGAAAAGATAAAAGCGTAGTAGACAAACAGACACACTTTCGCATCCATACTAATATTATAAATCAATATTCCTTTCTAATATTTTAAATGCTAAACTGTGTCTGTGTGTCTGCTACGCCTTCACGGACCATCTCTTCAACCGATTTTGATGAAATTTGGTAGAGATAAGTAACATCCCGGGGCAGGACAAATACTACTTATTATCCGGGAATCTAAAAAGCTTAATACACACGGACGAAGTCGCGGGCTCCATCTAGTTTATAATATTAGTTTGGATTGTGATTTATTCTCAATTTGCAGGCCTTAGACCTCTGGATGGCTGGATGTATGATGTTCGTATTTGCAGCGCTCGGAGAGTTTGTAGTAGTTAAAGTTCTAGACAAGCAGTACCAGATGAACAAATCCAAAACTCAAGAGTCCATACCAAGAATTATACCAGTGGTAAGAATTATGATGAATTCAATCTAATTATTCAGTTTTAAACAAAGGAATTTCCACTAAATTTAATTAGTGAAATCGACGCTCGTTTAATGGGATCACTCGTTAAAGCAGGCCTTCATTAAAGTTACCTTGTTTTGAAGATTATTGTTAAAGATACCTATTAAATTATAGCTTCATTATTTGCGGTAATAGCTTAATAATAATATATATTACATAACAGGTGGAAATTAATAATAAATAGGCGATGCCCGCGACGTGATTAAGTTTTTTAAATTCCACCGAGAACTTCGTCTTCCGGGATAAAAAGTAGCTTATGTCCTTCCCCGGGAACAACAAAAGCAACCTATTTCACAATTCAAATCGGTTGCAAAAAATTAACCGTTAAATTGTAATAGACAGACAGACAGACAGACTTTATTAGCATTTATATAATTACTATGGCTTAGTATCCATAATGGGGATGATGTCAAAAATAAATTATTTCTTACTGATTATTAAATAACATCTTCCAAATTTCACATCATCGATAAGTTTTAAGTTCTTTATCCATTCAACTAAGAAAAAAGGTACGTCGATGACGTCACAACTATGTATTTCATACAAATTTCCATTCTTTTACAGACTTCAAAAATAAATGAGTAGTGTTAGCATTATTACTGTTTGTCATTATATCTCATGAAACAGGAAGTAATATTACTAAATTTGACTCCTTTCATGTCATTCGATTTAATCTGCGGATACCGATGCCATATTGAAATAAGTTAGTATAAATACGAGTATTTTGACGATGGTAATTCAGTCTCCTGCAGGCAGATTCAGCGATTATTGAATACTTTTGTGTTTAGATCGCAACTTGGTTTAGAGCTTAACGATAGCAGTGGCCAGACCAAATGAATACCTATTGTCTTTAAGTTTAGCTAACTTTTATCTTATTACAATAAATCTCTCGTGGAACCGCTACACGTTGTCACAATTCGCTCGTGCAAGTTTCAAATGAGAGTACAAATATATTAAAAGTGTTTAAGTGTTTATTAATACGTACTTCTGGATTGTCCCTTACAGTAGGTATTCAACTAATTGCTTTCATTCGCCAATGACTGCACTGACTGACTGACTGGTTTCTCCTGGCCCTCAGAATGCCAATGCCATAACCTATTAGCTTTAAACTACTGAAGCGTGAAAGGTTGTCGCATTCCGGAAATTTCCAGAATCGACAGTCATGGCAAAGATATTTAGAACTTTTAAAAGGTTCTTATAAGTTAAATGAGTGGGCATTTAGAAGTTTTTGTATTAATATTAATTAATTTAGACAGACTTTTGGCCAAGTTGTGACAGTGTTCAAACGATCCGCTAAATAAGCAACGTTTAATCCAGTCTGTAACTGAATGGTACTAATAAAGTATGTACTGAATAAGTGAAAATGATATTAAATCAACGCAACATAATAAATATAATAAATAATAATAAATATAAAAAAATCATATAATTTTTGAGTTTGCTGTTCCTCGTTCAGCTGATTGAGTTAAATATAGTACAGTTGTTGCGTTAGGCTCTTGCGTCAGGACTTAGCCAAAAAGGAGGTTACGGGCCTCGAGGTCAAGTATCCAGCAGGGTGACCACGTATCTTCTCCATCAATTATTTAGTTACCGTATCAATTGTGGCTGAATTTATGGTATTCTTGCTGCGTCAATCGATTTTGTCCAATAGTGGAAGAGTGTTATCCAATCAGAGGTGATTGCGATCGTTACACTGTAGCTGTCAGAGATACGCGGTCGCCATGCCGGTAAACTATATTAAAAGTCGCCAAAAGTCTACCTTCTTAGAAGATAGGCTTTTGGCGACTTTTGACCAATGCTAAAGGTTTCTACCTTATAGTACCACGAAGGTGGCGCGTTATCTATGGAGTAACCCCTTCTTTTTTTGTAGCGCCTAAATGGTGAAAAAGGTTCCTGTGGCACAGTAGCCGCCTGGGAAGGCAGCGCAGTGCGGTGTAGAAAGGTTGACCTAACATCGCCCACATCTCCCCCCGCGACGACTCCTGTGGTCCATCCAGCCCCGGGCGCTCCTCCGCAACACATGGTCGGTGTTGAGAGGCGGCAGAGCATATTACAGGTAAGCACTTGCCTAGAGCCCAGATCCTTACATTTCTTACTTAATGATAAATGATAAATGATTTGTAGATAAGCACTTACGTAAAGGACATTGACCATCGCCCATACAAAGTTCGCCTAAGAACCAACAGTCATGAAACATACGTTATCCGATTCAAAATAACACATAAATACCAATCAAAGTAAATTTAAACAACGGACACTTCAGAGAATTTATTTATTACCGATAATAGTTTTGATTTTGAGGTTAGATTTTGAATGTTAGTTATTTTAGAGTTGATACAAGATTTAGGTTATTTAATTAGCAGATTGCTTAATATATCGATTTTTTATCGTTTTTACCTTTGCCATCCCTATAAAATAATATCTTTGTCAATCTCAACACTAACAAAATGGAAAAGATGGTATTTTATCTCACTCGCACACAAATATAAAATATATTTGTTTGTCTACTGAGAAGAGCCGGCAAGAAACTCGGCAGTTGCTCTTTTCATAGAAAAGAAAAGGTTATGTAGACAACATAACACATACGTTACAAGTATTACACTGATTTGTGGGTCACTGGATGCGGGGCCGGTTGCTTCCATGCAACTTTATATTACTTATATTAATAATAGCTTTTACCCGCGTCTTCGTCCGACTACTCGAACTACAAACCCCTATTTTACCCCCACTACCACCACCACCACCTACAACCCAATAACGTCCTACTGCTGGGCACAGGCCGCCACTCTCATAGGAGAGAGGGAATTAGAGCTTTGACCCGCCACGCTGCTAAATTGCGGGTTGGCGGGTTTTAACGACTATTATCATTATTTTTAAGAGAGTAAGAGTTGAATTTTCAAAAATCCTTTCTCTACAAATGTCTACGTCATAATAGCTATCTGCATGCCAAATTTCAGCTCCATTCGTCCGGAGGTTTGAGCTGTGCGTTGATAGATCAGTTACTCAGTCAGTCACCTTTTCCATATACATATTAAAATTACAGGAAATGGGTGGTTAATTGGATTAACATGTTAATTTGAAATACGTTTCTTCCCTTTGATGTCTTAACACTGTAATTAAATAAATAAATAAATAAAATAAATAAATAAGTAATTTGACTTAAATTAATCTCATCCAAAGATTTTCTCCCGCTTGGTGAAGACAAGTATTTGTTAAAAGCACTTAAAAGCGGTTCTGGTTCTATATCCAGAGCCATTTGATTTTAAACAAATTAACAACGCATTAATTAAGTGGTATGTTTATTCTAAGAGTTTTCGAACACGCTTAAACTTTTTAAAATACCTATTTGTCACCTCATTAGATTTCAGCTTCCACCTGGGCGTCCACCTACACAATATCAAAAAGATGACTAATATGGTGACTAGTAAGAAGAAGAATGTAGAGATTTTTTTTTAATACGTAGCTATTGTCGATGATTAATATTCTACCAAAAACGAAAATATATAATTTTAACGAAATATTAATCGATCTGTCTGTCTGCTACGCTATAAGGGCCCATCTTTATAGACCGATATTAATGAAATTTTGTATATAGGTTGCATCCCGAGGAAGGACATAGGTTACTATCCCGGAAATTAAGGGTTTCCTGCGGGAATACAAAATAAAACAAAACTAACGCGGACGAAGATAAAGTTATTATTATGTAACAGAGTGAGAAGGATTTTAGCTGAAGTTCACCACGCTGTCGAAGTGTGGTTTAGCAGTTCTAGTGACAAAACGCGATCTATCCAAAATACACCACCAATATTTTCCTGATTTAATTTCTAATTTCCCGAGTTAATATTCTTTTAATTGTTTTCAGGTAGCATGGGTCGATGCAGACACCGGCCAAGAGAGGGTATTGTGGCGGGAGATTGACAAACTATCCAGGGTGGTATTCCCTGCACTATTCCTCCTTTTCGTCACGATGTACTGGCCTGTACTTCTGTTAAAGACGAAGGCGTCGAAATAACAATGCCTGACATCAACCTATTAAATCCCTAGAAACCTAGAAGATTGTGTAGCGGTGTCTACATATCCACACTAGATGACGCTGTTCGAATATAAAATGTAAAACCAGAGTCTGAATGGCGCTAGCAAATTTCCGTTTCTACGGAGCACTACATAAAAGCTTGAAGATACAGCGATTGGATCGGCAATAGATGATGTAGTTAAGGGTCAGCTTAGCAATGGTACGGAGGTAGAACTTCCGAGGTTCTCGGAACTTCTTTCATCAGAATAGTAAGATGACTAAATGGTTGATTGACCGATGCAACCTCCTCTTTCTTTAGTAAGTGCTTCAGAACCATTATAATTTTCTACAGTTCCCGTGTAAATTGACAGAATTACAAGGCGTTTCACGAGGATACACGAACTTTCGATGACATAGGTAGCATTCAAATTATTGGACTGCAGTGGTAAGAGAAGAATTTCTAGGACTGTCTAAAAAGAAGGAACATGTAGCTTTGGTTGGCAACCTGGTACAATGTGGTTAGCCAGTGTGGATTAAATAACAGAGTGATACAACGATAGAGAAAATGCTATAAATAAATCAGTGAGTGATTGATAAACTAGTAAAAATAGAAAAATGTACTAAAATTATTGAGAAAAGAGTAAAGAAGAGTGTAGAGATAATTTTTTATACGTAGTTAGATCGATGATAAATATTCTAGCAAAAAAGAAACAATTGTTTTAAAGAAAGTTAAATTATTTAATTACAAACAACATAAATGCATTAAAAAAGTATGTAAGTAGTAACTTAATAAATTATTCAAAGAAAAAGTAAGCTTATAAATAGATTTATTGAATAAAATATTTCAGCTTGTAAAATACCGTTCAATAAACAGTTGTGATATTTTTTCTTAGAAAATAATTAACCACGATACAAATAATTGATCAATCGTATCCTAGAAAAGGTAGGTATTATAACTTTACCCAACAATTCAAAAAAAAATTGCAAATTAATTTTCTTTCCATGAAAACTATTTTAAATCGACATTCGGAATAATATATTTGAATCAAAAGTAGCACAGACGACTGTTCTTTGTTGGATATTTTTTTATTGGTGAGAAATCGGTCAGATTTTAAGTGAAAACAAAGCTTACTTACTGTACTATATTTTTATTGAATGCATATTTCACAAGAACTTTTTTAGAGAAATTTTGTAAATGGAGTAAAGCACATTATCATAAAACGTATTATTATTATGATCTTACCAACGTGATATAAAATAATTAAGATAATGAGCTTTTTCTGTTGTAAGGTCCATTTTATGCCTTGCTTTCTGTATCAAACTAAATTAGTTACTTACACTTAATTAGTACATGAATAAAGCCATATTAACAGTGATGTATAATGTTCATCTGCTTACTTTGATGTAATTATTTTCTTTTTAAGAAAATACATGTATTTTGGTGGAAGCACGGTGGAAGTCATTTCACACAAATCGTTCATAAGTCTATCCTGTTGAAGTAAACAAAATATAGAACATAATAATTTAAGCTAATCAAGATGGGCTTAATTGTTTATTCGTGCGTAAATTATAAATGGCTTTTAGCAGCCCAGAGCATTTAAATGTTTCTAAGTTTGAATGGACAAAGGAACCATTAGGGACAGCGCAAACAGAACAGAGTGTCTCTGCGGGCATTCAATTAACGACCGTATGCAATTCAAACAGAGTTGTTTTTGTATACGAAGGATTAAATTTGCATGTATTTGACATTCTTCTTTTACTTTAGTGTAGCCACCGGCTTTTTGCTAGCGTTATTCCGACTCTATTTTAATTGAAGATGGTTTTTATTTGATTGGCCATTTGAATATCTGCAGAAGCTTTTAAGGCGTTAGATGTTCTGTTTGCGATGACCCATATAAATAAAAATGCCTAGGCAATTTGATTTATGGCTGCAATACGCGGGATTAAAAAGAGCTGTAATTATGATAAAACATTATTAAATTTCCTTTGTTGAGCACACAATATGTATTTAAATATTATGTAGGACAGGTTACGTTAAATGTGAGATTTTTATAGGGCACAATTATTTGTTCACTTTTTAATTTACCGAATAATTAAGTTTGTAAATATTTTAGTTGTACAAATTGTTATTTCTTATTATACTAATTGATGTTATGAAATATCGAAAGTGGCTTATTACAATGACTCTAGGGTCTAATTAATAAAGCTTTACGCAGAACCTCGGCATTGGTTTACATAAATATATATTGGTAGAAGGCATTTACCGCTAAGCCATTTTGGCATGTTCCAGAACAATTCATTATAACAAAACAGTTTTGTAATACCGAAAATTCCGAAAGTTGTACAATGTTTGATGAATTTGTAATGAAACTGAGTTGATTTGATATTATAAATTAAAAACACGCTCCAAATAGCTAAACTGAACAAAACAAAAGACATTGACGACATTGAAATGTTAATAAAACATTGTTGTACAAAATTTTAGAGCCTATTCACATGGCATATTTTCTACGCGCAGATGACGCGATTAAAACGCGATTCTAACCCGTTGTCCTAGGTGAGCGACAGAAGCAACGCGATACAATACGATGCCATAGAAAATGACAAACTTGTCAAGGGTCCGCTTCTTTTTGATACAGTCGCGTCGTATTGAGTTGCGATGTCGTGTCTGTCGCTGACGTAGGACAACGGGTGATGCAAATCATACGCGCTCCAGTCGCAACAAACAAACCTTTACAAGGTACCAAAATTCAAACGCACGTTTTTATCGATGCAAACGTGCAGACAATTACGCTATGGACACGCGTATGATCCATTTAGGTACGAACTAAAGAAGATTGTGTGGCTATTAAGAACTGCATGCAATGCAATACAGACGTGCTGTCAATGAGCGTTACGGGTGCGTTTGTGGAGATACAAATATTAAAATCTGCTTTTTAAAATGAAAACGCACAGTTACTGCGCGTTCGTGAAACGTACGTACTCTGTGCGTATAAAATACGCCGTGTGCATAAGCTCTTAATAGCAAGACAATGGAATTTATTTATTACCGACCAAAATTCTTTAGTGCCTGAAAACCAAAGTCTTCGAATTACGCAGTTCAGTAATGACATACGGATCCGAGACATGGTCGATAATAAGAGCCTCTTATTAAAGCTCTGAGTACGGATGGAAACGCGAAGGTGTTCTCCTCCGCCTTTAGCTCCGTCATCGTTCTATAACAGAATATCCAGAAATTGTGAACAGGCATCCTTATATGATTGACATCCACTCAACTCGAGCGAAGCTTGCTTTTTATTCGATGTTTCTAATACGAGCAGTGTTTTATAAACGAAGAAATTAAGCGCCCTTCTTGAACGACTAACATAAGTTCAGTATAGGTTCAAGGCAAAAGCGAATACGCAACTTCTAGGCAAAAACGCTCCAACCTAGACTACACCATTGCTTTCTATAGTCGTCATTTTATATATTATCGTCAAGCGTACTACTCTGCAATAAAAAGTATTTATTGTTTAATTATCTTTACTTTAAGTACAAAATAAGTAATAGTACCTACAGATTTAAGTTCCTTATTGCTTAGATACTACGTATGCAATTAATGTTTGGACATCGGTGATGACAGAATATGCGTGTTTTATTTATAAAACTACTTTATTATGCCATATTACTAGAAATGAATATTTTTTATTTTGAAAAGTTTATCGGCATATTTCGTGTTGCGTATCGTGACGGCCAACCGTATAATCTGGTGGATGCTGGCCTGTGGTCCATGATTAAGGTACGAGGTGCTTTACACGCACATAATCTGATACAAATAATAATTATTATATCTAGCGGAGATTAACCTGTAGTTGTTACACTTTTTGGTCGACCCTTTCATTTGAAGTGTATGAAAACAATTTGTAACCAGTCGTTCGGCAAGTCGCCAGAATCCCATATTCGGATGCAAATAGTTTGTTTATATTCACTCCCAGTTCATCCATTTCTTTAATAATTTCAGTGGGAATCTGGTCTATACCCAACGCCTTGTCGCATTTAAGATGATTAATTGCGACGCGTACCTCGTCTTTCAGGATGGAAGGTTCTCTATCATGGTTATTTGTGAGAGGTGGAGCTACACCAGGTACATAATTGGTATATCCATACCCATTACCCAATCAACGCTTGGGTATATATGAGTATTTTGCAGTAATGATTGCTATCTTTCAATTAAGGATCGAAGCCCTCTAGGAATTCTTCGCATATCTGTCACCCGCTGTCAATTGTTTTCATACACATACAATCACAGTCTACCCAGGCACACATAGAAAGGATTCAGCCTCTACCACGGGTGCACACAATATGCGATCAATTATCTCACTATGGCAGAGATAATATTATTATTTATTGATTGATAGATAGATGATACGTACGATTTCGTCTGCATTCGTTTTTATTTCGGCGGGAATTTCTCAATTTTTCGGGATAAAGTTAACTTATGTCCTTCCTCGGGATGTAACCTTACTCTATACCAACTCGGTTGAAAAAATAGGCCGTTCAAATACAGGTCTTTCGCATTTATAATATCATAGTATGGATAATGGAGGTGCTTCTTGATAATATACCAATTACCAACCGACTAATTCCTGCTAACTGATTTATAGCTATAAGACTGTATAGGTAGGTAGGTAGGTAGGCCTTTATCATATAAACACCTATCTATAGGTGTTTATATGATAAAGGTTGAAAGAAAAGTAAATTAAATTAATAATTAAAATAATCATGGCGCTTAGTATTAGAAGTAGTTCTGCATAAATAGTTTAAAAACGGTGTAAGATAGCACTAGGAGATTCCATTTCCATCTGGGATGTGCGATGTAGACGTAGTGGTTTTAGAAGTAGTCGGCTTCTATGTTCCATACTTCAACTAGTAATATCTGGATGACCGAGCTTTGCTCGGTATATTCTTTTTTTTACTGCCTCGTTGGTCTAGTGGTTAGCATATTCGACTGCGACCTATGAGGTCCCGGGTTCGAGTCCCGAGTCGGGCCACAGGTATTGGGTTTTTCTTGCAAGAAATTCTCACTACTAGCCCGGAGTTAGGAAGTTGGCGGTGCTTCACCCCCGTGCCTCGGAGAGCACGTAAAGCCGTCGGTCCTGCGCCTGATCTCTCTCCGGTCGTGTCGGATTTCCGTCCCATCGGGCTATGAGAGTAAAGGAACAGAGAGTGCACCTGTGTATGCGCACACACTTTTGCACTATAATATCTCCTGCGCAGTTGGCTAATCTCTCTGGAGATTGGCCGCCGTGGCCGAAATTCGGTCGGGAGGGACATTATTCTTTTTTTTAATCGTGTTATAAATTATATTTTATTTTTAAAATAAAACATTGTATTATATTTAAAAAAGGGGAAAAATAATCAGATTCAAGACTCTGGACTCGAACCGGGGTCTTCGGGTTTTGGTACAGCCCGCTTTTCCACCTGAGCTATTATAACCTTCTAAATGGTGGCGAAATATAATGTAGCAGTTTTTCATCGCCCCTAAACCCCCTGCATTTCCTATACTCATTATGTAAAAAATCTTCGTTGCTTAGTTGAACTCCTTTCCACTAAAGCTAAGCTATGAAAATCAATTGATTCTGGTAGGTTTTTTGTGACATATATATCCGTAACGTAGCATCGATGATTTTCCTAATGTTGCATAGAAACTATCGGCTTAGCATTACAGAAATTGTAAACGGTCGAAAAGAGACAAGAAAAAGTAAATTGAACGGTTCACAATCTGTCGACAGTTTACAATTTCGCTAGATAGATTACAATCTAACGGTTTTCACAATCTCACGGTGACATATACAATATACATTATGTGTGTTCATATAATTATGTATAATATATCCTACTCTTTATTATTTTCTAGGTACATTATTGTATTTTTTTTTTCTTTTTATTAACTGCCGAGTTATTGTCATATGTTCTCAGTAGAATCTTCTTTTCAAGCTGGTGGTAAAGTCCCGTTGATTCATCATAAATGACACAATTAATCCTAAAAAAACCTATTTCCATTCTTTATTTAGTTTTTGGTGTGAAACTTTTATAGCACTTTGGAATGGGAAATAAAACCGATATTTATTAGTATAAACTATAAAGTAATTATATTTTTGGTATAAAATAAATAAAAATTGTCCTTGTAACATTTTGCCAAATTGGTGTTTATATATAACGAAATAGTTTTATGACAGCAAAAAAACGTATATAATAATATCATGACTATGAGATAGCTGCACTTTTGGTAACTATCGCCAGGAAGGCTGATTCAGTATTAGGTGGGTGTAGGGCTCTCCACTGATGATCTCTCCGATCTCCGATAGTGAAGGTCTGCCCAGAAGTCGCAGGCATCAGCTAGTTTTTCATATAATCTGCATTGAGTGCGAGTTTTATATATTTCTTAGTGGCCAGGTTGTTGTTTCCAAATATGATATCTGTCACTTTAGTTGATGGTAAAATGACAAATATTAAGGTTTGAAATAAACAATAGATACTCTGACAGGATTGCAAGAAGGGCTGCTACGTCATTCAGCAAGTACAAAACCAGCACTTTGATGATTTACGGACGTATTCGTCTGAAATTGACTAGTTTCGGGTGGCTCATTTTTTTTCAATTTTGTATATTCTATTTTATTTTATATTTTATTTAGGATTTTTCAGTTAGTTTACTATTTACAAAATATTTGAACTTGTTGAGACACATCTCCTATATTTCTTCTGTGAGTTTATTATAAAACTAGTTTTTTGCTCTGTGCGTGAGCTGCTTTAGCAGCTCACGGGTTGTGATTAAAAAAAAAACAAAATGGCGCTGATTTTTTAAAACTTTGGTATCAGTTTCCTGTTTTGTAATCCCAGGGATCCTCAGATATCGATTCGGAAAAAAATCGGTAATTTAACAAAGAATTTTAAAATGGCGCTGATTTTTTAAAACTTTGGTATCAGTTTCCTGTTTTGTAATCCCTGAGAACACTAAATATCGATTTTGAACGAAATCGGTCAAGTAACAAAGAATTTCAAAATGGCGCTGATTTTTTAAAATTTTGATACCAGTTTCCTGTTTTGTAATCCCAGGGAGCCCTAAATATCGATTTTAAACGAAATCGGTCAATTTACAAAGAATTTCAAAATGGCGCTGATTTTTTAAAATTTTGATACCAGTTTCCTGTTTTGTAATCCTAAGGAGCCCCAAATATCGATTTTGAACGGAATCGGTCAATTAACAAAGAATTTCAAAATGGCACTGATTTTTTAAAATTTGGTTCCAGTTTCCTGTTTTGCAATCCCAGGAAGCACTAAACATCGATTTTGAACGAAATCGGTCACTTAACAAAGAATTTCAAAATGGCGCTGCTATTTTAAACCTTTGGTATCAGTTTCCTGTTTTGTAATCCCAGGGAACCCTAAATATCAATTATGAGTGAAACCGGTCAATTAACAAAGAATTTCAAAATGGCGCTGATTTTTTTTAAATTTTGGTAACCGTTTCCTATTTTGTAATCCCAGGGATCCTTAGATATCGATTTTGAACGAAATCGATCAATTAACAAATAATTTCAAAATGGCGCTGATTTTTTAAAATTTTGATACCAGTTTCCTGTTTTGTAATCCCAGGGAGCCCTAAATATCGATTTTAAACGAAATCGGTCAATTTACAAAGAATTTTAAAATGGCGCTGATTTTTTAAAATTTTGATACCAGTTTCCTGTTTTGTAATCCTAAGGAGCCCCAAATATCGATTTTGAACGGAATCTGTCAATTAACAAAGAACTTCAAAATGGCACAGATTTTTTAAAATTTGGTTCCAGTTTCCTGTTTTGCAATCCCAGGAAGCACTAAACATCGATTTTGAACGAAATCGGTCACTTAGAAAAGAATTTCAAAATGGCGCTGATTTTTTGAAATTTTGGTACCAGTTTCCTGTTTTGTGATCCCAGGGAGTCCTAAATATCAATTATGAGTGAAACCGGTCAATTAACAAAGAATTTCAAAATGGCGCTGGTTTTTTTTAAATTTTGGTAACCGTTTCCTATTTTGTAATCCCAGGGATCCTCAGATATCGATTTTGAACGAAATCGATCAATTAACAAATAATTTCAAAATGGCGCTGATTTTTTAAAATTTTGATACCAGTTTCCTGTTTTGTAATCCCAGGAAGTCCTAAATATTGATTTTGAACGAAATCGCTACAAGAAAAAAGAATTTCAAAATGGCGCTGATTTTTTAAAATTTTGGTACCAGTTTCGTGTTTTGTGATTCCAGGGAGTCCCAAATATCGATTTTGAACGAAATCGGTCAATTAACAAAGAATTTAAAATTGGCGCCGATTTTTTAAAATTTTGGTACCAGTTTCCTGTTTTGTAATCCCAAGGAGCCCTAAATAATGATTTTTAACGAAATCGCTACAATAACAAAGAATTTCAAAATGGCGCTGGTTTTTTAAACCTTTGGTAGCGGTTTCCTGTTTTGTAATCCCAGGGAGCCCCGTCGTGGGTAAACTGAACCGTATCAAAATCTTGCATAGTTCTACTTTTGTCATCTCTTCAATAATATAATTATATTATAATTCATCTTGAATTTTTTTCATTTCGCTAAATAGACGTCCTCGTCCTGATCATCTCTTGCCAAGAAACCACACTTCCATCTCTTATACTCTCCGAGATAGAGACTAACGAAATTTGTATGGCAGCCATCTTGAATCCACCATTTTTGAGTTTTTTTTAGACTCATCGCCAATTGGATGAGGTTTCGAGTGACATTTGTTCGAGCACCCCCCACCTATCTTCAATACCCTGGCCGTGCCCTTTACCCGTCTCCGAAATCCTCAATCATCAGCTGTCTCCATATTTTTCTTCAAGTTATATTTTCTGACTTCCATACGAAGCCAGCAGTGAAAAAAAATTTTTTCATACAAAATTTTACAGGAGGTAGTTTTTAGGGAAAATCTCGAAAACTATCCCGAATGTGGCAACACTGTTTCGATTACTCGATACTGCCCGTCGAGTTACACAATCGATCCATACATGTCAACTTTCCCAAATGTTGCCAACCGCCTCTAAGACGTGATCGAAATTTTCAAAAACACAAAAAGAATACAAAATGGCCGCCACCTCGTTTCACAAAAACTTTTTGCATAGTTTTATAATTTTCCAGTGAACTACACCGCTCCTGATGACGTTTCAATTTTTCATCTCGCTCGCACCCAGCCGAAATGATGCCCCTGAAAAAAGACCATGTCGAAAATCACTTTTACTTTGATTTATCTAGTGTTGCCAGACCTCGGCGACGAAAATACCCAAATGTCATTCGTACAAGTGAGACACGTGGTTCCTCGTACTCGATTTTTTTAAAAAATACGTATTTCGATATTTTTATTTTTGGGTAAAATCTTGAAAATTTCCCGAGAAATGGGGTAATTTTTTTCCCCCAATCCATACCTCGAGTCTGTATACACAATCTCCCCGTAGAAGTCGAAACGCTCCGACGTTGCCAACTGCGAGAAATTTGAATTTTAAAATTGCGTCTTTTCGTAACTCAAACCGAACGGCCGCCGTGACAGCCGCCATCTTGAATTTTTAAAAACCACCCCCATACCGTCAAAATACAGGATAATTGTAGGCGGAAATAGAAAAAAAATTATGCTCGATTACGCCGTTTCGGATCTGTGGCGCCGCGGTTCGAGGTCGAAAAATCAAAAATTTTAAAACACTACAGCTCGGCCGCCATCTTGTTTTCCCAATTTTTTCCACTTTTTCTATAGATCTTTTCCTAATTTCTTCAATCATTGCGAATTGCAACGAAATCGGTTGGAAAACAAAAGAGTTACAAGAATCACGTCGGCCGCCATCTTGTTTTTCCGATAATAAAATGTCATAATTTTTCCCTAATCGACTCCCGCACTCGAACACATCTCTCATACATCATTGTATCGTTTTCTGTCTCTTTCTAGGAGAACAATAATTATGTCAATGAGTCAGTGAGTGAGTGAGTGAGTGGTAATTTAGCTATATATAGTATAATAATAATAATATAATATAATAATAATAATAATATATATAATATATATAATAATAATAAAATAATATAATAATTATAAAGGCATACTGTTACCGACAACTGAATAACTAATTTTACAAAGTCAGGAAGCGGGTCTAAATTCTCATATTTTCTTGTATGGTCATTTTTTTCTTTCTTGAATTTATTGATGTTTTTATGCACATACCTATACTAAATCCATACTATCCGTAATCCATACTAATATTATAAACGTGAAATTATGATTGTTAGTCTGCTATGCTTTCACGACTCATCCGTTCATCCGATTTTAATGAAATTTAGTACAGGAGTAAGTTGTATCCCGGGCAAGGACATAGGTTAGGTACTAATTTTTATCCTGGAAAATTAAAGAGTTTCCGCGGGAATCAAAAATCCACGCGGACGAAATCGCGGGCATCATCTAGTTTTCAATTATGTATTGGTCGATAAAAAATTATAACAATTATTAATTTATTAGTAATTTAGCCGAATAATTATTTTATTAAAATGGCAATAAAAGAAAAATGATGTATTGGTCGTGGACCGTCATAATTTCAACTTCTTTGAATTTAGTTTTGTATATGGCACGAACAGTCCTTTTCTGCAAGACGAAAACAGAATGACAGACATAATACTGTGAAAGTAACCAAAATATACCACTCTCGCAGTTTCTAAATCTGTCAAGTGGCGAATCTTTCTAAAATGCAGCAGAACTGAGTCTGTTCGATAAGTCATCTATATGATGGCCCCATTGGAGTTTAGCATCTTACGTTTTTCCGAGAAAAACATCTGTATCCACTAAATCTAATTCCTCATGATCAAGTTGTACAGTGGGTTTTACCTGTTTTATCATTATATTATTATCATTTGTAGGTAGAGTGTCCATAAGTGGATGTAAAAGGATGCTCTACGCAAAACATTCGATAAAGGTCGAGTATAGATGAATTGAATGAAGGGGCGACGCTTCATTCAATTCATCTATACTCGACCTTTATTTCGCTGCCTAAAATCGATATTTCGCCAGTTACCTCCTTCGGATGTCTGTTTTAATAGAAAAAAATCTACAGAACCAAAATACCTATTCAAAGTTAGTTCAATCTGTAGTAGTGGAGTGTGTGCACAGAACAGGCAAAATAAGACAAGAGAATAAAATACCGTTTTGGGTTCAGTGAATAATAAAATAACCACCAATTACAAATATAATAAATTTAAATATTTTCAAAATAAATATTTTATATACAGAAATCGTCCAGTTACATTTTTTTATACGTATATTGATCGATGATTAGTTTTGTTCGATGGTAGTGGATTCATTAACGTTTGTGTACGGATACCAACAGTGACAGACGTCATTTCAGAAGCAAGGGAACGCAACCTCCCGCTTTGAGAGCCCGGAGGCGTATGGAATCTGACTGCCGAATTTCATGAATATATAACAAAATTTTGAGATGCGCGCCCGTACTAAATCTGTATGAAAAATTCGTGCTGTAAAAATGAGGAATGTTTGGAACCAGATTGTAAAAAAACTTTAAGTTGTATTGAAAATATTATTTATTTAAAGTGTTCTTTGATCTTTTACGATTAATTTGAAATAACTTTTGTTTAAATCATGTCTCAAATTAAATCACAATAGTCGTAAAGCGATAACGCCTTTTTTGAGATTTCCATGAATTTCCCGATAATTTTCTGCTGTTACTATACGACTTTTTGACCACTTTTTTTAATTACGTCATACTCCATTTAACTGAGTAGCGAATGGTATTTATTTGGTAATGAAATTTTAATTTTTACTATCCTAAAAAGTGGTAAAAGAAAACCATGTTTTGAGTACATCCAGCCTTAAGATGTAAAATAATTTATTATTATTTTTTATAATAAATAACATAGCAGATCAACGCACAGCCATTTAAGGCACGAGACTTGAAATTTTGGGGTTAGCTTTCAGGACTCATTAAGAAAGGATTTTTGGTTTCAACCCTGAGGGTTACTTCAAGGGGAATTTTGGAAATTTCAGCTGATTGTCTAGTTAAGAATAAAAGAACAATAATCGCGCCTTACTTACTATTAGATAGAATTTGCAATGGCACTCAGCTTTAATTAATTGTGATAGTTTACGAGTACCTTGTTTAATGTTTTATAGTATTATCATAATAAATAAATTATTTTAAATTGTTAAGTTTTTGAATTTTAGGAAAAATTGGAAGTGTGGAATTTAGATATGCAGTATAATATGAAATTCCAAATATAAATATATTAATATGATAATTCTTCATGATTGGAAAAAAATTGGACCAAAGTAATATCAATGGTAGATTTAAAATACTTATGGTTATTGTTTAGAAAGTTTTACATTTTCCGTCCTATCAAGGATAATAAATCGAATGTCCAAAAAATTATAACACTGTTTGCGGATAATAATGTAATATTGGGTGCAAAAGTAATGTAAAATAGTAATAACTAATTTATCGCCTTTATTTTTCGGTTAGGTGGTCTACTAAATGTACATATAGAACGAAATGACCATACGAATTGGAAATGAATATGAGTTGTTTTTAAGAAATTGTTTCAGATCAAAAATATTGTATTATATAATATAGTACGTATTTTATATATTGTAAAGAAAATATAAATAATTTTAACACAGAAACACAATTTAATGATAAACTTAGTAAAAAAAAATAATTGATAGAAAATTGTATTGTTGTTTTATTATAATATTTTGTCTGTCTCCTTAATAAAACTCGAGTCCAGTGACAGCTGAGACTAGTGCGAAATGGCGTAAATAAAAAAAAATGGCAGTAATAGGGACTGCCGATAGAAGTGAAAACGAATTTTTTTTTTAATATAAAAAAAAATTATATTTATATTTAAGACCTTTTGTCTTCGTAACAAGGCGAGCATGTCGCTGATCGCGAGCATATCGGTCACGCGAGTTCACCATTTTACCCCCTACCAAAAAGTGCTCAACGCGGCTACAGAATTTTTCACTTCAAAAGTGTCTGGTATTCCCAATTAAACAAGAGAATATTAATTTTTTTGTGGTTTCGTGCGGTGAATGACTGTCATAATTCTAAAAAAAAAAATTTATCCTTTCTATACCCAAAGATGAAAAAAAAAAATTGGCAGTCATAGGGACTGCCAATAGAAGTGAAAACTTTTTTGAATAATATATAAACACTCTCAATAAGGCACAAAAGTTCAATTTACAATGTAGTATATTTATATTTAAGACCTTTTGTCTTCGTAACAACGCGTGTATATCGGTGTTTGCGAGCATGTCGCTGTTCGCGAGCATGTCGGTCACGCGAATTCACATTTTTACCTCCTATCAAAAAGTGCTCAACGCGGCTAAAGAAGTTTTCACTTCAAAAATAGGTTTAATTAAAACACAAATAAAATCATACACTTTAACTAAAACATTATAACGTTAACGAAAAAGTTGGTGTTGCGGTTTGCCGCAGTGATAGATTTTTTTGTTGTAATTATTACATTTATTTGAATGAATGTTTTATGGATGATAATTAATCCATTTCAAGAAGAAAAAAGATTTTCAAGAAGAAGAAAACATGTTGTGCTGACCCCACGTAGCGTGGGACAAGGGCAGGAAGAAGAGGAATTAATCCATTTCAAATTTCGATGCACAATACGTAATAAAAGGTGAAGGCATTTAAAGTGAATGTGCCTATTTATTTGATAATATCATAAAGTGAAAATAAAGATTTTGAGAAAATGTAACAGAAATGCAAAGAAATAATTAATAATAGTTATTTATTTTATTTTCTCGCAATCGAAGTGAAAAGTTTTGTTTACCACGGGACTAAAAGCCATTATAACTCGAATCATAGCTCGCTACGCTCGGTAAGTTAAACATCTCGTATGAAATGGCTCATTTTAGTCCCTTCATGAACAATCTACTATTCTTGGGTCGATTATTACCAACTTGAAAATATTTTTGCAATTTACGAGAACGATTTTTGAATTTTCTTTGCGACCGAATTTAATGTTTTTTGTTACGTTGCCTAATAATATAGCGTCTTAAATATTTACTGTCTGATTTTTTCTTGATAGTTGTTAGCCTTAGCGTCGACTACAATAATGAAAGCGAAAGTGTCCGTCTGTTTAGTACATTTTTAAGCACGGCCTATCTATTCAGACGATTTTCACCTGTATATCGTATAGCCTATCTGTATCGCCTAATTTGTATATATTTTTACGCATTTTTTTCTTACGAGGTCTTGTTCAACGACAGTACCTAACTTGTAGTATAAGTTGGATACTAAAGTATGTAGAATGTATAAAGAATTTTTCCTGTCAAGCGAAGGATGGTCTGGTTGAGATTGTTTACGGCAATATAGCCCAATCAAGGAAGGAAAAATAGGGGAAGCAGTGTCCGCTTCTACAATAAACTCCCAGAAGACATGTTGAAGATGTCTCTGAATAAGTTCAAAGTTAATGTAAAACGTAAACTCATTGAAAAATCTTATTACCATGTGAAGGAACACTTCAATGTTATGGAAGCTGGGTAATAAGCTGCTTTAATGGCTCTGATAGTTCTTTACTTAAGATGATTAATTATTGTGAGATGGTTATAATGAAAAAGAAACCCGGCTGAGTTTGTTGTGGGCTCTTCTCAGACCAGGGCGCATTTGGAACCCTCGTAGCTTTAGTTTTAAGATACCGTAACACATTATCACCATCATATTTTTATGTAACTAGACGTCAATAAGTGTACCAACATTGAATAAATATTTATGACTTATGACTTATTGTCCATCTTCTTTCCTTTATATCTCATTAAATATTGATCCCAGGGAAAAATTGAATAGAACTCTTTTTGTAGAGAATTTTATGTAGATTACTTCAGTAAAAGATATTTTTTGCTATGAGCCACCGTTTACGAGTTATTTAAGAAAAACTTAAAAATGGGACCTTTACAGCCCCCCCCCCCCCCCCCCCTACCCGTTAGCTTCACCCCCAACCATCAGTCGCTCAAATCGCTTTTACACGGATTATTTCCCCTATTGGGCAGTTTTTGGTCTTCCTTGATTGGGCTAATAAGGCCTTTGCATACTACGTGGGTAATAATATAATAGTTTTAGATATTATATACTTTATCGTTTTCTTCTCTGTAACTATTTGGTGTGCAATAAAGTTCATTCATACACTAGATGACGCCCGCAACTTCGTCCGCGTGTACTAAGGTTTTTGATTCCCGCAGGAACTCTTTAATTTTTCGGGATAAAAAGAAGCTTATGTGTTACTGTATGTATTGTAGTGCTGGTCAATAAACTTTTATTTATTTATTTTATTTTATTTGTTATTCGACTTTAATCTTCGAACCAAATTTCATCGAAATCGGTTAAACAGACGGCCCGTGAATGCACAGCAGACAGACAGACGCACTTTCGGATTTATAATATAAATATGGATTCAAAGTATGTATGTTTACATAAAATACTTGTAATTTGTGCGAGCCTTCGTAAAAACTGCTTCAATTTTCCGCTAACTGGACAATCACAGAGCATTAAGTGTGTCATGGTTGCTTGACAATGCTTCCACGGTTCGCGCTCGAATAACTCTATATATTGATGCACAGCAGGCTTAGCGTATCCACAACGAGATATCTCGTGGCGAGAGAGAGAGAGATGTTGTCGTTACCAGTGTTAGGGACACTAATAGCCGTGGGAAAAATGATAGGCAGTTAACCCCGAACGTATGAGCATTTAATAAGCACATATTTTAACACATATCTATAAAAAGTCTACAAATGATACCGCGAGATAAAAGTAGACAGTGCCATCTATTATAGAAATGAACAACTGTCCTACCAGACATACATTTTTTACATAGGAAATTGTACAACCGGCTTATTTCTCGTTTACTCTAACATTCACAAAATCCGGTATATTACGAAAAAAATAACTCTCTAGAGGAGAGAGTTCTTTTGTTCGTAAACAACTTCTTCTTCGTCCCTTAGTTCGAACTCTTATTCGTAGAGAAAAACACCACAGATAAGAAATATTACTTTTATCTCGACTTTTGACGTAACGACATAGACATATGTGTAACCATATTAGCTTTGGTAGACAAATAGAGATAACGGGTAGACATAATTTTACTCGTTGTGCGCTTGCTAGCGCTACTGGAGGAAAAACATCGTGAGGAAACCTGTTATGCTTTACAGTCCTTCATAATGTGCTCATAGGTGAGTGAAGTGGGTTTATGTCCTCAAAGAAATAGGAGTTTTGACAATCTCCCTGGCACAGTGGTGAGCGCTGTGGTCTTACAGTGGATTCGATCCCCAGCAGAGTCAAATTGGGAATTGATCATTTCTGAATTTTCTCTGGTCTGGTCTTGTGGGAGACTTTGGCTTGTAACCACCTTACCGGTACTGACTTATTAAGGGTATGGGTTTAACTTATCGGCCGTACCCCGTACAGCTTAGTCCGCTACCATCTTATTCCTTCCTATTCAACATTATTCCACTACAAGTCAGCCCTTGACCTGAAGGTATGTGATGATGCAGCCTAAGATGGTAGCGGGCTAAACTGATTCCACCACCACAACGACCACTACAGCCCATTAACGTCCCACTGCTGGCCACAGGCCTCCCACAATAAGACCACCACTGCGCCAGGGAGGTCGTTAAAGTTTAATAGTTATGACGTAATATAGCATAACTTGGGCGCAGCAAATCAAGGCGCAAGATTTCGCGAAACATCCTAAATCAAGGCTATACGTGTTGGAATGTTGAATTTAAGGCGAAAATACGACACGAACAAAAAAATTTTGTCTGGCGGTTAGTCTTTTTTTAAAATTCATTATCGGCTTACGCTTGACAAAAATCACACTGACACAACCGATCCGTCATAACACTCAGGAGTCTAACTTAGAATCAATTAAAAAATATTATAGAATCCTTCACTCGCTCGGGATTCAGACTAAGCACTCGCACCAAAAACGAAGTTTGCCATCTTGTTGAACTAATAACAATTTTATTCAGGAATAACTTTTGAACAGTGAAATTTAAGCCCTTTAAAGTTACATAAGACTAAGCTGAAGAAGTTTATTTACGATCTATCTTCTTTTGAATAAATAGGTTTAAGTTGTAACACTAAAAAAAATCTTTTTTAATATACTTCATACTACTATTAAAAATTCGTAAGTGTGCTTATTTGTTAGTTTGTCCTTCAACCACTTTTTGGCATGGGTATAGTTGAGGACCTGGATAGTGACTTTATCTGTAAACTATAACATTTGAACTTATTTACAGGAACGATGACGGGTAAAAAAGTATAAACTGCGTTCCCGCGAGAATCAAAAAAAAACTTAAACCACACGTACGAAGTCGCGGGCATCAGCTAGTGACTAGTAGTAGATTTTAAGTTCTACTTTTGTAAATCTATATTAAACTATATATATATATATATATATATAGTATATATATAGTTATATATATATATATATATATATATATATATATAGTCCTGACTGACTGACTTAAATATCAACGCACCGCTGGTCCTAGAAACATGAATTTTGGAGAGTTTGTTCTTTGTGAAGACTAGGTATCCCCTAAGAAAGGGTTTTTAGAAATTCCAACCCTAAAGGGGTGAAATTGGGGATGAAAGTTGGCATGAAAGGCTTTCTTTTTTTCAAGATATTTTTCAAGTCATATCAACGAAACTTGGAATTTTGGCTTTCGTGAAAAATAAACAAGTCCGTCTGTCACAGTTTTTCAAAATTTTACCCCGAAAGGAGTAAAATACGGGTTGAAAGCCCTTAATTTTTTAAGTTATTGCCATGAAAGTTGGTATTGGGCCTCTGGTTTCAAATAAAAAAATACAAGTTTCACATCTTTTGAAAATTTTATCCTCAAGGACGTTAAATAGAGAGTTTGTCTTTCAATCACGCCGCAACAGAGCAATAGTTCGACGTGATTTCTTGCCTGGGTATAGATGTGGACCTGGAGAGTGACTACATGTGGGAATTAAAAACGCGGACAAAAAAAAATAGAGGACGCCCGCGTCCGCTAGTTGTTTTATGTGTTTCCACGCCAAAAACACCTTGTAAAGCTGATATGGCAGAGAAAGCATTAAGAAATATTTAATCAACGGCAAATTGTTACTCGGTTTGGTAGGGTTGGGTATATTATATTAACACCATGCCTACCATAAACCATAAACCAACACACGCAGACGAAATCGCGGGACATCTTTTGACTTTGACAAATTGACTTGGATTTTACTTTGGCGGCACCTGACCTTACTAGACGCTCTAAGCACGCTCTAAGCACCTTATTCACAAACTCTAAACAAACACTTGATAGATAGATTATCTGTCAATTTCATCGGCATGTTAATCATACAACCAATTTGCCTTTAGAACCTTACTCGCATTAATTTCACGGCGGAGATGTATAGATTAACATGTAAGTAGGGCCTATTAATTTATCTCGAATATTGATATCGTATTTTCGTTTGATGCTGCTTGGGCTACCAAGTCTTAGGGTACCATGAGCCTACAAATAACTTCGAATAAATTGAAATTCAGGACGTTGAGTGATAGGTTGGTGATATCCTAGCGGTTTAAACCACTACAGCCCATTAACGTCCCACTGCTGCGCACAGGCCTCCACTCTCATAGGAGAAGGGGAATTAGAGCATAGACCCACCACGCTGCTCCAATGCGGGTTGGCGGTATTAACGACTACTATCATGTTAGTGATAATAACCGGGACCGACGGCTTAACGTGCTCTCCGAGGCACGGAGGTGAAACACCGCCAACTTCCAACTCCGGGCTAGTATTGAGAATTTTGATCAGAAAACCCCAACACTTAATTATGACCCGACCCGAGAATCGAACCCGGGACCTCGTCGGCCGTAGTCAAACATGATAACCACTAGACCAACGAGGCAGTCGAATTGAGGCGATTTAAATGCCCGGCGTTTATTCGGGTATTGGAAGTTCGATCCCCGGGCACTTAATGACTATTTCTCATAATACAATGAACTCAAATGATTACTATAATAGGACATAATATTGATAATTTGATAATAATTATGTAATGATTAATCATAAAAGTAGGTATAAATTAGTGTGTTTTTAAATAAATAAATAATATATCTATACTTATACTAATACTCGCGAATGCCCACGACTTCGTCTGCGTGGTTTGAGGTTTTTTAGTGGGGAACTCTTTAATTTTCCGGGATAAAAAAGCCTATGTGCTATTCCAGACTATAATCTATCTCTGTGCCAAATTTCAGCCAGATCCGTTCAGCTGTTGGGGTGTGATTGAGTAACAAACATACCATACATCCATCCGAACTTGCGCATTTGTAATGTTAGTAAGATAAGATATTAAATGCGATAATTTGTATGGATGAATGGATGTATTTATGGAAGGATCTGGATGAAACTTGGGAGAGAGATATTTGGATTATAGTCTGGAATAACATATAGGCTACTTTTATCCCAGAAAATAAAAGTTCCCGCGAGAACCAAAAAACCTCGATCCACGCGGACGCAGTCGCGGGCATTAGCTAGTAGGACATAATATTAATTATTTGATAATAATGTATTGATTAATCATAAAAGTAGTTATATTAGTGTGTCTCTATAATACCTGTAACACCTCTTTTGTATATATAATCAACGCAATACGGTACGGGACATCAAACTGTCATCTTGAGTAATATTATCATTCATTTTATTTATTTTCATTTCAGGCAACAAGGACCATATTATAAATAAAATACATTATTACTTAAAAAATAAAATATCATAAGATAAAATAAAATACAACCATCAAATATAAGTAGGTAAATACAATATTTAAAAAAAACAATAATTAATAAAAAAGACTAATACTACGGTAGGGATTTTTCTCTCACTTCCCTATAGCGACGGTACACTATGCACTGAGGAACACATTTTTGCACCAAGCTGGAACTGTAAGTACATAGGAGTATTGCTTAGGTATTACTTTAAACGTTGGCAGTATGGCCCCAGTTTGGGTTATGTCAGTGACCTTGGTTCTCTTGCGAAGGAAAAAAATAAGTCAATAGAACTTAGTATTCTATCGGGAATGCCATCGTGCTCACACGCTGTAGTAACGGGCACTGCCATAACAATTGCTAGCACATAAACCGTGACCTGGATTGACGTTACCACGGAATTCTATATGAGGTAATACAGCTGTATTTAATATTGTGACGGCTATTGAAAACGTACTTATCAATTTTAATATTACTTTCTTTTTTTTTTTAGTTAGCCCTTGTCTGCGATCTCAGATGCAGTTAAGATGGTAGCGGGCTAACCTGTTAGGGGCATGGCAGTTATATTAAACCCATACCCCTATTTGGTTTCTACACGCCACCGTACAGGAACGCTAAATCGCTTGGCACGTCTTTACCTGTAGGGTGGTAACTAGCCACGGCCGAAGCCTTCCACCAGGTCAGACCAGGGAAAAATCAGAAATTATAAATTCCCAAATTGACCCTGCCGGGGATCGAACCCGGGAACTCCGCACGTTAAGAAAAAACGTCTGTGGAAAAAGAAAACGTGGCCGACCCAAACAAACTTCTGACGTACCGTTCTCGTGGAGGTCGAGAAGATAGAGATGACATGGGATGAGGTCGAGGGTATAGCTTCTAATCGCTAGGGGGACATAGTTTAGGACATTAAACCAAAAACAACAACTGAGATTAGTCAAAACTTGGGATCTTGCATGTACGAGTAGGATATTTCTACACTCAACAAGTTTTTTGATAAAAACTTTCGTCAGAAACCATGAATCCGAGCGATTGAAGTCAAGGCAAGACAAAGCTGTATTATAAGTGAGTATGTTACCATTTAAAAATAACTATTTTATATTATGAAAGCAACGTAAATTAATAATTCGGCAGAATTAAGAAATGGTTTTATAAATTACTTTTAATAATATTTTAACTCGAAAATACTTGTATTTAATTTGCACGTCAGTAACGACGAAACATGTTTGGTCAAAAGTATTGGTCATCATAGTGGTAAGTACAATTTTTCCAGCAAGTAACGATTTATATATATGTATATGTCACCGTAAGATTGTAAAACCCGTTTGATTATAATCTAACTCGCGAAATTGCAAACTATCGAAAGATTACAATTTAACGCATTATTTTCCGGTAGATTGTAATCTGATAGGTATTTAAACCCGATAAAACCAGACACTACTTGATTATTTATGTCGAACCTTAACCTAACCTACGAGAAACAGACAAGAAAACGTAAATACAATGAATATTTCAAAAATTGACACTCGGAACATTGAACGGTTCACAATATTTCGACAGTTTACAATTTCGCGAGATATATGTTTAACACTTTCCAAGTACATTTGACTTTACAATGGACGCACTGATGTTCCTCTACGCGATGCTAATTTTTGACATTTCTGTACTATGTTCTGAATTCGGTGGACAGGACATCACTACATAGCATAAAACAAAGTCGCTTCCCGCTGTCTGTTCCTATGTATGCCTAGATCTTTAAAACCACGCAACGGATTTTGATGCGGTTTTTTTAAATAGGTAGATTCAAGAAGAAGGTTTATATGTATAATACATGCAAAATATAGTAGAAAAGCACTGGTAATTTTAAAGGTTTCTAATGTGATGTCGTAAAAAACTATTTTTTTTGCGCTTACCTTGCAAACGCTGGCTGTACCCTATGAGATAGATCAAAATAATGTACAACAGTATTGTACACCTTATAAAGGTCTACAAAAAAGTCTGTAATAGTATATGTCTATCTCTTATGGATAGTCCACAATAAAAAAAATTTATCCTTTACTTTTTTCGAGAAATAATGACTTATATACGAAGCGATTTTAAGTAATACAGCATTAATCCTTATCAAATTAAGTACCTTAAATACATTGTGCATTTAATATAGATCAATATGGCCCTTTGCAGCATGCAATTTAAATTAATATTTTCGAAGATATTACAGATTTAAAATGAAGGGACGTATCGATTGCGATAAAGACATTCTGTAGTATGTTTAGTATCAGCATTACACCCATGCGAAGCCGGGGCGGTTCGCTAGTTCTCTATTACTTATTATGTGCGAATGAACATAGCAAGATTAACTTAATTAGTTATATTATTAATTTCAACCGGTTTTTAAATTTTAAAAGGCTTTAAAAATGAAATAAACATATCAACATTTATCCTACCCCACTTCTTGACTTGATCTTGTCTGGTGGGAGGCTTCGGCCGTAACTAGTTACCACCCAATCGCTTACCGATTTACCGTTCCGATAGATGTCGCGTAGAATCGGCTTAAGGGTATGGTTTTAATATAACTGCCATACCTCTAACAGGTTAGCTTGTCTCTCTTAGATTATCATCACCTACCAGCAAGTGAAATCGCAGGCAAGGGATATCTTGCAGGGGAATAAAAATTTAGTGGTAGTGAACAACTCGCTATGGAGTCGTAAAACCATACGTGGCGGTATATCTTTGCCTGTGAACTGGTCCGCAGCCCAGCTTACTACCAGCCATTTTATTGCGAGATAGGCTTGCTTGCTTGCTTGACGACAATCTTGCTTAGTGCAAAGCAATGATGAGGTCTAGGTTAGAAGATATAGGTCTAGGTTTGCCTAGAAGATGCCTATTCACTCCTGCCGTGAAGGTACTTAAGTAATATGTGGCTGCGCTGGGAGGGTGCTCCACACCCTTTTTTTTTGTTGACGGGGGAGAAATCTTCCTAAGATACCCGATCTTCAAGGGGGAGACCGGGTTATGAAGGATTGTACCCACTAAAAACCCCCCGGTGACCACCCTCAGCGCATGATGAAGGGCTCCGGGAACTCTTAAGAACTTGCTCCACACCCTAGAGGTTTGTTTCAGAAGCGTCAAGCAAAAACGCTTCGTGAGAGCGGATTACACGGCAACCACATACGGAGACCCAGACATTAATAAAGTATCTACTCCCTGAATCTAGGCCGCATTGCTCAAATCCTAAGGTCATTGTACTCTGGTATGAGACACCAGTCAAGTAAAGCAATAGAGATATGATCAACGCAAACAAATTAAGACCAGATACGTTGAACCGCCTTCTCTTTGTACTGCGGCTACTGTAAAAGCAAACCTAGTAAAAACATATTTTGAGAGCTTGTTTGCGCCCACACGTGGATTTTGGCTTCACATCATCACTTTAACCCTATTTCTCTTAGAATGAGAAGGGCTTGGCCATAGTCCACCACGCTGGCCGATTGCAGATTGACAGACAAAGTATACATTACTATATGCCTACTAAATGTAACATTTTGCTAATTGTAAACTGCAACTGTTAACTGTCCTTCCGGCTAAGCTCAGTAGAATTTTCTTTCCGATCCGTTATTAGAGTAAAAATAAGACGTATGCATAGATTTATTTTGGTTTCGCTTCGCTTAAGCGGAAACCAAAATAAATCTATGGACGTATGATAACTACGTATTATCGTAGATCTCATGTCTTTGTTACTTTGAATTAAAGTCACCCACCGCGCTAAATTCGTATTTGTTGGGGCTAATCTCAAAAGCTATTATACGATTTTTATGCGGATTTTCACCAATGGAAAGATAAATAAATTTAATAAACAGTAGATTAACGAAAATTAGCTCCAATAAACTCTATGTACATTACACTTATTAATAATTAAAGAAATTAAAAAATACGACTGCCCCGCCAAAAAACGAACTAAAAAGTTAAAAATCTAAATTAATCTAGTCAAATGTAGTAGAATCTTATTCACATTTTTATTAAACGATATTTTTTGTGAATTACTGGATATTGAACTATAGTGTTATATATTTTTGGAATCTACTCATCATTTTCTAGATGATGATTATACAGTTAATCTTATTTTCGAATTATTTTTTTCAACTTTAGTCTTTAATGCGGGACCATGGTCACCCCATCAATTTTTTTGAAAATTTTACTAGCCTATGTCACCCGGAATAAGCTAGGGATTCTTACGATACCTCATTTATCAAAATCGGTTCAGGCGTATTAAAGTTATGGTGGAATATACAAACTCACATACATACATACATACATACATACATACATACATACATACATACATACATACATACATACATACATACATACATACATACATACATACATGAACCCTGAAAACAATATACTCCTTTTTTCAGGCAGTCGTATAAAAATATATAACACTATAGTTCAATATCCAATGATTCACAAAAAAATATCAATTAATAAAAATGTGAATAAGATTCTAATATAACTAGATTAATTTAGATTATTAACTTTTTAGTTCGTTTTTTGGCAGGGCAGTCGTATTTTTTAATTTTTTTTAATTATGACTTGTTGGATTTCTAATTTTGTTACACTCAATCTTATCTACTGAGTGACAAAATGTCAGCTGTGGAGTTTTACAAATCAAGCGACTCAACTGTTGGGTAAGATCGAGGGTCTGTTTTGAATGGTTCAACAAGGTCCTGCGTATGCGCAGTTTTGCTAACCGGTGCAGTGTGCCGATACCTGTCGTGTCAGTTGCACGTCGTCACGCGATAGTATCGAGACATCGATATATCGAGTGTTGTATCGTGGAGTGATGTGCGTATAACAATATTTGGAATATCGATTTTTCTAAATAAGGTAAGTGCTGTTTTTATAGTACGAGTATGTTTGGTGTAGAGAATAACTAACTAGTGAATAATAAGAATAACTAACCAGTGAATGATAAAGACAAAATACCTGTAAAAACCTGCTCTATTAAACTACCAAACTAGACTGTTGATTAATCAAAAGACTTCTTCTGCAACCGGATGCGACAGGACAAAACGATCGCGTCGAAGTGGAACGTCGTTTTGTCATGACATATTGACATTAACAATTTTTTGTCCTGTGTGGTCATTTCAGCAGTATGCTCAATAATATCATCACAATATGGATCGGATCCAAATTTAGAACAGACAATCCGATACGACCGGAGATAGATCAGGCGCAAGACCGATGACTTAACATGCCCTCCGAGGTAGAAGGTTGCAGAATCGCTAGCTTCCTAACTCCAGGCTAGTACTGAGAATTTCTTGCCAGAAACCCCAATACTTGTTATGGTCCAACACGAGACACGAACCGGGTACCTCGTCGGTCGCAGTCGTACATGCTAACCACTAAACCAATGAGGCAGTCATTAATTTTATATACTATAGTTCACAGTAATCAAATTTTGTATTCCGGAAAACTAATTTAGCATGACCAATTTAGGTACGTTTGTCTGCTGTTTTATTTGTTTCTTATAAATTAGTATTGTACATTTTATAATAGAGATTTACCACAATAACCAACAATTACGGTATCGTTTTGTAACGTCCCATTGTTTTGTGATTTGATCTTAATTTTATCGTAGTTTTCATAATTACTAGGTATCGAGTTTCTAAAACGTTCTGTGGTTTTTGTCAGATAAATGGAAGTTTTAAATAATTGTTACAAACTGTAAACTTTGTCATGTATTTCGTAATATTTCTGTTCATAAAGGTACACTAGCGATTTTACACAGCTAAATAAATACTTGTGTCGTTGTTCAGTGTCGTACATATTGGTTTTACCAAGATTTTTTATTAATTTACACCAAAAAGTATAGCGGCTCAAAAATCAACATTTTTATGGAAATTTTATACAGTTATACGTAAGTAAAAATGTGAAAAATTTTAATTGATCGTTCATTAGGTATTTCATTAGTGAAAGACCATAAATGATTTTACTTAGCCAATACTAATTACTTTTATTGGATAATATTTTATCGACTTTTAAAAGGAACGCGAAACCTATTATGCTTAATTTACTTACTTAACTTATACTTAATTTAAAAAATAGTGAGGTATTGCGATTGAATATTAAAAGGTCCCTATTATACTAATAAATTTCTTACTAATAAAAACCGGTCAAGTACGTCTCGGGCCACGGGTAGTGCAGGGTTTCGTAGATAAAAGTTAGCACTATAAAGCTTGCTAAAAAATGCTTTACTTAAGAACCAGAGTGAACAAAAGGCGGCTCTACTAGACGCCCGGCTTCGGTCGGTCAGGGGTTCGATCCCTGGGCACCTCTTAATTTTTCATAGCTATGTGCTTTTTAAGACACACTATGTAGGAGGCATAGAAAGAAAGATAAAGAATTTCAATTAGGATCTATGTAATAACTATCAGATGCCCGCGACTTCGTCCGCCTGAAATAAGTTTTTAAATTCCCACGGGAACTCCTGATTTTTCGCGTTAATATAAAGGTTATGACACTCAACTTATTCTTTATTATTATTCTGGTACCAACAGAAAATGTGGCTTTCTATTGGTACGAATTTTCAAAAGTTCAGTAGATCCAGAGACTACCCCCTACAACCTCACAAACTTTATCTCTTTATAATATTAGTATAGAAGTATAGATATATTACAAAATTAATCTTGATAAATTAATATAAGTTAAAAGGAAAAGGTGACTGACAGACTGACTGATCAATCAACACACAGCTCAAACCACTGGCCGGTTCGGGCTAAAATTTGCCAAACAGAGTGCTTGGGATGAAATACTTTATACGCTACTGCGTATGTGCTATTCCAGACTATAATCTATCTCTGTGCCAAATTTCAGCCAGATCCGTTCAGCCGTTGGGGCGTGATTGAGTAACAAACATCCATACATCCATACACCCAGAGATCCATACATCCATCAAAACTTTTGCATTTATAATATTAGTTTAAATTTTGAAGCTGTTCGTTTTTGGCAACCACAATAAGCATTTGCCAAAAAGCGACAGCACTACAAAATTTAACTAATTCAGTTTAAATGTCCTTGTGCAAGCGGTCTTAAGTGTTTGAATTTTGTATAATAATCGAACTTAACGTGAGTGAAGCCGTGGGCAAAAGCTCGATAGTAATATTTTATCATGTTATTTAAATAGCAGGAATAATAATTTTTATCAACTTATAATATAAATACCCAAAATCATAGTGTGACCAATGCTATTCACCACACAAGTAACAAAATATTCATATGAATTGATGCTAAAATTTACCTCATAAAATAACTAGTTATTCATAAATGAATTTTGGGTTGTTTTGCTTTTGTAAACTGTAGGTATACCTACTTTAATGCAACGAATTCTAAACATTAAATTTATTCAATGTTTAGAACTCTTCCAGTTTTATTACAAGAATAGATAGAATATATAGGTAGATAAATTGATAAATTCAAGAAGAAAAGTGATTGTCATAATGTCAATACTAGAAATAAAAATAAACTTGTAATGCCTGCTTCTAGGCTTAGTAAAACTAGCAATTCATTTGTTGGAAACAGTGTCCGCTTCTACAATATGCTCCCAGAAGTCATGTTAAAGATGTCTCTGAATAAGTTCAAAGTTAATGTAAAACGTAAAAAATCCTATTACCATGTAAAGGATCACTTAAATGACAAGGAAGTTTGGCAATGATTTGATCTAATGGCTCTGATAGTTGCTTAGTTAAGATGATTATTTGTAAAATGGTGACAGTGAAAAAAAACCCGGCTGAGTTTGTTGTGGGCTCTTTTTAGAACAGGGCGCATTTGGAACCCTCGTAGCTTTAGTTTTAAGATACCGTTACTGATTATCACCATTATATTATATAAATAACTAGACGTCAATAAGTGTAGTATACCTACCTTAATTAAATAAACATTATTTGACTTTGACTTTGACTTTAAAGATATGGGTATCAGCCACAGGTATCAGCGGGCTATGTCAAGGGTTTGGCCGATAAATTAAACCGATACTCCAAGTCGGTTTCAGCATGGCTTCGAACCGGCACGCTAAATCGCTTGGCGGCATGTCTTGACCGGTAGGGTGGTAACTAGCCACCGCCGAAGCCTCCCACGAGGCCAGACCAGGGAAAATTCAGAAATTATAAATTCCCAAATTGACCCTGCCGGGGATCGAACCCGGAACCTCCGCACGTTAAGACAACAGCGCTACACACTGCGCCACGGAGGTCGTCGAAATATTGATATGTATAATATGTTATTAAGATGTGGATAATATGTCAAGGATAAACAATGAGTAGAATATTAAATGCATTCTGATTTAAGGAAAAAGACAAGATTCGCTTCGATGAGCTAACAGAATATTTTTGCACATAAATACTTAATAATTAAAATAAAATAAATATTTTTTGAAATCCTTACACGGCTTATACCAAATTCTAACTAAAACAATCAATAATTAGTTGATATTGTAATAAGAAAATTTCAAACATCCATACTAATATTATAAATGCTAAAATGTGTCTGTCTGTCTGCTACGATTTCACGGCAAATGTATTTAGCCGATTTTGATGCAATTTGGTACAGTGATATCAGTATCTCGGGGAAGGACATAGGCTACTTTTTATCCCGGAAAATTAATGAGTTCCCGTTAGCTAGTTTAGTAATAAATCTGTGATCCCTTCACTATATTTTAATATTCCGATTATATTATTAGAAAACCAACCTGGCAATTTATAGTTTCTTAGAAACCTTTCACTTAAATATATTTTAAGAATTGCGATTGTCGGTACATCAATAAACTAAAATCTAAATTCCGGGATAAAAGTAGCCTATATCACTCTCCAGGTCTTCAACTATACCTACCCATGGAAAAAAACCACGTCGATCCGTAGCTCCGTAGCAGCGTGATTGAAGGACAAACAAATTTACTAACAAACAAACACATTTTCACATCCATATCCATACTAATATTATAAATGCTAAAGTGTGTCTGTCTGTCTGCCTGTCTGCTACGCTTTCACGGCCCATCAGTTGAACCTCATCATCATCTTCTAGTTTATAATATTAGTAGATTTCCATCACGTCTAATTGACGAGTTCTCTAATAGGTCTGTGTAATTGACAATGTTAGTATTATCGTTGCTATTGACCCAAAACAATTAAGCTAATAACCCTGTATTAGTTTTAATGGTTCGTCTTGATACCAATTCCAAATTGAGCTAGAACCATTTTCATTAGCTCCACCTTGATCTAAATGAACCATAAGGTACACATAACTCGTTGCAACATAGCTAATTATGCCATAACCTATGACGCTATTAAGAGGCTTTAACAAAACTAAAATGTGAGAAGTAATATTCGTTCATTTTGAGAAAAAGATTACATTAATGTTGGCCGCGACCAATTTAATTTGTGATCTAGAGAGAAGGATTGAAAATACAATTTAACAACGCCGTACAATTTACTCCGTTTTGGCAAATAAATATTTATTAAAAAACAAACTACTAGCGGCTTAGTCTACATGGAATAAGTTTTTATTAATTCCAGCGGGAACTCCTTCATTTTCCGGGATAAACCAATAAACAAACACACTCACATTTATAATATTACTTCAAAGTAATAAGTATAAGATAGGACACATTATACAAAAAAACTTAGAATAACTCAAATAATATACCGATAAGATTAAAACTTAACAGCTTTCGTCATATTTAATGGGGTTTTTTATCGGAGAATCCATATCAATTTCATCCAGTCGTGTTACTATGAAACAATTTAGATTAAGGCCCGAATAGCACATTTTTTATCGCAACATCAAAGTTATTCGTACAATTTTAGTTTCCAATCAATTAAAGCTTCCATACGTTTCAATATTATCAATAAGGGCCTAGGGAATTTGTGGCATTTTCCGTAACCAGGGTCAAATTAATTAATATACCTTCTTACCAAGGGTAGCTTCTGTACGTAAAACTAAACAATTTTTGGTCTATGTTCTTAAAAATCTGTGAGCCCTTTTAAGTAAATCCTGCATCAGTCAGTGTAACAGTCTTTGTTGTGGTTGGCTGATTTATGAGATTCATAATCCGAAAATGGATTTTGGCTAACTAAATAATAAACCAATCAGAGGTGATTGCTATTTTTACACTGTAGCGATCATTTTTATTTAATAAGTGTCTAGGATAAGAGGTATGGGATAGCCCTAAATATAATCCTGTCAAATTAGTTAAGAGATTTGTGTGCAACAGAACACAGGCAAATTTTTAGGGATACCACTTGACCATACATTGTGGCCATTGAGTAGGTGGGTATATTGTGTCGCTCGCCTTTCCTATAAACCGTAGCTCTGCTTTGATCTCAAGCTACACTGCCGCTGTGTAGCCTTGAATAGCCATTATCGCTCTGGTTCATCGGTATATATATTATGCGGTGGCTTACATGCAAATGATATCAGATGCAAACGATAATCTATTCGCCTTTGAACCAATAATATAAGTTATTATTTCAGCTATACAATAGCTATACAATATACATAGTACCGATATATTTGCGTTTCAGTATTGCGTTTCGGTATGCTTTGGGTCCTGGAGTAGATTTGTGAAGACATGCGTGATTGTGTTTGTTAAGAAAGGAGCTCAAAATCGGCGAAAATCAGGCAAAAATCATCTACGTTATACAAAAGACCCATAGAACAAAATCTCAAGTTTCTAAGCTTGGCTATCCTGAATTTAGACTAAGATTTTTTTTTAAATCCCGTGAGAATTCTTTAATAGAAAGACCGACAGACACATGATCATAATACAATATTTTCATGGAATTATGGATTTTGTGTTAAGCACAATAAAACTATGCTGGAGCGTTACAAAGAAGAATTATAATAAAGTAAAGATACGTGATTTCAAAGTGTTATGTATAACGCGATCGTTATTAGACCACAATACTGTGTTATGTAAGGACACAAAAAGACGTTTCCTTTTATCTAGTACCCCACCAAACATAATGGTCGTAAATGCGCATTGCCCATTTCGAAATAGCCTTGGCTGGAGTGAAAGTAAATCATTCGTACGTGGAACTACCTTTAAGCTTTGCTATACTACATAGCACATATCTAGATTTATTCCTTCTAGTGCCTAGTTTATTCGACTGTTCTATATTACGACCTCCCTGTCACAGTTTTGAGCGCTGTTGTCTTAACGTGCGAGGTACGCCGGGTTCGATTCCCGGCAGCGTCAATTTGGGAATTTATAATTTCTGAATTTTCTCTGGTCTGGCCTGGTGGAAGGCTTCGCCGGGACTTGTTACCCTACCCTCACTTACAAGGAAAACTAGACGTAATTTCTGTTTGAGAGCTTTGCCTTTATCCACTTAATTGTTTTCTGTCAGCTATAATATTTTTGTACAAAAAGAATTAAAAAAAATATTCTCGTCCCGGGATGGTCGTTACGCAGAATTTGGCGAATATAAAGTTCCCTTATGACTCAAGGTATTTTTTAAATTAAGTGTCTGTCCGTAGCTCTTCATGAATCAGCAACTGAAGCAATATTAACGAAATTTAGATGATGCCTGCAACTTCGTACGCGAGGTTTAAGTTTTTTTGATTCCCGCGGGAACTCTTTCATTTTCCAGGATAAAAAGAAGCCCATGTCCTTCCCCGGGGTGAAACCTATCCCTGTACCAAATTTCATCAAAATCGGTTGAGCAGTTGGGCCGTGAAAGCGTAACAGCGTAGCGTAGTAGTACGTAGCAGTAGTAGTAGACAGGCAGACAGATAGATAGACAGACACTTTGGCATTTATAACATTAGTATGGAATTAATATGGATATTGCTGCCATACCTGGAAATTATACCCAATATTATTTAAATAAAAGACGAAGGATATTACATTTTTATCATTTGTCATTGTTATATTATTTTTTTGGGTTTGACCTTTCAATAAAGAATCTTTATTATTATTAATATCCCGTTAAACAAACAGTCCTCAAGGATATAAAATATCAAATTAAAACCGGACCGCGGACGAAATGCGGACTATTAAAAAAGGTCAAAAAAATATACTGAGAATTTTTCATTTTAGCATATAAATATTAAACAGCAGGGCGACCGCGTATCTTCTGCATCAATCATTGTTACAGTATCAATTGTTGTGATTGGCTGAATTTACGGTATTCTTGCTGCGTCAATGGATTTTGTCCAATAATGGAAGAGTGTTATCCAATCAGAGGTGATTGCGATCGTTACACTGTAGCTGTCAGAGATCGTGGTCGCCCAGCAGGTCCATATTAATCGCGTCGTTCTTTCTTCGCAAGACAATGACTTGGTAGCTTCTTGGTAGGTTAGGCACGAAAATAACTAAACAAACATATTGTGAATGCTCAATTTGTCAGCGAATTACGGAAATCAAAATGTACCTTGTGTTCGTTGACGTATAAAAAAGTTTGTTTGTGTTAAAAATGTGAAGGCTTCGTGTGAGTAAACATAGTATGAATCATGGTGTGGTTGCGTGACAGAAGGGCGGATGTAGGCAGCTGCGAGAGGCGAACTGTCAAGGTTTCTGTCATGAGTAAGCAACGTGAAATTATTTGAATTAGTCTAGGCAATGGGGCGGTTTGTTGTATGGAGACCCCCGCATTAAATCCTCAGTCTAAACTAGGCAGGGTTGTAGTATGGTATGAACCAATACTTATACAAAAATATTCAATAGTAAATCCATCCGGAAGTTAGGTATTTATACCTAAAACTTAATATTTATGACAATCATAACCGAAATATCTAAGAAAATAATCATGCAGAGCATCGATATTTATCCGATTTTATTATCAAACATAAACTGCGTTTACGCGTTAATGTACCCTCCTGCTTTAACAATTAGGTATAGCATAAAACCCTTACTTCCTTTATGATTTTTTTGTTGGATATTTATAATATACGTTTAACTCATGATACTTTACCAGTAAAGTTTCGTCGCCGTTTCGTTAATTTTTGGGGTTGACTAGCTTTATTGCCTAGACCGATGGGGATTCCTTCTTACCCATAGACTTATAATATTATGTCATTGTTCTTACCCGATTTCGTGAAATGAAAATGTAAATACACTTTATTGCACACCGATACTTATTATACAAGACCTAATATGGCTTGACCCTAACAATTAATGATTATTTCATGATATCATTGATTTTCATATAGTGAAACATTTTAATTAATTTAATTATAGAATTTCATTTTCATTTTTCAAATTAGTTACTGACTTCGTTAATTCTATATTTTTGATTATTAGATATTAGAATAATTTTCTGAATACCTATGTTTAACGTAACTTAACATTAATCATTTAGTTTAGTTTTTGTACCATTGTTTTTGATTTAACCTGAAACACTGTAGGTACAATGTTTGAGGAGGGCGAAAACAATATCACTGCAACGCAGTTTTAAACTTTAGCCATTCATATATGTTTTTTAAGTCCTTGTGTTAAAATTTCTGACTAAAAGTTTATTTATTATTTATGCTATAGGACAGGTTATAGCCATGAGACCAACGAGGCAGGTGGCTACTAAAACTTCCAAGTGATGCTTCATACAATACCCTCACCAAGCCTTTAGCGTTAATTTGTCAATTTGTATGGATGTCATTTGGCCATTCAATCATTCACAGCTAAACTTGCCTTAAAAAAACCACTAACGAGTTGGTTTTTTACGAAATAGGCTCTGATGACGTCAATCTATACTCGCAATGAAACTGAAATTGGAATATACATTAAAATAATTTGAATGTTTCATCGGAAGAAGATTTTATAGACCGATACTCGATATCGACAGATGTTTTTTTATCTGTCTGTTAACGCATTACACTCAAAAGCTATTGAACGTGAATGCAGAAGTTAGCACGTTTATAGCTCTCGAGGTTTATATTACCACGAAAACATATTACTATTTCTTATATCCAGATCCTCCTCCTAATTCCTCACTTCCTCCTTCCTCCCTCGAACCTAATTCGAACCGCTAGGTATAGACTGTACTTCCGGCTTCCTTGTCTCCCTCCTCTTTTAATGAAGAAAAAAAAATTAAAATTATTTCAACATAATATATTATTAACAAAAACTTGTGGCTGAGGCCTTCAGCCTTCTGTTAAGCATAGGAAGAAGGCATGTTCAATATAGGTACCTTCAAATCATGAGTGGATATCCATCTTCTAGGTAAGTGCGCTCCACCTTAGGCTGCATCACCACTTGCAAGCAGGTCGAATCGCAGCCAAGCGCTCGCCTATATATTAAAAAAAAAAGATTCTCTCTGTCTAAAATCTGCCAATCCGCACTTGGCCAGCATAGTGGAGTAAAGCTCTTCTCATTCCTAAAGTAGGCTCGTGCTCAGTTCAGTCAGCAATGGGTAGATAAGAGAGAATAGCATCTGGATTAGGTTAAATTAGAAAAAAATCAACCTAGGTCAACAATAAGAGAAGATAATGTCAGGGCTAATACACAAGTATTTCATAATAATATGTTCTTACTGATAATAAGTGACCTGGATTAATACACCTATCTCCGTAGATGAAACATATCATGATTATTCAGCTCGCTTAGATAGCATTATCGCTAACAATATTTTACTGTACATTACTCAAAACCTTATCTAAAATCACTTCATTTTCCTTCACATATTTATCATCCATTTGATGGTTAAATAGAATTTTAATCTCGTTAATCACCCAAATCTACCCAAATAAATTAATGAGGTTAGAAAATTAGGACAATGTAACTGTACAAAAATGTAATGAATGAAGATAACTGTAGGTCACGAATCTTTGATTTTCTGCTAATATTATTCTTTGTGCCAAATATTCGTTTGAATCGTAAAAAGGTATAAGGCAGACATATATTTTCTCTCATTTACTATAATAATAGAATGAATAACTAGAGGTGGCTCTATGTCAAAACTAATATAAATATTACTTACAACCGCAATGATTTCGACCGCACGAAGTTTAAGTTTTTTTGGTTTCCGGGATTTTAATGGCGAGTGTCAAAATAAGCAAAATAAAACGGCCGTATCTTTTGATAGCGTTGACTTAGAAGCTTGATTTTTTACAGCTTCAAGGAACCGTACTTGATATTAATTTCAACTTGATACCTTCACGTTTTAATTATTCTATTTATATCTAGTAATTGTGTGTTTAGGTTCACTGACTACAAATAAATAATTGAAATGAATGTTTCTGAAAGCAATAGGTATTTTATTCCCATAATTGTTTTAATCTGCACGTCGCGTCGGCTTATATTGCTAAACAAATTTTGTACCTGGGGGCAAATTACCATCGCTTAAAGCAGTATTATTCTAAAACAAGCTTTTGCCGGCGACTTCGCTCGCGCTGAGTTCGATTTCATTCAAAAATTTGTTTTCAGAAAAAATATTCAAATCCCCATTTCACCCCTAATTATGAAAATTCCTTTCTCAGCGTACATAATATTCGCCAAATTTCAGCGCGATCCCTTGAGTGGTTTCAGCTGTGCATTGATAAAACACCCGGTCAGTCAGTCAGTTTTTCTATATAAATTAATACTAGATGATTCCCACGACTTGGTCTGCGTGGATAAAGATTTTTTGATTCCCGCGGGAACTCTTTAATTTTCCGGGATAAAAAGGAGCCTATGCCTATCCCCGGGATACAATCTGCCCCAAATGTAACAAATTTTATCAAAATCGTTTGAACAGATGGGCCGAAAAGCGTAGCAGCAAACAGTCACACTTTTGCATTTATTATATTTATATGGATTCCATTTATATTCAAACTGACTTCTAGATGTCAGTTTCATATGACGTACCATAACGTTCCTAAAACAAGGATTATAATTCTGAAGCAAGAGCATCAACAATGTTATAATAATGCTGTTTTAGCGGTGGTAGTATGCCCCTGTATTTTGGCGACCTCCGTGGTGCAGTGTGTAGCGCTGTTGTCTTAACGTGCGGAGGTCCCGGGTTCGATCCCCGGCAGGGTCAATTTGGGAATTTATAATTTCTGAATTTTCTCTGGTCTGGCCTGGTGGGAGGCTTCGGCCGTGGCTAGTTACCACCCTACCGGCAAAGACGTGCCGCCAAGCGATTTAGCGTCCCGGTACGATGCCGTGTAGAAACCGAATAGGGGTATGGGTTTAATATAACTTACCATCAGGTGAGATCGCAGTCAAGGGCTAACTTGGAGTGGATAAAAAAAAATAATGTCAGCAAAACTAGATTCCGTAGTACCTACTCGTAACTCAACATAAAGTACGGTTACTCCGAGTTTGATCGAATTTGAAATACGTCTCACTAAAGTGAGGTGAGAGTGAGCTCCTCCATACATCTACAGCCAGCGCTCCAAGCGGCAACATGGTGAACAAAAAGTCACCGAGTCATTCCCACTCCAAGTGAAATTCGATGAGAAAGATCGAGTCTATAACTCACCAAACGTACAAAAAATACGTTATGAATAATGTCATTTGCTATTTTGGCACTCCGAGTGTTACTTTTGACATCTCAAAATGCGAGAATGACGTCATTTTCACATTCGATGGCGGATTCTTAGCTCACCGAAAATATTCCAGTGAATAGCGGTTATATTGAGACTCAATTATGACTGCGAGGCTTTATTTTGCGTGGAAAATGATGATGGAGGCTGCGGAAGCAGGCCGACAAGAAGAGGAGAGGCGTGATAAGGCTCAACGGCGTAATTTATGCCAAGCTAACCGCGTCTCCGACAAAAAGTTCATTCAGCTATATCGGCTCACAAAGAGAGCTTTTATTTATTTGTGCAGGATGTTGAGGGAAAACAGTGACCTCAAAGGCTCGCAAAGAGTATCGCTGGAGACGAAGGTACGTATGCCAATTCATTTGGAAAGTATTGTTATTTCCACATAGTACTAGGTTATACATTTAGGTTATATTTATTGTAGCAGCCCCAAGAACTAGGTATTTATTTTATTAGTAACTTTATGTCGCTGTATTAACAACGCAACGTACCTACTTATCTACTAAACGTAGCTATGCTCTACATTTGCAGTAAAATAAAATGGCTCATACACACTTATATACCTACCTAAAACTTAATATTCTGTCAAATTACAGGTGCTCTTTTTTATGCCAATGGCGATTATCAGAGGGTGGTTGGTGAGGCTCGTCATCTTGGACAGCAAACTGTGAGCAAATATGTACATGAAGTCACAGAGGCACTTAACCATCCTAATGTGGTTAGGAAATATATAAAATTTCCTGACACACTGGAAGCTAGACAACAGTTGAAGCAAAAGTCAGTATATTATAGGTATTTGTATCTTATCATCCTATTCTTATTTTTATATACATAATTGATTGAATTTAATAAAAAAATTCAGTTTTTACAACATGCATGGCTTTCCCGGTGTACTGGGATGCATAGATGGATCTCACTTTAGAATTGTTATGCCTCGAAAAGATGAGGAACATATATATTACTGTAGAAAGCACTACCACTCACTAAATGTGCAAATGGTAAGTAAATTATTCTATAATAAGTAATAAAATGAGTAATTGGGGGTCTAGCAGTTAAAATTGTTACTTACCTACTATACTTAGTCAAAATTAAACAAAATATTACTTTGTCAGGTAGCTGATCACCAAGGAAGGATACTTGCCATAAATCCAAAATTTGGTGGAGCTAGTCATGATGCCTTTGTTTGGGAGAATAGCTCCATCAATAGCTTTATGCAAAGCTTGCACCAAAATGGCGAATCTGTTTGGCTTCTAGGTAGGTTTTAATAGTTTGTTAATAATTTAAATATTTAATAAGTTTCTTAATCCAATACCTTGGGTACCTATGGATTTATTTTAGTAGATAACACAATATTATGTTTAACAGGTGACTCTGGTTACCCTCAGAGGCCATGGTTAATGACTCCCTATAGCAATCCAATGCCAAATTCTGCTGAAGAAACGTACAATCGTGTTCACGGCAGAACAAGGGTGATAATAGAAAATACCTTTGGTCGGCTTAAAAACAGATGGCGATGTGTGTGCAAAGATAGAGTATTGCATTACAAACCTGCAAAATGTGCCAAAATTATCACTGCATGCTCTGTGTTGCATAACATAGCACTAGATTTTAGAGTGCCTTTAGAAGATGTTGGTAAGTGTAAATAAGGATTTTTTTAAAATTAAGTCAAAAGTTACCAGTAATATAATTATATCAATAATTTCAGCTGTGGATGATGAAAGCAATGTACCAACTCTTTCTTCATATGCAGAACATGACCGGTCGATGCTAAACCTGGGTCGCCAGCTGCGAGACCGGGTTGCTTTGAGACTACATACTGTTACCACAGTATAAAGTTTGTCTATTTGTTGAAGGAGGTTAAGTTTATGCTAAAATATTAATCTTTATTGCTAATATAATTTTTGGTTGCTAGGTAGGTACATTAATCATTATTCCTTTTTTTAATCAGGTTGCTTGACACCTATACGTGGGAAATCTGCATTTGGATTAAATATGCTGTAGATCTGGAAAAAAAGGGTATGTAATCATGTTTCATGAGTAAAAACCAGTAATTTTATGAAATAAGATGTAAGTATTTCTTGTATGTCTAATTTTTTTAGGTATGACAGTTGTTACGCTCAGGAGGGCAAGCTGAGCTATAGGGCGCTGTCATAAGTCGAACCACACACGTCCCCGATGCTGGGCTTCCCACATTTATTCAGGCTTGGAGCAATCTATGCTCCAAGCCTGAATAAGTGCTCAGTCGTACACCCTGGATAATGTTGCAGTCATTAACGAGCTTGCCCCTATTTTACATCTGCCTCGGACTGCAACAGCCAAGTGTGGTCTGGCGGTACTGGCTGCGATTTTCCCTCGTAGTACGTACGTCCGCTGTCCCCCTCCTTGAATCCCCACTATCCCCACTTGTCAGCATCGATTTGCATGTTCGCTTATTTATTATTATTAATAATTAATTTTGTATGCATTTGGTTGGGGTAGGTACCGACGGTACTTAATCTTGTGCAGAGTGGTTGTCTATGCAGTGGATTTTTATTTTATTTAACATTTTAAGCAAGAATGTATTTTTATAAGCACACATCTTTTTTACAACATATTTATAACAACGACACCTTGGTTACATTATTTTTCTAAAGTCTACGGTCTAAAACACTATGTCAAAGGAGTTTTTATTTAACAACTTCTCCTATTTTTTAATTTATATATGTTTATAAATTTAAAGATAAACTTTCAATAAATATTATTAACCTAACTCGTTTTTTATTTTTATATCTATACCGTTAAAAACAAAAAACTTATTTAACTTTCTAAAACAAATAAAATCTTATTCTCAAAAATACTAATCTTTTAACTTGCATAGTATTTTCTTACAATGTTTCTCAAATTTAATTTTACCTAACGGTTTTGTTAATATATCAGCCGTTTGCTCATCTGTAGAACAATATTTTACAGCAATATTACCTTTTATATAATGTTCAAGTATAAAATAATATCTAACATCAATATGCTTTGTTTGTTTATTGAATGAACCTGTTTTAATTAACTGAATTGAACTCTTATCAATATATCAATATCAATTATCAATATTTAACAATATTTTTATATTAAAATCTAAAAGTTCACGCAATAATGATCTTAAATACAATGTTTCCTTACAACAATCCGCAGCTGCAATGTATTCAGCTTCAGTTGAAGATAAAGCAATAAGTGGTTCTCTTTTGGAACACCATGCAATGGGTCCACCTGCTAAAAATATTATATAACCAGTTGTGCTACGTCTAGTTTCTAAGTTATTTGCATAATCTGCATCACAATAATATGCATCTTTATCAGACAAATTTTCATTTTTAAAATATTTTATGCCCTTATCTTTTGTACTACGGTTGTAGCCTACGGTCTAAAACACTATGTCAAAGGAGTATTTATTCAACACTTATTAGTAGTAGTAGTTAGTAGTTATTACAGTAGTTCACGCGGATAAATAGTTGCACTCACATAAAACTCATTAAATGATTAGTTTTAGGTGAGTGCAACTATTTATTCCGCAGTTGAACTACTGGGGAATAAAAAGTCAGTGGTATTCTGTTTGAAAACGCAATCATGCGATTCATTCTCATTTAATTGGTAAACTGAACAAATAATTAATACGATTACACTAGGATAGGTATTAGCTAGGATCTAATAATTAAAACTCGATAATATTATAATAATAACAATCATCTTTATTTTCCAAATATACATACGTCAAAAATATACAATGCGATGGTGATAATCAATTAATCAAAATCATAAAACCAGAGATGAGGGTTCCAAACGCGCCCTGAGCTGAGAAGAGCCAACAACAAACTCAGCCGGGATTTTTTCATTATCTCCATCTGACAGATTACCTATCTTAAATTAATTAGAACTATCAGAGCCATTAGGGAAAATTATTGCCAAGCTACCTTGTTATTTATATAATCATTTTCTTGGTATATAAAAAGATTTTTCAATAAGTTTGCGGTTTACCAAAAAGCTTTCAACTTGTTGAGAGACATCTCTTATACTATCTTCTGAGTAGAAACGGATACAATTTCCAACAAATAAATTGCTCATTTTACCAAGCCTAGAAGCAGGCATTACATTTTTATTTCTAGTACCTACTAAAATTCTAGTAATCTACCACTTGTTTGGAATGCTTCCAATATTTGAAATGAACTGCCTACCGAAAAGAACGAGCAAGAAAATAGGCAGACAAAATTGTGTCTATTAGTTACTTTTTCGTCCTCATATGAGCATGAATGAGCATGATATGTGGATACTTAACCGATGTTGAGAAAATTTGGTCTATTACCTTTGCACAGCCCATCCGCTTAACCAATTTTGAGGAAATTTGGTCTGTCACCTTTGCACAGCCCATCCGCTTAATCGATTTTGAAGAAATTTGGTCTGTTACCTTTGCACAGCCCATCCGCATAACCGATTTTGAAGAAATTTGGTCTGTTACCTTTGCACAGTCCATCCGATAACCGATTTTGAAGAAATTTGGTCTGTTACCTTTGCACAGCCCATCCGCATAACCGATTTTGAGGAAATTTGGTCTGTTACCTTTGCACAGTCCATCCGATAACCGATTTTGAAGAAATTTGGTCTGTTACCTTTGCACAGTCCATCCGATAACCGATTTTGAAGAAATTTGGTCTGTTACCTTTGCACAGCCGATCCGCTTAACCGATTTTGAGGAAATTTGGTACTACATCATCCAAGAGCACGCGAATGTGTGGATTTATTGAGATTTGTAGATAAAATTGTTAAACACATTCTGTAAACTAAAACAGGAATAATCCTAGTTTTGTGCTAAAGAGTGTGTCAAACAGAATTACCCACATTATTTATTTAAAAATAATTGTCTCAACAAATCCACACAATCGCGCGCCAAATTTTGCCAGATCGCCTGCTGCTCAAGTTCTCTTTCACGCAGGCGGACTTGCTCTCTGGCATACTCTCGGAAAACGTCACGCCAGTGTTGGTCCTGTGCTATAAAACGCGCTGACACGTCATCCAATTGGGATGATCGCGCAGTGGTGGGCCGGGGGTTGGTACGGCGCGAGGTGTTGCGTCGCGGAGCCGTGCGTTGCGGAGTAGTGCGCTGCAGTGGTGACAGCGAAGCGCGCCTCGCCGGCCGCAGAGGCGACCCTGGGCGCCGCAAAGGTGACCTCGAAACTGATCTCAAGCGCCGCAAAGGCGACCTCGACTCGGGTCTGGGGCGCTGCACAGGCGATCCCAGACGCCCAAGAGGCGAACCCGGGCGACGCAAAGGCGATCTTGACGCCGACCTTGGGCGCCGCAGCTGCGACCGCGACGTGGGCCTCTGGCTGGTTATACTGGGATCAGATGCTGGCACTGAAAAAAATATTTAAAAACGTTAAAAATTATAAATTTTAATGTGCAAACTCAGAGCCACTTCAGGCATACCTGTGTGCCAATTCAGTTGATTTGTTGGGGAGTTTAAGGTATTGTCTATTGATTAGTAATAAACAGATACACATAAGGAGATTCAACAGTAAAACGAAGTTCTTTGATCGCGCTGCAGCAGAGCAGATTGACACAATTTTTTAGTTGAGTGTAGTTATGGGACCTGGAGTGACATAGGCTACCACCCTACCGGCAAAGACGTGCCTTCGACCATCGGGTGAGATCAAAGCAAAGTTCAGTCAGTTATTCAAAAAAAAAATTAAACTTTTTCAATAATAATTCACACTTTTGCCTAATTCAAGGGGCTCACTATTAACCATTGAAGTTTCACAATCCACCTCCAGGATGTGTCATAACATGAGCTCAATGGAACTAAATTGTTGTCATGAGTTATCGGAATCACATACTTTTGCAAAGTTTCAATTGATTTCCAAAATTTATTTACATATGTATGGTTACAGATAAAGCTTTATAAATAGTGTGTTAAAAACAGGTTATTATTAAATTAACTTACAAATTACTTGGATGTCCGAAAAAGAAAGAGTGGGAGTGATTTCATCCAATGAACAGGTCAGAACGGGTGGTGGTGGTGAAATCTGTAATTATAAATATTCAATATATGAATATCAATCAATAGCTAACATACCATGACCCAAAAGCGAGAGCTTTCTTAGTCAGATAGCAGCCTGGCAATTCAAAGCGACAAAAAATTATTTGATAACTTTAACTTAGTAAACTGTATTTCATACAAGTCCATACTAATATTATAAAGCAAAAGTGTCTGTCTGTCTGTATGCCTGCTATGCTTTCACAGCCCATCTTTTCTCTCTGTACAAAGTTGATACACAGATAGGATGCATCATTGGGCTATAGGATATAAACAGACATAGGCTACTTTTCTATCCCAGGAAATTAAAGGGACTCACTATGGGGATTCTCTTTCAGGCAACCTACATGTCATACAATTAGAAATATCTATGGTTATAGTTAAACATAACATTTAATATGTTAATCATACAAACATGCAAGATTTTATAATATATTATTTACTTCCACACCAACTTCAGGCACATCTGCCAGACCTGTTGCAGACTGAGGCCCTATAAGAGTTAGGACTCGCTGCTCCAGGTCTGATAAATAAAGCCTACAAGGCGGTCCACCACCCGTTCTTAGAGCTGCTTGATGAATTTTGGTGGCTTTGCGTTTGGTGTTTAACTTGAAATCACTCCACACCTAACATGCAAAGCAAACAAATCATAAATCATGCTACATGCATAACACATAGTTAGGTACAGTTCACGTCAAACTTATATGCGCCTCGAGAAGTTAATGTTAGTACTTAAACAGTCAATTAGAAAAAAATATACTCAATTCGTAACTACTTACTTTTTTCCATTTATCAACCGTTTTTGTGTCGCCGGTGACATCCAGGTTTAACCGTTCCGCCAGCACTGTCCACAGCTGCACAGCCCGAAGCCGGCCCGCCGGACCGTCTCCCGGTTTTACTAAATCGCCGTGGCTAAAACACAATGTAATTCACAATCAATGAAAAGTCACAACTTTTAACATTTTTCAAATTGTAAGTAATAGCCACCGTTCCATAAACTCCACAATCGTCTCGAATTGCGACACACTCGTCTTCATTTTTAAAGTTTAAACTGAAAACAGAAAATCTGAAAATACTGATAACTTTTGAATGAGATGTCAGTTGCCACCGAATATGAATATATTATGAATTCATACTTACATAACGGGGCAGTCCCGATCAAAGCTTACACGTACAAAAACACTATAGTTATACCCTCAGGGTTGCCAATGCTGAATAGTGAATTTTAGTTATTTATTAATAGTAACTATTAACTAATTTGATTCGTTTAGTTACTGATTTAGATATTGATTACTGATACTGATTTAGATTTATGAATCGGTAACAAGGAATCTAAAAATGGAACTGACTTTTTAAAATTTAGGTTACAGTTTTCTGTTTTGTTATCTTAGGGATCCTCGATTTTGAACGAAATCGGTCAATTCATATTGAAACGCTTGTCGCTATAAAGACACAATATTTTTAGCCGCTAAACATTGAAGTGAACTCCCTAAAATAACAAAAAGCTCGCTAAAGTGGCAGCACTGGAAACCCCTTGCTTTTTGAATGTTTTGAATAAAGACACTAGAATTTAGAATGTTTAGAATAAAATGAGTAATTGGGGATCTAGCAACTCTTTTACTGGCTTCATTCAAAGATTTGTGTGCTCGATAATATTCGAAAACTCGAAAATCGAAATGAAATCATGAAAACAAACAAGCTATGTACCAAAGACAACGGTCCACGATCGACAAGTGACAACTAACAGCCACAGACGAATAAACATAGAGGTAGTATGCGGTAGCATCATGGAACTAGGAATCTGCCTAAGTAGCATTGACAAAATGTCTCTTTTTGGCAGTTTATTACGTAGTTGGTGCAAGGAACATCAATTTAAAATATTTTTTTTCGTTTAAAAAGTCATTTAATTCGATTTTAGTCGCAAAAAGTATTATTAGGATTATTGTGCAAAAAAACAAAGACAAATTGCGCAAAGACAAAGACAATTTTTTATGACATTTTACCATAAAGAAACGTACCTTTGTGTGCGCTAGGTTGTCAGTGTCAAACTGCCAAAAAAGTGTCAAAAAACGCAATGTGAAATGTCAAAATGCCAAGAAGATGGCTGCATATCTCTGTCTCACTTTTTTGCCAATGTATGAGAGAGACAAATGTTGCGATCGTTTTGTCATACGATTTTATAACTCCGTTTGCTCACTTTGACAAAACGTGCCCGTTTGACAAACTCATGGTATGGAAATATACGCTTACACTTGGTGAGGTGAGCTCTCACGTCGATCAATCGAATTTGCAATGTAAAAACTCGGAGTAACGGTACAGAGCTTGAAAGTTTAAACTCGCATGCCGACTTCCGCGATGTGAACCTTATAAGGCTAAGGCCACGCCTGTTAGGGCTGCCACTAACCTATTTTACATTTTTTAAAGTCAAACTAAACTTTTTTTTTAACTTTCACACGTACTTTTGAATCGATTACAATAATAATTTTATTACGAGATTTCCAACTTCAAACCCAGTATTAAACTTGATGCAAGAGTTACAAGCAGTTTAATTTTCCAAACTGGCATTACCAAGGGGTTTCTGTTCAACTGCTTTTGACGAAATTTAGTACAGAAATAGATTGCATTCTGAGGAAGGATAATAACTTTTAAAGATTTCCATGCCGACGAAATTTTTTTTTATTCCACTACAAGTTAGCTTAATTGACGATGCAGTCTAAGATGGTAGCGGGCTAGCCTGGTAGGGGAATGGCCCATAACCCATACCTCTAGTCGGTTTCTACACGCATCGTACTGGAACGCTAAATCGCTTGGCGGTGCGTTTTTGCCGGTAGGGTGGTAACTAGCCACGGGCGAAGTCGCTCACCAGACCAGACCAGAGAATATTCTGAAATTATAAATTCCCACATTGAACCGGGAATCGAACCAGAGACGTTAAGAGAACAGCGCTTAACACTGCTCCAGGGAAGTTGTCAGAAGTTGATTCGTCTTAGACATCATCTCTTGTAAATTATTTTAGGGTTAAATACAAACTTGTAGTCAGCCCTAGCGGCTCCCATTTAATATCAAGGAATCAGGTTTGTGTAGTTTTTGCGAGCATTTAGGCCCAAGACACATTGCTTGAGAGTCAATACAACGTGCTTTCCTAAAATGTTGCAAAGTCAATATCTCCACTTTGTAATGTAAATAAAGTGTCTCTATTAAATTATACGCTTACAATTCACTGAAACTACATACCAACAAGAGGTAGGCCTTAGGGGGCGTGATTGAATGATACCCATTCATTATTATTTGGAAGGCACCTGGTACATAATATTTATATTAATAACTAGATGATACCCGCGACTTCATACGCGTGGATTAGGATTTTTTTATTCCCGCGGGAACTCTTTAATCTTCCGGAACAAAAAGTAACACTTAGATAGTCCAGAGATACAACCTACCCCTGTTCCAAATTTCATCAAAACCAGTTGAACAAAGGAGCCGTGAATTCGAAGCAGACAGACACACTTTCGCATTTATAATATTAGTAAGCACTTTTATACACGCATTTATAATATAGTAAGTAACAAGTATGGATATAGAGTTAGAAAAAACCGAAGCTGGAAGGGAATTCCCTTAGAATATATTATTTTACTTGATGATCAAAGGTATAAGGCCTAGCAGCGTAAAATGGCGCAGGTGGAAACAAGTTAATCGAATACATAAATAGTAATTTTCGTCACGAAGCATCATGAATAAATTAATAACGAATTGACGCACATGTTTGCGCTTCTTTTACGTTTTTCGTCGAACAAAATAGGTACTTCTAGTCCAACAAACTTACCTGATCCGGTGACAGCATCGCTAGTATCTATGAAAAATATAATAAAAACAGAAACTAAACAGGCATAAAAATTTGTTCCAATTTTCGTCACCGGGTCCGATAAGTTTGTGGGACTATAGCTTGTATTTAACGTACAAAATTGTTTCCAAAAAACCAACTTCCAAAGCCACGGTAAGGTAAAAAATAATTTTGTTTTTTACACACTATGTTGAAGTCGGGCGAGCCTGATGTGTCAACTTTGCTTATCTTTGTTATACCCGCCCTACTTCATTCAACATAGTGCGTAAAAATCAAAATTATTTTTTACTTTACAGTGGCTTTGAAAGTCGCTTTTTTGGAAAGATTTTTTTAACTTTTTAGTGTCAAGATTGAGGATTTGGAGACAGATTTTTTATAGGACCACCTCGACCAGCTCTAAAAAGAGAAACTCCTCTAAAGACTGTTTTTTTTTCAAACCGGTTCAGTAAACACGGAGATATGCACCAACATACAATAAAATAAAAAAACTCGCAGAATTGAGAACCTCCTCCTTTTTTGGAAGTCAGTTAGGAAGGAGATAAAGATAAGACGCAGCGCTTCTGCACATCTGGTACAATGTGCATTGCTATTTAAGAGTTTAATTAATTTTCGCAAACTTTTAGTTAGTAATTAGTTGAAGCGGGAAAATTAATGAATTGAATAAATCTGCCTTTGTTCATTTGCTTAAGCACAAGAAAAGAACATTTTAAGATACTTTGATGAGAGTATGACTCGTCGAAAAGTAGCGGTTCGAAGTTATATGAAACAAATAAAATATATTTAAATGGAATAAATTTTTGACGTGATAACGTCTTATAAATCGATAAACACCATAGGATCTTCTTAATTTTCCGAGATAAAAAGTAGCCTATAGTATAGTATGGTATGGAATGGTGGTCCACGTACTCAACTATACCCATGCAAAATCACCGGTGCTCTGTTGCGACGTGATTTAATGAAAAACCAACAAACACACACAGTTTCGCATGTATAATATTAGTATGTTTTATTTCATGTGGGACAACTCGTCTCACTAAGGGCGGAAACATACTAAGGACACTGAAAATAAGAAGCCCGTGCACACACTTTTATACCTACTATGGAATTGCACACACAACAGAAACGTGTTTCCCATGTTATGAATCGTTTAAAGTGGAACATTTGCCCCATTGGATCTCTAGTGTGTTTTCGCCCTTATAAAAAGTCACCACCCTACCACCACAACTGTCACCGACATCAGAGGTGCGATTCTGTAAGAATTGCCCATCAAATCGTCAAAGTTTGGCGGCAAAGTAAAATAAACCATAACGGCATTGAATTTGAGCTCGATTTCGTGTATCCATGCTCATACGTTTAGGTATGTACGATACCCTACACGGATGAGAATAGATACACAAAATTGAGCTCTAAATCAATAGTATTATGGCTTATTTTACTTTGACGCCGAACTTTGACGATTTGATCGGCAACTTTTAGACAATCGGGGGGCTGAATGCCATAGAGGGTGCGGATTTTTACACGCGCTTCGATCTACCCTGGCGCAGTGTTCAGCGCTATTGTCTTAACGTGGGAGGTGCCGGGTTCGATTCCCGGCAGGGTAAATTTGGGAATTTATAATTTCTGAGCTTTCTCTGGTCCGGCCTGGTGAAGGCTGTGGCTGTGACTAACCATACCGTCAAATACGTGCCGCCAAGAGATTAGCGTTCCGGTACGATGCCGTATTTGGTTACCTAAAGGGGTTTAATTTATATTAAACCATACCTATAACATGTTGGCCCGCTGCCATCTAAGACTGCATCTATATCAAAAAAATTAATGATGATGATTGTGATCTTCACTTGTATCAGGTGAGATCGCAGTCAAGGGCTAACTTGTAGCAGATAAAAAAAATCCTTGGAGTAATTTTAATATCGATGTGGTCTTCAAAAAATTTTAGTTTATAACAGTTTTTGTTTTACAAGACCGCTCAGATCCACATTTTGTCTGAGGTTTTGCCCAATTTAGAAGCTTCCAATTCAAATACTTTTTAACAAACTTAAAAACGCACTTCTAGTATGGAAGTTGTATGAAATTCACCATTGTGACGTCATAAAATTTCAACGCACTTTTTTGCTTTAATCTATATTTTAAAATGGTTATCATACCTAAAACTAACCAAGGATGTGAATTTTAGGTCTTTTGGAAGACCCTCTATTTAATAATCAGTTAGAAATAATTTATTTTTGATATAGGCATCATCCCTATTAAAAGTTTGCTAAAACAGGTATTCGTCCGTCTTTCTTGCAAGTTGTTTTTGCTAGGTAACAAAGTTTTTTTAAAATCTAAATTTATTTGGGACTTTTGTCCGACATGGACACGTCAGCCCCATCGTAACCTAATTTATTAAAAAAATTACTTAATCGAACTATAATTTATATACAATTGATCAGGAATTACTCCAGCAGAAATATTTCGACTATTGATCTAAAAACTTCTGTCGAAGATATCAAAGTTGCAGGAAAATTTAAACTATAGAAACTAATTAACTATCAAAACTATCAAAATAATCTAAAAATATGTACTATAGTACATATTTTTAGATTCTACTCATAATTTTCTAAATAATGATTATATAGTTAATATTATTTTTAAATATATTTTTTCAACTTTAGTCTTTAATGCGGGACCATGGTCACCCCATCAATTTTTTTAAAATTTTACTAGCCTACGTCACCCGGAATAAGCTAGGAATTCTAACGATACCGCATTTATCACAATCAGTTCAGGCGTATAGAAGTTGTGGTGGAATATACAAACTCACATACATACATACATACATACATACAAACATACATACATACATACATGAACCCTGAAAACAATATACTCCTTTTTTCAGGCAGTCGTATAAAAACATGACCATGTTGTTTCAGTGTGTTTAAAGTCCAATGAAGTGAGAAGGACGCGTTGTCACACCGTGCAGTTTGTTAGGGCATGTACCAATTAGGGTTACAGATAAAAACACTTATTAACAGAAATAAACGGTTACAGATTGATTGGGTTACAGTATCGTTTCTGTTTCCGTTATAAGTGTTTCTGTTTTATAACAGTTTTTAAAAAACAGTGTTTAAACCCCTTATTTCGGTTACTGTTTCAGTTCTTTTAGGTGAGTGAGTAATAAAACAAGTTATTTTGATAACATTAAGAGTTGTTTTAAAAAGAGGTTAACAATGTTTGAACAGTGATCTAAAAGATAATCTTTGTTTGCAATAGTGACTATGTTATATCGATGAGTAGCGCGAAATTAACAATGATAACAACGATTACTTTCCTGGCGCAGTGGTGAGTACTCTGTCTCATAAGAGGGAGGTCCCGGGTTCGATTCTTGGCAGGGTCAATTTGGGAATTTATAAATTATAAATCATTTATTTGGCAAAATTGTGAGAAATAACAGTTGTTTATGAAGAAACTTTCCGTACACAATTGTCAGCTTTGTTTTTAAATTTGAATTGATTTTGTAGAAAAGTTAAAAGATTGTTAATTTATTTATTGACGACGGTTTAATTAAAGTTAAATTGATATTTGACTCATTCGATGTATTTCACTCGGCTCGTTCTATGGCGGGGATACGCCATATTGGTATAATTTGCATAAATACGAATATTTTGACGTTTGAAAGTTAGTCTCAGGGCCTTTGCACTTAGAACATTTTTCTGTTGTATGGGGATGTTAGTTCCACAACTCCCTAAAGGATGGCGCTCATGGCGCTTATCTTGTACTGAAAGTATGTATACTTAAAAGTCTGTGATCAGGGTCTGTGATGGCGCTGAAATAAGTGTTCGTTCAGAAGCTTATGTTTTAGATAAATTAATGATTTTGCCATTTATATAGACACAAAGCTAATAATATATAAAACTATTTTTTTGAGCAGAATATGAGTTATCTTAGATAATTTATAAAGATTTATCTGTTATAAATTTAGTTAAGTAGAATGAGTTAGAATTTTAATGAAACATTTGTGTTTTAATTTCCAAACGTGGACAGCCGCCATTTTAAAGTTTGAAATTCGACATTGACATTGACGTTTTTTGGCATGTCGGATGCCGGGTGGACAAAATTATTATTTTTTGATAAATTCGTTACAATGTGAAACTATATTAATAGAGTGTGTATTAAGTGTGTACGATGTGAAAAACATGAAACTGAACTGTGGAATAATTGTTATGTTTTATGTATATTTTTTGTAATTGAGAATATAAGAGAAAATAATCAACATGCGTTTCAATTACTAACATCTGAAAATCTTTACAGTTTGTGTTTATCGTATAATAATTTATCTTAATTATTACAAGGTCACATAATTCTATAGTTGCAGAATTAGGTGATCTTGTAATAATTAAGATAAATTATTATACAAAATACACTTTGTAATATATAGTACTAAAGCATTGTGTTTTGGTTATATATATACATATTTTAGTTGGACAACTTCCGGATAGATGTCGCTGTACATTGAAAGTCGAGTAGCAACTCTATACCAGTATATATAATGTACTCTGTGGTTAGTCTCCTGCCGGCAGATTCAGCGATTATTGAGTGCTTTTGTGTTTAGATCGCAATGTGATTTGAGCTTAACGATAGCAATCGTGGCCGGATCAAATGAATGTTTTCTTTAAAGTTTAATCAAGTTTTTACATTAAATCTCTCGTGAAACCGCTGCACGTTGTAACCATTCGCTCGTGCAGGTTTTAAAGAGAGTACAAACGTATTTAAAAGCAATTGAATAATTATTCACCCACATCTGGAATTATGCTTACACAGTGTACTGTCAGAGACAGTGTGCAAAATAATTATAATTTTTAATTTTTCGATGTGAAAAATCTGGCGGGAATCTTCGGCCGTGACTAGTTACAAGTTACTATTCCCGACAAAGACTTATCACCAAGCGATTTAGAGTTCCACTGCAACCGTCTAGAAACCGATTAGGGGTAGGTATTATAACTGCAGCCACTAGTTATCCCGCCTTCATCTTAGACCGCGTGACTGTCAATGAATTGCAGATAAGTCAACAGAGGGCTAAACAGACTGATGTACATACAGATATTATACTTTCGCATTCATAATATGAGTTTGAAGGTATGGATTTGTAGAGAATAATAATAATATTAAATTATTAATTCATAATTTTATGTCCCAAAAAAACCTTTAGCAAAAAATTTTATTTCGAAGAACGCAAGTTAATCTGTTTCTGTAGAGGTAGCTCGTGATGATTTGCCAATTTTATCGTTACCATAAGGAAAAACCTTATTTATTTTTTATTTATTACTGATATGCAAAATTATTTACTCCACATGAATATAAAATTTAATATTGGTACTTAAGTAGATATTAGGTTGAACGACATTGAAAAGTTCACGATTTTGCACGTGTCTTTTAGAACACACCTACCTACTTACTTCTTATTCATAGGATATAACGCGGGGGTTTGGTCTGGAAAAACGAACGTTTGAAAACTGTTGAGTTCAACGATATTTTCTCTATTGAGATGACTATGACAAATCTACTAACACTAATATTATAAATGCCAAAGTTTCGATAGATGGATGGATGGTTTGTTATTCAATCACACCAGAACGGCTGAATCTGGATGAAATTTGGAACAGAGATAGATTATAGTTGGGAATAGCACATACGTTACTTTTTATACGACTGCCTGAAGAACTCCTTTCTTTATATTGTTTTCAGGGTTCATGTATGTATGTATGTATGTATGTATGTGAGTTTGTATATTCCACCATAACTTCTATACGCCTTTAACCGATTTTGATAAATGAGATATCGCTAGACTCCCTAGCTTATTCCGGGTGACATAGGTTAGTAAAATTTAGTGACCATGGCACCGCATTAAAGACTAAAGTTGAAAAAAAAAAAACGAAAATAAGATTAACTATATAATCATCGTCTAGAAAATGATGAGTAGACTCCAAAAATATAGAAAACTATAGTTCAATATTTAGTGATTCACAAAAAAATATCATTTATTACAAATTTGAAAAGATTCTAATTTAAGTAGATTAATTTAAAATTTTAACTTTTTAGTTCGTTTTTTGGCAGGGCAGTCGTGTTTCTTAATTTTGTTAATTATTATCCCAGAAAATTAAAGAGTTTACCGCGGGAACCAAAACACCTCAATCCACGCAGACAAAGTCGCTACTTACTAGAAGTTAAATAGTTTTAATCAGTTAAATAGTTTTAGTTGTACGTGAACTGAAACTTTGTTCAATACTATGAGAATCGCTTCAATTAATATCGAGTTGGAACTAAACGTTATCCGATTCATTTAACAAGGAATTTGCAAAAACAATCGTTGGGAATTGGAAAACTTTGACACTTGCTCTGCTACGTGATTGGATTAACATGAATAGGTACATTCTTAATCCATACTAATTATAATACTAATGCAAATCTTATAAAGATAATCTTGCCACCATTCCGCGCGTGCATGATTTATCTATACTAATATTATAAATGCGAAAGCTTGAATGGATGGATGCATGGATGTATGGATGGATGTTTGTTACTCAATCACGCCCAAACGGCTGAACGGATTGGGATGAAATTTGGCACAGAAATGGGTTATCGTCTGGAATAACACATAGGCAACTCTTTATCCCGGAAAATTAAAGAGTTTCCGCGGGAACCAAGAGACCTCAATCCACGCGGACATAGTCTCGAGCATCAGCTAGTGTAGTAATAATGTTAGGCTAGGTAGGTTTAAGTTCTATTATATTATATACTGTTAACGGTTGGACAAGGAAGGCGGAGGACCGTGTTTGGTGGCGCGCTCTCGAAAAGGCCTATGTCCAGCAGTGGATGCATACGGGCTGATGGATGGATGGATGGATGGATATACTGTAAATGCGAAAGTGTTTATTTGTTGGTTTGTCCTTCAACAACGCCAAAACTGAGCATTGGTATAGTTAAGATAGGGTATAGTTGAGATTTTTATCGCGGAAAAATAAGAAGTTCCCGTGGAAATTAAAAAACAGACGAAGTCGCGGGCATCAGCTAGTAATATTATTATAAATGCGAAAGTGTGTCTGTCGGTCTGTCTGTCTGTCTCCTACGCTTTCACGGCTCGTCTTTTCAACCGATTTTGATCAAATTTGGTACAAGGATAGTTGTATCCCGTTTACGATATAGGCTATTTTTTATACGGGAAAATCAAGGAGTGCCCGTGAGATAAAAAAAAATTTAATCCAGGCGGATGAAGTTGCGGGCATCATCTAGTGCTGTATAAAAAAATATCTGTAGTTTGTATATTGCGATGCGGCGGAAGTATGCCTCTCTCATAGAGAGTTACATATTTGTTCCATTTGCCGTGGAGACACTGGGGCCGTGGAGTCTTAGTGGCAAAATTTTTTTTGAGAGATATTTCACCGCGATTAATTGCCTCATCTGGTGACAGAAGGGCTGGCTCATTTTTGCGCAAAGGATCAGCCTGGCTGTCCAGCGCGGAAATGCAGCATTCTCGCCACCATTCCACGCGGGCATGATTTATATAGTAATTAAGTTAGGCTAGCTAGCATTAAGTTCTATTGTATTATTTTCAATAAATGTTTATATATAACAAAAGAAAGAGATTACTAATAATGTGAGAGGCTCAGTGACAAATTCATTTATCTATATTAGAGAGCCGGTCACACCAGCTAGTCCTACTATGATTGGTGGTTGGATTAAACTACTTTTAGTTGAGGCAGGCATTCAAGCTATGCCTGGTAGTTTAAATAAATAAATGAGTTTTTATTGACCAACAGTTTACATCAAATTAATCAGTTTCAGATCAGCAGTGACCTCTTTAAATTGGGTAGAAAAATACATAAAATCTTAAAATATAAACCAAAGTCGGGTTTGTTCGAACACTTATGACTCTAGAATGGCTGAACGGATCTGGATGAAATTTGGCACAGGGATAGATTATAGTCTGTAATAACGCAGAGGCTACTTTTATCCCGCAAAATTATAGAGTTCGGGAACCAAAAAACCTCAATCCACGCGGACGAAGTCGCAGGCATCAGCTAGTACGCTATAAATAGCGGATAACCTTACTAAGTACATAGTAATGATCCTACCAACCCGTACAATCGATAGCTTTAATCAAACTAATCACAGTAATTATTCAAATGAAGTAACTGGAAACCAATAGACCTATTTGAATAGTCGCAATTTATTATTTAAAAGTGGTTTGCAAAATGCACAGTAAAGGTGTGTCCAAACGTGAAGCGACAATCTTGCATGATTGCCGTGCGCTGTTATTGGACTTCTTTTTCATTATTCCACTATAAGTTAGCCCTTGACTGTGATCTCACTTGACGGTAAGTGATGATGAGGTCTAACCACTTACGCTACCATCTTACTATCATGGTAAGATTGTAGCGGGCTAACCTGTTAACGGTATGACAGTTATATTAAATACCTCTAGTCGGTTTTCTAGACGGCATGGTACCGGAACACTAAATCGCTTGGCGGTATGATGTTATTTTACGGAACGTCTGCTGCACGTACTAAATTCGAGGACCTACAGTCCTCAAGTCCTTACTCCTTGCTTGGTCGGCATAGTTGTGTCCTGCGGACGCCGCGCACTTGCCGCTCTATGTTTGGACACACCTTAACGGTTATAGTATTAAGGACGAAGTACGTGAAATGAGTCATGGACGGAGCAACGCTACTACCAAAGTAACGGCTAAATGTTACTTATCTCAGTACTCAAGATTGTTCCAAACGGTAAAGTTTTATGACATTTAGTTATGAACGAACCTGCATCTCTATTCTCTCTCTAACTCAGTGGCTATCGAAAAATTAAAATTTTCACTGACATTTTTTTTAAATTTATTGTTCAAGATTAACATACAAAATATTATTTCAAATATACACTAGCCATCCTATAAAACTATAATGTTTATGAGAGGGTGGCAATTTCTCATTGCAATGATTAGTAAGATATATTTAATATGTACGTAAATAAATAACAAATTAAATGAAATTTAAAAAAAAATTTGGTCTAGTAGTTCCACGCGACTTAGTCCACGTCGACTTAGATTCCTAAAATTCCGATACAAACTTTCATCTCCTGTTTAACTTAGGTGAGGTCTTCTCAATACTTACTTTATTTGATTCCCTTGCTCACTAGATAATGCCCTGTTTTCCACGTGGATTTAGGATTTCGGATGTCGCAGGAACTTGTTTATACCTATCGATACAGAACCCTCTAAGATTAATACAAGATTGAGCATCTTGTATTCTTCAAACACGGATGCGACGTAAATATTGGATTTAAATTCACAATGAAACGTGAGAATTGCTATGCTAATCACGATTGTAAAATAATTATTTACGTTCATTTACTTTATTCTAAGATTTTTAAAGCAACAAGTACTCGTAGTGTGACAATTATTTTTATGATAAATGTAACTGCTGAGTTTATTGCCAGTTCTTCTCAGTAGAACCTTTATGTATAATCTTTCTGAACCGGTGGGACAGTTTTGACTAATCAAAAGTGGCACAAGTTCTCCTTCGTGAAATGACTAAATCATTTATTAATTATTTATCGAGCTATGTTTTAAGGACTACTAGCTGATTTCCGCTAGTAGTCCTTAAAACATAGCTCGATAAATAATTAATAAATGATTTAGCGACTTCATCTGCGTGGATTGAGGTGTTTTGGTTCTCACGGAAACTCTTTAATTTTCCGGGATAAAAAGCCTATGTGTTATTCCATACTCTAATCTACCTGTGCCAAATTTCATTCAGATTCGTTCCAGCGTGATATTAGTATAGACAAGTCCTGTTATTTAATTAAAATAATGAATCCTTCGCCCACACCGATGATGGTCACATAATAAAATGTTATTCGTAATCGTGAAGCGTAAAGGTCGACGAGTGGGCTCCGTCTCTCAAGGCAAACAGAGATTTGATTTCTTGTGCCGCTCCTTTGTGAAGATCTGTGCTTGTTAGATTAGATCATCTATTGTTTAGGAACTCGTTAACCTTTTAGGCTTCATTTGCACTGCGAAAAATATTCGCGCGATTTTTTTTCCGCAATTCTGTAATACTAGAAAACATCTTCATGGAGATGTGCGCACTTGCAAAATTAAATCACTGGTTTGATACATCTAATTTCACGCGGTGCGATAAGAATTATAGCCGCGCGAATATTTTGTGATTTACGCTCACCGCATTCAAATCAAATCTTTATTTATTTGTGAATACGGTTGAGGTTTGTACATAGATGTTATTAGTTTTGCAGAAGGTCTCATGTATCCTACCACAGTGTGGTGTACAAATCTATTAACTTATTAACAAAAACGCCGCCATTTGTACCGATTTTTTGTTATTGTTTAAATGTTTTTATTTGAAGTACGATAAAGAAAATTTAATTCATTCGCAGTCTTGCAATGTGATAGTCTAATACTTTCTTATCTTAGTACTAGTAATCTTACATTTTTAAAACATTATTTCTTAAAACACCATGCGATGATCCTTAATGGTGCAGTAGATGAAATCTGTGTGAGAAATATAAACCGCGCGAATAAAATTCGAATGCAAATTTTTTTTCGCAGTGCAAACGTAGCCTTACTTATGATCTAATATTTGAGTGATTGTTCTTAAATTTTACTTTGATATTTTCGTGTACCTATTTACTTGTACCATTTTTTTATTAATTAAGATAATTTGAATTGTTCTTCAATTGTAATTCATTGTATAACTTGAATGTCAATTGATGCTAAAAATATTAATTATTTTCCGGTGGTAAATATCATCAATGTAGCCATGGGAGAAACCGTAGGGAAGGAAATCCCCAACACGGTCGGCATACTCTATAAAACTTTCATATAACTTACTCGAGAATTGTGCTGGTGTTTTACAATATTACTAAACTAAAGGAAAACATCTTGAGGATAACAGAATGTCTCGGGAGAAAATAAAATTCTTAGCTATGAATAAAAATATATATCGATATCACTTCAGCCCATTGCCAGTCACTATAATTGATCACGATTAGCACGGGTCTATCCGAGGGTTTGGCCATAGTTCACCACGCTGGTCAAATCGGGTTGGCAGACTTCACTCGCCTTTGACCTCATTATGCAGATATCTCGGGCATGCTGCAGATTTCCTCACAATGTTTTCCTGCATTTTTAAAAAATAATTAAAAATAATGATTTAAATTGTTTATTTCGAGCACTATACCTATGGAAAATCCAAAAAAAACATAAAATTACTCCCAAAGGGAACAAAGCAACTGATGTTTTTATATCTTACAGTGTATAAACCATTTCTGAACTCTGTGGATTCCGTTTAATTGCACGTGTCACCGTAAAAGTTACGGTCTATCGAAGTAAACTTCTTGTTACTTGAAACGATTACCTCATTAGCACTTCCTTATTGATTTCTCTACCCACTTCTTGTTACTTACTCAAAATCTTGCTACAACTTGGCTGAAACCTTCTAAGCTTTTCTTTAAGTTACTCATAAAACTCAAACCAACCATTTGTATACTTAGCGGTAACACGTAGCAGACAGAAAGATAAACCCGCGACATCGACTGCGTTCGTTCATTTCCGTGGGAACTATTTGGTTTTCCGGGATAAAAGTAACTTATGCCTTTCCTCGGGATACATATATGAAATTTACCAAATTTCATCAAAAGCCGTGTAAGCGTAGCAGACAGACAGACAGACAGACAGACGGACCGACAGACAAACGGACACACTTTCGCGTTTATAATATTAGTAGGCACGTATAGATATAGATTTTTTAAGTACAGTTCAAGGTAAGCCCTTGCCTGCGATCTCATCTGATGATTAGTAATGATGCAGTCTAAGATGGTAGCGGGCTAACCTGTTAGGGGTTTGTCATTTACATTTCCTATACTTCTAATCGGTTTGCCGTTAGTAACTAGCCACGACTGAACCCAGACAAAAACAAATTCAATTTTTTTCCAAATTGACCCTGCTGGGTATCAACCTTCCGTTTATGGCAACAGCGCTTACTGCTGCACCAGGGTGGTCGACAAAACATAGTGATAAAAGATAAATAATTTATTTATTTCACGTATGACAGCTTGTATCACATATTATGATAAGTCAAAACCATCCACCATCGGTTCGGAAGCTGATCTACTGAGAAGTGCCGGCATGGAACTCAGCAGTTGCTCATTTGATAAAAAGAAAAATGTTGCAAAATGTAAATAGGTAATATATTATATGTAATGATAAAGATAAAGAACTAAATACAAAGTAACAAATAATAGTAGTTAGGAACAATTTTCATTTGGTAGTTTGTGAGAATGTAAATAATTTGAAATGGAGGCATTCAGACACCCTTGAAATCTAGTGAATGCCAGACATACCAAACAACTTGTGGCCATGTGTGTGTCCTTTTTGAGAATTCAGCTAGCGCCGACATTGCTTTGCCATAGATGGCTAAAATACCTAAGTCTCAAATAATTAAAACATCATTTTAAAAACAAGCTTTTAATGTCCGCCATGTTGAATTTAGTTTGACGTCATTTTATTTTTCGTATTCTTCTGGGGCTGCCCTTTTATATTTAATTAATTCATGGGGTTGCATAATAAAACTAGTCTGCCATATTGGGTTTTAGAATTACGTTACTTAGCTTACCATGCATTGTGGCCAATGCAGTATAACACAATCTCTAAACTAAACTAAAATGACAACTATAAATGTAGTTCTGTCCCTTTTCTCAGAGAATATTGTGAAAGGGTTAGCAATATTTATAATGCTGTTATTTTAGTTCAGTTTAGAGACTGTGCACTACAGAATCAGCCCCATTGTCATCCAAATATTGTTAGCTTAACATGATTGCAAAATTTAACCGTAATCGGTTGGGGATAACTGTTTTAAAATTCAGTTTCAATATTATTATTATATAAAAAAACACAAACATTGCAGGTTAATTAAAATATTTTAATCTTGTAAAAAAATTTGCCTGACGGTCAAAAAGTACACGTACACTTTTGTATTGAGCAGCACAGAGTACCGCGACAGAATGAAACAATGTTTCCCATATGACGAAGTGTTTCATGCGGACGTTTGACCCGGAGGGCATACTACCATCGCTTAAAGCCGTATTCTTTCAATAATGTTGACGTTCGTATTTTACAATTAATCTTTATTTTAGTGACGCCAAGGGCCAAAGTACGCGACATAAAACTGTAATTTTGAAATAATACTGCTTTAAGCGCTGGCAGTAACCCCCCAGTCCTGGGGCCAAACCGCCAACGCAAGCAATAATTATGCAGTATTATACAAAATGACAGTTTGATGTCCACGTACCTTAGCGTTCCTAAAACAAGGATTATAATTCCAAAACACGAAAGTCAACAATAATGAAACAATATGGCTTTAAGTGTTGGCAGTATGGCCCCTGTACTTAGTATGTTTTCACCCTAAGAGATTTGGCACAGAAATAGATTATAGTCTGGAATAACACACGCTACTGTTTTCACGGAAAATAAAGATTTCCCGCAGGAACTAACAACGTTAATCCACGCGGACGAAGACGCGAGCATCATCTAACACAATAGTTTTATTTCACAAAGTGAGGATCTTTAAACTATTTTGGAAACATGAAAACTTAAACTTTCGTATGAAATATTGAGGTCGCAACCAATAAGGAGACTTTCATAAGTGAAATCAGGTTAAATGTACCCAATGCACCTTTGATGGTTCTGTTACGACTTCGAGGGCCGGGTCGACAGTCTTTTTATAAAAAAAAACCCACAGAAACTTTCCACTGAATTTAATAAAGTTCATAAAAGAAAGTACAATACACGGGTCTTAATTTTACGCGCTTCAGCAACAAGAGGCTGGGTTTTCGAAAATGGAGTTATGTCTGATGGCTGACTGACTGGCCGCATCGGATACCGCAAGTTTTAAAGTGTAATAGTGCTGATGCAGCGAGTCAGTGGACATAGAATGGCAATTTATAACATCTCCCCCCTTTTGACGGAGCTTTAATTTAAATAAAGCGTAGTAAAAACTAACTATTTAGGCCAAAAGGAGAGAAAATATGGTAAAATTAAAATATTCAAAAAATTAATTAATAAATATAGTTACAATTCCTGAGTTAAAGGGTACATATTGACGTATAGGCTATTTTACAATAAATTAAAATATTTGCCAAAAATTAATAAATTCTTAATTTAATTATTGGTCAGATTTCTTTTTGATGCGCTAAGGTTTCCTAGATCTACAGATGAATCTCCCTCATCTGTGATTTGCGACATTTGAACAGTATTTTGAGTTTTATTTAACTTTCTGCGATTGCACTTAAAAATTTGGAGACAATTGTGTCCCTTCTGCTTATAACATTTGAAAATTTTATAGCTTAAAAATAGGAAAATAAATGATATAATTATGTAAGTAAATGTAGAATAATAAGTGCTATATTTTATAAAATGGGATTCCTCTTGAATCTTATTAATTTTTAACTCAAGATCGTCAAACTGATTAATTGAATGTTTTAAAGAATCTAGATTAATATCACTCAGATTTAATGGCGATAAAAGAGGAATCGTTTTGTTTACAATCAGGAGATTGCAGCAGTCATCACTAGTTATGTCAAAATTAATGTTAAAATTGTTGCTATCAATAGTTAAATTCGAAATGGTAGAAGGTATAAATTGGATAGTTTTAAAATAACCGATGCAATCTTCGCTGAGTTTCAAAATTCCAGTGCCGGATATAAAATAACTTTTAACATTATCATTACAATTTACAGTCAACTGATTTGTAGTCGATTGTACATAAATCCACTGGTTATTCCTTAACTTATGCCATATATCAATAAGACCATACAGGATTTTAGGTTCGCATTCACTTGGTAAAGATAAGGTTACTTCAGTGAGAAGCTGTGTTTCACATGAAGGATTCGAATTAATGGAATAAACTGATTCTAATTTACAAATAGAGTTCTCGTTATTCAAAATAGTACAATCTCTTAAGGTATCTAACATTGCGTAATTTAATCTATCATCAGTTATAGCTAAATAGTGTTTAGTAGGTTTTATCAAGGCAAAACTTTTAGATTGTCCTTTGTAGTGTGGAGTCGGGAGTGGGATTGTTTTGTAGACATTATACTTGACAGGAGAAATAAGAGGAATTTGCATTACAAATACTATCTTATTATTATAGAAGTAAGAAACTAACTTAGATATATCTATAATCGTATGTATGTTTTCGATACTTAATGATACAGGGAAGTCTAAACGTTTATTGATTGAATTTCTGTGCTTAGAAAGTTCATCGTAAAGTTTTACAGGGCTTAAAACAGAAGGATGTAGAATATTAACCTTTGAAAATAAGATTGCGTTTATTACAGTATCAAGAAAATTAGAGATAGCTAATAAAGAACTTTCGATTACATTAACTAAGTTATTAAATCTAGTTAAATATATTAATTTTTCATTATCACTAGTGACAAGAGACAATATGTCATTTAACTTGTTAATCTGAGAGTTTAACTTTATCTCATTTTGATTTAACCTAGTAATAGTAGAATTAAAGGTATCAATAGAGGACTTAACGACATGAATATTATCTTTTAATAAACGAAATATCTCGGATTCAGACTTTTGACAATTATTAATTGCAGCGTCATATTTTCGAGCGTCTTCAGCGTCTAAGGTGCCAAAGAAAAACTTAAGGATTTCGCCACCAAACTCTAAAGATCTTTTGAATCTCGCATTATTTTCGTTTGAGTATCTTAGGAACTTCGTTTGGAGTTGGAAATATTATTAGATTTTTATAAATATGTATTTCAATGTTAGTGTTAAGAAATATATAAGATATAATATTATAAATTTTAGTATAAGACAATTTAGTAAAAGGTTCAGAGAAGTCGGAGATAGCTATTTCATCAATGTTAGGGTGATGTAATATAAGTTCATCACGAAATATCATCAAAGTGTCGTAAATAGAGCGAAAAGTTGTCTCATCGTAATGATGAACTTTGGTAAAAAGAAAATAATATGTTTTATTATTATTTGTAATTGACTGTACCGTGCATTGTTTACGTTCGGATTCAAACAATGAAGCGGTGTCAGATATCTTCGATAGTAATTCCTCACAATGCGGCATAGAGTTGTCGAAATCTAGAGAAACAGGGCATGCAATAATATTGCATTTCGAAAGAGGTAAAGCTTGTGAGTGTTCTTCAATTTTTGTGTTCGAATCTGGTAAAGAATTAGTAAATTGATTTTTAAAATATGCCTCGTAGGAAAGCTTATTAAGATTATCTGTATTTATAGCGTAAATTGGGATGCGAGACAAAGCATCTGCATTAGAATTTAATTTTCCAGGTTTATAAACAATCTCGTAATCGTATTCCTCAAGTTTGAGGCGCCAACGGACCAGTTTGGAACCAGGATCTTTGACATTGAAGAGCCATACTAAGGGCCGATGATCTGTTATGATCTTGAATTTAGTGCCGTAAAGATAGGGTCGGAAAGTTTTAACGGCAAATAAAATAGAAATTAACTCCTTTTCTGTGGTCGAGTAATTACCTTCTTGTTTATTTAAGGTTCTAGAAGCATAAGCTATCGGTTTGTCTTCGCCGATAGGGCCTTGAGATAGTACAGCGCCAACGGCGTAGTTGCTGGCGTCTGTAGTAACGATAAATGGTTGAGAAAAGTCGGGATATTGAAGAAGAGGAGCTGAGGTTAGTTTTTCCTTCAAGAGGTTAAAAGCTTGTTCTTGTTCCATAGACCAATGAAAAGAGATATCTTTCTTGAGTAAAGATGTTAGAGGCTTTGTATTTTTTGAAAAATTATCAATAAATCGGCGATAATAACCAACGAGACCAAGGAAAGATTTTATTTCTTTTGGGTTTTTAGGGGTTGGAAAATCGCAGACAACTTTAACTTTGTCTGGGTTAGGAGAGACACCTTTGTCCGTGATGATGTGTCCTAGATAAGTGACTTCTCTTCTAAGAAATTCACACTTATCGGGCTGGAGTTTGAGATTGAATTCTCTGAAACGGTCAAATACCATTTTCAGTTTTCCGCAATGAGATTTGAGATCTGCACTATAGATGATGCAGTCATCTAAGTAGACGTAGCAATGTAGACCTTGAAGACCTGATAAGACTGTATTCATAAGACGTTGAAAAGTACTGGGAGCGTTCTTGAGTCCGAACGGCATCCTAGTGAATTCGTAGTGGCCTGTAGAACCGTTTGTGTTGACTACAGTGAAACCAGTTTTAGGTGCATCTGAAGGATTTAGAGGAATTTGATGAAATCCGGAAACTAAGTCTAGTGTGCTAAAGTATTTGGAATGACCTAGTTGATCTAGTATATCTGTAATTAAGGGAATCGGATAGACCTCAGATACAGTAACGTCATTGAGGCGGCGATAATCAATAACCATTCGCCATTTCTTTTTCCCAGATGCGTCCATTTTTTTGGGAACCACCCAAACAGGTGCATTCCAAGGAGAGATAGAGGGTTTTATGATTTTCTGTTTAAGCATCTTCTGGATTTGGGAATCGACTTCGCTTTTATGACATTCGGGAAAACGATAAGATTTTACATTGACAGGAGTGTTATTACCAGTATCAATGGAATGTTGAATAGCGTTAGTATGAGTTAATGTATCTCCTTCGAGGTAAAATGTATCAGAGTATTCAGAGCAACATTCTAAGAGAGCTTTTCTTTCCTCATTGTTAAGATGCGAGTGTCGTATAAGATTTAAAACACGATCGAGTCGATTTGATGAAGAGTTAGAAACATGGTTGATAATTTCGGGGGATTGAGACACTTGGCGTAATTCGGAAAAGTCTATAGGAGTTAAATAGACGTTGAAGTCTTGGATTTCTACTTGAGTTTCGGTGGTATTTAAGACTGAAACATTGACTTTATAATTTGGCTTCAAACTTACTATACAGTTTGCTATATACACGCCTTCAGATATAGAGTGATCAAGTATGAGTGCGTCTTTTAAGTGACGTAACTCGGACTTGTCATTTGAGACAGTGCATTCAACAATGACTTCGGAGCGAGCCGGTATTATATATTTAGGGCTAGAATAGTGGATTGGTAAAATATGATTTGAAATAGTAAGAGATTTAGTATTATAATCGATATTAGTCTGAAAAAATTGAAGAAAATCGGTACCTAAGATACCGTCTGATTGCAGATTCAGTGCGTCAGTTATGACATGGAATTTAAAAGATATGATACAGTTGTTTATATTAATTTTAAGCACAACTGATCCCAATGTTTCGCTATAGGAGGTTTTATCATTTATGCCTTTGAGTTTTATAACTTCTTGAGATAGTTTGGGTTCTGCTGTTAAGCACGACTGTTTAATAATGCTGACACTTGCGCCTGTGTCGACCAAGAAACAGAGAGGTTTTTTATTACATTCTACTTGTAAGTATGCATGAGGTAGAGACACAAACTTATTTAGGGTACTTATTTCGAAGATCGGGACTTCTTTGAGAGGCGACGAGCTTTTGCTTGCGTTGCCTTGGGAGTCATTTTGGATGACATCAGACATTGTAAAATTCAGTTGATCCTTTATAGGAAACCGAGATTTAAAAGATTTAGTTGGATAATAGCTAGTATAAGAATTAGAATTAGATATAGTATTATAAGATTCAGCGATATTTTGGCAGTCATGTGTCGATTGCCGAGTTGTAAAAGATTTGTTAATAGATTCAGAGCGACTCGGGCAGTCATGTAGCGATTGCCGAGACGTAAAAGATTTGGGAGAATTAGCATTAAAAGATTTAGTAGTTTGAGTGCCATTTTGGATTGCTGAATTCGGCAGGCACGCATCCGAAATCAGTTTGAGTTTTTTGATTCAGGGACGTTACTGTTCGTCACTTCATTTAAAGATTCAGAGTATTCATACATGTTAACATTAGCATTATTACTATGGGGAGGACCCGGTGAGGGGTATGAATTTAATCGACGCTGATTATTATTATATTGGCGCTTACGGCATTCGTTAATTGTGTGATATTTGTGTTTACAATAAGTACAGAATTTGACGAAATTTGAGGCCTTTGATGGACTTTGATTTGTTCGTGCAGGATATTGAGAGTTAGGTGGAGGAATGTGAAAAGATGATCTCTGTGTCAAATCGCGCTTTTTCTTATAACACTCAGAAGAAGTGTGATTGTTTTTATTGCATAACGAACAAAATTTTGTAGGGTGTTTTGGTTGTGTGAATTTGACAAGTTTAAAAATCTTTTCCTCTTCAACGGCTAACGAAATTGCTTCGTTAAGGGTAGAAGGGTTCCTGCAGCGGACAATATTAGAAATATTGGGGTTAAGACCTAACTGGAATGTGCTTAAAGCGAGTTCTTCCATAGCGGAGATTTTACCTAGAAGAAGGTTGTGATCTGTACATGAATTTTGGATATCAGCTTGAATTCGAGTTAGGCATGCTTCTAGTCTGACGGAGTACTGTGTCACACTTTCAGATTGACCTTGTTTGCAATTTTGGAGATCTAGCAGTAAATGAGACGAGTGCTTTTTCTCGCCGAAAGTACTTTTGAGGTATAATTTTAAATCATTCCAATTATTGAAAGTTTTGAGGCTGCAAGCTAATTGCGCTTTGCCCTCAAGTTGGGAGATTATAAATTTGCATAAAATATTTTGTTGATCGGGAGCAGCTAAGCTAAGTGCATTATCACAATTTGTAAGGAAAGCGGCAAGAGTCTCGCGATTCCCATCATATGATCTTATGAATTTGGTGAGAACAGAAAGAGGCACTTTAGGATCGGAACTTTCTCCTCCCTCTGATTTGGTACTCATTTTTATTAACTGAAACTGAGATATTATAAATATGGGATAAGAATTTAAACAAAAACAATATGCTAAATTACTCACAGGACCAACAGGATAGCAGCCAACATCTTAAAATTATCACACTTTATTTTTCACTTCACTAATTTAGATATTATTTGCACTTAATGATTGTTAGGTATAGTTAATTAGGTCGATGCGATGGACACGTGAAGTCAATGAACGGGTCGGAATTTGCAACGTAGATATTTTGCACGGCAGCAATTTCGACGTAAACTGGCACGATTTATGTGAATTTTATATTTTCGAAGTTATTGAAGATATTGAAATATATTAAAATTATGTGGTGAGTCCAGCCAAGCCAAGATGCTGTAGATGCAGATTTCGCGTATGATGCGGGCTCAGTCCAGTCCGGAGCTGAGGCTTACCGTCGATCTTGAAAACCGGTGCTTGCTAGTGGTTGTGGTGCGGGCTCAACCTTATGGGGTGAGGCTTACCGACGACCACGACTGCGATGCCCTCAGGATTCTTTGGATGCTAAGGATTCTCTTGCATGAACCTTCTCAGCATCCCACTTCTGACACCACGTTGTTACGACTTCGAGGGCCGGGTCGACAGTCTTTTTATAAAAAAAAACCCACAGAAACTTTCCACTGAATTTAATAAAGTTCATAAAAGAAAGTACAATACACGGGTCTTAATTTTACGCGCTTCAGCAACAAGAGGCTGGGTTTTCGAAAATGGAGTTATGTCTGATGGCTGACTGACTGGCCGCATCGGATACCGCAAGTTTTAAAGTGTAATAGTGCTGATGCAGCGAGTCAGTGGACATAGAATGGCAATTTATAACAGTTCGATGTTTCGCGTCAACGTACTTTGGCCGCAAATTTTGGAGATCAAGTCTTGGACCGGTTTTGTAAGCTAGCATCACAGGTATCATCCTTTTTATGAACGCTTTAAACGTTTCTCTTTGCCATAGTATCGGACCAATGGGTCACAAAATACGTGGAGATTTCATCAAACTGTAAGTGTTCTGTTTCTTATTCTTCGAGTTAACTTCTCGTCAGTATCGTCGTTTAGTTGTAGTAAACGCTTTGTAAAATTTGACTTCAAAAGCACTTTGGGACTAGATTTCTCATACTTTGTACTTAATTAAACTTACTCTGCAACTTAAAAATATTAACTACCGGTCTCCAATCCATAGAGCTTATCCTGATAGAGTGCCCCAGATTTCTGGGCAAAAGACAGAACTGCAAACACATATTGGACTGGGAAATAGAAGGGGAAAGCATCTGCGAGCTGGTCAAAGACGAAAATTGTCGGGCTGCCTTCTTGGAGTATGCCATTAAGATCGTCCAAACAGCAGCCAGGGCAAATGGATCGACATTTAAATAATATATTTATTATTAAGAATAGAAGTTAATAAGAAAAGGTAAATAGTGAAATAGTTGTAGTTATTGTATTACTTATATTTATTGTGTTATACTATATATACACATTAATAAAAAAACACTATATATGTATACATATAAGGTCAAAAAGGTGCTACATTATAAATAGTAGCAGAAAACACGTTCAAAAAAATATAAAAAAACTCCCGATCTCATGCCAGCTCTTCTCAGTAGAAACTTTTTATATCGACCGAGATAAGTATGTCTCTGATGTGTGTCACTCAATGGAGAGGTCAGTAAGAAACACTGTTGACGAATCACGGAGTCTGTCGCAACGTTTTCCGAACATGGAGTGACCATTAACATCTGCACAGCATTGACTTTTGATAACTTATTTTTCAACTAGCTAATGCCCGCGACTTGGTCTGCGTGGATCGAGGTTTTTTGGTTCCCGCGGGAACTCCTAAATTTTTCGGATAAAAAGTAGCCTATGTGCTATTCCAAACTATAATCTATTTCTGTGCCAAATTTCAGACAGATCCGTTCACCCGTTGGGGCGTGATTGAGTAACAAACATCCATACATCCACACATCCATACATCCATCCAACTTTCGCATTTATAATATTTTCCATAAATATATCAATATCAATATTATAAGTGTGAAAGTTTGGTTGGATGGATGTTTGTTACTCAATCACGCTTGAACAGCTGAATGGATCTCGATGAAATTTGGCACAGAGATAGATTATAGACTGGAATAACACATATGCTACTTTTTATCCCGGAAAATTAAAGAGTTCCCGCGGGAATCAAAGATCTCAGGTCACGCGGATGAAGTCGCGGGTATCAGCTAGTTTTGCAATGTAGTTTAGGGATAGTAAAAATATTTTTTATCCACTACAAGTTAGCTCTTGACTGCGATCTCGCCTGGTGGTAAGTGATGTGCAGTAAAAGATGGCTGCGGGCTAACCTGGTAGGGAATGGCAGTTATATTAACCCATTCATTTATATTACATTATACCGGAACGCTCAATTGTTTGTTAGTTATCAGAATCTGCTTATTATTATTCTTATTTATATGCAAAGAGACAGAAAAATACGACTGCTTAATGCTTAATTGCCATATCAATTTTGGAGTTTAGCTCCCTAAGAAGCGATTTGCATAAAATTTGCATTTGCAATGTTATTCACATTTTTATTAAATGATATTTTTTTGTGAATCACTGGATATTGAACTATAGTGTCATATATTTTTGGAATCTACTCATCGTTTTCTAGATGATGATTATATAGTTAATCTTATTTTCGATTATTTTTTATCAACTTTAGCCTTTAATGCGGGACCATGGTCACCCCATCAATTTTTTTTAAATTTTACTAGCCTATGTCACCCGGAATAAGCTAGGGATTCTAACGATACCTCTTTTATCAAAATCGGTTCAGGTTTATAGAAGTTATGGTGGAATATACAAACTCACATACATACATACATACATACATACATACATACATACATACATACATACATGAACCCTGAAAACAATATACTCCTTTTTTCAGGCAGTCGTATAAAAAGTAGAAATAAATTAGTAATTAAAATCATTAGGATTACAGTTACAGTAATTAAATTCACTTAACTTGATAGAGCAATAATTAATCATATTAGATTAATTGCTCAATCCAATTTTATAGATTTAATTATAATTCAGGCATTTCATGATAAATAGTGACTGACCGATTCCGCTTATCAATTCTTCACTAGGTCTTGAATAGCTGTTGAAATTCCATACCTATTGTGTAATACATCTAAATGTGCCTACATACCTACATTATTATTTAATACTGAGTAGAACTTACAAATTTAAACAGTTAGGTAAATAATACATTTAAACACAATTTAGCAGAAGTGGGCAAAGTTAATTATTCAAATGTTAACGTAACTTCGACTTCGAATAACGATTTTGTTAATCGTTAATTTCTACGACCTCCGTGACGCAGTGTTGAGCGCTGTTGTCTTAATGTGGGAGGTCTCGGTTTCGATCTGATAACCAAACGAAATTAATACCTGGTATTGAAAAAGTTTTCAATTAATAATAAACATTTAATTCTGTTATGTATGGGCATTATCTTGCAATAGTTGAAAAGTCCGGGGTTGAAACCTTTGAATTTACTTTTTATTTTGTATGGAACTATTGTTTTGAGAAGTCGCGTTTGCAGTTGGTAAATGTCATCCAGGTGGGATTTACATGTTCTTCCATAACTACTTAGACCATAAGATAAAGTGGATTCTGCTAGAGCTTTGTATAACAACCTACGCCCTATTTGCGCATTATAAGAAAAATTCTTGTGTGTTTTAAGAAATCCTGTTGCAATGATTGTTGTATGAGGCCATGCATATTACAAGACATTTTTTCTTGTGTTGGATCAGACACACGCATACTAAATAAAAGATTTTACTTATAAGACACAAGACATTTTCTTATAATGCGCAATAGGTCTACCAATCGTGATCTGCAGGGCAACCGCGTATCTGTGACAGCTACAGTGTAACGATCGCAATCACCTCTGATTGGATAACACTCTTCCACTATTGGACAAAATCCATTGACGCAGCAAGAATACCATAAATTCAGCCAATCACAACAATTGATACTGTAACAATGATCGATTCAGAAGATACGTGGTCGCCCTGCAGGGATCTCAAGGAAATAAAGACACGAATTTCACTAGCAATTTTTTTTTGTCACAGATACATATCTTCACAACCTGCAAAATGGGGCATGACGAGAAAAAAGGCACTATAATCATGGATAACTTCAATTCCACGTGAGTATTCACATCACACTAATATTATAAAGGCGAATTTTTTTTGCGTGCAGTACACATACATACATAATATTATAAATGCGAAAGTTTGGATGGATCTATGGATGTATGGATGTGTGTGGATGTATGGTGGTATGGATGTTTGTTACTCAATCACGCCACAACGGCTGAACGGATCAGGCTGAAATTTGGCACAGAGATAGATTATAGTCTGGAATAGCACATAGGCTACTTTTTAACCCGGAAAGTTAAAGATTTCCCGCGGCAACCAAAAAACCTCAAACCACGCAAACAAAGTCGCTGGCATTCGCTAGTAAATACATAAATATTATGATGTGTAGAAATTCAATGTTATTAGATCTACATAAAAGATCAAATCTAGTTAAAATTTGATAAAATACAAAATTTAGTACTAGCTGATGCCCACGAATCCATCTAAACAATATAAAATCCCATCAGAACTCATACAAATCGATAGATATTTGTTTTTTTTAAGACGCGGCCGTCATCTAGGACGTTAAATATATTATTAATATTATACAATGCTATTACAATTTCAGAGCTAACCTGGCATCGAACCCCGGCTTCCAGTCCACTCTCAGCCTGGGCTCCAAGGATGTCATCAACGAGAAAGAATACAACCCTTTTGAGCACCGGAGAGTTGAACACCCTAATTCGTAAGTGCTACTTTACATGCCTACCTACTTTATTAAGGTGGCACGTTTCCCTCAATCTCGAAAATTCTAACATCATGCTTTGTCACTATAGCAATCTAGCAGAATCGAATTCGGTTTCAGCTGGAATTATTTTTAAAATTTACATAAACAGTGTTAAAATAGATTAGGAAGTAGGTGCATGAAACATTTAAGTTAACTGTCATTAAGATAGTAACGACTTTTAATATAAATTAGAATGAATTACTTCTTGATTAGGATAAGTACTAGAATTAATAAGGTACGATAGGACTGTCATATAAATATTAATGAAAGCCCTGTAAAAACAAACAAAAATATTTAAAAAAAAATCTAAAATTGCTCATTTTAGAAAACAACTATACGTAGTATATTCCTCGCCATTTTTCTCTTGGTTTTCTCAAAGTTGGTTTCTATCACGTGTGCGTCTCTGGATCCTTCGTTAACACTATCCAAAACCCTAAACCTAGGTAGGAATATTGAACTAAAATATGTCCGTAATTCTATTATCAATGACGTGGTTTGGTCACAATTTGTTTCCCAAGTATAGTTGATACGTTTACGAGTAGGTATACGCATTTTAAGAAATTTAAAAATGCGTGAAAAAATACGGTTGTAGCTTTTTAGACTCTAACTCGTAGAGTTACGTGCCAACTTGCTGATGCCAGCGATTTTTTCATTTCCGCAGGAACTCTTTAATTTTTCGGGATAAAAAGTAGCAGTATTAATGTATTTAGTAAAGTAGTAGTAATAATGTCTTTCCCCAGGATACAACCTACCTCTGTATACCTCTGCAGACAGTCAGACAGTTCCCGTGGGAACCAAAAACCTCAATCCACGCGAAGTCACGGTTATCAGCTATTTATAATTATGCATAGATTTGTTGGTTAATAAGAATAGATTATTCAATGACTTGAGATCCATACTGTTTTAAGAGAAATTTTAATTTGGATCACAACTGTAACCATGGGCAAAAAAATCTGATAGGCCTACAAAAAGTCTGCACGCGCCCTATTCTGGAGCCTTACATGCCACCGCGACACGATATAACGTGTTTTCCGTACGACGCAGGCTTTTATTGCGAACATTTTATCCTGTACCGTCCGTACAACCGTAATGTCCTATATCTCAAACCTTGAAACCAATTACATATCAAGAAGATTGGAAAATAGCCTCAATTATAAAATGTTGTCTTGCTCGTTACTTAAACAGGTTACTAATTGAACATCTATCTAAAGTAATTATTATGCCTGCGACCTTAATTATCTTTTTCCGACTTTTTCCTTAAATCATTTCACCACTGTAATTATTAGACTATCTACTTATCTAGCAATTGTATTGAGATATGGATTGTTGTCAATAATTACGAGGATTCACTTTCAATTGTTTACTTTTCCTGCAAGATAAAAGAAGTTGGAAATAACTTGCGTAATTTACATCAGAGAATTTCGCAAAAGCTTGTTTTCTTGACTTTATTAGAAGAATTATTATAATGGAAGTTACTGTAATAGTTCAATTTTCTCTTCTTAGACGTGAATTGAAACAAAATCAAAATTATAAATACGATTAAATTCGTCTTTTTCCACTCTTAGGCCAAAAATAGTACCGCAGCCTATAGAGCAGTGCCGTAATTACTTTTTACACTAGAGTGGTAATATAAAGACCGCCATACAAAACCACAGCTGTTTCAATGCCACCAACTTTGTCGAAGTATTTTACAGTACCAAGTTGGTAGTAAAATAAAATACTAACCTTTAAGTACTGACGTGGTTAAACTGGGTCATAGATACTGATGTGACGTCTCTCAGACGGCTATGGAAATAATCAATATTTTTTATAGATATGTACTAAAAACGACATTATTTATCTAATATATGTTCCAACAGTAAATTATGTACTGATTAAATGTAAAAAAAATACTTTTTTTATGGAATCAACATTAATTTGGCACTTTATAAAAGACATAATATATGTTTTATACAATGATTAGACATGTTATAGGAACTAGTTCTACTATAGCTATTTGTGTAATTTTTTGGCTTATCTGGGCTACCAAACCATCAATCTTTATTAAAATACTAAAGTAGTATTCAAACTTTGTCCTAATTTTCGTAAATATTTATGAATGAATTAGTAATTGTCAACACATTCGATGCAATATATGTCTAGATAGACATATATTGCAGTGTTTTTTACTGTCTCAGTATCTGGAGGGGCCGGTCTCTTAGGGTCCAGGGGCAAATCACTGCCAAGAACGCGCGTTGTACTCAATGGCAGCTCTCTTAGTAAACATTCATTATACACTCGTCGTTTCAGGTATGGTAAAACCAACTTTCGAGCAAGATTCGAGAAACTGTGCTCTAGGAATATAATCAGGCAGATACGTAGTTAAATCTTACTTCTTACTAATATTATAAATGCGAAAGTTTGGATGGATGTATGAATGTGTGGATGTTTGTTACTCAATCATGCCCCAACGGCTGAACGGATCTGGCTGAAATTTTTACTTAAAACTTTTTATCCCGGAAAATTAAAGAGTTCCCGCGGGAAAAAAAAACACAAACCACGCAGATGAAGTCACGGGCATTCGCTAGTGTCTTTTATAAAGCAGATAGGTATTGACTTCACTCAAATTGAGGACTCTGAGAAAAATTGCGAGATGCCATCGACATTCGTCGACATCTTCAGACCCGGTTGGTGGTCTATTTTGTAACTGACTTTCATTTTATTTATCTTTTTCATCTTCCAACTGTTCTGATTCCGATTTGTGATCAATTTGCAAGTAAAAGTGGGCGTCTGTTTCTTCATCAGTCACCTACTAATTCTTGGTCTAATCGTGTTTGCAGAGTATCTACGAAGTTTCTACTACATAATACATTAATAGGTTCTGATAATGTTATGTAAACTTATAGGTACATTTATGTTAACAAAGCACTTTAACCAAGATGGGGCGTGAATAAATAAATAATTCTTTGTTTCCTAGATTGTATACCAAAGAGGTGTTACAGGTAAAAATAGAAACCAAGCCACAATCAGCCATGAAATGGCATGCAATCATTCACTTTTATCCTAAAACTGTGAATTAAACACATAATTTAAATTATGACATTAACTTCAAAATGTCAATAAATTTGTAATCATTTATAAAACACCCTTACTTTATATCATTACATAATTATTATCAATTTGTCCTATTATCATAATCAATCCATTTTTTTACTATGAAAAATAGTCATTAACTGAATAATAACATTTATCTAGCAGCAAAGCGAAAAGTCGATTTTCGAATGGCACTAAAGGTAATTTTTTTAGTTCGGCTGGTAATTTATTGTAAATAAATATTGTATTGAAGTTTGGAAGTACTACGTTTTGCCCTGGCCGAGGTTAGAATGTCCTTTTGAAAAAAAAACTATAACGTAAGAGCTGAATTACACTTTGTCAAGCTAACAGTGCGGTCGAAAATTAAGTGCAGATTTAAGTGCTTAGTAAAATCAACGTATAAACGGTCACGCCGTAAAGTGTGAAGTGCGAGTACGGCTAAAGTGATCAGAGTCTACTCTACCTGAGAGAATCACACAGTGATTAGTGATCCTTGCACTTTACACTTATCACTTAACATCATAAAATATATCAACTAATCACATGGCACGTGCACTTTTTGCTTCACAAAGTGTAATCCAGCTATAAATAAATAAAGAAATATAAATAATGTTATGCGAAAGATAAAGCAACTGCGAGTAGATAGGGGTATCTACTATCTACTAATGATTTTATCATACGGGCCGCTCCTAAACCCATAAATTGCTTAGAGCAAATGTTTGCGTTCATCTAACAAAGTTACAGTAAGTACCTCATTTTAAACGAAAGTATGAGTACTGTTTGTGTAAAGCGGTTATAGCCTAGTGTTTTTTTTTTAAATCTCTATTTATTAAAGAGGGTTTGTTCAATATTGAACGTGACACCCTCATAGGAACAAAATCATTACTTCTAAAAATCTCGTACAGCGCCCTGGCCTCCTCTAATAAGGGGTAAGCCAGGACACTGTTACGTATAGACAAATCCCGCAAATCAATATTAAACCTAGTCTTAAAATGAAATCTTTCCAACTCGTTTCGGACACATTCGACCAAGACATGGTATACATCCTCAATTACGTCGCATTCAGTACATTTGGACGAGTCAGATTTACCTACGAGGTATGCAAATCCGTTCAGGGGAATGTGTCCGGAACGTAGTCTTAATGCAAATTTAGATGCCCGGCTTCCTATTCGGGTAGTTAGGGTTTCAATCCCTGGGCACGCAACTATTTTCGAGTTACGTGGGTTTTATGAAATTAAATAGTGCTTTAACATTGAAGGAAAACATTGGGATGAAACCCGCATGCCCGAGCCCAAACGCCGTTCTTCGTAATATCCTCAAACGGCATCATTCTAATATAAAAAATGCGAATGTATGTTTGTTTGTTGGTTTGTCCTTCAATCACGCCGCAACGGATCGACGTGATTTTTGGTATAGATATAGTTGAGGACCTGGAGAGTGACATAAGCTACTTACTTTATATCCCGGATAATTAAAGAGCTTCCGCGGGAATAAAAAAAATTAAACCACGCGGACGAAGTCGCCATCATCAGCTAATGTGAAATATGTCCTCAAACGGCGTTCTTGGCCAGCGTGGTGGACTATAATCAAATTCTTCTCATTTTGATGAAGACACGTGCTCAGTAGGGACTAGTGAGCCGGCAATGGGTCAAAGCGATGATGATGATGATGATGATGACACTAAAAATCGGAAAAATAATATTTCCTCTCAATGCGAACGAAGCGAAGTGGCGGAACACAGTAGTTTTCATAAATAATGATCAAGTTGAATGTATGGATGGCCTCGTGCTTTAAATAAACCTGTAACATATACTTAAATTAAATAGTTAAGTGCGGTAATTGACGTGAAATATCGTTACAAGTCTTTATGTTTATTTTATCAATATTTTGTTGTATTTACATTATATTTTTTGTACATATTAATTAATGTCATGTATGTCTATTTTATTTATTTTGTATATATTAGTGTATTTATGTTATTACTTTATTAGGTTGTATTTTATATGTATTTTAGTTTATTTTATACACCACCTCGCACTGTCCACTTGCTCATTTTTTCATAGCGTTAAGGTTGCCTGGTCGAGATCTCTACTTATTAATACCCAAACACAATATAAAGTAAAGTAAACTAAATATTTATTTGCTAAAATATGGTACAGACAAGATGTTATCAGGTTAATAGGTACAAGCATATTTTATCAAAGTACATACAGTTTGCTAATTAGTTACTAACAGGTGAAGCTAATAAAAGCGTGTCATAAAAACGTTTATTTTCGCAGATCGATCGGCTCTCTGGTACACTTGCTGAAGTCCTCGCTTGGCTCCGGTATCCTGGCGATGCCTGCTGCCTTCAAGAACGCAGGACTAGCTATCGGTGCCTTCGGCACTATCATAATAGGCTTCATCTGTACACATTGCGTTTATGTTCTGGTAAGTCGTTTTCATAAACATTATCATCATCAGAATCATAATCGCAACACAATATACACCCAATCTATACTTTTTATACTTAATTACATATATTATAAATGCGAATGTTTGGATGGATGGATGTTTGTTACCCAATCACGAAAGAACGGCCGAACGGATCTGGATAAAATTGGTATAGAAATAGGTAAAACATATGCCTAGAAGTCCTAGAATAACACATAGGCTTCTTTTTATCCCAGACAATTAAAGAGTTCCCACGGGAACCGAAAAACCTCAATCCACGCAGACGAGTCGCGGTACTTCAATACAATTGAACTAAAACTCTTTCACGCAAAAACTTCTGGACGGAGTTGGCTGAAATTTGGAATGGAGATAGGCTGGATAACACATAGGCTACTTTTTATCCCGAAAAATACAAGAATTTTTGCGAGAACTGAAAATCCTCAATTGCCGAAATCGAGTGCCTACATCACTTGACGACCTCCGTGGCGCAGTATGTAGCGCTGTTGACTTAACGTGCGGAGGTCCCTGGTTCGATCCCCGACAGGGTCAATTTGGGAATTTATAATTTCTGAATTTTCCCTGATCTGACCTGGTGGGAGGCTTCGGCCGTGGCTAGTTACCACCCTACCGGCAAAGACGTGCCGCCAAGCGATTACGCGTTCCTGTACAATGCCGTGTAGAAACCAAATAGGAATATGGGTTTCATACTGTCATGCCTCTAACAGGTTAGCCCGTTACCATCTTAGACTGCATCATCACTTACCATCTTGTAGTCCATAAAAAAAGACACGACTTAGTACTAGTAGAATATTTATTTTCCGACCTATATTGGTGATCTTTTTGTTATCAGGTAAGGACGTCGCAGCAGGTGTGTGTGGAAGCGAAAAAGCCTTCGATGGGATTTGCCGAGACTTGCGGAGCCGCTTTTGAGTTCGGACCGAAGAGATTAAGACCTTGGGCAAACTTTGCTAAGTAATACACATTTATTAGATTTATTATTAGAAGAGTAGAATTAAGCCAACAAGCTGTTAGGTGTCTTTGGACATCCCGTCAAAATATAGTTACTTTCACTAAAAAAAGTCATAATCAAAAAAATTAAAAACACGACTACCCTGCCAAAAAACGAACTAAACAGTTAAAAATCTAAAATAATCTAGTTCAATAGAATCTTATTCACATTTTTATTAAATGATATTTTTTTTGTGAATCACTGGATATTGAACTATAGTGTAGTAGTTCAATAGCCTTATTTATTCGTGTGAATACTCCTAAAAATATTCAAACAAAAGTTAAATCAAGATGGCTAATCTTACTAAATTTTTCGACTTTTTTTCAGAACTTTCATAGATTACACGATGACAGCTACGTATTTGGCCGCTCTCTGCGTTTACGTAGTATTTATTGCAGAGAACTTCAAAGAGGTAATAATTTTTAGTTGTGAATCATTTGTGTTTTTATCTCAAACAGTAAATTTAGAGTAGCAATTAATTAAATTTTGCGATAATTTGTCCTGTTTGCCCTTTGCTTTAATAAATGTTAACTTAAGGTCGGAGCAAAGTACGCAAAAACTTTATCAATTTGTTCAAAGATGCACAGTTTGCTAGCTTAAATAGCTACACTATTTTTTGCTGAACAACCTTGTGTGATAGAAATTCTATGTTCTATATCTAATTCGTCCGACCTATGTAACCTTAACAGTATTCTATCACAGATGAGGTTACATAGGTCGGACAGTTTTTTATACGGTTATGTTCGTGTAAAAACAACAACAACGGTTTTTAATTTTAGCGAGTCTCGTCAACACATTATAAAATCAAAAAGAGAGCGACAAAATTGATTGGTCCATAATTTATTACGAACAAAGTTTTGTTGTTCAATTAATATTAAAATCGATAGCAATAAAGTTGCAGTTAGTTAACCAACTTCCAAAACGAGGAGGTTCTCAATTCGGCGCGTATTATTTTTTATTTCATTTATGTCGGTGCATATCTCCGGTGGTTCTGTTTTTTTTTCAATCTCCACTCAAATTCTGACTCCAAATCCTCAATCGTGACACGTGACACTAAAAGCGCTTATCTACCTGTTAACGAAAACTTGACAACTACCTTGATAAACGATAATACAGGTGTGATATGTTAGTAGCCAGTAGCTCCAAACTCACAGAACGGGAGGTGATATATGAAATGAAATATTTTTTTTCATGTAGAAAAACTTGTGTCACTTATAAAATGTCGCTAATCTACCACCGTTTTGGAAAACATTCTACTGAGTCAACCAGCAAGAAACTCAGCAGTTACTCTTTTTGAAAATAAATAAGAAAGTTCGGAGTGAAATACTACTTCAAAACAAAACATGGCCCAGCCGGTAGGATTATTGAAATACTCTTAATGCTTATCTTTCGGCAGGTTCTGGACGAATACTACCCCCATTACAAGCTGTCTGTAGAAGTCTACTGTGCCCTAACCCTCGTACCTCTAGTACTCATCTGCCAGATACGGAACCTCAAATATCTGGTGCCGTTCTCAGCGATTGCCAACGTGTTCCTGGTTATATGCTTCGCGATCACCATGTACTACATATTCCACGATATGCCGAATCCTAATGAACGGGAGATGGTGGCTAGTGTGACACAATGGCCTCTGTTTATTAGGTATAAAACTTTTGTCTATTCCATACATTTCTTCTGCACTGTATAGTCCCGCAAACTTTTCTGAACCGGTGACATCGTCACTAGTTGAAATGAAAAATTAAAAAAAAAAAATAACAGGCATAAATATTCGTCCCAATTTTGGCCACTGGGTTAGATAAGTTTGACGGACAGCGTAAGTATATACCAATTACTCATCCTGCATACTAATTAGACTTTTGACTAAGAGAATTTTGTATTGAATTTCTGCCAGTTTTATCTGTCGCCGTCCTGCCACCTCGCTGTCTTGTTTTGTTTTGACCTAGCTCAAAGGTTCTTGATAATCTCCGTAGAATGATTATCCCATCAAAAACATAAATGTAAAATGAGAGCCAAGTTCAAAATTGTGATATATATGCCTTGGTTGTTGACTTCAGCGACAAAAGGAGTGAAATCTAAATGGGTGCCAAGTTCAATGGTCAGTCCTGCAATTTATATATCCCATCAAAAACATAAATGTGAAATGAGAGCCAAATTCAAAATTGTGATATATATGCCTTGGTTAAACTACCAAGAAACTATAGGTAGAAACTGTACTTTTAGGTACCTACTTAATAATAATTCGTATATGAAAACTAGCCAAGCCAAAGCCTTAGTCTTCAACATTTTATACTACGTTATAAGAAGAAATGATATTTTAAGTTGTTATAAAATATTATATGTTGTTATAAATAAATTTCAGGACTGACCATTGAACTTGGCACCCATTTAGATCTCACTTCTTTTGTCGCTGAAGTCAACAACCAAGGCATATATATCACAATTTTGAATTTGGCTCTCATTTCACATTTATGTTTTTGATGGGATATATAAATTGCAGGACTGACCATTGAACTTGGCACCCATTTAGATTTCACTCCTTTTGTTTAAGGAGTTACTACCACCGCTCAAAGCAGTATTGTTTCAAACTAACGGTTGAATGTCACGTACTTTGACGTCCTTAAAATAATGATTATAACACTACAACATAAACGTCAACAATATTAAAATAATACGGCTTTAAGCAATGGTAGCATGCCTCGTGTCAGAGTTTTGATCTATCCTTTGATCATAAAAATGACGATTTTTGTACGTTTATATCTAAATAACCATTTGAGGTGTGCTTATGAAATTTGGAGCACATATGTATCTCACGGGTCTCAATATATGCGCCAAATTTGACATGTTTATGTGAAATAGTTTTTGAGTTATGAGGGGGTAAAAAGTGGCTCCAAATGGTTCGTGTAATATTACACACGGTGCTGCTCGCCAGTTTTTTTGAACTTTGGCTGGACACGCTTCCGCGTGTCTTGATCACTGGTAGGAAGAAACATATTATCTCCTTAGATAGAGTCACAGAAATCAGTGGTAAGATTAGATAATGTGCATAACTAAAAACCAATCACAAAACAACGGTAAACGGTAATTCTTCTTTAGCCGCGTTGAGCACTTAATAACACTATAATAACACTATCTCCTTAGATAGTGTTATTATACTCACGTGTAAATATATTTAGAAATTTACACGTGTGCACCGCCTTGTCATCGTGCAACCAATCTCCTATCTTAAAAAGGTTGCCTGGAAGAGATCAATCATAATCAATCAATAATACGGCCGCCTTTACACCGTAACAAGTTGTAAATTCTGCCACGATTAGTTTTACATCTGTTCTGTTATTTGTTTGTGTGTAATAAAGTGTTTTTACTTACTTACTAACTCATTAACATAGAAAATTATTACGTTTATACGGTTTCTTAGCAACTCTAAGCCTTGTCGACTTGTCTGGCGGCTGTACATTCCTCTAATATCTAGTGAGGGTTGCGATACCTTCAAATTAGAAGTAGAAAGATTTTTATCCAATTTATATTTCCAAATTATTCTTGACTAGTCAAGTGAATCTATCAATGGTTCGAGATGCCCTTTCTATCGTGGGAACATTCTCTATTCAACGTATTCCTGATAGAAAGGGTTTTAAATGCCATTCGGCACGTATTTTTAAATGTTTGTACACCGATTGGTCCAAGATTTCGAAATTGATTTGGATATTTTTCTTGATTCTGCCCAGCTTAGATCCAATAAGGGCATTATGGTAAAAAATTAAAACAATGTTTCTTTTAAAAAAGGATTTTAAGAAATTCATGGTAGATCACTAAATTAACTCGCTCGTTTCTTTTTTCAGTACAGTAATCTTTGCAATGGAGGGCATAGGAGTGGTAATGCCGGTTGAGAACGAAATGGCGAAACCTCAGCAGTTCCTCGGCTGTCCCGGAGTATTGAATGTTGCCATGACAATAGTCGTATCTCTGTACGGCCTTGTGGGCTTCTTTGGATACATCAAATATGGCGATGCTGTACGTGGTAGTGTGACGTTGAATCTGCCTCAGGATGAATTGTAAGTATACTTCCACCACCGCCACCACTACAACCCATTAACGTCCCACTGCTAGGCACAGGCCTCCACTCTCATAGGAGAGAGGGTATTAGAGCTTAGACCCACCACGCTGCTCCAATGCGGGTTTGCAGCTTTAACGACTATTATCATGTTAGTAATAATAACCGGGACCGTCGGCTTAAGGTGCTGTCCGAGGCACGGGGGTAAAGCACCGCCAACGTCCTAACTCCGGGCTAATACTGAGAATTTCCCGATCCGGGACTCAAGCCCGGGACCTCGTCAGCCGCAGTCGAACATGCCAACAACTAGACCAACGAGGCAGCCACTAAGTGAAGTATACTTCACAACCAGAATTATATGATGCCCAAGACTTCGTTCGCGTGGATTTAGGTTTCAAATATTCCAGAGGAAACTTTTATCATTGTCCGGGATAAAAAAAATGAAGTCAACGTTTGAGTAGAAGTTAAGCAGCCGTAACGTGAGCAGGTTCATGAATAAAGACCCCGGACGGGTTCGAAACTATAGTCGGGCATAACTAATACCTCCTTTCAACATGTTTCGATAAAACATGTATGTTAAAACCAGTACCATAGTATATTAAGTATAGGTTTAGCAGCCTTAGTATCTGCTAGTTTAAAATTAAGAAAACTAATGCCGTCTTAGAACAGCCAATTTAAAAATCTATCTTGGAACAGCCAATTTGAACATTTTATGAAAAAAGAAAATGTTATACTCAGAATTGTTAAAAAACGTCGAACAAACTTTGCTAGTATATTACTAGCAAAAATTATGAATATTTTTAAAATGAAATCTGTATAAAATCTTCACTTAACTTGAGTTACTTATTAATTTTGCAAGTTATTGGCACATTATCAATAATTTTCAGACTAACCACATAATTATTTATCACTGGCATACCAATTAAGTACACCTGCGTACATAACTTTACATAAATTGAAATAAGTATGCATTAACAAGACTACTTTGTATGGAATACTAATTTCCAGTTTAATTATGAAAATACCATAGTACCGAATGATAGCTTATTTAGTCACAAACAGACACGATAGTTTTGGTTATAATAATTAATTTAACTAGAAAATGCGCGGCGCCTTTGTCCACGTGGATCAAGTTTTTTGATTCCCGTGAGAAATTCTGAATTTTCCAGGATAAGAAGGTAGCCTTTGTTCTTCCCCGAGATGCAACCAACCTCTGTATCAAATTTCATCAAAATTAGTTGAAAAGATGGGCCGTGAAAGCATAGCAGATAGACAGACACACTTTCGTATTTACAATCATAAAGTCGTAGTTATGGATTTTATAATAGCATTCCTAAGTAATTTATTATTCCAGATTTAGTATCAATCTATTACAAAGTTTATGACTCTTAAATCTTCATTGCGATTCCACGTGGACGTTTCTACGTTTTATCATTTGTATGATGATGATAAAGGGTTTTGACTCAAAGATTTCACTTTGTTCTTTTCAGATTAGCGCAAAGCGCAAAGATCTTGATGGCCCTCGCGATTCTCTTCACGTACAGTCTCCAGTTCTACGTGCCCATGGAAATGATCTGGAGAGAGATCCACCACAAGATCGCTGTTAAGTACCACAACGTCACGCAGATTGGCATCAGAACTCTTGCTGTAGTTGGATCGGGTAAATTTTAACTTTTTTACTTGGACGAATTAACCACGGGACGCGTGATATTATTGGTCATATTCGCCTTGTCACTCCAAGCGCGAACTGGGCATAGCGACACCAAAATGAGACACATATATAGGATTAAGCCTGCGAAAGAATTAGATAGAACACAAGTTATATTTATCTCATTCTCTCGTAGGCTACTTTTCTGAAGTTTCACTTCTGCCGTGTGGGAATTGCACACACAATTTTTTTGTTATTGTGACGTATAGACTAGCTCATAGCTGCAATCAAATATAGGCAAGCATGGTTTAATAGCATTGATTTAGAGCTCAAATTGGCATCAGAACTCTCGCTGTAGTTGGATCGGGTAGATATTGTGCTCAATATTCTACCGACTTTTTACCTGCTACCGGCCTAGACTAGTTTGCTCTAATAATTAATGTAGGGTTAGGGTATACTTATTTTGAGAAATAGGACCCATCTATAAGTTAAGGTATATTATTAATATTTATTGTAAAAATACACGTGAAAAATAGCGTAAAGAAATTTGGCGTGCAATTGTTGGCAGTTTACAGCTTATATGCATAAAATTTTTATTTACTTATAATGCAATAAAAAATAATAATGTAGTAACGCAGCGCAGCGCAGTAATAAGTACAATAATACGAATAAATCTGATATTTTATCTGACTATAAAACGCAGTAACTTACTGTAAGCGACAATCCAGAAGTAGGTATTATAGAGACACTTTTAATATATTAGTACGCTCATTTGGAACTTGCACGAGTAAATGGATAAAAGAGAAGAAGGTCCCACGAGAAATTTAATGTAATTAGTTAAAAGTTAGCTAAACTTGATGACAATATACGATTGCTATCGTTAAGCTCTAAACAAAAATTGCGATCTAAACACAAAAGTATTCAATAACCGCTGTCTGCCAGCAGGAGACTGACTTACCATTGTTCAAACACTCGTATTTATACTAACTATTTTCAATATGGCGTCCGTATCCGCAGATTAAATCGAATGACATGAAACGAGTCAAATTGACAGTACTATTATACTTCCTGTTTCATGAGATATAATAACAAACAGTAATAATACTAAAATGAATAAGTGACTGAATCCTTCGCTTTCAAACATTATTATTTTATTAAGTATAACTTTTACTGACCTATTATTCAAATAGTCTATTTCAAGGTATCTTGAATCGTCAAGTCTGTTTTATTTCCTCGGGATAAGGAAAACTGCTTCAGACAACTGACTGACAAGTCGTGCTCGACTAGCATGCGGCGTGATTGGAGGACACACCAATAAATAAGCACTTTGGCGTTTATATTAATATTAATTAAATATATCACATAATATTATTGATATTAACATGTAAAGTATAATACCTATAAGTGCACAACCTTATGATATGCCACTGGAACTATCGATTCAGTTTGATAATAATCTCTTATACCTATATAAAATTCTCGTGTCACAATGTTAGTAACCATACTCCTCCGAAACGGCTTGACCGATTTTTATAAAATTTTAGATGCATATTCAGTAGGTCTGAGAATCGGCTACTATCTATTTTTTTCATACCCCTAAAACACCTCAATCCACGCAGACGGAGTCGCGGGCATCAGCTAGTAATAATAATATGTGTCAATCGCTATAATTGTTAGTTGCCCTGACGGTCATCGTAGCGCACTACAGCTTATAGATAGGGTACTTTAGGGTTAGGGTCTTGCTAACTTTTGCAAGATTACTAAAAATCATTGTGAATCATCAACATATTGACGACCTCCGTGGCCCAGTGTTGAGCGCTGTTGCTTTAACGTGCAGAGGTCCCGGGTTTGCTCCCCGACAGGGTTTGGAAATTTATAATTTCCGAATTTTCCCTGGTCTTGCCTGGTGGGAGGCTTCGGCCGTGGCTAATTACCACCCTACCGGTTAAAGACGTGCCGCCAAGTGATTTAGTGTTCCGGTACGATGCCGTGTAGAAACCGAATAGGGGTATGGGTTTAATATGCCATGCCCCTAACAGGTTAGCCCGCTACCATCTTAGACTGCATCTTCACTTACCATCAGGTGAGATCCGTCGAAAACATCATTACAACCCATTGCCGGCTCAGAGAAGTCTCGTGCTCAGTAGTGAGACAAGGATTTGGACGTAGTCTAGCATGCTGACCAAGTGCGGATTGGTAGACTTCAAGAACAGTGCAGCTGTAGCAAGTGATATTTTATTTCTTAAAAAACGCATAAAACTCCGAAAAGTTATAAATTGCCGCTTTGAATATAAAATAATGTAATTTAGCAACAGAAACCGTCCAAAATAAATTGCTAATAAATTGTCCACAGTTTGCCTAGCCGCCGCATTTCCCGACCTGGAGCTATTCATAAACCTAAGTGGCGCCATCTTCCTCTCAAGCCTTGGCCTCCTAACACCAGCCATCGTTGACACTGTCCACAACTGGGACCGCGGGCTGGGAACCTTCAACTGGATCCTGTGGAAGAACATCTTCATAGCCTTGCTCTCTTTTATCGCTCTTTTCGCTGGATCATACGTATCTATATTAGGTATTGTTGGGAAGTACAATTCACCACCTGTCTTAGAAGCTGCTGGCAATGTTACCGTTTTAAGCACTTAGTACCATAGGTTTTAGTAGAATAGTATTTTGTGTGACCCATACCCAATATCCTTTTGACCGAATTTCGTCCAAGGCAGCCAATCGCTGCAGATAGCGGAAAACTTTATAGTATGAATGCAAATACAAATGCAGTCTCTCTAAGGTTTTATAGTCTGATGAGCATTTTGACATGATTGGAGAAACAACAATACCTAAGGCATACACGTACTAACTACGGGTTAGTACTAACTGTAACCTCAATACATGATTATTATTGTTTAAATAAACCTAAACGAGTGTTTTTGACTCGTCAATTAAAATTAACGACTAAATAGTTTGGAATGCCGATGGTGGTACCGAAAAGAACCAGCAAGAAACTATGATATTATTATTGTCATTTTTTTTTAAGTTAGTGTAAGTAGCACTATTTTAATGTATAACAGAAGTAGCATTGTATATAACCATTATAATAAATACATTAGTAGTATTGAAATTACTTATTTTCTCAATTAATAAACATACTGAAATAATCTATATTGAAATAAAAAAAACTGTAATTTAAAATTACTTTGCGACATTTGCATTGCTGTTGTAACTTTAAAGTACAAAATTTAAAAAACATAACGAAGAGCAAATAAATTTAATATTATCGAATAATCTTAATAGGTAGTAGTAACTAATTGAGTCTTTTGACTATAAACTTATAATGTTATAATATAATATTGGGTATGTCTAGCCATTTCATGTACTTAATTTAATTAGGTAAAATGCTTGTTGCAAATTTTTTATTTTATTTTATTTTTTATATTTATTTTATTTAAATCACATGTTAGAAGTATACAAAATGATGAATTTCTTAAGCACTAGGTACACACGCAATTTAACTTAGAAATGTCGTAATGCTAACTTAGAAGTCGTACATTCACATACGTTTACAAAGTTACATTACTGATAAAATAGTAAGATGAAGGAGGACTACAAAAATGAAAATAACTATATAATATACATAAAAAGAAATGGATAATAAATATTTACATGCTTAAATACTATAATATAGGATCAATATGATACTATTAAGTGATAAGTGATTTAAGCAGTTTGACTTTAAAATCTTGTAATTTTCAACAAAATAAATCAATCCTTTACTGTAAATTCCTTGAAAAGTCGGCTTAACCTGGGTATAAAGGAGTAACTACCAATTTTTTTATTCGTTTTCTTTACTTATTAAAAAAAGGGTTTCTTTTTAATGTTTTGGTGCTGAACCCTATTGATACATTAGGACAAAATATAACTGACTTCCATATAAACTTCTTAAAGTAACTTGAAAATGTATGACTGATATGCTCCTATACATCAAATAGTTGCTATAATTTTTTATGATTATGACTTACATAAATCTTCAAAACGAATAATTTGTCAAGGATTCAGTACACGTCGACCGAAATTCGGCGATGGATGACACTATATCTTACGTAACCAATATAGTCCAAGTAATTAGGGCAGTACTAATACACCAAGAAAATACACAAGTGGCCCTGAACATTTGCGCCAAGAGTATATTTTTGTCCAGCGCGATTGGTCTATGTGTATAAGTTACTTATGGAGACAACAGAAATATATTAAAAGTTCAGTTTAAATGGAATGCCTTTGTATTTTCAATAGTAAAGAAAGAATTTCATTTCAATTTGTCTGGAACGTTTTTCTTCCAACAGTTAGATTATATTTTTAGGCTCAAGGCACATTGTTGTTGACTAGACGAAAAACGACGCGTATTATTTTGACTAGACAAATATTGAACATTAATAATACAAAGCAAACTTTAATAATACAAAATAAACTTTATTTTCACAAAGGACAAATCACTGTGAAATGAAATGTAAAAGGGTTACACGCATAAATGGCTCGTATTTTTTTGTTCGGCTTTCAGTATTCTTGGGCTCATCTGTCGCATATGCCGTATGACTTTGCCGCAATGTGTCTTGAAATAATGATAAATTGTTTTTTCAATATCGTCGAAATTATCTTGGTCGCAGAATTTTATCATAGTAATATTGTATGGATACTTTACTACTTTTCTTCACTTTACTATCCAATATTGTAGATGATACAATCTATTTTTAGAGAAACCTGTATTTAGAGATTTAATTTTGTAAGAATTGATATGTCACCGTAAAATTGCAAACCCGTCAGATTGCAATCTAACGCTTTCTATCTCAATAGATTATAAACTGTCGACAGATTGTGAACCGTTCAACGTTCTGAGTGTAAATTTTTTAAATATTCATTGTATTTACGTTTTCCTGTCTCTTTATTGTAGGTTAGGTTAGGTTATGGGTTTAATAAAACTGCCGTACCCCTAACAGGTTAGCCCGCTACCATCTTAGACTGCATCACTACTATCAGGTGAGATAGCAATCAACTTGTAGTGGAATAAAAAAATGCAAGTGTCAGTTACCTGCTAAGCATACGCCTATAATACGTTCGATGGTGTAACCGAAACTCGATATTATAATATTTTTGTAAAATTCAAAATTAAAAATTCAAAATGTTTTTTATTCAAATAAACTTTTAAAAGTACTTTTTAATCGTCGAGTGAATTTACCACTGGTTCGGAACGCCATTCCTACCGAGAATAACCAACAAGAAACGCGGCGGTTGCTCTCTTGAATAAAAAAATTACAATTTCATTAATTTATAGAATACATAGGTAACAGCTGTCCTAAGCATTGCTAGAGCGAGTCAAATCCATGCTCTTTTGTCACTTACGTAATCTTCAAGAGCATAATAAGCATTTTTTCAGGAGCATACTGTAATGTATGCAAAGATATCGGGTATAAAGAGTCACAAGTATTACATTTTTGCCACTGTGCACTACTGCACACTAGATGTGTTAACATAGACCACAAGGCCAGACAAGACGACTAGGCTTAAGGGGTGCTAAGAAACCATGTAAAAGAAAAATTTCTTTGTTAATAAATAAATAAATAAATAAAAACATATCGCTAAACGGTTAGGTAAACGATCTTTACTCCTGTGGAAAAAAAAACATTGTTGTTTTACTACCGTTTACAATCGTTAACCGTTTATCCGTTTAGCGATATGTTAACGCCTCTACTGTAAACTAAACGAATGTAGTATCTCCCTAGACCTATATTTTTTATCACTTTATGTAGGAGTACTTAATCATACTGTTTTATGTAAGAGTACTTACTCGTACTGTTTTACACAATATACGCAAAAATGTCTACAATGAACTTTCAAGCGTTATTTCGTATAAGTAATTTCGATTTTGCCGTATGCTAATACGGCAATATAGAAGTATGTTCAATTTTGTCGTATACTAATACGGCAATATTGAAGTTAGTTTCCTCTTAGATCGGTTGCTTCTAAAAAGCTCGTTTTTAAACAATCTACTATACTAACATTTCTTTTATTCTTGGGTTTATCGACAAAATAACAAAGTTACTCAATATAATTTATCGCCAGGTTACGGATAAATTGATTATTGTCGTAATTCTGTAAACGTACCATTATGTACAACATACCAACTCGTGTTGAGAACTTAAATTATAAGTACTGAGCTACAGTAATGCTGGGAATTAAAAATAATGTGATAAGAAGTATTCAGATTTTTTAAACTATTGAGTCGTATTTTAATATACCTAGTAAGATAACCTAAAATAAGTATTTTAGACATAAGTAATAACTTTTAGAATATGAAACGATTGTGATATTTTATTATTTCTAGTAAAACATCGTCATGATAATAAATAATATTTTGATGATGGTCATTGATTTTTTTTCCAATACCATGCCGTAATTAAATAATCTTAGAGTACATTGGCGAGAGCTACCACCGGCAAAGACGTGACGCCTAGAGATTTAGCGTTCCGGTACGATTCCGCGTAAAAATGCCGAGTACTTAGTGCGTTTTGACGAGCTCCCAGGCGCATTGGTGGAAGTCTTCGGCCGTGACTAGGCTCTACAGGCAGACATCCCGAGGAAGGACATAGGTTTTTTATCCCGGAAAATCAAAGAGGGAAAAGAAAGAGTTCCCACAGGATCATCAAAACTTCGCACAAAGTCGCGAGCACCAAAAGGTAAGATGGTATCGTAAAAGAGTCTTGTTCCACTTATCGTATACTGTAACATATAACGATATCTACCATCATATCCAATTCTAATTCGTAATATCGAATTGGAATTTCGAACGCAGCAAATCCATATAAAATCTTGGGGTCTATCACACACGCACTCTAGTTTACCGTTTGAATTTATTTCCGTTTTGGAATTCCGAATGGAAGCCTAGTGTTCGGAATCACGAACGGAAACAAGTCATAATTAAAAAAATTAAAAAACACGACTGCTCTGCCAAAACACGAACTAAAAAGTTAAAATTTCTAAATTAATCTAGTTAAACTATTGTCGTATTCACATTTTTATTAAATGATATTTTTTGTGAATCACTGAATATTGAACTATAGTGTTATATATTTTAGGAATCTACTCACCTTTTTCTAGATGATGATTATATAGTTAATCTTATTTTCGAATATTTTTTTTCAACTTTTGTCTTTAATGCGGGACCATGTTCAACCCCATCAATTTTTGTTAAATTTTACAAGTCTATGTCACCTGGAATAAGCTAGGGATTCTAACGATACCTCATTTATCAAAATCGGTTTAGGCGTATAGAAGTTATGGTGGAAAATACAAACTCATATACATACATATATACATACATACATCCATACATACATACGTGAACCCTGAAAACAATATACTCCTTTTTTCAGGTAGTCGTATAAAAAGCCGTTCCGAACGCAAGTCTTACATTATATGAGTCGCATCAAACATTCGTTATTTAAGTAGGTATTATATGTTCTCTGACAGAATATCAGAGCGTCTACCAACATCTGAGCCTTGTTATTCCGAACGGAAATAAACACATGTGTGTGATGTATTTACGGAATCTGATTCAATTTTCCGAATCGGAATGGTAGAGTGACTGGTAGAGTGGTTTTTTTTCCACTTATCCCTTGGTGAGTGGAAAAATCACTCATTCCTACCGAATATTACGTGGGCAGTTTTTGATAACAATGTTATTTCTGTACAGAAATATCTGACCTTTATGTTTCTAGGTAAATATGAACCTAATAGGTAATTAAACCAGTCTGAAAATGGGTAGGATACTTTAGGAAAACGGACTCCACTTAGGTGGAAAACGCTTAGTTGAAGTCGTTTGCTATAATTGCTGTACAATTTGGCAACCCACTTACTTATTAGATGTATAGAGACTAGAAATTTGAACAATTCATATTATATTAAATATTTACTTACCTCAAAATTAAATTTGAGTTTGAAATTGGGCAACACAATACAGGTATGAAATCTTTTACGTGGGTTTTTACCTTTAATTGCCAAATTGCTTAATGGTACGTCATTATTTGCACTAGAATCCCCGAATTACCACTGCTGGGACTCGAACTCCAGAGCTTACGACCATAGTTTTTACCGCTGCACTGGGGAGGTCGTGATAATTGCAAAATACAGAAGTTTTAGAACCTAAACATAGATAGGTTTTACCCAATTATGATGTATCCCAAATGGATGGAATAACGTTGAAAGTCGATTTTAACATGTAAAGAAAAACCTTAGCGCTTCATCACTGACTGTCTCAAGAACGCCAAGTCCTAACCCTTGGACCTAGAAAGGTGAACGCATAGAGGCACAGAATACTAATTATCGAAGTCAAAGTCAAAGTCAAGATATGTTTATTCAAAATCACCTATACAATGCACTTTATGAACGTCTATTATTATTATTACACTCCCTATTTTAATAATTTCATAGCCTGAATTGACGGAAAATACGACGACCGGAGAGAGGCATAACTTAACTTACACTGCAAAATATCCTATATCCGGGCTAGTACTATGAAATTCTTGTCAGTAAAGCCCAAAACTCAATAATGGCACAAGCAAAGAATCGAGCCCAAGACCTGTTTTCTGCAGATGAACATGGTAACTAGTGAGTTACTAACCACTCAACTAACGAGGCAGTTAAAAAATCATAAGTGGTTTAATTACTTGTTTAACGTGTTGTCAGTTTTTACCACTTGTTTTAACACTAGCTCTCTCACGTCATTTAACACGGCTGTTTAAAGTAGTGAGCAAAGAGAAAATTAACTGATTCGCCAATCAAGTTATTTAGGTCCGGTCTGTATAGGACACCCGTACTTGTCCAACCGGGTTCCATTATAAGTAAGAGCGCGTACTTTAACGCATCGTTAAGGTAAGGACATGCTGGCAGAACTTTACTTATCAACAGTCAATATTATTTAAGTATAGTCTACTAGATGATGCCCGCGAATTTGACCGTGGATTACGGTTTTTCGGTTCCAGCGGGAACTCTTTAATATTCCGGGATAAAATTATCCTATGTTTTATTCCAGACTTTAATCTATTCCTGTGCCAAATTTGATCCAGATCCGTTCTGGTGTGATTAAGTAACAATCATTAAATCCATCCATCCAAACTTTCGCATTTATAATATTAGTATGGATTTGAACAAATTTATATCTGGGCCATTTTTTTTATACACTACAAGCTAGCCCTTGACTGCGATCTCACCTGATGGTAAGTGATGATGCAGTCTAAGATGGTAGCGGGCTAACCTGTTAGGGGCATGGCAGTTATATTAAACCCATACCCCTATTCGGTTTCTACACGGCATCGTACCGGAACGCTAAATCGCTTGGCGGCACGTCTTTGCCGGTAAGGTGGTAACTAGCCACGGCCGAAGCCTCCCACCAGGCCAGACCAGGGAAAATTCAGAAATTACAAATTCCCAAATTGACCCCGCCGGGGATCGAACCCGGGACCTCCGCACGTTAAGACAACAGCGCTATACACTGCGCCACGGAGGTCGTCAAAATATATTCATTTCGAATATTCATTTGTACAAATAGTTTATACAGTACCCATACCCACGACAGTTTAGCCCGCTACCATCTTATACTGCATTTTAATTTACCAGGTGAGATCGCAGCTAATCAAGGGCTAACTTGAAGTGGATAAAACAAAATCAGAGTATAATGGTAATATAACTAGAGAGCACGTCGAACACATGTCTGTCTATCTGCTACGCTTTCACGGCCCATCTTTTCAACCGATTTCGATGAAATTTGGTATAGACTATATCCCGGGGAAAGACATAGGCTACTTTTTATCCCAGAAAATTAAGGAGTTCCCCCGGGAAGCAACAAACCTTAATCAACGCGGACGAAGTCGCGGGCATCATCTAGTTGTTTATGTTTAAGCTTTTTTCGTCGTGTGGACTCGGCTTTACGCATATAAAGGAATTCCGCAAAAAAGGGTCACATTCAAAGCATTGAAATTCATATACATAGCCCACGCATGCCTGGAGAAAAACTATTACCTAGAAGCAATAAAGATCATACATTATCAACCATTTTGAATTTTCCACGAAATTCCTAATAAGTACTTGACCATAGACTTGTAACCTTAACATTCACTACTTCAGTCCTGCTGCCGCAATTCTATACCTGAACTGTATGATGTTACTGCTATCTCGCTATGCATAGTATTCCTTATTACTGAGGCCCATGACCCTTTTCATTGATCAAATAATGACAGGGGTTTTCTTGGGATATTTTTTTTTATCCACTACAAGGTAGCCCTTGACCGCGATCTCACCTGATGGTAAGACAAGATGGTAGCGGGCTAACCTGTTAGGGGCATGGCAGTTTTATTAAACCATACCCCAATTCGGTTTCTACACGGCATCGTACCGGAACGCTAAATCGCTTGGCGGCACGTCTTTGCCGGCAATGATGATTTTTGTCTCGTCTCTAAAATTATTACTGCCTCAGGGCATTTATCCACCGCCACCGTCACTGGGACGTCACTGAGAAAGGAATGACGGTGCCGAACGGTCTCAGCCATAGTATAGTCCCACATACTTATCTAACCCGGTGACAAAGTCGCTAGTTATAATATGAAACATTGGTTCTAATATTGGCCACCGAGTCAGTTATGTTTGACGGACTGTACAATGTAAATGTCATCCGCCAAAATTGTCTTAGATAAACCATGCTTATATACCTTTTCATACGACTGCCTGAAAAAAGGAGTATATTGTTTTCAGGGTTCATGTATGTATGTATGTGAGTCAGTATATTCCACCATAACTTCTATACGCCTGAACCGATTTTAATCAAATAATGGCAGGAGTTTTCTTGGTATAATGATGCAGTGGGTTTCCATTTCGTCTCGTCTCTAAAACTATTACTGCCTCAGGGCATTTATCCACCGCCACCGTCACTGGGACGTCACTGAGAAAGAAATGACGGCACCGAACGGTCTCACCCATAGTATAGTCCCACATACTTATCTAACCCGGTGACAAAGTCGCTAGTTTATAATATGAAACATTGGTTCTAATATTGGCCACCGAGTCAGTTATGTTTGACGGACTGTACAATGTAAATGTCATCCGTTGTCCAAATGTGTCAATCCGGTGTGTCAATGTCAAAATTGTCTTAGACAAATCATGCTTAGATACCTTTTTGTACGACTGCCTGAAAAAAGGAGTATATTGTTTTCAGGGTTCATGTATGTATGTATGTATGTATGTATGTGAGTCAGTATATTCCACCATAACTTCTATACGCCTGAACCGATTTTAATCAAATAATGGCAGGAGTTTTCTTGGTATAATGATGCAGTGGGTTTCCATTTCGTCTCGTCTCTAAAACTATTACTGCCTCAGGGCATTTATCTACCGTCACCGTCACTGGGACGTCACTGAGACCGAAATGACGGCACCGAACGGTCTCACCCTTAATATAGTCCCACATACTTATCTGACACGATAACAGTATCGCTAGTGTATATGAAACATTGGTTCCAATATTGGCCACCGGGCCAGATAAGTTTGACGGACTGTACAATGTAAATGTCACCCGTTGTCCAAATGTGTCAATCCGGTGTGTCAATGTCAAAATTGTCTTAGACAAACCATGCTTAGATACCTTTTTGTACGACTGCCTGAAAAAAGGAGTATATTGTTTTCAGGGTTCATATATGCAGGTATGTATGTATGTATGTATGTATGTATGTATGTATGTCTATACGCCTGAACCGACTTTAATCAAATAATGGCAGGAGTTTTCTTGGGATAATGATGCAGTGGGTTTCCATTTCGTCTCGCCTCTAAAACTATTACTGCCTCAGGGCATTTATCTACCGTCACCGTCACTGGGACGTCACTGAGAAAGAAATGACGGCGCCGAACGGTCTCACCCATAGTATAGTCCCACATAATTATCTAACCCGGTGACAGAGTCGCTAGTGTATAATATGAAACATTGGTTCTAATATTGGCCACCGGGTCAGTTATGTTTGACGGACTGTACAATGTAAATGTCATCCGCCAAAATTGTCTTAGACAAACCAAACTTAGATACCTTTTTATACGACTGCCTGAAAAAAGGAATATTTTGTTTTAGAGTTCATGTATGTATGTATGTGACTTTGTATATTCCACCATAACTTCTATACGCCTGAACCGATTTTGATTAATGTGCTATCGTTAGAATCCCTAACTTATTCCGGGTGACATAGGCTAGCAAAATTAAAAAAAAAAATGATGGGGTGACCATGATCCCGCATTAAAGACTAAAATTTAAAAAATGATTCGAAAATAAGATTAACTATTAACTATATAGTGTTTTATATTATTGGTATCTACTCATCATCTAGAAAATGATAAGTAGATTCCAAAAATATATAACACTATAGTTCAATATCCAGTGATTAACAAAAAAATATCATTTAATAAAAATGTGAATAATATTCTAATTTAACTAGATTAATTTAGATTTTCAACTTTTTTGTTAGTTTTTTGGCGGGTTTTTTAATTTTTTTAATTATTATTTCAGATATACAGAATAAGATAATAATATTAAATGACAACCACAAAGGCAGTGAGCTATGTAGCCTAACAAGTCCTGGGTTCATTTCCCGGTTGGATAATTTTGGATGACACCGTGTAAAACCCGCATTCATCTTCGAGACAGAAATCTTAATTGCTTTACTTCAATTTTCTACATCACATTATCCAGTTACTGTAAATTGTTTAATTGCTGCCATTACTATAGGTAGGTTTATAGGTATTAATGGTTCATTAGCGATCTCATTTAAGATAGCATGGATACAATAATGGGTAGGTAATACGAATACCTAAGCCCTGAGATTTGGACAAAACTAATATATCAACCTGTCTGACGCTTATTCGGCCTAGATGTGCCAACCCATTTTGATCGATTTTGCTGATTGACCTCGGTGACTAGATAGACTTTATGGGTCCGAATTTGATATTTACCCTTCCCTCGTACCTCATACAGCAAGAACTTAATCTTTGTCATAGGCTATAATCGAAATATATTTAGGTAAGTATCTATACTCTATACTAATATTATAAATGCGATTATGTGTATGTATATCTGTTTAACTGTATGTCTATCTGTCTGCTACGCTTTCACGGCCCACCATTTCAACGGATTTTGATGAAATTTGAAAAATTTTACATATTTTTTGTCCCGGAAAATTAAGAAGATCCCGCCGGAACCACAAAGATTTATCCATGCGGACGAAGTCGCGGGCATCACCTAGTCTGATAATATTCCTTAAACTGCAAAAAAACTTTATAGTACCTCCCAGTTAAACTTTTGAAATAGTGTTATCTAATACGAAAATACCTTTACTGTAGATGGAGAGACATTTTATACATACGCTGTGATAAAACCTTTTTTTTATTTTTTTTTCGATTTAGTCTTGTCAGATACGACTTAATTATAATAATTGACTAGCTGATGCCCGCGACTCCTTCCGTGGATTGAGGTGTTTTAAGGGTATGAAAAATAAATAGTAGCCAATTCTCAGATTTACTGAATATGCATAAAAATATTAATATAAAATATATATTTCATAAAAATCGGTCAAGTATTTCATAAAAAATATTTCATAAAAAATAATAAATATTCGTAATAAATATTTCATAAAAATCGGTCAAGTCTTTTCGGAGGAGTAGGTATAGTAACTAACATTGTGACACGAGAATTTTATAAGATACTCTTACGAATATCAATTAATCAAATTACCTACAAGATAACCATTGGATAATAATAGCTACTGCAGCTGCTGTTTACATTATGTAAGTAACTTCGGTTACCTTGCTCAATAGCTCAACACTCTAGAAACCTCCGTGAAGGCTGTTCGAAGGGAACCGTAACCGTGTCATGACAAAACGTATACGCCGAGTAATCGCATCGTTAAATAACCGGCATCTGTACAAATTTTTATACGACTGCCTGAAAAAAGGAGTATATTATGGTTTTCAGGGTTCATGTATGTATGTGAGTTTGTATATTCCACCATAACTTCTATACGCCTGAACCGATTTCGATAAATAAGATATCGTTAGAATCCCCAGCTTATTCCGGGTGACATAGGCTAGTAAAATTTTAAAAAAATTTATGGGGTGACCATGGTCCCGCATTACAGACTAAAGTTGAAAAAAAAAGTTCGAAAATAAGATTAACTATATAATCATCATCTAGAAAATGGTGAGTAGATTCCAAAAATATATAACACTATAGTTCAATATCCAGTGGTTCACAAAAAAATATCATTTAATAAAAATGCGAGTAAGATTATAATTTAACTAGATTCATTTAGATTTTTAACTTTTTAGTGCGTTTTTTGGCAGGACAGTCGTATTTTTTAATTGTTTTAATTATGACTTGTAATAATAATCTTATTTATATATGACTTATAAAGATTTCCGAACCGGTGGTAGAGTTCTGACATTATTAACATAAGTGGCACAAGCTGTCCTGGTGACCAGATCAGGTGAGATCGCAGTCAAGTACTAACCTGTAGTAGATTAAATTAATTTAACGAATTAAAAAATACGACTGCCCTGCCATATTATTTTTGGAGTTTACCTCCATAAGAAGCGATTTGCATATTATGTAGCCTTTGGAATCTTAATTACTTTTTTATTAAATGTTTTTTTTTGTGAATCACTAAATATTGAACCATAGTGTTATATATTTTTGAAGTCTACTCATCATTTTCTAGATGATGATTATATAGTTAATCTTATTTTCGATTTTTTTTTTCAATTTTGGTCTTTAATGCGGGACCATGGTCACCACATCAATTTTTTTTTATTTTACTTGGAATATACAAACTCACATACATACATACATACATACATACATACATACATACATACATACATACATACATACATACATACATGAACCCTGAATATACTCCTTTTTTCAGGCAGTCGTATAAAAAAAATACAGTTAAGAAAAAGAATCGTACGTCCGTATTCGATGCGTCCGCGCGGATCTTTATTCGTACCACAAAATACTTAACAGTGCATCGTACCATTCAGATCATACATCGTTTAGTACTTCACAAAGATGCAAGGAAAGGGGCTAATTGGAAAAACTGGTCGTGAGTCGCTCAGGGTGATTGTATATCCACAACAAAATGTTGTTTTCGCTCACTGTTAAGCAAAACAAACGCGAACGCGCACGCGTCACCATTGAAAAACGCGACTCGTACCCATCCGTCTATTATAAATGACCTGAGGATCTAGTGATAGTATAATACCTAATCTCCCCGTGTTTCTTATGAGGAGTCTATAGAGTATGTGTTAAAAAAAGAGCTAAACTGTTTATGATCTCCTTATAAGACCTATTTTACCGTTTAATTTATATACAAATTCTGTGAAGACATTTTATTTGCAACGTGACTGTTATATTTTTTTTATTGTTCCAGTGAGTATTTTATTTTTTTATCTATTTAGAATAATAAGAATATTATATTATTGTAATAACGAAAACGTGTCACTCTATACGGCGATTATTTGGTCGATCGTGAGCACGATGTATGCACCTGCGTCAGAATAACGGCAATCAATATAATTTGTACAATAATAAAACAACAAAGTGTGTCATTGATTATTATATTATTTTAATATAACCTTAACTCACTCATACAGGCTTACAACTGAGCATGAGTCTCCTCTCAGAATGAGAATTGTTTGGCCGTACTCCACCACGCTGGTCTCACGAAGTATGGATTGGTACTCTTCACACTCACTTAAGAACATTAGGGCAGGTTTAACTTCACCGTTAAAGCAAGTGAAAATAAATTTCAATTCAATAACAGAAAAGGTGCGCCCGGGGATTGAACCTGAAAGGGGTATCTAAACTACTAGGCTATCACGTTTTTTAATAAAGCCATACCCTATTGGAAAATCTTAATTGTGATCTGAGGCATACTTTCAGTCAGAGATTTGAATTCGTAGAATTTAGGAGTTTCTAGTTCAAATAATATTAGGTATCTGAGTTTGTAAACAACATGTGGTCGAATGGCGACTCTATCGCACCGAAAAACAAAATTTAGAACAATGTCATCTCGATTTTTTCTCTAGGTTATTTCACATAGGTACATAATATTGGAAAAATTGTATCGAAAATTAAAACAAGAAAACAGGATTCATTTTATTATATTCAAAAGTCGTACCTACTCAGAATGTCCTAATCTTAATCTGAATGTCATTTAATTTCCCACGACTCTAAAGTAAAATACTACAATTTTATTAAACTAAAGTCAGTAAACAGTAAAGTTAAATTATGTGGTTTAAGTTAAGGAAAAAAACGTGATAAGAAGAATTGCTATGCATATTCGTGCCAGCCTTGATTAATTCGTTTTAAAATGTTCTACCTATTACAGGCAATTATTGTTATCACTAAACGTGTATTATTGTTAACTATCTGATTGGTCCATATTAATATAATAGTGGCATGCGAAAATAGTGTCTAAGACTAAGAGTCTGCTGAGTGGCTTTAGAGTCCGCGGAGACAGAAAAAGTTTAGCCGTTCTGGGTTCTGCGTTCCATGTTCTTTGTTTGTAACTTGCTAAGAGAGCACACACACACACACAACTCAGAAGGTCGATAGGTTGTATTTTTTTATTAAATATAGGTCATGCATCTTTTAAAATCGGAGGTAGTCTAGTGGATAAGACACCCAACCTCCTACGGGATCCTAAGAGTCTGCTGAGTGGCTTTAAAGCTCGCGGAGACAGAAAAAGTTTAGCCGTTCTGGGTTCTGCGTTCCATGTTCTTTGTTTGTAACTTGCTAAGAGAGCACACACACACACACACAACTCAGAAGGTCGATAGGTTGTATTATTTTCTTAAATATATGTCATGCATTTTTTAAAATCGGTGATATTCTAGTGGATAAGACACCCAACCTCCTACGGGATCCTAAGAGTTTGCTGAGTGGCTTTAGAGCCCGCGGAGACAGAAAAAGTTTAGCCGTTGAGTTCTGCGTTCCACGTTCTTTGTTTGTAACTTTATAGCGCCACGCAGAGAGCAGACACAGACACACACACACACAACTCAGGTCGATAGGTTGTATTTTTTTCTTAAATATAGGTCATGGATTTTTTTAATCGGTGATAGTCTAGTGGATAAGACACCCGACCTCCTGTACGGGGTCGCGAGTTCGATTCCCAGGCACGCACCTCCAACTTTTCGAAGCTATGTGCGTTTTATGAAATTAAAATATACCACACGCTTCAAACGGTGAAGGAAAATATCGTGAGGAAACCTGCACGCCCGAGAGTGTGAAGTCTGCTAATCCGAACTTGGCCAGCGTGGTGGACTATGGCCTAACCCTACTCATACCGATAGGGGACCCGTGCTCAGTAGTAAGCCGGCAATATATTAATCATCAAAGATAATGGATTTTTTACCCAACTTCCAAAAAGGAGGAGGTTCTCAATTGGATACTATTTTTTAATAGAACGAAAAAATTAAGGGTCTCCGTTTAAATGATAAATGGTTTATTTATTTCATGTACGACAACTTGTGTCACTTATGAAACGTTAAGACTCTACCACCGGTTCGGAAACGTTCTACTGAGAAAAGCCAGCAAGAAACTCAGCAACAGTTTGACAATGGAACCCTAAAAAAATTATCGCAGAAGCCTCTTACGCTTATGTAATCCTAATCTACTCTGCATTGAGTTAATTTTGACGGCTTTGTGTGTGATACTATAACAGTTGAAAGCAAACGCGGAACACAACATAATGCTTTAAGTTACTTAACAACAATTCGACTCACAGACGTTGCATATAATTTAAAATTCTAATTAACATTGTATGAACGACATAATTATTTTATTCTTATCTGCGAAACTAATTGTATTAGTCTGCTATGTAGGTATCGCGGGAAAATAAAACTACACTCATTATTATTAACTCTTTATTTGTATATACTTACATAGAATAAAAACTGTAAGTAAAACGAAGCGACCGATGTTAGCTCGACATTATGGTTTTGCTTTAACATTCGATACATCTGTTAAGTTTTAAATTTCTGTTATGTATTTTATAGATTTTACGAAAATTGTAAGTATATATTTTTTTATCCACTACAAGTTAGCCCTTAACTGCGATCTCACCTGATGGTAAGTGATGATGCAGTCTAAGATGCTAGCGGGCTAATTCACTTGGTATATAAGTTCTTAACTCCTAAGCATTCGAAGAAAAGTGTGTAATATCTTATTTAAAAAAACTTTGTCACTAATTTCCAGTTATTAAAGGCTATTTTAATTATTATTATTGTACCACACATAAGATGAATAAATAACAGAAAACATGAAATAAAACAAAGAAGTACAAAAGACGGCCTTTTTGCTAAGTACTTAGTGATTTCTTCCAAGCAACCTTAAGATTAGGAGAACGCAAGGAAACCAGACTGCAGGTGGCGCAAAATTATCCTATTTCTACATACTAAAAACTACTTAACAATACATAGACAACAATACACAATTCTCACTAATATTACAAATGCGAAAGTTTGGATGGATGTATGGATGTTTGTTACTCAATCACGCCCCAACGGCTGAACGGATCTGGCTGAAATTTGGCACAGAGATAGACTATAGTCTGGAATTGCACATAGGCTACTTTTTATCCCGGAAAATTAAGGAGTTCCACCTTCCTTCGTCTACGATCCACGGGCATTAGCTAGTACCTACAGTACTCAGTAGTAAATACAACACATAAATAACAACAATCACCAATATATATTATACTTACCATATTATAATTCATTATTCATGCTAATATTGTGAATACAAAAGTGTGTATGTCTGTCCTTCTGTCTGTCTGTTACATTTCAAGGTCCAGAAAGCAACCGATTTGGACGAAAGCTATAAAAATAGTATGTATCCAGGGTAGGACAATTTAAGGCTTTTTATACTGGAAACTGGAAGTTTTCCTACAGAATTCTCAAAAAGCAAGATGTAAGACAATGAAGGTAATATAAGTAAGATTTTATGAAAAGACTAGCTTATGCCGCGACTTCGATCGCGTGGTCTACACAAATTTCAAACCCCTATTATACTCCCTTAGGGTTTTCAAATTTCAGAAATTCCACCATAAATCATATGGGCCGTTTAAAGTTCCAAACATCCAAAGGATATTACTAGAATTCCTATTCATGAAATCGTCCGAACAAAATATCAGTTTCTATTCCTAGCGATTTCTGAGAGAAGCATAGGTCACATTTCTCTCGTATCTTTATCAGACACATTTACGAATTATTTCAAACTTCCTTCTTCCTTTTATACAAATGATACGCTTAGAGTACGAATTTATCCATATTTGGATACAAGCTAAAACAAGCCATGTGTTTTCGTTAGACACCTCGAAAAAACATAGTTATTTTTTTTTATTTGCTATTCTATTTTTTTTTAACTATGAATTTTTTTGCGGGAACCCACGCCATCTTATTTACGCTGTGACTCTTTTCCGGCGGAGCTACTGAGACATACTTCGAAGTATTCTAAATATTCAACACGAACTACAATAATTTCCACAGGTTCTCTGTCTCTCTTCATTTTTACTAGAGGGAGAAAGACAGACTTTAACGCATTTTGACACGAACGAATTTTCCGAGACAGAACCCAGCGTTATATCGTTCCAAAAAAGAACTCATTTCTTAAATTTAATTAATTTGAGAATATATTTTTTCTTGTAAAAAGAATACCACTACAGCCCATTAAAGTCCCACTGCTGGGCACAGGCCTCCACTCTCATAGGCGAGAGGGAACTAGAGCTTAGACCCACCACGCTCCAATGCGGGTTGGCGAGCTTTAACGACTATTATCACGTTAGTTATCACTGAGAATTTCTTAACTGAAAATCTCAATATCTAACAGTTTTTATGCCCGACCCAGAATAAAACCCAGAACCTTGTGATCCGCAGCTGACCCTGCTAACCGCTAGACCAATGAGGCACCTATAAAATTTTGCACAGAGGTTCCCTTTATAAGGTTGACAAGGCGTAAGACGGATTCGGAATACCGACCCAAGGGAGCGAAGCACGGGTCGTTATTAATTTTAACATGGAACTTGACCTTTTTTATAAGGCCTTATCCTTATTATATTTTGATTCACTAGCCCAATGTTAAAGTTGACTTTCCCGTAACCTCGAATTTGCTTGGATCATCGAGTCTTTGAGGTTGCGATAAATAAAAACATTCGATCAATCCTTTGTTGTATTCAAAGTCAGTCTCATCAATGTTTTTTTTTTTTAATTCGTCACTGTCTTTTTGTACGAGCTCTTCTGATGAACACAATATGATTTGGAGCCATTAGAACTCGATAACATATTATTTGGTGTACTTAAAAGTGAGTACTCAAATATATTTACAAATTGATGACACCCGTAACTTCGTCCGCGTAGATCAAGCTTTTTTATTCCCGCGGGAAATTTTCCGTGATAAAAAGTAAACCTGCAACCTATGTCAATACCAAATTTTATTAAAATCGGTTTTCGGTAAATAGGCAAACAGACAGACAGATACACTTTTGCATGTAGTAGTTTTATATTAGTATGGTTTGTTAATAAAATACCAAAGCTAATTCGTAAAAGGTTATTACAAAAAATTATGTACTGGTCATGAGCGATTTATTAAAATTCTTTCTTTTTTATAACGGTTGCAAAAAGTAACGATACCGTCATACATATGCAATGTTAAAGTAATGACCTAGAGTGAAGAGTGACTAGAGGATCGTCTAAATGTATATGTCACCGTAAGATTGTAAAAAACCGTTATATTATAATCTAACTCGCGAAATTGTAAACTGTTGTGAACTGTTCAATGTTCTGAGTGTCAATTTTTGAAATATTCATTGTATTTACGTTTTCTTGTCTCTTTCTTGTAGGTTAGGTTAGGGTTCGACATAAATAATCAAGTACTTGATTATTTATGTTTTATCGGGTTTAAATATATTTAGGTTTTATCGGGTTTAAATACCTATCAGATTGCAATCTACCGGATAATAATGCGTTAAATTGTAATCTTTCGACAGTTTGCAATAACTAACGGTTTTTACAATCTTACGGTGACATATCTAAATAATTCATGCATGTGTCATGTATGTGAAGTCTTTAGTTGACAATACTGTAGTCTGTTTGTAGAAGTGCTTCATTATAAGTACTTAATTTAATTTTAACGTTATAATATCCTTGTTATATTAAAGCTTGTTACCCATATTATTTGTACGCCACACTGTAGTAGGATACATGAGACTTTTATAATTGTAACACCTTTTTTGTACCTACTGTATACACAAATAAATAAATGAAATGAAATGAGAGGAAATAGAGTTAGACATCCATATATCCATCCAAACTTTCGCATTTATAACATTAGTATAGATAGGGAAAGCTCACATTTGACCAAAAATTAACTATGACAAATGTTTTTTTCAATGAAATACACTTTGCTTTTCGGATTTCCCCATACTGTACCAGTTAACTGCCTCGTTGGTCTAGTGGTTGGCATGTTCGACTGCGGCCGGCGAGGTCCCGGGTTCGAGTCCCGGGTCGGGCCATAACAAGTATTGGGTTTTTCTGACTAGAAATTCTCAGTACTAGCCCGGAGTTAGGAAGTTGGCGGTGTTACACCCCCGTGCCTCGGAGAGCACGTTAAGCCGTCGGTCCCGGTTATTATCAATACCATGATAATAGTCGTTAAAGCCGGCCAACCCGCATTGGAGCAGCGTGGTGGGTCTGAACTCTGATTCCCTCTCTCTCATGAGAGATGAGGCCTGTGTCCAGCAGTGGGACGCTAATGGGCTGTAGTAGTGGTGGTGGTGGTACCAGTTAAAAAAAACACTGTAATACTCAAAATTAAAGTTTTTGTGTAGCTCAAAATCCGTCGACCGTGTCAAAATATCGAACTCTTACTAAGCTTACGGTTCATTGAACCAGCTTATTCCTGTTTTACCAAAAGCCCGTACAATATAAGTGTATTAAGGCAATAGTATTTCTAAGGAGAGCAAATTCTCAAAAGCTCGTTAATAGAACACCTACTTATTCTAAGAAGCTCAGAAGTAACAACTAAATCCATGAATGTTTAGAGATTTGCGTATTCCGTTTGAGTTCTGTATAATCTATTCATACACCAAATGTGGTAGGATTCAGGGAAACTTATATATTTTTATTTTTATCCACTACAAGTTAGCCCTTTACTGCGATCTCACCTGATGGTAAGTGATGATGCAGTCTAAGATGGGCTAACCCGTTAGGGGCATGGTAGTTATATTAAATCCATACCCCTATTCGGTTTCTACACAGCATCGTACCGGAACGCTAAATCGCTTGACGGCACGTCTTTGCCGGTAGGATGGTAACTAGCCACGGCCGAAGCCTCCCACCAGGCGGTGATATGATTTAACTAGCGAATGCCCGCGACTTCGTCTGCGTGGTTACAGGTTTATTGGTTCCCGCGGGAACTATTTAATTTTCCGGGATAAAAAGTTAAGTGCTATTCCAGACTATAATCTATCTCTGTGCCTAATTTCAGCCAAATCCGTTCAACCGTTGGGGCGTGATTGAGTAACAAACATCCATACAAACTGAACCCTGATTTTCTGAGATATAAAGTAGCTATTCGTCTCAGGAAAGCAATAAATTAAAAAACATGGGTAAAAATAGGTACAGACAGACAAATTTTTGCATTTTTAATATAAGTATGAAATACTTGAATAGTTATTATGAAACCTCGAGAGTCAAGACTGCCTTGACAGAGGCCAACAATATAATTGAAAATATGCAATTGAGATAAATAAGGTATTGCACGTACCAGTGCAATACCTTACCTAATCAGTTTAAATTACATACCTACACGATGTCTATTATTATGGTACAACTACATTGTCTAGTGAGAAAATCAAGAAATACTCGTATACTCAATAATTGCAAATTTTAACTCACTACGTTGCAGCTAAGCACGCATACGAAGACTACGGGATACACACGGAATGTCAGTTAAAATCCTAATATAAGTAACACTAACCGTGACATCTAGATATTTAATTTTATATTATCTAAATTATTGTTTTTGGCCTGTTTTTTTTTTTGGCTAATGTAATTTTTTGTGTTTTTTTTTTGTAATTAATCTAACTACTTTTAACTTCTTTTGCATGTTGAGTTAGCCTGTAAGTGTGTAATCAATGATAGTCATTAGATTAAGTAACTAAGTTGTAATAGAATAAGCTATAAGATCATTGTATTACCGTTGGCTTCCTATTAAATAAATAAATAAATAAATAAAAATCTAACGACATTAGAGTATACCTTTCACCCTGCAGGTTAAAAGTATTATTAATAACTGTCGCGGTCAGAGGCTGAATGAAGGTTTAATTATAACACCATTTTTATATAATTCGGAGAAAATTGCATTTTAATCATACTATTGTAAGGTTAAAAAAAAGTTTTGAAACTTACAATTCCACTTTAATCAAAGTTATCCTTTTTTGGCATTCCTCGTTTTTTCCCGTGCAGTAAAATCTAATGCAAATGACTAAGAAATCTCTCACTGAATAGATAATAATACTATGCTCGTCTTTGATCCAACCTGTAGCTATTGCATGTGTATAAGGGTGGAATTAGATAGGATTATAAATACTTGTCATTGTGTATTTGAAGTTTAACTACACGTGATTGCAGACGTTGATAATAGACTATGCCTCTTTGTGATAGCGTGCGGTGTTAATTATTACTGTAATTTTTTATATGCGTAGATGAGTGAATTGAATGTTATGTGTTTTCAATGTAGTAACCCTAGTTAAGGTAATAGAGCTATAGAGCCTTCGTACTTTAAAATTTCTCAGACATTAGGACCACATACACACATGGGTATCAATTTAAATTGATTACTGCAAAAAATACGAAAAATAAAACGACGTGTCCTTAAATCCAATATGGCGGAAGATAAAAGCTTGACAAAAATGTTTTCTTATAATATTAACTTGTTTATAACAGTCGTATTTTTTTATTCAAATAAACTTTTTAAAAGTAAATTTCTATAATAGTACTAAGAATAAGTATGATATTACTACGGTAATATAATTATTACAAAATACTCAACGCTCCTCCACCTAAATTGTGAAACAGTTAATAAAAGTAAACATGTTAAAAAAAATACGCAGTTATTAAACCACACAACTGTATTCTTTATGATCACTAAGATATCAATATAATCCTTTTTTCAGGCAGTCGTATAAAAAGAGATTTAAGAGATAAGAGTAAAATTTTATTAAGTTTGCTTTCCCTCTTTAAATCTGTTTAAAGATTAACGTAACGAGTTAATAACCATCATTCAGATTAAAAAAAAAATATATACAACTCATGTACTTAGTTTAAGTAAGATTGGTTAATTATTCGCTTGTGCGCGCATTTTGTGAATAACTTTATAAATTTTTTCTAGGGTATGTTCAGCATTATTGTTTTTGTTCCTATGTATATTTATTAACTCTATTCTTGATGAAAATCACTCCACCTAAACGACTAATTAGGATTGGGGATGTAGTTAATGTTACTAATATTATAAATGCGAATGTTTGGATGGATTTATTTATGGATATATGGATGAATGGATGTTTGTTACTCAATCACGCTCTACCGGCTGAACGGATCTGGCTGAAATTTGGCACATAGGCTTTTTATCCCGGAAAATTAAAGAGATCCCGCGGGAACCATAAAAACCTCAACCACGCAGACGAAGTTGCGGGCATCCGCTAGTTTAATAAATAATATAATAATAAAGGTTACACACTACCCTACACATCTTTTTATATCCTCTCACCAAAGGTAGCCTGGTAGAGATTTTTCAGTAAGCAATAAGGCCGCCTTTGCATACCTAGTTATAGTTAACTTTACTTTGTATTCTTCTTTAATGTGTGCAATAAAGTATTTATCTATCTAACAAGTTAACTTGCTACCACCTGGTCACGGGCTAACTTGGAATAAGAAAATGTTAAAGCTTGTATCAAATAAATAATATTGCCTATTTATATGATAAGCAAATGAATTCCACTCAGATAGAGATGAGTGTATACTCCTAAAGAGATAATTTAATTTAATGACAAATAAATGACGAAACATATTTGGACTATTTTTGGTTTGTCATCATAATAAATGTAAAATGTTGCTAGCAAATAAACGATTGTACTGTGTTGATTGCGGACATAAAATAATATAAAATACTTAACCACTACTGGGTGGGTAATGAGTAACTTTAGGTATATCAAGTATCCACCCACCTCAAGTAGTTAGTTCCAGTAGGAATTTAGTAGACAGTAGTAGAACATATTTAAAACTGCAAACTTTAGATACACATATAGACTGTATTGATAGTGTGAATTGATTCTACTCAATACTAGATACTTAGGTATAGTCAAATAAAATTGAAGTGCCTACGTATCTGTGATGGCAAACCAACAACCTAAGGATGTAAGTGCTTGACCGAAACGCCAGTGCTAATCGTAAAATACGTATCTGTACATGTTATAGTTTTATTACAAGTACCTTTCAACTTACAAAATGAATGATTATGATTTTACTCGTGGTTTTCCCCGAACTAAGGTTGAACCCTATAATATTCTGGTTTAAGATGCCGCAATACATCGATCTACACCCATCTGACAACCAGACGGATAAAATGCTTAGGTTACCAATGAAAATCTTAAATACTTTATCTCAATATAGAGTAGATTGCTTCCATACAATTTTGTCACTAAGAAAATCTCCAATTGTCGTTAATTTTTGACTCAATAATAATTAATGTATTTCACACAGGTGTTGTTTAAATTTATATAATGTAAAATCTTTAAGCCAGTGTAAATTTAGTTTGCCATGGAAGCAGATGGTTTAACTCTAGAGGACAACCACCTCTTCCAATTGTAAGTTGGTACCAAAACAAACATTGGGACTTACAAAATAATATGGAATTTTTTTTTTCATTCACTAGGCAAGTGGGGTTCCCAAAATATAAAGGACATGACCAGTAATTGCCCTCCGATTCGGGACAATGCACAGGATTTCCGTTTTTACAGTAAGGTTTAAAAATTCAAAACGAAATTATTATGGATTTATTATTCCAAATAAGGTCGGGGTTCAAATGACAAAAAAAAACAGTACGTTTATTGTTTAAATCTTGAGCGTCCGCTTTCCTCTTTAAGCACTACTCCATTTTGACGTTCCATTATATCCATGCCTAATAATAATCTTGTAACCCTAATTATTTTTTATCTATTTTCTCAGTTTTCAGAGCCTTCAGACTCCTGAAACTTTTTTATTTGAAAACTATAAAATATAACAATTACAATAATAAAGAAATAATACTTGAAAATATTTTTTTAGACTCGCTTAACACAATGAATAGCGCCATCTAGTGTGGGAAAGCAGTCTTTTGGTGAAACTTTTTTGTTCATTTTCGCAGTTTTCCGAGCCTTCAGACTCCTCAAACTTTTTTATCTGAAAACAGTGAAATATTACAATTACAATAATAAAGAAATCATTGCTGAACATTGATTTTTGACACCTAGGCAAGCTGCCATAGTTCCACCGGTCAAGTCCTTTTAAACGTAAATAAATGAGCCAATTATTGCGAATCAAGACATTACACATCAAGAAAACGACACACTTATTTTTGTTTCAAAATAAGTAGGTTACACACTATTATACAAAATACCTAGTTAGTCGCAAATTTATTAAGATTTCTGTTATAAAAAAATAAGTAGGTATAATTATTAAATTTACACAATACCAAATAGAGTATAATTAATTAAATCATTGTAATAATATAATCAAAAATTACACATTTACATAGCTAAAAGTCAAAAGAAGACTATAACAATAACTATAAAAAAAAAATTAAAAGCAAAATAATATTTTTTTAAGACACCATGAATAATCTCACTTTAAGGTTGTGGGTCGGAAAGGTATTTACAGACTCAAAGTCAGTAAAATACCACGCTTCATATATTTTTAAAAGAAGTTTTTAACACCGCAAGAGAAAAACATCAAAGCTTCATTTGAAAAGAGAAAAATATTCTAAGCGGTCGTATTTTATTTTCAACTTCGTACTTTTTTTGATTTTATAGCGTTTAGAAAAATATTTTCGAGGAGAATAAGAAGCTTTAAAAGTCTTAGTTACGTAAAAACTCAAGTAGGTAATACTTGAGTTTTTCCGAAAGTTTGCACCTCTTCCTTTAGACAATAGACTAAACGTTAGTTGTGTCGTTGCAACCTTGGTTCTGCAGCGCGTTTGAGATGTTTGTCATAAGCAAGGGTGGATGCTGTAGTCACGTTTTTCAGAGCAAGTTCATCATATCAGAACTTTGACACACCAACCCATATACGTACCTACTTCGGACAAGGCTTCGGACTTCCCTTACTCCACCCGTCGTGCTTCTACGCATTTTTAGTTCTTTATTCCTCAACTCTTCTAAGATTCCTCATTTCTGATTTAATTAGGTACGTAAAACCAAACGAAACGAGAATAGCTCTCTCCATCGTCCGTTGAATGATTATGAGCTTTATTATTATGAGGCCTGAAGAATTAGATTCATCACCACCCCAGACTTCTGCGTTCAGCCACTTCTAAACACTCGCTTTAAACCGTGTGTTACTGAAAAAGATTTGAAATACATTTGCTTTCTGTTTCAGATAAGACTGGTGGTCATGATTAGGCACAGGTGAAGCGAAGAAGATACTTGAAGAGTTCCAAAAAAACAAAAAGAATATCGGGCAAAAATGGATCAGAAAGAAAATGGAACTCCCCCCATTCGCAGCAACTTAGACACATACAGCTCAAAGTAAGTTTTAAGAATAGTTCTTTATGATTTTTTAAAATTTATTTTCCAAAAAAGATGAAGAAATGTTGTACAAAAATTAAATTAAGCCAAACTGCAGGTGGGCCAGTCTGTTGGCGAGTGTGTGCTCTCAACACTTTCTTTAACTTCCTCATAAGACTCCTTCACTGACCTCATTTATGTTATCACTAGCGAATGCCCGAGACTTCATCTGCGTGGTTTGAGGTTTTTGGTTCCCGCGTGAGCTCTTTAATTGTCCAGGATAAAAAGTAGCCTATGTGCTATTCCAGACTATAATCTATCTCTGTGCCAAATTTCAGCCAGATCGTTGGAGCGTGATTGAGTAACATACATCCATACATCCATCCAAACTTTCGCATTTATAATATTAGTAAGATAAGATAAATTTTTTACCGTAATATAATTTACATACATGCTTTTATACATGCTTTTGGTATAGTAAATCTTATATTTCAATATATATTAGGATGATAAAATGCGAGGACTTAGCTTGGAAAATCATGCGTGACAAAACAACATCAAACTCTGCTGCTCTCCCTTAACTATAGATGGAGGGAGACAGAGAACCTATGTTAAGAAATTATTTGATATAGTGAAAATTTTCTACGGTGGCTCGTGCAAAAACGCTCTTAAGTTAAGTTATGGATTTGTTGGTTAAAGGTTGTAAATAAAAGGTATTATATCTTTTCTCGATGTTAATAAAAACAAAATAATAAAACGTGTAATAATAAATATAAATAAAAATGTTTGTATGTTCGTCCTTTATGCGTTCCGAATCCAGATCAGATTGTGATGAAACTTTATTAGGGTGTTCTGGGCATGCGAGGGTTATTGGCCCAAAAAATGGCATTGGGTACAGCTCCTCCTCTGTAAATGCTTTGATGACCTCCGTGGCGCAGTGTTTAGTGCTGTTGTCTTAACGTGCGGAGGTCCTGGGTTCGATCCCAGGCAGGGTCAATTTGGGGATTAATAATTTCTGAATTTTCCCCGGTCTGGCCTGGTGGGAGGCTCCGGCCGTGGCTAGTTACCACCCTACTGGTAAAAACGTGCCGCCAAGCGATTAAGCGTTCTGGTACGATGCCGTGTAGAAACCGTATAGAGTTTAATATAACTGTCATGCCCCTAACAGGTTAGCCCGCTACCATCTTAGACTGCATCATCACTTACCATCAGGTGAGATCGCAGTCAAGGGCTAACTTGTAGTGGATAAAAAAATGCTAAATTATAATGAGCTCACATCCGAATATTAACCGATTTCAAATTCTAGTCAATTCTAGTAGAGAATCTTGTATTTAATCCCCATTCACCACCAAATCAAGCTCGCGATTTATATGAGAGATTATACACGATATCGCAGATAATACCGAAACAGGCCATAAAGTATAAAACGAATCCACTGCGTTATTACTTGTCCATGATTGTGGTTTATTGTTTGTACAAAACACAGCCTAGATACTCTACAGTCGGTCAACAATAACGTTAACAGATAGCGAGTTCACGGGGGCGAAATGGGGAAGGGAATTTAATGCATAATCGTCATCATCATCACTTCAACCCATTGCCGGCTCACTACGGATCACGAGACTCCTCTAAGAATAAGAAGGATCGACCATAGTTACCTATTTTGTCATCTATTTCCATAGTTTCAGTTTCAGTTTTAGTTTCTTTATTAGTTGCAATTCCATAGTTACATTATTTCTTAATTAACATATAATAGTCATTAGTAAACTGGGTATCCATATACCCAGTTTGGGTGTGGCAACAAAACAGTACATGGTGGTAGGGAGGTACGTAAGACGGCAACCAGAAGGATTACAGAAGGAGACGACGATAAATTTACTACTAAATTTATTAATTAATTCTTACATTATGACCTAACCTAATGCTACGTCGATTTTAGACGCAGCGGTTCACATAATGACTACTTAGGGCTAACCTAAACTACCATATCTAGCATCCTAGCAATTAAATAATGAGAAGATCGTTCATGAATCCTGTCGATGTTAGACGACAGGATTCATGAACGATCTTCTCATTATTTAATTTAATGAGACCGATTTTATTAGTGTTTGTCAGTATTATTTAAGAATTCATTAATATTGTAGTAACATTTTTCAATCAGATTTATATTTTTAGCGTGTTTTTAAACTCTTTTTCTTTTCCGATGTTCCTAATGTACTCTGGCAGATTGTTAAATATTTTTATTGACATTGAATAGGGGCTTGATCTGTGCAGTGCCAATTTTGACGGTTTTAGTAGTGTATCTATCTATTTTTATTTTCCAGATAAACTTAATATGTTCATCTCTGAAAATATCTCTAATAATCTCTAATAATAATGCCGTGTAGAAACCGATTAGGGGTTTGGGTTTAATATAACTGACAGGCCCCCAAAAGGTTTGCCCGCTACCATCTTACACTGCATCATCAGTTACCATCAGGTGAGATCGCAGTCAAGGGCTAACTTGTATCGGTTAAAAAAATCGATTCGTTAAAATCGATTATAGGGAAGGTAATAGATAGATAGATAGTCATGTACAAACCTACAGTTAATCCATTCGCATTTGAATCGGTGTTGGTTCTTATTAAGTATAGTTATAGATAAAGCATTTTATACTGTTATGTAATTTCTATTTCGTAGACACGTCATATTTTTCAAACAATTTTAATATTTTTATAACATTTAAAACTAAATAATGAGGACAATCAGTGTGTCTAAAAGGAACATCATCAGTTTCAATACGACAGTAGAATGACGTCAATGTAACGAAATAGTTAATATTGTTAATATTGCAATAAATTGCAATGTAAGAAATTTAACCTCATTTCAACTCCTAAATTTCCCTTGATAAAAAGTAGCCTATAAAATATGTCCTTCTTCAAATTTCATCAAAATTGGTTGAAAAGATGAGCCGTTAAATCGCAGGAGACAGACAGACACCCTTTTTGCATTTATATTATTAGTAGATTAGTCCAATATAATTCCAACTCTAGATATTTCTAACAACATTCGTTCCAAGTTTCCAACCACGCATATTTTAACTAATTTTGATAGACAGACAGACGGACACACTTTCGCATTTATACTAAATGGATGGTATGGATTTAATGACTCAATCGAGGATAAAGTAAGGAAAACCTTCGAAAACAAGGTTTGGACAAACCTGATCCATTGGCGGCCACCAAATGATTCGTACCTACCCTATTATAATGAGTACGAAAGTGTGTCTGTTTGTTTGCTAAGCAATAACGTCCTATTTAGTTAACCGATTCAGAAGAAATTTCATACAAAGATAGGTGACATCCTGGAGAAGGACATGGGTTACTTTTTATCCCGATAAATATCTCCAGGAGGACCTACTCCCAAGGGATTTTTTTTAAAATCTTAACACACGCTTACACAAGTCACGGACATACTCTAGCACAAAAATATAATTGCGGTCATCTAAATGTACCTATAATTTGTAGGTAAAGTGATTACCGGGTGCAACGGGTTAACCGATTTTCTTGAATCGTAACTAAGAATCAAGACTATGAAGCAAGTCGCCTTTCAAAGAAAAAATCTCACCTAAATCGGTTTATCCATTTTTGAGCTACGATGCCACAGACGAACAGATTCACACGTTTAACTTATAACACCCCTCTTTTTGCGCCGGGGATTAAAAAGAGCGGATGATCTTTTTTTATTCCACTACAAGCCCTTGACTGCGATCCCACCTGATGGTAAGTGATGCCTACCTGATTCATGTGATACCTGATGTCTAAGATGGTAGCGGATTAACCTGTGTAAGGCAGTTATATTAAACCCATACCCCTAGTTGGTTTCTACACAGCATTGTACCGGAACGCCAAATCGCTTGGCGGTACGTTTTTGCCGGTAGGGTGGTAACTAGCCATGGCCGAAGCCTGCCACCAGACCAGACCAGAGAAAATTCGGAAATCATAAATTCCCAAATTGACTCTGCCGGAAATCGAACCCGGGACCTCCCACGTCAAGGCTTAACACTGCGCCAAGGAGGTCGTCGAAATAGCAATCAATCTGCAAACGGCTGCATAGATTTTATTTAATCAAAACTAAGAATACCTACAATCAAATCTCGATGTTAAGATCGACGTCACTTCAGTCAATCGGTTCATCCGTCTTCAAGATACTAACGATATAAAATCTGAATTTACATAGCCATGGCATGAAATCATACGTATCCATTTAAACAGCTAAATAAATCAACTTTTCAGAACTAATGGACGTCTTACTATACAACAAACGCTCATAACCATAACAGTGAAATACTATGATACTTACAATGGTTGCAGATAATATAAGTTTCCTTTGTAGCTCTAAAAGCATCTAGCTATTTTACAACACTGTTGCGGTTGGGTTGTTTGTCATTACTCGCATTTTAAACCTTGTATTTTCTTAGTAAAATTCCTCTCTCATATACTTTAATACTAAGGAACAGATAAGGAAGTTGAAAGAAGTAGTCTTACTAATATTATAAATGCGAAAGGAACAAGAAGTTGAAAGAAGTAGTCTTACTACTATTATAAATGCGAAAGTTTGGATGGATGTATGGATGTTTGTTACTCAATCACGCACCAACGGCTGAAGGGATCTGGCTGAAATTTGGCACAGAGATAGATTATAGTTTGGAATAGCACATGGGCTACATTTTATCCCGGAAAATTAAAGAGTTCCTGCGGGAACCAAAAAACTTCAAACCACGCAGACGCGGGCATTCGCTAGTAATATTATAATTTCGAAAATTTGGTTTGATGAATGATTGTATGGATGGATGGCACAATCACGCCAGAACGGCTGAACGGATCTGAATGAAATTTGGTAGCGAGATAGATTATATTCTGCAACATAAATCCACCATCACACACTTCAAAGCCGTAAAATCATACTTTCGCATTTATAATATTAATATTTACTGGTTCCTACCTGGTTCAAAATCTACATTCAACATCGTAAAGGCTGTAATATCTCGAGGGAGCCTCGATCCTCAAAGTTGAGGAAGTGACGCGAGAAGAAGAAGAACCTGGTTCAAAGGTTATCCATCGCCATTAAGTAGTCAATGCTGCAAGCTTGATGGATACCTTTGGCCATCGGGCGACCAGGGGTAGTATTTTTAAGTAGGGTTTTATTTTTATTTTTTGTTAGTACATATTATATAAGGATTTGTTTTAAATTTATTTTGTAGTTTAATATTTATTTTTACATAATATATGTAATATTTAATTTTTATATTAGTATGGATATAAATATCAGCTAAATAATTTCTCCTCACTTCTTAACGTGTTCAGTCTTTCGAGTGAGTGAGCATTATCTCAATCTATAAACATCGTATTGTTATCTTGTTTGTTTGTTTATCCTCATACAACTCGGCTTGTTTTTATACACCTCACGTACTTATTTTTCTTTAGAAGATACTTAGGTAGTTGTTAATTAGATCACGGTTTTAAGAGCGCTTACATAGGAACAAAAGAAAATTGTCTGGCTGTCTGATTGCCTGAGAGTTCTCCATATGCTTTATGTGAAGTCTACCAAACCGCACTTGGTCAACACGGTGGACTAACTATAAGTTGACTCTTTCTCATTCCTTGCTCAGCAGTGGTCTAGCAATGGGTAGAAATAAGGACGATGATGAATATTGAGACGGAATTAACTAGTTATTTACTTAGTTAAGTAAATTATATAATTATGACTGCGATTTAGGTTTTTGAGGAATCTCGGAACTCTTTGAATAATCGTGATACAAAGAAGTGTCCTGCCAAAGAGCTGTTGCATCCCGGATGCAACCTATCTCGCCTGGTAGTAAAGGTCAGATGAACTGATGGGCCATGAAAACCTAGCAGACAGACAGACACACTTTCGCATCAATAATAAAATTAGTATGGTTTGTAAAGAAATAAGTAAAATTATAACTGACCCAATTCTCATAGCACTTCGTTTTCCATAAAAATACAACCTCAATATTAATTTAAAATACTTAACTCAAAATAAACTTTTCAAATTACTCGTATTTTACTTGATTTATTAAAACTTTTCTCGGAAATAGCCAGCTGTGAACACATTCAGTGTTTACAGCTGGCTGGGTTTCGAAGGAAGTAGAATTTTATAAACAAATAAACATAACTTAAAAACCACACCACTGTTCCGCCCTACTGATATTATTTTCAAAAAAACATACATCCAAATGTATTCAAGCATTTAGAACTTTTGGAATAAAGAAACTCACATACATACAATAGGAACCCTCAAAACATTACGCTTCTTTTTTATACGACGACTGCCTGAAAAAAGGAGTATATTGTTTTCAGGGTTCATGTATGTATGTATGTATGTATGTATGTATGTATGTATGTATGTATGTATGTATGTATGTATGTATGTGAGTTTGTATATTCCACCATAACTTCTATACGCCTGAACCGATTTTGATAAATGAGATATCGTTAGAATCCCTAGCTTATTCCGGGTGACATAGGCTAGTAAACTTTAAAAAAAAATGATGGGGTGACCATGTTCCCGCATTAAAGACTAAATTTGAAAACAAAAACCAAAATTAGATTAACTATATAATCATCATCTAAAAAATGATAAGTAGATTCCAAAAATATATAACACTATATTTCAATATCCAGTGATTCACAAAAAAATACCATTTAATAAAAATGTGAATAAAATTCTAATTTAGGTAGATTAATTTAGATTTTTAACTTTTTAGTTCGTTTTTTGGCAGGGCAGTCGTGTTTTTTATTTTTTTTTATTATGACTCGTTTTAGCAGCCGTGTAATAACAATCTTGATTTAAAACCTGCCCCCCTATTCTGTAACTCAGTGGCTATCGAAAAATGAAAGCCACTGACATATATATTATGTCGATTGAAGGATAACTATGAAAAAATGAAATAACATTTCATATCAAATCTTCAATGGATAAAAAATATAAGTCAGTGGCTTTCATTTTTTGATAACCACTGAGTTACAGAATAGGGCTGCATGTCCTTTTGTTTGTCCTATACATGCGTGCATCGGGGTAGGGATTAAATTACTAGACAGGCGTAAAAACTGCGAGACTAGCTGATGCCCGCGACTTCGTCCGCGTGGATTGATGTTTTTTGGTTAGCGTATGTGGTATTCCAGACTATAGCCTTTTTTTCTTTTTTTTTATTGAGTGTTAGGTTTGCGCTTGGCGACAATCATGCTTAGTGCAAAGTAATGATGAGGTCTAGGTTGGGACGCGCTTGCCTAATCTATCTCTGTGCCAAATTTTATCGAAATCAGTTGAGTAGTTGGGCCATGAAAGCGTAGCAGACAGATAGACACACTCTCGCATTTATAACATTAGTATGGAAATATGGATTGTGGATATGGATTCTTATAACGCTCATAACTCCGAAAGGTAGTTCAAGGTCCGTGTCCTGGGCTCGAATCCGCGACCACTCGAAAGGAGGTCTGGTTTCTAAACCACAAGCACAGAATATTCAATAGTGCCACAAATTAATTAAATTACTTCTTTTTTAAAGTTTTTTTTCCAAAAATATTCGCTTCGAAATATCGTAATATCTTTGGAAAAAACCTTTTCAAAAAAGTCGGTTAGAAAAAAAGTAAAATAGACACCGAAGATATAATTACTATTCATCAAACACCATCTATCACTTACACCGGACAGAAAAATCCCCTCAATGTTTCAATTTACCGTAACGAATAAATAAGACGATCATTAATTATGTTGGTAAGTACTTATAAGACTGCAGATAACTCGTTTTTTCTGAAAAAAATTATACACAATAAAATTTAAAATACTGCTAAGCTCTTTAGGGCAGCTTTCTTTATAATACTGACAAACTTTTATTCTACGGCTTTTTCAAAAAGTTTATAAATTATATATTTTTTTAAATCACTGTATAAATAACTTTAGTCTAGACAATCTTCAACTCCTTATTTTAGTAGACCGTACTCTTTTTAATGCCAAAGTGTATCTTCTTCTTCTCTTGGTTTATGGCTTTGAGTAGTGCCAAAGTGTATCTTGGTGGACCAAAGATACACTTTGGCATTTGTAACTTTGGCTTTTATGTCAGATGTCCATCTGACACAAATGCCATATTTTCAACAGATTTTGGCGAAATTTGGTATAGATATAGGTTGAATTCTGGGAACGGACATAGGCTATTTTTAACCCCGCAGAAATAAAAGAAAACCTTAATCCAAGCGGAAAAGGTTGTGAGCCACCATCTACCTAGTCACTGCAAATCAGAAAATATTATTTAGATAAGTATGTCTCGTTCTCCCATCTTATCACGCGACCATTATTATCTGTTCAAAGCATAGTTGTAGTTGTAGTTAATAGTAATTGCACCTGTCCTTGTTAAATGTAGGATAGAATGATCAGCTATTCATCACGTTCATTAAAAAGCCGACCAAGCGCATGTCTGTCCTCACTCTTTGAGTGTTCCGTACACTCAGTCACACTCACTTCTACCAGAGACAAGTAAAAGATCGAAGTGATTTTTTTGCATAGGTACAGTCTCATCAAGGAGGTTCCGTGGAAATTAAAAACTTATTTCACGCGGACGAAGTCGCGGGAATCAGATAAGTAAAAGATCGAAGTAATTTTTTTGCATGGGTACAGTCTGTTAATCAAAAAGTTTCCGTGGAAATGAAAAACTTATTTCACACGAACGAAGTCGCGGGAATCAGCTAGTTAGCTTATTTTATTATTACCACGTATTGATAGGGAGAAACGGTTTTGTTGAAAATAATGTAATGTGTAAAGATGCACGCGTACATTAAAAAAAGATAAATAAATACGATTTTAAAACAGTTCAAAAGATAGGTAAATAATTGAGCATACAATAACTTTACAAAATGTTTTCTTTGTTTAATAGAAAATTTAATAAACTTTGAGCTCTGTTATCTGAGTTACTGAAATAAAATGTTTGCAAAATTTAATAAACAAAGAATGCACCAGTTTAAATATTTATTCATTCTTGCGCTGTTCGTTTATCTTTAAAAAGAATTCATTAAATGAAATTGTTTCAAAAAGGCTGTTTCATTTCATTGTTTTTTGAAATGCTCATAAACGAAACAAGTTGTGAAGATTGTATTAAATAAATTATTTTACTTTTTCTGTTTAAAAATTCTACAATTTAGCAATTCTGTTTAAAAATTCATGAATTGTGTATATCCAAATTCATCAAAAAGTTAAAGATAAAATAATGCAATAGGTATTTATATTGGCATAATAAAATCTGACATAATAATATTATAGTAAAAATAATCTGAATATATAGTCTTTGACAACCTCCGTGGCGCAGTGTGTAGCGCTGTTGTCTTAACGTGCGGAGGTCCCGGGTTCTATCCCCGGCAGGGTCAATTTGGGAATTTATAATTTCCGAATTTTCCCTGGTCTGGCCTGGTGGGAGGCTCCGGCCGTGGCTAGTTACCACCCTACCGGCAAAGACGTGCCGCCAAGCGATTACGCGTTCCGGTACGATGCCGTGTAGAAACCAAATAGGGGTATGGGTTTAATATAACTGCCATGCCCCTAACAGGTTAGCCCGTTACCATCTTAGACTGCATCATTACTTACCATCAGGTGAGATCGCAGTCAAGGACTAACTTGTAGTGGAAAAAAAAATTATACTAAGTTATGTATATATCACCGCAAGATTGTAAAAACCGTTAGATTATAATCTAACTCGCGAAATTGCAAACTGTCGAAAGATTACAATTTAACGCATTAATTTTCGGTAGATTATAATCTGTTAGGTATGGAACCTAAGGGCACTACCTGATTATTTATGTCGAACCCTAACCTAACCTACAAGAAACAGACAATAAAATGTAAATACAATGAATATTTCAAAAATTGACACTCAGAACATTGAACGGTTCACAATCTTTCGACACTTTACAATTTCGCGAGTTAGATTAAAATCTAACGGTTTTTACAAATTTTATCACAGTATGTGGTTCGCGGGTGTACTATACTTTACTTGTGTTAGTTACACCGAGAAAGGCGACTGAAGTGATTGTCGAAAATTACACCCCTAAATTTAAAGGGTACCTAATTTGTTTGAGATTTTTGTAGTTAACGCGGACAAAAGCTAATTTTGAATAAGTATCTAATCAAATTATCTATTGGGTCCCTTTTCAAAATAGCCATCCTACATTAATGAACTATCATAGAACTCGGTGTTTTTAGTAAATAAACTAAAAAATGGTAAAGATACAATTATAATATTTAATCTAGTCTGACTTTGGTCGGTCAATGAGTGAGTCAGACGGGTTACTGCCATCGCTTAAAGCAGTAATATTTCAAAATGACAGTTTTATGTCACGGACCTTGATGTCCCTGAAATAAAGATTATAATTCTACAACCTGAAAGAAAACAATACTAAAACAATACAGCTATAAAAGTGATGCCTCGAGGATATTTCTTTTCCCTGTACTCATCACCAAACATCCACGTATCTACCCTATAGAGCAGGGTAGGCGAACCTTTATGCATCAACGTGCCATTTTTCCTGAAGAAATGTTTAATGAGGTCACAGACGTGACGTGACGCCATCAAATAATTTTGACTTTGTGATTATTGCGAAAATAATAATAATAAATAATATCAACTCAAAACTGTTCATTTAATACAAAAATTATCTTAATTATACGCGTAATTTTAATTACAGTAAAATAACACTAAATAATTTCTGTTGTTGCAGATTAGATGACAAATAACTTAAATTATTAGGGTTGTAAGATGTTATTATATCAGAATGCATGCTGAAATGGAGTCATTTATCAAACGGTTTCTAACCGAGTCTCTGAAAATGATGACTCGTAGGCATAAGTACCAGAAAATATTGTTAAAATAGCATGAGCCAGTACTTCAAATAGTTAAATATGTCGGGTAACGCATTCCATGTCCACTTAACACTTTTTTTTTTCTTAGTGCATAATGAATTTTGTGATCGGTGACGTGCCCAAAATATTGTGTCGCGTGCCACCAATCGTGCCATTGGTTCGCCATCTCTATAATATAGAGTATACCTACTGTACGTAGGAACAATCCAATTAAAATACCTACACAAACAATCAAATCATTTAAATAATAAAAAGTACCTGTTAGATCAAACGCAAATGCATTATTATGTATTTCGGATGATGCAATAAAAAACACCTCTTTCATCACATTAAGTGAACTGAACTGATTGGGGTCAAACTCACCATGAATTGACAATCAATGAACGACTCCCTCTTACCCTCTGTATTGATAGCTCTTTATTGGTACCTCGCATTGAAAATGTCATTCTTCAAACATTCTTCTACCCTGGTACAAGACCTTTCAGAGTTCAGATACCTACATAATTAATTATATTAGTGGCAATTATAATTTTTTTATCATGCACCATCGTCACAACATGAGTGAAGATCGGCCGAGGAAGAAAAGAAGTTTTTTTAACGCACTCATGAAAAGGTTATTCCCCGAGGCCCGAAATTTCAATCGCCGTTATATGGATAACAGAAGAATAAATTTGAGGTTATGACAGTTTTTATATTGGAAATCTGTCAAACGTGAAATTTATTCCTCGGTTAAAGATTACAGCGTCTGAAAAATGTGATCTTAATATTGTAATCAAATATTATATAATAATATTATGATAAAAGTAGTTATACCTAGTTTTTACGCTATAATAATTAATTATTTTTTTCACAGAAAATGATCGCACATTATAGACGAGCCGCACGTAATGCATCATAAGAACATCACGAACACAACGTGTAATACACACAATGGGTGCAAATTACTTTATACGCAATTTTGTACTCAATTCTATGTACGATATTGATATAAAATCATTGCCATCCTTTTTATGATTTTGCTGCTGAAAAGGATTATGCACCATTTATAACGTTTCAGTGTTGTTTTGTTCAAATAATCGTGTGTTACCTTTGATTGTACTAAAAATCAATGTCGGTAATATTAAATTCGCGAATATTTTTTTCTGTGCTGTCTTTTCCCCACTTAGCCGTCAATTGTACACAATAATTCCACTTAAGCACGTCCCGCCTATGGATTTTACCTATCAGCCTACAAGCAAAACTGATCGTCAGAACTTCTCTCGTTAAAATTCCATTTATTTAAATAAGGATTTTACCTAGATTGAAATTTAAAATGCCAAAGCACTGCCAAACTACTTGGCCTGTAGCTGTATGCTCTAAATCAGGGATTCTCAAACTATTTTAGGCAAGAGAGCCCTTTTTCAAAATGAACTGATACCTCAGATCCCCATCGTCAAATTACTTTAAAATACCCATCTTCAGTTTTTTTTCCTATTGATACTAAGTACTTACCAATTTAAAAACTTTGCGGTTGGTTAAGTGAGTAAACTTGACATCATTTTCTTATCAACATTTAACAAAATAAGTAGACATAAAATTCAAAAGATATCAAGTGTAATAATTAATAATTATTAATACAAATTACCCCAAAATCAGTTTTCGTTTATGTCGACCCACTGAGAAACCGATAATCGACCACTTTGGGAATCCGTGACTCTAAATAAATACGGGAATTGTGGTTTAACAAACTGACAAGTATGACTCGTCGTAACTGCTGTCGTCAGCATTTTAGCAATCTAAGTAACTTTCGTTGCGCGAGCGGCCATTGCGCTAAGAACGGCGCGTACGGTTCATCCGTAATGTGTTAACAACATAATTCAACAAGACTTAGATATTTTTTATCAAGTTATTTATGGAATGTTCCTCAAAAAAGTTAAGTCTTCTTTAGCATTCTTGTAAATCTAAATATTTTTTTTCAGGATTGAGTTAGCCTACAATGGTTCCAGAGAAGACCTCGACCCTTACGTGCCAGCAGACCATAGACCATTGGAGTCCAACACATCGTAAGTTAAAGCATTTATTTTCATAAAATTGTATCTTTAGTCTGTAGGTATATATTTTGACGACCTCTCTAGACGAGTGGTGAGCACTGGTGCCTTAGAAGCGGGGCTTCCGGGTTCAAACTCCGATTTCCGGCAGGGTCAATTTTGGGAGATTATTAATTTTAAATTTTCTGTCTAGTCTGACTTTTTACAAGTTAGCATTCCAGTAAAATGCCATAGAAACCGATTAGGGGTATAGGTTTAATATACCAAACTGCCGCGCTACCATCTTAGACTGCATCATCTCTTACCATCAGTTGAGATCGCAGTCAAAGGCTAACTAATTGCAGTGGAATAAATTAAATAGTCCCGGCTCCCCAGTCCTTCATTCCAGTACTTTGAAAACAAAGTCTATCGGTTCTTCGAACTATCTACACAAGTACTTAAAATTATACATCTATAGTAATATTATAAATGCGAAAAAGTTTAGATGGATGGAGGGATGAACTGATGGATGGATGTTTGTTACTCAATCACGCAAAATGGCTTAACGGATCTGTTTGAAGTTTGGCACAGAGATAGATTATAGTCTGGATAGCAAATAGGCTACTTTTTATCTAGGAAAATTATAGAGTTTCCACGGGAACCAATCCTCAATCCACGCGGACGAAATCGCACGCATCAGCTAGTTATATTATAATTGACGAGTAACCTACGCTGGTAAATTGTTATTTTGAACTACCCTCATTTAATGTTATAGATAACTCACAAATAAATTATATCTCAGTTAAGCACTATTACGTTAACACTACCTACTGTATTAAAATAAGAGTAGGTATGTAAAATTAGTATTTATTGAGCGAACACAAGAAATAGCGGTGTACGGATAAACCTGATCACGTTTTTGACACACCATATGGGACTTTATGCAATGTTTTATAATGTATAATTATTTTCAATAAATAAATTTAATAAAAATGTGCCACTTCGCTCATGTGCTGGTTCTCTTACGACAAGGATATGGATTTCAACATTTAATTTCACCGAGCCCCCATTTTCAATTTCATTTCAAATTCAAATTCATATTATAATTGCAGAAACATGTTTTATGCATAAGGTGGTATACAGAATGACGGAGACAATGTTTCACCTTAATAGGCATGCAAAAAATAATAATTACTAGATGATGCCCGTGACTTCGTCCGCGTGGATTAAGATTTTTTGATTCCCGCGAGAACTCTTTAATTTTCCGGGATAAAAAGTAGCCTATGTCCTTCCCCTGGATACAAACAGTCCCTATTCCAAATTTCACAAAATCGGTTGGAGATAAAAAAATATGATTCCCGCGGGAACTCTTGAATTTTCCGGGATAAAAAGTAGCCTATGTCCTTCTCCAGGTTACAACCTATCCCTGTACCAAATTTCATCAAAATCGTTTGAACAGATGGGCCGTTAAAGCGTTGCAGACAGACAGACACACTTTCGCATTTTATAATATTAAAAAATAAGCATGGATTCATAATATTATTCAACTTTCATTGTCAAGCCTCCTCACTCTAGTTTCATAAATTAACGGTAGATTGGGCACCTAAAAAAAAGGGACGAACGTCTAAAAAATATAAGATGAACCTCGCATACTTCGAGGTTGAAAAATAATGTTTTCACTAAGATGAGTGCGCAGCTGTTCGCATTCTAGTCATAAAGATCACACCATTTGGCTTCATTCTGCTAGGTAGGATTACTTTTATAAATTCTTGAAGGTTTTTACCTGAGAAAATTATATTTTTTGTTGCTCAGATTCTACACGCTCGCCTTATCTTTTTATAATAGAGCTACTAAAAGAAGAAGTTATTTTCAAAACGGCTCTGAGGTTATTTCTTCTATTCAGTAAAGCATAACGTGTATCTTTCGTACAGTACCGTTAGTATGAGATGTTCACAAATGTTGACTGAATACGAATGCAAACCCAATGTCAAAGTATAATTGACCTGCTGGACGACCGCGTATCTCTGACAGCTACAGTTTAACGATCTCAATCACCTCTGATTGGATAACACCCTTCCACTATTGGACAAAATCCATTGACGCAGCAAGAATACCATAAATTCAGCCAATCACAGCAATTGATACTGTAACAATGATTGATGCAGAAGATATCGCCCTGCTGAGGTAGAACAATTTAAAGTCGATAATTCAGCATCACGGAATAATTTTCGTTTGCAAAGTTTTTGCTTGGATCACTGGCTATAGTCGTAGTTATGTATTGAAATTGAGCTTTACAATAAGACACCTAAAGCCCATTTTACTTTAAAGCTAAAGTGTTTCGATAATCGAATTATATATTACGGTCTGAGGAGGTGGCCCATTGACCGCACGTAGTATAAATTTAATTTGTATTTGTATAAGTTTAGGTATACTAAGTATAACGAACTGTAGTGTTGGTCAATCAACTTTTATTTATTTATTTATTTATTTATAGGTGAGATGATAAAATCTTTTACTAAACCTAAAAATTTACGAATTCATAGCGAAGAGAGGGTTAACTTTAAACGTTATTTTAATTAGATTTTTTTATAAAATTAGTTTAACCCTAGCGTTGTGTGAGTTTGCCCTTTGTAAAACTAACAATACTCATTTGTAATAATGAGTGGCCCCTAATTAAAGTGGAGTACAGAGCAGTTATAAATAATGTTTTAGAACGTTTAGTTGGACTTTTAATGAGATGCAGTAAACTGACGTTTATGACGTTCGCGTTTATCTTACTAATATTATAAATGCGAAAGTTTGGATGGATGTATGGATGCATGGATGTATGGATGTTTGTTACTCAATCACGCCCCAACGGCTGAACGGATCGGGCTGAAATTTGGCACAGAGATAGATTATAGTCTGAAATAGCACAAAGGCTACTTTTTATTCCGGAAAACTAAGGAGTTCCCGCGGGAACCAAAAAACCTCAATCCACGCGGAGGTAGTCGCGGGCATCAGCTAGTATAATTTATATGCACAGTTTTACCATGTATTTTTACGAGAATAGTTCTTTTAGGCACGATAGAGGAACGAGGATCTTGCCTGAAGGAATCGTACGTGACAAAACAGCGATGAACTTTGTTTATCTCCCTCTTGTATACAAGGACTGATACAGACTGTACCTGTATGTAATTATTTTAGTTCGTGTTGAACATTTTTGATTCTCGCAAGCAGCTTTCAGTAGTTCAATCGGAAAAGAACGTTGTAAGCAAGACGTCGTAAATTCGAATACCACTCACGATATTAGCAAACTTGTATGTTTTTATAAACAACGTCAACGAACTACACGGTTTGTTTTTAACGTACTTCTAAATTTGTTGTGTGTACCTACTTCTGCATTTTACACTCCATGTATTATTTAGTTCACAAAAATGGACGAAATACCAGCGAGCATGGTCCAACAAATTTCACGGAATGTTTTTTCCCGATTTAAAATGGAACGCTGCGCAGCAATGCGAGTAAAACGTTTCCACGTTCGATACGTATATAAAATGCATGAAACTATGGCTCCCAATATTGAAACAATATGAGCGGTCGCTTGGCACAAATAACTTATTTTACTTTACCTAATAAAATTTACCTAATCGATGTTGTTTTACGATGTTGGATTTTATAAAAATGAACATTCGCCCGATTGAAGTCTGCTTCAAAGTAAAAATCGAAAGTCTAGACACTCCTCTCCCGTCGAAGCCTACGTTAGAATAACGGCAAGGAATAATACAAGTTATTTTCAAGATTTTTCTGTATTAAAAACTAAGTAGACGTACAAATAACAATAAAAATAAAACTGAAAAATGGCCGTAATTTTATACTGAGACTTTTAGAATTATTGAAAAAAGTTAGAAAGTGCGAAAGAGGGGGAAACTCAGGGCAGGGTGATTCAACTTACGAGTACATAATTAAAGTCCAAGACTTTTCTTCTAAGCTCAATACGCTCACATTCGTTTTTTTTAGGGTTCCGTACCTCAAAAGGAAATACAGAACCCTTATAGCATTACTCTGTCTTTCAAGACCCTTCTTCTCAGGAAAGTATGGAGATATCAAACTGAAATTCATATAAAATACTCAGGTTTACTGTCCCTTGAAACTGTGAAAAAATCAAACTTCTAAGCCAACGCAATCAAAAGATTCAGTCGTTTATGCTGCAAATTTGCGACACTCGCTAGGGAATCAAAACCTACAGGGTACTTCCCGTGAACTCAGAATCTTGAAATTTGGTACGAAGCAACGTCTTATAACACAGATAAAGGAAAAGTTGCGAAAAGCAGAAATTAATATCATAAAATAAAAATATTTTTAATAATTTTAAACTTACTACAGGTTTGTACGGAACCCTCGGTGCACGAGTCCGACTCGCACTTGGCTGGTTTTTTTAAATAGAATAACGGAAGTATCAAGTAACTTTGATCTTACGAGGTATCCAACGACACCACTATGTCTCATATTCAAATATTCATACAAATAAATCATTTCTTTCTTCTTTTTTGTCTTTTAAGCTACTAGCTGATCCCCGCGACTTCATACGCGTGGATTGAGGTTTGTGGTTCCCGCGGGAACTCTTTAATTTTCCGGGGTAAAAAGCCTATGTGCTATTCCAGACTATAATATATCTTTGTGCCAAATTTCAGCCAGATCCGTTCAACTGTTGAGGCGTGATTGAGTAACAAACATCCATACATCCATACATCCACACATCCATTCATCCATCCAAACTTTCGCAATTATAAAATTGGTATAGATTCATACAAATAAATCATGTCTTTCTTCTTTTTTTGTCTTATATGCTAATGACTGATTTCCAGGAGTTTCGGAGCTCTGGCCCATTTGCTCAAGGCCTCGCTCGGTTCCGGAGTGTTGGCGATGCCTCTCGCCTTCAAAAACGCAGGTCTCGTGGTCGGTGTGTTCGCCACTATGGTCATCGGCTTCGTCTGCGCACATGTTATTCATGTCCTGGTAAGCTCTGAAGCCCTAGTACCACCTAGTGTCACGGAGTAGGTATATTATACAGCTAGCGATTTAGGGACGTCATCTGCAACTCAATACTACATTGAAATCCCCCCCCTCGGGCCCTTAATAGAGCGCAACCCCCACCCCTTCCCAGGGCCAGACAATTTTACCTCATTACATTTTACACGGTTGATAAGACTTTTCGACAGCTTTTGAGATAAGCAACAGAACAACATAATAAAAATTGCGACTGTAATAATTAAAGTTACAATATTTAAATATGTCACCGTAAAATTGCAAAAAACGTCAGATTGCAATCTAACGCTTTTTATCTTGATAGATTGTAAACTGTCAACAGATTGTGAACCGTTCAATGTTCTGAGTGGCAATTTTTGAAATATTCATTGTATTTACGTTTTCTTGTCTCTTTCTTATAGATTAGGTTAGGGTTCGATATAAGTAATCAGGTAGTATCAGGTAATCTACTTAGCTTCCATCGGGTTAATATACATAACAGATTACAATCTACCGAAAAAATATGCGTTAATTTGTAATCTTTCGACAGTTTAGAATCTCGCCAGATAGATTACAATCATATAATTATGTCACCGTAAGATTGTAAAAATTGTTAGATTATAATCTAACTCGCGAAATTGTAAACTGTCGAAAGATTGTGAACCGTTCAATGTTCTGAGTGTCAAGTTTTGAAATATTCATTGTATTTACGTTTTCTTGTCTGTTTCTTGTAGGTTAGGTTAGAGTTTGACATAAGTAATCAAGTAGGGCACTTAGGTTCTATCGGGTTAATATACCTAACAGATTACAATTTACCAAAAATAATGCGTTAAATTGTAATCTTTCGACTGTTTGCAATTTCGCGAGTTTGATTATAATATAACGGTTTTTACAATCTTACGGTGACATATTTAAGTAATCTGAAAGAGTATCTAAGTTAATTATAAAGCCAGGAAGGGTGGTTCTATGGGTATGATCACTCCGAGCATGTCTTGTCTGTTCTACCCCTAGTTTCGTATTTAACTGTTTACTCCAAATCTCAAAACTCAGTCGCTAAATATTTGAGTAGGCACTAAGCCGGAGTTAAAGGACGAACGTATTTAGACACCTAGATAAGGACGTATTTAGACAGAAGATTTTTGAATAGAGAATTATTTGAACTGGGCATTAGCGATGAAAGGGAGCGCTAAGTGCCTGACTTTAAAGGTGCCTTTCCACCTGAGATGTGCTACGTTGCTAAGCTACAGATGTGTCAAATTCACCAATGGGCTCTCTAGATATCAGATCAAGCGCTCCTATTGGCCTGTTTCTTCTGAAGATGTAAAAAGATCCGCTAGAGGCAGCACTAGTGACAGGTACATATGTTTTGATTTCTCCAATAAGAGTCTATAACTTTTTAGATACTTGGTAAGCACGAGGCTCAGAACGTGTACTTTGTAGTTGCCTATTTTGAATAAATATGTTTTGAGTTTGAGTTTAGACTCTATCTTCGTAAATCTTCATTGGAAACAGGCGAATTGGTGGGTTTGAAACACATCCGTAGCTTAGGAACGTAGCACATCTCTGGTGGGAGGGCAGCTTATAACAAAAGTGAGTTTTATGACACAAATAGCATGGCATTATTGCGGGCATTACGCAATGTTTACAAATTACACTTTCACAAATCACAATGTTATACCGCAATTTTCTCTTTTGTTATGGTGATAAAACTATGACATCTTTAGTCTTTATATTTACGTAACCAACAAAATCTGCGTTTTGTTTTAAAAATATGGCCTTTTCGTTTAAATAATATAATTACCCAGGCCAGAAATAAAGAAATTTACTGCCGAGGAACATTGGAAGGTCGAAGCAAACCCGAGCACTTCACAGGTGATTTTAAACGGACAAGGTGCCAGCTGAGGCATTTATTGGATAACAAAAAGGAAAACAAAAAGACAGAAGCTGTATAAACATACATTATGCGACCTTATTGCTAGGAAGCCATCTCTTCCAGGCAACCGAGAGGGAGAAATATAAAAGATCTCAGCGTTTCTTCCTGCCAAAAAGAACTATGTATTTAAAACCCTATGAAAAGATACCATTACCGTAAACTCTTTCTTTTATTGGATTTTTTTTAAATTTCAGGTCAAAACCTCTCAACAACTCTGCATTGACATCAAAAAACCATCCCTTGGGTACGCAGACACCTGTGATTTAGTTTTTCAAAATGGTCCGGTGCCTGTGAGAAAATACGCACCTTTCGCCAGGTGAGAAAACCCGTTTTTACGTCTTCATATTAGCTTCGCGTGTAAGTTACGAGGCCATAACTTAAGAGGAAAATACGTTCTAAATAGCTTTTACTTTTTATCAAGTTATACTTGAAACTTATTTTTTTATAGCATAGAGTATACTCACTTTATTAATGCTAAGTAAAAAAATTAAGTTAAAATTTTTTTTGGAAGCAGAGGTATGTGCTTTGTGATAAGCGGGATTATTCTTCGCACCTTTCTGTTTTACCTTTTCGTTTATTGTCTTTGTTTTAAGTGTGAGCATTAAAGAGTTTTATCTATCTATTTATCAAATTTTATCTTCGAAATTAATTATATCGCCACGGGGTTAAGCTAGTCTTTAATAAAATATTGTTCATAGAAGGTATAATAAATTTCAACCTTTTGCTCATCATCTACTTAATCTTAATTTAGCTAGCGAGAGATAAGATTTAATAAGATTATTTGAAGAAAATTTGTGAACATTTAATTTTCTCTGGTTCACTTAAGATCATTAATTGCTTTATCTAACGAAAATAATAATTACGATATGAAATAAAAGCTTTAAATTTTGATCGATTGTAGCAATTTGTTTACGTAGTAGACTTTCTAAAAATATTTTTTTTTCGTATTTACGCAGAGAACTAGCAGACTGGGCGCTGGCGGTGACACATATAGGGGCATGCTGTGTCTACATTGTCGTTGTGGCTGAATCTTTTAAACAAGTAAGTTACACATATTTAATCACAATCAGTGGCGTGCGCAGGGTTTGATGCCAGGGTATGCATTATATAGGCAGGAACCTGCTCAGTAGCCGAACTATAACAGCTAGGATAAGCTGTGCTTTTATGTCTCTATGAGCTGTACGCCACTGATCACAATCATCATCATTAACATCAGCCCCCGATTGTGTAAGGAAATCGTAATTGTAATCGTTTGTCAAACGTATAAAGACCTGTTAAAGGAGTTCATAGATGCCTGCACGTTAAAAAGCATGTATGAATGCTTTAAACAGTTCGAGTACTTCGTTTTAAACTGTCAAATGACTACGATTTGCTTAGACAATATGGGGCCTCAGATATCTCTGAAATAAAGGGCTATGATAGCCTAAAGGCTGCGCACTCAACGGTATGTGAAGATTTGCATTCTTCACGTCCCATTGATAGCAAGAGATATTGTATTGCTTGAAACACGCATAGTCCGAAAATTTAAAGGTGCAAGCCTTTGACTATGACAGGAACAATCACCTGGGCACCACCACAATGGGCTACGTATGCATAATTAGTTATATACTGAGGTTATATGTAGTATATGAACTAGATGATACCTGCTATTTTTCTGCGCAGGACTTGGGATTCTGTGGAAACTCTTTAATTTTCCAGGATAAATGTAGCCTGTGTCCCCGGGATGCTACAAATGTTGTCAAAACCGGTTAAATTTATGGGCCGTAGCAGACAAACAAATAGATAAACGGACAAACTTTCGAATTTTAAAAATTAGTATGGAATCGGGTATTCGACAACTAGTCAAATCAGCAACTTTTTTTCAAACGCCGAAACGCATGCTTAGTATCGGATTTTGTATGAAATACTGAATTGTGACGTCATCAAATTTCGACGCACAATTTTACTTCAATCGATATTTTACAATGATTATGGAACTTCAACTAACAGAAGATGTGAATTTTAGGTCTTTTGGAAGACCTTCTATTTAAGAATCAGTAAGAAATAATTTATTTTTGACTTATGTATCATCCCTTTGTATGAAAGTTTGAATTATACTAGTAATCTTTATTTAATGCAGTAACATAAATATATAAAGTAACAATACTTAATTTTATTCCAGGTATCAGATGAATACGGAGGTCCCAAGTGGTCTGTGACAGTATTCTGCGCTCTAACCCTAGTGATATTAATACCTTTGACCCAGATCACTAAATTGAAGTATCTAGTGCCGTTCTCGGCACTAGCTAACTTCGTATGGCTGACTTCTATATGTATATCCATATACTACTGTTTGAGGGACCCACCGCCTGTGTCTTCCAGGAGTTACGCTACTAGTTTATCTGGATTGCCAAATTTTATAAGGTTAGTGAGCATATTTAAAAAAAAAACTTTTTAACCCCTTACGCAAAATGAAGGGTGTATGCGTATCTGTGTATCTCGACTGCCTCGTTGGTCTATTTTTTAGCATGTTTGACTGCGGCTGACGAGTTCTCGAGTTCAGAGGTGCGTTTCTGTAACAATTGCCGATCAAATAGTCAAAGTTCGGCGTCAAAGTAAAATAAACCATAGTAGCATGGAATTGGAGCTCAATTTCGTGTATCTGTCACCGTAAGATTGTAAAAACCGTTAGATTATAATCTAACTCGCGAAATTCTAAACTGTCGAAAGATTGTAAACTGTTCAATGTTCTGAGTTTCAATTTTTGAAATATTCATCTTATTTACGTTTTCTTGTCTCTTTCTTGCAGGTTAGGTTAGGGTTCGACATTAATAATCAAGTAGTGCCACTTAGGTTTTATCGGGTTTAAATACCTATCAGATTTCAATCTACCGGAAAATAATGCGTTAAATTGTAATCTTTCGACAGTTTAGAATTTCGCGAGTTAGATTATAATCTAACGGTTTTTATAATCTTACGGTGACAGATACACGAAACTAATCTCTAATTCAATGCGGTTATGGTTTATTTTACTTTGACGCCGAACTTTGACGATTTGATCGGTAACTTTTAGACAATCGGGGGGCAGATCCGGGTCGGTCTGGCATAACAAGTATTGGGTTTTTCTGACAAGACATTCGCAGTACCAGCCCTGAGTTAGGAGGTTGGTGGTGTTTCACCCCCGCGCCTCGGAGAGCACGTAAAGCCGTCGATCCTGAGCCTGATCTGTGCGAGGAGTTCAGTTTTCCTATACTAACAAAAACTTACAAAAGTCAATCTTATTCCTTAATTCCAAGTCTTAGATAAACATTTAAATGCAAATAACTTGTGTAACTTTAAACTTGTTCAAAGGTTATTGACCAATTGCCATAAAAATAGCACCACAAGAGAAAAAAAAATTACCTGAATGGTCTATGGTGTAGATTGTGTTCATTACATCAGACGAAGGGTTATGTCTTCACTCAAGCACGAAGACTTTCGCTTGGATAGCATGTAAACGCTGCAATCTTCGGTTGTAATTCATATTGTGCAATGACGTGTTTGACCCACATAAAAATGTTATTAACCATAAACATCTGTTAAACAAATTTGGATGTAGCCCTTTCGAAATGTTTATTGATGCGCGCAATCCGTGTAATATTTATTATCTTTTTCATGATGTTGGCGCAATTTTTTTTTTCCTTTTACCATAAAGTTTCATTACAATATAACGGCAACATTATTGTCAACTACCATCTAGCCTATGGGCTAATAAGTAATATTATTCTAGCTTAAACTAATTACTACTTATTATTTCTACTTTAAATTAATTTCTACATCTAATTTACAGTCCAATAACTGTCCTTAGTTTATTCTGATGTACCTAAGTTTTTGCGATAATTGTGTTTAATTTTCTGGAACGAATATAGCCTCTGTAACTTTAAGATTTTGATTCTACATAGCTCAGAATACTATCAATATCATAAGTCACATTATATCGTAACACCAACTGGACCCAGAGAATCAAACAGAACCGGCTGAATTTCCGGTTCTTCTCAGAAAAGTCACCTTCCGAACCGGTGGTAGATTTTTGTGACTTATCGTAAGTGACACAAGTTGTCCTCCGTAAAATAAACCATTACATTTTCATTTTCGAACCTAAATCCACGCCGATAAAGTAACGGACATCACTTAGTTATGAGACTAAATCCTAGAAGAAAGGGGCGCGTTGGTGTAAGGTAGCCAATTTCCATGCAATTGGGTATTTGACAACTAGTCAAATCAGCAACTTTTTTTCAAACGTCGAAACGCGTGCTAATTAGGATATTTTGTATGAAATATTAAATAGTGACCATCAAAGTTCGACGCTCTTTTCTACTTTAATCGATAGTTTTATATAATTTTTCAACATAAAAATAACAGGGGACGTGGATATTACGAATTTTTTGAGATCCTGTATTTAATAATCACTAAAAATAATTTATTTGAATAGTAGTCAAATACCCAATTAATCACGTTGATCCGTGAATATTGCTCCATTGCGGCACGAAACCAATAAGCAAACCCAATCTCATTTAAGATTTAGCTAATACATACAGACAGAAACATTTTAGCTAGAAAGAAAGAAAGAAATGTTTTATTTGTATGAATATGTGAATATGAGATGTTTGTCGATTAAATAAAATGCCGCAACATATCCAGTCAAGTATCCCTGACGTCCAAATTTTCTTTTGCATTATATTTTACAATTTTTTCAAAATTACACAAAACAATTTTAAATAACGATTTTTTTGTACAATGACAATCATTTTATTTTCAGCACAAGTCTCTTCGCCATGGAAGGCATTGGAGTAGTCATGCCCATAGAGAATGAAATGACCAAACCGCATCAGTTCCTGGGTTGTCCCGGAGTACTCAACATTGCGATGAGCGCTGTGGTAGCGCTGTATGCATTTGTCGGATTCTGCGGGTACTTGAGTTTTGGAGAAGGCGTAAGAGGTAGTCTAACGTTGAACTTACCTCAGGATGAAATGTGAGTAAATGGTCAATTTGACAGCTAATCAATAACATTCCGTCAAACTTATCTGACCCAGTGGCCAAAATTGGAACTAATTTCTATGTATGTCTTTTTTAAATTGCTTATACAGGTTATTTAAAACTAATAACCTTACTGCTGATTTTCAAGTCTCAAACTACAAAAACATGGGACTTTCATACAAAGTTTCAACCCCTACTTCACCCTCTTCGGGGTAGATTTTCATAAAAATGCATATACAGTTTATTATAACTTAAAACTAATAAGCTAAATCCCGATTTGAAAGTCTCTAACTTCAAAAACTTGGAACCCACATATAAGCTTCCAACCAACATTGCACCCCTTTTGGGGTCGATTTTCGCAAAATTTCATGAATAGGTTTTTATTATTTATAACTAATAACTTAACTGACAATTTTCATGAGTCTAACTTCAAAAAAAAGGACTTTCAAACTTACTTCCAACCCCCATTTCGACCCCTTAGCGGTGAATTTTCTTAAAACCGTTTCATAACTGATGTCTACACCATATAAGGAACCTGCCTTCCACAAGTCTGTATGTTTTAAAGTGAGATATCGTGATTAATCAGTGAGTCAAAGAGTGGTATTTCGCTTTTATATATACATATAAAGATATACATTTTGTAGCTCATTCTCTAATTTAAACAAAGCACACATTAAGTTGTGTAATAGCTGCGACCCTATAGTCCTTAACTCTGACCTTATTAGTCCTTATTAACTACCGAATATAATAGAAGTTGCCGAAGACCTCAATACATTTTTGAACATTGTTATAAAGCATTTTTCCCCATTATGGGGTCATTAAACGAAACTGATTTTTGGCAAAAACGCGAAAAGTTTGATAGATTTATGATGGCAATAAAGCAAGATCGCCACGGTGGGAACAAAAAATCAAGTGTATCTTTGCGCAAAATAAATATAAACTTTGAAGAACACAAAACATTTTTGACTTCCTCCGTGGTGCAGTTTGTAGCGCTGTTGTCTTAACGTGCGGAGGTCCCGGGTTCGATCCCCGGTAGGGTCAATTTGGGAAGTTATTATCACAGAATTTTCCCTACTCTGGTCTTATGGGAGGCTTCGGCCGCCACCCTACCGGCAAAACCGTGCCGCCAAACGACTTAGCGCTACGATGTAGAAACCGAATAGGGGATATGGGTTTAATATAACTGCCATACTTCTAACAGGTTAGCCCGCTACCATAATAGACTAGATCATCACTTACCATTAGGTGAGATCGCAGTCAAGAGCTAACTAGTAAGTAGTGGAATACCAAAAAAAAGGTTATAAAAAATTGCTTTGCACTCAATTTTGTAGCGGAATAAATAAGGTAATATCAAATCAATCAATCAATCAATCAATCATTTATTCAATTTAGGTACACATATTGACGTCCATTACTTACCTAAAAAACATGATGGTGATAATTAGTTACGGTATCTTAAAACTATAGCTTTAAACGAGGACTCCAAACGCGCCCTAGTCTGAGAAAAGCCCACAACAAACTCAGCCGGGGTTTTTTTCATTATCACCATCTCACAAATCATCGTAACTAAGGAACTATCAGAGCCGTTAGACCAAATTATTGCCAAGCCTCCTTGTCATTTAAGTAATCTTGGTAATAAGAAATAGTATTCTGTAACTGGAACATCCTCAAGAGATCTTGACTTCACAATGCTCAGATGCAAGATTCCAAAAGGAGAATAAAAAAGCTAATAGTATACTGTAACCGGAACATCCTCAAGAGATCTGGACTCCAAAAGGTCTTCACCTCCACCTTCTTCACAAGGTTTCAAAAGGTTTCATTATGGGCGTTAATTTTCCAGTTTAGCGCAAGTGGCGAAGATAATGGTGGCATGTGTGATGGTGTTATCATACGCGCTGATATTCTACGTGCCCGTGGACGTTGTGTGGCGTCGAGTACAGCACAGGATCCCAGCCAGGGGGCATCGGTGGGGGATGGCGGGGCTTAGGTTCTTTGGCACAATCTTTACAGGTAAGGATGTTTGATTACTGCTAATGGAAATTATAATGCCGCGTACAGACTTACGCAACGTAACGCGAAACGTAACATGAAAGAATTGGCCTCTGTCTGTCAACCACCTTTTTCACGGAAACGCGTGGAGGTATTGGTTAAAGTTAATATCAAATACTTAAGTCTAAGGCTAAGGTACCTTGGAGCTGTAATAACATCAAGCTTCTAAGTCAACGCAATCAAAAGATACGGCCGTTTATCTTGCATATTTTGGATATTTTGACACTGGCCTTAATCAAAACCTATAGGGTACTTCCCGTTGACCTAGGATCATGGAATTTGGCAAGAAACAAGGTCCCACAGCGCAAGTATAGGAAAAAATCTGACAGTCGGTAATTATATTTCCATGCTCATGGAGTGTCGAATTGTTTGTCAGACGTTACCAGCTTAGCAGCTCTTTCTTGATATTTACTAAAATAATTTTTAATTATGTGGTGGTACGGAAGCCTTTGTGCGCGAGTCTGACTCGCACTTAACCGGTTTTTTATACTTATTTACCTAAAATTTAACAGAAGCAGGTTGATACAATTATTTCGTTAGAGGGTAGGATCTGTTCAAAGCCACAATTTTCAGTTAAAAAGGATCGACGTGAGAGTGAATGAGAAATCTAAAAAAATTCATTGGTATTGCGATAACTCTGAAGGAAAACGTCGTGAGGAAACCTGCATGCCTGATAAGTTCTCAAAGGTGTATAAAATCTGCCAAACCATACTTGTCCAGGTTGGTGGACTGGTTTAACCCTTCTCATTCTGGAGGGCATACTCGTGCTCAGTAAGACGGCGATGGCTTGAAATCATGATGATAATGATGACTGTATTTTTCTGTTTCAGTGGCTCTGGCCTGTGCGATTCCAAGGCTAGAAATGTTCATGGAACTAGTAGGTGCTGTATGTCTATCCATCATGGGGCTTTCGCTCCCTGCCGTCGTCGAAACTGTCTTCCGATGGGGCAAAGACCTCGGCCCGTGCTACTGGATCCTTTGGAAAAACTGTCTCATAGTTCTGTTCTCTATGGTAGCCCTAGTGTCGGGTGTGACCTTTTCGATTAAGACTATGGTGGATAGTCTGTGATATCCTGGCTGTGTACGCCTCACCCTGGACGATGCAATATTTTGACTGGAATTTCCGAAATCTGCTATTTTTATAAGGCTGAGACTAATTGGTATAATAAGTATATGTGTAACAATCAATGCACCATTCTACAGTGTTATTATTGCCATCGTATTATATAGGTTTTATAAGTTTTTGAAGTACACCTTGTACTTTGTAGCGATCGTTAAAAGTACAAAATGTACTTCAAAAACTTCTACAAATCCGCTTATGCTTTTAAACTTTGAGCATATGCAAAATTGGAGCCTTAAACATGCGGAAATAATCAGATTTCCGACCGGAATTTTGCATAAGTATAATAAACCAGGGAGGGAGGTTAAATTATTCATAAGTACCTACTTACATAAGTAATATTATATTATTATATTTTACAATATTTTCACATTATCCGATCCGACATTGTATAGCCAGTGTCCGTAAGACACCAATCCCGCTTCTGATGTCGGATCGGATAATGGATCGGATGTGTCGGTGGAATAATTTTTACTAATAAGCGCCTGTATTATAAATTATTGTAAAATGACCAACAGATAAATTGCTATTAACTATTGTTAAAGAGATTTTATTTAATTTTTAATTTTAGACTTTCCGGAAAAAACTGCAGCCAATGAAGAGTGGTCTTCATCTTGAGCAAAAAAGACTTCAATCCGTTACTCCGTAGCGGCGTATTTGAAGGACCAACAAGTTAACAAACACACTTTCGTATTTATAAAAGTGTAATGATACCACAAAATACTTCATAGTACCTTTCAGGTACAAATGAATTACTCCGTAAATAAATACGTATAAATACAAATAGCAATTCTTGAATCGATGTAATAAGTGTAATTCAGCTCGCACAGCGCTACGAGCTAAATTGTTCTTTTATGTAGCTCGCCAACCCACATTGGAGCAGCGTGGTGGTCTAAGCTCTAATTCCCTCTCTCCTGTGAGAGTGTGTGAGGTGCGATTGTGTAAGAATTGCCTATCAATTCGTCAAAGTTCGTCGTCAAAGTAAAATAAACCATAACGAGATTGAATTAGAGCTCAATTTTGTGTATCCATTCTCATCCGTTTAGGTAGTATCGTACATACCTCAAATTTTACTGAAATTGAGCTCTAATTCAATAATGTTATGGTTTATTTTACTTTGACGACGAACTTTGACGAATTGATCGGCAACTTTTAGACAATCGGGGGCTTGATCTGTAATCTGTCAAGTGAGCCTATACTATACTATCAAGTTTCGAAAAGCTATTTAAATGGCTTCAGTTATTATTTCCTATTAATACTACCTATTTCCCAAAGCTAAGCTTTAATGTTATTATGAAAATAAGTATTATTATCACAATAACTATATTTCCAAGCCTTAATTAGGTACATGTTTTACAATTATAATGATATTAATATTAATTTATTTTGCGATACTAATAATATTATTTTAGTTCCTAGCAACTTTTACCTACTTCTAAAACAATTAAGTAAATGTTAGAAACAACATGCTGTAATTATAACTTTGGATGGTAATAATTTTATTTGCGATAGTACCTAATAATATTATTTTGTTCCATTGAATTATTAGCAACTTTTAGTATTGAAACGTAAAGTTCATGTTAGAATCAACATGCTAAAATTGTAGGTAACTAAATTCGTTAAAATAATATGTTTGGAAACTTGGAACAAATCCAACTCAAGTTTTTAGTTAAGTTAATAAAGAAATTAGGCAAATTAAAAAAATAGGAAATTAAATTAAAAAAAATAGGAATTAAACCTGACTAATCTATAGGTACCTACTAATATTATAATGCGAAAGAGTGTTTAAATATCAGTTGAAAACCTTGAATATTTTCCACTGATTATGATGTTTGGTATTGAGATATGTTGAGTCCTGGGGACCTCTAGCATCACTTGAGATACTAGAGGTCCCCAGGACAATATTATTTGTCCGGGTTTGTACGGGGCCGCATCTCGCACTACATCTCCGTGCTACATTTTTTTTTTACCACTACAAATTAGCCCTTGACTGCGATCTCACCTGATGGTCAGTGGCGTGCAGTTCATAGAAGCACAGCATACCCAAATTGAAATACGTTTATGCTCATTTTGCATTCAAACAGCTAGTAAATTTTGACTAACTAATGCCTACCCTAGCTCCAAGCCCTGTGCACGCCACTGCTGAGGGTAAGTGATGATGCAGTCTAAGATGGTAGCGGGCTAACCTGTTAGGGGCATGACAGTTATATTAAACCCATACCCCTATTTGGTTTCTACACGGCATCGAAACGGAACGCTAAATCGCTTGGCGGCACGTCTTTGCCGGTAGGGTGGTAACTAACCTCGTCCGAAGCCTCCCACCAGGCCAGACCAGGGAAAATTCAGAAATTATAAATTTCCAAGCCCTCCCGAGGATCGTACCCGGGACCTCCGCACATTAAGGCAACAGCGCTACACACTGCGCCACGGAGGTCGTCAAAAACCTTAAAGGTATTAATCTTGGGTCTCGTGATTTCGAAAAGCTATATTTAAATGGCTTCAGTTATTATTTTCTACTAGATGATGCCCGCGACTTCGTTCGTGTGAATTATAAATTTCCAAACCCTGCCGGGGATCGAACCCGGGACCTCCGCACGTTAAGGCAACAGCGCTCAACACTGGGCCACGGAAGTCGCCAACATACATCCTACTCTATGGTCGCCAAATAATACTTGTCGCACCGCGCCCCTGTAGTGGGGCTAGACATATAGTGGGGGTGTAGCGGTTACCACAGTGCAAAACTAGATGGCGCTAATTGTATCTTCACCGCAAAATAAGGTAATCGACTGAAAACTTATAAGTTACCATACAAGCCTGCATCAGGACATCGAAGTTTTCTGAGAATAGCGCTATATATAGACCGTTCCAACTTACAACGGTCGGGCCAGAAAGGTCCCCGGGCACAACGCCAGCCCGGAGGAAGATCTTCCTCGTCCCACAGCGGCTGTAGTGAGAATAGTGTAGATTGGGCATCCGCGATTTAAAAAAAAAAACAGTTTTTTTCAAACTCCAGTGTTATTCAAAATGAAGTTGCGTATCTCTGGAGCGTCCATGGCTGCGAACACCCCCGGCGCTAGGGACGCAGCGCAACCCCTGCCAAAAGAAACTACGCCGACTACCATCCCGTCTTGTATCGCTGCACCCCCAGAATCGCCCTAAAACAATAGTAAATTCTACATATAGAAGGATAAGGTGACTGACTGATAAAGCTCAGCTAAAACTGGACGGATCGGGTTGAAAGGAAAAAGCCCATCTATCCCTACATATATAGCTTTGGCCCACTTACTAAAAGAGTCTCTTCATCGATATTACATGAATATTCGTCTATTGGATTCTATTAAACATTCGAGTACGACTGGCCCTGGCAATTAGCACACGCTGATGAATATAACAGCCCTTCTCTTCTACAGACACATTTAGCACTACAACCTTGTTTATAATAGCAAAAAATAGTGTTTAGGAGTTTTTCCGGAGCAGGTGGGAGTATAATTGTAATCGGTTTCAAAGTATTATCTGTTAATTTCCAGCCCCAGTCTTCGGGGTTCAGTTGATTGCCTAGCCATGTCTGAACTTGATAGTACACTCGATACAAGTAACTATTGATCAGCAGAAGCTGATGTTGGAGGAAGACAAGATAGTTGTACTTGTTTTATTTCGTGTATTTTTGCAAATGTATTATATAAATAATTGTTAAATATCTACCTATACTTTTCTATACAATCAATTTATTTTGAGTGTATATTCTCAGAATTGTATATTTCATACATTTATGAAACACACATAGGTATTTACGTGGCTATCGATATCTTATGAATGGTGATTGTTAGGAAAAAAGTATTAGAACCTTTTTATAGATAATTTTATGATCTTCATTTTTTGTCTGGGCTATATTTTTTATAAAACTTACCGATTTCGAGGTAAATCCAAAAAACCGAAAATTTTGACCTTGAATAACTTTTTTAGCACACATGGAATCGATGAGGACTTTTGGCACTTTACTTCTACTTGTGTACCCAAGGTCTGTAGCAAAACTCAGCTCTGTGTCTGTCGGAGTTTTTGTAATTTGAAATGTCTATTTTGACCGGGATATACTGACAGCTTCTTGGATATGTTCAAAATATATACGCTATTACATACACGTGTCCTGTCTCTTTCCATCATGTCACGTAAAATTTTTCCAGACCAGGAGGCTTACTACCATCGCTAGAGGCAGTATTATTTTAATATTGTTGACGCCCTTGTTTGAGTATAATTAATCCTTATATGAAAACTGACATTTAAAAATGATACGTAACAGTATCATGATACTGTTAAGTACGTGTTGAGAGAAAATAACACGTATATATGTAAATAATTGTATTTTATATTTGTGGGACACTAATAACTGACCCGGTGTCAACGTCGCTATTGTATATGAAAAAAATAAAGTAAAAACAAAAACGTCAGATAAGTTTGTGGGACTGTGTATATTTTTCATTTAACCTGCATTGAAAATGCGAGTTTCAATGCCTGTTGAGCCACCTGAAACTAGTCAATTTTAGACAAATTTAATTTAATTTATTTGAACTACCAACAGAATTACAAGTAGTAGGAATACAAAATGTTGAATGGCTTAGGCAATAGGTAACAAGCAATTCAATTTATTGGTAGTTACATCATGCACATAGGAAAAGTTGTACATAGCTGACACAAGAATACATTGGGGAATTATTAATAAAATACGTCATGCAGCGGGTAGAAAACCCGGGCAAGTTTTCTACCTCCTGAATGACATAGCAGCCCTTCTTTCAATCCTCCCAGAGTATCTTTTGTTTATTTCAAACCTTTATATTTATCATTACCATCATACCTTTATATTTATGATTTGTATACAACAACAAAAATAAACTAAACTTATTTGTAGATTTAGGATTGGTCTCCGCTACGCTGTAGGAGCGCAGTGAAGATCCATCCTAAATCTAAGCCTAGCCACTAAATTAAATAAGAAATACAATTTTAATAAAACTCGCATTTTTAATGCAGATTATGGGAATAATACTGAATGCGTGCGCCACTGAATGAAACACTATTTCGAATTCCGGGTAATGCCAGCCCTCGCTTCGCTCAGGCAAGCAACTTTACCCTCGTCTGAAATCGTCTTTTTTCACCCCTAAGACACAATATACTATTGAACACTGCCAAGAAGCTGTCAGTAGCTCAAACGTCGTGATGAAAACAATAATGTTCTATAATTTACCTGGCAAGTCCCTTGTCCTCCCAGGAAGAAATTGCCTGCGCACACCATATTCTTGGTCAGTGTTCCCAGGTAAGAAAATAAGCATAGCCAATAGTTCACTACCGGCAACTTTACTTTCATTAGTCTGTCCGGTATAGTGGTCGCGTCATGCTGAAAAAAAAATATTTAAATAGGTAAGTTTTTCTTGAATGGGTAAACATTATGTGACTCCAAAGAAAAATTATGGATCCAGAAAAAAAATCATACTAACAATAATATTATAATAATTGTGAAAGTTTGTTTGTTTGTTGGTTGATCGACGTGATTGTTCCATGCAGATGAAGTCGTGGGCATCAGATAGTATAATAATAGAAAAGGCCAAAATACAGGGTTAATTTTATAAAGCGGTACGAATGGCATTTCGAACCAGTGGTAGATTCACTCGACGATTCAAAAGCACTTGTAAAAGTTAATTTGAATAAAATGTTTGAATTTTGAATTTTTTTGAATAATAATCTCTAAGTCCTTAAATAAAACCTCTCAAGGGTAGCTTCTGTACGTAACACTGAATAACTTTATGTTCTATGACTTTAAAAAATGTTGAGTGAAAACATTTTTTTTTTCATTTGTAAAATTAGCATGGCATGGCAGATTTACTCCAACGCGGTTGGCGAACGGCAGACCGTTTATACCTACGAAGAACATGGAGTTGAAGAGTGTCAAGAGAGCAAAAAAGATCTTAATGAATTTATCTTAGTAAATCGTAGAGCAAAAGTTTTTTTTATGTGGAGAAGTATCCTCTCATATCAGTATTTTTAACCAACTTCAATAAAAGGAGAAGGTGATTAATTCGGTGCGTATGATTTTTTAATATATTAACCATGTGTACCTACAGAAGATCTGTACATAAACTTGCCTGTGTTCTGCCCCAACCAGAGACTACAATTTCACCTTTCAAGCCTCTATTCACAGGTGGTAAAGCTATGGGCTGCATGGTTTCACTGAACTTTATGGGCTCAGCTGTCTTCATGTATGCCACGTCATGGTCATAAGGGGGTTTGTCATAGTCTGGGTGAGGAACCACTTCTATTATACGTATAATTGTACCATTCTTGCGGAACGAACTTCCAGCTCTTAACTCTACTGTTGAGGGGTCGACACTGGAAATAAATGAAAACGTCTATAATATATTATGTGACTTGTGAGTTGAAACGCAATAAAAGCATATCTTTATGAATCTAATTATATAATATGGGGATTTTCAAGGGGCGGATAAACAAATATCTGAAAAGCCAGCAACGCATTGGCGGTTCCTCTGGTACTGCAAATGTTCACGGGCGGCGGTAATCGCTTACCATCAGGTGACCCACCTGCTCGTTTGCTCGCTCAATATTTAAAAAAATATGACTTAAGTCTATAAGTGTCACCTCATGCGAAGCCGGGGTGGGTCAGATTTATTATTATTACCTAAATAGATTTATTACATAATCATCATCTATACTATTATTATAAATTATGCGAGTTTGGATGGATGGATGGATAATTAAATAAATAAATAAATAATAATTTATTCATGAGAATGTAGGTGATATAAAGTTGACATGATTACAGTTTGAGAGCCTTATACATTCTACCAATTAATGGTGTATGAATATTCATCATCATCATCATCAAAGTTGTATAGCAATTTATAAAAAAAAATACAAAGTAAATTAGATAAAATTAAATTAATAAAAGTTCATACAAAATTACAATTAGAAAAGAAAGAAAATAATATAACATAATCAGAGATAATATGATAGTTACTACTTAATTACATATGTCAAATTCCATTTATGGGGGGGATACTCAATTATTGCACTTTAAAACCATTCAGTTAATAATCACATCGTCATCATCAAAATTTACATATTATATTATTTAAGATAAGTTACTTGAGATTATCACTAAGGAATTCAGAGATTTTGTAATAGCATTTATGTTGGATGTTTGTTACTTAATCACGCCAGAACGGCTGTACGGATCTGCATGAAATTTGTCACAGAGATAGATTATACGGATTTGCATGAAATTTACCACAGAGTGGATTAACCTCAATCCACGAAGGCAAAGTCGCGGGTATCAGCTAGTATTTTATACTTATCAAGTAGCAAGGATAATTTAAGATACTTAGTCCACGATTTCCACTAACTCTTTCGCACAGTGCGCGGCGGTCAGTATGTAGCGATCGCTGATAATGCTTCCGCCGCAGAAGTAGGATTTTTTCACTGTGAAGGATATCTGGTGGGGGAAGTCCTTTATGTCGGCCTCCTCCCCTCCTACTATACGATCGTCCACCTTGGTCACTACTCGGTCACCCTCGGACAATGAATACTTTTCGGATAGAATAATACCTGTAAAGTAAAAAGTAATAAGTAGTGTCAATTTTTGAAACATTCATTGTATTTACGTTTTATTGTGTCTTTCTTGTAGGTTAGGTTAGGGTTCGACATATGCCCTCAGGTTCTATCGGGTTAATAACAGATTACAATCTACCGAAAAATAATGCGTTAAATTGTAATCTTTCGACAGTTTGCAATTTCGCGAGTTAGATTATAATCTAACGGTTTTTACAATACGGTGACATATATGTATATCCCACACCTAAGGCCTGTTTCACAATCACTCAGTAAACCTTATCTGACGAATACATTTGATGATTTGACAGATGTCGTACAGGTGATGATAACTTATTTATCAGTTAAGGTTTATTTGACGGCTGTGAAACAGGCCCTTAATTAAACAAGAAAGATCATAATTTTAACGGTTAACGGTGCGATGCCGTATAGTAACCGATTTGGGTTTAATATACCCCCCAACATATTAGCCCGCTACCATCTCAGTGAGAGATATATGAAGAGAACTTTGACTTTGCTCAGACTTAAGACATGGTCAAAACGAGACAGATCTATGTTAATCTCATAAGTCCATCTCGTTTTAACTATAAGTTTAGCCTGAGTAAAGTTAAAATACGCACTATAGATCTCAGCATCACCAATTACCGCCGGGTTAGACCGCTGTCAAGGGCTAACGTGTTGATAAAAAAAGACTTCTATACTGATTAATCACCAGTCCAAGAGCCCCGTAACCTGTGAGACCATTAATATTCACAGCGCGATCAAATGAAAGTTGTCACATGGTTCGTACATTAGTGGTTTTACGATTTGCAAAACAAATCCAAGCGAAAGTAGTATATCTTAAACACCATACCTACGAGGGACGGCTAGGAAAAAAGTCTACAGAAAACTTCCGGAAAATTAATTTTTTTTCAAGATTTTCGATTCATCTTGGCAGCGGTATAAACGATAATTGTTTATTCACCATAATAATAATAATCATTATTGATAATTGAGGTGAATAAAAGGGTGACAATATTATCCAAAAATGTAGGTACTTAAATTTGTCCCTAAACCGAATCAGCACAACTCGACTCCACGTAGTCTGATAACGTAGTCACGTAGATATGTCTACGTAGTAGATACGTAGGGGTCGGACAGATAAGACTACGTGGTTGTGTTTTTTTAAAGCGCGAAGGATGGACACTCTACATTAATGATATAATGGTCAATATTTATTCATTTGTTATTATCACTAACATGATAATAGTCGTTAAAGCCCGCCAACCCGCATTGGAGCAGCGTGGTGGGTCTCAGCTCTAATTCCCTCTTCCATATGAGAGTGGAGGCCTGTGCCCAGGAGGACGTTAATGAGCTGTAGTGGTGGTGGTTGGGTGTTCATTTGTAGTGAAAACGTTGATAGTTTTATGCTATAGTTGGCTATTTCACGAAATGATCATTCCACAATCTTGTCACGATATTTAGGTACGTTATTAATTGTCTAACATGTAAACAACACATGACACTGTATGTCGTACATGCGATAAATTAATTGAGAATTTAATATCAGGGGCCATACTGCCAACGCTGAAAACCATATTGTTTCATTATTGTTGACTTTCGTGCTTTAGAATTATAATCTTTATTTTAGGAATGTCAAGGTACGTGACATCAAACTGTCATTTTTAGTAATATTGCTTTAAGTGTCGGCAATTACGACCGCGGTTCCCAAAATTCGGAGTGGACATAATTATTCTTTGACTATAAAGAAAAATGTTTTTATTATGACACCCTTTTTGAAGACCTCCTTGGCGCAGTGTTAAGCGCTGTTGTCTTAACGTGCATAGGTCCCGGGTTCGATCCCCGGCATGGTCAATTTGGGAATTTATAATTTCAGAATTTTCCCTGGTCTGGCCTGGTGGGCTTCGGCCGTGGCTAATTACTACCCTACCGACAAAGACGTGCTGCCAAGCGATTTAGCGTTCCGCTACAACGCCGTATAGAAACCGATTAAGGGAAATGGGTTTAATATAACTGCCATGCCCCTAACAGGTTAGACCGCTACTATCTTAGACTGCATCATCACTTACCATCAGGCGAGACTCCAATCAAGAGCTAAATTGTAGTGGATAAAAAAATGACACTCACCCGGCCTTAACCCTGAACTCAATACGGACACAAACATAAAACCGCTTAAAAAAAAATACCACATGACTGCTGGAAAGTTACAAACTAAATAAAACATTGACGAGGAACAACATGAAAGTTATATACTCCTACCAAAGAACCTAATTGGAATACCTACCGTATATAAAATACCCACATCACGTAGGTAACAGCTATGTATCACCTCTGTCATATCGACTTATTAATGGTTTGTTTAAGTGACTTTGCTGGTAGATCTGCTATCTTTTATGGTGGTCCTTGATACATTATAGGCATTAGTATATTATGTCATATCACTATAGTATAATTTATTCATACCGAGGGTCGACGGATAATATCAGACCTGGCTATCATGACAGTTGTAGAACAAATTAAGAAATAATATAATAATGTGCGAATTTCGTGATTATTAGTATCAAATCCTGGGTATGCACTCAATTGTTATTTATTGCGTATTTTATAAAACAGACACAGCGGCCATATTTGACATTACACACCCGGATCCCCCGCCCAGCGTCTCCAATCGCGCTATCACTCCCGAGAGCCTTAAAGGTAGATAGACCATGGTTTTAATATGACAAATGTCAGTCTAACATTAGCTTTCTATTGTTAGCATTATTTCTGTTCCATTAACCAAAAGATGAAGAAGATTATTTCTGTTTGTCATTTATATCATGAAACAGGAAGTAAGTTTAATATCTGTCAATTTGAGTCGTTTCATGTCATTCGATTTAATCTGGGGATACGGACGCCATATTGAAAATTGTTAGTGTTGTTAGTTAAACGAGTGTTTTGACGAGTCGAGTGGTAAGTCAGTCTCCTGCAGGCAGACTCAGGGATTATTGAATACTTTTGTGTTTAATCGCAATATGGTTTAGAGCTTAACAAAATATCATCTCTAGATCAAATGAATATTGTCATTAAGTTTAGCTAACTTTTATCTAATTACATTAAATCTCTCGTAGAACCTCTACACATTTAACCATTTACTCGAGCAAGTTCCAAATGAGTACAAATATATTAAAAGTTTCTCAATAATACCTACTTCTGGATTGTCGCTCACGCTTTGGTTTATTTAATTTTAGGATGATTATTCTGGCAGATGCCGTTTACATACTGTACATACTTTTTACAGTACTGCTTCAGTCTATCTCACTCTTGTCCTTCACTGTTGATAATACACCTCTTATCTATAAAAAATATCATCCTAAATTACATAGATCATAACATGCGAATCTTGCTGACGGCGAGGCTCATTTCCTGCTGAACTACTCTGAGTTACTTGGAAGTGTTCAAACCAAACTGTTCAACAAAAACTAAAAAAATTACATACAGGTACTCCGTCTCTTCATTAATACTAGAGGGAGACACACAGAATTTTATGCTTTTTTGTCACGTGCGATGTTTCCAGGCCAGGTTTTCGCATTTCATCCTTCCACAAAGAACTAAGTTCTAAAAAGCATCTAAACTTTAACATCAATAAAGTAAATTAAAGAACGTAACGTAACGTGAAGACTTTGTGTCCTGTTACCGAGGTTTTGTCCCCTGTTTGCGCTCCTTGCTTGTTTGCGACGGACCAAATAAAATAGCAATAACAAGTCATTTTCCTCGCCAATTTTTTCAATGAAAACTAGGTAGGTACTTCATATAATAATATTATATTTGTGAAAGTGTGTTTGCTGGTTTTTGGTTTGTACTTCAATCACGCCGCAAACCATATTCAACGCGACTCCGTCCGCGCGGAATAAACTTTTTTTTATCCCACGTTAACTCTTTAATTTTCCGGTTTAACTTGTAGCCTATGTCACTCTACTTGTCCTCAACTATGCCCAATGTCCATGCAAAAAAACATGTTGATCCGTTGCTCTGTTGCGGCGTGATTGAAGGAAAAACCAACAAACCAGTGAACAAACACACTTTCGCATCTATAATATTAGTATGAAGTATGATGTTATTAATTATGGTAGTAGTACGAAGCTATCATTAATCCTTTGTGCGGTTCCTAATCCTCAAAGGTATTAACTCCTATGTTTGAGATCTAAGCCTGTCTAGCACTAGGATAGGAGAAAATCCATTTTCCATTATCGCTTTTATGTATAAATGTGTAATGTGTTTTAAGTAGGTATGTTTTATGTGTAATATGTGTCCAGGTAGGCAGGGAAAAGCTGAAGCTGTACATTAAATCTGTAAGTACGATTGCGGTCTGAAAACGTTTACAAGTTTTCAAATTAGATTCTTTGAAACATTGTGTGCAAAACGCTTAAGCAAGGTATTTATTACGTTTCAAAGTTATCAAAAGTTTTCAACCATCGAATTCGACAAAAAGAGTATTAATGACTTTTTTATAGTAAATTTCATTTCCTGATTTCAAGTTTGACACTCATCCTCGCAGTTTTAAAGTGAAATTTAATAAAAAGATTAAGAAATATTTTTTTTTGTAGATCTATGGTCAGCACTCACGTAACGACACCACCTATCTAGTTGCCACATTTGCCACTTACTAAAAAATTTAGTAAATCTATGCTCAGCATACACATAACGTCATTCTGACACAGATGGGTGCATGCAATTATGAAACTAAGGTGGTAAACATTTTATGACCACGACTGTACATGAAGATCCATTACACGAAAGGTTCTACAAAAAAAATACCAGACAATTCGGTTTATCATGCCATTTATAGAGGCACTTCTGTTGCGGCGTCATTGAAGGACAGACCAACAAACACACTTTCGCATATACTAGCTTTTGTCTGCAGCATCGCTTACGTTAAGTTCGATTTTCATACAAATTTCGAACCCCTAGGTACCCCGGGATACAATAATCTCTATGAACGACTTATCGTAGATCTCTAAACCAAATTTCGTCAAAATCGGTTGAAAAGCTGGGCCGTAAAAGCGTAGCAGACACACACTTTCGCATTTATTATATTAGTTACGATATATTCGGAATTAAATGACCAGACCCGGCTTCACACGGATAAATATACCTTGCCAAAACGTTGAAAGAGTAGTTACTTTTTCTTGAGAAATTACACCGACCATGACAACAGTTTTTCTGTTACCCCTGTATGAATTTCACCATCCATCTACGACCTATATTCATCAATCTTTATTTTATTTATTTAGATATCTTTGCTGCACACACAAAATATACAGTATACAGTAAAAAAGCACCAGTAAGACTACATAGAAACGTGCAAAGGCGGTCTTATTGCTAAAGCAATCTCTTACAGAAAATCTTTATGAAATTTACCTGCCTGACAGTTAATAGCCTTCTATAGTACCCCTTCTATAGTAGAAAAAATTGTCAAAATATGCATAGTTTTGAGCGAGTTATGTAGTAAAATTGACAGAAATTTTCACTCCAAGGAACTTATGTTTTACGGAATAAAAATAACCTATTATTGAAGATATTTACTAACATAAGATACTTGTTTCAGGATAAAGAAATGAAATTTAAGAATGGAATACATTCCCTGCGATTAAGAAAAATAACGATGGTGTCAGAGACGAGGTTATAAAAGGATGCGTGCGCATCTGCTGCGGACTACATTGTCACCCGTCGTTTCGTATCGTTCTTGTGTGATTTTATTTTCTCGCTGTAATATTTTTATTGTTCATGTTAATAAATGAGTCAAGAGAGCTTTTACGTCTTTCTTCTTCAAGTATCCTCTAGAAATTTGCAAGACTATAATATTTTGCCCCATTGTAACAGCTTTAAGCATGCCAAGTTCAAATCCGACGATTAGTTTCAGCGTGATGACGCAAGAGACTGACAGCCAAAATTAAAAAAAAAAAATTGCCTCTCTATGGAAAGCTTCCTCGAAACTTAAATGTTGCTTAATTTTCCGTTCTTGAAAAAAAAACATCTTTAAATGAATGAATTTTGTTATCATAAAATTACCATTTTATTTAATAATCATAAAAATACATAAGGAAAAATAAATATCTAATTATCAATGAATAACAATTGTTGAATGTTATTATTTACAAAATTCAAGAGAAAAATACAAAAATAATATAGTGAACAAAAAAGACTAAGAAGAGAATAGAGTATGATTTACAAATCAAGTCCAAGGTAGTTGCGTTTGAGGTTAGGGTTTTAAGGTTCTTACTTCTTAGGATTTAAAATTTACAAAATAGACGTATTCGGCATCAAGGAGGGCAATTAACTTGATCAATATGAATCTGAGAAATTGAATCAGGTCGTGGGCAGACTGTGTGATTACGATTAAAATCCAAGATGTTCAGTTAGGAAGTCACGGATTTCAGGAGCGGCGAGGTCGGCGAAGATGTTCGGAGACTTGTCCGGATCACATGCTCCGGAGAAGGACATTAAAGCCACCGCCATACCATCTTGCACAGCAATTCCTTCCTGCTGCAAAATAAAATAAAATGAAAATTTTCTTATTTAGCAATGGGTTATTTAACATTTTTTGAAGAACACATGGGATTTGGGGTCCCAAGTTGGTATAATGGCGTCCTCTTACTGGCAAGTGCAGCGCAGAGTTGGATGACCCCCCACAGTGAGCGTTAGATGGACGGGCGATCTGAAGCTGTTGTCTTAACGTGGGAGGTTCCGGGTTTGGTCCCCGGCAGAGTTGAGTTCGGAATTTTTTCTGGACTTCTGGACGGATTGGGAGGCTTCGGCCATAGCTATTACTCTACCGGTAAAAGACGTGCCGCCAAGTTGCGTTCCGTACGGGTTTACCTGTCATACCCTTAACAGTTTAGCCCGCTACCATCTAAGACTGCATCATTACTTACCACCATATGAGATCGCAGTCAAGGGCAAACTTTTAGTGGATAAAAAAACCTCTGCTACCCAGAACAATAACTGGAGAAGATTAAAAGCTTACCTGACAAGTAGATCGAGATATGAAGAAGTTGGTCGAGCAGGCCTTATTTCTCGTCATGACGGTCGGATGAGCAACCCTGCAATGCATGTCATCCATGATCCTTGCCAAAGCCTTCATCACTCTGCTTGGGACCGTTGTCACCTCTCCCTGAAGAGTAGGTACAAATATATAGAAAGAATGAAAGATCCTCCTTCACTACTTTACTACAATAATACGTAAAACCATGAGGGTTGGCATCCCTATGTGGTCAATGTCGAATCAACTCGTACGAAATGTTTTTGTGCCAAATTTCTCAGGTTTGGAACGCCATTCCAGCGTTCAAGGCAAGAGTAAGTAGGCATTCTCTAGGAAAGCGTGCTTCAACCTAGAAATTATTTGAGACTATTTGATACCCGCGACTTCATACGCGTGCATATAATGTAGGTTTTTATCTTGTCATTTGTCACTCTCCAGGTCTTTAACTTTATCATTGCAAACCTATTGCTACGTTGCGGTGTTATTGAATGACAAACCAAGTAACAAACAAAATGACTTTCGCATTAATTTTAATATTCTTAAGAGACAGGATTTATAGGATATTGGTAGGATGGTAGAGTGGTAGGATGGTAGGATATTAGTAGGAATATTCCCGTCTTACCCTTCTGCTTTCCATTGCACTGACGACAATATCCCCTTTCAATGGTCTATCTCTAGGCGGCAAGGCAATAGGTTGTATTGTTTTACTGAACACGATAGGTTCAGCTGTGACCATATAACCAACGTCCTTGTCATATATGGGTTCATTGTACCCTGGATGCGTCACAATTTTAGAGATAGGGATGATGACACCCCCCTCATCGAGGAACGAGCTACCAGCCCTAAGGAGAACTTGCTCTGGACTTACTCTGGAAAGATAACAAAAAATAATTTTAAAAATTAAAAACACGACTGCCCTGCCAAAAAACGAACTAAAAAATTTAAAATCTAAATTAATCTAGTAAAATTAGAATCTTATTCACATTTTTATTAAATGATATTTTATGTGAATCACTGGGTATTGAACTATAGTGTAATATATTTTTGGAATCTACTCATCACTTTCTAGATGATGATTATATAGCGGGACCATGGTCACCCCATATTTTTTTTTAATGTTACTAGCCTATGTCACCTGGAATAAGCTAGGGATTCTAACGATACCTCATTTATACAAAATTGGTTCAGGCGTATAGAAGTTATGGTGGAATATACAAACTCACATACATACATACATACATTCATACATACATACATGAACCCTGAAAACAATATACTCCATTTTTCAGTCAGTCGTATAAAAAAAATGTTTCACCGGCAATTTCAATTAGATTAAATTCAGAAACAAAAAGGTTTTATAGCCATGGCAAGAAAATTCGCCATAAAGCTGCGCAGAACAGAGCTTTTCATATACCATTCTTCAATGGTATACGAATGGTATATGAATGGTGCGGAGGAGATCCCTTTTAGTGGTAAGACCGCCCTTGCGCACTTAGTTCTGTACTTTTCAAGTGTTAAGTTTATATATTTATGTTTGTGTGGCAATAAAGAATGTATCTATCTACCCATAAGTGCAGTGAGCGGGAGCAATGATATCCCGTTCTCCAATTATAAAGCCTGCACAGAAGTAGGTGTTGTCCACTTTAAAGGTCGCTTGGTAGGGATTATCCTCTACATGGGACTCCACCGCCGCCGTCTCCTTCCGAACTGTCGGCTTTGCGTCAACTTCATGACCTTCGTGGATGTTCCTTTCAGGTATTGCTACTGAAAAATGAAAAAATATTACAAAGTGAAAATGTGTATATGTGTATATGTCACCGTAAGATTGTAAAAACCGTTAGATTATAATTTCACGAAATTTTAAACTGTCGAAACATTGTGAACCGTTCAATGTGCTGAGTGTCAATTTTAGAAATATTCATTGTATTTACGTTTTCTTGTCTCTTTCTTGACGGTTAGGTTAGGGTTCGACATAAATAATCAGGTAGGTTAGGTTCTATGGGGTTAATAAACCTAATAGATTATAATCTACCGGAAAATTATGCATTGAATTGTAATCTTTCGACACTTTGCGATTTCGCGAGTTAGATTAACAACGGTTAACGGTTTTTACAATCTTACGGTGACATATACATCAGTTCCTCTTTCTCTCGAGTTAGGAAGTTGGGGGCGTTTCACCCCCATGCCTCGGAGAACACGTAAATCCGTCGGTCCTGCACCTGATTTCTCTCCGGTCATGTTGGGTTTTCCGGAACTGGAACGGAAGGAACAGAAAAGGTACCTGTGTATGCGCACACGCTTGTGCACTATAATATCTCCCGCGCAGATGGCTAATCGCTCTGGAGATAGGCCGCCGTGGCCGAAATTCGGTCGACAAGACATAATTATTATTATTTATATTAGTTACTTGTTTACGCGTCTACTGTGGAATTTTGGATTGAAGGCGTTATTTTGCCTAAATCCATGACAATGAAGGGTCTAGAAGGTTAATTCGTGATACAGTGTGTTTCTTGCACTTGTAGCTTGCGATATTCACCACACCACACAAATCTTCCAAATTATTCTCAACGTTTGTTTCACTCCAATACCGGAGCATGTTCAGGAGATGTTGACTCGACAATGCACGATTGTGAAGATTGACGATTGTTTTAACTAGCCACGGCCGAAGCCTACTAACAGACTAGACCAGAGAAAGTTAAGAAATTATAAATAGAAAATAATTATAACATGAGGAATCGAACCCGAAATCTCCCACTGTAAAACTAAAGCTACACCAGGAAGGTCAACATAAAGTTTTTATTGCAAAATTTTCAATAAGATTTAAGGCTTAAACTCACCCGAGGTAGCCCAAACCGCACTCATCAAACAAAACAAAAGGTATCCCCACATGACTGCTGAAGTAACGACCAAATTAAATTATACCACACCAGATCCGAAGAATATTATATACTCGTACGGGATGAATAATTTGCATACCATTTAAACCACCCACATCATTCTGATGAGTAAAAACTATTTTAATTGCCCTAGATTAATAATTGTCTCTTTTTATAACATATAATTAGTATTACAATGTCACTCTTAAATACTAAAAGTATATAAAAACAATTCTTGCTAGCTGTTTGTAATGGGTGTACTCTCACAGGACAAGATGAAAAAGTCTATCGCGTAGAGGCTTTACGAGAATTCGGAGTTTTGACGCAGTGTGTAGCACTGTTGTCTTAACGTGCGGAGGTCCCGGGTTCGATCCCCGGCCGGGTGAATTTTGGAATTTATAATTTCTGAATTTTCAGAAAATTTAGAAATTGGTGAATTCAGAATTGGTGGCTTCGGCCGTGGTTACCACCCTACCGGCAAAGACGTGCCGCCCAGCGATTACGCGTTCCAGTACGATGCCGTGTACAAACCAAATAGGGGTATGCGTTTAATATAACTGCCATGACCTTAACAGGTTAGCCCGCTACCATCTTAGACTGCATCATCACTTACCATCAGGTGAGATCGCAGTCAAGGGCTAACTTGTAGTGGATAAAAAAAAAGAAAAAAAAAGGTCGGTGCGTTCCATTGCGTAGCAAGATATATTTTATGCTACTAAGCTACGGATGTGTATCATTGATTCATATTGTTTAGGGACGTACATATTCCAAATTTTCCGACCATCTTGGATTGAACGTGCCAATTTTTTTTTAAATAATGCTTCGGCAGTTGACTTTACGATAAAAGTTGCCATGAAAACTATATAGAAGACAAAATTTTTAACAAGTTATGTATGCATTACTTAAGGCGTAAAAGGATTTGCTTTCTTGATTTGCCTAGCGGCTTAATTTACACGTATACTTACTTATATTGGTGTCATTCCGAACAAGTGGTAGATTTACTTTTCGATCCAAAAGTACTTGTCAAAGTTTATTTGAATAAAAAACATTTGAATTTGAATTTGAATTGTAAAAAACTGTCCATAATATTTTTTTTGTTTCTTGTCAATCATAATTCTAAATTACAATAATAGCAAATACAAAGTTTTCTGAACCTAGAGATTGAAAATGTCCTTCTGGGTACTAAATGCGTTGCATAAATAGTTCTATCGAAATATGTATATTTTGTAGTGGGCTCTGCCTTTCTGCTTGTAAAAATCACCTTCAAAGATATCAGCCAGCCATTTCCTATTATTCAAGCTTCGCAATAAACGCCTTCAGAATACTCCATAGCAATTAGTTCTATGTAAAATTTAACAATTTTTTTAATTTATATATTATATTATAATATTATATATTATATTTTTATTAAAATGTAGAAGCATTCTACGACGGCCACTACGTAATTTATCGAAAGTCAAAATTGGCACTTTTCACTAGACCCGTTTAAAGTTTGTTCCTGCTATATTTTGTTTTTTAAGGATTACCTCCACACTTTGGTATCCATCATATTATATTATTTAGTTAATATATTTATTCAAATAAGTATATATTTTTTAAAAATATATAATACTTTTCTGGAAATTTGAGTTTCAATAGCTTACGTCTTATAGAGGACAATGATTTTTATCGAAACTGCCACTTACGATTTTGAACCATGGAAATATTATGATGAAAACTGATAATTTCAATAATTTACGTTAAATATATTATTGAAATTTCCAACGAAACTGGTAGTTTCGATTCAACAATTACCAGTTTCGATACAATTTGGTAAGTTTTGTGCTAATTAATTTTTAAAGAAAAACAGTTTCGTAGTTTATCACTAGTCATTAGTCAGTTTATCATTAGTCACTTCGAAATCACAACCGGGTTGATAAAAGTTTTTCATTGAAATTACCCATTAATAATATAATATATTATTACTTTAACTTACATATACAAATAATTGAGATCAAATTGAGTACCTAATTAATCAAAATAAAAAGTAAACAAATAAAAACTACGAAAAAAATAAACAAGTATTATAAGAATAGCACTTTGGCAAGAGCAGTTTTTCACCATTATCATATTAAATAAATATTAAAATTACGATGATGTGAGAACTTCGTTATTTTTAATATTTGTTATTTTCCCACGTCTTATAACATAACAGAGTAAAAGCGATGCTGCTAACCTTTCGACGTAGCGAACATTTTTTGAGTCCATTTTGGCATCCCCTCTGGGACCGTTTGGGTGTAGTTCAAGGTCGCTTTTGAGATTTTCTCGATTTTCTGCTATTTTTGGATTCTAATAACATTTGTTTGAAAAAAAAAACATTTTTTTATTAATTAATAAAAAAAAATTAGGCTGCGGGAAAGAACCAATAGACAACCATCAAACTATTATTAAGTTAGAAAATTACAGCGAAAGCCCTTTTACGAGGGTCGGATCACACCAGCTTTACTATAAATAACCTTCATGGACACTAAATCTCTTTAAATATTTTTATAGCGTATTCTTTATTTACGACCAAGCTTTTATATACCTAAAGACTATTTTATATCTTTGTGTCGTATTCCTCATTACTGAGGGTCGTGACCACTTTACATTAATCATATAATTGTAGGGGTTTTATTGGGATACTAAATAATGCGGTGGGCTCCCAATTCCCACTTCCTTCCGCAAACGATTCTACTAAGCGTATTTAAACACTTAGGTTTTATAATAACCGGAACCGACGTCTTAACGTGCTCTCCGAGACACGGAGGAAGCGGAACTTGGCCAAATTTGAAGCTCCAAATTCGGTTATCTATCCAGTTACCGACTTGGGTCAACTTTGCTAAACAATCGCAATCGACTGATATGCGTTATGACACTTATGCCACTCATTCCTCGTAAGTTTTTATGTTACTTACTTTTTTTACTCATGTACTTTTTACCTCGTTACTTTGTTTTTATTTAAATTATCAAATAACAAAATTACTTTTTAGTATTTGGTAAAGTCAGGAGGACGGGAACGGTTTGTGTTGTTTTGAACTTGCACAATAATTATTATAATTGTTGGTTATGTCATAAAACTACAGTGTGCTTAAACATTAAAATTTTCAAAAACTGTGAAACACGTCTTTCTTCATTTTAAACTGGTGGCTCATATACCAAGTTTCATGGGAATAACTTGAGAAATGACGGACTTTCATACAAATTTTCACCCCCTATTTCACCCCCTTAGGGGTGGAATTTTGAAAAATCCTTCCTTAGTAAGCGCCTACGTCACAAAAGGAATCTACTGTCAAAATTTCATGTTTCTAACCCCAGTGGTTTAGGCTGTGTGTGGATATATAGGTCAGCCAGTCAGCCATAAATATATACAAACTCATATATATTTATATTTAGCAGTACATAAACCTACATACAAAACATAATACTTAAATATTCTATAGCATAGTAGAAAGGTAATATTCCTTTACACGACTGTCAAAGATGTTTAAAAACATTGACTGCCTAATTTGGCTGGGCAATACGTTTTAAGCTGACAAATGATGATTAGCTCAATTGGGCCTCTGGGGGCCGTATAGGGAGTTCATAGACATCAAAAAGCACGTAATAAATTATATGAACTCCAACAATTCGAGTAATACGTTTTAAACGTACTGTCAAATGATTACGATTTGATTAGTCAATTATTGTTCTATTGTATTGATATACAACGACCTTCACCGATCTGTTTACCAGATGAAACCTACTTTTTATTTTTATTTAATAATAGATAAATACACCTAAAATAGGTTGCCTATCAAAATCCGGTCCAGGCTATTTTTAAATTAATTCATTTTAACTCTTTTTTGCCTAGTTTATTGCAGGCAATGCTATACCATCGCGTTTGTTATAAAATAACCTATATTTTGATATACATAACTCAAGCGGTTAACAGATCCGTGAAGTTAGCTATGGACTTTGGTAACTTACCAACTTACCATAGCCCGTAACTTCACGGATCGGATCGGAGCACGCATCGCCTTTTGGTGGTGTCATAACGTCATGAAGTTGTATTATTTTTTAATTTTATAGCGTCCGCGAAGGATTTATCAGGTAGGTACTAGCTTTTTTTTATATTTATACAGCAGGGGAAATCCTCATGGAAACCCGTTGGGTAGTGCTGGACTCTTACCAGCTAAAACCCCTGCTGTCTCCTTATTGTCCGTGTACCCGCCTTGCGGCCTACAACACGGCAACACTCTTGCCTTTTCACCCACTTTTTTCTCTACGTCTTCCTTCCCCTTCATAATTATTTCTACAAAATTTACGACAGCAATCCAGTTTTCCTCCTTATCTAGCATTTTCCGAATTATGTTGTCTACCGTTATGCTTCCTATTCAGTTCCCTATTTCTTCTCTCTCCTTCTCCCATTTTGCACAGGCAAAAACGGCGTGCATTGCATCATCAATTTCGCCTCAATACATGCATCCCGCGTCTTGTTTCTTTCCGATGCCTACCAAAAAGTCCATAAATACCCCATATCCTGTTAGAAATTGTGTCAATCGGTAGGATAATCGACCATGTACTCTTTTTGTCCATTCTTCCAGATTCGGGATGAGGCGCTGTGTCCGTCTGCCTTTGGTAGAGTTGTCCCACTCTTTGCCATCTTGCGAGGGCTACCTTTTTTGCGGTTGTTATTTGTTCGAAGTTTTTGGTGTGTCTTGTTTCTGTTCTCTCATGGGCTAGTAAATGGATAGGTGTTAGGTTTGCCAGTTCTAGTTCTGCGTCTGTAGATACAGTTTTATAAGCAGAGCATACTCGGAGTGCTAGCACGCGTTGTGCTTTTAAGACTCGTCTTTTGTGCAGTGCGAATTTAATTGCCGGTTCCCATATCGGCGCAGCATACAGTATTATCGACTGGGTAGCCAGTAGGTACTAGCTGATGCCCACGGTTTCGTCCGCGTGTTTTAAGTTTTTTTCTTCCCGCAGGAACTCCTTGATTTTCCGGGATAAATAGTAGCCTGTGTCACTCTCCAGGTCCTCGATATACATACGTCCAACACAACCGTACAACGGTCCACGATATACCCATGTCAAAAATCACGTCGATCCGTTGTTCCGTTGCGGCGTGATTGAAGGACAAACCAACAAACAAACACACTTTCGCATTCATTATATCACACAAAGTATGATGAACTAAATATATTCCTTGATTACCTTAATTAAAATATTTTTAGGTTTATAAAACCTATATCGACAATCAGACGTTGATAAACGTGCAATTCCTTTGAGGTATAATTAAAAAAATTAAAAACACGACTGCCCTGCCAAAAAACGAACTAAAAAGTTAAAAATCTAAATTGATCTAGGTAAATTAGAATCATTATCATTTTTAATAAATGATAGTTTTTGTGAATCACTGGATATTGAACTATAGTGTTATATATTTTTGGAATCTGCTCATAATTTTCTAGATGATGATTATATAGTTAATGTTATTTTCGATTTTATTTTCAACTTAAGTCTTTAATGCACACCAGCCTATGTCACACGGAATAAGTTAGGGATTCTAACGATACCTCATTTATCAAAATCGGTTCAGGCGTATAGAAGTTATGGTGGAATATACAAACTCACATCGATCCATCCATACATACATACATACATACATAATATACATACATGAAACCTGAAAACAATATACTCCTTTTTTCAGGCAGTCGTATAATAAAAAGTCCTACAAAAATTCTGGCCCTTGCTCATGAGCATAAATTACCCGTATCAGAAGTTATAGTAATGAATACTTCTAATTAGTATTATTTTGATTTATTAACGTGAGGGCTAAATTCCATCACATAAAAAACTTTTTTTTTATCCGTACTTTATTATAATATATATAATTGTGTATACGAAAGTGTGTCTGTCTATTTTTTATTTGCCACAAGTTAGCCTAGTCTAAGTTTTTTTTTATCCAATACAAGTTAGCCCTTGACTGCGATCTCACCTGATGGTGAGTGATGATGCAGTCTAAGATGGTAGCGGGCTAACCTTTTAGGGGCATGGAAGTTATATTAAACCCATACCCCTATACGGTTTCTACACGGCATCGTACCGGAACGCTTAACCGCTTGGCGGCTCGTTTTTACCGGTAGGGTGGTAACTAGCCACGGCCAAAGCCTCCCATCAGGCCAGACCAGGGAAAATTCAGAAATTATTAATTCCCAAATTGACCCTGCCGGGGATCGAACCCAGGACCTCCGCACGTTAAGACAACAGCGCTGCACACTGCGCAACGGAGGTCGTTGATAGTAGCGGACTAACATGTTAGACTAATCCCACACTGACCATTATTAATAGATTTTATACAAAATACGCTCAGTATCACGCTAATAACGTCTCTCCTTGCGTGGAATTAGTAGGCAGCTCCGCGATTTGCAGTGGGGCGAGTCCCAGTGCGGGGTTCGCCTTAAATAAAATAAATAAATAAAATCTTTATTTGGGATTTCAAATAACACCGAAAACAAACAAAAAGATTCAGAAAAGATTTATAGAGAACACACTGATACTACAAACACGAATCTGTGTCGTATAAAATCCCAAAAAGGGCATCGAATTCAGCGTAAAACGTCGACCCCGACGTCCCGGACGGGCCCGAGCTGCCCAATCTGACTACACTAATCAACAAAACAGGAAACTTAATGTACCTATCCACTAAGATTATAACTAAACTCTACTTCATTTGATTATGTAAACAAGTCATAATTAAAAAAAAAACAAAAAACACGACTGCCCTGCCAAAAAACGGACTTAAAAATCTAAATTAATCTAGATAAGTAGAATCTATTAACATTCTTATTAAATGATATTTTTTGTGAATCGCTGGATATTGAACTATAGTGTTATATATTTTTGGACTCTACTCATCATTTTCTAGATGAGGATTTATATAGTTTAACTTATTTTCGATTTTTTTTTTCAACTTTAGACTTTAATGCGAGACCATGGTCACCCCATCAATTTTCTTAAAAAAATTACTAGCCTATACCACCCGGGATATGCTAGGGATTCTAACGATACCTCATTCATCAAAATCGGTTCAGGCGTATAGAAGTTAAAGTGGAATATACAAACTCACATACATACATACATGAACCCTGAAAACAATACTTTATTTCAGGCAGTCGTTTATAAACAACAAGACACCTGGTGACGTCGGAATCACTGCATACGGGTAGGAAACCGATACTTAAACCCTTCAGTGGTTGTTCGATTCCGTCCTACACGAAGCCACGTTGCCTAAAGCGTGGCACAAGAGCATGGTGTTCTCATCTTCATGAAGGGAGATGATGATTCTCAATACCTTAGAGATCACTCATAGTGATAAGGCCGCCTTTACACCGTAACAAGTTGTTAATTCTGTCACGATTTGTTTTACCTCTGTTCTGTTATTTGTTTGTGTGTAATAAAGTGTTTTTACTTTTACTTACTTACCTTATTGAAGAATTACAGACCCATCTCGCTTCTGAGTCATGTCTGTAATTTGATTTCGAGAGTCATTACTGTTACACTCAATGTATCAATAGTTTAAAAGAGGCATTGTTTTGAATCAACGCCCCGCATGGTTGAAGGTGGCCACACTGATATGTGGACTCTATGTTTGATCTGATAATTATGGCGGCCGTGTTTGTGTGGATTACCAAATTAAAGTAAGTATAGTATGCGTGCGAGTGGAATGCAGTCTGGGCCTGAGGTGACACATACCTTAGCTCTGCATTCAACTCGCGCGCGAACTATATATTATGTGGATAACCAGCGTTTCCTTTTTCAATATTTATGTCACCGTAGCATTACAAAAACCGTTAGATTGTAATCTAACTAGCGAAATTGTAAACTGTCGGCAGATTGTGAACCGTTCAATGTTCTGAGTGACATTTTTTGAAATATTCGTTGTATTTACGTTTTCTTGTCTCCTTCTTGTAGTTTACGTTAGGGTTCGACATAAATAACCAGGTAGTGCCCTTGCTTGCATTTAGGTTTTATCGGGTCCATATACCTAACAGATTACAATCTAACGAAAAATAATGCGTTAAATTGTAATCTTTTAACAGTTTACAATTTCGCTAGTTAGATTAAAATCTAACGGTTTTTGAAATTTCACGGTGACATATATAACGAATTGTCTCACTCGTAGGTATGACGGCTCCCAGCCTAGCCGCATTCCCAAATGGTAAATGAGTATAATATTATACCACTTGCGGCAGGTTATAAAGGGAAACTTGGTGTGGCAAAATGGAAAATCGAAACACGTAATATACTCCAAAGTATTTCAAGTGCTCGAGTAGTTTGCCCGATAAAATCAGTTCAAGGTTCTGTTAAGCTTAACTCAAATTGACCGCTTTGTTTAATTTCTACACCCATTTGATAACCGAATGAATTGTTTGCCAATCGAGAGCAGAAATTTTATACGATTAAGAAAATATAATGTTGCCTGAGGAATTAATCCGAAAGCAGGACAGACAGATGGACGGATGGACAGACAGGCAGATAGGTAGACAGGAAAACAGGCAGACAGACAGATTTGATGATAGATTTGATTTCAGAGATAGGGGGAAACTCCTTAATAGGTAACAGAAAAACAATCGCGATCAGTGCAATAAAGCTATATGGAATAATAAAAAGGAAATTTTTAACGGTTATTAGTAAATTAAAAATATTTCTGACCAAAGTCGATCGAAGTAGAGATTTTGAAACACATTAACGTCAAAATAAAATGAATTAAAATATTTAAAGCCTTGTTCTAAATGTTTTAGCTCTAAGACCAGAAAACCAGAGTTCTAAAAGTATCAAATAAAAATTTGTGGTGGTGCTGGATAAAATTAATGTTGTCAAAATATAAATTAACTTTATACTAAAGTAAAGAATCATTAATACTCTGACGTTATTATACATCGATAATTTGTCAACCTTGATACTTTCTATATTTCATAAATCAAACATACATATTTTGAATAAATTACTCATTTAATAATTTACAGATTTATTAATATGTTGATACAGGTATATTTTATAATTGTAACATTTATCTGGGTTAAAACATATTTGTAGAAGTTGCGTAGGCTTAGGCTACAAGAAAGAATGAGTCTACCTGTGAAGTACGTATACACGTGGTTGGAACTTTATTGCACCGATCATCGTACTGAATGTGGAATAGCCGCCTTACATACTATCATATGGCTCCTTTGACGTTTTTGAGGTCGTTCTATAGGGCGTCTCTGAGGTCGTAAAGAATGTTTTTGAGTGTGCACTGAAGGTTTTTCGGGTCACTCAGATCCAATTCGCTCTGAAGAAGATCTTTCGTGTAACTCTGAATTCCTTTCGAGTTGTTCTGAAAGTCTGTCGGATAGCTCATGTTTAGGTCCCTCTGAAGGCATTTCAGGTAACTCTAAAGGTCTTTCAAGTCGCTCGTTTTCAGTTTGCTCTAAAGATCCTTCGGATCGCTTGTGTTCAGATCCCTCTGAAGACCTATCGGGCAACTCTGAAGGCATTTCGTGTCGCTCGTGTTCAGCTTGCTCATGTTCATGTCGCCCATGTTCAGATTTCCCATGTTCATATCGCCCATGTCCAGATTTTCCATGTTCATGCCTCCCATGTTCAGATTTCCCATGTTCAGGTCGCTCATGTCCAAATTGCCCATGTTCAAATCGCCCATGTTCAGGTTGCCCATGCTCAGGTTGTCCGTAGTCAAGTTGCTGTGGTAGCCTTTCAGATGCCTCATCGTAAAGAGTTACATTGTTATATTCTTTATCTGGGGTTCCATAATAATTATAGTCTCCATAAGAATTGTTTGTAGGTTTATTGCCTTCAGCTTTGTCATAATAATCATAATAATTATCATCATCTTTAGATCCTGGATGCCCAGAAGACGTTCCAGGTCGTTGCCCGGATTGTGACTCCATTATTGTGTTATTTAAGATAAACTCTCGTATCTCCCTCGCGTTAACGAAAGTAAATACGCTGGGGCCCATACCAGGGCCACAACCAGCGGTAAAGGAACTGATACCCAGCAATATTCGTGTGCGTGGTATAACCGCTGGAGAACCCCCATCGCCCTAAGAGAGAAACATTTAAACTATATTAACATTTAAATTATATTCATCAATCAATCACTCATTGTCATACTATCCATCATCCTCCAAATCTCCATTTGATACAGATAGATCTATCAGTAACAACCTGAACCTTCTATGTTACTCCTGTCAATGCAAACGATGTGCGAAAAACAATTTTAAGAGTAAAAAACTCAAAGTCAACTGGCTACAATGATTTAAACACTGATATGATTAAACTATGTGCTGATAATAAATAATTCATTTTTAGACGGTATATTTTCGAGAAAATTAAAGCTTTCTTTGGGGTAATTTTGTTTTAACTTTTTTTTTACAATCAAAACGGTTTATATGGTTTTTACCTGACAATATGTAGCTGACGCAAAGACAAGCAGACGAACAGGACGAACCCATTATTATGGGTTAAGTGTAACTAGCTAATGCCCGCGACTTCGTCCGCGTGGATTTAGGTTTATTGGTTCCCGCGGTAACTCTTTAACTTTCCGGGATATAAACTAGACTATGTTGTATTCCGAGCAATAATCTATCTCCATTCCGAATTTCAGCCAAATCCGTCTGGTAGTTTTTGCGTGAAAGAGTAACGAACATACAGACACATTTACAAACATTCGCTTGTATAAAAAAAATTGTAGCATTGGAGCGTAAGGACAAAACCACACAATGAACTTCCTGTCCACCCTTAAGGGCAAAACAGACAGGGAAAGGATTCGGGCCGGATCGGGTGCGTGGCGGGTTGAATTCCTTGTATTTTGTATTTATATACATATATATGTCACCGTAAGATTGTATAAACCGTTAGATTATAATCTAACCCGCGAAATTTCAAACTGACGAAAGATTACAATTATTTTTTGCATTATTTTTCGGTAAATTGTAATCTGTTAGGTATATTAACCCGATAGAACCTAGCACTACCTGATCATTTATGTCGAACCCTAACCTAACCTACAAGAAACAGACAAGAAAACGTAAATACAATGAATATTTCAAAAATTGACACTCAGAACATTGAACGGTTCACAATCTTTCGACAGTTTACAATTTCGCGAGTTAGATTATAATGTAACGGTTTTTACAATCTTACGGTTTTTTTTTCTTTTATTGAGTACCAGCGAGGTACTCATTTAACTACGATCTAGCCTAACTAATTGGCTAATGAGCAGTTTTGCTTTAACCTAAACTTATAATTTATCTTATATACTAAGAAATTGTCCATTGACGTATTTTAGTCTTTCTCGATAAACTTAGACACTTTGTTCACATGTTCTTTTAGCAATACACTTTACACTGTCACTTATCGCTATGCACTAACTCAAAAGGCTTAGTCCTTTTTAATCTTAGGGTGACATATACACATACACAAGGAATTCAACCCGCCGCTACGCACTCGACCCGCATCCGTTCCCTGAGGGTTTTGCGCTTTTGTCCACCACTGGGTCATCACTGGGGTTGATAATTACCACGCAAGCTCCTTTTCCCGTGTTCCGCCTGCTGTATCCACAGATCATGTTCTTCGTGAGCCGTCCAGGATAAAATATATTGCATTCCATAGTGTTAACGATTGGCAAGACCACATACCTCAAATCATCGCTAAGCTGATTTTTTCCATTCTGCCAAACAGATATTTCAGATTAATTTAACAAATTAATGACTTTGAAATTGTAATTCTAAATTTTTTTCCATCTGTGATCTCACATTAAATACATTAAATGTTGGACAGAATTATTGGATAAAATTAAAAATATATTAAATAGGTAATTATTTTATTACATTCTCAAATATTAATTTTTATAGTTTTTGTATAATATAATAAAAAATCAGAAGCACAAAAAAAACTGGGTAAGCTTTACATTTTATAGTAAAAAAAATAAAACCCCCTCGACCATCTAAATTCATGCACTGTAACAAAAGTCCGAGGTTAAAACCTCCAGGCGCTCCACTATATAATTAACTAGCTGATGCCCGCAACTTCGTCCGATTGAGGTTTATTGGTTCCCGCGGGAACTCTTTAATATTCTGGGATAAAAAGCAGCCTATGTGTAATTCCAGACTATAGTCTATCTCTGTGCCAAACATCAGCCGTTCTGGTGTGATTGAGTAGCAAATCCATCCATCCATCCAGACTTTCGCAGTTATTATATGTAATAAGTATAGAAGTATAAAATATAAACTAATATTTTTATTGTAATCCTTACCAAATTTTTTATGGACAATACCTTTTGGAATTGAGCGATGTGTGACGTCATCGACACCGTTAAGTAGCGCTAGCAACGCTATCGTATATTATTTTTTACGAAACGTTGGCTGAGGATCCGCACTATCACAATATGGCTAGCTGCATAATGAAGAACGTGAAGAGTTGATTTATCGCGTGAACCTTCGTTCAGCCTTATCACAATTAGGTTATTGAATTTTACAAAAATATCGATTTTTTATGTATTTTAAAACCTTAACACAAATTGTATAAATATTCGATGCGAAAAGCTCTCAATTTTTAAAAAAAAATCAATAATAAACAATTAAAAATTGATAAAATTTTAAAAAGAAACACGTGACTACGAACGCGCTACAATCGGTTGCCATGTTTGTGACGTCATAATGTTACAGCAATTTCACGATAGTACAGTGTCAACACTGCATCAGCTGTGTCCACAATCAATAGAAATTAACATTGTGACGTCACACGCGCTCGGGTTTATTCGGCGTGTTTTCGGTACTGAATTCAAAAATTTATTTTCAATTTGATATAACTTTTAAATTATAGCGAAAAAAACGAAATATACAATTTTTGTTACAAAACCTAAAGATTTATATTTATATTTCGATATAAGACAAAAAAAATCATTCAAAAACCCAATTTGGCTAAACATGAAAATCTGAGCCATTTTGTAATACCACTAGCCGTATATGGCGGTTTCTACAATCTGGCTGCGACACAATATACGTTATAAATCTATAATGACTGATTATTATTATTCACGCGACTATTTTTCTGACGCTACATAAAACCACCACCACCAACTAACATTTGTTGTACATAATCTTCCTTTACGAACTTTCCCACTTCTAAGGGTAGAGATCTCTTGCAGAGATAAGTGCTTCCTTGTCCACTATGTTTATAACTTTTTGGTACAAAATAAATAGAAAAAAAACTGCCGCGCAACTCAGTTCCAAAAGGTATATCCCTAAAAGCATTTGAATATGATTTTACTTGATATCCCCATCCAGAAACTTGCAATTCCTTTCCAAAATCGTCATCGATAAAATCTAAACTATAAACACCCTGTAATTCTCGAGTAAAGACGAGAGGGGTCGTCGTCCGCAAAACTGCAATGTCAAAGTTGTTTTGCGGAGAGTCGTAATCGGGATGCTGCACTATCTTCGCAATAGGAACAAGCATCCCCTCTCCGCGGACCTCACTGCCCACTCGAACCGTAAGGTCTTTTGGTTTCGCACTGAAATCATCAAAACATTCGTCTTTTTGAAGTGAAACATCTTTAGAATCGTTATGATGTAAAAATTCAACGAAACGAAAAAGCGACACGAAAAAGAGACAAACTTAGATCGGATTTAGCCTACGAGAGAATGAGATAGAATATAAATTATATTTAGTTCAGCACGAGCTTAGAAAGGAAATAGCGTAACAAATTCGTACGGGGTTCGAGGTAGTCCTGCCTTTTATTGAACACGCAAACCGAAATACGCACCCCGGACGGATTCGAAACTAGTCAGGCATTTTCCGACATAACACGTAGACAGTAGACATATCCGGCAGACTAAGTAGCCTACGAGAGAATGAGAGACTAAAGGCTAAATATATCTCATTCTCTCGTAGGCTACTCTTCCGAAGTTTCACTTCTGCCATGTGTGAATTGCACACACACAATTTTTCAATATTTTAACGTTTAAACTATTGTGAGTGATATTCATTTTAACTATAAATAACTACTGGTTAATTTCACGTGTTATGTCGGAAAATGCCTGACTAGTTTTGAATCCGTCCGGGGTGCGTATTTCCGTCTGCGTGTTCAATAAAAGGCAGGACTACCTCGAACCCCGCACGAATTTGTTACGCTATTTCCTTTCTAAGCTCGTGCTCAACTCAAAGTAAGAGTCCTCCAATCGCCCACGGGTTTGCGCCCATCAGGGCGTATTTATTTCCGTGTTCAATTAAAGGCAGTACTTGCCTTGGCAGTTGTTACGAAATCCGTGTTTGTTTGATGTGAGGTGTTTGATGAATATGCTTAATATAAATTCAAAATTTATTATAATTATTATATTTTGAACCTTTTTCAAAATTATAAATTTTGAATATCCCAAAAAGCTTCAAAAGGAACTTGCGGGCCCTTCCTTGGCTCATCTTACCCCCTAAAATCAGAGACGTGTATATGTGTCTTAGTCTCCTAAAGACCCACCCCTGAAGTTAGAAATTCTGCCCCTCTCTGTTTTTTACTCCCTATTACGTTAGCCTTCGACTGCGATCTCACCTGCAAGCAACCTGTTATGGGCATGGCAGTTATATTAAACCCATACCCCTATTCGGTTTCGGGCAACGCTAGCACGGCGGTATCGCTTGGCGGTACGTCTTTGCCGGAAGAGTGGTAACTAGCCACACCTGAAGCACCAGGCCAGACCAGAGAAAATTAACCCTGCCGGGAATCGAACCCGGGACTTCCCACGTTAAGACAACAGCGCTCAACAATGCGCCAGGGAGGTCGTCAATATATAATCGTTTATAGTCTGAGCTAATATTGGTATAGATTCATCTTTAAGTTACTTTTCCACGCAGTGAGCGGCGGTCAATATATGTTGCTCGTTGTAAAGTACGCCAGAGCAGAAAGACTCGCCCATACTGCTCACTTGGGCTTGGAAAGGTACATAAACATCATCAATAGTTTCCTCCCCTCCCGCAATCCTTCCTTCAGATGTATGTGACACTTCCGCATTTTCCATTAATTGACTTTTACCTGAAATTAGATTCAAGTTTTGAGCAAAGAAATGGCCTTTGCAAGCAACAAAATGATAAATTCACTATGATACGGTAAAACTGGCAAATCTATGTAGTACAACTTGCAGCATGCGATATGCATCGCTCGCCTTCCCGTTTTTCAACATAGGAAAACAGGAAAGTGCTAACTTTTCCTGTATAAAACTCAACCTCACATTTTTTTATTCAAATAAACTTATACAAGTGCTTTCAAATCGTCGAGTTTAACTACCCCTGGTTGGGAATGCCATTCCTACCGAGAAGAACCAGCAAGAAACTCGGTGGTTGCACTCACAATCTTCCAAAGCCCTGTGTCAAATTTCATCCAGATCCGTTCAGCCGTTTGGTCGTGATTGAGTAACAAACATCCATCCATAACTTTTGCAACTGTTGCATTTATAACATTTATTATTCTTCTTCTCTACTATATAAAAATAAGTCGGGTTTTCCTTCCTGACGCTATAACTCCAGAACGCACGAACCGATTTCCACGGTTTTGCATTCGGTGGAAAGGTCTCGGGCTCCATGAGGTTTATAGCAAAGAAAATTCAGGAAAAATTGAAGAGGAAGCCATCTGGTGGCGAAACGGAGTTCGCCGGGTTTGCTAGTATATTTTATATTTGATATTTGAAACCTATAGACACTACTTACAAAGGGCTGGTAGCACCAAAAATTAGCAATATCTATTTAAAATATTAAGTAAACAATCATAATAAAATAATTTACCCGAAGAAGCCGAAATCACTATCACAAAACAGTACAATAAATAAAACAACATTATGATATTAGCAACTAACCAAATACCAATACACATGTAGCGATACGATGCTTTATATATCTAACTGGACAACTTATATGCATAAAACCGTATTTCATAAATTACCCACATCACATTATCAATAATTATAACACAAATTAAAATAATATGACCACAAAATTACCCTTATATCTATTAAATTAAGTATTAAAAAATTGTTTATTATAATACATTATTGTACTAATTATTAATAACGTCCTAGAGTATATTAATAGAAATATTATTTTAATGAAGGTTTAAGTTTCATATTATCATATCTATACTAATATATATATATGTAATATTATAAATGCGAAAGTTTAGATGGATGAATGGATGGATGTTTGTTACTCTATCACGTCCCAACGGCCGAACGGATATAGATGAAATTTGGCACAGAGATAGATTATAGTCTGGAATAACACATAGGCTACTTTTTATCCCGGAAAATTATAGAGTTTCCGCGGGAACCGAAAAACCTCAACCCACGCGGACGAAGTCGCGGGCATTAGCTAGTACTTACATAAGTTAGTGCCAATCAAATAGTCGTCTCTGGGCTGAAGTGCGAGTGCTTGTTTGGGCAGCAGAAGAATACCACGCTTCTCTGTAATCCCGCCAGTCCTGCGGGATCCCGCGAAATTTATGCGGGATCCCGGTATTTCGGGATCCTGGTATCAATACTCAATACTCAATATTATATATTCAATATAGGTACACTGTAGGTACACTTATTGACGTTAAAAATTACTTACTTATAAAACATGATGGTGATAATTGGTTACGGTATCTTAAAACTCAAGCTACGAGGGTTCCAAACCGCGCCCTGGTCTGAGAACAGCCCACAACGAACTCAGCCGGGGTTTTCTTTATTATCACCATCTCACAAATCATCTTATCTAAGGAACTATCAGAGCCATAGAGCAAATTATTGCCAAGCCTCCTTGTCGTTTATCCTGGTATTGTATTGTATTGTATTGTATTGTATTCCCTAGCCATGTATAAATCATTAGCGCAAGTAAAAACAATTGTTTTTATTATTATTATACACTTTATTTGTACCACCACAATAAGTAAAAATAACAAAAACAAAAATTAACACAGACAGAAGTAGGATACAAAAGGCTTCCTTATCGCTTAGGTAGCGCGATTTCTACCAGGCAACCTTAGGTAAAGGAGAAAATAAGGGAAAATAGACTACAGGAGAATCTATACTAATACTTATAATATATTATATCTTACTAATATAATATTATAAATGCGAAAGTTTGGATGGATGTATGGATTTATGGATGTTTGTTACTCAATCACGCCCAAACAGCTGAACGGATCTGGCTGAAATTTGACACAGAGATAGATTATAGTCTAGAATAGCACATAGGCTACTTTTTATCCCGGAAAATTAAGGAGTTCCCGCGGGAACCAAAAACCTCGATCCACGCAGACGAAGTCGCGGGCATTAGCTAGTCTATAATAATGATAATGACGTTCTTCTAAGTAAGTTTGCATTTTTTACTTTACTCCGTCTCTACTGAAGTTCTTTTCCAGTTACCTGATAAACCGGAAGCAGTATGTGCAATATGAGGGGCATCGTTCGGTATTATTATTATTATATTTATTATATATATTATTATATTTAGTACTGTACTTATCCGGCGGAAGTCAAGGAAGTAATTTGGGTCCTTTGGGGTTTTTGATATTAATTAATGACTTACCTAACGCAATTGCTGAGGCAAATTGTTTATTATTTGCAGACGATCTTAAACTCTTTTTTAAAATAGAGAATTCTTCTGACGCTTAGAATCTTCAGCCTGATATTGATAATGTCTTGCAGTGGTGCAGCCAGAATAAGTTTATTAATAAGATATTAGACGTAAATTTTTATTATTGGTGCTTTTCAATAATAAAAAATGCGCTGTGATTACTTTTAGTCGAAAATCAAAACCAATTGTTGTGAACTATCAGCTAGGCGGGTCGGATATTCCGCGTGTAACTGAAATAAGGGATTTGGGCACAAATAAGTTTGAAGATCTGACATTCCGTAGTCACATATGTATGTTCAAAAACCTATATAACTTTCAGGTTTGTACTCCGTCAAGCAGAGCACTTCAAGTCAATTGATGCAATAAAGCTTCTTTAAAATGCTTACGTTAGGAGTAAACTAGAAAGTAATGCTATTATTTGGAATCCTTTTGAAACGAAATATATAATATAGACATGCTTGAAAAAATTCAAAAGAAGTTTATTCGGTGGCTGTATAGAAAGCATTATGGATATTCAGTTGGTTATCCTACCATATACCCAAGCTTATTTCTTCTTGGAATGATAGGATACGATCGATTGGAAGTGAGGCGTAACATTGATTTACCTTATACGTGGTCAAACTGATCCAGGGGAAAAAATTTACTTCAGCTTTTTTAAATTGGGTAGGTCTGATGTACCGGTGACTACGCAACTTGTCTGAGTCTACTCTTAGAATCAACGAATGCAGATTAGCAGACTTCCCATACCTTTGAGGACATTAAAAAACTCTCCGCAGTTTTCCCCACGATGTTTTCCTTCACCATCAAAGCGAGTGATATTTAAATGCTTACACACACACACACTACAGCCCATTAACGTCCCACTGCTGGGCACAGGCCACCACTCTCATAGGAGAGAGGGAATTAGAGCTTAGACCCACCACGCTGCTCCAATGCGGGTTGGCGGGCTTTAACGACTATTATCATGTTAGTGATAATAACCGGGACCGACGGCTTAACGTGCTCTCCGAGGCACGGGGGTGAAACACCGCCAACTTCCTAACTCCGGGCTAGTACTGGGAATTTTTAATGCGAAAAACCCGATACTTAATTATGGCCCGACCCGGGACTCGAACCCGAGACCTCGTCGGCCGCAGTCAAACATGCTAACCACTAGACCAACGAGGCAGTTTAAATGCTTATAACACACACAAATCTAAAAAGTTAGATGTGCGTGCCCGGGGATCGAACCGACCACCAGAATAGAAGGTTGCGCGTCTAAACTACTAGCCTATGGCCGCTTATCATACTCTAAAGCTGCCTCAATTATGGCACAGCCATTATTATGGAAATAAATTAGTACTGGTCAGAACTCGAATTAGGTAGGGTTCCGTAGTTATCGTCATCATTATTTCAACTTGCAGGCAACCATTTCATGCATATTTTCTTTCTTTTTTTTTCTTATCGACTACAAGTTAGCCCTTGACTGCGCTTTCATTTAATGGTAAGTGATGGTTCGAGTCTAAGATGGTAGCGGGCTAACTTGTTAGGGGTATGGCAGTTATATTAAACCCATGTCCCTAATCGGTTTCTACACGGCATCGTACCGGAACGCGTAATCGCTTGGCGGCACGTCTTTACCGGTAGGGTGGTAACTAGCCACGGCCGAAGCCTCCCACCACCACATAAAACTAATTGTCCTTCACACCGTACAATTTTAAATAATATCTTAGGAGGTCGCGTGACCATATAAATTTAAAAGGTCTCACTCCTTGAAATTTGTATGAAACCCGAACCTAACGCGACCGGAAATGTAAATGTTGTATTCCCCGGAATACAAACTATCCCCATACCAGATTTCATCAAAATCGGTTAAACAGATGGGCTATGAAAGCGTAGCAGACAGACAGAACGACTCACTTTCGCATTTATAATATTAGTATGGATTAAACATGAACAATATTTTTTATACGACTGCCTGAAAAAAGGAGTATATTGTTGTTAGGGTTCATGTATGTATGTGAGTTTGTATATTCCACCATACTTCTACACGCCTGAACCGATTTTGATAAATGAGGTATCGTTAGAATACCTAGCTTATTCCGGGTGACATAGGCTAGTAACATTTAAAAAAAATTATGGGGTGACCATGGTTTACCACCACATTAAAGACTAAAGTTGAAAAGAAAAATTTGAATATAAGATTAACTATTTAATCATCATCTAGAAAATGATGAGTAGATTCCAAAAATATGTAACACTATAGTTCAATATTCAGTAATTCACAAAAAATATCATTTAATAAAATGTGAACAAGATTCTATATATCTAGATTAATTTAGATTTTAAGCTTTTTAGTTCGTTTTTTGGCAGGGCAGTCGGGTTTTTAATATTTTTTATTATGACTTGTACAATAATTGTCATGTCACACCATGAGGGAATGTGCATTATTTTGAGTGACAGGTTCCACTTCGAAATTATTATTTTTATTTATTTACTCTATTTTTTTATTCATTTTAGAGACTTCTCTTCTTACTGAGTTAACTTATCGTTTTTTTTTTGTCACCACTGCTGCGCCAGGGAGGTTGTCAAAAATTAGAATAACTAAATTTTTAATTCACTTTAATATACTTACTAATATTATGAAATGTGCGAAAGTATGTTAGTTTGTTGGTTTGTCCTTGAATCACGCCGCAACAGATCAACAGTTGGGCGTCATTTTTTTGCGTGCATAGAGACACCCTTTGTTAGTAGATTTGATGAAATTCTAACGGAAGCGAAGCCGGTTGCGGTCGCTAGTTAATAAAAAAATATTTGCAGTTTTGTATTCATCTATTTGTTATAACTGAAAAATATATGACGGTGGTAGAGGATTAGCTCCAGCTAACTTAGCCCATGACTGCGATCTCACAACTGGTGGTAAGAAATGACGCGGTCTGATATGGTAGCCGGCTAACCTGAGGTACGATTATGTAAGCAATCTAATCGTCAAAGTAAAATAAACCATAGTGGCATTGAATTAGAGCTCAATTTTGTGCATCCATTCTCATAAGTCCAATCGTTAAAGTTCGGCGTCAAATTAAAATAAACCACAATAGCATTGAATAAGAGCTCAATTTCGTGTATCCATTCTCATACGTTTGTGGTATCGTACATACCTAATACACGACATTGAGCTCTCATTCAATGCAGTTATGGTTTATTTTACTTTGACGCCAAACTTTGACGATTGGATCGGCAATTCTTACATAATCGCACCACAGGTATGGGTGTGGCAGTTATTTATTACGTATACACCAAACAGGTTTATATAAGGAACGCTTAAGCGTTTGGCGGCACGTTGTTGCCGGTAGGGTGGTACCTAGCCACGACCAAAGCCTCCAACCATAGAAAAGTGAGAAAATTCAGAAAATATAAATTTCCAAATTGACCCTATCGGAAATCGAACCCGGCACCTTCCGCTTGTAAGAACGCCGCGCTCATCACTGCATCATAGCCGTGCAGGACTGAGGATGCTCAGTTCTCATTCAGAACTTCATTCAGCCAAATTTATGCATTATTTTGTGAATTTGAACTAAGACCCTAGCTTCACCTTAGATCGCCCAGAGTCCTGCTAGCAACTTTTTTGATAACAATACCGTAATGATATCTATACTAATATTATAAATGTGAAAGTTCGGATGGATTTATGGATGTATAGATGTATGGATGTATGAATGTATGGATGTATAAATGTATGGATGTATGGATGCTTGTTACTCAATCACGCCCAAATTATAACTTAAGTGAAATATTTGGAGTTATGGTCAGAGTTTTGGACAGTAGTAAGGTGCGCGTGCGATGGGATATTGATGGGCCCAATAATGCCTTTTAAATGATTAAATCCTGCAAATTCCGGTCATAGTAAGTTGGTTTCGGCTTAACATTTTGATTAGGTATTGGTATAGCAACTTTTAAAGCGTAAATGTTATCTTTTATTGCACACAAAATTAAACTAAATATATAAACTTATTTTTTTAACCTTTTCTATAAAACGCTCCATTATTGCTAATAGTTATTGTATCGTGATAATATTAGTTACATTACATTACTATGTTTTTCAGGACGCGAAGATTCGGATATAGGGTGAAGATGCTGATGCCGAGCTTGAAGATTCGTCCTCTTCGTCGCCGCTCGAGTCGGAGATAGAAGACAAAACCATAGTAATTAAACTTTAAAAAAAACCTTAATAATTATTTTATTATAATTAAATTTATGAAAATTCTTTAACCAGTTTTATTTTAAGTAAGTACCTACTCACTGACCTGACTGACACTGACTTTTTGTAGTCAAAAGTTAATATTATAATAGATATTATAATATGGTTGATGGTTTCTTTATTCTTACTATCATATCCAGATGCTAAGAATAGGTTAATCTCTTTTCCTCTTACGATTACAATCACTCGAGAATAAAGGATCGAGTGTTGTCATCCTAATAATAAATAAGAGGAAACGAGATAAACCTATTATTATTATCCTAATAGCATCTGGACTAGGTTAAACAATTTGCCCGTGACACAATTATACACGAATCAAACCGTATGGAGCCGCTGCCTCACGCATATTATTATACTAAGGCTCACGTTCTGCGGGCCGTTTTTGAGGTCGATCCACAGGTTTCCTCTGAGGTCGCTGTGACGTATTTCCAGGACGCTCCTGATCATAATCTGTATAATCTGCTGGAAACTTTGTCGTATCTCCGATATAGTCGGGATAATTTGGATCACCTGCAGGACGCTGTGACGTATCTCCAGGACGCTTCGAATCGTAATCTGAATAATCTGCAGGACGCTGTGACGTATCTCCAGGACGCTCCTGATCATGATCTGAATAATCTACAGGACGCTGTGACGTATCTCCAGGACGCTCCTGATCATAATCTGAATAATCTACAGGACGCTGTGACGTATCTCCAGGACGCTCCTGATCATAATCTGAATAATTTACAGGACGCTGTGACGTATCTCCAGGACGCTCCTGATCATAATCTGAGTAATCTACAGGACGCTGTGACGTATCTCCAGGACGCTCCTGATCATGATCTGAATAATCTACAGGACGCTGTGACGTATCTCCAGGACGCTCCTGATCATAATCTGAATAATCTACAGGACGCTGTGACGTATCTCCAGGACGCTCCTGATCATAATCTGAATAATCTACAGGACGCTGTGACGTATCTCCAGGACGCTCCTGATCATAATCTGAGTAATCTACAGGACGCTGTGACGTATCTCCAGGACGCTCCTGATCATAATCTGAATAATCTACAGGACGCTGTGACGTATCTCCAGGACGCTCCTGATCATAATCTGAATAATCTACAGGACGCTGTGACGTATCTCCAGGACGCTCCTGATCATAATCTGAATAACCTGCAGGAAAGTTTGTCGTTTCTCCGATAAAGTCGGGATAATTTGGATCACCTGTAGGAAACTCTGTCGTTTCTCCGATATAGTCGGGATAATTTGGATCACCTGCAGGGCGTTCGTCGGGATATTTTTCAGGTCGCTGCGAGTCATTTTCTGATATGCCATTTAAGATGAAAGTACGTATCTCTTTTGCATCAACGTAAGTGAATATGCTGGGCCCCATACCAGGACCGCAGTCTCTAGCGGCGGAACTCACCCCAACAAGTCGAAGGCCCACAGTGGCTGGGTCACCCCCATCGCCCTAAAGAAAGAAAGAACATACTTATTTCATTACATTCAATGCAAATTTCTTTTTTTATTTAGTTTAGTAATATTGTAATTGTATCATGTTAAATAAATATCTCGTCATAATAAATACGTACTGAATACTACTACTGAGTACTAGTACCACTAGTACTGATTACTAGTGGTTCGCCCCAAACTAAGGCCTCGCGTCTTACTAGTTCGGACTTATCGAGTATCACAATACAGTGCGAAAATATTTGTAAATCAAGCCAAAGGATAGTTAATATTGTTCTCGGAAAAACTATGTTAATATCATAAACACTTTTTTATTCAGTTTTGTTAATTCCCGCGGGAACTCTTGTTTTTTTTTCGGGATAAAAAGTAGCTAGCCTTTGTCTTCCCCGGGATACATCCTATCCCTGTACCAAAATGTCATCAAAATCGGTTAAACAAATGAGCTGTAAAATCCTAGCAGACAGAACGATTGGTATCGTACGTCCGTCCTCGGGTCGATAGTAGATACCAATTTGCTATGCGGCTCGAAAACCTTTGCTAATAGGGTGCCAACCAAGAGATCTAGCATTCCGATACGATCCCATATAGAAATTTATGATGGTTAAGTATGGATTTGATATAACCATATTGTCACTGACAAGATATGCCGCTGCAATCTTAGACTGCATCATCACTTACTTACCACGATGAATAAAAAAACATAAAATGTAATTACCACGCAAGTTCCCTTATCCATGTCCCGGAGGCTGTATCCGCAGATCATGTTTTTGGTGATGCTCATCATTGGATAGAATACTTGACATTCCGTATTACTTATAACTGGCAAGTCGACAGCCCTTATTTTATCAGCAAGTTTCCTTTGACTGTCCTGCGAAACGAATATTTTAAAATTCGGTTAACATTGCGCCAACGTTCAGCGTATAATCACAGAATATTTTGTTTTTGTTGACATAATTATATTTAATGTGAGATTGTTGATCGTCCCCAATAAATAAATAAAAAATATATAGGGAATAGTACTTTGGTCTATGTAATTTAAAGTTGTCAACCGTATTATAATATGTTATTGTAGCTGTGTTATAAAACTATGATTGTATGGATGATGCCCGCGACTTCATCCCCGTGGGTTTTGATTTATGTAAAACCCCGTGGGACCTCCTTGATTTTCTGGAATAAAAAGTATCTATGTTCCCCGGGATACATTCCCCTGTAGCTAAGTACCAAATCAATGTAGCTAAGTACCAAATTTCGTAAAATCTAAGTAAAAATTAGTTGATCAGATGGGCAGATGATATCAGATAGATAGACTGACCGACAGACAAATGGACAGGCAGAAAGACACTTTTTCGTATTTACAATATTAGAACGGAGTAGTAGAAAATTATAAGGATAGTAATATTATGAAAAGACTTGGTATATCCAAGTCTTTAACCATAACGAGTAAACATGTCTACCTAATTAAAAAAACACGACTCCCCCGTTTAAAAAAAGTCATAGCCAGTGTCCCTCGGGATGCAAGAATTCTAGTGATACCCCATTCATCCAAATCTGTTCAGACATTTAGAATTTAGGGTGGAATTGAGAAACTCGCATACACACATATCTACATCTACACTAATATTATAAATGCGAAAGTTTGGATGGATGTATGGATGTACTAGCGAATGCCCGCAACTTCGTCTGCGTGGTTTGAGGTTTTTGGTTCCCGCGGGAACTCCTTTAATTTTCCGGGATAAAAAGTAGCCTATGTGCTATTCCAGACAATAATCTATCTCTGTGCCAAATTTCAGCCAGATCCGTTCAGCCGTTGGGGCGTGATTGAGTAACAAACATCTTCCTTTGCACCCTTCTGTTTTGTATTTTAACCTTTAGGTTTATAGATTTTGTTTTAAGGGTGTGCAATAAAGACTTTTATCTATCTATCCTTTTCTCTGTGTCTCATACATAAATATTACTTTACCTCTTGATATCCCCATCCGGTAACGTGTAATTCATTAGGCACTGAGGCATTTTGACTATCGATAAAGGCAGCCCGGAGCGAAGTAACGTAGGGAAGTAAGGGGATATCCTCTGCCGTACGCATGTACGCAATGTCGAAGTTATTTTGCGGATAGTCATAATCCGGATGCAGCACTATTTTCTCGATGGGTATCACAAGGCCTTCACCGCGAATGTTGGTCCCAACTCGAACAGTCAGTTCTTGCGGATTCGCACTAATATAAAGAAGAGAAAAAAAAAGAATAAGGAATTTTTCAAGGAGCAATTTCACATAATAGATAATAGGGAGCAGAAAAACTTAAAAGCCGAGAGGTGTGCACGAGGATTTTTTATCCGCCAGACAAAAAAAAAGTCAAAATAATTGTCCGTAGTGTCCCTAGCTAATTACCATTTTGCAGTAAAATCCCCGCGTCAGTGATGATGCATTCCAGGATGATAGTGGGCTAACTTGTTAGGGGTAACCTGGGGACTTACTATCATCGCAGCAGTATTATTTTATATAATCTTGTTGACGTCCTTGTTTCAGAACTATAATATAACCTTTATTTTAGGGACACCAAGATACGTCATTTAGAACGTCAAGTTTGAAATATTACTGCTTCAAGCTATATGAGTTTCTAACCCCCGAGGCAGTAATATTAAACTCATAACCCTAAACGTTTATCTCTAAAATAAAATAAATCTACACTAATATTATAAATGCGAAAGTTTGGGTGGATCTATGGATGTATGGATATTTGTCACTCAATCACGCCCCAACGGCTGAACGTATCTGGCTGAAATTTGGCACAGAGATAAATTATAGTCTGTAATAGCACATAGGCTACTTTTTATCCCGGAAAATTAAAGAGTTCCCGCGGGAACCAAAAAACCCCAAACCACGCCAACTAAGTCGCGGGCATTCGCTAGTGCATCATAACATCATAACTTACCCTTGAACGCAGTGAGCCGCGGTCATTATGTACTGCTCGTTTAAAATGGTGCCTGAACAGAAATTGGCGCCCTCTCTAGTAATCTGCGCTTGAAAAGGGGCTGCAGGCGCGCCTCTGTCTGGGACCTCCCCTCCAGCGATCCTTTCTACAGCTCCAAGTTCAGCTGTAACCGATACATTTTTCGAATCGATATGACCTTCTGAAAATGCATTCAAAAAACAACAATTTATCCCGTAGAACATATTATCTATCTATATTTATCTATCTATATAGACAGATAATAATATTTTCTACGGACAAAATACCACTCACTCACAGACTGACTGACTAATCACGATATCTCAGGAACCATAAACCATATGGACTTGAAATTCGGAAAGTAGGTTCCTTCTATAGTGTAGACATTAGTTAAGAAACGGTTTTGAGAAAATTCACCCCTAAGGGTTGAAATGGGGGTTGGAAGTTTACAGAAATAAAAATTTAATTTTGAATTTTCATGCCTATGAAGATCAGCATTTAGGTTATTAATTTTAAATAATAAAAACCGGCATTAGCTACATAAAGCATCTATAGATCAGCTTTCTGCAGCGGGAAAATTTCATAATCTCATAGGAAATGAGGATGAAATCCTCATGAGGATGAGAATGAGGAATGAAGTCGCGAGTGACCTCTAGTTATTATTACAATCTTCGTTAATTGAATGAAGATAATAATAACTAGAGGTTATAACTAACTCAACCTTCCCCGTGAGGATTGGTGGACTTCACGCACCTTTGATAATATTATGGAGTACTCTCGGGCATGCAAGTTTACTCCAAATAGATAAAGATGCAGGAATCGAACCTCTGACCACTCGAATAAGAAGCCGAGCGTCTAAAAACACTACAATATCAGCGCTTTTTTATACGACTGCCTGAAAAAAGGAGTATATTGTTTTCAGGCTTCATGTATGCGTGTATGTGAGTTTGTATATTCCACCATAACTTCTATACTCCTGAACCGATTTTGATAAATGAGGTATCGTTAGAATCCCTAGCTTATTCCGGGTGAAATAAGCTAGTAAAATTTTAAAAAAATTGATGGGGTCACCATGGTCCCGCATTAAAGACTAAAATTGAAAAAATAATTTGAAAATATAACACTATAGTTCATAATATCCAGTGATTCACAAAAAATATCATTTAATAAAAATGTGAATAAGATTATATTTAATTGGATTAATTTAGATTTTTAACTTATTAGTTCGTTTTTTGGCAGGGCAGTCGTGTTTTTTAATTTTTTTAACTATGACTTGTTGAACATTTAAGTTAAAGCCAGTAGTATTTACTATATTATTTAAAAGCACTAAAGCCCGCTTGCAGAAACACCGGGTTATCATTTTAACCCAGAATTACAAATTTATTCCTGGGATAAACGTAGCCCGGTGTCTCTACAAGCTGGCCTTATGATTTACCTGGAAAAACCGACGTCACAATCACAAGACAACATAAAAAGAACAACATAGCGTTCTTTGCGACAAACATCAACCCTTAAGTGGTGATGTGACATTCATGAAAGCTATAATATATAATGATTCTAAACTAGCGGCACGCTATGATGGCCGGTTTGACGTTTGTCCGCTCATGAAGTTCCGTATTAATTGATAACGACTTTGAAGGAAATAATTGTATTACTTTATTGACGATAGTGATGTGCAGAGATTCATAAATTTTATCGAATGTAGTTTTAGGTTTAGGACTCAAAATTTATTTATTAAATTGATTTCTTAAATGTATACAAGTGTAGAAAAATCAGTTTGCACCATTTAAGGGGTGAATGTACTTGTGAATATGAACAATTTTCACTATGTGGACAAACCTCTGAAATCGCAAAAAAATATCAATAAATTTTTAAAAATGGAATCTAATACGATCGTCACATAGGATCGCTGGCTAGCACAACTACTACCTCCGGCAAACTCGCGTCAATGCTCAATGCAAAACAAAGCAGTTTCGAATTGACGTTGCTTCGAAAAGTATAAACTGTCAGTGCAATGCGATTGTGATATAGTTTTGACCTGGCTTTGGATTTCAAATATTGATACTGCATTACTGTTGACCCTTGCTCGTTAATTTGGACTCTGTTCAAGCCCTTTGTTGTGGATTTCGTCGATATGACCGAACGTACGCAGAGAACTGTTCTAAATAGTCAGACACGTGAGTTCGTAATACGCCTTCGTAACTATTTCGATCGTGAAGCTCAAAATGGAGGGCCAATTTTACCTATAACGTCAGTGGTTGAACGCGTAGCTGATGCGCTTAATATTGGACAACGAACTGTTAGACGGATAACTAAAAAAAAATATGGCGAGACTGGCACAGAAGAAAATAAACTTCACACACCAAAAAAGAGAAAACGAGCAAAACCAGTCGTAGGCATCGATAGCTTTGATGCCGATGCTATCCGAAGACATGTTTACGGCTACTATTTACAGAAGGAGTATCCAACAAGAAAAAAGTTGGTGCATTCACTGAAGGAAGCTGGATTATTCTTCGGTGGGGAAAGTTCTTTAACGAAGATTTTGAAGACCATTGGATTTCGATACAAAAAATGTAACAAACGCAAAATATTGATGGAAAGATTTGATATAGCGATGGCAAGGTATACTTTTTTACGGCAAGTGAAAGAAATCAAAAATTGGCAAAATGTTGTGTTCTTGGATGAAACATGGCTTAATGCTAACCATACTGTAGGCCGTTCTTGGAACGATGACACAGCAGCATCTACTTCCAAAGTTCCTGTAGGAAAAGGATCGCGACTTATAATTTGTCACGCCGGAACCATCAACGGGTTTGTCGAAGGTTCTCTCATGGCTTTTGCGTCAAAAACCACTGGAGACTATCATGAAGACATGAATGGAGAAAAGTTTACTGAATGGTTTACCTCAATGTTGTGTAGCCTCCCTGAACCATCTATTATAATTATGGACAACGCCCCATACCACTCGATGCAAATTGACAAGCCACCTGCCCAATCCCAAAAGAAAGCTGATATCGTCGCATGGCTTCGTAAAAATGGCGTAGATGCAAACATGAATATGTTAAAAGCGGAATTAGTACGTCTTTTAAAAGAAAACAAACCAACCAAGATCCGATACGTCATTGACGAAATAGCATTAGAACATGGGCACAGAGTTATACGGTTACCGCCTTACCATTGTGAGTATAATGCGATTGAGTTGGTGTGGGCTCAAATTAAGGGATATGCTGCAAGACACAATACAGAACCCCCATTTACCACAAAAAAAATGCTAAAATTATTAGAAGAAGCTTGTGAACATGTGACTAAAGGAGACTGGGAAAAGGTTGTGAATAGAACTGTTAAATTAATAAGGGAAGATTATGAAAGAGATGTGAAAATAGATAATATTATAGAAAACGAACATATAATTATTAATGTATGTGATGATAGCAGTGACGACAGTGAAAATAGTAGTATGGACGAATCTGATTAATTATGGCCTTTTGTGGCACCTTTTTTGGTATCTTTTGTATTCATATGTTTCTTGTGTGCATATAAAGTATGTATATTCATTTTCGTTCAAATATTCAGTTCGTTCAAATAAATTAAATAAACATATACATTTTTGTTTTATTAAACCTATTTAATCAGGTACAAAAACAAAACTTAATTGTTTTTTGTTCGAGAATAAATTGACATTCCACATCACTATTGTAATGTGTCAAACCGGCCATCATAGCGTGCCGCTAGAGTAATTTGCATATCACATTTTTTCCACCCACATTACTTTGGGTATGTTCCGATATATATGTCACCGTAAAATTGCAAAAACCGTTAGATTGCATCTTACACTTTTAATCTCGTTAGATTGTAAAATCCCATCAAAAACATAAATGTAAAATGAGAGCCAAGTTCAAAATTGTGATATATATGCCTTGGTTGTTGACTTCAGCGACAAAAGAAGTGAGATCTAAATGAGTGCCAAGTTCAATGGTCAGTCCTGCAATTTATATATCCCATCAAAAACATAAATGTGAAATGAGAGCCAAATTCAAAATTGTGATATATATGCCTTGGTTGTTGACTTCAGCGACAAAAGAAGTGAGATCTAAATGGGTGCCAAGTTCAATGGTCAGTCCTGAAATTTATTTATAACAACATATAATATTTTATAACAACTTAAAATATCATTTCTTCTTATAACTTAGTATAAAATGTTGAAGACTAAGGCTTTGGCTTGGCTAGTTTTCATATACAAATTATAGCGTTCACAAGTTGTAAAGCTGTAAGTTCTTATTTTATTTTTCCGAAAATTTGGCTTGCTGGTAGAAACTGTACTTTTAGGTACCTACTTAATAATAATTCGTATATGGAAACTAGCCAAGCCAAAGCCTTAGTCTTCAACATTTTATACTAAGTTATAAGAAGAAATGATATTTTAAGTTGTTATAAAATATTATATGTTGTTATAAATAAATTTCAGGACTGACCATTGAACTTGGCACCCATTTAGATCTCACTTCTTTTGTCGCTGAAGTCAACAACCAAGGCATATATGTATATCACAATTTTGAATTTGGCTCTCATTTCACATTTATGTTTTTGATGGGATATATAAATTGCAGGACTGACCATTGAACTTGGCACTCATTTAGATCTCACTTCTTTTGTCGCTGAAGTCAACAACCAAGGCATATATATCACAATTTTGAACTTGGCTCTCATTTTACATTTATGTTTTTGATGGGATATCATTACTTTTTGTACAGAAATTATTGAACTCAATCTCAAACTCAAAACATATTTATTCAAAATATGTACCTACAAAGTACACCTTCTGAACGTCATGCTTACAGAGCATAAGACGTGATGGTGATAATTAACTACGATATCTTAAAACTAAAGCTACGAGGGTTCCAAACGTGCCCTGGTCTGAGAAGAGCCCGCAATAAACTCCGCTTTTTTTTTATTATCACCATCTCACAAATATTTGAAATTATATATATGTACTTATAATATAACATTACATAATCAGCCGTTGTAACAATTCATACCCATGCCTTGCTATCATTCAAATAATCCTTTACACTGTAATAGGACTTTTCTATTAGTTTAGTTTACGTTTTACATTAGTAGGTACTTATTATTCGGTGTAAGGTCAGTGTGTCAACCACCAGTAATTCTATTGTACGACTCATTGTACAAGATAATTAAAGACGAGAATTCTCAAGAAAAATATATAGTGTACCTAGAGTTACACTGACATTGACAGATTACATCTATGGTCAGACTACCTCTACAGCACATTTCTACATCTCATCAATTTTGATTGCAAAAGTTCAAAATCAAAAGTTTTTTGTGAAACATTGAAAACAAGCACGGTAAACAGTCGATATCACTAAAACCACTATAAACAATGAATACAAATCACAATGACTGACAGCTTGAACTGACGACTTCAAATACGTTTCTTCTTCTTTTCTGTCAATGACGTTTCGTTGCACAAAATGTATGAATACGAAGGTAAGGTTTTAATGCAACTATATTATTATTCATTATTATTTACATTAAAATAATAATTATGTGTCATTTTCAATAGTTAAGGAGTTACTACCACCGCTTAAAGCAGTATTGTTTCAAACTAACGGTTGAATGTCACGTACTTTGACGTCCTTAAAATAATGATTATAACACTACAACATAAACGTCAACAATATTAAAATAATACGGCTTTAAGCAATGGTAGCATGCCTCGTGTCAGAGTTTTGATCTATACCTTTGATCATAAAAATGTCGATTTTTGTACGTTTATATCTAAATAACCATTTGAGGTGTGCTTATGAAATTTGAAGCACATATGTATCTCACGGGTCTTAATATATGCGCCAAATTTGACATGTTTAAGTGAAATAGTTTTTGAGTTATGAGAGGGTCAAAAGTGGCTCCAAATGGTTCGTGTAATATTACACACGGTGCTGCTCGCCAGTTTTTTTGAACTTTGGCTGGACACGCTTCCGCGTGTCTTGATGTCGACAGATTGTGAACCGTTCGATGTTGTGAGTGTAAATTTTTGAAATATTCATTGTATTTACGTTTTCTTGTCTCTGTCTTGTAGGTTAGGATAAGGATCGACACAAATAATCAGGTACTATCGGTACTACCGATTAGGTTCTATCGGGTTAATATACCTAACAGATTAGAATCTACCGAAAAATAATGCGTTAAATTGTAACCTTTCGACAGTTTACAATCTCGCTAGATAGATTACAATCTAACGGTTTTCACAATCTTCCGGTGACATATACATTGCAAGCACTATTCAGTGCTCTTACTGAGGAGAAATTCGTTCCATTATGGACTGACAGTATACTGCCGCAATATCCTAGGGATATATATGACGTCATAAATCGTCGCCATTTTTGTAGTGTGCACTGGCGTTTTCGAGGTAGGTAAGGTGCTCTCAGTGCTTTGATCACGAGATAACAGCTGGATTACGTTCCGTTTTAAACAATATCAAGTATAGATAACTCTATAGGAACGGCTTCGCAGTATACTAAATTGACGTCACACCTTACAGTGCTCGCAGTGTATATCGGAACATACCCATTGTCATTGAACTGTTTAATTTGTTGTTAATTTACCCTCATAACAATTAACACAGTCTATTAATGATAATGTATTAAATATTATGCTTTTTATAATAGACTAGTGGGCATCCGCAACTTCGTCCGCGTGGGAACAATTTCTGATAAACAATACTGTACCCTGAATTTAATTCGCGTAACCCAATTTTCCCACCCACATCACATTTTCATTTATAATATTAACTTAATTAGATAATTCATTTTAATACTGGTGGTTATAATTGATTAAAGCATCAGGATATCTCTATAATTATTATAAATCTATTTAATTGACTCACCAGTAATTTTTTCTAATATTCATATACTAACACTATACTTACCTAATTATATTTAAATCCATTAGATTTAGTCTAAGGCAATAAAGATAGTCAACCCCAACAATAATTCCTCAGGCGATAAAACTTTACAGTATAATAAAGTATCACGAGTTAAACGTATATTATAAATATCAGAAAGGATTTTATGCTATACCTAATTATTAAAGCAGGAAGGTACATTATCGCGTAAACGCAGTTTAGGTTTAATAATAATATCGGTTTAAATATCGATGTTCTGCAAGATTATTTCGGTTTATGAGTGTAAATATACTACCTACTCTTATTTTAAAAAGAAATCGATAAAATATTTATTTAATCATAAATATTAAGTTTCAGGTATAACTTTGGGATGCATTTTTTGTTGGATATTTTGTGTAAGTATTGGTTCACACCATACTATAATCTATAACCCTGCCAAGTTTCAACGACTGAGTATTTAATGCGGGGGTCACCATACAACAAACCGCCCCATTGCCTAGACTAATTATTATTTTTGTTGCGTCTTTGTAAATTTTAGTATATCTTACTTTTACAAATACCTAATATTATAATAAGGTGAGTGAGGGGAAGTCAGAATAGTTTTTTGATGAGATACATAGTTTTGATTTGAAACGGTTGTAAATGATGAGATTTTATGTTAAATGCTTAAATTTTGTTTTGAGTGAAAGAGTATAGTACACATATCCCTAGAGGTGACAGAAATAATTTTGAAACATTGTTTGATTTTAAAAAAAATTAATAAGTTTGCACTACAGAAAAAAAAATGCAGGGGAAAGGTGGAACTACAGTTGGGTAAGATAGATATAGTGACTAGAATCGTATTCATGGCCGTTATGGATTCGTGATTAATAAACTCTCGGCTTCTACGACTTAAATAGCTAGAAAGTAACTGAAATACGAAAATCGCTTTGCTTAATGCAAAAGCTTATAATTTATTAAATATATATATATCAATCTTACCCCGTAAAAAGGCAAGCAGCCAGAGGTTCTGAAATCTTTTGATATGATATTTTAAAAAATAAAGGCTCAAGTTTTTAAGTAGATAGTTGTGTTGATAAATAAAAATAAAAACGTTTAAATTTTAAGTAGTATATTTTTGAAAATACACACACAATTAACCATTTAACAAAACACTTCAAGGCATCCAAGCATAAATCTTAGGTAACGAAAATCAGTCGAACTAGCCTAATATTATCATAAATTCCTTAGCTGCTGCATGAATTGTCATTTCTTTGTTCTCCACTCTCCGTATGGCAGTTGCCAATTTATCTATTTATTTGCGGTCTAAATATGGCAACAGGTTGAGAATACCATCAAGTCGTACGGAGGTATACGGGAATTCCTTCACAGTAAAGACGGTTAAGCTTTGGAACGTACTACCAAATGAATTTAGACAAACGAAATCTGTAAATATATTCAAGAATCGTTTATCGTTTTCGTTTTTTTATCTTTATTACTTAATTGATGATGCCCGCGACTTCGTCCGTGTGGATTAAGGTTTTTGATTTCCGCGGGAAGTCTTTAATTTTCCGGGATAAAAAGTAGCCTATGTTCTTCCCCGGGTATCAAACTATCCCTATACCAAACTTCATCAAAATCGGTGAAGAGATTTTTTTTTGATTCCCGCGGGAACTCTTGAATTTTCCGGGATAAAAAGACTCATTGAACTGGTATAAAAGCAATTTTGTCAACGCAAAATACAAACTTTAATTTTAATTTAAAAGACATTGTTCCGTCCCCATACAAAGTTCGCCTAAGAACCAACAGTCATAAAACATTGATTACTGGGTTCAAATAAATACCTTTTTATACTTGAGAGCAGATTAAAACGACGGACACTTGCTAAGAAATGACTTATTATCAAAAATATTTTAAATTTTGAGGTTATTTCAACTTTCACAATCAATCTGCTTGAATAAATAAATACCATCTTTATCCATTTGTAATAGAGCTGAAAACAGTATGTAGATAAGAAAAGATTCGCCGTAGTTCATCAAAAACATTACAGATGGTGGTAGATATATTAAATTATTGTACTTTTAATAGATGGCGTTGCCAGATTCAGAATACTAGCGTACTTAGCACTTTAAGCTGCTTTTATCTTGTTTCTTACGATACAGATCTAGCACTCAAGCGGTGGCATTGCATTTTATTTTAAACTGTAAGTTATTGATCTGTGGTTAATAATCGAGAGACGGAAACGTATAGTAATCAATTTAATATCCATTTATTTATTTTGTAATTAATTTGAAGTGTCCGTTGAATTCTAATATTTGAAATAAAGGTTATAAAATAAGCTAAGAATTACTGTATATTTGAAACACACGTTGATTCTTAGGCGAATTTGGTCAATGTCCTTTATAATTAAATATATATAATTTTTGTATGCAGCACTAGATGATACCCGCCACTTCGTCCGCCTGGATTAATTTTTTTTTGATCTCACGGGCACTCTTTGATTTTCCTGTATAATAAATAGCCTATGTCCTTCCCCGGGATACAACCTATCTATCCCTGTACCACATTTCATCAAAATCGGTTGAACAGATGGGCCGTGAAAGCGTAGCAGACAGACACACTTTCGCATTTATAATATTAGTATGGATCTAGTAGGTACTAGTGTGCTATAGAATATTTAAGTATTGTGTATGTAGGTTTATAGGTATATATAATATTTATTTTGATTTATTATGTATTCATAAAATTATTTATGTCCGCTCCTATCTTAAAGGTTCTTAATTAATGGGTTGTCTGGAGGAGATCACTTTTAGTGATAAGACCGCCCTTGCGCACTTTGTTTTGTTTTCTTTTCTTTTCTATGTATTTTTATGTCTTGTGTAGCAATAAAGAGTTTATCTATCTAATAGGTTTCTACACGCCATCATACCGGAACGCTTAATCGCTTGGCAGTATGTCATTGCCGGTAGGGTGGTAACACAAACAAAACCTCTCACCAGGCGAGGCCTGAGAATATTCTGAAATTATAGATTTCCAAATTATTATTATTATTTTATTTCCTATTTTGGTTATTTTTACTTTTTGTGGTACAAATAAAGTAAAAAAAACCAAAATAGGAAATAAAATTGACTTTCTCTCGAATGACTGTAATCAGAAGAGGAAAAGAGATAAACCTATTTACAGCATTTAAATAAAAAAATGAATTTTTATTGACCAACAGTTTACATCAAATTAATCAGTAGTACAAAAAAAACATTACATGCAGTAGTTATGTACTGTAACCCATTTGGGTTATAAGATTTGCCCGTGACATATAATATACGCTAATTAACTCATACGGAGCCGCTGCCTCACGCATATTATAATACTAAGGTTCTTGCTCTGCGGGACGTTTTTGAGGTCAATCCGCGGGTTGCCTCTGAGGTCCCTTTCAAAGTTCTTCAGGTCGATATGCGGGGTCCTCTTCCGGACGCTTTGACGCATCTCCAGGACGCTCCTCGTCATGATCTAAACCTTCTACAGGGGTCTTTGGCGCTTTGTCATGATGCTCGCCGGGAGGTTTTTCAGGACGCTTTGACGTATCTCCAGGACGCTCCTCATCATGATCTGAACCTTCTGCAGAGGTCTTTGGCGCTTTTTCATGATGCTCGCCGGGAGGTTTTTCAGGACGCTTGGACGCATCTCCAGGACGCTCCTCGTCACGATCTAAACCTTCTACAGGGGTCTTTGGCGCTTTGTCATGATGCTCGCCGGGAGGTTTTTCAGGACGCTTTGACGTATCTCCAGGACGCTCCTCATCATAACCTGAACCTTCTGCAGAGGTTTTTGGCGCTTTTTCATGATGCTCGCCGGGAGGTTTTTCAGGACGCTTGGACGCATCTCCAGGACGCTCCTCGTCATGATCTAAACCTTCTACAGGGGTCTTTGGCGCTTTGTCATGATGCTCGCCGGGAGGTTTTACAGGACGCTTTGACGCATCTCCAGGACGCTCCTCATCATGATCTGAACCTTCTGCAGGGGTCTTTGGCGCTTTTTCATGATGCTCGCCGGGAGGTTTTTCAGGACGCTTGGACGCATCTCCAGGACGCTCCTCATCATGATCTGAACCTTCTGCAGGGGTCTTTGGTGCTTTGTCATGATACTCGCCGGGAGGTATTTCAGGACGCTTTGACGCATCTCCAGGACGCTCGTCATCATGATCTGAACCTTCTGCAGGGGTCTTTAGCGCTTTTTCATGATGCTCGCCGGTAGGTTTTTCAGGACGCTTTGACGGATCTCCAGGACGCTCCTCATCATGATCTGAACTTTCTGCAGGGGTCTTTGGCACTTTTTCAGGACACTCCTCAGGATTTTCTGAATCTCTTTCAGGGGTCTTAACCGCTTTTTCAGGACGCTCGTCGGGGTATTTTTCAGAACACTTTGAAGATTCTTTAGGTCGTTTTGAAGGTCTTTGAGGTCGTCCTGATATGCCAATTAATATGAAACTACGTATCTGTGGTGCATCAACGTAGGTAAATACGCTGGGCGCCATACCAGGACCGCAGCCTCTAGTGGCGGAACTCACCCCGACTAGTCGTGTCCTCACGGTTGCTGGGTCACCCCCATCGCCCTAAAGAAGGAACATACTAACTTCGTTACATACATCCCAAAATTTTAAGTAAGTATTTTTTATAAAAATAATATTATAAAATAGTTTCATTTATACTACCTACAATATATCTATACTATATTACTTACTACTGTTACAAGCTTTACTAATACTATAAATGCGTACGTTTCACTGCGATACCGGAGCATCTTCAGATGTTTCATCCACAATGCACGTTTGTGAAGTGAAGTGATGATCGAGTCGGAAATTCCGACACGATCATCACTTTCTGTGGTGTGGTGAATGTCACGGGCTATAGGTGCGGGATACACACTGTACCACATAGATTTTCCTGTTGTCGCGAATCATAGCGAATTAAACTTCTAGTTCCTTCATTATGATGGACTTCCGCAAAGTAATGCCTGCTTCTATCCAAACATCCATCCATCCATACAAACTTTCGCATTTATAATATCAGAAGGTAGTAGCTAGGTAAGTATAGTACAGATTGGGATTTTTTGACAAGAAATTCGCACTAATTTCTAACCAAAGTAGGAAGTTGGTAGTTTTTCACTCTCGTGCCTCGGACACTGTGGTCTGAAAGCACGTAAATCCGTCGGTCGTGCGCCTGATCTCTTTCCGATCGTGTTTGATTACCATCCCATCGGACTATGAGTGTGAGGTAATAGAGAGTGCACGTGTATTTACGCACACAATTGTGCACTATCTCTCGCGCAGATGGCTTAATCTCGGTCGAGATGGGCCGCCATGGCCGAAATTCGGTCGGGAAGACTTAATTAATTTAAAGATATTATATAATAATTATGTAATTACCACGCATGTTCCCTTATCTTGGTCTTTGAAACTGTACCCGCAGATCATGTTTTTGGTGATGCTCATCATTGGATAGAATACCTGACATTCCGTGTTACTTATAACTGGTAAGTCAACAGCCCTTATTTTATGAGCGAGTTTCTTTTGATTGTCCTGCGAAACGAATATTTCGTTTATTGTAATGTAGCTGTGCTATTAGGTAAACTGTAATTGTACTAGATGATGCTCGCTACTTCTAATGCGGATGAAGTTAAGAAAATTAATGTTTTTGTAAAATCCCGTGGGGGACAACCTTGATTTTCTGGAAAAAAAGTAGCCTTTATGTCTTGTCCCAGCATACAACGTAGATAAGTACCAAATTTTGCCAAAATTCGTTGAACAGATCAGCCGTGAAAGAAAGCGTAGGAGACAAACAGACCGATGGACAATGGACAGATAGACAGACCCTCTTTCGTTAGTTTAGTTAAGTTAGTAGAAATTTTTAGGATAATATTATGAAATGACTTGGACATAACAGGTAAACATAATTTAAAAAATTAAAAACACGACTGCGCCGCCATTTTGATTTATTTTTCAAAAGACTCATACCCATTGTCGTTCAGAATGATGTAAGGATTCTAGCGATACTGTAAACTTACATCCAAATGTGCTCAGGCATTTAGAATTTATGGTAGAATCAAAGAACTCACTTTTCTCTCACACTCACTCGCAAAGAAACTTTTTTGGGCAGTAATGTAAAAATAATTTAGATCCACGTCCGCATCAGTACCGGTGAGCACGGCAGTGCTCTAGCAAACAAAACAAGCTAGTCCCCGGTTCGGCTAGGCTACGGCTCGTGCCAACAATTGCACGGCCAACGGCCGTACTGTTACTGTAACGGCGGCTCGAAGTTATACTTTACCTCTTGATATCCCCATCCGGTAACGTGTAATTCCTTTGGTACTGAGGAGCCAGGTCTAGCAATATAGGCATACCCAATCGTACGATTGAAGAAGATCGGCACCCCCGTACGCATGTATGCAATGTCGAAGTTATATTGCGGATAGTCATAATCCGGATGCAGCACTATTTCCTCGATGGGTACCACCAGGCCTTCACCGCGAATGTTGCTCCCTATTCGAACAGTTAGTTCTCGTGGCCTCGCACTATTATCAAAAAGAAAGAAAGAATTAGAATTATTTTTCAAAGAGCGTTTTCATATAATAGCGAATAGATACTAGGGAGCAGAAGAAGGCAAGCCCTAATCTGTGTCGCTCTATACAATGGTGTGGAAAAAAAGTCAAAATTGTCCGTGGTCCAATTCGCACTTGACCGGTTCATTGTTCCTTAACCTTACCCTTCAACGCAATGAGCGGCAGTCACAATGTGCCACTTGCTCATAATGGTTCCTGAACAGAAAGAGGCACCGTCTCTAGTAATCTGCGCTTGGAAAGGGGCTGCGCGCGCGCCTCTGTCTGGGTCCTCCCCTCCAGCGATCCTTCCTCCAGCTCCATCTTCCGCTGCAACCGTTACATTATCCGAATCGAAATGACCTTCTGTAAATGAATTCAAACATCAACAATTAATTCTGTAGAACATCTTATTACAATCTTCACTTCAAGCCATTACCAGCTCACTGTTGAGAGCGAGTCTCCTTTCAAAATGCCTCATTTCGAGGATGGGTTTGGTCATGCCACGCTTGTCAAGTGCAGATCGCAAACTTCACATGACACATTTGAGGATATTATGAAGATCTCTAAGGCATGCAGTTTTCCTCACAGTGTTTCCTTCACTTAAAGCAAGTGACATTGAATTTCTCAAAATACACATTTGAAGAAGCATACCCGAGGATCGAACCCCGACCAGCCTAATAGAAAGCCGAGCGTCTAAATCGGTGGGCTATAACCGTTTTTTGAACGTGTAATAGTCAGTCATATTATTTATAATACTAAGGCCCGCTTGCAATGACGTTTACATTGAACCCAGGAATGTTAAAAATTTTACAGAACTTTTTAAATACGAATTCTGTCAACGTAGCAAATAACTCAGGGTTAAAATTATAACCCGGTGTTTTTGCCTCCGTAAGTAAACACTTGAATAATTACCCGGAAAAGCTGACGTTGCGATCACAAAACAAATTAAAAAGTAAAGCAACATAGCGTTGTTTGCGACCAACCGAACATCAATCCATAAGTGGGCGATGTGACATACGAGAAAGCTATATAATACACTGATTCTAATTTGCTTAGTACTTTTTTCCCACCCACATTACATTGTCATTTGACAGTTTGATTGTTGCTAATTTACCCTCATAACAATTAACACAGTGTATTATTGACAATGTAATATATAATATGCTTTTTTTATTAGACTAGTGGTCTATTATAAAAAGTATCACCCGCGACTTCGTCCGCGTGGGTACAATTTCTGATATTCTAATAGATTATGAAGAATTCCCGCTGCAAAATGCTTACCTACAGATTCTATACATATTATTAGCTTATGCAGGTTTAAAACTAATAGGTAACCTAAATGCTGATTTAAGTATTGTCTATACTTCAAAAACATAGAACCTTTATGTAAGCTTTCAACCCCCATTGCACCCTCTTTGGGATGGATTTTCGTAAAATTGCTTTTACAGATTTTTATTAAATGATAAATGATTTATTTATTTCATGTAGGAAAACTTGTGCCACTTATGATACGTATTATTTTGTGGCGGTCTTCGCAGTCCGCACATAATCCAATAGATGGCATTACTAGTACGATTCACGCGACCATGAATAGCCCAACTCACGATTACGAAGCGTTCTCTGAATTACGATATATATACGACCTCCAAAGAGGAACGGTTGGACTAGTGGTCCCCGAGCACAGCATCCGCTCAGAGGATGATCATCCTTTGTTAGGGTCGAGCCATATCACCTGCTCCCGTACAATTTTAAATGCCGATTTTCATGTCTCTTACTTGAAAAATATAGGAGTTTCATGCAAACTTCCAACCACGGTTTCTTATCTGATACCTAAGCTATAGGGGGAACCTACCTTCCAAATTTCAAATTTGTAGCAGAGATATCGTGATTAGTGAGTTTTTAATAGACATAATGAGATTCTTCTGTATATACATATTTGCATTGTGCATTGTGGAGGCAACATCTCCTGAAGATGATCCGGGATCGGAGTGAAACGTACGTTGAGGGTAGTTTTGGGGGATACACACTGTACCACAGATTTTCCTCTTGTCGCGGAATATAGCAATTTAAACTTCTAGTTCCTTCATTAAATTAATAGTGTTTCTTATTAATAAAAGCTATTATACAATTTTAATGAATATTTGACTAATCTTCTAAATCTCTAATCTTATTAATTAGAAAATTAAAAAGTTCCCGCGGAAACCAAATAACCTCAAACCACGCAGACGAAGTCACGGGCATTCGCTAGTTTTCAATATTTTAAGTAAGATAGCCATAATAATTATAACAAGTAAATATATTACAAATTAACTTATCAAAAAATAATTGCGCACCATTATTTTATGGCATATTGTCAAATTAAAAATTGTTTGAAGCTTGTGTTCATGTAAAAATAATAATAATAATGTCCTCCCGACCGAATTTCGGCCACGGCGGCCAATCTCCAGAGATATTAGCCATCTGCGCGGGAGACATTATAGTGCACAAGTGTGTACGCAATGAGCATACACAGGTGCACTCTCTGTTCCTTTACTCTCATAGCCCGATGGGACGGAAATCCGATACGACCGGAGAGAGATCGGGCGCAGGACCGACGGCTTTACGTGCTTTCCCAGGCACGGGGGTGAAACACCGCCAACTAACTCCGGGCTAGTACTGAGAATTTCTTGCCAGAAAAACCCAATACTTGTTATGGCCTGACCCGGGACTCGAACCCGGGACCTCGTCGGTCGCAGTCGAACATGCTAACCACTAGACCAACGAGGCAGTCATGTAAAAATATATATGTGACGGCGGTAGCGGCTTAGCTCCAGCTAACTTAGCCCATGACTGCGATCTCACAACTGGTGGCAAGAAATGACGCGGTCTGATATGGGAGCCGGCTAACCTGGTAGGGGTATAGGGTAATTCATTACGCATAGACCAGATCGGTTCCTACACGGCATCATAATAGAACCACAGAAAAGGTTATAGTACCTACTAACTAGAACGCCAAATCGCTTGGTGGCACATCGATGCCGGTAGGGCGGTAACTAGCCACAGCCGAAGCCTCCCACCAGACCAGAAAATTGAGAAGTCATAAATTCCCAGATTGACCCTGCCGGGAATCGGACCCAGGATCACCCACGATAAAACCACAATGCTCACCACTGCGCCAGGGAAGTCGTCACACTTTCTTCAATAGTACCAAGCAAAAATGCAGAGGCCTCTTATTGGAATAATTGTTATTTTGTATATTAAAGTTGTTATTACTGCTATTGGATATTGGATAGAAGCAGGCGTTACTTTGCGGAAGTCCATGACAATGAAAAAAACTAGAAGTTAAGTTTTCCTTCTGCGCTATAATACGCCGCAGAAGGAAAATCTATATGGTACAGTGTTTATCTTGAACTTACTGCCCTCGATATTCACCACACCACATAAACCCTCGAAAATACCCGTAACGTACTCTTCACTCCGTTATCAGGGCATCTCCTGAAGCTGCTTTAATTTTTTTCACTGTTATTGGATTCAGTTTCATAAAACGGATCATTCTCATTGTATCGGAAGACAAAATACAAGCAAACATCTACCCGATGATTCCAAACAACAATATCTTCCGATAGGAAGCTAGGGGTTCTAGAAATAAAACATTTTTTCCAGATTTGTACAAATTTATTTGGCTAAATAAAACTGAAAACATGTGTGGTTGTAGTAGGAGCGGCTAATTTACTATATTTAAATGTAGGTATTGTCACCATAATGGCCTATTTACATTTGGTCTGTAACCGATTGCGTCAGTCGCATTCACTTTGACCGAATTAGTTTGCCGAATCGGGTCAAAGCGAATACGACTGACGACTGACTGACTGATTGGTTACCGACCTCATGTAAACAACATGAGATTGGTCACCGAATGCGTTAGTCGTATTCGATTTTCAGTCAATATCAAGTTTCCACAAGTCGGTACTGACTGCATACAGCCAATTTTTAACCCTTTTTAAGCAATGTCGGTCATCGCAAACGGGCTGCAATCGAATACGGTCAACAGAATAACAGTTTTCACTTTGCATTAGTCGGTAACCGAAAACGGCTGCAGTCGAATACTGCCAATCCTATCTAAAGTAAACGCGCCATAAGGATGCCTTTTATACATAGAGTATATATATTATACCTCTATGTTTTATACTATTTTGGTACAGTCTTTAAAATATCTTCAGGTTGCTGGGCGGAAGGTTTTGGCTATGTTACACTTCTTGTACCATTTCTGATGAACTCGCGTACCTCCTCTGACTCGAGGTAAGTGAAGACACTGGGCCCCATACTAGGGCCGCAACCTCTAGTGAAGGAACTGAGCCCGATCAGTCTTCGGCTGTTTATCTCAGTCGCTGGACCACCTCCATCGCCCTAAAAAGAACATAGTAACTAAAAAACCGGTCAAGTACGAGTCACGCAAGGGTTCCCTGCTACCCTATAATATAAATTGTTTTAGTAAATAACAAGATAGACCCCACAGCAACACGTAATCAGCTGTGCAATAGCCCGTTAAACAATTAGATACCCCATGATAGAACCCTATTATCAACGGTTTTAGGATGTATTCTTGTACTGACATATCTATTAAAATTAGACTTTTTAATTATATTCATAATAGTTAAGAAATACTAACTAATATTTGAATTCAACATAACTTGTGAGATTAGACATTATTTTTATTTTTATTTTAATTAGTACATGTAGGTCGATACATTAAAATGTAATGTGTAAGACTTACTGGAATTGTTAATAGGTATACGATTGTTTAATAGTACTAATATACATATTGCAATGCCCTGACGGAGCCTCATGTTCTTATAATTAATTAATTATATTATATTGTATGTACATGAATGCAATGAATAAATGAAATGAGATACGTGTGTTATGTGACCTGCCAAATTTCATGATTCTTGGTCAACGGGAAGTACCCCTATAGTTATCAAAATACTCAAAATATGCATATCCTTTATTTTCCGGGATAAAAGAAAAATAAAAAGAAGCCTATGTTTTATTCCATACTATAATTTCTGTGCTAAATTTCATGATAATCCGTTCACTAAAGCCGTTCTGGCATGATTTATTAACAAAAATCCATCCGTCTATCCAACTTTTCGCATTTATAATATTAGTATAGATTAAAAAAAGTAGAATGACAAGAATCACCACGCAAGTCCCCTTGTCCATGTCCCGGAAGCTGTATGCACAGATCATGTTCTGATTAATGATTATATTTTCCAGGTAGGCTAACTGACATTCTGGATAACTTATAATTGGCAAGTCGACCGCCATCAGTTTCTTAGCAAGTTTCTTTTTACCGTCCTGCAAAAGAAAAATTTAAATAAAAAAACTTGAGAGGTGCCAAGGGACACCCGACAGGGACATCCGGGTGTCTGCCGGGTACCTGTATACACTCAAGAATTTCGCAACCCGCGACAAAAATAATCACGTTATTTTTTTTTTACATATTTTTGAATATAATCTATTTTTAAAGTTAATTTTTTTTCACATTAGCACTGCTGTGTTTCATTTGTCATTCTTGGTCATAATAATTGTTATAAGGGTTGTAATTATTGCCTGAAATAAAAGTTCTTTATTTATTATTTACTAACACAATGAATCCGTCTATCTGTCTGTCCGTCCGTCCGTCCGTCCGTCCGTCCGTCCATCCGTCTGTCTGTCTGGGGGGCACTTTGACTACAGAACACCGAATTTAGGTACATTGGAATTATTTTGATACTAGCTAATGCCCGCGACTTCGTCTGCGTGGATCGAGGGTTTTTGGTTCCCGCGGGAACTCCTTAATTTTCCGGGATAAAAAGTAGCCTATGTGCTATTCCAGACTATAATCTATCTCTGTGCCAAATTTCAGCCAGATCCTTTCAGCCGTTGGGGCGTGATTGAGTAACAAACATCCATACATCGATCCAAACTTTCGCATTTATAATATTAGTTTTAAGATTAGTTTGATATCGTAGGTATACCATTCGTGTGAAGATATTATATGCTACTAAAGTGCAAGTTCACTGCTAAACCAGCAGGTCACCAGCATTTAAAAATTCTTCTATGTTGATGTAATAACTGTATTGTATTTTATTATTACCCCTTGATATCCCCATCCAGTCACGTGTATCTTCTTTGGCAATGGAGCGGCCGGTTTTGCTATATATGCAGGCCGAATCGCGTAACCAATCGGGATTGGCATTACGGTACGCATGTATGCAATGTCTAAGTTATTTTGCGGATAGTCATAATACGGATGCAGAACTATTTCCTCAATGCGTAACACAATGCCTTGGCCGCGAACATTACTGCCAGCTCGAACTGTCACTTCTTGCGGCTTCGCACTGGAATCATAAAAACATAGGGGTTTCAATATTTTTGTATGGAGCCTACCCAGCGGCTAATAAAACCTGTATTAAGTATTAACGCTGCTCCAATGCGGTTTGGCGGACTCTAAACGACTATTATGTTAGTGATAACAACCGAGAATTTTGTGAAACAACCTTCTTTCCTAACTCCGGGCTAGTACCACAAAATAGGGAATAGTACTTTGCTAGTACTGAGAATACATAGTCAGAAAAACATGTATGCAATGTCTAAGTTATTTTGCGGATAGTCATAATACGGATGCAGAACTATTTCCTCAATGCGTAACACAATGCCTTGGCCGCGAACATTACTGCCAGCTCGAACTGTCACTTCTTGCGGCTTCGCACTGGAATCATAAAAACATAGGGGTTTCAATATTTTTGTATGGAGCCTACCCAGCGGCTAATAAAACCTGTATTAAGTATTAACGCTGCTCCAATGCGGTTTGGCGGGCTCTAACGACTCTATTATGGTAGTGATAACAACCGAGAATTTTGTGAAACAACCTTCTTTCCTAACTCCGGGCTAGTACCACAGAATAGGGAATAGTACTCTGCTAGTACTGATAGTCAGAAAAACTCGACTTGGGACTCGAAGCCGGGAGCTCATCGGCCGCAGTCGAACATGCCAACCACTAGACCATCGAGGCAGTTATTAATCAATAGCTAGCATTAATTCAAGCAAGTATTTTACCAGACAAAATCTTTATTTTACCATGCCCATTAACGATCACTTGGATGGCGTGTATTTTTTGTAAATATAATTAGTTTTTAATTTAGATTTTGATTTATTTCTTACTTTTAATTCTAATATATATGTATATTTCTTTAAACATAATTATTAAATAAAAAGAGTTCTTATCTATTCAAATCTTCTAAAGCGTAAGACTTTTTTGAGATATATAATCTATCAAAGCTGTGGTGCTGGTGGTGCCATCAAGTAGACTATAACTTTGATAGCTTTGATTAATTTAAGTAGGTTTTATGAGTGATCGCTATTTCGAGAAAAAAGTAAAAGTGGTGGAACGGTAGGCAGGCCAAAATATTCAAACGCCTTTTGGGGTATTTTTTTAATTTTCCTTGTGCTGCTTATAGAGCAATTATTTAGATATTGTTATTAGCTTCACCTGTAAGTGGCCAACTAAATAATTTTAACGTTTAAACTAACTACCGGTTAAACTCCCGTGTATAATTGTCAGATAAAACACGAGAGTTACACGACAATACGTAAAGAAATGAAGAAACTCTTTTTTGAGTCTCTCCTAATTGAAGAGACGTGTCTGTGGAAAAAATACCGTTTTCTCGCTATGGTGAAATTTATAACTGCACAATTTTCTGCCACAGTCATTTATACATGTTATAAATGCAAAAGTGTATCTGTCTGTCTGCTACACTTTCCCGGTCTATCTTTTCAATCGATTTTGACGAAATTTGGTATAGAATTTGTTAAGGACATGGCTACTTTTTATCCCGGAAAAAAATGAGTGCTCGCGGGTATCAAAAAACCTATATCTACGCCGATCAGGCATCATCTAGTAGATCATATTTTCATCAGTTCAACTGTGCAGTTCTCAGTTTTTTCTACACATGCCACGATTTAATTTAACAGTTAGGTATAACTCTTTGTTTGTAGCTCAAGTTTAGCACTTTGGCCTACATATTTGTCGTTAACTTACTCTTCAACGCAGTGAGCGACGGTCAATATGTACCGGACGTTTATAATGGCGCCCGAGCAGAATGTTTCACCCTCTATAGCAATCTGCACTTGGTAAGGAGCAGCGAGCACGCCCATATCAGGGTCCTCCCCTCCAGCGATCCTGACCCCCAATCCATCTGACACCGTATCATTTTGCAATTTAAGGCCTCCTCCTGAAAATGGATTCAAAATATGTAAAAAAAAAACACTGTTGGGCTACCAAAAGCACCAATGCAACAGAGAAGTGAAGCGGTACTTCACGCCGGAACAGCACCAAGCTCTTATTCAGACATGAGTTCGTTCTGGTATAGAGTATTGCTGCCACCTTTGGGATGGATCCGCCAAGTACCAACTCGATACATTAGACTCCATAGATCGCGGTGCCCGAAGAATAATTGGCGATCAATCACTTACGCAGGCGAAATTGCTCAGACTACAACACCGACGCAATGTCGCCTGCTTATCGGATATAGAGTGTGCTCAGGAACTTCACAACATTGTTCCTCCTTCTCCGTTCTACCACAGAACAGCGAGAAACCGTCAGCGTTGGCATCCTTGGTTGACGTCCAATATACTCGCACGAAACGTTTTTGCTCGACGTTTCTGATACGAACCGCTAGGGTGTGGAACACTCTCCCAGCGCACGTGTTTCCTGCCACATATAACTTAAGTACCTTCAAGGCAAGAGTGCCTAGGCATCTTCTAGACAAGCGCATTCCAACCTAGACCTCATCATTTCTTCGCACTAAGCATGATTGTCGTCCAGCGCAAGCGCAATAAAAAAAGAAACAGTGCTGACTCCAATAACACAGTTTTCACTTTTTTGGGAGACTAGCTGATACCCGCGACTTCGTCCACGTGGAATGATATTTTCAGTGTAAACTCTTTAATTTTCCGGAATTACAAGTAGCCTATTGTTATTCCAACTATACTACTTACCTATCTCTGTGCCAAAATTTCATCCAGATCCATTCAGCTGTTCCGGCGGAGTAATAAACATCCATCCATCCATCCAAGCTTTCGCATTTATAATATTAGTACAGATATTATAATTTAATTATAAAATAATTTAATGATAAATTTTTTTTTCTTAAAGAGATTAATTTATTTCATTTACCTACCAGGGTAAGCGGACGCTACAATCACAAAACAACATAAAAACTTTAAAAAGTAAAACAACATAGCGTTGTCAGTAACTAGGTATCGTATAACCAATTAATATCAACCCATAATGATGCGTCATGCGCGAGATAAACCTTTATTATAACACTTTTCAGTGATCCTAATGAGAATACTTTTATAATTCATCCCACCCACATGACATTGTCATTATTATTATTATCATATTCATCGGTTGCTAATTTACCCCTATGTCAATTAAAAAAGGTAATGTATTAATCATTATGCTTTTTAAAAAAAATATTATAGAGGCGTGTAAAACAAAAATTTAGCTGATATATTTGGTCGAGCTTGGTTGGGGTTTAATTTTAATACGTGTTAGATATAAAAAGTAGCTTTTTAGCACCTAATTTATCTAGCTACTTACTTCAATTTCTTAACAGTATTCTTAGTAGGCCCAATAACCAATTTCGTAAGTCTACATCTCCTTTCAACTCTACTCTCTACTACTCTTATAAGCTTAACTTCTATAAAATCTTTACTTCTAATATCTACGCTTTAAATTTCAATTTATATAATTTAAGCTAAATTATTTATAAACCCGTGGGTAACAATACTAACGTTATCTGATTGTTTTTGATGACATAAACTAATACCTATCATCATCATTGAACATAAAGCATTTGATACCATTTAAAGTTATTAGATTTGGTTATTTTGGTAAATTACGCAGTGTATATAAGTACTTACCTCGTGGCAAACTACAGATGAATCGCTTAGTACAATTCCCGCTTTTCTAGCGGAAACAGATTATTTGTGCTTAAAAGTAAAAAAAAAACAAGTGTTGTTTTTTAAGCTTAGTATATAACCTGTGTATTCAAGAATTTAGGGCAACTATTGCGATAAAATACATAATGTTATATAATAAATAGGTCAAAATTCTTCGCTATTAAAGAATTGAGCTAGGTAGGTCTGCCTCCGAATCTAACTCGGCTGGGCTTCGCTCGGAAAGCTTCGGTATTCTCGTCCAAAATCCCTCATGGTCTGAAGACCAATGTCTTCAAACAGTGCCAGTGATGTTTACAGAGACATGGTCGTTATGGGCCTGATAAGAAGGCTCAGGGTCACTCAGCGGGCGATGGAGAGGGATATGCTGGGAGTATCCCTACGTGATCAAATCAGAAATGAAGAGATCCGTAGGAGAGTCACTGATACACTTAGCTCGAAAAGTTGCGAGTCTGAAGTGGCAATGGGCGGGGCACATAGTTCGGAAAACTTATTTTTTCATCCACTTCAAGTTAGTCCTTGACTGCGATCTCACCTGATGGTAAGTGATTATGCAGTCTAAGATGGTAGCGGGCTGACCTGTTAGAGGCATGGCACTTATATTAAATCTAATTACCTATTATGTGGTTCTAATGATCAAAGAATTTTAGGCATGTGTAAAAAAAAAATAATTCACTTTAATTCAATATCATTTTTAGTGTCGCTGTAGTTAATTTTGCGTGTTGTCATTAAGTTATTACCTATAATCTCGTATATATAGCGTTTGACACGAGCGTGACTATCGAAATTATTTTAAAACCACGCTGACGACATGTCGCTAGACTAAAAGTTGTAATATTGATGATGAGATGAGTAGAGACAGAGTAAAGGCATTTATCGACCTATTGGAAAACCTCTAATATAATAATATTATGTGCGTTTTAAGTAAATCAATATAGACACTTCTCTTAACTCTGAAAATGTTAAAAACTAAATAATGCCCGCGAATTCGTCTGCGTGGATTAAGATTTTTTGATTCCCGCGGGAACTCCTTAATTTCCGGGATGTAACCTACCCCTAAGCAAAATTTCATCAAAATTATCAATTAGTTTTAAAGATGAGCTGTTAAAGCGTAGCAGATGTACCGACACACTTTCGCATTTATAATTTTAGTATGGATTTATAAATTTATACTTGTTAACTGTTGAGAGAAGACATCAGACATACAGATAGATACACACTTTAAACTAATAATACCCCTCTTTTTGCGTTAGGAGTTAAAAAAGGCATTGTAAGAAAACCTGCATTAGAGTTTTCTATAAAATTATTCTCAAAGGTGTCTGCCAATTTTGGCCAGCGTGGTGGACTCTTAGTCCATAAAACCTTTTTAAGGTGACACCCATAACATGGGTTGTAATGATGCGTACAAATAATGAACCATAGAAAATATGATAGCACTGACTACAGCAAAATTACAGCTACAGCGTGTGCCTTGCAATCACCAGACCAGACGTGCCGCCAAGCGATTACGCGTTCCGGTACGATGCCGCGTAGAAACCAAATAGGGGTATGGGTTTAATATAACTGCCATGCCTCTAACAGGTTAGCCCGCTGCCATCTTAGACTGCATCATCACTTACCATCAGGTGAGATCGCAGTCAAGGGCTAACTTGTAGTGAATAAAAAAAAACAATGATTGATGTAGGTTTTACATTATAATGCCACAGCAGAAAGCTGCCAACGCAGACCATATCACTACTCTGTGGGTGACAATGACAAGATAAAAAGTTTTCGAACAAAATGTCGTTCGTGTGGTTTTACGCTCGCTTAAGTCCTTGGTGCTCAGTGTTCTGGATAGTTAGTAACCAAAGCATTTCCATGTTCAATGGTCTGTGTTCAATAGTGCAGTGTGTTGAAGTGAGCAAATTCCGAATTTCCAAAAAAAATACCGAGTACCAGCGCGATGCAATGTTCTGCGTTATTTAAATCGTTTCGTTCAGTTCTTTTTAATCTGATTTATTTGGGGGCTATTTGCAAAAATATTTTCAATACAAAACTAGCTATACGGTCCCAAATAAAAGAGTTTTAATTAAGAAGTTCGAATACCTAATTAATTAAGCCAAATAACAGTTACCTACTTATGTTTACTACATTACGTTTTCTTCCATCCAAGGCACGAACCCCAGAGCGCGCAGTGAACGTCGTTCTTTTTGGCACAATGAAACCTGTGGGCTTAGGTATAACCATCGTCTAAAGCAGTATTATTATAAAATTGCACTCTTATATGATGTACCTTGACATCTCTACAATAAGGATTATAATTCTGAAACAAGAACGTCAACAATACTAAACTAATATTGCTTTAAGAGATGGAAGTAAGCCCCCTGGGCTGGAAAAGTCATGCGTAACAAAGAAGCGTTACACCTCTACTATCAATTATTGTTACGCTGTATTAGAGGTAGAGAGGGTACCTGCATGTTAAATTATCAACGATTTAGTGTTGAACCTACCTTTTCTTAACTTTTATAAAAGGATAGCGAAAATAATTTTGTCCTCACAGGGTGTCCAACGACACTAAACGGCTTGTTTATATTTTCATTTTTTAAACAGCTACCATTCGTGTTTGTATTATAAACAATGGAAGTTAATTTCCTCCGAGATGACACGCTGGGAGAGATTCGAAACCGGTTTTGTAAATGTTACCTTGAATAATAACGGGGTTTAAGAGGCCATTACGAAACAAAAATGTGCGAATGTTATGTACATTTACTAACTAGAGTATCATTAAATATGACATTTATAAAATGTCAGCCGCGACGGAATAAAATAAAACTAAGTATTAAAAATCTATTGATAAGAAAACAAATTATTCACATAACATTTTGGCAATTAGTGCAGCATTGATTTAGATATACCTATCTTCATACCTGCTTCATTTAAAAAAATATGTTTTCACGGCCAATTTGTTTAACCGATTTTGATGAAATTTGGTACAGGGATACATTGTATGGGGGAAGGACATAGGCTTCATTTTATCCCAGAAATTTAAAGAGTTCCCGCGGGAACTTCTTAATTCGCGCGGACAAAGTCGCAGGCATCATCTACTTTTAAATATATTCTAATCCATCTTTATTTTGTATATAAGTGTAGAAATGTGTAATACATCAATTAAATGGCCCTTGATCAGAATTACAGCTTGATAGTCGATACCATTCAGTTAATAGCTCGGGCCTAATGATGATTACTATGCATCTATAAGCTGGCACTCCTACCTTATTGCTTATTAGATGATGCCCGTGACTTCGTCCGCAAGGACTAAGTTTTACCATTGAAAATGGTTATCAGATGCGAATCGCCTGAGACGTATTTTTGCCCATAGCTCCGAGGATTTTGGGAGAATCGAGATGGAAATAGTACCAAAAATTGAGGAATTCATCGCGACACAGGTGAATGTTTGAGTTTTGAAAATCAGCTGGTAACTTCTTTGGAATTTTGAAAAATGTAAAAAAGACGGGATTTTTGGGGGGTATTTGTTTACTTAATTGTAAATTTTTCGGAAAAAAACCGACTTATGAAAAAATGAAAAAAATTCCTAGGGTATTAGTTTAGCTACAAAATGGCGAAGAAAAATTTTCAAATCGGTAAATAATTGTGTGTAGGTGGTCCCTTTAGATTTCGAATTGTAGAAAGCGGGTATTTCCATATATAAAAAGTGATATAGCTTCTATGATTATTGACCGATCGTCATGGTAATGGTGTTAAAAGATGCGGATGCAGGCGAGAAGTGCATTCGAGTTCAAATTTTGAAAATCAGTTATTAAATTTTTCAGATTTTTTTTTTCGTATATTTTTGCATTCATTTTCAATGCTTTTGTATTCAATTTCAAAGACAAACAAATAGACTTTCGCATTTATTATATTAGTATGCATTACACTGATCGCATTTGATTGGCTGATCGTTGAGGAGTTCCAGCTTACATCTCCGAACTCATCAGATCTTCATGTTTACATCTCCTACAGCTTATTAACGTCCCACTGCTGGGCACACTGCTGGATCTTCACTCTCATAGGAAAGAGATAATTTAGAGCTTAGACCCACCACGCTGCTCCCATGCGGATTGGTGGCGGGCTTGTTTACATGAGACCACTAAATAGTATGACGTATAACGTCCTTTGAAAGGTAATATTATAAATGTAAATATTAGTTTGTTTGTTACGCTTTCACAGCCCATCTTTTCAACCGATTTTGATGAAATTCTGAATATAAACTTAGATTGTGTCCCGGAGAAGGGCTCTTTCTTTCTCTCTTTGCGTCGTATTCCTCATTAAACAAATAATGATACAAGTTTTCATGGGATACTAATGATAATTGAGTTCTGGCACGCTTTAATTAAAAGTTTTTCAATATATTCAATGCAAAGAAATCGTCCAATTACAGTTTTATTGTAAGTTTAGATTAGTGTAGGATTGGTCGCCTGGAAGTTGGCACTTCAATTAAGGTCAAGGGCTTAAACCTTGGCCATCCAAGTTTCAAGTAAGTGTTGATACGAACTTAGTAAAGCGAGTTGATTTACTTAAGGTTACTTAGGGCTACTCCTGAGTTTTTCCATTCAATTATGACAGATTAGATATAGTAGGCGGGTCGTTGGTGTTTTTATTAAGTATTTTCTGGATGTTGCCCGCGACTTTCCCTGCGTGGATTAAGGTCCCTTGGGAACTTTTTAATCTTCCAGGATAAAAAGTAGTCTATAGGTCCTTCCCCAGGTTGAAATCTCTGTACCAAATTTTATAAAAATTAATGATATTGGTATGGATTAACAACGCAACAAAATTATTACCAACAATTTAACTCTTGGATGCAGATAATTGTTTAAGTTTGTGGTAAATTCTTAAGTATGTAAAAAACGCAGAAGTTTTAAACTTGGATCATGCTACTTACTTTACATAATAATCAATGCAGAATAAATGCTGTTTTAAATTGTATAATATATTTCTTCGTTTTTCAAGAACGAAACGTTGATACCAACATCGCGCTTTTGTAATAACTGCAAAGAGCCCGTATTTTTATAATTACAGAGCCATCCAGATTTCCTATAAATGGCTATATCGGACATTTATATTGTGGGTATAAAGTAATTAATTAATCATTTATTATCCAGACAACAAAAGCCAAAAAGAGTTTATAACAGGCTTATCCTATATTAGTTATTTTAATAACATAAATAATAAAAAATTAAAAAACAATAAAACAAAAAACTCAATTATGTTAGTATGACTAATTCCGTTAGTTATTATAATTAATAATATATTATTATAAATGCGAAATTTTGTATGGATGGATGTTTCTTACTGATTTTGATGAAATTAGGCACAGAGATAGATTATAGCGACGACATCGTCGGCGTGGTTTCAGGTTTTTCGGTTCGGTTTTAGCCTATGTGCTATTCCAGACTAATCTACCTCTGTGCCAAATTTCATCCAGATCCGTTAAACCATTCTGGCGTGATTGAGAAACAAATATCCATCCATCCATACTTCCATACATCCATCCAAACTTTCTCATTTATAATATTAGTATAGATTACATACAAACATAAAACTAAAGCTGACATCCAGTGCGCTTTGAGTGCACTGTCCTGTCTGTCAGCTATCACCTTCAAAACATATTGGAACTGCTCTCCAATATACCTTTGCTTGGGGCGATCCCCATTTGTATGATTGAAGAAACCTAATAATATATTATCCTACTTGTGCAAAGTAGTCACAATACTCATCTTGCACAATGACGCGTAATAAAAACTTTTTTGTTTATCTTTATTACCCACGTAACCTTAGAAACAGGTTACAATGAGGTAAAAACTTCACATACAAGGAGGAACTGTCGATTACAAACTTGTTTGTATCCTTTTTTATCATCCTTTAGGGTTTTTGCGATGATTTTTTTAGACAGTCCTTAAAATAAATACTAATGTATTAAGTTTAAATCAGCTTCATTTACGTATACAAAGTTCATTCTACATCTCAGATTATAATCACCAGCCAAAATACAAAAAAATTACATTACACTAGCTGATGCCCGCGACTTCGTCTGCGTCGTTTAAGTTTATTGATTCCCGCGGGAGATCCTTAATTTTCCGGGGTAAAAGTAGCCTATGTCACTCTCCAGTGTTAGACGAGTAAAATTATGTCTCCAGTGTAGTATTTTTCTCTACGAACCCTTACACTATTTTTACCATTAAAAATGGTTATCAGATGCAAATCGTCTGAGACGTATTTTTGGCCATAGCTCCGACGATTTTGGGAGGATCGAGATGGGAATAGTATCAAGAGTTGAGGAATTTATCGAGACGAGTGTAAGCGTTTGAATTTTGAAAATCGGCTCGTAACTTTTTTTGGAATTTTGAATAACGTAAAAAGGTCAGGTTTTCTTGGGGGTGTTTTTTACACTTAAAAAAAGTTATTCAACTTGTAATCTTATTCATATATATAAAATAAATTTATTTCGTATATTTTTGTATTCATTTTCAATGCTCCGATTCTTGCGGGGACTGCAAAATCTGTGATTTTTTTCTTGTAATATACTGCATTTTGTGCATGTAAGAGTAAACAAAAAAAAATTGGCAGCCATAGGGATTGCCGATAGAAGAGAAAACTATTTTTTTTAATTTGAATTATTAAAATATAAACCTTAACAATAAGGCATTAAAGTTTAAATTCGAATGGAGTAAATGTTCGCGAGCCTGTCGGTCACGCGAATCTACATTTTTACCCCCTACCAAAAAGTGGCTTAAAGAAGTTTTCACTTCAAAATTAGCTGGCAACAACAACATCACTCTCTCTCGTCACGAGATATTTTCTAGTGTGCGTGCTAGGCCTACAGGTCCTCAACTATATCCGTGCCAAAAATCACGTCAATCCGTTGCTTCGTTGCGGCGTGATTGAAGGACAAACCAACAAACAAACACACTTTCGCATTTTAAATTTAGTAAGTATGAATGCACTTCAAAAGGTATGAATATGTATTTATTTGTAGTAAAAAATGTTATTAACAATTTAAATAATTTACCTATTTCCTTAAGTATTTACTTAGTAACGAGTCATTAAATGTAAGCAAGACACATAATTAAATTATCTTGCCAGTCTTCATATATCTACGAAGCATGTAGCAACTTAAAGTGTTCTGAATAATATTTATTTATGCTATAAATTCCGATGTCTGTGTAAACTATATAAATAATTCAATCTATAAAATATACGATTCAGAAGGACGATATAATAATAATAAATAACTGTTGAACGTCAGTTTTTATTTATCAGAAAAAAAAGAGGAAAAGGAATACACGTGCTAAGAATCTCTTGCCATTACAATTGCTTACGATACAAACGGAGCCGGTCACGGCATCGCATTTTCCAATAAGGAATATAACTGCAAATATTTTTTTCCAAGCATTAATATTTATTTCAACTGAATATTGTTTTAATAATATTATCAATTAATATATTATTTATTTTTCAATATCTATTTTTGTAATAATGGTTTAGATTTTATGAAGATTTGGAAAACTTTTGGTGATTTTGTGAACTGAATTTTTGTGTTGGTGGTGAAAGTGACATTGACAATATGCTGGGAAAAAACGCAAAACTGTTTTTCGGTGTGTCGATGTGTGTGCTGATTGCTGCGATAGTGTTGGCTTCGTGGGGGTTTCCGATAATTGTCCAGAGTCAAATTAATAAGGTAAGATTTTTTTATATAATCATATCATATCATATCATAATCATATCCACGGGAATTCTTAAATTTTCCGGGATAAAATGAGGCCTGCGTCTTCATTCAGGTTATAAGCTGTCTTCGTTCCAAAGGGGTTTGAATATTTTGATCTACCAACCATACTTAAATTCTACATCAATGCTACCAACCGTTCCGCCATTTTATTTTCGAAATAGTCTCCACCGATGCCGCCACGCATAAAACCTGTGTAATTAACCTAATTAATTGGCATAATCACTAGCAAGTATTATATGAGACAAAATCTTATAGAGCGTCGGGTTTCCGAGATTTATAATCTTTCAATGTTTTGATCTACCTACTCGATACCTCACCAATACAGCTTTGATAGCTTATATCTTGGAAACCTGATGCTTTAGAAGATATTTCTATCTCATAATATCTTACCTTTTTATAAATCACAGCACATTTTGAAAAATATTATTAATTGTTGGGAAGGAACTAGCCCCTAAGAAACGGGTCTTCCTATTTTAGGGGCCAGGAATTCATTGTATCTGTACTTAAGTTAATTTCTTTAATAAAGATTTCTATTTCTATTTCTATAATAATTATTATTCTTACTTGTATTGATGCCAGCTATTGATTAATACAGGTTTTATATCTCCCTCATTTTTCGGAATTTTCTTCACATATTCGTATTTAAGTATGATAAATATGGATTTATATTATTTATGACCTCAGGCTTCTTACCCTACAATGATCATATAAGTGCGTTGAGGTCTTTAGTCCCGAAGTCCAAACAAATATAATTATTAAAAATATTACTGCCTTAAATGTAATATCTAGGTACACATGAAGTAAACACGAAGGTGAAACAGTTGTATTTACATTGTTCCTATGGCATACCTACTTTCACAATGAAAACAATAATATGACTGTGGTATACCCAAGTTATTCATTTAAACTGTGGAAAGTGAATTTAGGTTTTGGTTTGCGGCGCTCGTACGCTAAAATTGTTGATTCTACAAAAAAAACGTAGCTACATAAATTGTAGAAAATTTTCTCTAGTTTAATTAATTACATGACTATTTTCATCGTAAATTTAGTCCGAAAGGAGTTAGGTATTGTCATAAAACTGTTTTTCTGTTTTTGGGCATCATTTTTCCAATATGGCGGCGCGAGCGGCAAAGATACGAGATGGCAAAGTGAAAAATCGGAAAGAGCACGTCAAAATCTATAAAACACACCAATTTTCAAAACTCACGAGAGACTTTTCAAGTAAAACTACCAAATGACTGGACTAATACTTAAATACAATAAAATGATTAGTAATAGGCCCGTGACAAAACATAACATGTACGATAAAATGACAAAACATATGGGCCCCAAAACATCAACAGCAACCTGTGTCACATAATGATAATAATTATTATGTCGGGACTCGGGACTCACCGGCTCGACTTTGATTTGCTCCAGCAATGCTCTAAGGATAGCGGCTACTTATATGTATCTACACATTGATTTAATTGTAAATGAATTTTTAAAGAGAGCAACCTCCGAATTGATTTCCTTGCTGGATATTCTGGGTTGGAATGGCATTCCGAACCAAATTTACTCGACGATTCAGGATAAGTTTATTTGAATAAAAAAATATGAGTTTGAGTGCACCAATTTACCGGTTCGTAAAGCAGAAGAAAATATTTATCAAATTATAATCAACTAGATGATGCTCGCGACTTCTTCCGCGTGAATTAAGCTTTTTATTCCCGCGGGAAATTCTTAATTTTCCGGAATGAAAAGTAGCCTGTCCTGCCCCGAAATGCAATTTCTATACCAAATATCATAAAAATTGGTTGAAAAGATGGGCCATTAAAGCGTAGCACTTTTCCATTTATAATATTAGTATGGATACTATGGATCACTTATTTAAATAGTTTTCAATAACCCCAACCAAGAAATTCGAAAATTTTATCCTTTTATTGTTTTACAATTTTTAATGTTTAGACGTAGTTCGTAGACTAGAAATAAGACCGGATTTTTCGAAATTCAAACGGGAGGGAAGTTATAATTTATTGTTTTTAATTATTTTTTTGTTCTTATTGTTTCCAATTTTGTTTTAATAGAATAGCGAACTGTGAAATTAACCATTTTCTAGCGGGGTGTCTTACAGTTTGTTTATACTTTTAACGTATACAATTTTGTTTGCAGAATTTGCGGCTAGAGAATTCGTCAGCCATGTTTGAGAAATGGCGCGTGCTTCCCGTTCCTCTGACGTTTAAAGTGTACGTCTTCAATGTGACCAACACTGAGGACGTCAACGAAGGAGCGAAGCCTATATTGAAAGAAATAGGCCCCTACGTTTATAAGTAAGATTTACTTTTTTATAACCAAGGAGGAAGCTTAATCCATACTTAATATTATAAATGCAAACATCTGTTTGTCTGCTATGCTTTCACGGGCCATGTTTTCAACTTATACTATCCCGGGAAAAGGTGTTCCCGTGGAAAAAAACGCGAGCAAAAATATTTTTTTAAATTATTTTTTTATCAACTACAAGTTAGCCTTTGACTGCAATCTCGCCTGATGGTAAGTGATGATGCAGTCTTAGGGGTATGGCAGTTGGCTCTAACCTGTTAGAGGTATGGCAGTTATATTAAACCCATACCCCTAGTCGGTTTCTATACGGCATTGTACCGGAACGCTAAATCGCTTGGCGGTATGTCTTTGTCGGTAGGGTGGTAACTAATGGCTAGCCCGAAGCCTTCCACAATTATTTTTTTATTTTAAAGAAATTTTACTTGTACATTGTTTCTTAGCTCCCCTAAAGCCTTGTCGCCTTGTCTGGGGGCTGCACATAAGCGGGAGGGCGGGTTTAGCATAATTAATAATCATTTATGTTGCTCGTAGTACCCACATGTTTTGTTTTTGTGGACTATAACGAATTTAGCTCCTTGTTCCTTGGTTTTCATGATCTTCCGCAAATTCTTTATAAACTGAACACTCACCCGCAAATTAGAGTGGAGCTTGGTATATTGGCGGGTCTCCTCCACACTTTGTCATCGTCACACCAATTTCAACCGTATAGCAAGTATTTAAAGTTGAGTTTAAATTGTTCTCAGAAAGGCTCGGTTTCACGACTGTGTTACGTCTATAGTCAATACTTATTGGACTGTAAGTACATATTTGTTGTAGAGAATTCAGAGAAAAGAGGATCCTGGGCTACGGAGAGAACGACACAATCAGATATATGCTGAAGAAAACATTCTACTTCGATCAGGAAGCATCGGGCAGTCTGACACAAGAGGACGAAATCACTGTCATCAACTATAGCTATTTGGTAAGTCAGACGGTCCACGGCTTTATAATAATAATATGCCCCCACATGTTACCATCGCTCAAGCGTATTGTTTTAGTTTTATTTTAGAATTATAATACTTATTTTAGGGTAACTTATAACTGTCATTTTGAAACAATACTGCTTTAAGCGATGGTAGTAACCCTCCTGACAAATGAACTCCCTGGCTGAAAGGTCCCGAGTTATAGTCATTTAAACCCATTGCTGCCACTTAGGATGTCAAACCACCACCACCACTCTGAACAAGCGCGGATTGGCATTTTGAGCTGTGCGTTGATGAATTAGTCACCTTTTCCTCATATATTGTAGTATTGGACTTTTGCATTTGTATGTGTATCTACTCATATGCGTTGCGTTAAAGGGCCCTTTACTGACTTACTGACTACCTTTAACGCAACATAGTATTAGCTTTAGATGGGCATTTATAATGCCCGAACAAACCGTTGAGCTACAACTTCAGCCACCTTCGGCCGAAAACCCCTTAGCTTGGGCCAAAATGGGCTGAAGTTTTGACCGAGGCCGAATGTTTCTAGCAATCGCTGAAATTGAAAACATCATTTTCTGAATTTCTCAGCGTTAGGAATATAGGGTTAACACCGGGTTCGGCAATAATTAATTGGCTATCGCCACAACCTTTGGCTTTTGCCAATTAATCACTTCGGCTTCGGCCAGAAATCGACCTTCGTTCGGACACTAGTAAATAGGTACGTGGCTACGTTTATGTAAGTTGCGTTCTTGCGTATTTTATTAAGTATGCATGCTACTCTAACGCACCGAGGACCTTAAGATAAATGAAAAAATTAATATGTACCTAGTTATAAGATCATTCCATTCCGATTACAGAATAGAAAATAGCTACGAAAGATTCTTCCCCTGCAACCATAGTAATTAGGTTATGTAGTGTCTGTTCAGACAGTTACATCCGCGTGGTTTAAGGTTTCTGATTCCCGCGGGAGCTAAAAAAAGTAGTCCATGTTCCTCCTGGGGATACAACCTATCTCTAGGGGTTACTATCAACGCTTAATGGAGTATTATTTTTAATATTGTTAACGCTCTTGATTCAGAATTGTAATCCTTTTTCTACGGGTCCGTCATATAAAACGTCAACTTCATTTATCATCTAGTAGTTAATATAGATTCAATATTATGGAATGTTTGTTTGAACTACCTAAACGCATTTTGATTGTGGTAAATGTGAGTCTGAAAGGACTTAACGTAATAGCCGTGGGAATTTATGCGCTTGGTAATAGATAAAGATAATAAATATTTACAAGTAACGAATAGCGTGACGTTTTCTCATCGTAAAAACCGTCACACGGCAGCTATTTAAACCTACTACGAACTCGCTACGTGACGAAGTCGCGGGCATCAGCTAGTAATACTATTAATATGTCTGTGCCTGTGATATTTTAGTCTATGGTGTATATCTAGATGTTAAAGGAAAGTTTTGTACTGCGAGCCACCGAGCCTAGGTCAGCTTGTCTTGCGAGGCCAATGAGTCGTTTTAAGGCTTCTATACACAAAACACGGGACGGCAGTGATGTTAATTTTCCAACGCGACTTCAACATTTACTTATATGCATAAGCGACGGAGCGAGCATATTTACAAACGCTAAAATTATTATAATAATGGATAAGTTAATCAAATTTCAATATACTTACAGAATTGTGCTTGTTTATTTGTCTATGATGTAAATTGTAATGGTTATAAAAAAAAAAATGGCTATACTTTATTTTATTTATGGACTTAGACTTATCATGACATTCCTTGGAGGTCAGACAGACCTGCGACCAACTAAAAATTTTGTGCCGAATTTTGCTCCAGATCTTCATGCCCAACCGTGTCGTATCCGGGCGCCAAAAATCTTCACCCACGGAGGAATAAGTTCATAAATAATCATCTAGTTAGTGTAAGTGGCCGTTGCCGTTCTGATTAGATGTAAATAAATAAAAATAATATAAAAATTAATAAATGACCAAACCCCGTATTTCTAATAGACATTTCCGTTTGTGGTATTCTTGCTGTAACATGCATTCATTCAATGTTGAGAGTGTCGCCCAATCAGAGGTCAATGCAATCGTCACACTGCAGCTTTCATGATTTCACCAAAATCGAGCAGCATTTTCAGATTTTTTAGGACGATGTCTGAGACGTATTTTTGTTTCACTGAAGTCATCGTCCAGTCAGCAAGTTTATGGACATACAAATGGTGGAGTAGAGTATGTATATATAACGATACTTAATCACTCGTACATCCCATTTATTTGTACACATTTTTATAAAATTATTTCTAAACACGTTTTACATAAATATATAAAAATACTATACAAAACACATAATCCTATAAAACTTCCACCCATTGCGGGGCCTTAAAGACCCAAGCAGCCGGTTTTCAGGGCTCCAGAGACTTAATCACTCATATTATTATGTGCTCATAGTGAGTCGATCTTCAGTATAGTTATGGAAACTGCCGTGTCGCGTTGTGTATGACCAAACCTCAACAGATTCTATAGCTAGTGACGCACAATTGATTGCAAACCAGCGTGCAAAAACACAATTACAATGTTCAATGGTAGTGGGTACATTGTCATAGCGTATCTACCTATGCGCTCATTTGTGGGTAATAGCCGCACTTCCACATCAATAATACTAATAACTAGATAATTCCCGCGACTACGTCCGTGTGGATTGGGATGTTTTGATAGGATAGCCTATGTCCTACCCCGGGATACAACCTACCCCTGTACCAAATTTCATCAAAATTGGTTGAACGGATGAGCCGTGAACGCGTAGCAGACATCAGACACACTTTCGCATTTATAATATTAGTATGGATTATTTGGGGTTCCGCAAAAAAGTAAGAAATCACTTACACTTACCACCTCTTGCTCGAGATGGCAGTCAAGGGTTAACTTGTGGATAAAAAAATTGGAACTCGCCTCAGCTGAAGCCTCCTGATGACTAATTATGATTAATAATCTAACGAAAAATAAAGCGTTAAAATGCAATCTTTCGACAGTTTACAATCTCGCTAGATAGATAACAATCTAACGGTTTTCACAGTCTTACGGTGACACATAAATACTCTGTGCATTGTAGAAATTTGATGACCTTGTTGGCTCAGTGGTCCGAGTAATCGCATTCTGATATAGACCTGGGGATGCGGGGATGTGTACACCTTTTACCCAACCAAAAAACGGTAATATTTTTGGTTTGTATAATTATGGTGTTTGTACTTAAAATACATTACTTAAATTATGTAAAATACAAAAAAATATATATTATCTCTATGTTACAATTTTATTTGATGTACAGACTTTTTGTTTAATGGAAAAAAATTATGAACAAAATTATGTTAACCTTTTATACATTTAGTTGAATATGTAGGTACCTAATGCTTATTTTTTGGGGTTTCACTTTGTCAAGGGTATTTTTAAGGAAATTAATAACAGGGTCTTTAAACTCAGTAGGGTTCACGCCCATCTAACAAGGAACCCACGGCAACCAAACAAAATTGGATACAAAAAACCACAAAAATTATAATTGGTGGATGACGCCATAGGTCCGAGTACTATAAGTGTATCCATACTTATATTATAAATGCGAAAGTCTGTATGTCTGCCTAACGGCTCATCTTTTCGACCGACTTGGGCGATATTTCGTATAATTAGAGATTGTGCCCCAAGCCGCCAACCGGCACTGGACCAGCGTGGTGGGTCTAAGCTCTAATTCCCACTCTGCTATGAGAGTGGAGGCCTCTGCCTAGCAGTGGGATGTTAATGGGCTGTAGTGGGTGGTGGTGCGGTGGTGTACCCCAAGGCATAGGCTACTTTTAATCCCAGAAAATTTAAGAGTTCTCGAAGGAATCAAAAGTCCGGACGAAGTCGCGATCATAGTCTAGTCCTACTATTAATTATAGAAAGTGTAGAGACGTCATCGTATAGTGCTTTTTGCTCCTCAATTAAATCTTCCGATAAGTTTTTGCGCGGCTTAACTCCAAGGCTCCCAAATTACATAATCATTTTGCATTCGGCTAAAAATAATCATTTAAAGCTCTATGATTTATGATTTATCATAAAAACATTTAATTGCTTCTTAATAATATTAACTTTGTAACCGTGGTTTCTTGAATATTACGTTGAATAATTATTATAACTTTTAATTATACCTAGTCTTTGTAAACGCGGTTTCTTGAATATTAAGTTGATAGTATTGAAACTTTTAATTATACGTCTTAAGTGTCTGTCACCCGTTGTGTCAGCTGTTGGCTATAAAATAGACATGTTTAAAATGATTTATTAGAAGACCTTTCCCCCCGTAACTCCTTTTAATTATACCCCTATTTAGCTCCCTTGAGCTGACAAATCAAAAACCGGCCAAGTGCGTGTGGGGTTCCATCACAATATGCGGGCATTTAATAAGTTGGTCGACTATTACTTGTTAACTTGTAAAGCTTTTAAATATAGTTAAAAGGAAACCTATCACAACCAATTAGGGCTGTGATTGGTTTCCTTTTAACTATATTTTTTTTATATTTTTACTAAAATATAGTTAAAAGAAAACTTATCACAACCAATTAGGGTTGTGATAGGTTTCCTTTTAAGTATATTTTCGCCATACACCATATTATTATGATTTCTAGTGATACAGAATTGCGGAAAAAATTCGCGCGAATATATGTCGCAGTGCGAAAGTAGCCTAACTCAGGGCACGAATATGTCTCCGTAAGATTGTAAAAACTGTTAGATTATAATCTAACTTGCGAAATTGCAAACTGTCGAAAGATTACAATTTAACGCATTATTTTTCGGTAGATTGTAATCTGTTAGGTATATTAACCCGATAGAACCTAGGTACTATTGTACAGCACTACCTGATTATTCATGTCGAACCCTAACCTAACCTACAAGAAACAGACAAGAAAACGTAAATACAATGAATATTTTAAAAATTGATACTCAGAACATTGAATGGTTCACAATTATAAAACTAAATCAAGAAGGGAGGGTCAAAGGAGACACGGCTTTACACTATTTTGTTTAATTAGCACCCTAATCACATATAACACAATACAATAGGATAAACATTTTAATCATACCTTAAATACACGTTCACACTTTTTACACTTCACTGCTTTTACTGGCATCATATAGTTAACACTTATAAATTGAACACTAAATTAACGCACAATAAATTTGTAACAAAGCGGGTAGAAATTGTTGATATTTCGAGATGCAAAGCTTTCGCAAGAATCGCGATATTATAGAATGTCCATTCGTACCTTCAATTGCCTTTTATAGAATATCATTTTAGTGGGAAAAATTAACGGACAACAAGGGCCACCAATCGCGTAACTTCCAACGGATCGACCAATCACGTTCGAGCACAATATTTTTACCGGAAACACTATAATTACTGAATTTGGCGGTGAGCGGAAATGGCATCTCAAATAATGAAAAGTTGCAAAATTTACATTATTTTAATTGATAAATGAGTTAAATATAATTTTACAAACATTAAACAATATTAAGCATAACTAAAAATCGATGGGAGCAGAGTGTCAATATATTTAATTATACCACAGACATAAATTTACGGAAGTCGAAGTATATGCTCTGAATATATTTCACGACGGAACTTAAATTGATAATACTTTTCAATCTTTTAATTTAAATGTGTTTTACTTTATTAATTCATTTACACCAATTTTGGTTTTAGCTTTATAAAATATCTGAAACAACAGTTTCAGTTTCAGTCTTTCGATAGTTTACAATTTCGCGAGTTAGATTATAATTTAACGGTTTTTACAATCTTACGGTAACAAATACATTCAGTTCGCGCGCGTACTGTACTTACCTACATTAAAATTATACCTAACTGGCTGATGCCCGCGACTTCGTCCGCATATGATAAGTTTTTAAAATTCCCACGGGAATTCCTTAATTTTCCGGAGTAAAAAGACTACTTTTTACTCCGGAAAATTAAGGAGTTATTTATTATTTATTTATTAAATTAAGGAGTTAATTATCTCCCATTCCAGGTCCTCAACTATACCCATACAAAAACTCATATCGATTCATTGATTTAATGCGGCGTAATCGAAGGACAAACCAATAAACCAACGATGTATACCATGTCTTGGTCGAATGTGTCCGAAACGAGTTGGAAAGATTTCATTTTAAGACTAGGTTTAATATTGATTTGCGGTATTTGTCTGTATGTAACAGTGTCCTGACTTACCCCTTATCAGAGCAGGCCAGGACGCTGTACGAGATTTATAAAACATGATGTTAAGCGTAGGCAGTGAAGTAATGATTTTGTTCCTATGAGGGTGAAAAAAAAAAAAAAAAAAAACACCTTTGTTGCAGGCCGCTCTACTAACAGTGTATGACCTGATGCCCGGTGCAGTGGGCTTGGTCAACACGGCTCTGGGCAGCTTCTTCACCAACCTCACCGACCCGTTCCTGAGGGTCAAAGCGAGAGACCTTTTCTTTGACGGCATCTTCCTCAACTGTGCGGGGGAGCATTCGGCTTTGAGTGAGTAATGAACCAATGCAACGCAATGAGTAGCTATTGACTTGTATTAATCATCTTTCTATCATCGAACCATATTGCTTAGAACAGAAGTTTTGCGGGGGAGCATTCGGCTTTGAGTGAGTAATGAACCAATGCGACGCAATGAGTAGCTATTGACTTGTATTAATCATCTTTCTATCATCGAACTATATTGCTTAGAACAGAAATTTTGCGGGGGAGCATTCGGCTTTGAGTGAGTACCTAATGAACCAATGCAACGCAATAAGTAGCTATTGACTTGTATTAATCATCTTTCTATCATCGAACCATATTGCTTAGAACAGAAGTTTTGCTGGGGAGCATTCGGCTTTGAGTGAGTAATGAACCAATGCAACGCAATGAATAGCTATTGACTTGTATTAATCATCTTTATAGAAAGATCGAACTATATTGCTTAGAACAGAAGTTTTGCGGGGGAGCATTCGGCTTTGAGTGAGTAATGAACCAATGCAACGCAATGAGTAGCTATTGACTTGTATTAATCATCTTTATAGAAAGATCGAACTATATTGCTTAGAACAAAAGTTTTGCGGGGGAGCATTCGGCTTTGAGTGAGTAATGAACCAATGCAACGCAATGAGTAGCTATTGACTTGTATTAATCATCTTTCTATCATCATCGAACTATATTGCTTAGAACAGAAGTTATGCGGGGGAGCATTCGGCTTTGAGTGAGTAATGAACCAATGCAACGCAATGAGTAGCTATTGACTTGTATTAATCATCTTTCTATCATCATCGAACTATATTGCTTAGAACAGAAGTTATGCGGGGGAGCATTCGGCTTTGAGTGAGTAATGAACCAATGCAACGCAATGAGTAGCTATTGACTTGTATTAATCATCTTTATAGAAAGATCGAACTATATTGCTTAGAACAGAAGTTTTGCGGTGGAGCATTCGGCTTTGAGTGAGTAATGAACCAATGCAACGCAATGAGTAGCTATTGACTTGTATTAATCATCTTGCTATCATCGAACTATATTGCTTAGGACAGAAGTTTCTAACGTAGGCCTGCCACAAATTTCATTCATTGGAATGTAAGTATTCCAATGAATGGTTCGGTAGAAATTGCGTGTAAAAAATGCTGTTTAGAGTGAAGTATGTCATCTTTTCACAGCACAGTATGTAATTTTTTAAATACAAGTTCGTCGTGGTCTTGAGCACAAAAATGTAATCGCCCTTTAAAGGTTTACAAAAAAATATGGCTTTACATAAAAATTTGGCTTATCACCGCGTCGACTACTGAGCTTCTAAATGTTATAGCACTTAATAGGTAATAATACTAAGTTACAGTTCTGTGCTTCTTATTATATTTCTTAATATATAAAACAAAGTCGGGTTTTATTCGAACACTTATAACTCTAGAACGGCTGAAATTTATCACGAAATTTTCATATTATTGAAACATCAAAGTTAGTATATTTAATAGTTTACAAACAAAAAGCTTTCAAAGGTCGCAAACAAAATCATAATAAGGCCATAAAGGGCAAGGTTAACTTGGAAAGCTTCTCTATTGAATCTGAGTTCGAAGATTTGACTCCTCCATACAATGTATATTTTTTCAGTTAATTTTTAACTTAATAGGTACGATATAGAACTTCAGTGCAAACCTCAGTTATTAGGTAACTTGCAAGAACAGATCCTTTAAGGTAAGTATATTAGGTTTTCATTCGATCTTAGGTGAAAAATAATATAGAACTTATGAGTAAATACCTAGGTGAAAAACAGAGAACTCCCTTATTTTATGAACGTACTAAGTTCGAGAATTTCATTAAACTTTTGCCGCTTTAGTGGTTCAATAAAGTACACACCCGACGAAATTCCAATTTAGGTAGGTAACGTGCCTCTTTAAAAACTGGTAAGGGTATGGACACATGAACTAAGCACTACGTCACGGTTTACGTGCCCCGGGGCTAAGCTATTAAAAAACTACACTAATTTGTAGTTAATTTAAGGACGTCCTCGTGGCACAGTGTTGAGCGCTGTTGCCTTAACGTGCGGTGGTCCCGGGTTTGATCCCCGGCGGGGTCAATTTGGGAATTTATAATTTCTTATTTTTCCCTGGTCTGGCCTGGTGGGAGGCTTCAGCCGTGGCTAATTACCACCCTACCGGCAAAGACGTGCCGCCAACCAATTTACCGTTCCGGTACGATGCCGTGTAGAAACCGAATAGGGGTTTGAGTTAAATATAACTGCCATGCCGCCAACAGGTTAGCTCGCTACCATCTTAGACTGCATCTTCACTTGCCATCAGGTGAGATTGCAGTCAAGGGCTAACTTGTAGTAGATAAATAAAAATGAAAATTATCCTGCAATTGACAGTTTATTTCCAGCGAAAATTTAGAAATTATAAATTCCCAAATTGATCCTGATCCGAAGATCCAACTAATCTGTAATGGGCTAATGATGGTCATGAAGATGACGTCTGGCTGAATGTAACCCGGGGATGAACCCGGGGCCGGCGAGGCCCAATCACGGTAAAATACACGGTAAAGGTGCTACGTTAAAATTACTCTCACCTCGGATTGACTTTACAGTCTTTCGTTAATAGCCAAAATTAATTTGTATGATGTATCCTAGCCCTAATACGGAGATTTGAAAAGTTTTCTCATACGAAGTTTTCGAATACAGGTGACATGAAAAATTTAATGTTTATTCGTTTAACCTCGAAACGACAACGTTAAATTTTCTTTTATAATTACTTGAGCTAGTGTTTGACATTCAACAGCGTCCTAATGATTTCAGTTAATTTCTTTTCAGACAGTAAGTATAATAAATTTTCCTTCTTCAACGTTCAGTAGATCACTTAGTTTTGAAATCAGATTTTAGTCTAGAATTTTTCTATGAATCTCCTCATTTCTACCTAGTAGGTATACCTAGTGCTTTATAGTGATTTGAATAAAAATACGGGAGGAAATAAGGCATTAGACGATTTGCATGTACTCGTGTATAGATTGCAGAGTCTGAGCTGTAATCACGTTGAGATCTATTTAATGACAAGTTACGCTTCGCTTTCCTGAACATGATTAGTGAAAAACGTGCAGTAGATACCAATTTATTAAGGCTTAAGTATAGGTTGCATGAGTACCTATATCTAAAAAATTAAAAACTGCATTGTAATCGTTGTCCTTGTCTCATTAGACGTCTCTTGGATATAGATGTTTGCAGGGATTTAAAAAAAAAGTTTTAATTCGATTGATCGTTTTATGCAATAAGCATTCGATGGCATTATTGTCAAGAAAAATGAGCCTTAAGTGCATTGATTAAAAGCTCAGGTGGTACATTCTTACGACTTATTATAAGTGGCACAAGTTGTCGTACGTGACATAAATAAAACATTTCATTTCATTTCTCAAGTTTTTTTTAAACATATATGCTAGCGCTTGGCTGACATCAGACTTGCTTGCAAGTGGTGATGCAGCCTAAGGTGGAGCTCGCTTGCCTAGAAGATGCCTATTCACTCTTGATTTGAAGATACCTATATGAAAAGAGGAGGAAGCCGGAAGGGCATTCCATATCCTAGCGGTACGATTTACAAACCAGGAAGCAAATCGCTTCGTACGAGCCCACGGAATTTCGACTGCGTAAGGGTGCAGACCTTGTCTATGTCTTGCGGTTCGATAATAAAAAGGTGACGGAGGAACCAGATCGAATAGTTCGTGTAGTTATTCAAAGCCAGCGCTCCAAACGATACGTTTCCACATTAAAATCGGTTGTAATTAATTTTTCACGTCTTAACATACTACAGGAAACCAATCCGTGTGAAGCCGGGTAGTAATTGATATGAGTAATAATTTATTTTGTTTCAGGTTTGGTATGCGGAAAGATAAAGGCGGATAAACCGCCCAATATGAGGCTTGCGGAAGACGGCAATGGGTTCTACTTCTCGATGTTTAATCACGTAAGCAGTCTTCATTATCACTTGTCATCAGCACCACCTCTCAGAATGAGAAGGGTTTGACCATAGTCCACCACGATGGCCAAGTGCGGATCGGCAGTTCACAACCTTCGACAACATTATGAAGAACTCTGTACCTTGTTTACAATTGCTGAAAATTGCTAGATACCGTCCATTTATTTACATAATAACAACGTTGGTAGCGTTGGTAATCAAAAATATACGTATTAGTAAACACCACAAAATAACAAAAGCATTCAAACCTTGGACGTTATTGTAGGTTCTGAGTACTCCAAAGTATTTAGGAACTGGATACCTGCCCAAAATTTTAATGACGAAAGTGCTAGTCTGTTATTCCCATAGCGATCATTCAAAGTTGGGAGAGCTTATAGAGAGACCTGACAGGTAATTTAATGGGACTTTTGGGAGAGTTTGGAAACCAACTTTTATTAATAAATAAACTCACGCAAAGAATTCGAGTTGATTTGTTAGGTCTTATTATTTCCATTATACTTTGCCCTCCTCCGTAAAGATACTTCTTATTTGTTAAAATAAAAACCAGACAATCAATAATAAAAAACAAAAGAAGCTTTTATCAGTCGCCATATTGCATTTAGTGTCATTTTCCTTGTCGTATTCTTCTCAGAGCCCTTGTAGTCCAAGATTGAGGCCCATATCATGGGTATTCATCTAATATTATAAATGCGAAAGTTTGTTTTTTTGTTGGTTTGTCCTTCAATCACGTCGCAACAGAACAACGGATCGACCTAATATTTTGCATGGGTATAATTAAGGACCCGTAAAATGGCATAGGCTAGTTTTTATCCCGGAAAAATAAGGAAATCCCGTGGGAATTAAATAACTTATTCAATGCGGGCGAACCGCAATTAATAAATAATGGTAAAAAATAAGTAAGTAGGTTTAATAGTTCACTATCTTTGGGAGTCCGCCATATTGCATTTAGAATGACGTTAAGTAGTTACTTCGCTAACCATGCATTATTATCCTAACTAAACGTGTGCATGCCAAATTTCAGCTCAATCGGTTGGAGATAAAAAAAATTTAATTAATTCAGTTGCAAGATGTGACTTAAACAAACACAAACATTATAAGTTAAATAAAAAGATTGTCTGTCTGTTTATCTGCCTGCTCGTTATCTACCTATAGGTATATACTAGCTATTACTCGTGGCTTCACTCGAGTGGCTCGAGGGAACAATAACTGAGTTTTACCTATGTGAAAAATTGACAATTTTTTTACTTTAATTAGAACAACTTCCGAGAACTCAGATCTTGATATTTTAGTGCAGAAACCTACAAAACCCCCCACTTTCGCGTTTATGATAATATTATAGGACAAAGGTAGCACATGTTAATTTCCTGGTCCCAAAAAAATCAGGTTGAATTGTTATTTCATTGCCCTATGATTGAAGGAATAATACGTAAACATCAGCATGATATCCCACAAGAACTGCTCGTCTTTCTGGGACAAAAAGAGCCTGTCACTCTCCAGGTCCCAAACAAACATCACGTAGATGTTGCCGTATGAATGAATGATAATGAAAATCAGCATGGTATCCCACAGGAACCGTTAATTTTCCCGAAACAAAATGGCTACTTTCGTGTTACTTTCCAGGTCCCAAACAATAATCACGCCGATATTTAGCTCAGTTACCGTATAATTGAAGGAAAATGTTTAAAGTAGCATACCAATATCCCCCAGGAACTGTTGGTCACGGGATTAAAACTTACCTGTATCACTTTCCAGCACTTCAACTATACCTGTGCAAAAAAACACGTCAATCTGTAACTCCGTTGCCGCCTAATTGAAGAACAAATGCGAGAAAAAGAGCAAGAGCAGGAACTGTTAGTTTTTCCGGGATAAAAAGTAGCCTATGTCACACCAACAAACCAACAAACAAACTGACTTTCGCATTTATAATATTAGTATGGATATAGGTATAGGCTAAGTACGCAAATTAATGCAAAGCCGATTAATCTTCTTTTTGTTCCACTACAAGGTGGCGGAGCGTAATACTAAAATAATTTGTAATTCGAGAATATTTCCAACCTATTATGCAATTATTTAGATTGAACTTGTTTCTATCTAGGTCCCCATAAAATTATGTTTTAAAAATACTTTCCCGAAATTAAACGTGAGCGCATTGCATTTTGCATATTTTTACGATATAAATGACATGTTTTCTCCTCATTTGTTTCATGTTAAAACTACCGATATCTTGCATACTAATTGATCAGGAACATAGCCTATATTGTCAAGTTACATAATAACAACACGAAGTGAAAAATACAACTAGTTTTAATTCAACATTTTTGGTATTTACGAATCAAGAGCAATTGTAAAACCATTAATTGTGAACGATAATATTGCTATCGCGCTTGCACACGATCATGTGTCATCAGCCAAATAGATATAGCAACATATTGGCAGATTTTTGTTCACGCATTGAATAGAAGTTGCGAGCCTCGATCGCCGGCCTCATAACGACGATCTCACCTGGTGGTAAGTAGTGATGCAGTCTAAGGTGTTAGCGGGCAATCTAGTTGGGGTAGGTATGGCAATTATCTTAAACCCATACCCAACTTAGTCACAAAGAAATAACCTCGATTTAAGAAATGTCCTAGTACCCTCGACCTACGCTTTATTATCTTTAGGACTAATATTATAAATGCAAAGTTCACGGCTCATCCGGTCAACAGATTTTTATGAAATTTGGTATGGGGATAGTTTGTATCCCGGGGAAGGATAAAGGCTAATTTTTCTCCCGGAAAATTAAAGAGTTTCTGCGGGAATCAGAAAATCTTTACGAAGTCGCGGGCATCATCTAGTTAGATATAATTTATAAACATAATTATTATGTGATGGTTTTTGGTTTATGTTTTGGTAATATACGGACGCACCCGATTCTTAACTGAAAACTCAATTTTAGAAATTTCTTATTTAGCAGAAAGGAATTTACTAGTTATTAAGAAACTGTCAATATTGTACAACCTCAGACGAAGTGCTTTTAACCAAAATCAATGTTGTCCGACCGTAAAAAGCTTGAATTATTGCGCAACGTGCAAAGTTAGGCAGGGTTAAATATCTGAAACAAAATACATACCTACTAAGAGTAAAATATTAAAACAATTGGGTAGCACTTGGTAGGTAGTAGTAGGTAGCAGGTAAAACAGTTGGTATTGCCACTTTCGGAAAGTTTTAAAGTTTCCCTGCAGGATTAAGTTCATATATAACGGAATGAATTCTTTCCATGATCTGTGATTTAGTTGTTATTGGCAAACGGTCTCGCGAACATCCTAGCTATCGCAGTGTTGAGCGCTGTTATCTTAACGCGGGAGGTCCCAGGTTCGATTCCCGGCAGGGCTAATTTGGGAATTTATAATTTCGAAATTTTCCCTGGTTTTCCCTCGGGAGTATTTATTTCATTTATTTGCTTTCATGTCTACATACAAGTACATCGGCATGAGGCCCTGTCAGGGCATTGCAAATTTTAAATTAATTACACAAGATTCATTAAATCTATTACAAATATTAGATAATTAAATAGTGTCGTCAAGTTATTAAATCTAGAAGTCGTAGTCAATGGCTAAAATAATATTAGATAAGTTATTACAATAAAATTAAAATATTTGAATAATTATAAGTTTTAATACATAATTTATTTTAAATACATTTATCGTGCTATTGAGGTCTATGTAGTCAGAAATTCTTGAATGTTATAAAAACATTTTTGTATTAACCAACGTCTCAATTTTCTTTTAAAGGTAGCCTCTTTGTTTTCTTCTTTTATAGTATTAGGGAGTTTATTGTAAATAATAATTGATCTAAAGTACGGACTACTACGGCTTGATATTTCTAGAGTATAACGTGGAAGAGCTAGATTATGCTTATGTTGATTTCGTGGGATTCGGTTATATGTACTTTCTAATGTTTTATATAGATGAATGTGTTTCCTTACAAGCAAGACTGTCTCCATTATGTAGATAGATGTTAGTGTCAGGATTTTTTTTTCTATAAAATGAGGTCTACAACTTTCTCTTTGCCTAATGTTAAATAATATTCGTACGCACTTTTTCTGGGCAATAAATAGGTCTTCCACGTCCGTACTTTGGCCCCAAAGTATAATACCGTACTTAAGCCCTGAGTAAGCATATGCGTAGTAAGCAGATAGTGCTGTCTCGAAGTTTGCATTCGCCTTGAGGACGCTTAGGGCATATGCAAACCGCAACAGCTGATTTTGATCAGATCAATATCGAAAAATCGCAGAATTCCTGCGCCGTTGCCCGAATTTTCCAAATTTTCCAGCGAAACTTTCACAGGGCGTTGCTGTCGACCGGCACTAGCGACCTGCGAAAGAAAAACAAAATTTTAATTTTTCACGATTTTCACATTTTTTGGACTTAGAAAAATTTCGCATCAAAATTCAAACTTCCCGATTTTCTTCTAATTTTCACATTTTCCAGCTCGGGCGAGGCCTGCACGCGAGCGATCGCGCGCGCGCCTCTGTACGACCGGTTTTCCGCGATTTTCCGCTGCGAAAAACGCTTTTTTCGGGCACACCCACCCGCCTACTTGTCGCTAGACAGGTGCCAGACAGCAGTACCGTAGAGAGGACCGTTCAACGGAAAAAGCTTTTTGACCAAAAAATTTGATTCTCTGCATTTGCAGAAAAGTAGTACCTGACGGGGGGAGAACTTGTACACCTCCCCTCCACTTCTTAGACTATAAGACTGACCTGGGAGCCTATACACTCCCAGATTCTTTAATTAGTATTATTTTAACACAAAATTTTAAATTTAGTTTGTAGAAACATTTATTTGACGGGGGGAGAGCTTATACACCTCCCCACCACATTCTATATAGTAAGCTTGACCTTGGGAGCTTTTTACACTCCCAAGCCAACAACTCAGGTTAGGTTAGTTAAGTTATATCGACTTTTGGCAGTGCCCAAACATTACTTTGTTTTTAAATTATTATTGTAGTCTATAGTTTTATTGTTGTAGTATCTAGTCATATAGCTTAGTAGGTTTATCGTAGGAAAATAGTTATACAATTAATTCATTAAAACTAAAATATTACATTGACAAAACGTTTATAAATTGGAGCAGCTCTATACACTGCTCTAATATCAACACCCTCATAAAATAGCCAAAATGTCCTCGTCCAGAATCGCGGCCAAAAATATGAAACTCGAACCAAAACTGGTTAATGCTGCCAACATATCAGTTAAACACATAGATGTTGAGAGCGCTAAAAAGAAAGCAATAAAGAAGGATTGCGTAGCTCAGGTGGACATATCGCCCCTGGTAAGGTCGGCGTCAGAAAGCCCCCTGGAGGAGCTGGGCTGTATAGCGAACAAGCTCTTTCAGGAGGCCAAATTACAGCTCGAACAGTCGGGGAACATCAAGGCCACAATTAAGGAGACCGTCATAGAGTGCCTCAGCAGCATGTACACAATTGCGCTGAGGCTGAGCTCTAAGACGTCGTCCCCTGCCGACCCGTCTGTCACCGCTGATTTAGCTAGGGAGGTAATGTCTGAGTTGAAGCAGCAAAAGGAGCTGGTGGCCGCAGCCACGTCGGGTATGGAGGCCGTAAAAAATGAAATCACATTGTTAAGAATATAAATAGATATAAATTTCAATATATTCACAACTTATGCGCTAAAAACACAAAAATTTTATAAAGCATAAAATAATAAATGATAAAATTCTAACATTTACAAATATAATAACAAAGTATTAGTGACCCAATAAATAATAAATTTTAAAATTAAGCGTTAAGAATTTAAATAAATATAAATTTCAACATATCAATACAGCATATAACAACAAAGTATTAACTCAATAAATAACAAAATTTTAAAAATCAAGCGCAAAGCAAACAGATAATAATAAGTAAAGAATACATAAATAAACCATTAAAATTGTGAAAATATTATAAGTAAAAAAGGTCTCCGACCACCATGTCGGAGGAAAACCGGCCCTCTCAAAGCAAGAGGATTAAAAAAAAAAAAAAAAAAAACCGCAACAGCTTCAGTCTGATATTTTGTACATGCTGTTTCCAATTTAAGTGGGTATCTAAGGGAGGCTTCGGTCATGGCTAGTTACCACCCTACCAGCCTACCACCCTACCTAAAAACGATTTAGTGTTCCGGTACGATGCCGTGTAGAAACCGATTAGAGGTATGGGTTTAATATAACTGGTATACCCCTACCAGGTTAGTCCGCTACCATCTTAGACTGCATTTCACTTACCATGAGGTGAGATCGCAATCAATCTAACTTGTGCCTTGTAGTGGAACTAAAAAACGGTAAAGGCCTCCTTTTCCTCCTTCCATTTATCTCGTAATGTAACTTGTAGTGGATAAAATAAAAAAAAGAGTTCCCAATGCTAGCTTTTTGTATTTTTTTATAAATTATCTTTCCAGCTCAACACAACAGAATCCGGCCCCTACGACATGGTCCGCGGCACAGAGAATATCCAGGAGTTAGGACACATAGTAGGCTACAACGGCGTGTCCACTATGCGTTACTGGGAAGACCCCTACTGCGGCCAGCTGAACGGCTCGGACGGTTCCATATTCCCACCGATGAACCAGGGGCCACCGGAGAGGGTCTACATCTTTGAACCGGAGATATGCAGGTTTGACTGCTTTTATTTTAAACTAGATGACCCGAACCGGCCTTTCCAATGACGATCTACCTCATGTAGTCACCAAGAACGTTGGAAATCTACTTTTTCTTAAGCTATCAGCGGGCTCTAACGGTGTAGCCACTATGCTGCACTGGGAAGACCCCTACTGCTGCCAGCTAAACGACTCGGACGGCTCCGTATTCCCACCGATGAACCAGGGTCCACTGGAGAGGATCTATATCTTTGAACCGGAGATATGCAGGTTTGACTGGTTTTATTTTAAACTAGATGACTCAGACCTGGCTGGTTCGGGTTATCTAATCTTGTTAATAAATTACTAGATAACTCGCCATATCGGATTAAGAATGACGTCTATAGCTAACCATAAATTGTCATCTGTTGCGGATTGCGTGTAAGTTGTTGCGAGTTGGAGCAGAATTGATACACACAGACTCGGTGTTAAAATGGCATGTATTTACGGATTAATGTTAACCTTATATACTACGAAATTAGGTACATTAGAGTGGGGGAAAACCTTGTAAATATCATGTGGTGCTAACTAAAATAATGCTTATTTATACTACGTGACAAAGTGCGAAATATAATTATATCGTAATAAATAAATTTGCAACCTACATAATATAAATGGTCACGCACGATATAGCACATTGCTTAGTGCTATATCATCCAAACTAAACGTGTATGCAACAGCTCTATCGGTTAGGGATAACTGTTTTAAAATTCAGTAGCAAGATTTGACCTAAACGGACTTTGCAAGTTAAATAAGAGCTTGCAGAAATAATACTTAACTCACTTCTCAGCTCTTTAAAAATAGGACACCCACCTAAATTCTATATTTTTTACTGAAATTATATAGGTGAAATTATCGCCTGAAGCAGCTCCCTAAGCTGCTTCAGGCGATAATTTCACCTCTAGCGCCGACCGCTGAATATATCAGGCATGACACTATAGTATTTATATAAAGTTATTGCAATTCTTCTTGCAAACACTTGCGCGCACGCACACACACACACAAACACACACACACACACACACACACACACACACACACACACACACATACACACACACATACACACACACACACACACACATACACACACACACACATACACACGCAACATGGTCAGTTTTCTACACGTAATTAAGTAATTAGTTTTTTTAAAGTTTTTTTTAAAGTTTTCGTGTGGCTCTAGGTCTCAGATTGGGAACACCCCTGTGCTTCGAGCACAGATGTCCGTGTGGAAAAGAGGTCAATAAATTTGGAATTCACGGACTCTCTTGCCAAAGGAGCGCTGGTGGGCTTTTTCGGCATGGCTCTCTCAATGATACGATCAAAAGGGCTCTTGCCACCATAGATATTCCTGCGCTCATTGAGCCGGCAGGGATTAGTCGGGATGATGGCAAGAGACCTGATGGATTGACGCTGGTTCCCTGGGAACGGGGACGGGCGCTAATGTGGGACGCAACATGCGTAGACACATTGGCCCCGTGTCATATCAGGGAGACAGCATCAATGCCGGGAGCCGCAGCAGAAAAGGCTGAAACCGGCAAGCGGCGGAAGTATGCCTCTCTCATAGAGAGTTACATATTTGTTCCGTTTGCCGTGGAGACCCTTGGGCCGTGGAGTCTTAGTGCCAAAAATTTTTTACGAGATATTTCACCGCGGTTAATTGCCTCATCTGGTGACAGAAGGGCTGGCTCATTTTTTGCGCAAAGGATCAGCCTGGCTGTCCAGCGCGGAAATGCAGCCAGCATTCTTGCCACCATTCCACGTGGGCATGATTTATTGATTTATATAGTAATTAAGTTAGACTAGCTAGCATTAAGTTCTATTGTATTATTTTCAATTAAAAAAAAAAAAAAGTAATTAGTTTTTAGTTATATTTTCACATGTATCACTGGAAGGAACTACCCTCTGCAATACAGGTTATCCTAGCGTAGAGGGTAGGGACCGCTATTTAATCATGTCACTCTTATAAGAAAATAAATATTATTCGTATTCTTATTTACACGTAGGTATACAAATGTAACACAACCATGAGATACTTGCACTCGTGAATTGCAAGATCTATAATAAGGTATTCTCTAACTTCCAGATCCCTGTACGTAAACCTGGTTGGTGAAAGGAATATATTCAACATCAGCGCGTACTTATATGAGACGGACGCGAGTGCCCTCGCCTCCAAGCTCGCCAATCCCAATAACAAGTGTTTTTGCAAGAAGTAAGTGCCTACAACAACTACTCATAATGCTAGTCGTTATTATCTCAACTCGAATCTCAACCCATCGCTGGAATCAGCCAGCATATAATTGGACTATGGCCGGAACCCAGAAAGAAGGGTTTAGGTCCACCAAGTTGGATACGTGCGAATTGGCACTAGAAACATTGAGTAAACCTGTATGCCTGAAATCTGTCAATCCGCACTTAGCCAACGAAAAAGGGTTTAGGTTATAGTCCACCAAGTTGGCTAAGTGCGAATTGGCACTAATAACAATCGTTACAGATACACACTTTAAACTTATAACGCCTTTCTGTTTGCGTTGGGGCTAACAAAATCGGTGCAGTGGTTAAAAAACGAATGAGAAAAACGACTTATGTACAGTTTAATGAATCCACTTCAATTAAGGACTTTAAAAGTTACAAATACACTTAGATAAACTTTAATCGGTGGATAAAGAACAGTGTCAAAAAGTCGTTATGTAAATTTAATCTAATTAATTTTGCTTCAACCAATTTAAAGTTTAATCTTCGCGGACCATAAGCAATTTTAATGAAATGCTGAGTTAAGTATTACTTACTACGATTTAATAGCTGAAAAGTTTAAATTAGATATCCGAACGTTCGACGGAGTTTGGGACAGCAGCTCATAATTGCCTAGGTATCGGACATTTGTTGGCAACTGTATAGAAGTTTCGAGAGAAACTCCCAGAAGAGGTATTGGAGTCACCAACAATGTGTCTCAACAAGTTAAAACTTTTCCCGCTTGCACTAGGGAGGCAAAACTTTTTGTAAAACACAAACTTGTTGAAAAATCGTCTATCAATGTATGTACGTACCTAAAGAATTATTAGGTAGGTACTAGTGGTTCGCCTAACTAAGACCTTGCGTCCTATAAGTTCGGATGAATAGACTTACAATAGAACCGTATAAAATTACTTATTTTAGTAGAAATATTTTTCAATTTGCTCGTGATATTTTTATTACTTACCATGACGCTCGCGACTTCGTCTGCGTAGGTTTAGGTTTCAAAGTAGCCCATGTCACTCTCCAGGTTCTCAACAGCTAGTTACCCAAGCAAAAAATCATGTCGATTGTCGATCCATTGCTATATTGCAGCGTGTATGTTAAATCAGAAACTGAGTTGTTCTAACGACGAGGCTTATTTGTATTGTTTTTCTTATTATGTTTCGCACTCATTTATTCTCTGACAAGACGGACTTAATGCGAATTGGTGATAGACATTAACTGTATGTAGGGCATTAATGTTTCTTTTCATGTATGTGTGAGTGACACTGTATTCAGCACTGGGTGCTCCGTCAATTGTTAAAATGTTAAAATAATAAATAAAATATAGAATACATTATTAAAATATACAATACATGCATTTTTTGTTATACCTACATGTTAGTGTTTCTTCCATATAATAATATCATTTCATACAATGTTAAACTATTGCCAATTGTCTAGCAAACTGTAATAAACGTTTATCTCGAACTGTTTAACTTCATACATGCTTTTTGACGTGTAGGCATCAATGAACTCCTTAAACAGGTCGAATTATACGTTTGATTAACTAACGATTACGATTACGATTTCCTTACACAATCGAGGGTCAGGTGCACACTACACGCACACATTTACACGTATACAAATGTATACAGATAGGACTTCAACACAGCCATAAGCCACGTGCACTCATAAATTGCACGAACTATAGCTCTATCAATATTCTCCTTATCCATAGGAATTGGAGCGCGAACCATGACGGCTGCCTCCTCATGGGGCTCCTCAACCTGGGCCCGTGTAAGGGAGCCCCAGCCCTCGCCTCGCTACCTCACTTCTACCTCGCCTCGGAAGAGCTTCTGGAGTACTTCGACGGCGGTGTCAGCCCCGACAAAGACAAACACGAGAGCTTCGCCTACCTTGACGCTGTGAGTGTTAACAACATCTAGTGTAGAGCTTGGTTTGGTCGAGCAAACTTCTTCAACGAAGTCGCAGGCTTCTCACCCTGGGCCCGTGTAAGGGAGCCCCAGCCTTCGCCTCGCTGCCTCACTTCTATCTCGCCTCGGAAGAGCTTCTGGAGTACTTCGATGGCGGTGTCAGCCCCGACAAAGACAAACACGAGAGCTTCGCCTACCTTGACGCTGTGAGTGTTAACAACTTCCAGTGTAGAGCTTGGTTTGGTCGAGCAAACTTATTCATCGAAGTCGAAGGCTTCTCAACGTGGGCCCGTGTAAGGGAGCCCCAGCCCCCTCGCCTCGCTGCCTCACTTCTACCTCGCCTCGGAAGAGCTTCTGGAGTACTTCGACGGCGGTGTCGGCCCCGACAAAGACAAACACGAGAGCTTCGCCTACCTTGACGCTGTGAGTGTTAACAACTTCCAGTGTAGAGCTTGGTTTGGTCGAGCAAACTTATTCATCAAAGTCGAACTCAAAGGTGAATTCGATACGTTTATTTGTTCATTTAACAGCTCAAATTTGAGGGTAGTTTTGGGGGATTTCTGTGGTGTGGTGAATGTCGCGGGCTATTGGTGCGGGATACACACTGTACCACATACATTTTCCCGTTGTCGCGGATTATAGCGAATTAAACTTCTAGTTCCTTCATTACGATGGACTTCCGCAAAGTATGCTTCTATCCAATAAAGTTAAAAAAAAATTTACAGACCACAGGCGTAGTTCTGAAGGGTGTTCAACGTCTGCAGTTCAACATCGAGCTTAGGAATATTAAGGGTGTCCCCCAACTGGAGAATGTGCAAACTGGGGTCTTTCCGATGATGTGGATTGAGGAGGTAAACTAAGTATTCACTTGATTTATATATTACTTTCACTAGCTATAATGAGAGATCTCCAATTATTTAAAGGTACGTAACTGCCTCGTTGATCTAATGATTAGCAAGTTCGACTGCGGCCAACGAGGTTCTGGGTTCGAGTCCCCGATCGGGCAATAATTAAGTATTGGGTTTTTCTGTCTTTCTTTCTCAGTACTAGCCCGGAGTGAGGCAGTTGGCGGTGTTTAACCTCCGTGCAGACTTGCAGAGCACGTTAAGCAGATCCCGGTTATTATCACTAACATGGTAATAGTCGTTAAAGCCCGCCAACCCGCATTGGAACAGCGTGGTGTGTCTAAGCTCTAATTCCCTCTCTCCTATGAGAGTGGAAACCTGTGCTCCGCAGTCGGACGTTAATGGGTTGTAGTGGTGGATAGGTACTTATTCACTGGCTTGAGAAGATTAGTAAAATTGATCTTTTACAACGCTGCAAATAATCGGCAATAGTAGAGCAAATTTACGTCGCGAAATTTGGTTGGATTGGTCACACTACGTAGGAACCCTAGTAGTACTGCGAGGCAAGTTCTCGATTGGAACCCTCAGGATAAGAGGAAACGTAGCCACCCCTAATAAACTTGCTTCGTAGGTGTCCGTGGAATTTCGACTAAGTATGTAATGATACAGACCCTGACGATGCCTAGCGTTACGACTTACTATTATAGTAGAAAGGTGATGGTGAAACAAGATCAAAAATGTGGGCTCAGTCTCCGAAATCGTGTAGAACGACAGACAGGCAATTTTACGCCAATATTCCAAGCTTTGAAGCTTATTTGACCAGCACTTCATCACTAACGAGTTTCATTGAACATGAATCCCATTCCATAACCTAAGTATTATAAAATTGCCTTTACACAAGTTTAAGAAATCCGTTAAATAATACACAGTCATTTGGTGCTCAAAAAGGGGGTTACTTGGAAAGTTTCAAGGGAGTTTTGAAAATTGGTGTATTTTATAGATTTGGACGTGCTCTTTCCGAATTTTCACTTTGCCACCTCGTATTTTTGCCGCTCGCGCCGCCATATTGGAAAAATGGCGCCCAAAAACAGTTTTTTGGCAATAACTCCTTTCGGACTAATTTTACGATGAAAATAGTTAAGCAATAAATTAAACTAGAGGAATTTCCTACAATTTATGTAGTAACCTTTTTTTTGTAAAATCAATAGTTTCACCGTACGAGAAGAGCCGCAAACCAAAACGTATCACCTTCCAGTTTAAATAAATTTTTATTGTGGTATTTAACCAAGTCAATCAAGAGCACGTCGAAATCTATTAAATACACCACTTTCCAAAACGCCCGAGATACTTACCAGGTAACCCCCTTTTTGAACACCAAATGACTGGACTAGGGTTCTTGTCGGCCAGAACGGTATTCCGAACCAGTGGTAGATTCTAATATAGATTCTAGAGATAAGTCTACTTGAATATAAAGTGTTTGATTTGATTTGACAGGGCGCAGAAATTCCAGCCGACCTCCGCGACGAGTTGCACCAAGCGCACACTCTCCTCGGCTACGTGGAGACAGTCCGCTGGGTCATCCTGGGCCTCGCGATCATTCTTTGCCTCGCGAGTGCCGCGTGCGTGTCGCGTGCCGGCCTCAACCCGTGCGCGCGGCCACACAACAGCGTCAGCTTCGTTATGCGGCCGGGGAACCACTTCGATGTCAATAAAGGGCACTAAATAACTAATGTGTGGATTGTTTTCCTCTTCGTTTCTTATGCAACCCTGGTACTTTGGCAGACTTACTTATAACATCTTGGTCCATATAGATCTTAGGTGTAAGTAGACCTTGTTTACAAGGGTTATCCTCTGAGGTAGATGCAATATTCGACTTAGATGGCGTCGTGAGGAAACCTACTTAAATTCTACGATTTATATGTGGTTGGTTTCCAATATGATGGGTCCCCCAAGATCCCGCTTACAATAGGTAAATTATTGCTATCAGTTTATCATCTTAGTACGTCAAATGTACTTGACTACGTGGAGGCAGTCCGCTGGGTCATCCTGGGCCTCGCGATCATTCTTTGCCTCGCGAGTGCCGCGTGCGTGTCGCGTGCCGGCCTCAACCAGTGCGCGCGGCCACACAACAGCGTCAGCTTCGTTATGTGGCCGGGGAACCACTTAGATGTCAATAAAGGGCACTAGATAACTAATGTGTGGATTGTTTTACTCTTCGTTTCTTATGCGACCCTGGTACTTTGGCAGACTTACTTAATTTGCTGACGCAGATACTTCTTGGTCGATAGATCTTAGGTGTAAGTAGACCTTGTACAAGCGTAGGTTACCTCTGAGGTAGATAATCCTCATTGCTCAAAGTCGTATACCTTTTCTTTTATGGTATGTATCATATTATGATGGGTCCCCCAAAAACCCGCTTACAATGAATTCCTCATCTCCTGGGTCGAGAGATCGGGTCGCGACCGCGGCATATCCACCAGTTGGTTGAGGGGGGATATATGGTTCTTTTCGATTATATATCGATAGTTGATTCGATGAAAGATACTATGTATCGACATTTAACTATCTTTAAAGGGTATTTATATTGTTTTCTTGGCCACAAACACACGACATTATAGATCTAAACGTTATTTAGTTTCAATCAAGGCTAAAGTGTAGGGTTGTTCAACTTATATATGCCAATTTTTGGATAGCCTCCAGCCAAATAAGTGAAGAAACTTAGCCCACTTTTCTTGCTCAGGAAAATAAAACCTTATTGCAACATGTGCAGGTCTGAGTTTTGCTCGCAGACTCCAAAATCAAAATCTGGCAGTTATCACAGACTATGACGCCACCAATTAACATGTAAGTAAGAAGTGATATGACCTCTCATTACATAAGCATATATAAGCGCAATAATCCATACCGGAGGTGCGATTGACATAATAGCATTGAAATAGAGCTCAATTTCGTGTATCCATTCTCATACTTTATGGTATCGGACATACCTAAACGTATAAGAATGGATACACGAAATTGAGCTCTAACTCAATAATAATATTATGGTTTATTTTACTTTGATACCGAATTTAGACGATTTGATCGACAATTCTTACACAATTGGGGGGCAGAGGTGCGATTGTGTAAGAATCGCCGATCAAATCGTCAAAGTTCGGCGTCAAGGTAAAATAAACCATAACCGCATTGAATTAGAGCTCAATTTCGTGTATCCATTCTCATACGTTACGTTTAGGTATGTACGGTATGGCTCCTTTTAGACAATCGCGGGGCAGAACTGCCTCGTTGGTCTAGTAGTTAGTATATTCGACTGCGGCCGTCGACCCGGGTTCGAGTCCCGGGTCGGGCCATAATTAAGTATTGGGTTTTTCTGACTAGAAACTCTCAGTACTAGTCCGGAGTTAGGAAGTTGGCGGTGTTTCACCCCCGTGCCTCGGAGAGCACGTTAAGCCGTCGGTCCCGGTTATTATCACTCACATGATAATATTCGTTAAAGCCCGCCAACCCGAATTGGAGCAGCGTGGTGGGTCTAAGCTCTAATTTTCTCTCTACCATGAGAGTAGATTCCTGTGCCCAGCAGTGAGACGTTAATGGGCTGTAGTGGTAATCCATACCAGATCTGAGTATGTGAACAGAAAAGTCAACTTCACGTAAAATAAATTTGAAAAATCTTATTACCATGCAAAGGACTACTTAAACGACAAGGAAGCTTGGCAATAATTTGCTCTATGGCTCTGATAGTTCCTTAGTTAAACTGCTTTGTGAGATGGTGATAATAAAAAAACACCCGGCTGAGTTTGTTGTGGGCTCTTCTCAGACCAGGGCGCGTTTGGAACCCTCGTAGCCTTAGTTTTTTTTTATCCACTACAAGTTAGCCCTTGACTGCGATCTCACCTGATGGTAAATGATGATGCAGTCTAAGATGGTAGCGGGCTAACCTGTAAGGGGCATGGCAGTTATGTGAAACCCATACCCCTATTAAAGATAAAGATAAAGTTTTAAGATGCCGTAACCAATTATCACCATCATGTTTTATAAGTAATTTTTAACGTCAATAAGTGTACCTACAGTGTACGTATATGTCACCGTAAGATTGCAAAAACCGTTAGATTATAATCTAACTCGCGAAATTCTAAACTGTCGAAAGATTAGAATTTAACGCATTATTTTCCGGTAGATTGAAATTTGATAGGTATTTATACCCGATAAAACCTAACAACTTGATTATTTATGTCGAACCCTAACCTAAACTACAAGAAAGAGACCAGAAAACGTAAATACAATGAATATTTCAAAAATTGACACTCAGAACATTGAACAGTTCTTCGACAGTTTAGAATTTCGCGAGTTAGATTATAATCTAACGGTTTTTACAATCTTACGGTGACATATATTGAATAAATGATATCGAGTATTGAGTAATTAGGTTAGGCTAGCTAGCATTAGGTTCTATTGTATTATTTTCAATAAAAAAATTACATAAACAGTATCGAGTGTAAAGTATTTATTCAGTCACTATCTTCGCTAGAGAAGGTTCCTCGTCCGCTTGACTCTTCAGACTCCATAACAACATCTTCCTGCTTCGGAGTGATCTCACCCACGGACTTAATACACCTGATTGTGTATTTGTTGAAATCGCATCTGGAACAAACACAGAACAGGCATGATGACTGAATTTGAGAAATGGTCAGATTATGTTCAGAAGTATTTCTACTATTTCGAAAAAATATATTGTTTCTGCAGAAAAATATGGTCAACATTCGGAAATTCGGTCAACACGGTCATATTGTTCAAGAAAATGTGTGAAGGGCACAGATTTGGACCTAGTGAAGGCGGTCATACAGGTTACATTTTTAGTCATATTATTTGCAAGGAACTTTTTGTTGTGAGTTACGTCGATAGTGTGAACTTATCCTACGCTTAATGCACCCCATAACTATAGTATATTATAGATCTAGACAACGAAGTTCTTGTAATGCAATCCGCGGAACCGGTTTAAGGCATTCTACACTCGCAGACAAAAAACAAAAAGCAGACAACGGGACGCGCAAAGGTCGTTTTTGACTAGGCCGGCCACACGACCGCCTTGCGTCTGGACCGTCTCAAATATCTGTTTACGGAAGTCAGACTTTCTAATAGGCATGATGACTGATTTTGAAAAATGGTTAGATTATGTTCCGAAGTATATACTATTTGGAAAAAATATCTTATTTCAGCAGTTAAATAATGTTTGGTAGATAAAATTGGCATTTGAAATTCAAATTTTAAAATTCGCGCCAAAACGCTCGCCGGTGTCATGGCGTCGTTTGTGACGTCACTATTGTTATTACCAATGTACTCTGTGCAGTGTGCAGTAAACAATAGTGTGATTGTCAAAGCTCGAACACAAACAATTGTGACGTCATTCGCTTCTTGGTGTTTAATCCAATATGGCGGATTGCTGTATTTTATAGTTTTATTTTATCAAAATAAATAGCAATCTCATTCGAAATAGAAAAATAAATACGTTTTTTTATAATCCATGAATCCTATTTCATTGGATAAATTCATAATTTCATTGATTCTTGGTTACTGTCATCATGCCTATTCAAATAACCAGCAGGGCGACCGCGTATCTTCTGCATCAATCATTGTTACAGTATCAATTGTTGTGATTGGCCGAATTTATGGTATTCTTGCTGCGTCAATGGATTTTGTCCAATAGTGGAAGAGTTTGTTTGTTTTAAATTCTTTATTGCCACATAAGAAAATTACAATGCACAAAGGCGAAATTAATACCTAGAGGTATTCTCTTCCAGTTAACCTTTGGTAGTGGTGACAGGGTTGAAATCACAGTGCGTACAATAAGTATAAAGAGAAAAGTTGGGGTAAGAAGAAACACATTAGGTAGTAGGTAATAAAGTGAAGTATGATAATTTATTATGCAATTTAGTAAATGGCTTGAATAAGAAATTTAAGTCAAATACATAGCAAAAAATACATAAAAATAATGTAAAATACAATATAATATATAATAATATAATATAGGTATATAAGAGTGTTGTCCAATCAGAGGTGATTGCGATCGTTTCACTGCTGTATAGAAGCTGCTTTCCGAACCAGTCTTTCAACCGGTCGCTACTGTCGTCATATCAACCAATAGATGTCCACAGGTGGACGAGGGTCTCTCATGAAGGAACTAGAAGTTAAATTCTCTAAAATCCACGACAATAGGTAAATCTATGTGGTAGGTACCTACAGTGTTTTTGCTCGCACTTGTAGCCCATGAAATTCACCACACCACAGAAATCCCCCAAAACTACCCTCAACGTACTTTTCATTCCGATACCGGATCATCTTCAGGAGATGTTGCCTCCAAAATGATGATTGTAAAGTGACGATCGTGTCGGAAATTCCGTCTTTTATACCTTTTTGGCATGCCTCAAACTATAGCACCGCCCCGTCCCCTCTACAACTGCATAAATTGAGTAAAGGTGAATTTGATACGTTTATGGTTCAATTTAACAGCTGAAATTCTTTATTATTGTGTTTAATTATTTCTAATTGCTCCCATACGCACAGTCTTCCAAACTATTCTCAAAGTACGTGTCACTTAAATACCGAAGCATCTTCAGTTCTTCCAGTTCCTTCATTATCATGGACTTCCGCAAGATAACTCCTGAATCTATCCAATATTCGACTGTCTCTCATGTCTCATTTTCATTTTCATTAAAGTGGTAGAATAACCTGTTAGAGGTATGGCAGTTATATTAAAACCCATACCCCTAATCGGTTTCTAAGCGTATCGGAACGATAAATCGCTCTGCGGTAAGTCTTTGCCGGTAGGGTAGTAGTGGTAACTAGCCACAGCCGAAGCCTCCCACCGGACCAGAACACAGAAAATTCAGAAACCCTGCCTTGGATCGAACCCCGGATCTCCCGCTTACAACAGCGCTTGGTAAGCGCCAGGGAGGCCGTCAAAAATTGGCTTCATTAATTTCCGCAATAAGTTTTCTATTCTTATGGGCATGGTTTACTTTTTTTTAGGCGATACACGCAAATCCCCTCTACTAATTGAACTTAAACTCACTAAGTGTTTCAAACTTTAGCAGTACGAAAGTTTGAAACACTTCAAATGCTCCAACTTTGGTCGGAAACAGTACACTCAAACATGCACCGAACCGAAGTCAATACGAACACCGAGTCAAACTCAATTGCACTTGTTCAAAACTAATATCAAAAGTTAAACCTACACTACTTCAACTTATCCGGGACGCGTATATATGGCTTTCCGAATTCAATACGTCCCCCAAGGAGAGACGAGGTAGGTATGCTTTTCTATTGACCTGAACTACTGAAATAACCTCGACTAAACAAATGCTGTTTAACACAGTCTTTAAATCTATGTATTTTTTTTAAACGTAATCTGTTAGGTTTATTAACCATATAGAACCAAGTGCACTACCTGATTATATTTTATGTCGAACCCTAACCTAACCTACTAGAAACACACAAAAAAACGTAAATAATTTGAACAGTTCACAATCTTTCGACAGTTTACAATATCGCTAACGGTTTTTACAATGTTACGGTGACATATATATTGAATTGAAAACTATATAAAAGCGAAATACCACTCACTGACTCACTGACTAATAACGATATCTCAGACGTCAGCTAAGAAACGGATTTGAGAAAATTCACCCCTAAGGGGTTGAAATGGGGTTTGGAAGTTTTTATGAAAGTCCTTTTGAAAGTGTTTTTAAGTTAGAGACATGAAAATTGCCATTTAAGTTATTAGTTTAAAATAATAAATATCTGTAGAAGCAGTTTTACGAAAACCTACCACAATGGGGGTGAAATGGGGGTTGGAAGGTTGCACGAAGGTTCTAAGTTTTTGAAGCTAAGACTATAAAATAGGAATTTAGGTTATTAGTTTTAAATAATATAAGCAATTTTCCGAAAATCTACCCCAAATAGAGTGAAATGGGGGTTGGAAGTTTGTATGAAAGTTCTATGTTTTTGAAGTTAGAGACTTGAAAATCGGGATTGAGGTTATAAGTTTTAAATAATAAACACCTGCATAAGCTATATAAAGCCTCTTTAGATAGACTTTTTGCAGAGGGAAAATTTCATAATCTCATAGGAAATCAGAAATTGTAAGCGGACTAAGTCACGGGCGACCTCTAGTTGAGAATAAAATATTAATCAAAAGTTAGCAGGCATAAAAAATTGTTGCAATTTTAACCACCGGGTCAAATAAGTTTGACGGACTGTACCTACATCGTGTAAAATAAATTTCATCGAAATCGGTTGAACAGATGGGCTGTGAAAGCGTATCAGACACACAGACAGACCTTCATATTTATAATATTGGTATGGGTTATTATATCCATGAAGGGCTTATCTATCATTTAGCGTGTGACAGGCATGAGTCGGTCAGGGTCACAAGTTGTTTTTGTATTCCATTCGCTGCGGTATATTTGCGATAACCTTACTCACACATGTTTGAAACGATTATTGTCTGTATAATTATATCTGTGATTGATTGTTTTGAAATAATCTAACATTCATCGCGTTTTGTATGGAATTTGCTTATTTTATGTCGCTTTTAACATGTGACAATGTGTAATAATAAACGGCCTCGTTGGTCTAGTGGTTAGCATGTTTGACTGCGGCCGACGAGGTCCCGGGTTCGAGTCCCGGGTCGGGCCATAATTAAGTATCGGGTTTTTCAGATTAGAGATTCCCAGTACTAGCCCGGAGTTAGGAAGTTGGTGGTGTTTCACCCCCGTGCCTCGGAGAGCACGTTAAGCCGTCGGTCCCGGTTATTATCACTAACATGATAATAGTCGTTAAAGCCCGCCAACCCGCATTGGAGCAGCGTGGTGGGTCGAAGCTCTAAATTCCCTCTCTCTCCTATGAGAGTGGAGGCCTGTGCCCAGCAGTGGGACGTCAATAGGCTGTAGTGAATCTAACATTCATCGCGTTTTGTATGGAATTTACTAATATGTCGCTTCATGTCGCTTTTAACATGTGACAATGTGTATTAATGTCCTCCCCACCGAATTTCGGCCATGGCGGCCTATCTCCAGAGAAATTAGCCATCTGCGCTGGAAATTATTATAGTGCACAACTGTGTTCCTTTGCTCTCAAAATCCGACACGACCGGTGAGAGGTCAGGCGCAGGACCGACGGTTTAACGCGCTCTCCGAGGCACGGGGGTGAAACACCGCCAACTTCCTAACTCCGTGCTAGTACTGAGAATTTCTAGCCAGAAAAATCTAATACTTGTTATGGCTCGACCCGGGAGCTAACTACTAGACCAACGAGGCAGCTCACAATGTGTAACATTCATACTAATATTACATTGTACAAATGCGAATGTTTGTCTGCATGTCTGCTAAGCTTTCACGGCCGATCTTTTCAACCGATTTGGACAGGAACAGAAATTGGTTACATCGCATACGCACATTTTTCTTTGATAGTAATCTATAATCTAATTTTCGTAAAACAGTACATTCAGAATTACAAAAGAATATGCGATCTGCACGATAGGCCAACTAGAAACCGCTACAGGCTCGTGACTCCATCGCTCCGCCTCAAGAAAGCCCGAAGGTCGCATTCGCACGCACATTTTACTTTGACAGCAATCTAATCTTCGTAAAACAGCACATTCAGAATTACAAAAGAATATGCGATATGCACGATAGGCCTACTAGAAACCGCCATAGGCTCGTGACTCCATCGCTCCGCCTCAAAAAAGCCCGAAGGTCGCATTCGCACGCACATTTTACTTTGACAGTAATCTAATCTTCTTAAAACAGCACATTAAGAATTACAAAAGAACATGCGATATGCACGATAGGCCAACTAGAAACCGCCACAGGCTCGTGACTCCATCGCTCCGCCTCAAAAAAGCCCGAAAGTCGTTCATGGGAATTTCTTTTATTCTATTCTTTAACAAAATTCCACAACCTAATATAAGCTTACCTTACACAAGTTTAAGAAAACCACAAAAATAATGCCCTTGAAAAAAGCTTAATATACTGTAGAAGATTATATAAATGAGGGGATTTGACTTGCTCCAGCAATGCTCAGGACAGCGGCTACTTATGTATCTTTAGATTAATGCAATTGTAAATATATTTTTTTTTTAAGGAGCATCCACCGAGTTACTTGCTGGTTCTCCTCGGTAGGAACGACATTCCGAACCAGTGGTAGATTCATTCGACTATCCCTAAGCACTTGTAAAAAGTCTATTTCAATAAAAAACATTTGAATTTGAATTTAACGCTACGGTCATCGAATGCTTTATACGATAAATCGAATTAAAGCTCAGTGTAAGGGTACAGTTACGTGCAATATTTTGCGACCTACGATGATTTAAATGACGGGCCTACAACGTCCACAGGTGGACATAAGTCTTGGCCACTGAAAGATTTATTATTTGGCTCGTCTAGATTAGTTATCTTCAGTATTTTCACCCGAGTGCGTTATCAATTTTATCACACACTTGACCTTCCCCCCTATTGTGTAAGAATTGTCGATCAAATCGTCTAAGTTCGGCGTCAAAGTAAAATTAACCATAACAGCATTGACTTAGAGCTCAATTTCGTGTATCCATTCTCATACGTTTAGGTATGTACGATACCATTAACGTATGAGAATGGATACACGAAATTGAGCTCTAATTCAATGATCTTACGGTTTATTTTACTTTGACGCCGAACTTACACGATTTGATCGACAATTCTTACATAATCGCATCTCTTATCCAAAAACGGAATGGAAGTTATCGAAGTGCGTGACGTGCGTTATGTAATAAGTAATAAAGAATTAATAGGGATGATGACAACTCAATCAAATCAGCACTCTTTATCAGGGATGCCCTTTTTGGAATTATTTTTGTCACAGTGTAGTTCATAAGTTGTGTCCTAGTAATGTTTTTTTTTTGTTCTGTACTGTACTTATACAAATAAAGATTTATTTATTTATTTATCAAACTTAAAACGCACTTCTAGTATGGAAGTTGTGTGAAATTCACAGATGTGACGTCATCAAATTTCAATGCACTTTTTTTCTTTAATCTATATTTTAAAATGGTTATCAAACTTAAAACTAACCGAGGACGTGAATTTTAGGTTTTTTGGAAGACCCTCCATTTAATAATCCGTTAGAAATAATTTATTTTTGATATAGGCGTCATCCCTATTATGTGCGTTTTAAGAAATTAAATATCACCCTCTTTAAAAGAAACCTGTGAGGAACTCGAAACATCGCGAGAAAACCTGCAAGTTCTTCCAAGTTTTCGAAGGTGTGTTAATTCCAACACCAATCCAATCCGCAATTGGCCAGTGTTGTAGACTATGGCCTAAGCCTTCTCTCTTTCTCTGAGACGAGACTAGCGACTCAGTAGTGAGCCGGCAATTTGTTGAAATGATAATGTAGGTATAGCTCTTTACCCCCGTTTTTTTCCTTCTCAATCACGACATTTCAGCTTCCTAGAATACTTATAGAAAGTTTATTTCACAAAAACACTTACATTTTACTGAGCTGTGAGTATTTCACTGTCAACACTTTCTCCAACGCCAGAAGTACGCTTTGAGGGAACTTCTTCCTCGCACTCACAATACTCTTGACCCACAGCAGAAGGTGCTCCAAATGTCTGCTATCTTCTAGAAGACGAGCTATCGAGTTCAGAAGCCGATGTGTGTAGTCCTCTTCTAGATTCGCTACTGTTAGTTCAACTGGAATTGACAGTTAAAAAAAGTTTATAAAACTATGTTTGGAACGGACACAAACACAGGATGGATGTCTACATATAGCGAAAGTGTGTCTGTCTGTCTGTCTGCTACGTTTTCACGGCCCACCTATTCAACCGATTTTGATGAAATTTGGTATAGGGATAGGGTATATCCCGGGGAAGAGCACAGGCTTTTCATACAGCATTGAATTAGAGCTCAATTTCTTGATCCGTTAATTTAGTTTAGGGTATCGTTCCGTTTAGGGTATGAGACTATACGTATGAGAATGGATACACGAAATTGAGCTCTACTTCAATGCTGGTATGGTTTATTTTACTTTGACGCCGAACTTTGACGATTTGATCGGCAATTCTTAAACAATCGCACCTCTGATTAGAATGTGTTATGTCGAACCCTAACCGGTTAGGTTAGAAAGAAAGAGACAAGAAAACGTAAATAAAATGAATATTTCAAAAATTTACACTCAGAACAGACAGTTAGATTATAATCTAACTCACAGTTTAGAATTTCGCGAGTTAGATTATAATCTAACGGTTTTTACAATCTTACGGTGACATATACATATCGATGCATTTAATAGGTCCGTTTTGACTGTTTAGTGCTATATATAATAATAATGTCCTCAGGACCGAATTTCGGCCACGGCGGCCAATCTCCAGAGAGATTAGCCATCTGCGCGGGATATATACACCAAGTGTGTGCGCAAACACAGGTGCACTCTCTGTTCCTTTACTCTCATAGCCCGATGGGACGGAAAATCCGACACGACCGGAGAGAGATGAGTCGCAGGACCGACGGCTTTACGTGCTCTCCGAGGCACGGTGGTGAAACACCGCCAACTTCCTAACTCCGGGCTAGTACTGAGAATTTCTAGTCAGAAAAACCCAATACTTGTTATGGCCCGACCCGGAACTCGAACCCGGGACCTCGTCGGCTGCAGTCGAACATGCTAACCAGTAGACCACCAAGGGAGTCGCTTATATATAGCCTGCTATATAGCATGTTATCTATCGTATCAGGGTGAATAGCATGCTATATAGCATACTATCAATTGTTCCGTTACAAATTGCATGCTATAGCATGCTAATAGGATGCTATCTGTTATCAGTGAAACTAGCATGCTATATAGCAATGGCATAGCACTCACTGTCAGTAGGCGGCACGGCCTCGACGCACTGCAGTATGACGTCATGCTCGTTCAGCTGCAAGGCCCCTATGAGCGCGGGGCCCCAGGATTTCTCTTCTAGCAGGTTTTTTACCGCTAGTGGGGTTGAACCCGTTTCTAATCGGTAAGGCCTAAAACATAAAAGTTAATAGATTATCTTTCTTTATTTCATTTTAGTAGTCATGGAGTCTATGCATATTAGACATTTGCATTATTTGTATTTGTAACACTAGTTGCCCGTTTGCCCGCGACTTCGTCCGCGTGGAATTAGGTTCTTAGAAAGGGGAATTCCAAAAAACTGTTAAAAAACATAAAATTCTTCAGTTTTCACGCAAAGCACAAATTATACCAAGTGTCATGGATATAACTTGAACCTCTTATTTAACCTTCCTTCCTTAGTACAACTCTAAGTTCAGCCGTTTGGGATGTAGGTTGTCTGTCAGTCACTCGGGACAAAGCCTTTTATATTTATTGATTTAGAGATCTTTATTTACATACTTAAATAAATATGCTCTGTATGTCTGTTTGTAGAATTATCCCGGCACATCCATTTAACCGATTTTGACGAAGTTTGGCTTTTCTACCTTCCAATTCTTCCTAGAAAATGGAAAACTTGGCAACATTTTGAAAATGATTATTACCGCATTCCTTTCTATACTAAATAGCTGATGTCCGCGACTTAGTCTGTTAGTCGGAATACCTATTTACTGACTGTTATAATGAAAATGAGCACTGACATATTTCCATTTGGGTAAGCGGTGCTTTTATAGCTCTATGAACTGCACGCCACTCAGGTGACAATAGACAGACATAATTTAGACACCATAATCAAACAACCCCAATATGGAAGTGGGTTGAGGTACTAGGAGACCATGTAGTAAGTCGTCTTCAGTACGAATCTCTTCATATCGCGCCTTGCTTTGTATGTCAGAAATTATCTGTCTTAAATTCTAACTATCTTGTATTAGTGGTGGTTCCACAGTGATAGGGTAACAGATAAACAGACGTACGGAACAAATACACAGACAAAATATGGGTACTTCCCACTAGGTCAACTGATTAGTTCAACCGTTGAACTAGTGGTAATTTTTTTCCCACTAGTTTAATTCTATACTAATATTATAAATGCGAAAGTTTGGATGGAGGGACGTATGGATGGATGTTTGTTACTCGATCACGCCAGAACGGCTGAACAGATCTGGATGAAATTTGGCTATAGTCTGGAATAACACATTTTAATAATGCGAATAGGCTACTTTTTATCCCGGAAAATTGAAAAGTGCCAGTCATTCAACTATAAATATATTTGGCGCCATCCAAGCATACTGGCTTTACAGAAGATCAGCGCTGTATCCTAACAGGTATAGCACATGCTGAGTGAAGACCATTTTGGGGATCAAGTCTCATTTCGCCATTTTTTTCCTTCTTATAAATCTGTTTTTTTGTCTTGTATCCCTGAATAAAGATTTCTTTCTTTCTTTAAAAAAATCCCAATAGTTCAACAGTTGAACTAGTGGGAATTTTTTTCCCATGATGTTAGTAAGTTCCCACTAGTTCAACAGTTGAACTAGTGGGATTTTTTTCCCCATGATGTTAGTAAGTTCCCACTAATTCAACAGTTGAACTAGTGGGATTTTTTTTCCCAATCGTTCAACTGTGGATAAAACTCGCCAGTTAGAATACAGACCTGAATGTGCCATCCAGACCAGCGTTTTGGCTGTACAGCAGGAGGCCCTCAGTCGCAGCCACCGCGAAGCTCTCGCCCGTCGGCGAAAACCGAACACAGTGTACGCGGACCTACAGAAATAAAAAAGAAATTACAAAGTTTAATTTACTTTTTGGAGGGTAGAAGATAAGGAGCAACATCTCCTAGGGGAGAAAAGTTGAAAAAGTGTCCAGTGACCGTTCAAAAACCTTCCACAGTGGCGCTGGTGTAGCAAATGGTATGAGTGTAGCAATTGTAGATTGAAGTGAAGTATGCCGAGTTAAAATATTTAATATTATTGTCGACTAAAATAGTTGATTCAATGTATTTACGTTTTCTTGTCTGTTTCTTGTAGGTTAGGTTAGGGTTCGACATAAATGATTAGGTAGTGCTAGGTTCTATCGGGTTAATATACCTAACAGATTACAATTTACAATTTCACCCTCCTGTCAGCCATATCCCCCACATTCACTCCCGGCAGTCTAACGTTGACGTCGCCAACTTCAAACTCCTCTCTCTTCTCTAAAATTGTCATATTACTTTGCATACCTACTCATAGCTAATACGCTGATTCATATAGGCACATGACATGGCAGAGACTCTTTAAAGTCTTTGAATAAATGATACATACCTCAGGCTTCACCCTCCTGTCAGACATATCCCCCGCCTTGACTCCCGGCAGTCTAACGTTGACGTCGCCACCTTCAAACTCCTCTCTCTTCTCTAAAATTGTCATATTACTTTGCATACCTACTCATAGCTAATACGCTGATTCATATAGGCACATGACATGGCAGAGACTCTTAAGAATGTCATTGAATAACTAGTACATACCTCAGGCTTCACCCTCCTGTCAGCCATATCCCCCGCCTTGACTCCCGGCAGTCTAATGTTGACGTAGCCTCCTTCAAACTCCTCTCCCTTCTCTACCAGCGCCATATTGCTTTACATACCTACTCATAACTAATACGCTGATTCATATAGGCACTTGACATAGCAGAGACTCTGAAAAGTCTTTGAATAAATGATACATACCTCAGGTTTCACCCTCCTGTCAGCCATATCCCCCGCCTTGACTCCCGGCAGTCTAATGTTGACGTCGCCTCCTTCAAACTCCTCTCTGTTCTCTACCAGCGCCATATTGCCGAACTCCGTCAGGTATCGGCGGTTTATGAAGTCCTGGAAAGGATTGTAAAAGAGAAAAAACATTTATTCATAAACTGAGTTGTAGCTTTCTAAGAATCTAAAATGTCAAAGAAATAAAGATAACGAAGAAAAATATAAATCACATTTTTAATCACAGGTTTCAATCTTTATTTTATCAATTATTGTTGTATAATTCTTATTTATAAGGAAAACTGTAGGTAAACTGAGTTTCCCTCTAACATTTTCACATTTTCAAAGGCACAGAGAAAGGATATAAAGCTGAGTTTGCGACCAATTGTGTCTTTTGTTGTCTTTTAGTTTTTTAAGTCTAATGTAATTAATGTACATACGAGAACAATAGTGTAACACAATAAAAGCTTTATTTATTATTATTATAGTCTGAAATAACACATAGGCTACTTTTTATCCCGGAAAATTAAAGAGTTCCCGCGGAAACCACAAAACCACACGGGCATCATTTTTCAGTAAAATATAACACTCACGTTGACAGCATCCAAAGATCGGTTCTGCGTGATCACGAACTTCTTGATGAGAACAGATTCCTTGATGCTGTATAAACAGACGTGTTTGGAGTTTCCCGCTCCTATGATGGAAGAACCGTCTGCGGAGTAGCAGATAGTCGTAAACGCCCTGAAAATAAGGATGATGCCTAATGACTGCTGCGGAAATTAAATGATTGCGTAATGGATAGAAACAATAAACAGGAAGATTAAATAAGTTAAATTAAGATTAAAATTTCATTTCAATATTGAAATTTTCAATTTTCATTTTTATACGACTGCCTGAAAAAAGGAGTATATTGTTTTCAGGGTTCATGTATGTATGTATGTATGTATGTGAGTTTGTATATTCCACCATAACTTCTATACGCCTGAACCGATTTTGATAAATGAGGTATTGTACGAATCCCTAGCTTATTCCGGGTGACACAGGCTAGTAAAGTTTAAAAAAAAATGATGGGGTGACCATGGTCCCGCATTAAAGAACAAAATTGATAAAAAAAATCGAAAATAAGATTATCTATATAATTATCATCTAGAAAATGATGAGTAAATTCCAAAAATATATAACACTATAGTTCAATATTTAGCGATTCACAAAAAGATATCATTTAATAAAAAATGTGAATAAGATTCCAAAGGCTATATATGCAAATCGCTTCGAAAAACTCCAAAAATAATATGGCAGGGCAGTCGAATTTTTTAATTCGTTAAATTAAGTTCACTTGTTTCAATATTCAATTTACAAGAAATATACCTACAGTAAAAGTACTCACTTAGTTTTCAACAGTGTCTTTGGCGTTACCAAGTCTGTATCAGCTCTTCCGGACCCCAGATCGTTCCTGCCCTCTATGCTCCCCGTCTGATCTGATGTGGTCGCGTTGAAGAACGATATGTTGCCGTCTAATGTTGATACCGCGATCTAGAACACGTACTATTCATTAGTACGAGGACAGAATATGCAGTATGCATTTTTACTAATAATTGGGTATTTGACAACTTCTTCTTTTCTTCTTCCTGCCCATGTCCCACTCTACGTGGGGTCGGCATAACATATTTTCTTCTTCCACTCAGTTCTGTTATCCGTCAACCTATCATTCACCACTTTTATACGCATATCCTCTTTTACACAATCCATCCATCTTTTCTTTGGTCTCCCTCTACCCTTTTTTCCTTCCACATGCATATCTATCATTATTCTCGTAATATGCCTTTCTTCCCTCCGCATTACATGCCCATACCATGCTAGCCTATTACATCCTCATCTTTTCTATCACTGGCGCTACTTTCAAACTTCCCCTTATATATTCATTTCTAATCTTATCCATTCTAGTCACACCACACATTCATCTCAACATTCGCATTTCGGTCGCATGTACTTTTCTTTTATCCGTCCCTTTCACCGCCCAACATTCTGAACCATACAATGCGACAGGTCTAACGGCTGTCTTATAGATTATTTTAACTATTGAAATAAATTATTCTTTAGTGATTATTAAATAGGATCCCTCAAAAATCGTAATATCCACGTCCCCTTGAATATTGTTGAATAACTAAACTATCGATTAAAGTAAAAAAAGTGCGTCGAACTTTGATGACGTCACTGTTCAATATTTCAGACAGTCCACCATATTTAAGCACGCGTTTTGACGTTTGAAAAAAAGTTGCTGATTTGACTAGTTGTCAAATACCCAATTGTAAAACCTGTGGTTAAACTATTATGGCATGTATTAATAAACCGACATCCAGAAGACAGACTCGCTACTGGAGCTTCATGGCCTCCTAGTACATCAATACACTTCTATATTCAAATTCAAATTTCAAATTCAAATGTTTTTTAATTCAAATAAACTTTTACAAGTACTTTAGAATCCTCAAGTGAATCTACCACTGGTTCAGAATGCCATTCCTACCGAGAAGAACCAGCAAGAAACTCGGTGGTTGCTCTTTTTAAATAATTCATTTACAATTATTATATCAATCTTTAAATAAGTAACCGCTGTCCTTAGCATTGCTGGAGCGATCAAATCCATGCTCCTCTATCATTTAATCTTCAACAGTATAAGCTTTTTTCAGGAGCATACTTTTAATGGATTTCTTAAATTTGTGTTTATGCAAGTTTAAATTCCCACGAATGACCTTTTGACTTTTTTGAGGCGGAGCGATGGAGTCACGAACTTATTACGGCCTCTAGTTTGCCTGTCGTGCAGATCGCATTTTTTTTTGTAAATATGGATGTGCTGTTACAAAAATTATATTACTGTAAACATATATTATATTGGGCTTGTATGGTGTTATGGTTTCTATATTCTGTCTGTCTATCGTCACCGGGATGTTTGTCTGTTACCTTATCGCTGCTGAGAGACAGAAAATTTATGACATACCTCAGCGTATGGTGTCACACTCAGAACTGGTCTCGATACAGTTCCACAGCTTAACAGTCTTGTCCCACGAGGCTGAAGCGAGGTCCGAGCTGGAGAGTGTTGGACTGAAGGCCTAGACTCGCGACTGGAGCTTCATGTCCTCCTGGTGCCTCAAAACACTTCTATATTGGGCTTGTACGATGTTATGGTGTCTATATTCTGTCTGTCAATAGTTACCTGGATGTTTGTCTGTTACCTGAGAGACCACTAATAGTAAAAGATAGCAAAAATTTAAAACAGAAAAATGACATACCTCTTCGCCATCGGGTCTGAAGGCAACTTGCAAAGCATCCGACGTCAGCTGTATGGTGTCACACTCAGAACTGGTCTCAATACAGTTCCGCAGTTTAACAGTCTTGTCCCACGAGGCTGAAGCGAGGCCCGAGCTGGAGAGCGTTGGACTGAAGGCCTAGACTCGCGACTGGAGCTTCATGCCCTCCTAGTACCTCAATACACTTCTATATTGGGCTTGTATAATGTTATGGTGTCTATATTCTGTCTGTCTATCGTCACCGGGACGTTTGTCTGTTACCTTATCGCTGCTGAGACAGAAAATGTATGACATACCTCTTCGCTATCGGGTCTGAAGGCAACTTGCAAAGCGTCCGACGTCAGCTGTATGGTGTCACACTCAGAACTGGTCTCGATACAGTTCCACAGTTTAACAGTCTTGTCCCACGAGGCTGAGGCGAGGTGCGAGATGGAGTGTTGGACTGAAGGCTAGACTCCGCTACTGGAGCTTCATGTCCTCCTAGTACCTCAAAACACTTCTATATTGGGCTTGTACGATGTTATGGTGTCAATATTCTGTCTGTCTATCGTCACCGGGATGTTTGTCTGTTACCTTATCGCTGCTGAAAGACAAAAAATTTATGACATACCTCTTCGCCATCGGGTCTGAAGGCAACTTGCAAAGCGTCCGACGTCAGCTGTATGGTGTCACACTCAGAACTGGTCTCGATACAGTTCCACAGTTTGACAGTCTTGTCCCAAGAGGCTGAAGCGAGGCGCGAGCTGGAGAGCGTTGGACTGAAGGCTAGACTCGCTACTGGAGCTTCATGGCCTCCTAGTACCTATTGGATGTACAAGTATGAAACTAATTGGGTATTTGACTAGTCAAAAAAAAAAATATATTATATAAATAAATTATTATTTATTATACAAATATGCAGGTTAGAGAAGTTTCTTCGTAGTTCATCGAGAACTTCACAGATGGCGTTAGAGATATAAATTATTGTACTTTCAATAGATGGCGTCGCGAGATTCAGAATACTAACGCACTTTAAGCTGTTTTTATCCTGTTTCTTACTTTATGGATCCAGATTTATTGTATTGTTAATAATCGAGAGACGGAAAAGTATAGTAATAAATTTAATACCCATTTATTTATTTTTTAATTAAACTGAAGTGTGAATTCTAATATTTGGAAAAAAGGTTAAAAAATAAGCTAAGAATTACTGTATATTTCAAACGTATGTTGATTCTTAGGCGAATTTGGGCAATGTCCTTTAGGCACTGCTCACCCAATATAATACTAACAGACTTGCCCGCGACTTCGTCCGCGTGAAATAAGTTTTTTCAAATTCCCACGGGAACTCCCTAATTTTTCGGGACAATATATAGCCTATGACACTCACAAATAATGTGGCTTTCTATTAGTGCCAGAAATTTCAAAATCGGTTTAGTTCTTTGAGGATGGCTAGTGTGATACCCATGAATGAATGCATTTTTATCTTGAACAATATATATAAAAAAAAACCAGAGATTACCCGCTGCAACATCACAAACTTTACCTCTTTATAATATTAGTATATATGGAATAAAAGTATTATAGAATCCATTATAACCTCAAGAAGCTTCCCAAACTTGATGGTCCAAACGAATATCTCGAAGACATCTTGTCCCCCCGCGGCACATAACTCACTGCTGGAGTCCACAGCGACACAACCGAATTGTACTAGACTCGGTGACGTCAGAGTTCGGAAGTTGCGATATCTTAAACGTACAGACATTAACATAAAGCCACCACCACTACAGCACATTAACGTCCCACAGCTGGGCACAGGCCTCCACTCTCATAGGAGAGAGGGAATTAGAGCTCACCACGCTTCTCCAATGCGGGTTGGCGGGCTTTAACGACTATTATCATGTTAGTGATAATAACCGGGACCGACGGCTTAACGTGCTCTCCGGGCTGGTACCGGGAATTTCTAATCAGAAAAACCCGATACTTAATTATGGCCCAACCCGGGGCTCGAACCCGGGACCTCATCGACCGCAGTCAAACATGCTTACCACTAGACCAACGAGGCAGTTACATAAAGCACCATAGACATATACAAAGACGACTACGTCAACGCCGATTTAGGTTTCCTATAATTCTGCTGGGATCTGTCATAATGTCAATACTAGAAATACAAATAAGCTTGTAATGCCTGCTTCTAGGCTTAGTAAAACTAGCAATTCATTTGTTGGAAACAGTGTCCGCTTCTACAATAAGCTCCCAGAAGACATGCTGAAGATGTCTCTGAATAAGTTCAAAGTTAATGTAAAACGTAAACCCATTGAAAAATCTTATTACCATGTAAAGGACTACTTAAACAAGGAAGCTTGGCAATAATTTGCTCTATGGCTCTCATAGTTCCTTAGATAAGATTATTTGTTAGATGGTCATAATAAAAATAAACCCGGCTGAATTTGTTGTGGGCTCTTCACAGACCAGGGCGCGTTTGGAACCCTCGTAGCTTTAGTTTTAAGATACCGTAACCGACTATCACCATCATGTTTTATAAGTAATTTTTAACGTCAATAAGTGTACCTATATTGAATAAATGATATTGAGTATTGAGTATCTCTTGCGAGATGAAAAGTAGCATATATATTTTGTCCTTCCCTGGGATCAAAATCTGTAAAAAGGACCGTAAAAGCAGACAGACAGACACACATAAAATTATAAATATGAAGCTGATGCGTGCGACTTCGTCCGCGTGGATCAAGGTGTTTTGGTTTCCGCGGGAACTACTGAATTTTCCAGGATAAAAAGTTCTAGACTTTAATTCAGTACCAAATTTCATCCAGATCCGTTCAGCCGTGATTGAGTCACAAACATCCATCCATCCATCCAAACTTTCGCATTTATTATATTAATTGGGTATTTGACTACTGGGTAAATAAATTATTTTTTTGTGATTATTAAGGATCTCCCAAAAAGTCGTAATATCCACGTCCCCCGCTAGTTTTATTTTGAATAACAATTTTAAACTGTCGAATAAAGTAAAAAAATTAATTTAACGAATTAAAAAATACGACTGCCCTGCCATATTATTTTTGGAGTTTACCTCCATAAGAAGCGATTTGCATATATAGCCTTTGGAATCTTATTTACATTTTTTATTAAATGATATTTTTTTGTGAATCACTAAATATTGAACTATAGTGTTTTATATTTTTGGAATGTATTCATCATTTTCTAGACGATGATTATATATTTAATCTTATTTTGGAATTTTTTTTTTTCAATTTTGGTCTTTAATACGGGACCATGGTCACCCCATCTATTTTTTTTTAAATTTTACTAGCCTATGTCACCCAGAATAAGCTAGGGATTCTAACGATACCTCATCAAAATCGGTTCAGGCGTATAGAAGTTATGGTGGAATATACAAACTCACATACATACATACATACATACATACATACATACATACATACATACATACATACATACATACATACATACATACATGAACCCTGAAAACAATATACTCCTTTTTTCAGGCAGTCGTATAAAATGTGCATCGAACTTTGATGACGTCACAACTTAAAATTTCATACAAAATCCAAACTAAGCACGCATTTTGACGTTTAAAAAAAAAGTTGCTGATTTGACTAGTTGTCAAATACCCAATTAGTATAGACAGTACAGCAGGGTGACCGCGTATCTTCTGCATCAATCATTACTACAGTATCAATTGGGTATTTGACAACTAGTCAAATCAGCAACTTTTTTTTAAACGTCAAAACGCGTGCTTAGTATGGATTTTGTATGACATTTTAAGTTGTGACGTCATCAAATTTCGACGCACTTTTTTTACTCTAATCGATACTTCAAAATGGTTATTCAAAATAAAACTAGCAGGGGACGTGGATATTACGACTTTTGGGAGATCCTTTATTTATTAATCATTAAAACAATAATTTATCTCACTAGTAGTCAAATACCCAATTGTTGTGATTGGCTGAATTTATGGTATTCTCGCTGCGTCAATGGATTTTGTCCAATAGTGGAAGAGTGTTATCCAATCAGAGGTGATTGCGATCGTTACACTGTAGCTGTCAGAGATTAGATGCTGCTGATTAGTAAAGATTTTCTCTTACCTGGTAAGATCATAGCATCTGACAGTGCCATCCAATGACGAGGACACAAAGAACTTCTTATTGGCGCTGAACACCACACTGGTGACGGTGGACTTGTGCTCACTGAAGGTCACAAAGCAGAAGCCGGATGTGGTGTTCCACACTTTGAGCTTGCCGTCGTACCCGCCCGTCACTATGTAGAGCCCGTCGGGCGAATACGCGAGGCAAGTCATGTCTAGCGCGTGCCCTTGTTGTTTCATCACGTATTGCTCACCTAAACATATTTTTTTTAAATATCTATAGCGAGCAAACGAGCAGGAGGGTCTATAATTCTAAAAACAGTTTATAATTCGAGAATATATACGAGGAAATAGAGAACATCTTATTGGCGCTTGTGGTATACTGGAGGGTAGGCCAGTGAGACATTGTGTATAAATACGGTAGACGTCATCTTGTAGACGGCTTAGTCGAACATCGGACGCCGTCCGAGGTGCACGTCTGTGTACATATATTTATATATTATGTATATATCTTAATATACAGTGTTATATTATTGTATAATAAAGTGTATATAGTGAGACACGGGACATTAGTTTGTACCTTTTAATAAAGATTATTATAGCGCTGAACACCACACTGGTGACTGTAGACTTGTGCTCATTGAAGGTCACAAAGCAGAAGCCGGATGTGGTGTTCCACACTTTGAGCTTGCCGTCGTACCCGCCCGTCACTATATATATATAGAGCCCGTCAGGCGAATACGCGAGGCATGTCATGTCTAGCGCGTGCCCTTGTTGTTTCATCACGTATTGCTCACCTAAACATATTTTTTTTAAATATGTATACCGAGCAAACGAGCAGGAGGGTCTATAATTCTAAAAACAGTTTATAATTCGAGAATATATACGAGGAAATAGAGAACATCTTATTGGCGCTTGTGGTATACTGGAGGGTAGGCCAGTGAGACATTGTGTATAAATACGGTAGACGTCATCTTGTAGACGGCTTAGTCGAACATCGGACGCCGTCCGAGGTGCACGTCTGTGTACATTTATTTATATATTATGTATATATCTTAATATACAGTGTTATATTATTGTATAATAAAGTGTATATAGTGAGACACGGGACATTAGTTTGTACCTTTTAATAAAGATTATTATAGCGCTGAACACCACACTGGTGACTGTAGACTTGTGCTCATTGAAGGTCACAAAGCAGAAGCCGGATGTGGTGTTCCACACTTTGAGCTTGCCGTCGTACCCGCCCGTCACTATATATATATATATATATATAGAGCCCGTCAGGCGAATACGCGAGGCAAGTCATGTCTAGCGCGTACCCTTGCTGTTTCATCACGTATTGCTCACCTGAACATAATACCACTATTACCAACGACCTCAATTTACATAGACGGGCCCTGTCAAACACTATGCGGACTTATTTTACTAACGCCATCTAGTCTGTAAAGTGGGACAGCGCTATGGCGAGGACAAGGACAGGCTTATACAGGTTAGGAGCGTGCTCTAAAGGTCGGACGCCCAATTTTTTTACATGCAAGGGCTCGGACAATCTTATACAGGTGAGGGGCATGCCCTACAATTCGGACGCCCAACTTTTTTCTATGAAAGGGCCCATCTAATACCTACATATATATCGATGGTAAGCGTTTGCAACATTAAGAAGGCGTCCAAGAACGAATTGCTCATACAAACATAATACCAAAATAGTTTATAATTCGAGAATATATACGAGGAAATAGTGAACTTCTTATTGGCGCTTGTGGTATACTAGAGGGTAGGCCAGTGAGACATTGTGTATAAATACGGTAGACGTCATCTTGTAGACGGCTTAGTCAAACATCGGACGCCGTCCGAGGTGCACGTCTGTGTACATTTATATGTATATTTATTTATATATTATGTATATATCATATTATACAGTGTTACACTATGTTATTGTATAATAAAGTGTATATAGTGAGACACGGGACATTATAGCGCTGAACACCACACTGGTGACTGTAGACTTGTGCTCATTGAAGGTCACAAAGCAGAAGCCGGATGTGGTGTTCCACACTTTGAGCTTGCCGTCGTACCCGCCCGTCACTATATATATATAGAGCCCGTCAGGCGAATACGCGAGGCAAGTCATGTCTAGCGCGTGCCCTTGCTGTTTCATCACGTATTGTTCACCTGAACATAATACCACTATTACCAACGACCTCAATTTACATAGACGGGCCCTGTCAAACAAGGAATGCGGACTTATTTTACTAACGCCATCTAGTCTGTAAAGCGGGACAGCGCTATGGCGGGGACAAGGACAGGCTTATACAGGTTAGGAGCGTGCTCTTAAGGTCGGACGCCCAATTTTTTTACATGCAAGGGCTCGGACAATCTTATACAGGTGAGGGGCATGCCCTACAAGTCGGACGCCCAACTTTTTTCTATGAAAGGGCCCATCTAATACCTACATATATATCGATGGTAAGCGTTTGCAACATTAAGAAGGCGTCCAAGAACGAATTGCTCATACAAACATAATACCAAAATAGTTTATAATTCGAGAATATATACGAGGAAATAGTGAACTTCTTATTGGCGCTTGTGGTATACTAGAGGGTAGGCCAGTGAGACATTGTGTATAAATACGGTAGACGTCATCTTGTAGACGGCTCAGACCGTCTTTTTGACCGTCGTCACATTTGTGACCTTCCCTCCTTGGTGTGACGTCATATATCTTAACGGTTATTGGACAACTCAGATCAAAGGCAAGACAAGATGGATAGGACTGAAGGCTAGACTTACTATTGGAGCTTTATGTTCTTTTAGTAAATCAATTCACTACTGACTCCCAACAGGCTTACCAGGCGCACAACGAGATATCTCGCGACGAGAGAGATAGATGTTGTTGGCGGCTAATTTTAATTAAAATGCGGTATATTACAAGAAAAAAATAGTCGGCATAAGGTTTCGTAGAGAAAAATACCACAGATAAGAAATATTACTTATCTCTTTCTTTAGTTTTGACGTAACGAGACAAGTAACCATACTAGGTTTTGGTAGACAAATTATTTTTTTATTTTTTTTCCTATTATTGAGTACCGCCGAGGTATTCATGTAGCTACAATGTGCCCTAAGAAGAAGAACTGAACAAATCAGTAACTCTATCAAACATCAAAATACACGCTTAGCGTGGAAGTTTGTATGCAATATTAACTGGCGACGTCATCAATATTTTAAAGTAAAAAACAAGGTTTGTCAAGTACCTAAGTTACAAAAATTTCATTGGCGTTTTATGGGTGACTAGCTGATGCCCGCGACTTCGTCCGCGTGGACTGAGGTTTTTTCGTTCCCGCTAAAACTCTTTAATCTTCCGCCACGAAAGTAGCCTTGTGTTATTTTAGACTATAATCTATCTCTGTATCAAATCTCATCCAGACCCGTTTAGCCGTTCTAGCGTTATTGAGTAACTAACATTCATCCACCCATCCTTTCGCACTTATAATTAATAATAATAATAATAATAATATTATATATGCGGAAGTTTGTTTGTTTGTTGGTTTATTGGTTTTTCCTTCAATCACGCCACAACGGAGCAATGGATCGACGTGATTTTTACTATAATTCATATGGCAAAACAACGTTTGCCGTTAGTATAAGTTTTAACGGAAGTCTAGGTAGATACTCACTCTGCCACTCCCACACAAGCAGCTGCCCAATGTTGGGACAGCCGAACGCTATCCAGTCGCCCTGCGCTGACATCGCAATACTGCTGATGCGGTGCTCCGATATGCTCAGCGTGTGGATCAGATTCACATCCGGCATCTCGTGCAAGTAGAATATGCCCGTTGTGAAACCTACGAATAGGATATTTGTCTGCTGTAGCAAAAACATTATGGGTATGTTCCGATATACACTGCTAGCACTGTTCGATGTGACGTCAGTTTAGTATAGTGCTAAGCCGTTCTTTTATAGTTAGCTGTACTGAGAGCACCTTGCCTCGAAAACGCCAGTGCTCACATTACAAAAATGGCAACCATTTATGACGTCATATATTTCCCTAGGATACTGCGGCGGTATACTGTTAGTCCATAACGGAACGAATTTCTCCCCTGTAAGAGCACTGACCAGTGCTCGCAGTGTATATCGGAACATACCCTTTATAAGAATGCTACTATCGGGTATTTGAAGTTGTCAAATCAGATACCTACTTTTTTCAAACTTCAAAACGCTCGCTTATTATAGGACTCCTATATGTCCGCGTTGATTAAGGATTTCTAATTCCAGGATCTTTTTAATTTTCCTGGAGAAAAAGCCTATGTCCTTCCTCGGGATGTAACCTAACTTTATTCCCATTAAAATTAGATAACAGATGGGTCGCGAAAGCGTAGCACAAAGACATACACACTTTCGCATTTATAATTAGTATGGATATGGATTTTGTATGAAATACGGAATTTTTACTTTAATCAATGGTTTAAAACGGTTGTCAAAGATAAAATTAACAGGAAACGTAGACATAGTATAAGTAAGTCCCCGGTATTAGACACGGGTTGACCTGCATGAAATAAAATATTTCAATTCATTTTGAGAAGTTTATAGGTGTCACCGTAAGATTGTGAAAACCGTTAGATTGTAATCTATCTAGTAACATTGTAGACTGTTGAAAAATTACAATTTAACGCATTATTTTTCGGTAGATTGTAATCTGTAAGGTATACCCGAAGAAACCTAACCACTCCCGTAACCGGGCACTACCTGATTATTTATGTCGAACCCTAACCTAACCTACAAGAAAATGACTAGAAAAGGTAAATACAATGAATATTATTACAATGAGTATTTTTATTTTTACCACTACAAATTAGCCCTTGACTGCGATCTCACCTGATGGTAAGGGAAGATGCAGTCTAAGATGGTAGCGGGCTAACCTGTTACGGGCATGGCATTATATTGAACCCATCTTCTTCATGTTGATGCGGCTTTGCAGGGCTCGGTAGCGAGGCCCAGTATCACTTTGACCGTTGCCGATCTATTGTGATCGCCACTATCTAAAGTTCCTGGCCAATACTGCTTGCTGCTAGAAACAGCAGCAGCTTTTTGGCCGGGATATTCTTTGCCTCCTCAGGGTCTACGGAGTGTTTCCCTAAGAGGAGGTTACGTTTGTGCATTAGAGCGGGGCAGTAGCAGATAAGGTGCAAAGGCGTTTCCTCAGCCCCAGAGCAGAGCCTGCACACATCTGTTTCTCGGAGCTTTAGGTTGAACATGTGTCTGTTCAGCCCACAATGCCCCGTCAGTGCCCGCGCTAGTATGCACAAGTTTTTCCTACTAAGCGCTAGTGCCGCTGCGGCGGCCTTCTTATTGAAGGATTTCACTAGCGCTTTGGAGTGTTTCATTCCTGGAAGATCTCGCCAGCGAATAAGTGTTTCATAATATTGAACCCATATCCGTATTCGGTTTCTACACGGCATCGTACCGGAAAGCTAAATCGCTTGGCGGCACGTCTTTGCCGGTAGGGTGGTAACTAGCCACGGCCGAAGCCTCCCACCAGGCCAGACCAGGGAAAATTCAGAAATTATAAATTTCCACACCCTGCCGGGGATCAAACCCGGTACCTCCGCACGTTAAGGCAACAGCGCTCAACACTGCGCCACGGAGGTACTACATGAGTCCGCCTTATCGCAGCGGACAAAACTACCTTCATTACAATTGTTACTTGTTTACGTTTAGTACTAGCCGATGTTGAAGTTCTTCTGCATAGAGCAATAGAAAACGTTACCAGGGAAAACTGGGTTAAATGTGTGAAGCATGCAGAAGACCTCCAGGAAACTGATTCAGAAAAAGCTTTTTTGAGAGATCAAGTTGAGCCATTTATTATAATAGTGATAGATAGTTTTAGTAGTGTTTTTAAGTCATGTAGTACCTAATGTTTAGTTTTAATACATTACATTTTGCATAATAGTTCAAATATTTATGATGTCATTCTTGTAGTTATTATAACATTGTTATTTGGAAAATTGAATTAAAAGTTAATGAAAATTATAAATGTCAAGTACATAAGCCTGTAGTATATAATATAATATAATATAATTTAATAAATAAATAATATAATAAAATAATTGTTAAATGTATGTTGTCGATAAATGTTATCGATATCAACTACATGCCGTTACGCACCTCATTATAATGCTCCATAAGCCCAATGAGTGCGAGCGAGATAGACTGACTAGAATGATTTATGGCCCAACGCCTCAGTTCTTAACGCGAGCACATTAGTAGTTTGTATTGTTAAATCCAATGTTTTCAAGTCCGTAAAGATCCCAGAGTACCACCACTACAGCCTATTGACGTCCCACTGCTGGGCACAGGCCTCCACTCTCATAGGAGAGAGGGAATTAAGAGCTTAGACCCACCACGCTGCTCCAATGCGGGTTGGCGAGCTTTAACGACTATTATCATGTTAGTGATAATAACCGGGACCGGCGGCTTAACGTGCTCTCCGAGGCACGGGGTTGAAACACCGCCAACTTCCAACTCCGGGCTGGCACTGAGAATTTCTTAATTGAAAAACCCAATACCTAACAATTTTTATGCCCGACCGGGAATCGAACCCAGGACCTCGTGATCCGCAGTCGACTACGCTAACCGCTAGACCAACGAGGCAGTCAAGTCCCAGAGTACACAAATCACTAAATAAGACTAACCTGTGACTAATATTTTAGTGTTCTTGTGGTAGGCCGCAGCAGACACTCTACATTTGTAGTCCGCGTTTCGGATGGCGTCGCCGATGTAGTGTCGCCCTAACTTCTTATACCGCAATCTCTTCTCGTCTTCTATAATTGCATTCTTCTTCTCTACTTCTTCCATATCCGCGTCTTGATCACTTTCCTGAAAGTAAAATATGAAACATTTTTATGTTCACACAACTGCCCAAAAAAGGAGTGTATTGTTCTCAGGGTTCACGTATGTGAGTTTCTTCATTCCATCATAACCTCTAAATGCCTGAACTGATTTGGTATGAGGTCTCCTTCTTCTTCTTTTGGTATGAGGTATCGTCAGAATCCTTATATCCTCCCAAATAACACTGGCTATAGGTAAATTAAAAAAAAAATGGCAAGGCAGTCGTGTTTAATATTTTTAATTATGTTAAAAATGACGATTTATTAAAAGTTCAATACCTTGGTACACATATTTTATTTATTCAATGACAATTTGATTGTTCAGTTGATCATTCGAGTTGATATTCATTGGCATGTAAATCCAGGAGGACAAAATCGCGGGCAGGTTCAGCTAAGTATGTATTTTTTTTTTATCCACTACAAGTTAGCCCTTGTCTGCGATCTCATCTGATGGTTAGTGATGATGTAGTCTAAGCTGGTAGTGGGCTAACCTATTAGGGGCATGGCATTTATATTAAACCCATACCCCCATTCGGTTTCTACACGTCATCGTACCGGAACGCTAAATCACTTGGAGGCACGTCTTTGCCGGTAGGGTGGTAACTAGCCACAGCTGAAGCCTCCCACCAGGCCAGACCAGGGAAAATTCAGACATTATGAATTCCCAAATTGACCCTGCCGGGGATCGAACCCGGGACCTCCGCTACACAACAGCGCTACACACTGCGCCACGGAGCTCGTCAAAATAATTAATAAAATTAATAACACTCACATATTCTTTGTCCTTCTCAATAACATTACGTTCATCGACATCATCTTCTTCCAACTCGGCTTCCTTCTGCAGTTTCCTTCGTTTCTGATGGGATATTTGCACATCTGACGTCACTAGATCCTCCCAGTCGATACTAGCCTCCCACAAGCAAACTTGGCCATTACGGCTAACGGTAATAAGGTCCAAACTCTTCCGTTCAAAGAAAACACCTACAATCTTATCCGTATGCCCGCTTAAGGAGTACATGTTAAGGTTATCCAAGTATTCGGAGGTGTATATTTTTGTGGTGGTGTCTTTTGACCCAGCGGCTAGTAACTTGCCGCAACTTGACCAGTCTAGGCAAGTAACTTCGTCGTGTGCCTTTTTGAATACACGCTTCATTATAAATGAACGAAACTCGCCGGTGAAACTACTTGGAGCTGTCATTATGAAAACTGAAAAATAATTTAATTTGAATTCAGCTGTGAATTAATTCATAACATAATTGTCCATGCATCTTAATGATTTAGATAGAACTAGTCACTTTACTTTTTGAAACAGAATTTTCTATATCACCATTATAATTGAAAAAAAACATACTTTTTATTCCTTTTAACCATTATATTACCGCCCTAGTGCCTTAATGACTGCACACTATTGCACAACTTTTTATGCTAATTAGGGTCAATTCTATTGTTCAACATCTGTAAACTAAATTAAAATGACAGCTCTATAAATTTCTCTTTCTCTATCGTTTTAGTTTAGTTTAGAGGTTACTGTTTCTTGCTGGATCTTCTCTATAGGAATGTCATTTCAAACCAGTAGATTCACTCGACAATTCAAAAGCACTTGTAAACATTTATTTGAATAAAAAACATTTGAATTTTGAATTGTGTTTAACAGAATTGGCCACATTAACTGTGAACAACAGTGGGAAAAAATCTATTTTAAAATTTTAATAGCAGTGAAGTACCAACTATACAAGCAAAAGGATTCTAAAAATCATAAATCACTAGCTGAGGCCCGCGAATTCATTCAAGTGGATTTTAAGTTCCCGTGGGAACTCTTTAATTTTGCGGGATAAAAAGTAGTCTATGTGCTATTCCAGACTAGTGCTATTGCTATTAATCTATCTCTGTGCCAAAGTTCAGCCAGATCCGTTCAGCCATTGGGGTGTGAATGAGTACATCCATACATCCATCCAAACTTTCGCATTTATAATATTAGTAAAATTACTAGATGGCCGCGACTTCGTCTGCGTGGATTGTTTTTTTTAATACCGCGGGAACTCTTTATAAAATGTTGGGGATAAAAGTAGCCATGTCCTTCCCCAGAATGCAACCTATCTCTATACCAAATTTATCAAAAACGATTGATTAGATGGGCCTTGAAAGCGTAGTAGACAGACAGACAGACACACTTTCCCATTTATTATAATATTATAAATGGGAATTTGGACTAGTATGGATAGTATAGAGTATATATACCTGTATCATCACAGCATGCCGCAAATAGGTTTCCATCTGGGCTGAATTTAACTGCATTTACTTGCTGTTTGAACTTATATCTGTGTATAACTGTGCATGTCATCAGACTTATCATTTGCGCTTCACCCTCTAAAACAATGTTTCACAATTATACTACCTTATGAGTTAGTGTATAGTGATTAGTGAGTGTAGTGTCTATTCTAACAAGAAAGACTATATCATTAAACAATTTCTTAGGATATAATCATAATCATAGCCTATATTGCTGAATAAACATTTTTACATTAATTTAAAGTTGTTTTTTTTTACAAAATTTTTAGTGAACATAAAGCTTGTCCTGGACATAGGCAAGTGTCATACACCATACATTTTTAACATGTTAATTAAATATTCTTAGATTAATTATTAATGCCAAAATGTTATGGATTGAAATGTAATAATAAATGCCGTTTACCTACTGATGAGTAAAGGAGAAAACTGTGCACCTAAATATTGGAAAACAGCAGTTCATCTTCAAGGTTATGTAGACTTCACTTTAGACCTGAGGATTTTTATGGCAAGACCACTTAAAGTGGTTGGTTTCCTTCCCTTAAAAAAATTTTGATATATTGTTTTCAATATTGCAAATGAACCTGACAGTTACTAACGAGGATGCCGCCACCTGAGATTAGCCTGTCCCTAGTCATTAAAATTGTTTGTCTTGTGCCTAATCTCTATCTGGTATTTTGCCCAATTCTGCCTTTCTTCAAGTCTTAATAGCCCTGCACAACCTCTTATTAGAAAGACTAATAAAATACAACTCCTTACTTTCATTAATTGCAAGTAATACGGATCCATTTGGGGAGACATCGATGGCTGTGTAATTAAAATGACTCTCAACTGGTAGGGTGTTGCTTTTGTTTCTGGAAATAAACATAAACAATTTATCAATAGCTTTTGCCAGCAACATTGTTTGGGTGGACTACAGAAAAATTCTTTCAAACCCCTATTTTACCCCCTTAGGGGTTGAATTTACAATAATCCTTAGTTAGCGGATGTCCACATCATAATAGGATGCCAAATTTCAGCTCGATTCATCCAGTGGTTTGAGCTGTGCATTGATAGATCAGTCAGTCACCTTTTCCTTGCATATACAGTGTAAACTCTTTATAACGTCATCCTTTATAACGTCATCCTTTATAACAATAAACTCCCTGTAACGTTGAAGTGAGCCCAACTTGGTTGGTTTGCATTAAAACCCACATATTGAAACACTCTTTATAGCGATACACCATTCTCTATTACGAAGAAATGTGTTCATATTTGTAGACAGTAAATATTTATTATCGGTATTATTGTTTATGTTATGATAACAGGTAACAAAAGACTTTGAAGCTCCGAAACATCCGAGGTCGGTCTCGCTTTTGTTATCCTTAATTGCCTTGAACACTTGCAGTATGTAGCATTGTTTTCTCGGAAGTGATGGTCTTCGACCAAGCATACTGGGTACCTATCGTATTATCAGTCGTAAACCTACTTTGAAACTGTTAACATGGCCAGTAAACGGAAAGCGATTAGTGTTGACGAAAAAGTTTGTGTGATACGTGCGATTGAAAAGGGAGAAAAGAAAAGTGACGTTGGAAAGCGTTTTGAACTAAGTCTTGAAAATTCTTGTTAATTTGGTTGTTTTTTTGTTCACTCCATATAACGATAACTCTCTATAACGACAAAAAATGCTCAGTCCCTTGAGTTTCGTTATAAAGAGTTTACACTGTATTTAGATTCTGCAGTGATAAGGTGAAAGAATTTATGCATAATTATTTTGTTAATATTTTGGCTGATAAACTTACTGTTTAAGATTGTATACTGTGATTTTGTTACCAACTGGACTGATCACACAATTCCCATCATTTGTAAACAGTATATCTCCTCTCCGATACACTGTGCCCAGTAAATTTTGAAACTGAAATGAAATAAAAAATAACTCAATAACTCTTATAATATTATATGTAGGTATGGCATTCAAGTGAGATTTTCATACATCATGGATTACTGTGCATTACATTGGGTATGTTTGTCACCATAAAATTGTAAAAACCATTACATTGTAATCTAACGCTTTTTATCGCAATATATTGTAAACTGTTGACAGATTGTGAACCGTAACATACTGCTTACAATTTGACACATTATTTTTCGGTAAATTGTAATCTATTAGGTATATTAACAGGAGAGAACCTAAATGATGAATACCTGGATATTTATGTCAAACCCAAACCTAACCTATAGTTATACCTCTGCATTCAACTCGCGCGCGAACTTTGCAAGAAAGGGACAAGAAAACGTAAATACAATAAATTTTTCAAAAATTAATAATTATATTAGTGGGAGAGGGAGGGAAAGAGGTTAATTCTCCTCCTCCTACGCGAGCTTCTGGCTTCGCGCTTTAAAAAAGCCCTGTGTCCTACTAGGATTATCTTTACCGGGCTCGAACGTTAAGCTAAATAAGTACCAGCGTTTTTAGTCCCAAAAATGTATATCAAACATACACAAATCAAAGAATGTACTGCCCATCTAGTAGACAGAGAACCGAGGATCAAAAGACGTGGAAAATATACATAACTAGAACCAAAACCAAAATAACTCAAAACTAAACTCATAACCAAAAACTAAAATATGAATTCAAGTATAAATAGTTTGGTTAGACCAACATAAACGTGTGATACAAAGTATTTATAAAACAAACCTTATAATTATACTTCATGGTCAGTTAAGTACATGCACCATATAAGTATTTACTTGAAGCATTTATTATATAGTTTAGATTAAAAGAATCTGAGAACCAAACCAAAACACGCGCTTTTCCTTTTCAAAACAAATGGATGACAATTGTTTTGACAGTGACATTGACAAATGCTTGCACCACGTGATAATGACATTGACAAGTTGGAACCCCGGCTAAAAATTACAGCTACAGTGTAATGATCGCAATCACCTCTGATTGTCCCCCCCTTAACACTCTTCCACAAATGGACAAACTCCCTTGACGCAGCAAGAATACGATAAATTCAGCCAATTACAACTATTGACTGTATACCTATTCTACACGATCGGTTCCAACCACCGACAGAGGGCACCTTGGTTGAGTTGGAGTAAAAATCAACCGTGTAGAAGTTGGTTGGTGTCAATATTTGGTGGACCAACCAAATGACCTTTCAACCACCTTGGTCGTGAGCGCATCTCTCACTACCAAGGTCAAATAGAGGGCATTGAGTTGAAATACAACCGTGTGGACGCTTAATGGTCAATTGTATTCTTTAACACCTCGTATATTGCGCGACAGGTTTCAGGTATAGTTTTTGAGAGAAATTGGTGCGAGGTAACTGTGCTAAATCTGAGATCCTTATATTCTCTCCCCGAAGCCAAAAATCTCAGAGTTGCTATTAAACGTTCTTCCACAGTAACAGCTTCTCTCATTACTGTGTTTTGTTTAGTAATTAATGGTCGCACCATTTCTAATAATTCATTAAAAGGGTTTTCATCCATTCTGAGATAGTTACGAAAGTCGTCGGAGTCCAATATTTTTAAAATGTTTATGTGGCTCAAAGCTTTTCTTTCTTTTAACCATTGCTTCATCCACAGTCTTTTTTTCCTACGTTTTTTTTCATCACTTAATGCTATACAAGCTAGCGCTAGCCCTACTTTTTGAGGTTTCGAAAGAGGTCCCATGATTAAAAGCTCGTGTTCACTACTTTGCAGTCTAGTATTGATTGACGAGTCGCTTCAACCATTCTATCGTGTAGATTGAAATTGGAACTTGGTTGACCCAACCAAGGTGCCCTCTGTCGGTGGTTGGAACCGATCGTGTAGATTAAGTTTAAGTTTAACAATGATTGATGGAGCAGAGACAAGTAACATGTAGGATATTGATGGAGGTTGTACACAATCGCCTTACCGTTGATATGGGCATAGAAATAGTATGTATATTCTTAAAACTTTGTATGAAACATACTATTTCTATGGATATGGGTAATTTACTTGTCTCTGGCTAGTGTTCTACTCTATATGTTACTTGTCTCTGGTTCTACTGGTTCATTAGTTTATGCAGAGACAAGTAACATAAAGGATAATTTTATGGTTGGAACGAGTCTTTGGGTTTTTGACCCCTTTACATTCATGCAGAGGACTCGAGTTATTTTATGCTCGAGAGCACAAACTTGTGTAGCCAAAATTAACCTTGACGAGAATGAACGTTTTCCATTTAATATTAATATCCATTTAATTTAATGTCATTCAGCATATTTTTAATTTATTTCACATTTTGGTACAAAATTGAATTTTCTTTCAGAAAGATTATTGCTATAATTTTTGTGCTTATAATCCATAAAATTTGTGAGCATGGAGCAAAACAGAATTTAAAATCATAAGTTATTTCTAGGATACCTAGTTAAAAAAAGTGATAAATTGGAAACCACATTTGCTTAATTTAAATTTCGCGCACTTTAATCTGGTAACATAAAAATTAGACAATCCAACTTCTTTTTTAATTATAAATATTTTTTTAGAAATACAACCTTTATTTTTAATTTAATAAATGTTTTAAAAATAAAATAGGCCTAATTTTATGATAAAATTATATCAATTCATGAAAATTATTATTTTTAACAAAAAAAAGTATTAACCAGAACATGCGCAGAGAGAATTTGCTGGCCAGCGATCCACATCAATGCTATACGTCATACTTCTGCGAATTTCCAAGCTCAGGATTGGTTGCGCATTTCGGAAGTAACGTATCAGCGCCAATCAGAAGTTAGGGCTTATTGAGTACTGCCTTGAACATCAATCGTCATATGACCCATTCTATCGAGTCTGCAAAGCTTGGGCCGTATTTGTCTGTGCTAAAATAGTTTCGTGGAGTGAGTGTGTGCAGATAGTCGTCACAGTTTTGGGACCTGTAAATACTCCCACACTTCATAATCAAAATGGCTGACCCAAATCCCATCTATGGACCTTTCTTTGGAGTTATGGGGGCGGCGTCTGCTATCATATTCAGCGGTACGTACCTACCTACTTGAATAATATCTCAACTAGACTTATGTCAATACCATCAAAATACAAGTAGATTTTCAATAAATTGTTTCTATGAGCTGTTTTCAATCTTGATGGTTATACCTAGACGCAATCTAATTGCGAGTCCTATGGTTATTTTAGTAGTCCTAAATATAGGAATAGCCGCACCTTGAAGTAATGCCGATGCTACGTATCTATCGTACTTGTATCGATTATGAAAATTGCATTGATGTGTTTAATTTGAGTCTGTTGTGGGCGTATTTTTCAGTAATCCCTTCATTCAGTTCAATCATGTGATTGATATGGATGTAGCAGAAGGCTATGTTGGCAGCACTGTAGATTTAGTAAAATTCCGTAATGAATGACACATACTAAGATTTTTTACCTAGCTAAAGAATTTGGGTTACAGAAAACACAGCCCTATGTCAAAGGTTTTTACGGTTTTATTGCATTGACGCCAAGCAATAAATGATCACTGATCTGGAAAGCGTATCGAACTGTGTATGACGAAACTGTGATCATCGTACTAACCACAGAAAAAGCTAAAGCTGCACCAACTTATTCATCAAGTATTCAACAGTTATTACTCAAATCTCAAGTTTTAAATGAGTATTTGTGATTAGCACACAAATAGTCGTCATTTTTCTCACAAAATTTGTCATCACATGACTTGATAACTTGATCATGTGATGTAGTCAGCTGTTTTCATCTTGTGGTTAACCATAAACCTCTCATCACTAACTTCTTACAAATAAATATAATTGTAAAAGGGATACTAGTATTTTACTTGCTAATTATTCTTATTAAGTACTTACTTACTTGGAAAACATATTTTTACAAAGTTTAACTACTTACTTGAGAATTTTATTAAACCTTGTAAAGTTGACTAGTATGAATACATAATACTACCACATAATACTAAATAACTTGGTTTAGCCATTTTTTTAAATCATTTAATCATTTATTTAATCAAAAACATACAATCATGATGCACAGTTATCAAAAGTAATACAATAAAGTTTTATGTATCAATTCAAAGTTTTTCATTAATATAACACTTAATTAGTCTATACATCATTTAAAACAGAGCTTTTGTTACTGCTGCACTAGGAAACTGTATGACAGCAGTAATGACTTCCTCCAGGATCTCACTGAGTTACTTATAAGTGACAGGAAAAAGTGACTAAGTTAAGTCCTATGTATAAATTCCTGTAAAGTTACTTCTTTTAAACTCAAAGAAATTGAATTTTTTTACTTACTAGGTACCTCATGAGAGAGGAACCTTGTTTTAAGTGTAAGTCAGCTGTATTTAATAAGATACTAATGAAGTAAGTAGTTAAGTAATTGAATGACACAATTACAATCTGTATAAGATTAGTTATGTTAATTACATAATTGAAGTTATAAATGGTCTAGAAACAAATAATCACAATATTGTAGATGTATACTGCCTAGATATCAAGCTTTAATTAAGTAACTAATTCTATGACTACTTCCTGATAGAACAGTGTAATTGTTGAAGGATCCACATTACACCCCCAAATTTTACCAAAATTCACTGAATTTCTTATCTTCTTTGCACTAAGTTCAAAAGTATTTTTTCACTTAGACTAAGAAATGAGTTCAACTTATAAGCAATCACCCTTACACATATAATGTTTATAATCACATCCTTACATACCTTTAAACATGCAACCATGAACAACAGCCCAGTAGCTCTCATTATCTTGTGCCAAAGCACTGGAACTAAAAATCACATGATGCTTTAATATAATTATGTCTAAGTATATGCCTACATTGGTTATATACAGGACTAAATTGATATGACTAATACTATGTACATATGCAATACGCAGGTTAGTGTCCTTTTGATGCTTGGTTAAAACATTATACAAGTGTAGATGACATGATATTATATAGTTCAATTACACTTGAATGGAACAATGGCTCATATATCTTTACATCAAATTGTTTGGCCAATTTTTTTTTTTCCGTCTCTAATGCACAAACTTAACCTCCTCTTAGGGAAACACTCTGTAGACCCTGAGGAGGCTAAGAACATCCCGGCCAAAAAGCTGCTGCTGTTTCTAGCAGCAAGCAGCATTGGTCAGGAACTTTAGATAGTGGCGATCACAATAGATCGGCAACGGTCAAAGTGATACTGGGCCTCGCTACAGAGCCCTGCAAAGCCGCATCAGCAAGAAGAAGAAGAAGATGGCCAATTTTAAAGTTTTAATTGACTTATATCATTATTATCATGTAAGCAATATCGATTTGTTGAGGGGTCTCCAATATCAATTTGTCAAATTTTATAATTTTTAGTTGCAGGGTATTAGTAGTAGTAGGTAAACAAAGGTGTAACTGCATATCAAATATGTAAATTCTGACCTATCCCACTATAAATTAATTCAAACAAGAAACAAAGGAAAATAGGCATACATTTTTGGCCATACACAACCTCATAATTTAGATAAGTAATTCCAAATTGGCACAGTCAACACAAATAAGGATAATGCTTACAAAATTTAGTAAAAAAAATGAAACTTCGCATTTATAATATTTATTTATTTGATAACTTCGAAGCAAACATTCTATAGAAAACTTACAAATATTTAACATAATTCTAGTTGTACTTAGAGGCTAACTTACGCCTATTATCATTAAAACAGTTTCTTTCTATATTTTCCAGCCCTGGGAGCGGCCTATGGAACGGCCAAGTCGGGAACCGGTATTGCCGCCATGTCGGTGATGCGGCCCGAGCTCATCATGAAGTCCATCATCCCCGTCGTCATGGCGGGTATTATCGCCATCTACGGGCTGGTCGTTGCTGTCCTGATCGCTGGTTCCCTTGAGTCGCCCGCCACATATCCCTTGTTCAGGTGTGTATAGTTGAATACCGACATATCCTTCAGCCCTTATCTGTTGCCTCATGATTTCAGGATATCTTGGCTAGTTGTACTTCCCAGCACCAAGTAAAGCTATGCCTGTAGGACATTGATATCTGCAGAATATTAAATTAGCAAGGATACATTAATTAGTATGACAATAGATAAAGAGTAATACTATAATTGTAATTATCAGAATTAGGATATGTACAGGTACAGGATATGTACAGTACTGAACCAACTTTCAATTAAACTTTTTCGTAATTTACACAAACTCTACAAATAAGACATACTTCAAAAAAAGCGTAATTTCATCTCATCACATCAAAAAAGTGTAATCTCCAGAATAAACCCCAACTCCAAAATAGTTTTAATTTGAGAACATCAACAATGATGAAAATATTCTGATTGACTGTTATTCATGAGTTTGTTATAATTTTCCTACAATTGATTAAACACAAAAAACAATAACTTTATACAGATTTATGTAAATACAAGCCATGATGAGTTATTGGAATTGTGTTATAGTTACTTTACTCCAAACGCCAGATTTTTCTTATAATAGGCTTTATTATTAATCTAATAATTGTTTAGAGTCATAACTCATTTCAACTAAATTTTGTTGTGTTTTTTATTATTATTATCGCCTCTATCATGCGATCAGCTACGAGAGAGATCATAGCTCTATGAGCAGATTTTATGAGTTTCCATGGTGTGTGAGGTTGTCCTTCCATTGAAGGCTACCTCTACCTCTTATTTATTAATTTTGTTGTATAGGAATTTATTACAGTGAAATTCTTGAAATTATAGATAACTAGATGATGCCCACGACTTGTCCTCCTGGATTAAGGTTTTTAGATGCCATAAGGAACTCTATAATTTTCTGGGATAAAAAGTAGCCTATATCCTTCCCCGGGATAAAACTTATCCCTGTACCAAATTTAATCATAATCAGACAGACACATTTAAGATAAAGACAGTCAGACACACTTTCGCATTTATAATATTAGTATGGATTACATACACAAATGAAATCAACCCCCATAATACGTAAAAATGATTACAGTACTACAATCGCAATCATTTTTGACTGGTTACTTGACAAATTCCAACGTTGCATCAGAAGAAGTATCAGGTTTTACAATATAATAGGGACAGTTCTATAGATCAGAATCAGAAGAAAGCTTATAGTCCATAGATCTTCTTTTCTGATGTTTTTTATCTAGAGTGAATTTGCAAATTTGACCCATCCTAATAATTCTACTAATTTACTGTAACTGTAAAAATCACACCGGTTGTAATTCACTAGTTTTTTCGGAAAATGTCTGACTAGTTTCTTACTGTAGTTACTAACTAGCTAATACCCGCGACTTCGTCTGTGTGGGTCGATATTTTTTGGTTCCCGCGGGAACTCCTTAATTTTCCGGGATAAAAAGTAGCATATGTGCTATTCCAGGCTATAATCTATCTCTGCCAAATTTCAGCCAGATCCGTTCAGCCGTTGGGGTGTGATTGAGTAACAAACATCCATACAACAACTAACAGAAAGCCTATAGTCCATAGATCTTCTTCTCTGATGTTTTTTATCTTGGACTGAATTTGCAAATTTACCCATACTAATAATTCTACTACTTATTTACTGTAAAAATGACACCAGTTGTAAGTCACTATTTTTCTCGGAAAATGTCTGACTAGTTTAGTTGTAGTTACTAACTAGCTAATGCCCGCGACTACGTCTGCGTGGATCGAGGTTTTTTTGGTTTCCACGGGAACTCCTTAATTTTCCAGAGTAAAAAGTAGCCTATGTGCTATTCCAGTCTATAATCTATCTCTGTGCCAAATTTCAACCAGATCCGTTCAACTGTGGGGGCGTGATTGAGTAACAAACATCCATACATCCATACATCTACACATCCAGACATCCATACATCCATCCAAACTTTTGCATTTATAATATTTGTAAGATTATTCATTTCCTTTGTTTCCAGAGGGTTTATTCACTTGGGTGCTGGTCTGGCGGTAGGGTTCTCTGGACTGGCGGCCGGTTTCGCCATAGGCATCGTGGGCGATGCCGGCGTGCGTGGAACAGCTCAACAGCCGAGGCTATTCGTCGGAATGATTCTTATCCTCATTTTCGCTGAAGTGTTGGGTCTATACGGTCTCATTGTAGCCATCTACCTATACACGAAACAACAGTAAACACCCCAAACTCGCACACTCCAATCACCCGTGCCCCGGAGCTCTATGCCTCTATGTGATCTATCTGCTCATTGCAAGTATCTTGCGCACAGGGGACGTCATCGCCGGTAGCGGCCCCGCATAGCGCCCCGAGGCACATTCTGTATAGTAACCTGTTAAACTTATAGGCCTATTACACTGCACTTTTTACAGGGCTCTGTGGCAAGGGTGGGCGTGGCCGCAATAAGGTTCAATTTAGGGACCCTCTCCCTAAATCTTATTACAGTACACTGATTCATGTTTGAGGGTCCCTGTGAAAAGTGCAGTGTAATAGGCCTATTATACCTTCCTCGCTTCACTATGGAGCTCTACTCGCACATACAACTGCAGTCCGAAAATTGCAGTTGTATAGTCCCAAAAAACAAGAGCACAAGCACCATTTTGTGATTGTGCTGTGGTAATAGTTGAGCTTGCAATCGCTCGCATATCTCCGGCCCGATGCGGACTTGATGCTGCGTCTGTATCGAGCCCCGAGACGCGAACTGTTTTTTTTAATAAGTTTTTAATCTTCCATTTTATAACGAGCTCGTTCCTTCTCGAACGTTCACCGAATCATGGTTGACGCTACCGTGCGATGACGGAGTTATTTATTATTTGATTTAGTAGTTCCCGCTATCTTGTGTTACGGTGACTGGAGTTACTTCACCAACATATCGATATTGTTTGCGCGTTGCCATTCCTCGCGGTCGAACCGTTTACATCAGACGATATCAATTTTAGATTATTTTAGCGTTAAGGCGAACCTAATGTACAGTTAGAGTAGAGAGTTAAGTCCAAACGATTTATCTTAATTATAATTTATGATCCGTTGAAGTCCGCAGGGTACTGTGTACCGACTGTTTGCTGATAATTTGATGGTTGAACCTGGCTTAGCGTATACAGCTTTCAGTGTTGTAAGTGGGTGTACTTATCCTTAACTACTTGTACTGTTTATACCTGTATTGTAAACCGATGCTGTCTACAGTGACTTACTAAATTATTCCAAAGCGAGTCACACACAAATGTATTGCCAGGGATCAGTTAATAAACATGATTTGTACATTCCATATTATTTTGTTTCTACTTGTTTTGTGTGTTTTATTTTCCTTGTGGATCTTCATTTATGAGCGAACAAGATACTTCTAAATATTTATTAGGAAAGTGCATATAGTACATGACATTGCGCTGTCTTGCATTAAAATATTAAACTATTGATATACTTAATATTGAAATACGTTTCTGACGACTTACTATGTAAAATATATTTCAAAATATTTTTATTATGTATACCTCATAGTCAAAACTAAATATTATGATGTTTGAATGAATATAAATTGGTAATTAAATAAAATTAATGCAAATACCTAGGTGAAATTGTATTATTTTAGGTTTCATGTTAGAGAATGTTATAATCTTTGGTGTTATTGAATGAATTGTGTTAATAAAATATTTTGAAAGGTACTGTAAATTATGAACCGAGTGTTTTAGTTTCTATATCCAATTGTTTTGTTTGCTCATTCCTGTCCCTTTCTATTACATAAAGTAGATAGGCAGCTGAAGACTAAAATAAAACTAAGTATTGAATCGCCTGAGTTGAATGCAGAGCTTATAGGCCCATTACACTGCAATTTTATCAGGGACCCTTACTCTATTCAGTGTAGTCTTAAGATATGGAGATTAAGGGTCCCTAATTTGTTCCTTATTGCTGTGTATAAAGCGACGCTCTATGTAGCGGCCACGCCCACCCTTACCACAGGGCCCTGTGCTAAGTGCAGTGTAATGGCCTTAATAGGAATTTGCTAGTGCTGTGACATTATTACTGATAAATTACAAAAACAAAACAACAAAATTACAAAATATTGATTGAAACAATAATAAAGTCCAAAATTTACGTCATTTCATAAGTAAAGAAAATAAAATCATGCGGACAAGTAAATTCGGACGATTGTTGTCAGATAAGTCTTCATTTTGTGCTTTGATATGTATATGTCACAGTAAGATTGTAAAAACCGTTAGATTATAATAACGGTTTTTACAATCTTACGGTCACATAAAAAGGTTCTGTGAATTACCACTACGATAAAAGTCCTCTTTTTTACAAAGAACGAACGAAGGACCTCTTCGTTCTTCGTAAGCTTCTTTTTGTATTACAGATATTGTTCTTTTTGATACTCCGGTACATCGACTCGGTCTGCCGTTATAGGAAACGTCATAAAATTATTTTGCCTCTTTTCAGTACACATATCCAAAGCTTTTTTCCCCCATTTCGCGTGCTTGGCGATGAATAAAAACACGTTTTTTGTTACTGAACCTCATAAAACAGTCATTTTAAAAAAATTCACGGAAAGCAACAAAAAAGCAACAAGCGTTCGATCAAAGAGTAAGTAGGTACATGTGTCGGCATTTCCTAGGAAATGTCGACATAAACCTCAACATAAACGGTTTCGATACGTTCTAAATTCGTCAATGAGATGAATTAAGAACTTTATCTAGGAATAATAAACATTAACGGTCCCTCCACTGTTAAATCGCGAATACTATACCTAGCTGAATTGATCATTTCATGAAATAATCAAGTATATCATTGAATTTTCATAGTTTTCATCAAGAATGATCCCCTAAATAATTATTGATTATATTATCAATGCTTTTCGCAATTTTTCCTTTATCTGTGCTATAAGACGTTGCTTCGTACCAAATTTCAAGTTTTGATTCCCTTGCGAGTGTCGAAAATTTGCAGCATAAACGGCGGTATCTTTTGATTGCGTTGGTTTAGAAGTCTGATTTTTTCACAGCTCCAAGGGACAGTAGACCTGAGTATTTGATATGAATTTCAGCTTGATACCTCCGTGCATTCTTGAGAAGGATCTTGACAGTCAGACCGACAGACAACAAAGTGATCCTTTATGGGTTCCGTTTATTTCCTTTTGAGGTACAGAACCCTAATTAATAACCTGATTCAGTAAGATGCTAATTCAATCTACTACATATAGATACATACTAGGTATCCTATTAATAATTTTCAAATTATTACAAATGAGTAGGTACCTACAGCTTAAGTCTGGTTAACTTGCTCTCTTTCTTAGGGCATTTCAAGAACGGAAGTTGGCTGCTGGAAGCATTGTCTCTGGTTGGAAGCTTGTTGGAAGCGTAACATATCAAAGAAAGAAAGAGCATAATGTACTCTGTGGTTGGAAAAAGTACATAGATTTATGAAGGTACTTCAGTCACTGAGGAAGATACGAGGTCTCTATAATTTTCTATCTCCATGGATCCGTTTCCGTTTCCGGATCCGTTTTCATAGTCGAGCTACGTAGTCTTAAACATTAGTTAAACATAATCAAAGGTCGAGGCATTGTGATTTTTTGCAATCATAGACAGTAGAATTCGCAGGCTCTTAAATATTTAATCAAAGTTCGCAGGTCGGTTCCAAAGGTCGGTACAATATTATTTTATGTATGTATAATGAGGTACTACTGCATGGGGTTGCCGTACCCAAGAGGTAAAATTGCCGTACTTGACAAAAATACATCATAAACACCAATCCTAATTTTTGAAAAAATTATCACTCTCAATTATATTTTAGGGCTTTGTATTTCCCGTTTTCAGACTTTTTGGGATTCGATCACCCAGACCCTCTTTCTTCTATATTAATTAATTCTGGATCCGTTCTTCCACAACTTTGAACATTCACGAACATAAATAGAAACCGGGCTCGAAATGAAAGCCCGTTCTAAAAATGAGAGAATATTAAAAAGTCCAACGAATATTTGAATAGTTACTTAAATCTACGTTGACGCAGTCGCCTGCATATTAACCATAGCAAAAATTACTACTAATTATTAGTAAATCTTCATAAATCTTCTTAAATCTCTGTACTAATTATTAGTAGTAATTTTTGCTATGGTTAATATGCAGGCGACTGCGTCAACGTAGATTTAAGTAACTATTCAAATATTCGTTGGACTTTCGTCATAATTCGTTGAAAGAAAGCCACGTGAGAAAAGCAGGAAGTCTTGGTTTATTTCTAAAGCACTTTTTTCATACATATACATACGTACAACGATATTATATAAGTGGAGACAGTTATTTCTACTCCGCTCTCTACTCTGATCTAACTATTGTTAATTATTGTACCTTTATCTACTTCAGCGTGTCGAGTCAAATCAGTGTAGTGTAATAAGATTTAGGGAGAGAGGGTCCCTAAATTGGTCTATGTATGCAAGGCATAGAGTTAAAAATTCTTACGCAGAGATGCAAGGGTACCTCACCGCATCCTCAACTCTACCCCTACCGGACCCTTCGTTCCTACTCATGCAAACATGAAAAGAACATCAACTTCTTGTTCCTTGTCAACGGGGGCCAAAATGTGTTTCATATCTATCCAGGTGCTACTTTGTCCAAGCAAATAACGCATCCAGAAATAATGAAAACATGCTAAATACCCGTGTGAACTCTGCAGTGATTATTCAGATGCCCTAACTTATAAGTATACGCTTTACCACAAAATTCGCACCCGTGTGGATCGGCAAAAGTGCTATTAACGAGGACACGTCCGGAAAACTCTTGTCTAAAGTGGTTATGGCCAATAGGCTAACGGTAAGGATATGGTAGCTATATTAAACCCATACCCATAACCAGTTTCTACACGGCATCGTAATTCGTACCGGAACGCCAATTCGCTTGACGGTATATCTTTGTCAGTAGGTCGCTAGGGGACGGACGTACGCGCTTGAGGTCGTCCTTCCACCTATTGGGGGTCATCCAACGCTGCGTTGCCCGATGCGAGGCCGCCATTCAAGCATATTGGAACCCCAGCGCCTATCGGTTAATTATCGTCTATTACTTACCACCTGAGCTTAGTGACTCTTCGAGCTATGTCGGTCTCTTGTTCTCCTACGGATTGCCTCATTTTTCAGGCTCAAGAAGGCTGACGGTCACTCAGCGGGCGATGGAGAAGGCTTTGAACAAATCAGAAATTGGTTTAGAAGTTCCACAACAAATTCCTAGATTAAACCTGTTGGGGATCAAACTAGGCATGTCCCATTTAAAAGACCAGCAGCGCTCAATAGTGCCCTAGCCTGAACAGTACAATATGAAGGACACGCCATAGCATTGTGAACATCTTTACATATTTTTTTCTTTTTTAACCTCTTCAAGTTAGCCCTTGACTGCGATCTCACATGATGGTCAGTGATGATGCAGTCTAAGATGGTAGCGGGCTAACCTGTTAGGGGCATGGCAGTTATATTAAACCCTAGTAACTAGCCACGGGGCCGAAGCCTCCCACCTGGCCAGATCAGAGAAAATTCAGAAATTATACTTTCCCAAATTGACCCTGCTGCACTACACACTGCGCCACTGAGGTCGTCAAAATTCAGCAAATAAATAAATTTCATTTCATTTCAAGGTTAAAATCTCACATTACATACCTATCTAAAGTAGGTAGTTAAGTAGGTACAATTAGCAGCAGAAAATGGTTTCTAAGTTAATTATTATGATAAAATATCACAATAAAATAATTGGCATGGATAAAACGCCGACCGTACCAGTTGGTGATTGGACTGGAATCACAATTTTGGAATGTAGCCGACCTTAGCCAACGCCTTATTGGAACAAGGCATGAGCGATTCGCGAATTAAAAAATCCATACTTAATATTATAAATGCGAAAGTGTGTCTGACTGTCTGCTATGCTTTCACGGCCCAACTATTCAACCGATTTTGATGAAATTTGGTACAAAGATAGATTAAATCCCGGGGAAGGCCATACTTTTTATCCCGAAAAGTTGAAGAGTTCCCGCTGGAATCAAAAAAATGTATGTGTTCAACCGATTTTAATGAAATTTGGTACAGGGATAGGTTGTATCCCGGGGAAGGACATAGACTATCTCGGAAAATTGAAGAGTTCCCGCGGGAATCAAAAAACATCAATCAACGCGAGCACAGTTGCGGACATCATCTAGTATATAATATTACAGCGTGCGATGCGAAGCGATGGGCGATAGCGGCATCTGCAGCAGGTTGGATTGAGTATACCTGATATCTACCTATGAAAACTAATATTACTTTCGTGGAGCTGCAACGATTAAAAAAAAGTCGAGATTAATTTAAGACAAACTTTGGTGTCGCATGTCGGTATGTTTTCTTTTGTTTTAGTATACCTATACGGAAAATTTGTTTACGGAAAGTCTGATTAGCAGTGAAAATTGGGCTCTTTACGTAATTTTTGAAGATTCTATTTATGGAAAAAAATGTAGGGCATGGCTCGCGCCAATCATTTAGTCGCATATAAAGTTAACCGCGAGACGCGTCAAGAAATAGCATATTTTCGCGCGTAGCATGGAACGGAATTCGGCAGTTTGTGTGAGAGCTGCAAGGGTTATATTGTTAGAAGCTGCGCACACTCGCTATCAGCTCAGATACGGCTATTTGATTGGCGCTAACTAAGCTACAAAAAATTTGTGGTTAATTATCGCAAAGAAAAACGCTATACGTCTGTAACTAGACCACCTACCCAAAAAGCTTTAGGCAATAAAATAAAACTAATAAATCTACTAGACGCTTGGTTGCGAATCTACCTAAGCTCTAAAGCAAGGGGCGTGCATTACCTAGGCAGGCCTACCCAAAACCTGCCTACACACCTGCAAAGGCGCCTGTGATCTTACAAGGACTGGACTATAGGCCGGGTAGGTACTCAGGTAGTAATTTAGTAATTATAATAGATATATTCTTGCAAATGTCTAGAGGATACTTGAAGAAGAAAGATCAAAAAGCTCTCCTGGTGCCTTTAATTATACCATAGGAAAAGATGAATAGACAAGAACAAGATAAAATAACACAAGCACGACACGCGACGACGGATGACGGATTAAATATTTTTACCATTGAAAATGGTTATCAGATGCAAATCGCCTGAGACGTATTTTTGGCCATAGCTCCGAGGATTTTGGGAGGATCAAGATTCGAGATGGGATTAGTACCAAAAGACATCGGCATCGGCATTTATCGAGACACGTGTGAGCATTTGAATTTTAAAAACCGTGAAAATGTAATAAGGTCGGGTTTTTGGAGGGTGTTTGTTTACTAAATTGTTAATATTTCGAATAAAAAAAAACCGTCTTAAAAAAAAATTAAAAAGATTATTAATTTAGCTACAAAATGGCGAAAAAATTTTGAATATCGGTTAATAATTGTGACCTGTGTAGGTCCCTTTAGATTAATTTCAATTGTAGAAAAACGGGTATTTCCTTAAATAAAGAGAGAGAGAGAGAGAGACTTCTATGATTATTGGCCGATCGTCATGGTAATGGTTTTAAAAGATGCGGATGCAGACGAGAAGTGCATTCGAGTTAGAATTTTGAAAATCGGTTACCTAATATTTTATTGAAAATTTTTGGAAAAAGATTGTAGGACTTGTAAGTAATGTAGTTAAGTAATTTTAGGGAAGTATATCTCAATATAAATTTCTTATTATTTCAACTTGTAATTCAAAATAAATTTTTTTTCGTAAATTTTCATATTCATCTTCAATGCTCCGATTCTTGCGGGGACTGCGAAATCTGTGATTTTTTTTAAATTTTTGTCCGTCTTTCTGTCGATAGGAAGTTTTGGTCTGTTTTACTCAATAATTCCATCAAATCGGAACGGTTTTGATAATAATTAAGCAGATATTTTTTCTTTACAAACAGCTTACGTGATGATTTGACGAATAGCTCAGAGATGGCGGGCGAAACTACTTACTCAACGGGGAACAGCAAACTTACCTGCAAGTGAAGTTATATCATGTTTATCTATTCCGACGAATCCTTCGTATAATTGCACTTATACAGCTTATAACAGATATATTTTTACTCATACTGTAAAATATAAAGTGTAGTATGATTAGGTAACTATTTCTATTTATCCCCTATTATCATCCCTACGAACTCTATTTACTTTTTACTTAAATGTTTCACCAATATGCAATTAATTCCACCGCAATTTCGTTACTTATTGATCACTTGAGTAGGTATGGGTATTTTATCTTTTCCAGAGAACTTTAGGCTCCAAAATAAAAAAAGATCGAAGCTTACTAAGAACCAGGGACTTACCCCAACACTTTTGGAATACCTCAGCGTTTTTGGGGTTCCGTATCCAGTTGAAATTTTTATCAAATACGGTCTACGATCTCTGGCAGTTGACTCGAAGCTTACTAAGAACCAGGGACTTACCCCAACACTTTTGGAATACCTCGGCGTTTTTGGGGTTCCGTATCCAGTTGAAATTTTTGTCAAATACGGTCTACGATCTCTGGCAGTTGACAAAATATCAAGCTAAGTCAACACAATCAAAATATACGGGCGTTTATATGCCGCATATTTTGACACTCGCTAATAAATCAAAACCTATAGGATAGGTACTTCCCGTTGACCTAGAATCATAAACTTTTTCAAGATGCAAGGTCTTATAGCAAAAATATATAGGAAAAAATCCGAAAATCGATAATTAGAGTTCCGTACTCATACCTAGGTTGTCGAATTGTTTTGTTTGTCAGGCGCCACTGGTTTAGCGCCATATGTACCTAAGCCAGTTATTTCACAGCTAAGTAATAACGTGTTGTTATGATAATATTATCTTAATTGTTATTTACTAAAATAATTTATGTTGTATGGTGGTGCGGAACCCTTTTTGCAGGAGTCTGACTCGAACTTGACCGGTTTCTTAACACTGCAAGAAATTTCCTAGGTGACGTTTTGCTCTAAACCTATTTTGATGACGTATTATTATGTTGTAACGTCATTGAAAATAAAGGAAACCGATCGCCAAACCACAATCATATAATGATTTGGTAGATAGGTACCTACCTACAAGCTGTGGCGTGTTTTCCTTATAGACACAAAAAAAAACCTTTTATAAAGGGTAAGTATATATCCAACAAAATATAATGTTTTTATTATTGTAAAGAGAGAAAAATAACCCAAATTATATCTATAGCGACTGGAGGGATTTTATCTTTAAGTGTGTAATGAATTTTTAATATGATTTTTTTTAAAAGAGCCACCACAGTGTTTCTTGCTGGTTCTTCTCGGTAGGAGTGTCAGAAATTCATTCATTCCTTGAGAGCCATAGCCGATTCATTGAGAGACATAGAAACAAATTGATTCTCCCATTCTCAAAATTAGTACTGCACAGTTCGAGTCCTTATGTAATGACAATAAAAATATATAATAGTCTTCCAGATTACATAAGAAATATTGACAAAGAAAAAGAGTTTTTAAACACGCTAAAAAACTATTTAATTAACAAGTGTTACTACACTATTAATGATTTCTTTAAAGATACGGACAAGCACAAATAAAATCGGTCTCCCTACTACAATGCACTGTTGTTGCAACACCCAAACTGGGTATCCATAGCTTACCTTACCTATTATTGACTAAATGTTATATTTTAAGGAATAAGTGTACCTATGGAATTGCAATAAATAAAGAAATAGAAATAGAGATGAAGAATAGAGATGAAATTATAAATTCCCAAACTGACCCTGCCGGGAATCGATCCTTTCACTATAAGGTTGCAGCGCTCACCAATGCGCCAGGGAGGTCGCCAGAAAAATTAAAAATATCCAAGTTAGAGTCCTGTTTAAATTTTCAAAAAAGAAAGTTAAAGTCACGTCATTATATACCTACATTTGGAGATGCAAGTGAACCGAGGAAACTAAATTTTGGATATTACGTGGGGGAGGCCTAGAAAAGTTTAACTTCAAGAAGCCTTCTCGGTTCACATGCATTTCTAACCCGTTTTTTCTGACGTAATGACTGGACTATTATCAGAAATCCCAAAAAAATACACCTAGAGCGTTTACCTACGCTTACGAGATCGCGGGTTTTAGGTATCTAGTAATTACTAGCCGATATTCCGGAATTAAAAGTAGCCTATGTGGTATTCGAGACAATAATTTGTCCCTATGCCAAAATTCATCCAGATCCGTTCACGTGATTGAGTAACAAACATCCATCCCAAAATTTCTATAATATTAGTGGGTATTGTTAGACTGAAATTGACGGATCTATCTATGGTCTGATTTCCTCTATAGCGCCCTCGACCGTGACGGGCGATTGGAGGCGGTTAGAGGGAGATCGAGATGTAAGGGTGGTACATATTAATCTATGATGGCTGTACAGTGTTTGTGTGTAAATTGCTAATAAAGTATGATTCAAATATTTATAGAGTGTTTGTACTTAATAGTATAGATTACCGTGTGCTCTCTATGCAATACCATTTTCAGCCTAAATATAGGTTCAGACATGCTAGATCACCGATCTGTCTCATTTAACAAAAACCTAAATGGCTTCTTTAAGCCCACCACTCACACCAAGTCGAAAGGCACTTTCACTCGAGGAATTTGACGGTGGGCAAAATGACGTCAAGTTTGCGCAACCTGATGCAACTCGAGCCTAAATAAACAGGCATACCTAAGTCTAGCTATAATCCATACTAATATTATAAATGCGAAAGTGTGTCTGTCAGTCTGTCTATCTGTCTGTCTGTCTGTCTGTCTGTCTGCTACGCTTTCACGGCCCATCTGTTCAACCGATTTTGATGAAATTTGGTACAGGGATAGATTCTATCCCAGGCTAATTTTTATCCCGGAAAATTCAAGAGTTCCCACGGAAATAAAAAAAACTATCTCTTGCACCGATTTTGATGAAATTTGGTATAAGGATAGTTTGTATCCAGGGGAAGGACATAGGCTACTTTTTATCCCGAAAAATTTAAAGAGTTACACAAAAAACCTTAATCCACGCAGATGAAGTCGCGGGCGTCATCTTATATGCTATAATCAGGTATATAATTAGGTCGAAGGTAGATGTTATCATTGTTATTAATTTTACGAAGGTGGACTAAGATTTCATAGTAATTCTGTTGACAATAGCTACCTAAGTAACTAAGTAGGTACTAACTGGTTCACTTTTCGTCACTAAGTAAAATTATTTATGTATTATTAATATGTAATGTTTATGTAGTATGGCTGTCTATATTGTTGCACTATCCCGCTCCTATCTTCCACTACAGCCTATTAACGTCCCACTGCTGGGCACAGGCCTCCACTCTCATAGGAGAGAGGGAATTAGGAGCTTAGACCCACCACGCTGCTCCAATGCGGGTTGGCGGGCTTTAACGACTATTATCATGTTAGTGATAATAACCGGGACCGGCGGCTTAACGTGCTCTCCGAGGCACGGGGTTGAAACACCGCCAACTTCCAACTCCGGGCTGGCACTGAGAATTTCATAATTGAAAAACCCAATACCTAACAATTTTTATGCCCGACCGGGAATCGAACCCAAGACCTCGTGATCCGCAGTCGACTACGCTAACCGCTAGACCAACGAGGCAGTCATCCTAGGCTCCTATCTTAAAAGCTCTTAATTAATGGGTTGTCTGGAGGAGATCACTTTTAGTGATAAGACCGCCCTTGCGCACTTTGGTTTGTTTTATTTCTTTTCTATGCATTTTTATGTCTAGCAATAAAGAGTTTATCTATCTATCTAAGTACTTTTTTGTTCCACTACAAGATATTCCTTGACTGCGATGTCCCTGATAATAGCGGGTTCCTGTTAGTGGTACGACAGTTATACTCATGCTCATACTCGTATTCGGTTTCTACACGTCATCGTACCGGTACGCTAAATCGCTTGGCATTTCGCCTGAGCGCCTCCTACCATAACAGACCAGAGAATATTCAGAAATCATAAATTCCCTAAATGATCCTGTCGGGGATCAAACCCCTGATCTGTGATCTCACTTTTATAAAGCAACAGCACTCACCACTGCGTCATGGTGGTCTTGGAAACTACCGATTACTTCATCAAGGCGCGGAGTTTAGAGCGAGAAGATAGAAGACAATATAATAGCGATGATGACAATTTAATCAAATCGACTCCTAATTAAACTTTTAAACTCGCTTTTAATATGGAAGTTTGAATGAAATACATAGTTGTGACATCATCAAATTTCAACGTTTTTAAAATTGTTATTAAACTTAAAACGAACCGAGAGTAAAACTAAACTTACTCCTCATGCTGCAAGTTCTTTTAGCAAGTCTGATTGCATCCAAGCGCTAGTTTAGAAAATTATAAAAAGACGTAAAAAATACAGATAGACCTAAAAAGCTACCTTCTGTGGATTCTTCTATAAATTATTGTGAAAGCAGAAAAGTTCATCAAAACTTTATTTTCACTATTACCACATTAAAAGTTACAACCTACCAAACAAAAGACTCTGAACAAATTTGAAAGCCTCTGAAGAATCACAAATTTTCTTTAGATCTATCAAGTCAAAGATCATACTAATATTATAAATTCGAAAGTGTTTGTTTATTGGTTTGTCCTTCAATCACGCCCCAACAGAGCAACTGATCAACGTGATTTTTTGCATGGGCATAGTTGAGGACCTAGAGAGTGATATAGGCTACTTTTAATCCAGAAAAATTAAAGATTTCCCATGAAAATAATAAAACTTATTCGCCGAAGTCGCGTGCATTATTTAATAGTCTTTTATAGCGATCTAGGTAATGTCATAATCTACCTTTCAGTGAATTTGACCATGAAAGGGCGTCTTTAAAAAAAAAATCTCAATGTTTAATTCTGTTTTTTAATAAAGTGCAAAAGATTGATCTTACTTAGAAGGTATCTAGTCACTTAGTAAAGTGGGTTGAGAAATACAAAACAGGCGTATTGTATAAAAAAATGGCCATTTATTTATGCAACATAATAATAATTATACTTAATTAGTTACATGATTTATAAACTCTACATTAGTTTATTACGATAACACTAGTATTGGTTGCCGACACTAACTGCGCCGAAGTTTTAAGATAGTCCTAACCTATGACCCCTTGTACCATCACCGTTCTAAGATAGATATTATTTTTACAAGTTTACATCGGTGAGTTGCCGACAGTAGAAAAATAAAATATTTTGTCCCGAATAAATCCTATAGTCTATTTGGCACAAAATTTTCAATTTTCTCTTCCACAAGTACATTTTCTTAGGCGTCACACTGTATGACTTAAAATTGCAAGTGTCCCATAGTGTGAGCTAGATGGCTCACACACAAATGCATATAAATCATGAAGTATCAGTATCTAACGTAACACGCTGCTTACAATGATATTAATTACTTGTGAATACTTATAAAAATTTATATGTTTACATGAATTAATTTAAATTAAATGAGAATTACCTCTTCATTACCTTAAAAGAGAACGCGAGCAAACCTATGCTCTATTAACAAAAAAATTTCAAACATTATATTTACAAATCGCTTACCTAAAAGTTCATAGAACGTACTAGAAATATATCATAGATATATGGGATAAACATTACCAGGTTTCGAGGTACGTTCGTAAACCAATCATAACAACTGGTCCATTCAAACAATGGATGACCGACCTCTAATCGCTGGTAAAAAAGAACTTAATACTAACGCATCCGGTCCTCCGTCCAATAGAATTCCAGAGAAAATTACCTTTCCCGAATTTTATGGAGGAGTGTCGATCGATGTTTTCACATCTGAGGACGTTTACTCGTCTCTTGAGATGCTGCGACATCGACAAACTCTGAAACTGCGTCGAGTTTTACGCACGTCGTAAAACCCAACCAGCCGTCTAGGTGTCCGCATTACCGCGGCTCTGGCATGCCCCTATTTACAATAAATATTTACAATTTACTTATGGCTAAGTTGTTCCAAGGAGTTTACAAGCAGTACGGATGACAGAACTGATAGACGAGCCTCTGACTCCTCTCCGTCTTCTTCATGATGCCTTTCTTGTAGTACTGCCGGATACTTCTGGAAAGCTTGTCATAGTTCATCGCAGGCCTGTTTTTTCTCTTGCCCCACAGTCTGGCTACGCGGACTGAATCTTCAATTTTAAAGATTCCGTTACCTGTGAAACACGACATGAATTAATTACTGTTTTATAGATAAAGCATGGTAATAAGGCTATTGTTTTGAAAGATATCAAGACAGAAGAAAGATTTACTATACTTTTTAGGTATCAGATGAAGAAATGACTTTCAAATGGGTAAAAGAATGGAATTTTTATTCTCAGCAAAATTGTTTTGAATTGAACAACTATTGTCAAGTACTACCGATAAGGACATATGAATTATTAAATAGCGATACTAATTAAATTAATTTAAATGACCCAGATACTTCATATCCTATTCTTGTCACAATTGTTAGTAAATTCCACGTAATCAATGTTCGTTGCTAAAATTACCATAATCTTGTCGTTAATATCAAAAGTAGACGTATCAACAATAAATAGCTGTGACTAAAGACAATGTATTGATACCAATAGTCTATAGATCCAGTCACGAAGCAGAAAAGTAACCTTTAGAGTATTTTATAGAGTACCTAACAGACGGCGAGTAAATGGCTTGTTCACCTTGGATTCAGAATGCCGCTATGGATTTCCACCAAGAAATTATAATAAACTACACTCAGTAACTTCAGGCTTAACATTAAAACCCCAAAAAGGCACTTTAAAATTACAAATTTATATAAAAAAATTATAAATACGCTGGTAAGTTTTATAGCAGAAATAATTAGTTTCCGTGCAAGAACTAATTGCGAGATATCACTCTGCTATGTAGTTGTTCGCATTATGATCGACTTGGAAACAAAGGAAACTCACAATAAACACAAGACAACTGACATATTATAGTAATTAATTTTGCTTTTGCTTTAGCCATACTAGATGAACATCTCGTGACTCGCACAGGTTTAGCACCACTTTAATTCTAGATTTATTACAGATATTTTATAGTATTTAACGTTGGATCGTAAACCTGTTTGATTACTAGCTCATGTCCACAAGGTGTAATTTAGTTTTTACGGATATCACTCCAACCTACATTGTGGTGTGGTTGTATCCTGAATTAATTAATGGAGAAACTACAAGGGTCTATTTCCTAAGTACTTTTCTGAAAGCAGAATCAATTTACTATGCATTACAGCAGAAATGTATATACTTTTAAGGAGTTACAGAGCCTGTTCAAAATAAAAACAATAAGTTTATTATATTGTAATAGTTAGTGGGTTGTTATAATTTTTCTTTTAGAAATTTACACGTATGCACCGCACTGTCATCATGCAATCTCCTTTCTTAAAAAGGTTGCCTGGAAGAAATCACTCATAGTGATAAGGCCGCCTTTACACCGTAACGAGTTGTAAACTCTGTCACGATTCGTTTTACCTCTGTTTTGTTATTTGTTTGTGTTTAATATAGTGTTTTACTTACTTACTTAATAAAGAAGTAAAATCAAATATCAATAGAATTGATGACAAAAATATTGAAACCCACTTACAGATTAAAAAGACGTTGAAAAGATTAATGCAGACATGTTTAAAAATAGTGGACCTATTTTTTATCTAAATGTCAAGGTAATAGCCAAGAGGCGAATACAAAACAACAGCATCCCAGAGATGAATAAGATTGTATCAACAGCACTTGATGGTATGACGAATAATCCATAGACAGAGTTTTAACAAAGAGCGAGAAAGAGTCACAGAGGAGAAGAATAAATCAACAAAAATCACAATATAAAAAAAATAACAATTGTTGCACAAGTCTAAGAAATAAAATATCAATAGTAGTCGCTATTTTTGTCACGTATTGAATTTTAGCAGTTAAAACAAGTGTATCCTATTTGTAAATCAAGTTCATCATTAGAATAACAATCAATGTAAAATTATTATGTAAGCAAGTAACAAGCGTGGACACTACATTTAATAAATTGAATAGTTATCCGGTATTGTTTTTTTGATTGTGACAAATCCTAAATTTAATATACGTATTTAGTATTGGGCCATTTTAGGAGTGATTGATTCAAATAGTTTTTCGAATATTCATAATTTATATTTTACGTTTTTTTTTTACCAAATCGAACAATATTTTTATTTAATTTGAAGTATTTCGAGATATTATTTTCAATTTTATTATTGTTTTGATCCTAAGAATTTGGATTAATATGATTCACAAAATATTCAGAAAACATTCTTTGATGGTATTATTCGAGGGGCGTATAAACAAGAATATTCCTGTTTTTATAAAAATTATAATGAAAATAAAGAATACTCACTTCGATCTAACCACCGTATCGCAGATCCGTGTATATGTGGGGACGCTAGAAGTTCCTTTAGGAATTGCCACAGATGTATATGGGTGCTGCCCGACTTCACTTTGCCTCCTCCCTGACTTGTGCTTGTGCTGGCTGGTTCTGAATCTTCATCTGCTAAAGAAGAAAAGACACTATTAGTTACATCATTTGTTAACCTTGTATTACCAATTTGTAAACAAATTGTAATGCATGTATTGATTTTGTGTTTGTACCTACCTACTCATAAAAGAAGTTAGAGATAGAGTTGTAAAAGAATTTATCACTACAGTGCATGCGGTGTTTACCTTTAAACGGCTAATCATTTTATCTTAGTACCTAATATATTGTAAATTTTCTGATCTATGTTTGAAATGATATGCTGTTGGTAGACCAATAAACGAAATAAAAAAAACCTTGTATAAACGAACATAGTTCGAAATATTTCACCCAATTTGATTAAATTTTTACACGAAGCATAGTTACAGATATAGGTATGTATTCGTAGCTATATAAAAACAAACACCGTTTTTGTATACGCATTTACAACTGCTATTGCTAAAGTACCTTTCACCCAAATACCAATAAAAGATTTTACGCTAGGTGAAAAGATACCAATAAAAGATTTTACCTAGATCTAAGTAAAATATATCCTTTATTTGTATTTCATATCTTCGAAAGTGCTACTTTTCCAATTTTAGTATCCGAAGACGTGACCTTCAATTTGGGTCACGTAAACACACATACATTAAAGCGTTTACAGTAAACATACCCGCATCTCTACGGTTTAATGGCTCAGATCTATTTACAGATGAGAGGCTGTAAGAAGGAATGCTACATATGTTTTCATATCTAAATATTTTAGAGACCGACTGACACCTTTACGTAGTAATCGCTGGGTCTAGAATATCTATTGAGGTTTAAACTCAAACCCAAACGTTTATTTTATTGAGCTATGTATATTGTATCTCCTAAGATACGTCTTGTTTTGATTTCCACCACCAGTTCGGATTTTACTCAAAAGAGCCGACAAGTAACTCAGCAGAACTTAGCTCATTCATTCATAAAAAGTAAACCCCTTCTAAGAAATGATTTTCAGAAATCTGTCTTTGTGCATTTTTGGTATTTTCACAGATAACGTTGGAATTTTTATAAAGTCCTTACTTAACGGGGATCACATTTTAGATATTTTTCAATTTCATATTCATAATAAACTGCATTTTAGGATTATTAGGTACGGGTTCTAAAGTTTACTGTTAAAATCAACTTGATGAATAATTGATAGTGTTTTTTAATTACTGTCTATAGAAGAGTTCCTTAAGTTGCTGTTTCTCGTTTAAGGTTCCAGTTTATCACTATACCAATTTTGATTTATTACTGCTATTATCCTACAAAAGGCACAGACCCGCGGAAAAACTGCTACTATATCGACAGAAGTTTCTCTAGAAATTGCACGATTATTCTCAAAGCAAAAGCAAAAAAATACAGGCATCAATATCGCCTTCCTGTCACATTCTAGATCAACTCGATTGATAGTATCGAGTGGCATCCATAATTCATATATATTTTTATAATGTCAACGCTGCTCTATATTTGTTGCACACTAGTTAACGCCCATTACTTTATTCGAGTTATATTCTATGTTACACACAGAATTAACTTCAATATTGTGATGCTACTTCTCTTGATATTCATGAAATACTATATACAACTATACTTTATTATACTACTATATTTTGTTTTTTCGGGCCATATGTTTTAAGAGTACTGCACCTAGCATCAAAAAGATTTCAGTATCGGTCAAAATATTACACACTCGTTTACATTTCTGTTTTAATAATTTTAGTAAATTACTCATCGCATTGCAGACTAAAATCTCATCTGAATGATTACGATTATTTTTTAATATCTTATGGAATATAATCTCGAAACTTCAAGTTTCAATCTTTTTTTAAAGTAATAAGTTCGTTGTTTTTCATCACTCATCTGTCATCAGATATTTATTACGAGTTGATTTATAAAGCAACAGTTTTATTGTTATCATATATTCGACCTTGCGTGCCCGGTGGCACAACTCATAGCATCTGGGTCACCGGGAAATGTTATAAAAAGCTGGCCCGACATATAAGGGTTTAGCTATCAAGAAAGGAATAGAACTCATTGACGATGGAGAGACTAACTGTAACTGGGCATGATTTTGCTTAAGTAGATGTTTGAAATATTGAAGATAGCATAAATCGTAATATTATAAAGGAATCTTCTGGATGGTCAAATTCTGGATGGTATTTTTTAATAGTAGCTATATTGTTTTTTTTTTAGTTTAGCTACAATAAGCCATAGTCATGATATATCCTTCCATTTCAGATTCCTGATGACGTTGATTTGCTAATATACATTAATAGCTGTCCAAAATTATATTTCCTTTTTATGTTTTAGCTATTTCTATTATTATCATGCACTGTAAAGTTTTTTCTACACCTGCTTCAATGTTTAGCTCATTTCTGCAATGTTGTTTGTATTTCTTTTCATTTCACTGCCATTGTTTATGGCTTTGCGTTAGCATTTATCTTTTCAGAAAAAAATTCTTTTTCAACGGTAACATAAATTAAATTAACCCAAACAACCTGTCTTTATTTCTGTTGATTTTTATACAATGGATCAGAGAGCTGCTTAAACTGGAGGTGGCTTCCAGCAAAACAACCTCAAACTAACTAATGCTTTCTGTGCCTGTCTTGCTTTTGTCATTCTCTACATTAGCACTGGACCTAGATTTTCCTCCCTTCCCCATCATAAAATGTGACTATTGCATTTAAGTATGTGATAAAATTAACATTATATTTTTGCATCGAAATATTTAATACATCTTTGTATATTTGGCTTCAGTGTGCTCTTTGTTGTCTGCTGAGTCCTGATGTATGAGATCTGCATTTCTATAATCTGTACCTCAGTCTGATGAACGATATAAATTCCCAGTGGGCAATGCTTGGAATGCCGTGAACTTGCAGGCAGAGATAATTGCTCGTAGCTGTTTCCTGTGCCACTATCAACACTTTTTTCAACTCCAGCTGTCTGTTAACTAAACATGGCGGAGTTACTTGTTTTTCTAAAGCTCTAAGTGTTATATTATACTGGTGATCTGTATTTATTTATATCTGGTACACGTTGAAAATGTCAATTCTCTTGTATTATTTATTGTTCAAGAAAAATAAAGACGGAAAATTATTTAAAAAATGTATAACAAACAAAATCTATATTCTATAGAAAAAAAAAATTAAGTATCCAAGAATTTTAAGACAGGTTAAGATAAATTGGTTGTATCAACCAAATTACTGTTGATTTATGTAATTTTTTTTTTTAAATTTTTTATTTACTTAACTTAATGTCTACTTTAAATTTTGTGTATGAATTAGTATATTTAATGAATCTACTTATTCATTATTTATTAGAATCTGCTCTTGTTCTTCGCTATAATTCAAATACATTATTATATTATTATGAGTGACGTGACGTTAAGTACGTTCGGACTACGCGACGTTCAAATTTTCTCATTTCTAATGCAACAAGCGTCCCCTTTCTGTCCGTCTTCAATTCCCTTGTAAAGCGAGTTAGCAGCCTCAACATATACACTGGGACATACAATATTATGTGACAAGGATTATATTATACAAAATGGGATATATGGTAAAGAAAACTATGTTTCAATCAAACTTCAATGCTTAGAGAGATATTTCAATTTTGTAGCCATACAAAATTGAAATGTCTCTAAGCATTGAATTTCATTCGTTGTAATAAATAGGCATGGGGCATTATATTATATCGATAATTTTTCATGTAAACTAACGTATAATATGAAGTTTGTAACTCTGGTGTCACGTTTTTAACGTCAAAAGCTCAGATTATGGATTGATCTCCACTGCGTTCCAACAATGGAAAACAATCCCTGCGGCCTGTTTCACAATCGCCAATTAAACCTTATTTTGAATAGGAATCCTGTCAAAATTTCAAATTTGTCACTTAAGGTTTCCTTGGCGATTGTGAAATAAGCCCTTAATCTAAAGTTAAAAAGGAGGTAGGGAAATAAATATTTAATAATATTTAAGATTTTTTCGATGACACCGACAGTCAATGCATTATATTTATTATTTTTAACCTCATAATTAAAAACAATATTATGACCCTCTCTTTTATATTATACATTATATAATTATAATGTAAATTTGAGATGATGCCCGCGACTTCATCCGCCTTGATTGACTTATTTTTAAAAGCACTTAGCTAATCAGTGTTGCTGTGTAAATGATTTTCACGTTTTTCAAGGTTTGTTTGGTAGTTGGCAACTTGGCATAGTTTTTTGTCCCTAAGCATTGCTAAAGCTGCAAGTGAGACAGTCCTAATGTCGACGGGTCGTCTGGCCACGTTAGCCATATATCATCGACTCGTTTGTCTCTATGTGGGTCCTCGCATCGGCTAACGGTTGATCACAATGCACTGTGCTGCGAATGATGCAGCGCTGTGCCACATCGCTTGAGCGTTTTCCACAGTTTTGATGTTAGGCTTCGCTGCATTTTAAAATCGCTCATAAATAAATTGGCAATGTGCCACTTAGCAAATATCATTGCAATTATTGTGAAATAAAAATGTGTTAATTGTTCATCTCTATTGAAATTGCTGGTGTATTTGCTTATAATTTTTTAGTGGTTTTCCATACGATTTTCACCATTGAAATAGAAAGGTTTATTTGTGCGACTCATTTACAATTCAAGATGTCTGTTAAAGAACCAACAACTTTTAACGTACAAGAGGTACGTTGTACGTTGAATGTTTATTCCTTCACCAAAACTCCATAATAACTGATTAGGTACCTAAAACCTGTTGCAAAACAAGTCATTTAAAAAAAAAACACGACTGCCCTGCCAAAAAACGAACTTTCACATTATAGCTGCAGCCCTAACAGTCTAGACCTTAAAAAATCCTATCACATACCTATGACTGTAGTATTTTGTGTGTATGCGTCGTAATTACTAATAATTAAACAAAATTAAAAAACACGACTGCCCTGCCAAAAAACGAACTAAAAAGTTAAAAATCTAAATTAATCTAATTAAATTACAATCTTATTCACATTTTTATTAATGATATTTTTTTGTGAATCACTGGATATTGAACTATAGTGTTATATATTTTTGGAATCTATATTTTTTTTTCAATGCGGAACCATGGTCACCACATAATTTTTTTTTTAAATTTTACTAGCTGTTACCCGGAATAAGCTAGGGATTCTAACGATACCTCATTAATCAAAATCGGTTCAAGCGCATAGAAATTATGGTGGAATATACAAACTCACATACATAAATACATACATGAACCGTGAAAAAAATATACTCCTTTTTTCAGGCAGTCGTATTATAAAAAGTTTGTTTATGTATCGTACCATCGCTTAAATCGTCAGCTGACGGCAAGGCGGGCGCGGGAGTGGGGGAAGGCTGTTCGTGGTCCGTCCATTGACTCCGCCAGCTCTCGTGCCTCGCCGCTTTCCAGATCTCCAGCTGCGCGTACAGTGTGCTTCCAGCCTAAAACAATAAGAACGCTTGATTTTTTTTTTTTTTTTATCCACTACAACTTAGCCCTTGACTGCCATCTCACCTGAAACGGGTACGCGAAACGACCGTGTTGGAAGGGCCGCTTAGTAACACGTTTAGTCCTGTCGGGCTAGTGTGCGCGATCAAACACAAGTGCTGAAATTCGATACCAGGCTGGAAATTACTTAGATAAGGATGCTTGAGTAGGTTTTGGGCAGGTATTAATGAAAAAAGCGAATTGGGGTAAGTAGTGCTTTTAACGTCTGTATGAGCTGCACGCTACTAAGATTGTTTCTGTACATTTTTAAACCAGTCCCATCGTTACAAAGAAGCCGACATCTCACAGTTTCTGTGTTACCGGTGTATCTCGTAAGGCTCATTTACACAGCAGCAGTCCATTTCTTTTTATGCACTACAAGTTAGCCGTTCACTGCCATCTCACCTGATGGTAAGTGATGATGCAGTCGTCTAAGATGGTAGCGGAGCTAACCTGTTAGGGGCATGGCAGTTATATTAAACCCATACCCCTATTCGGTTTCTACACGGCATTGTACCGGAACGTTAAATCACTTGGCGGCACGTCTTTGCCGGTAGGGTGGTAACTAGCCACGGCCGAAGCCTCCCACCAGGCCAGACCAGGGAAAATTCAGAAATTATAAATTTCCAAATATACCCCGCCGGGGATCGAACCCGGGACCTCCGCACGTTAAGACAACAGCGCTACACACTGCGCCACGGAGGTCGTCAAGGAGGAGGTGTTAGCAAGGCCACTAGGTGACTTATAATCTGACAATAGATGATGACAACTCAATCAAATCAGCAACTCTATCAAACTTAAAAACGCACTTTTAGTTGTATGAAATTCACAGTTGTGAGTTGTGACGTCAAATCAAATTGCAACGCACTTTTTTTCTCTAATCTATATTTTAAAATGGTTATCAAACTTGAAACTAACCGAGGATATGAATTTTTGGTCTTTTGGAAGACCCTCTATACCTAATCAGTTAGAAATAATTTATTTTTGGTATAGGCATCATCCCTATTGTACAACACTCCCTTCACTGGACCCTTAATAAACAAGTATCCACTATAATACGTAAGTACATCGTACAATTGTCTCGTTGGTCTAATGGCTAGCATGTTCGACTGCAGCCAACTAGGTCCCGGTTTCGAGTCCCGGGTCGAGCCATAACAAGTATTGGGGTTTTTCTGACAAGAAATTCTCAGTAGGTACTAGCCCGGAGTTAGGAAGTTGGCGGTGTTTCACCCCAGTGCCACGGAGAGTACGTGAACCTGTCGGTCCTGCGCTTGATCTCCCTCCGGTCGTGTCGGATTTTCCGCCCCATCGGGCTATGAAAATGATGGAACAGAGTGCACCTGTGTATGCGTACACACTTGTGCACTATACTATCTCCCGCGCAGATGGCTAATCTCTCTGGAGATTGGCCGCCGCCGTAGCAGAAATTCAGTCGGGAGGACATTATTATTTTATTATTGACGTCGTAGTACTTATCTATCTTTCCTTAGTTTTTTATCTGTATGTTTGCTGGAAATCCTCAGACATGGTTATCGAAGACATTGTATAGCTTAACATGGCTTTTTTAACTTATTCTCTTTTAATTGTCATGAAATAAGTTATTTTTTTGTACTGTGGTTGTGATTGTTGCTTTAGCCTTACATTTTTGCTTCTTATAATATTTTAACATAGATTTACATGCATAAGTAAAATATTACTTTAAACCTTTCATTACTTTTAATGAGGTACCATTGTAACATTTGTCTGAATAAATAAATTATTTAATTTTATCTGACTAGCACAGCGACCGAAACATTTTAAATCAAATCACATAACGACCTGACACACAATTATGAACCTTAAACCAAATCACATAACTGCCTGACACACAATTATGAACCTTAAACCAAATTACATAACTGCCTGACACACAATTATGAACCTTAAACCCAAACATTTAATGAGTAGGTGCATGAGCTGATTGCCAGCATCGATTCGCATTTGTTCTATTAAAAATTATGGAACTCGCATCGAAAAGCAAATTGAGGCAAAATAATTGGTTCTGAAATGTTTTCATTTCAATGACGACATCGTGAATGAAATACTACAATTATGTGAATCACTTTGGAAATAGATCGGAACGAAAAATCTTACGGTTACATTCAGAAAATGGCTTGGTAACACTCTTGTAAATCTCAAAAGCTATTTCGCGATTGGCGAAGCTTAGTGGAGTATTTGTCCATCTTGTTTTATGAGTGCAAAACGGAGCAGATTTTACGATTTGTATGCAAACAGTTGTAGCTACGACGACTTTCATCGGCCTTGGAGAAAGTCGAAGGCAGGCAAGCACCGACGCGTACGATTACAACCAGTCAGTCGAACGAATAGATTAAGGGACACATGGAGAATCGCTAAGATTTTATCTTTATTAGTTATCTATCTTATTTAGAGGGAGTAGTTGCAACCTATAGTAATAGTATAAATGCGTAACTTTGGATGGATGTATGGAAGGAAGGAAGGATATTTTTGTTACTCAATCACGCCAGAATGGCTGAACGGATCCGGATGAAATTTGACACAGAGACAGATTATAGTCTGGAATAGCACATAAGCTAATTTTTATCCCGGAAAATGAAAGAGTTCCTGCGGGAACCAAAAAACCTCAAACAAATAAATAAATCGCTAGTATCAAATAAATAGTACCTACTAATAGGTAGGTGCTATTTATTTTATTATTGTATGCATAATAATGCATACAATTGAGTAGCGGTAGTACAAATTCCAATGCTGTTTAAAATGCTATCACGCCTTATATTGGCAGTGAACCAAATAGACCGACAAACAGTCAAGTGTAAGCTTTGTTTTAAATATAAATATATAAATATAGAAAATTATACACACGGTTTATATTTGAATTAATGGGTGAATATTCCTATTATAATTATTCATTGGGAAATAGCGCTCATCCATGCAATAGATCTACTTTTTACTCTGTCAAAACAAGAATATACTTTATTAAAAGTCCTCTCTACACCTTTCTATGTCGATCTTTTGAATCGAATTAGATAATTGCATAGTGATAATCCGTTATTTGATGGGATCAGTGGGACAGTAATGAATGTTCCAATTGTTTTAAAGCGTTTGTTATTTGTATTACGTAAAACGTAATTAAAGCATTGATAGAGACAATTGTCGTTCTATTAGTTGGACGTTATAAGTTAATTTTAAAAGTTTGTTAATAAATATTCGGAAAGAACGGAGTCCGGTTCAGTATGTATTTTTCCACGATGAACTACGCCGAACATTTTTGGGTTTTTTGTTTTTATAACTAATAGAGTTATCTCTATAATGTCTATCATTATACAAATTTATTTCATGAATAAAATCATTTAATGAATATTTTAATGGTGAAACTTTATTAAAATTATGTAAAAAGTTTAGAAGTTTTATGTGAATTACTTACGATCATGATAGCAATTAGAAAAAAGAGATAGAGACGAGACGTGTTTGATAGTGACATAACTTTCTTATGCTTACACGCATTTCGCGTAATTCATACGTAAATCTAGAACTTCTGGGAATTTCCAATGCAATTATTAACCTAGTTGGATTCGTTAAGTTGCGTCAAGTTTTGTAGCTATTGCATTGCGTGGAAGTTGCATAAACGTTACCCCTAAACGGATTTCCTAGCTGGTACGGTATATGTGTCACAAGGTGTAACTAATGATTGGTTATTCTGTAACAGCAGTACAATGACTTCTATCATACTTAATATTATAAATGCGAAAGTGTGTTAATCTGTTGGTTTGTCCTTCAATCACGCCGCAACGGAGCAACAGATCAACGTGATTTTTGGCATGGTTATAGTTGATAACGGAGAGTGACATAGGCTAATTTAAGAGTTCCCGCGGGAACCAAAAACCTCAATCTACAATCATCATTATAAAGGTTGTGCAAAGTTTCAGCTTTCTTGCTTCAAGGGTTTTGGTACTGATGGCAGTGAGTGAGATGAGGCTTTTCTCTTAATAGTATGAGATATAATATAATTTTCACTACTTTTACTCTTTGTAAGTATTATATGATTTCATCGTAATTATACTATAATACTGATCTGTAAAACACGTTTACCAAAATTACTGCTTTTATTGGAATAAAAATTGTAATAAATAAGTACTTAAAATAAATAATAGCACTATTAAACATAACTTCCATAGCAGCTATACCGATTAGGAATTCAATAGGTATGACATAAAGATACGTCATGTGTGAAAAATGTTACTTTTTCTATCAATATTTGAAACATTAGCAATACTTTATAAGGACGCGCGTATGACTCAGATGTTGTCTTGGAACATAATTTACTACTATGTTAAACAAAGTTAGTTGCTAAGTTAAAAAAATCGCAAAATGATTCATCGTGTATGGTTCTACAGAATATGAAACAATGAATACATCTCCATATGAATTGCAAATCGTATGTGGTTGTGATAACATAAAAGATGTAGACTAGATAGCGTAACGATACAAATAAGCAGTCATCCGAAAAAAAAATTATACATAATACCAGAGAGTTACAAATTACTGGAAGGAATCATCAATAGGGAACCTGCATGCTTAAGTTCCAGAAAAGCGCGGCCACAGATTAAATAATCTTTTATGGTGTAGTTGATTATGGCTCATACCGTTTTCACGCAGTGAAGAAATCCGTGATCGATATTGGGCCGACGATGGGATGAGATTATAATATTAGCGTCGATCTTTTGTAACTATTGATTGTTATAATATTATCTTAGCAGAAGAATCAACATTATATTTTAGAGTATTGTCAATTAAAGTAGCACGTGAACGTGAATCAATTAATTTAATACCAGTATCTAGAGATTCTACACGCCCTTGAAAACCAAATCACAATTTGCCACAAAACCTTCTTCAAATCCAAACCAAGTTAAAAATCCATCCAATCCATACTAAATTAATAAAAATATATCGTAGAATTTAGGATACCTACCTTAAATTCTCTATCGAAAAGGAAAGTTTGCTGGGAATTGATTTAATCTCTTTCATCACAATAATGATGATGATTATGTTTTTGAAATTTAATAAGCTGTTGCCCACGATTTCGTCCGCGTCGATTGAGGTTTTTTGATTCCCACGGGAAAAAAGTAGCGTTAATGTGTTATTCCAGACTGTAATCTGTATCTGTGCTTAATTGAGTAACAAACATCCATCCATCCAAACATTCATATTTATAATATTAGTATAGATAGATAGTATACATTGTAAGATTTTAACTTACTTGTGGTGCCCTTTGGTTGAATTCATCTTCTGTGAGAGCGATCAGTGCTGCGCCGTCCATTGCGAAGTATTCAGTCGGTACCATTGGCAGGTTGAAGTGTTGTAGTGTGAACATCACCCAAGCTTTGACGTCACTCGCGCTCCATTGCGTAGGGTCTGTCGAAGATCAGGTGTTCGTTAGTAAACATAAGTTTTGGCAATATTTTCCTTAACGTGTTTAGATTTGCTTCATTAATTAACCTTATTTATTTCTTCTTGAGAATAATTGTTATAGCAAAAATCAATGACGTGATGAGATTAGCCCAGAGAATCAATAGACGTCTTAACAAATGCTTCATTCGTTGCGTAATCAACCATTTTCATCGTTCTTGGAAGAAATATAAATATAATCATTGTGTGCTTAGGCAGTAGCCTAGCTAGCAGCGTGTTCGAGGAAATACTTGATTTTTTTACTGACTCGCGATATTAGTGACGACATTAATATAATTATTCTATCTGAGGCTGATCATCATCGTTATAATAAGTTGCTAGTGTCTGACATGCTTACAAGTACATAATGTTATTTTTATTATAAGACATTTTTCATGTTAATGGATTGGATTTTAGTGATTAATAGTCAGTAGTAGGTGACTCACCAGGTGATATACCAAGTACGGTACAAGTGTTGTCTACATCTCGTTTGGACTGCTCAATTGCCATTGAGAGCACGCGGTCTATTGCAGGTGTCACGAGAGCTTCTTCACTGTTGCCGCCACTACTTTCTTCCATCTTGACACTGCCTAATTCTATTGGTATGGGCCGTAAATTAAGCCGTTTTTGAAAGGTTGTGTCTTCGAGCGCCGATCGTAGTAAAATGTGATCTCTCGGCTCCTCGACTTCAATTTTCGGCGTTATGTAACCGTGTTGTACACTTTCTTGTAAAATCTGATTTTCTTTAAGTAAATCTTCAATATCAATGTACTCTTCGTGTTGTGGGACGGGTGATAAATATTGGTTGTGGCTGCCGTATGATACGCAGGAGCCTGAAGGGGACAGTGGGTAGGGCGATGCAAATCCTGGTACCGTGAGCCTGTTGTGTGGTTCTTCTTTGATGAAGACTGGAGAGTACTCCAGGGAGTTGTAAGGGGAGGATGGTTGGAACGCCACTGTGGGGATTGATCCTTCGTCTGATGATGGAGAGGGGGTTGGATAGCTTTCGAAGTCGTACAGGCGTTCAAGGTAGTTGTTATCCTCTGGGTATGGTGGAGGAGGTTTGGTGTGTGTGGGAGGAGAGTGCAACATCGGTTCTGGGGGGGATTGAGCGCCGAGGAGGCGCAGGAGATGGTGTATGTCCGCGGGGGAGGTTGGCACTGCTCTTTCGCCCTGGGATGCCGATGGGGGGCTGCACCCAGACCGGGGCACCGTCTGTGGCATCTGTTGACAAGGAAACATAATCATTAATATTTAAATCAAGTTCAGTTTTAGCAAAGGGGGTTTACGAATCACCTAAAGGCTCTGTATCAGATATTTGAGGTGTATCGAAGGTATGAAGCAATTCTTCTGAAGATTATAGAAGTATGACATTGGAAATGAAACAATATTAAATATTTCCATCTTGAATGTTTTATATGTTAATTATGTGAAACTGGGCTTTACATTATTGTCTATTGTGATGAGCTGACTTGACATAAGGATTTGTTATGTAGATCAATTTACATGTTCTAAATTAATGTTTGATGTAATGAAGCAAATATTATATTCATAGATAAGAGTTTATTGACTAAGTATTTTAAGAGGTGGAACTTATTCAATTAAAACGGATTAGCAAATATGATTTTGAAGCCAAATAAAGACACGTGACTACATGTAAATGATTTTATTGGAGTTCAAATCAAGTTGGAGTGTATTAGTCAATCCCAACCATCTGCCAAGGCATGTCAGTAGTAGGCCGGGGATGGCTGTCAGCAGAAGGCTGGTGATCGCTGTCAGTAGTAGGCCGGTGATGGGTTGAGACGACGGTTAAAAAGTTCACAAGAATCTCAGTAACACATGTGTACATCGAAATTAGTGATTGTAGTCATAGAACTCTGCGCTTGCGTCAATCTAAGACCATTGACGTAGAACCAGATGTCTCAACCATAACAAACTCCTGGATTATGCTTTATTTATTTATCTATCCGTCGAAGAGCTCCTAAATTAGTTTCGAGTCATTGGACTCCTATAAATAGGTTCGGAAATTGAAATAAGATTGGCAATTTGACACTAAATTGGACAGACGACGGGAGACACTAAATATATACGGTGCAAGACCGTAGCATATAAAGTCTCATAGCAAGAGAACTATCTCCAGCAGTGGACATCTATTGGTTGATGATGACTACGACGGCATGAACTCGCTTTATACATAGACTTTTTTTTAGTTGTCTTTTCTTAACAATTTATATATTACAAAAGCTGAACACATCCAAAGGAATTTGAAACCGGTGCATGGGCAGATCCTCTGCATATTTAATTTGAACACTTACAATATGTTATTTTTAACTTAAGGCCCTGTGATAGCGTAAAAGTTTTTTAAAGCAGTGTATCTGTCACCGTAAGATTGTAAAAACCGTTAGATTATAATCTAACTCGCGAAATTGTAAACTGTCGAAAGATTGTGAACCGTTCAATGTTCTAAGTGTGAATTTTTGAAATATCCATTATATTTACGTTTTCTTGTCTGTTTCTTGTAGGTTAGGTTAGGGTTCGACATAAATAATCAGGTAGTTTATCGGGTTAATATACCTAGCATATTACAATCTACCGAAAAATAATGCGTTAAATTGTAATCTGTCGACAGTTTGCAATTTCGCGAGTTAGATTATAATCTAACGGTTTTTACAATCTTACGGTGACATATCCATCAAACGGTGACATAATGTATGCCTGTAAAAATAATTTGCTGTATTCAAGACTTTAAGCAGCCATTGACGCATCTCAAAACACAATTTTAAAAAAATCTCTGCATTGAAGTTTCTTTTAAACATACCTCTTAGTTTAAATTAATATTTCTAAATCAAACACATTGTCGGACAAATTTTTATTGAATAGAATTTTATGCTTTTTTTGCGATATGCGCTTGCTCGATTTTACCCCCGCACGCCTATATTTTGTTCTCGTGAGCTCACAGCGCCTTAATCATTTTAACTACGTAAAAACTTAATTTTTTCTCACATTCATAGTAATTTTTAAAATATTTTCTTCTATTTCTCTACTGCCAACGCTTATAGCCATGTTGTTTCATTATTGTTGACTTTATTGTTTTAAAATTTTATAATCCTTATTTTAGAGATGTCACGGTACTTGACATTTTTTTTTTAATTTTTTTTTTAAATTTTTTTTTTAGTATCAAAATAAAAATCGATACAATTTTGTTGGGTAGCACTGCGAAAAACCACGTAGGTTTAAATTGCGTGCTCTTCCGTCAACATATCAGCGAAACTGTTACTTTGAGTAAATTATTGCTTAAGTTTTACTTTATGCGTTGGTAGTATGGGCCCAGTAATGTATTTTATCTTATCGGGACTCAATCGGCATTGGGACAGCCCCATCCTATTGCTCGAGTCAACTAACTCAATTCGCACATTTCATGATGAAACCTAGTGCAAGTTTAACCGGTCGGGTCAGTCAGTCAAGTGGCGAGTCTTGCATTATTAATTTCTTTCTTTTAAACAATGACATTTCCCACGAAGGTACTCACTCTTAGAGATGTAGAATAATTACATGAAACAGTTGCATAAGCCAGTAGCTCAAATACCAAGTTTCATGGATATTACTTGAGAAATGACTGACTTTCATACAAATTTTCACCCCTTATTTCGCCTCTTCCGGGACAGAAATGTCAAAAACTGTGAAACACGTAACTCTTTATTTTAAACTGAAAGACAAAATACCAAGTTTCTTTGATATAACTTGAATATCTTGAGGAATGAAGGACTTTCATCCGCTATTTCACCCCTCCGGGGACAGAAATGTCAAAAACTGTGAAACACGTAACTCTTTGTTTTAAACCGGTAGCTCGTATACCAAGTTTCATGGATATAACTTGAGAAATGACAGGCTTTCATACATACTTTCACCCCCTATTTCACCCTTTTATGGGTGGAATTTTAAAAAATCCTTCCTAAGTTAGCGCCTACGTCACAACTTCTTCTTCAACCAATTCTATTTCAAAATATTCTGTTTTTATATAGATTTGATGTATACATATCTGAATAGAGGAAATTATTTTGTTTAAAGATTATGTTTAATTTATTATAGCCCAAATCTTTTAAGGTCACTTGTTAATAGGTTAAATAGGTAACATTCAAAGGTTGTAATGTGGAGCACATACTATGTTTAATATACAAGAATCCGAGTATAAATCAAACAGCCTCATTAACTTGTTCTACTAGAAATATTTAATCTTCAATCATTATCATTAGACGAATATTTAAAAGGTTCGTGTTATCCAATCAATATAATTAAATGTCAATAAATAAAAATCGGAAACCATTAAGTTACGCAGACCAAATAAAAGGATGGAAAATGCTCGAAAAATCCGATTAAACTTATTTAAGAAAAAAAGTTTCTTTTTTTTCAACTACAAGTTAGCCCTTCACTGCGATCTCACCTGATGGCAAGTGAAAATGCAGTCTAAGATGGTAGCGGGTTAACCTGTTTGGGGTATGGCAGTTATATTAAACCTATACCCCTAATCGGTTTCTACACGGCATCGTACCGGAATGCTAAATCGTTTGGTACGCCTTTGCCGGTAGGGTGGTAACTAGCTACGGCCGAAGCCTCCCACCAGACCAGACCAGGGAAAACTCAGAAATTATAAATTCCTAAATCGACCCTGCCGGGGATTTAACCCGGGACCTCCGCACGTCAGATTCAGGACAATGAACTCATTGTTCTACTTTAATTAACGCACAATTACAAGCGAATATTGTATAACATATAATTAAAGTACTACTGTATTATGATTTACCTATTTTCCATTACATAATATAAATCTATAAACATGTCTATAAACACGTCTGTTTCTAATATCCTTGTTTTAGATAATATATTAAATTACGTAAATTGAACTCAAATAATGTAACCGAGCTATATATTTATGCACAAAAAAGTATCCTATAGAATAGACGTGCGTATGAATATATAACAACGAAAAAAACCGGCCAAGTGCGAGTCGGAGTCGCGCACCGAGGGTTCCGTACAAACTTGTAGTAAGTTTAAAATTATTAAAAATATTTTTATTATATGATGTAACTAACATGTATGCTTTTCACTATCTTTCGTTTAACTGTGTTTTAAAACGTTGCTTCGTACCAAATTTCAAGATTCTGAGTTCACGAGAAGTACCCTGTAGGTTTTGATTCCCTTGCGAGTGTCGAAAATTTGCAGCATAAACGGCTGTATCTTTGCGTTGGATTAGAAGTTTGATTTTTTCACAGCTCTAAGGGATGTAAACCTGAGTATTTGATATGAATTTCAGCTTGATACATCCATGCGTTCCTGAAAAGAAGGCTCTTGACAGACAGACAGACGGACAACAAAGTGATCCTAAAAGGGTTCCATTTTTTCCTTTTGAGGTACAGAACCCTAAAAAACATAAATAAATCTGGTTCTCCTCGGCGGACGCCAGGCATGCGGAAGTTTAGGCATGCCTGCAGCGAATTTGTTCTTTGAAAAGCGTTTTTCGGTTTGTATTGCCAGATTCAATGCGGATAAGGTTGCCCGCGATCAAATTCCTGTGCATATTTTAAAATTTACATATACTTTCATTATATTCATATCGTGTTTTAAAAATTTGACAAAATATGTCTTCACTGGACAGTGACGAGCTATTCCGCCTGAATTAATGTCCGCCTTTGTAAATTACGGGATACAAATTAGACTATATTCGTCTTCAATTTGCAATCCCTCCACTAAATTTCATAAAAAAAATATTGTGGGTTTTCTAAAAGTTAATTATAAATATAATAAAAAAATCTAAAGGTAAAACGGATGGCCTATTCGTATTATTCAATGGGATTCGCTGGGATGATTCGTATTATTGTTGAGAGTTGTCACCCTTTTCTAATAATCACATAATGGTACAGTTTTCTTGGGATAACAGTGTACATAGCCAGGTTTCCCGCATTACCTTTATTAGTAGTATATTTTCTATATGTGTATAGAACATCATTGGTATCGATTCTTAACTGGATATGACACATTCTTTCGCCAATTAAAGGATATACGCTCCAAAGCCCCTGAACATTCATTCAATCGTGTGTTAACCTTTGTTTCCTAATATTTTTTTCGGCGGAAGCAAAGTCTTGTGACGTCATACCTATTGTGTCAATCCAATTCTAGAGCAGAACAGACAAGCGCGTGACCCGACAAATAGCAGCGTTCTGTTACATTTTCGACCTTGGGGTTTTCGCGAATGACTTGAATTTAGATATTGTTGAGACGAATCGCAAACAACTCCTTTTTAGAGTACTGAAAAATAGACTACCAGAACGGTGCATTAAGAGACATACACAATATAGTATAATAACGCAAAAAAAAAAGCTCTAACACAAACCAAAACAAAAAAGCTCTAACAGTCGAAAACTGAATGATCAAGTAATTGTTGAGTCGTTCTTTATAAATTAAGTAGCTGTGTTTTGCTTTTCATTTGCTGAATGGATATAATGCTAAATAGCATAATACCTAATAGCTTTGGCATAAAGCTTATGCATATTATGCCAAATAATATGTCTTTATAATGTCTATACAACGCTTTTCTATATTTGGAGGTATAACTTGAGTGTTTTTATTGAATTGGAACTCATAAAAACAAGTATATAAACAATGGATAGGGTCGTATGAAGCAGTCAAATCACTTTGTAGAGCTTCTGTGACAGCTACATTTTTCAATGTAAACGATAAGTTTGAAGTTATACTAACTTAATATAATCAAGACGCTGAATTGTTAAAAACCTCAGATCAAAGCTGCTTTAATCTGTCTATTACAAAAGATATATATGTAAATACTTTAATAAACAACAAGCTTCTCCACAACAAGTCTCCCAAGCTTTTAACATTAAAAGACACGTGCAGTGCCATCAAAGCCATAGTTTTGCATAATACAACAATAACTAACCTTCTCTCGTTACGAGATGCCACAGTCTGATTAATTCTAGATTGCCCATTCGTTTCGGCACAGCAATACCGATACAACCTTAAGTCAAAAATATACTGAGGATAATAAACTCTACGGTTAAAACTATAAAGGATAAATTTGAGTACCGAACGTTTCTCAGCTGTGTGGAGAACTGGGGGCATGCTACCATGAAATACTCTGTTGTATAGAACTTAAACCAGGTTTGTCAAGCATCCAAAACGTGTTTAGCAACTATAAATATATAAAATGTTTGAAACACACAAAAACAAATGGATGGGAATCCCACATTCGCTGATAAATGACTGTCACGGTTGGGAAGTTATGCGTTAGATTACTTTTTTGATATAATACTCGTTAATTTATCATTTTTGGTTGTTACGTTATCTCAATTAAGCTCTAATGCTATTAAATAGCTTTTGACACGTCCCATATATTATTTATCTCTTCAGCTATTCGTTGAAATAACTAGATAAATTTTTCTTTATAATTTTGATAGCACCTAAATGTACCGATAGCTTTAACAGTCAATAAATACCTATACAAAAATAATAATAGGATTAGATTTGATATCTTCTATAACAATATGAGTAAAAGGACATCGATTCGAACACTGTAAATGAAGGGAAGAAGCAAGTTTCAAAATTCCGTTTATGACAGATCATAAGCTTTTTTAAAAGCTCGGTTATTTCATCTATAAGCACTGAATCTACCACATTCGGAACCAGCAAAGAAACTCAACGATTATTTTCACGAATTCAAAATCTACAAACACTGTTGTAGCTACAGGGGCTAGTAATCAATAAAACTCACTTTAGAGGTTGGCTCCACAACGTTAGTTCACTGCAATTATTAAACAAAAATCCGCACTCACTCGAAATGTCAGCGGAGTCAGGGTTGTTGCACCTTTGACGCCGCGTCCATGTTTTTGAGGTTAGGTTACCGGCACCTCCGTTACCTAATGTTGAGGTAACGTTGTTTTTTGGCCCATGACCGCGTGTATACGTCGAGTAGATCACTAAGGCACTGAGCTCTGCGCCCGCGCACACTGCCTTTGGTTTGGTTCAATGAAGGCCTACGTCATGCCGGGAAATACGCTTCTAAACTAATATCAAATAGTGTCTGCATCTGAACAATACGCCACCGCATACGTCAATATCGCATTCAATTTTATTAATGACGTTCACGTAAATACAAAAGTGATTTGTTGTCAATAGTTTTCCTATTTTACTATCGCGAGATTCAATTAACCGACTTAGATAATTTCTTCCGTGATAAGCTTTAATTGAATAATTTCGGTAATAGAACTTCTGGTTTCGCGTAACTGTCGTTATGTATTTAAAAGTAGGGTCGTTGAAACTTCAAAACAGTCGGTGTAATGTATTTGGTTGAACCATATCATGATGATGAAATCAGTAAGTTGTTATTTAGACTTTATCTGAGTTTAACATCGATCAAAGGTGATGATCAAGGTGGTGTCCAAAGGTGATCTAGGTGATGAATTTGTATTGATACTTCTTTGTATTTTATTTGTTTGTGGGCTGCACAACACGAAGCTTTTGTATCATGTTCTGTAGTTTAGTACATTAATTAATAATCAAAATACGTTGCCAATGGTCCAAAGTATCGTGTCTTATGTGTTTGTTGATATATCCTTCAAGCACGCCGCAGCAGTGCAAATTGAAATTAATCGACGTGATTTTTTTGCGTGGGTATAGTTGAAGACCAGGGACCATATTGCCAACGTTTCCATATTGTTTCATTATTGTTGGCTTTCGTATTTTAGAATTATAATCCTTATTATAGGAACGTCAAGGTATGTGGCATCGAACTGTCATTTTGAGTAAAATTTTTATAAGCAGCCCCTGTAGTGTAGAGTGTTAAAACTACTTTTATTCCAGAAAATTACAGAGTTCCGTTTGAAATTTTTTTTCCGGAATTTTTAAACCTTAATCCATGCAGTTGGAGTCGCAGGTTTAGGTTAATCGTGTTTATTTCATCTAAGGTTTAATCACAAGATTTATGCAGTTAAAATTATCGTGATCAGATTATTCATTAATTCCTATACTTAAGTTAAATATAGTTTTCATGCATGCATTTAATTGTAATGATTAATGTTTTAATACTATTGAAATACTGATAAATGTAATAGTTATTTAATTACCGTTTCAATGAAAATCGCTTTTTAAACGGACGCTGGGTATTCCTATAGTTAAGATTAACGAATAGTATGACTCATGAAATACCATAATGCATCCTATAAAATGATTTAGAGGTGGGCTCCAACTTCCAAATAGGTAAAAAAATATTCATCTCATACAATTAAAACTCCTGACTCATTCACTGACTGACTGACTGACTCATCTGCGACACCCAGTACAAACCCTTGGACCTAGAAAGCTGAAATTTTGCGCAAAGATTTCGGAAGTTCCCTTAACGATACGACCTATACAACACCTATACCTATCTATAAACAAGGAATAAAAAAAATTCTGACTTCGCTATAATACCCATACTCCATACCCCATACTAATATGATAAATGCGAAAGTGTGTCTGTCTGTCTGCTACACTTTATCGGCCCATCTTTTCAAGGGATTTTGATGAAATTTGGTACAGAGATAGGTTGTGTCCTGGGGAAGGACATACGCGGGCATCAGCTAGTAATATATGAAACTTGACATACCTACAGATTATAGTTGAAATTGGCATATTACTAGTAATTAGTATTAGTAGGACAAACTGTCTGATTAAAAAACCGATTGCAGCAATGCAAATGTAAATAATGCTTATATTGTCTTTGTGGATCGGTCCCACTTCACTCCACCGGTATGTGTTGATCCTTAGCCCTTGAAAGACGACTCGGATACAGTTAATTATTAGCCTTGAGTTTAATAATATAATTTATGGAACCTTACTATGAAATCGATAATCGATATTATCTAATTAAAAACAACGTAATAATATTTCTGGTAGATTGTCACCCGTTCCGATCGACGTAAAAAATTAGACCCATTCTAAATTAATAAAAAAATTAAGACAATAAAGCAAAACTAATTATTCTAGATATACCGCTATTGGTCAGAAAACGGTGACGTCACACACCTTCACTTCATTCATAGACTAATTATAACACTAGCACAGTTCGTAGCTACCTAACACACACACATGCTTAGTAAGAAGTGACGTGAAACACGTGAGAAAACTTTGGATCGTGATATAATTGTTTACGTACGCCCACAGCAATGTACTAGTACTAAATATTACAAACAGACTGAAATATACTTTAAGTTTATGCAATTAAAATTCATATTCGCATGTATATTATGTAATCGGTACATTTGTATTCGTTGATAAGCGTACATCTTTATTTATCTTCTAAGAATTTACGTACGTATGTAATAGTTAGCATCACATAAAACATATATTCTGTATGGAAATGGATTTAATTTATGTTGGTTTATGGATGGGTAAATCGTCCCATGCAAAAGACATCGACGAGTGCGAGTGTCCTCTTGTATTATAAGTAAACAACAATAAAATTAACATTGATCTACTTTAGTTATTGTGTTGTCTTACTTTTCACCTAGTTGAGTATTGTTGTGCTTTTTACGTAATAATTGGGATTATGCTTATTATCAGTACTGAGAATTTCCGAGACTTCTGAATATATTAGGTATTCACTATTCAGTCCCGGTGGTCCATTATTCATGTCTGTCACAACTCGATTAAAACTTGGTAATAATTTTATAGTAAATAAAATAATGCATTTTTTTATTTTAATAATTACGTTCAATAATCCTTTTTTTTAAAGAATGCCATGCATAAAATCTTTAGTTACCTGTCAAATGTATCAAATGTAGTACTGTATTTAGATATTTAAAAGATATTATATTTTATAATATAAAATTATTATTATTATTATTATTTTTTATTATTATTATTTATTTATATTTTTATAAGATTAGTAGCTAGATAATATGACAATTTACTATATCACTTAACATCCGCATGGTTTTCTGCAAAATTAACATAGGATTTCAAAACCATAAGTCCTAGCATATTATGTGTAATATATTATTATAGGAAATTCAGTCACGCGCGAACTAGAAATGTAAATATTCATTTAATTTCATCGGTATCATATTACGATGCAAGGAAGCTCGATTCAAAGAAGCTCGTGAGGCTTAGGATTGCGATCTCATACAAAGATAATATTTGCACGCGTGTTGAATTTATTTATGGACAAGCTAATGCACGGAATACGTTGCATTAGCAATTGCAATTGCATTGCAATTAATTTGCTATTTTGAACGCCACAAATCTTCAGGCAAGCTCCAATAGCAATAGTACAAAGTACAATTAGATCATTAGGTGAGTACTACTTTAATATTTTTATTTTTTTAAATAATAATAGAAAAATTACTTATAACCTTAAATCCTAGCTAAAGTAGAAAGAAAATAATAGTTTTGAATATTAATGATTATAAATATCGGTGTAAGAGATTAGTTTACATGTATCATGATTATAATCATTTAATTCAAAATTAAGAGATAAAAGAGAAATAAATATATGGTGACTTAAAGGCCTATTTAACAAATAGATAACGATTGAAATATGAAAAACTTATTTACTGCCTTTGCTCACCTTCAGGATACAAGCTATCTCTGTACCTTCAAAGGTTGGGCCGTATAAAGGTAACAGGCAGACAGATACACAAGTTTATGCATTATAATATTAGTTTGGATGTTGATGGAATACAAAATTATGTCACTCAATATATTCCATTGCATTATGTAATCGGAATTGCCAACTGAGTAACGCATAATAAATGTCATTACAATTACCATTCATAAAAACTAACTCCCACTAAGAACTAAGTAGCTAAATGTCACAACTTATAAATAAGTTAAGTTAAGGTCATCATTTATTAATAGTTTCGAACACTTTACTAACGTTATTGTTAATTGAAACCGCTCATGTTGTTTTCGAGTAAAAAACAGCTAAAAATATACTGGGTACCCTTTTTTGTGCATGAGATAATAATTAGTAAGGTCGTTGTGTCTAATAGCAATAACACTTGCAAATATAAAATTGCCTTACTTACTGTTCAATGGAAAAACTAGTGGACTATTTTGCTGTGTGTCGAGTGCTGACTTCTGCAAGTTTCATCGATAAAGGACTTGGCTTTATTATAAATTCCGTACTGATCTTTGGAGCAATAAATGTTACAAGTATACTCGTACTAGCGGATGCCTGCGACTACGTCTGCGTGGTTTGAGGTTTCTTGGTTCCCGCGGGAACTCTTTAATTTTCCGGGATAAAAATTTTCCTACTATTCCAGACTATAATCTATCCCTGTGCCAAATTTCAGCCTGATCCGTTCAGCCGTTGGGGCGTGATTGAGTAATAAACATCCATACATCCATCCAAACTTTCGCATTTATAATATTAGTAAGATGTAGAAACTGAATGTGGTCTAACGCAGACAGATAACAATATCAATACTATGTTTTTGTGTACAGTTTGGTGCTAACAGTGATCGCAAAGATCTTCTTTAAATATACAAAAGATAAAATCAGCTTTGATGAAGATATGATGCGTTTTACAAAAACTAATCTTTAGATCTCAAACATTATGATAATTTGTCTAAACTACAATGTACCTTTCAAAATATCAGTCGTAAGCCTCTACTCCAAAAACATGCACCTTTGGAATAACTGTATTTAAATAATAATACTAAGTTTTTTTAGTATAATTTAAATAATAATAATTTACTGTCGCATATTCTGATCCAATAAAGAAAATATGAAACTATACCTGATAAAATTCTATTGCGCATCCTTTGCAATCCCAAACTAACGCCATATTCACAATTCAAATAGTATCAACAATAAACAAACAAATAATGTGATAAAACATATATATACATAACATATGGAAAATTATGTTAAAATATATTATTACAACACATTTGACGACATACAAGTTTAATTGAACGTAAATGAATTCAAAATTTTTATTTACTATCACAATTTATTCTGAAGGGTTTATCGTAAAAGTTATCTTGGGAACAAAGTGCAGAGTTTGTCGATAAGATATCGTACGCATCGCGTCACTAGTCATTTATAAGTGACGATACGACACGATATTTTGAGCTAATGTATAGACGACCCTTTAATTTAACACAGGATTTTCGAGACCAATTATTTTAAACAACTGATGACTTTGAAAAATGGTTTATGTTTTATGTAAATTATGGTACATAATGGTATTTTAAGACAAAGAAAAATTAAATATCGTGTGAAATAGTATCTCAATTTCACACGATATTAAATTTTTCCTTGTATATAATATTTCTTAGCACTTAAGTAAATGTTTTTTTCTTCTATTTTCGTACAGATTTTTTCAGATTAATTAATTATAACTATTATTGGAAGTCTTCAATAGATATAACACTTTTAAATGTGAAAAACTTATAAGGTTGGTGGTTTATTGGTAATGAAAATAGGTAATGAATTGAATTAATCAGGTCTGTCTAAAGATATCAGGTATTTTTTAAGATAGACCTGATTATTTTATTAGTCTAGAACTCTAGACAAATTATGCAAATTAAATTACATGTATGATTGCTCACCTATCCCACTGTCACACTAATAATATTAATATATTTATGAGTATTATTGATCGAATTCATATAAACCATCTTCCAGATATTCAGTAATGTATATTTTCTATATATTTTAGTTTTTAGTGTTCTCTTGAAAGTTGAAATTGTATCGTATTCGATTCGTATCGTAGCACAATAGTCTTGCCTTGCCACAGTGAACTTGATTTTATTAAAAAATGATATTTGATAATGATAAAGCGAAACTTCAATGAGTAGTATCGAATTGACCAAATTGCTCAGCAATCCATTGACATGATCCTCAAGTTTATCACACATTCCAAAATAAACATACTTATTTACGATTAATACTCGATTTAAGACATGTGATTTTATTAAATGGAATAAAATAAGTGTAAGGATTTCATTTAAATGCATATTACTAAAATAAAAAACCTGGTTAATTATTTTTGCAAAGCCAAGTCCACTAGCAATAAAAATTGTAGAAATTAACTCCGGAAAGTCGGTATATTTTACTAGAACTGTAAACAAATGTAACGAAATAACGTACTATCACGAAATAGGGCCCCGTTTCCTTATGTGAATAGAAGGTAGGACAAAAGTAGAGGCGATTTTTTCTAGTAATATCACTCCAACAGTCAGTCAGTCAAATCAAATTATTGTCAATTGATATTGACACCGTGCAAGTTAAATTGTTAGTGGACACATGACATACTTTTGAGTTGCTGAAAATATTGTTAAAAGTATTTCACGGTTGACTATTATAAAAACTTTTTGGTAGGCAATAATATTTTAGCCCATGGAAATAAATGCATTGAGATTTAAATTGCTTGCTTGCTTTGCTTCTGAAATTATTTTTTAAAGAACTTTGGCTACTGCCATTATAATTTTCTTTTTTTTTATAAAATAAAAAACAGTATAGTAAGTAGTAGCATGATAACTATGGCAGTAGTCAGATAAAATTATAGTCTACTGCAAGAGCTGCTGATACAATATTAAAACTTATATTTTACTAGCTGATGCCCGCGACTCCGTCCGCGTGGATTGAGGTGTTTTAGGTGTATGAAAAATAGATAGTAGCCGATTCTCAGACCTACTGAACATGAATATAAAATTTCATAAAAATCGGTCAAGCCGTTTCGGAGAAGTATGGTAACTAACATTGTGATACGAGAATTTTATATATAGGATGATTTTTGTCACTTAGTGAGTTTTTTTAGATTAAAGAAAAGGCCAAATGTTGATCTTTAAATTTAAAAATATTTAGATTAAACTTTTGATAAGTATATTGAATATGCCTGAGATATCGATATGATAAGTTATCATTAAACATAAATAGTTAATATTATTTTTTCATATTAAGAAATTTATAAATATTAGAATTGTTATTTAAACATTGTGATAAAAATTTAGGTTAACTTATATATTTTTTATTATATGTTATGCCTGTTTAACTGTGTCAATGTTTGTAAATTAGTGACACCCAAGAATAAAATATTGTTACAGTTTTTTTTTAAATTGAAACAAAGTTTTAACCTCTTTAAAGAAGCTATTTATAAAGGAAAATAAAGGTTTAATAAAATACCATTTAATAATCGTCTAATGTTACCTTCGCAACTCCACTTGATATGGCATTCCGAACCAGTGGTGGACCGACCCACTTCACGATTCGAAAGCACTTGTAAAAGTTTATTTGACGAAATAATCTTTTGACTTAGACTTTGACTTTGAACTCCTAATAGTAACAAAACTAAAATTTCGACAGTTTCACAAGGCACTATTAAATAATATTCTGCGATTCCGCACTACCATATTTGCAAATAGTATGTATCTAGAATGAACTAGTATTTACCAGTTATTTGTCAAATATTTATTTTTAAAACCAAACTAGCTGCAAGTGTACAAACAAAATGTGTTAACATTGTGTGGTGCAAACTGACATAGTGTAATAAGTAGCAATGGACTGCAATAAAGGATGATAAATCAATTAATTATATATTAATGATGGAGACTACTACTTACGATCCACGTGCAAAATCTCTTATCATTCTCTTAATAGATGTTATCCGTCTAAAGTTCATCGATTCATTGTCATACGAAACTGGTAACCAATATAATAATTAGGTAGATAAATAACTAGATATATCTTTTTGCTCTTTATCTACTTTTAAAGATGATTCACATACAAATGATAAAAGAGTGTGGATTTGATTTGCCCCGGCAATGCTTGGGAATGCGGTCTATAGTCCAGTCGTAAAACGAGTCGGAAAGGAGTTAACAGTGTCTAATTGCTATATTCAACTATTTTAAGCATTTTAGCATCAATTATTCAGCTTATTCGAGCATACTATGGGCGCCAAAGCTTAATCCTTTAGATGGAAACCGGTCTTCAAGGCCTCTGGGTTTCCCACTAAAAGCAAAATGGCGACTGATACACGATCATGTAAAGTTGTTGGTTGTAACACACAAATCTTTCAAACAATAATACACATTGTTTCCTTGTAACAAAGGACCATATTTGCATGCATTTAAATAGACAGCTTTTCGTTAATATATTAAATCGATCGATGTGAGAATTAAAATTTTCAACACACACACAATTTTAAGCATTATTTCGGCGCTATAAAAACGATTTGCAAACATGTCTATTTTATACTGTTTTGATTCAACTTAGCAACAAAACTATAAGTTTTTATTTTGTTTTAAAATAAATGTAGAGTTACGTATCTCTGGATTTTTTTTATTGGCACAGTTTATAATACGATTAATGAAAATATCCATTTAGAATATTTAAAACATTTTATTTTATTTATTAAACCATTAAGCTACAATTAAATAACTACAGTGGTATTAATTTTAAAAACATTAGAATATAGAAACAAACAAACAAATAACTACATACCAAGTAATGACCAGAGAAACTTAAAAGTGATTTTAATGTTACTCTACGTTCAATTTTTTATTTGTTCTGGGCTATGGCGTAGCGAACTAAAACAAACTCAAATCTATATATTTAAGTAGACTTTGATAAGTGCTTTATAGATCGTCGAGTGAAATTACCACTGTTTCGGAATACCATTCCTACCAAGAAACTCAGTGGTTGCTCTTTTGAGAAAAAATATTTACAATTACATCACAGGTCACAAAATAATAAGCTTATTCATATTTTTGAGGGTAAAATGATTAACAATTATTAGGTAAAGAGGGCTGGTCGCTAGTTATATCATCATGACAATCATTCAACTCATTGCCGGCTCACTAAACTATAGTCTCCTCTCAGAACGAGAACAGTTAGGTAGGTACTATAGACCACTAGGCTGGCCAAGTGCAGACTTCATACATCTTTAAGGACATTATGAAGATCTAGATGATGCCCGCGACTTAGTGCGCGTGGACAAAGATTTTTGATTCCCGCGGGAACTCTTGACGTTTCCGGGATAAAAAGAGGCCTATGGCCCCGGGATACAACCTATCCCTGTACCAAATTTCATGAAAATCGGTTGAACATCGGGGGTTTCACCCCTGTGCCTCGGAGAGCACGTTAAGCCGTCGGTCCCGGCTATTATCACTGACATGATAATGGTCGTTACAGCCCGCCAACCCGCATTGGAGCAGCGTGGTGGGTCTAAGCTCTAATTCCCTCTCTCCTATGAGAGTGGAGGCCTGTGCCCAGCAGTGGGACGTTAATGGGCTGTAGTGGTGGTGGTGGTCCAGTGGTTCGAGCTATGCGTTGATAGATCAGTCAGTCAGTCATTCAGTCACCTTTTCTTTTATATGTATTCCTATTATTTAAAACGGACATAGCTCCTAAAAATTAGAGGTGCGTGCCCGGGGATCGAATCTCCGATCATCCGAATAAGAGGCAAGGTATCTTAAACTACTTGGCTATCACCGCTATATACTCTCAAAGGTTGTTCATTAGGTATTCATATGAATTAAATGGTATAAAGCTATAAAATCATATAATAGCAGAGCAAGAACACAAAGGAATAACAAGCTAAGGTACATAGAGTAACGAGATCAGTTAGCCCACAAGGTTACATATTATGCAAATGGTTACCCTATGACGCAATGTCCCTTTCACCGCCGCCATTGGGCACTATAATTTAATACATAATCGGTCCAATCTATAACAAATATAAATAAAAAAACTTGTAATGCCTGCTTCTAGACTTAGTAAAACTAGCAACTCATTTGTTGGAAACAGTGTCCGCTTCTACAATAAGCTCCCAGAAGACATGTTAAAGATGTCTCTAAATAAGTTCAAAGTTAATGGTTTAAACGTAAACTCATTAAAAAATCCTATTACCATGTAAAGGATTACTTAAATGACAAGGAAGCTTGGAAATTATTTGATCTAATGGCTCTGATAGTTCCTTAGATAAGATGATTTGTGAAATGGTGATAATGAAAAAAAAACCCCGGCTGAGTTTTTGTGGGCTCTTCTCAGACCAGGGCGCGCTTGGAACCCTCGTAGCTTTAGTTTTAAGATACCGTTACTGATTATCACCATAATATTTCATAGAATTTTTGACGACCTCCGTGGCGCAGTGTGTAGCGCTGTTGTCTTAACGTGCGGAGGTCCCGGGTTCGACCCCGGCAGGGTCAATTTGGGAACTTATAATTTCAGAATTTTCCCTGATCTGGCCTGGTGGGAGGCTTCGGCCGTGGCTAGTTACCAACCGGCAAAGCCGTACCGCCAAGCGATTTAGCGTTCCGGTACGATGCCGTGTAGAAACCGAATAGGGGTATGGGTTTAATATAACTGCCATGCCCCTAACAGGTTAGCCAGCAACCATCTTAGAATGCATCATCACTTACCATCAGGTGAGATCGCAGTCAAGGGCTAACTTGAAACTGGACGTCAATAAGTGTGGTATACCTACCTAAATTGAATAAACATTAGTTGAGTTTGAGTTTAAACTCGTGTTCGCGTATTTATGTGACGATAAATCGGTCGCACTGCTTTTAATTTTAATGTCATTACTATTGTGTATTTAAGTGCTTTTGAAGGCTGTAGTTTTACCTACATAATATGCTAACACTGCCTTTATTTTCATTCTAATGCTGAGATCTTTAGAGCGTACTTTGACTTTGTTCAGGCTTTACTTAGAGTTAAAAAGAGATGGACTTATGTGCGTATCATAAATCTGTCTCATTTTAACTCGGTCTTCAGCTAGAGCTAATTCAAAGTATGCTCTATATATCTCACACTAAGTGTATACTGTACCTGAAGAAAACAAGGCTATTAGCACAGCTGTTAGGATATTTTTTTGACCTACCAGAAAAATAAAGGGTATCGTGGTTAATTTATTTCACCCAAGGTAAGTAACGTAATAACATAATAATTGATTGAGTATATAATAAACTGAATGATTGAGTTTTTCTGACTAGAAATTCTCAGTACTAGCCCGGAGTTAGGAAGTTGGCGGTGTTTCACTCCCGTGCCTCGGAGAGCACGTTAAGCCGTCGCTCCCGGTTATTATCACTAACATGATAATAGTCGTTAAAGCCTACCAACTCGCATTGGAGCAGCGTGGTGGGTCTAAGCTCTAATTCCCTCTCTCCTATGAGAGTGGAGGCCTGTGCACAGCAGTGGGACGTAAATGGGCTGTAGTGGTGGATATAATAAGTTAGTATACACTATAAACTTATGTACTATTTATTTCTGTTTCCCTAGTTTTCTCCAAATTAATTAAAGATTAGCTAGATGAATCTCACGACTTAGTTGTTGTGTGAATCTAGGTTTTATAAAAGACCCACTGGAGCTAACATCATATTATCCTGAGGCTATTAGGATGACAGTTTCCATTCTATCATTCTATCCTTTTCTCTCGAGTGACTGTATTCATAAGAGAAAGAGAGACCTCTTTCCTATACTAATTTTCCGGGGAAAAAAGTACTTAGCTTATATGTCCGTTAACGGTAGACGTTTCATACATATTATCATTAATAATATACATAACTATATAACAGATGGGCCGTGAAACGGTAACAGACAGACATACAGACGGACACACTTTGGCATTTTTATAATATGAGTACGAATCTAGCAATAAATATAAATGATGGTGCAAAAAGATGCAAAACCAAAGGAACTTAATAACAATTTAAAAGCAATGTATTATACATTATTAATAAGAACACCTGTTTTTCTTTTATCGTCTAATAATTCTAACAAGATTTCGGTAAAATTCCACTAATACAACTGGTTAGCACAAAATATACCTAATACATGACATTTAGAGCGGCAAATCAGGTATTGTATGTGTGTAACAAAAAAAACTTTCAGAACATTTTTTATTATATTATTAGTAAATTTATCTTATCACGGAATCAATTTTAAATGCATAAGCAGTAACTAAATTAAGGACAAATATTAAATTGATAATATTATAATTAGACTTTTATAAATAAAGGTTTATGGATATCAAATAACTGGGTCAAAAGGTAATCAAGTCAAAAAAATATCAGTTAGTCTATACTAATATTATAAATGCGAAAGTTTGGATGGATGGATGTTTGTTACTCAATCACGCCAGATCGGCTAAACAAATCTGGCTGAAATTTGGCACAGAGATATATTATAGTCTGGAATAGCACATAGGCATACAGACGAAGTCGCGGGCATCAGCTAGTATTTAATAAAGAAGAAAACCCCTGCCATTATGTGATTAATGGAATGGGGTCACCTCATCCTCAGCAATGAGGTATACAACGCAAAGAGAGAGATCACTACAGAGGAAAGTATAGCTTTTCCTCAAAAATACTGCTTGCGACTTTCATTAATAAGTACAAAAAATAATACATATACATCACACATTTAAACACTACTTATTATACCTAAAACGTGACTAACCAATATAATCCTAGTCAATAAATTCAAAGAATTCGAACCTTTGCAAACGCTTTCAATTAAGACCTTTGCCCATCTTTACAACTATTCTATTATTTACCACGAAGGCTACCACGAATATATTCTTTATTAACACGAAAGTCTGTCTGTCTGTAACATTTTCACGGCCTATCAACTGTACCGTTTTTGTAAAAAAATTGGTATATTGAGCGCTTGCATCATGTACATAGGCTACAGCTTTTACCCGGGAAATCTGGGAAATTTAAAAAAAACCCTGTCTTCAGGCGGACGTTTTAGTGGGCATATGCGCACACACAACAACACACACGTAACAACAAATATATGTTGTTGTTGGGCACGTGTTTTGTCCTGTCCTGTCAGTAGAGTATTTTCAAACTCAAATCTTTTTTATTCAAGTATATACTTTGACAAGTGCTGAATTGTCGACTGAATCTACCAGCAGATTCGAAAATCGTAGCTACGGAAGGTTTTCTAAAGAAAATAACACGATGGAAGCCAGGTGAGATCAGCTAGTAACATAATATTTGGGTGACTCATATTAAATCATAAGGTAAGTGAGGCTAGCCAAAAGTGCTCGCAAGAAATAAAATCTCATTTTCCTTTTAGTCTCCGAGGCTTTCGCAACAAAGTGAATCAGTATTCGAAGATGGCAGATACGAAAGTCTTATTTGAATGGTCGAGGCGTGGCACGTACCGTTAGGAAAGGTTTTCAATGTCTTACTGTTTAAGTAAGTGTTAATAGGTACTAAATTATCTACTCAGTATTTTACTCAAATGATTGTAATATTGAAATTATAGTTCTATTGTACTAGATCATAGTTTCTTGTTAGTGGCACACGTTTTTCTATGCCTATGCTTGGTACGTGTAATTTTTTTAGTACCTATATTTTTAGCGAGAATATTAATCTTTTTTTTATCCACTACAAGCTATAAATGAAACATATACTTTGTTGCATAATTACTGTTTGGTACTTATGTAATAGGGTATAGGTTTCATTCACAAATCATCTCAGATCAGAATTGTGCCAAGAACACTCTTTTGCGGGCTATAATTATTTGTGCAAAATATGAGCCTACCCTTCTGATACGAGAAGATGTACTTAATTATAATATTAGGAGTCACTTAGTCAGACCAAAATAAATCTATACCAATAAAATACTTGTTTGGATGGATAGAAGTTTTGTTACGCCAGAACGGCTGAACGGATCTGGATGAAATTTGGCACATGTCTGGAATAACACATATGCTATCCCGGAAAATTAAAGAGTTCTCGCGGGAACCAAAAATGCTCAATCTGGATGGACGAAGTCGCGGGCATCAGCTAGTGTAAAGTGTTATAATATTCAAACATTACAACATGCTCATCATTGCTTTGCACTATGTACGATTGTCCCCAAACGCAAGCCTATCTCGCAATGGAAAAAAAACATAAATCTCCACTTTGAGCGAACGTAAATTTCCCATTAACTATTTGCCTCCGGAAAAAAGCAAACAAAACGAGCAATTTCTTCGGTGTCGTAACAGTAGTCAAAGAGAATGGGGCGATTGTGTTCGGCCAAGTTTTCACTTGACTCTATTGGGGTCGAGGACGCGGCTTCTGGTCGCAGTTACGTGATCCGACACGCTGATGTCCGAATATGTGACTCATTACTAAGTTTGACGTCAAACTAAAATATTGCAAAATTTTACCTGCACTTATTGGGGTGATTAGGTTAGTCGATGGAACGCGTGATATCGGCCATATTCGCCTTACCCCTCTAGCTACCAACTGTGCAGTTTCGCCATTAATTATGTTATTCTGTTGTTATATTTTCATACACTTATGTCAATAATTAACTGCCTCGTTGTTCTAGTGGTTAGCATGTTCGACTGTGCCGACGAGGTCCCAGGTCGGGCCATAATTAAGGGGTTATATCGGGTTTTTTTCCTGATTAGAAATTCCCAGTACTAGCCCGGAGTTAGGAAGTTGGCGGTGTTTCACCCCCGTGCCTCGGAGAGCACGTTAAGCCGTCGGTCCCGGTTATTATCACTAACATGATAATAGTCGTTAAGGCCCGCCAACCCGCATTGGAGCAGCGTGGTGGGTCTAAGCTCTAATTCCCTCTCTCCTATGAGAGTGGAGGCCTGTGCCCAGCAGTGGGATGTTAATGGGCTGTAGTGGTAATGTCTATAATTAGACAGAAAAATGACAAGGCACTCTCCTCTCACCCCGCAAAAGTTAATTGAACGTGATATTACACATTTTTCTTACGTTTTCTATCCCGTGTTTATTTCATCCAAGCATAGGACCCAATCGCAAAATGACTTACTCCTAAAAAAGCCTATTCGTCAAATAACTTCTTTGCTGCGTGAAAATCTCAGTGAGAATATATGAAATTTTTCTGTTATATTTTTTACTCTTGCATCGTCGTCGTCAACAACCTATGGATGTCCATAGCTGGACATAGGTGGCTTGCAGTGCCGCCTGTAGCCTGGGAACCATTCCCAGCGACTTGTGGACGTCTGTCCAACTAATGGATGTGTACCAACACTGCGTTGTTTGGTGCTGGACTGCCATTCCTGCAGCACTTTAGGACTCCAACGTCTATCAATTCTTCGAACTATGTGCCCCACAAATTGCCACTTCAGCAACGCAATACGTCGAGCAAAGTCGGATACTTTTGTCTGTTTCTACTATATTTTTAACTTGTTTGGTGGGGTCCTTCAGCCGTCGCTGGCTACCACCCAAAGTAAATTAAAAATGATGGTTTTAAAAATCTTTATGCTCAAAATAGAGTAAGATAAGATAGAGTTATATAAGTATATACATCTCTTTAAGACACTTTTTAATCCGGTTATTGCAGTCATCATAAAGCACAATATTAAAAAGTTTGAGTAATGAAAAAGGTACATTACAGTGTAAGTAATGTCCACATTACTCAACTAATGTCAAGAACTTCATGGGAAAATATTTGAACTAGAACTCTAGTTGTATTTAATAGCGGGAAAATATTTGAAACTCTTTTTTCTGACTCATTCTTGAGGTTATCTTTAGTCTATATTTTAACTAGCTTGGCTACGCAGTCGTAAGAAGTTGCCATCTTCCTCATTGCTGAGTGTTTGAACCCTTTCTATTAACCACATAATAGCAGGGGTTTTCAGAAATACTTTAAGAAGTTGCCATTTACCACTACAGCCCATTAACGTCCCACTGCTGGGCACAGGCCTCCACTCTCATAAGACAGTGGGAATTAGAGCTTAGACCCACCACGCTGCTCCAATGCGGGTTGACGGGCTTTAACGACTATTATCATGTTAGTGATAATAACCGGGACCGACGGCTTAACGTGCTCTCCGAGGCACGGGGGTGAAACACCGCCGACTTCCTAACTAGCTAGTACTGACAATTCTAGTCAGAAAAACCCAATTACCGAAACTCAATTATAGCCCGACCCGGGATTCGAACCCGGAACCTCGTCGGCCGCAGTCGAACATGCCAACCACTAGACCAACGAGGCAGTCAATAATATGAAAAAATGCCATTCAATAATTTGAAAAAAGTAATAGCATGGTTACTGCATTTTAAAGGTTTTTATTCGCTTCAATAAAGGGGAATAAAACAGCAATAAAAATCAAACAATAAAATATTATCACCAAGACATATTATATGTGAAAAACGGGCTCGTATCAAAAACTGGTTTTAATTCTAGTATACTTGTTAAATTAACAGCATAGAGGGCTTTACTCATTATGGTTGACATTTGCTTGTTTATTTTGTTTAAAACTAGTATGAAAAACAGCCTGAGATGTGGCCTTCAGTTTCGCTTCCGAGTTGTTCAGAGTATGCGCAAACTTGCAGATAAAAGCTGGCGACACAACGTGTATCGTTTGTGTCTAGACATAAACGATACACGCCAAACTTGTCCTGATCTACTTGACTAATTTATCAACGTACAACCTAAACCGAGGGGTACTAAGAATTTTTTTTGGCAATCCATTCCCGAAGGAGGATAAATTTCGCATTAAAATCCATTATTTTCCTAATTCTTTTCTTGGTATTTTGGTTTTTTAAAGTTCCGACCCCTCATCTATTTTTAACTATTCTAGTCGAGTGAAGACCGTTCAGTTATTGCAATTTATTAGGATCTCAAAACAGTGAAAGTACAATACCAACGACGTATCTTGACCAAATTATATTTAGTCTTCCTCAAAAAATTATCTAGTTACCTCTCTATTAGATACTAGAAATTCTCTGACAAGGTCTTATCTTTCTTACCTGTAACCTGTTCTCCAATTAAGAATACAAGCTAAAAGATACACGACATCAATTTTGATTAAAATAAAAAGTCTTCGGACGGCACATAAGTTGTACGTTTTAATGTATCGTTCGTGTACGCATTTTCTTTAGCTCGAGCTTTTTTGCAGAACTTTAATGGCACTTTAATTTAACTATCTGAACGTTGATTTTGGTTCTTGCTTAATTATTTTTGACCTTATTGAGTTTAGACGTAACATTAAATTTTAATTTTTTGTCTGACTTATTTGTTTGTGACCTTGATCTAGTGATAAAAATAAACAATATTTTAAGTAATTTTAGTCTCTATAGACTATAATTCATATTATAGTAAAATAATCACATAAAGTCATTAAGTCTTATAAACATAATTATAATGTAAGTATATCGTGTTACGTATTCAAATCTTATCTAATCTGTTGACATTATCTATAATTCTCTGAAATTAACTATTAGGTAAATATTACAGATAAAGTGTTGTTACTTATTAAGTTTGATTGATAAACCTCTGTACTTCGTATTTCGTATTTCTTTGTATATTCGTATAAATCGGAAATAATTATCATAAACAAATTGATAAACTATAAAATACAGGGACTTGATAAGATGTTGATGTCTTCAGTTCATTTACAAATTACAGATTTACAAATTTCTTAGATCCAAGAGTTTGAGCTGGGCTTTGGTGAATCAGCACTTTTATTAACTAATTATATGTAAAATGAAATTATCTAAATATGAATCCATGCTATCCATACTAATATTATAAATGCGAAAGTGTGTCTGTCTGTCTGTCACCTAGTTTAAAGATGATGCACTTAGTTGGCGCGGATTACGTTTTTTTATTCCCGGGGAACTTGGATGTAACTTGCCTCTATACCAAACTTCATCGAAATCGGTTGAAAACATTGGCCGTCAAAGCGTAGCAGACAGACAGACACACTTTCGCATTTATAACATTAGTATGGGTTGACATGTGCTAATTTAATTCTCGTGTATAGACTATTGACCCTGGGGTGTATTATTGAAGTCTAGCTTTTATCTGAGTACTCAAAACAGACTTAGGACTTGTTTACTACTCGTAGCTTCATTGGAAATATCTATCAGAATTTATTAACACATAATAAAACATCATTGACTGCACAATAATATGGAAAAAAGGAACATGGATAAAGATTAATATTTTGATTGAATTGAAGCAAAGTATTATGAAAAGTAAATAGTATTAATTCATAAATATGTAATGCCAATGTACACAGGTACATATATTTCACTAATAATAAAATACCCATTTTAAATTTTTAATTAAGCATGTTATAAAAGTTTATCGAGATATAGGTTTCGTTATATTGAATTTATCACAAAAAAAAAATACGAAAGGTCCAAAAATTAAGCAAATAATAAGGATTTTATTAAAATCATTCGAGTCTTGTAAAGTGGAAGAAATCAATTTTCATTATTATTTTACATTAGATTATAGTCTCACGCCGTAAAGATATAGTCTAAGTATAACTATTTATTACAAGTACTTAGTATATATCTCTTTGTTCGAGAAAGCGTTAATAAAGTCATAACGTAATGGTAGTGTGTGTGCACCCACACAACCTGTACATGCAAGGCCGTTGGTGAGAGGGGAAGAAATTTCAGAACAAGATTATGTAACTTATGGTTGCTAATATTTTATTCTTAATCTTATACTGACATTAGAAACCTAACAATTATAGCCCAAAGAATTTTACATTTTGAACCCGATTGCAGCGCGCCTGAACACATCCAATTGTGACATATAAACCATCTCCGTGGATGGTTAATATTAGTTTATATTCACAATTGGACCCGCTCCCTTTCTCTGCGTCGTCGTATTCCTCATTACTAAGGGTCGTGACCCCTTTCCATTAATCAAATAATGGTAGGAATTTTCTTGGGATAATGCGGTGGGTTCCCACGTCGTTCCGCATACGATTCGACTAAGAGTATTTAAACTCTTAGGTTTTTGTAGCGATTGTTATCAGATGTTAGTGATAATAACCGGGACCGACGGCTTAACGTGCCTTCCGAGGTACGGAGGAAACGAAAAGGCCAAATTGGAGGTGCAAATTTGGCCTTTACGCCAATTCGGTCACCCATTCAGTTACCGACTTGAGTCAATGTTGCTAAGCATTTGCTTTCGCAATCTCAAAGTACATAAAAAACTAAAACATGCAGGAAAAATATAATGAGTTTTAGAAATCTTTCGCACTCCTAATGCGTTCCAAATCGACTGAAGATAAACCCTTACCTACCTAGGAGGCTTCAGAGTAATTATATTCCTTGACTCTGGTTCATATTAAAGGACACAGTTGTTTCAGATGCCTACTTAATTATCATAATTTGAGAGGAAAATGTAAATAACAGCGTTATTGAGTAAAACAATCGGCCAATTTTCTACCTGCCCTAGAAAGGGACTACAGTATGAAAAGCTTCAGTTTTATTCGCCTCAAATTCAGTAAATATCAAGTGTTATTAATACAAATTACGTAAAAATAGATAAGCAGAAAAATTATTTTTTGAAAAAAAATATATTAAGATAGGGGTCGATTTTTAGACCTCGTTGATCACCAAAATCAGTTTTCGTTTATGTCGACCCTTGGCAAACCGAAATCGACCCCAAGGGGCCTAAACGTTGCTTAGCTTTCTTTATTCTTGAGAATGCAATATACGTTAGTTATTAAAACACTACACTTTATATAGATAATATTAGATAATAATATAGAAATAAGAATATATTTAGATAATCTTTAAAGCTGTATATGCCTATAATTAAGTATTGCATTAGAACTAGACATTATTGTATTAAGATTATTAATTGTTTGTGCAATATTTGTTGGTATATCAATAAACAAAATAAATAAAATAAAAATAAATAAAATATCTGTAGGTAAGTTCTAATCCAAAGTCCTTATTATGCGAACCGCGGACTTTAATTTCGTGGAATCTTTCCAATAAATACCAATGCGCCTTCTAACGCTTAAGTGTTATCTTTCTCTTTTCCTCACACTGAGTATACATCAATCTGTCTCTTTCATAAATCACTCAGATAAGTTATCTATTTGTTTGTTTCAACGAATTGTGTTTGCGATAAACACTGACATCGCCTTAATTTAGTGTCCTTTATTAAAATTATGCATGAAATAATGGAAATAACTATGTTATTCGACGTTTTTTTTAATCCACTACAAGTTAGCCCTTGACTGCGATCTCGCCTGATGGTAAGTGATGATGCAGTCTAAGATGGTAGTGGGCTAACCTGTTAGGGGCATGGCAGTTATATTTAACCCTACACGGTATCGTACCGGAACGCTTAATCGCTTGGCGGTACGTTTTTACCGGTAGGATAATAACTAGCCACGGCCGAAGCCTCCCACCAGGCCAGACCAGGGAAAATTCAGAAATTATTAATTCCCAAATTGACCCTGCCGGGGATCGAACCCGGGACCTCCGCACGTTAAGACAACAGCGCTACACACTGCGCCACGGAGGTCGAAAAATGTAGGTACCTAACTACCCACTTTATTTATTAGATTCCTTTGACAGTTATCCTACAGTTATATTATTACATAGCATAATAACTGAGCCACCACTACAGCACATTAACGTCCCACTGCTGGGCACAGGCCTCCACTATCATAGGAGAAAAGGAATTAGAGCTTAGACCCACCACGCTGCTCCAATGCGGGTTGGCAGGCTTTAACGTCTATTATCATGTTAGTCATAATAGCAGGGACCGACGGATTAACGTTTTCTCCGAGGCACGGGGGTAAAACACCACCAACTTCCTAACTCCGGGCTAGTACTGAAAATTTCTACTTATGGCCCAACCCGGGACTCGAACCCGGGACCTCGCCGGCCGCAGTCAAACATGCTAACCACTAGACCAACGAGGCAGCAATAACTGAGCAAGGGTCTCAAAACAAGGAAGGGAGCACAGTCTACCACGTAGATCCAACGTGTAGGTAGGTATTAGAAGACTTCACACACCTTTGACGAAATTACGAGTATGAAGATTTCCCCATATTGTTTTAACGAAGTCACCGTTTAGCATGCTTCAGTAAAAATAATTTAAGTAAATAGTAGTCAACTATAGCCTGCCTGCAATAAAATAGTCGCGTCAGAAGTTGACCGCTATGGTTTGTCTAATTTGGAATAATAATTTTGATAGATGATAGATGTATAGCAACAGTGAAGGACTAAAGTGAGACAGACAGAAGTACCTACTATACAAATGGCATCTGCCAAAATTATCATCCTAAATAAGACGAACAATGTAGAAGACTAAATGATTGGCGCGAACTAATAGTCTAACTATAGTCCCAAAAACTTATCTGACCCTGTGACAGCCTCGCTAATAAATATTCAAAATGAAATAAAAACAAGAACTAAACAGGCAAAAAAAATAGTTCAAATTTTAGCCATAGGGTTAGATAAGTTGGTCGGACTGTAGTCTGTACCTGTCACAGCTAAACAAACAATAAACATTACACAGAAGCCTCGCCGCTCTGAAACGAATTGATATGACGTTACGCAGCCTACCGACGTATTCATAGAGATCGCTGGACGTTTTCGCATCGCATTCGTGACTCGCCGCACGCCGATGTCAAAATCCACATTTATTTACATCTAATAAAGCGATTACTAACAATGTCGCAGCCGCGGAGATGCCCAATGAATATTTACAAACCAAAAGCTCTTCACGACGGCCCATGTGGTTTGTATTATGAAAAACCGTTCACGTTTTATGCTAATACGAGTGAGCGAGCGAAAACTAGAAAGTTTACCCGTACAGGCGCGCGCACTCACACACACATATAACGAAACGCTTTTGACTTGATTTAAAAAAAACATAGTCAAAAAATAAAGATAAAAATAAAAGAAAATTTATAAGAGAAAACTCACCGCGTCCGATTCCTCGTTATGACTGCTTTCCCACAACATTTTCAAACTCGTACAGTTCGTTCACTTTTCAATGTTCAGAATGTCCAACAAATGAATACAATTGGTTCAGATTAGTTAAAAACGATCAGTCCATTTCCGCGCGGTCAATGTTTGCGTGAAAATTCGCATCCCTGGTTTATTTATTGTATGGGAATTTTCCCGGTGTGATGTACGCGACTGCTGCCGTGGCGTTGTCGGCGTTGTATGCGCAGGCGCATGTCTCCGAGCGCTCACGAAGCGGCCCGACGACGCACGAGCCCACTCGACCGAACCGTACACGTAGTACAAGTTTGCACACCAGCCCCTCGGTTCTGGAAAATGACAGTTACAATGTGACGGTCTCAAGCAACTCTGGTAAATGATAAATGATAAATGATTTATTTATTTCATGTAGGACAACTTGTGTCACTTATGAAACGTTAAGACTCTACCACCGGTTCGGAAAGATGATTTTACTGAGAAGAGCTGGCATGAAACTCAGCAGTTGCTCTTTTCATAGAAAAGGAAAAGTTACAATATGTAGACAACACAACACATACATTACAATACATACTCCCACTAACACTCCCACTAATACACACTCCCACTATTGGTTATATGTTGTTGCGGTTAGAATACCATATTAAATTCAGCCAATCATAATTTTATGTATTTCCGTAATCATCCAGCCTGACATCGCTTTCAAGTAACGAAACAATTTTACATCAAATAGAACTAGATAATTTATGGCTCCACGAGATTTGCTTGGGTCCCTTAACAGATCCCAGAAAGTCATAAATTATCTATTCTATAAATCTTTTTTTTTATTTCCTCCATAGATATCCGCTGCACTTCATATGAAAACTGCACAAAAGATCTAAATAAACACGTCGTTCGAAAGACGAAAACGTAGTGAAACCTATCCAGAAAAGTAATGACTTTAAAACAGCGATATTAAAGTTCATTTTACTCTGACGCTAGTGTTTTTTATTCTCGAAATCAATCAGCGTTGTCGATCTATGAAATCTCTTACTAAGGCCAACGACCTACTTTTTTCTACGTTGAAACGCTCCAAGTGGTCGAGTCGATTTTTTCTCCATTTTCCGATGAAATGCTACCTGTCTCGGCAACTAGGTAAGACAAAAACCGACTCGTTTTCCTAGATTCTTTTTAGCTCATTCACTGAACGCTGAATTTTCATTCATTTATCATTGCATTGAACCTCATATATTTAGAGCTAAGTATCCACTAGTGGACAATAAATGTCTGTCTGTCTCAAATATTAATAGGTAGAAGTCTCTGTAATATCTTCATTTTAATTGGATTTCACTCAGACTTCTCAGATATCAATTAGTATTGTTAACAATTAAGATTAAAATGGATGTACTTACATGATGCAGATATTAAATTTTCTTGCAAACTTAGTAGAAATATTCTTTATTGATTTTATAGGTATTTATATTCATAGTGCTTAAGTATAAAAAGTAGTGTTAGACGATTTTTCCAGTAAAATATTTCACGAAAATTTAGATCTTTAATCTTCTTAATATAATATGTTTTTGATTTCCTCCGTCATTTCAATGTCTTATGACAGTATAATTTTAATTTTGTTAATTCGAACGAAATCGCCCTTTCTAAAACGCAAGGATTAAGGCATTGTGCATTGTTAATGCAGTCATTGTAACCTTTATGAATGTACTTAGTCACGTACCTTGAGAAGTTGAGAGTTACTCAATGTAAGAGATCGAAAATTAGCCATCGATATTCCAGTGACTAATTTAAGTTAATAGATAATAGTGTCAGAACTTTTTCGCGGGAAAAACAACTTGTAAACGAAGAAATCAGGCCAGGGTAACCAGGCTGGATTAAAGTTTAAATCGGAAAATATTCATGCCTACTTTAACACAGCGTTTCCACCGAAAGCTTGTTTTGAAATTCTCGTGGGAACGCCAGGAATTTGCAGGAAAACAAATTCATTATCATCACTATCGTCAACATGTCACCGACCCACTGCTAAGAACGAATCTACTCTCAGAAGTCTCCTTTTGGGAAGGGTATAACTCAGAATCCACTACGCTGGGCAAGTGCAGTTTTTCAGACATACATCTTTGGGAAATTTATGAAAAACTAAGGCATGCAGGTTTGCACGCGATGTTTTCCTTCACTTTTAAAGGAAGTGATAACGCACATTTCTCAGAAAAGTTCGATGTGCGTGTTCGGGGATCAAACTCCGGACACCACCTAAATCGGAGGCTGCGGTCTCAACCGCTAAGTAGGCGAGATCTCAACGAAGTTTTACTAGATTGATACCTGAATACGTGATGCTCACGATTTCGTAGACAGACAGATAGAAACACTTTCATATTTATTTATGTATGGATTCAGTATTTTTTACGAGTTGTCCTATCCTTTATGTTGTCGCTAAGGTTTTCGCCCTTAGGAAAATTCTACATGTTATAGGTTAAAGGCTATATGTTAAATGTTAACTTCTCTAATAAACATACTGGTAACCTATCATTTCATTAAAAACAAATGACAAATTTTCATTCCACAACCAACGTTTGGCAAAATTATAAATTAAAAATTCATCTTTATACAAACAACTGGTTCTATACATACATGATTTTATGGTAAATTTTTTTGCAGACTGATTTTAATTTCACAAAACATTATTTGTCAAACAAATCATTTATTATTCACATTAATTATTTTAAAAAAACTTATTATAAAAACGTTTGATAAGTATACTATATCTATCAAAATGTCAGGTTAGTTTAGGTTTAGTCATAAATATTCAGGTAGTGGCGCAGGGTTAATATATAAGCTAACTTATTTAAAAAAAAATGTATTTTCAGAAGCACTAAAGTTTGTAAAATGTACCGACATTACATAAAATCGCGAATTTGACAAATAAGTTATTTGGTGAAATAATAATTTTGTAAATGACACTTTAACATTCAGCAATTTTGCAAAGGAATACATTTTTGAATTGAATATTTGTTATACGATCTTTTATAAAATGATATTTTTGCAGAATACGTTGTTTTTTTAAGCTTTTTTTGTGAAACAACCAAACAATATTATACTTATTAAAATCGTGAATCACTAACGAAAGTGAGCCTAGGTCGCAATTAGGTTGTTAAGCAAGATTTCGCACAGCTACAGGGAAAAACCTAATGAGAAATATTGCGTCCCGGTCCATTATTATGAAAGGTTATTTTGTCTCAAGGTCGAACTATGGATCTGTATAAATATATATTGCAAGAATTTTGCGTTGAGACACTTTGGAAAGTACAATTTGTGTTGCACATTTTCATTATAAAAGTTCCCACAACAATATTTTTAAAATTATAACTATCTGATGCCCACGATTTCGCTCGGATTTAGGTTTTGTAAATCCCGGAAAACTCTTTATTTTTTTTTCACAATAATAAGTAACCTAATTCAATCTAAGTCCTGATGATTATGCAGTCTAAGATGGTAGCAGGCTAACCTGTTTTAAACCCATACCCCTAATCGGTTTCTACACGACTTCGTACCGGAACGCTAAATCGCTTGGCGGTAAGTCTTTGCTGGTAAGGTGCTAAAAAGTGTCATAAAAATAATTATACTAGCTGATTCCCGTGACTTCGTCCGCGTGGATTAAGGTTTTTCCTTTTCGGGAACTCTTTAATTTTCAGGGATAAAAGTAGCGTATGTTTTATTCCAGACTATAATCTATCTCTGTGTCAAATTTCATCCTAATCTAATAAAATGATTGAGTAACGAACATCCATCCATCCATCCATCCAAATTTTCGTATTTATAATAATATTTGTATATAGATGAACGCGGTTTTCAATAGTCATGCTTCTTAAAAAGTCCTATTTCCTTAAATTTATGCTTATTATGTAAGCATTTTCATGTAAGCAGAAGGTAAATTGTTATAAAAATAAGTTAACCAGCCTTCAATAAGTTCAGATACCTGCTTAGTGCTTTTGTTGCTGAAATCCTTAAAAGGCATCATATGACAACGCTGGTTACTGCTAAGTCACCTTATAGAAAAATAGTTTTTGTAACGCTTAGATATTTTTAGTTGAAATTTTTACGATGACAATACTTACCACACAACTACTCTACCACAGTCAACATTCGTTAGTTTCAGTCATCCGACGAAGGCGTAGACAGAGCAACGCTGCCTTAGTCATCGAGATCGTACACCAATGGATGTCCACTGCTGGACAAAGGTATTTTGCAAAGACTTCCACACGCTGTGGTCTTACGGATCCAGGGATTCCCTGGGACTTGTTTGATGCCGTACATCCACCGGGGTCTGCCAACGTTGCGCTTTCCAGTGTGAGGTCGTAATTAGTCTCCCCCCATAAATGGAATTTGACATATATGTAATTAAGTAGGAACTATTATCATATTATCTCTGATTATTTTATATTATTTTCTTTCGTTTTTAATTGTAATATTGTATGACCATTTATTAATTTAATCAACTAATTTTCTTTTTTTAAATTGCTATACAACTTTGATGATCTATCTATACCAAATATTCATACACCATTATTTGGTAGAATGTATAAGGCTCTCAAACTGTAATCATGTCAACTTTATATCATCTACATTCTCATGAATAAATTATTATTATTTATTATTTATTTATTTATAGACTCCCAAAGTCCAGCACTTTGTGACCCCAACGACTATCGGTTCTTCGAACTATGTGCCCCGCCCACTGCCACGTCAGCTTTGCAACACGTCGAATTATATCACAGTTAGCAAGTTTTTATTTATTAAAAGTACATAATTGATGTTTAAATAAGTAAAATGTTTGTAATATGTGAATTGTTTATCGATATTATGTAATGTTAATAAATAGTATTTGACATTTCCAAAAAAAGTTTCATCATATCGCTAGCAAGTCCAACTTCCTAGGAAATGATTTGATCTAATCTAATTTATCGTAAGTAAGTAGTAAGTTTTGCCCTTGATATATCAGCGGTTGGATATCTGACAACTTTGAATACGGCGTAAATAAATCAATAAACAAAATCAGACAAAAACCTGTAATGTATCCACGTGTTCACACTGTTCGCCATTCATATATTTTGCAATTTACGTGCGTCACTCCGTACTCACCTTATCATTACTTAAGGAACTCCTTAGTATAGATTTCAATGCAAATAGAGGTAAGGTCAGTCGGGGCAAGTGCCTCTAGGGGGCAAGTGCCTCTGGCATCAAATTTACGTAAACGCAACTATTTGAACTTAATGCCATCCAGTGTAAAAGTACGAACTAAATTTAGGCGGAAATATTAATTGTTTATAGTAACACACGTGTCGTCGTGGCGTAAAACGCCATCTAAATTTTAGTGTCAAATGTACTGTGAAGTCGAGTTGACTGCTGCCCCTCCAAGTGTCGAAAAGTAATTGATATTCATTGTTTTTCGAGTTAAAAATAAGGTAAGATTACTCCATTATCCTTATACTTTACGTGTCAACATTACCTTTGTTGTTATTTAGCCAAATAGTTTGTAATTTACATAGTTATCATTTAATTGTAATATTGAACTTAAAGGGTGAAGTGCGTCTAAACTTGTCGGGGCAAGTGCGTTGCTATGACGCACTTACCTCAAGTCGGGGATTGTCAACCTTTTTAGTAAAATGTTATAAAAAATAATTTCGCACGAAGAATAACGAAATAAACCTAGGAGAAGTAAAAAACAGAGTAAGGTTGTGTCCACATCTGGCGAATGCGCAAATGCGCAGCTCGCGAGCCACTCGCAAGCCACCCGCGAGCTGCGCGTGTTCAGTTTCTGCAAGTGTTTGGTGCATTTCTTTTTTATAACTCATGCAATACTCTTATAAAGAACACGCGCGGCGAGTGGCTTGCGAGCTGCGCATTCGCCAGATGTGGAAGCACCGTTCCTAGACTTAATGCGGAACTTGAATGACCGGCAGATTCCAACCTCTGAAAAAGTTTATAAGACCCATTTTTTTTAATTAAGTAGAATTTTGGCCGTACAATACCACAAAAAAGAGTAGAAATTAATAATTAGCTACACCATTGTGTCGTCCCCTTTAATCCGCGTTGATTTGAAAGAGACGACATGATGATATTGCTAGTTATTTATTTCTACTCTTTTTTGTCGGACTATACTTACTTTATTTTTCATTTTAAAATATATGTAAACTGTTGTTCAATAGTTATATTTTTTAATTTCAGATATTTTTTTTAATATGGTTCGTAACTATAAGAGAAAAAAAGGAGGGCCGTCTTGGTCAAAGGAAACTTTATCGGAAGCCGTAGAAGAATATGTCCTAACGTACCAATGTATGGAACAGCAGCTGATTTATTTTTCGAGTTACAGATTGGGTTCCATAGTTAAAAATAGTTTGAATCCATGCTTGTATTGCTATTACCAAAAACGTTTTGCAAGAGAATTAAAATAACTGTCAATATATTTTTTGTATTTTTTTTATTCTCTTACCTTAAATTTTTTTATTACTCACGAAAATGAAAACCGTTTAGATTTTTGTACTAAGTCTGATTTTGTACCTATATAATAAACCTAGACCTATAAATACCTATACTAGACCTATAATAGACCTTAAAATAATAATGAATAAGTACAATACGTCTACAATTATTTTTGTCACCTTAAAAATATACTTACGTGAAAATAGTGGTAGGATCCAATCTTCCTTCAATAAATATTAGGCAAATAAGAAGGTTGATAGCCTCTGACCAGTAAAGGTATGGCGCACTTACCCCTTTTGTGTTTGCCAACAGATTGTAAACCTTACATTGGTATTTATAAAGTTTTAAATAGACTGTCTTGTTTGCTTCGATTACAGCTTTTTTTTTAAAGTACCAAAACGTCAAAAGACCATATATAATATTATTTTGGAATGTGTGTCGCACTTGCCCCCATTTTGGGAAAGTGCGTCCACAGGGTATAGTTTACTTCAAATATAAATATTTCCAACAAAAATGAGCCGATTTACACCATTTATGTATGTGCATATTGCGAGAAAATATGCCGTAATTTAATATTCACTTTAATGCCCAGTTGATGGATACTTACTGATGTATTTACTATGATAGTCAACTTTATGAAAAGTATAACGCGCTTGCCCCGACTGACCTTATACCAAGCCTGACCCTATTTTAAAATAACTATATCTATTTTAAAATTTAGTTAAATAAATAAATCATTTATTTACAAAATTGTGGGTGATAACAGTTGTTTATAGTATAAACTTCCCGTACACAATCTACTGTTAGAGACAGTGTGCAAAAATTCCATTACATTAAATTTAAAATTATCTAGAATGACTTTATTGGAATATAAGAATATAAAACAAAATGTGTCTGGTATAAAATTAAATAAAAAATTACATAGCACTATATAAGAAATTACATAGTTGCAAGATTTATCCGTCACAAACCCACAAACATTACAAGATAAATAAAAGCTTGTAAAAAAGCTGCCTGTAGGTTACAGATTAACTAATCATCTAGATATCTTAGTATAAATAACTGAACTTCCTATTGTAACCCTAATATATCTTAGTAGATTAGAATGATAGTACAAATACATACTACATAAGGAATTTTAAAAACTTCCTGGTAGCATTTGCAAACAAAATGCCACCATTCGTCATGTTATTGTCGTGACACGTTAGTACAGACGGTTAACATAGCATGAGACTACTATATATTTTTAAAGTGATCGTGTCAAAAAAATGTGTATAAAAACTATGAGCGTCCTTAGGGTAAATACGCACTACGGACAAAACAAAATTGTATGGTGGGAAAAAATCCCGTGGATTAATGTGGATGTAAGATACAACGTGTTATGATTATGAAGATTATGTAAATGATAGAGGAGCATGGATTTGATCGCTCCAGCAATGCTAAGGATAGCGTTTAATTAAACACATTGATATGATAATTGTAAATGAATTATTTAACAAGTCAGAATTAAAAAATTTTAAAAAACACGACTGCCCTGCCAAGTAACGTACTAAAAAGTTAAAAAATCTAAATTAATCTAGTTATATTAGAATCTTATTCACATTTTTATTAAATGATATTTTTTGTGAATCACTGGATATTGAACTATAGTGTTACATATTTTTGGAATCTACTCATCATTTTCTAGATGATGATTATATAGTTAAGATTATTTTCGAATTTTTTTTTTCAACTTTAGTGTTTAATGCGGGACCAGGGTCACCCCATCAATTTGTTTTAAAATTTAACTAGCCTATGTCACCCGGAATAAGCTAGGGATTCTAACGATGCCTCATTTATCAAAATCGGTTCAGGCGTATGGAAGTTATGGTGGAATATACAAACTCACATACATACATGCATACATGAAACCTGAAAACAATATACTCCTTTTTTCAGGCAGTTGTATAAAAAGAGCAACCAACGAGTTTCTTGCTGGTTCTTCTCGGTAGGAATGACATTCCAAACCAGTAGTAGCGGAGTGGAACTCGACAATTTAAAAGCACTTTTAACAAGTTTATTTGAATAAGCAAATGTGAGTTTGGGTTTCACGAAGACGTTTTGTCCTTTTCTGTGTTTCCTGCCCGTAGTGTGATTTCGCCTTAAGACTATATTTGGAATAGTTTGACGTACTTACGTTACTTGCTACGTCATAACCATGTTGTTTACAATTGAAGCCTCCCACTAAAGGTGACACGTAGACTTGCCCACTACTGATGAGGTTGACTGGTTTTCTTGTTGCCTTTTATGATAATATTATCTAAAAATGTCATCCCAACCCAATTTTGGCCACGGCGATTCGGCCAAACCCTATAGATATAAGCCATCTGCCCGGAAGCTAAAATAGTGAAAAAGCGTGTGAGCAAATATTAGGTCCTTACATATGAAATTGGCGTTTTGTCGTACTGGCCACTTTGATCTCAAATATCTCCTCTTTGGTTAGGAATTTATATTATTTATATTTTATACAGCTATTTACTCATGCTTTTGTGTTTTGAAAACCCTAATTCATTTGTTTTTTCCTCTCTACAGCTTTCTTAAATATGGCCAGACGATTACGGCGGATGTCTATTGTCAGCAACTGTAAACCATGATGGAAAAGCTAGCTGCTAAACAACTGAGGCTCGTCAATCGCTCTAGGCCACTGCTGCTTCAGGACAACGTTAGACCACACACTGCACAACAGACGGCTACCAAATTAGAGAAGCTTCAATTAGAATGTCTAAGACATCCACCGTACTACCCGGACCTTACTCCAACAGATTACAACTTTTTTCGAGATTTGGATAAGGGAAAAAATTCAACTCCGATGGGGCAGTTCAAAGCGCCTTCAAAGATTTTATTGATTCCAGTCCGAATGTTTTTTTTAGTAAAGGGATCAATGAACTACATATGAGATGGCAAAAGTGCATAGATAGCAATGGTACGTTTTTTACTTTGATTAAATAAATATATTATTTTTAAAAAAAAACGACTTTATGTTCCTCCCTTACTAAACGCCAATTTCATATGTAAGGACCTAATATAATATTAGGGAATAGAGAGTACAATCTCCTAGCCCTGGGAAGGAAAATCTGCTACGACCATAGAGATATCAGGCGCTAGACCGACCGCTTTACGTGTTATCCTGGGCACGATGGCGATACGCTGCCAACTTCCTAACTCCGATCTTGCATTGAGAATATCTAGTCAGAAAACCCTAATTTATTGTTATAATATATACTAATATAATAAATGCGAAAGTTTGGATGGATGGATGGATTGATTTTTGTTACTCAATCACGCCAGTACGGATGAAATTTGGCACAGAGATTATTTTCTCGAATACACATAGCGTACTTTTTATCCCGGAAAATTAAAGAGCTCCCGCGGCGTGTATTGAGGTCTTTTGAAGAGAACCAAAAAACCTCAATACACGCGGATGAAGTCGGGAAAAACATCTCGTAATACCTAAGTATTATGAAAAACATATTTGACGCTTGTTCAGTGTTCACTTAATATGTTCTAAGAATTGAACACATCAATTTAAGCATTCGAATCAGCAGTCAAATAGTTATCGATTGAGATGTAAGATTAAACGTAGCCACTATCATCGACCACAGTTTTCTCATTAGGTATTACTAGATGTTTAATAACAGTAACAGTAAACACATCTATAGTCTATTCCACGAAGCGAAGTAAATAACGTAAAAAAATATGGCGTCAGATCACGTGATTATAATTTTCATTGGACATATAGTGATGAAAACATTGACCGACTAGTTGTGAATGAACGATTGACTGAATATATTCTGAAATCTAATCATACTACGATTATATAATTACATTATTATGTTGAAATATATCCAAGCTAAAAATTATATATGTTATGAAATATTGAAAATGTTAATGTTTACCAAAACTTAATATAAAATAAGTTTGTTTAGACAAGGTATGTACCTTGTCTAAACAAAATAAATCGCGAATTATCCAATTCTTATATATTATTCTTTTTTGCTGGCCTCCAACCGCTTTCCGTAATAAAGAGATTAAAGATCTACGACATTAAAATTACGATTTCCGATTTTTACAATCGACTAAACCCGCTCCTATCGCTATGGAATCATTCCATTTCTATATATGATACACTCATTAGGTCATTAGTCTGTGTTTTTATTTTGGGATTCTTGCTAGATAAAATGATAAATTATTAGCTTCTTAGTGCCTAAATTAAATTACTTTTGAGTAAATTATGAACTTTATATGTTTTACTTCAGGAAATAAGACGTTTGTGAGTGATTTGTAATATACAACAGTGAAAATATCGTTAGCAAAGTTGAAATGTCGTGACTGGTATATTTACATAATTTACTCAGCCAATTGGAATCGACTTTGTATAACACTATCACCAAATAATGGCATCACCCAAATCATTAGCAAGTTGAATTGGCAATTGGCAGGCTATCCTTTTAGACTTTAGTAGCAGAAAAGCCCGGTCTAGCAGAAACTTTTAGAGTGGAGACCCCGTGTAAGTTAGTTCAGCGTGGGTTACCTTCATTCATCGGGAACCTTCTATCATGATGAGCTTATTATATACTTCGGAGGATGGCGAAAAACTACTATACTACATTTTTACTGACGTTCCTTCCGATCTCCACCTTTCAATAGGGTGATATTTCCTTTACTTTAGTAGGAATTCCGAAATTTTCCGACTCAATGCATAACAGATTAATAAAAAGTAGTCTCTTTTGATACGACTTGGTTTATGAAGGCGAAAATTTCTCTGAATGCTCTATAGTTCGTATCGTCACTTCTAATGCTGTCATAGATAGTTTCTTTACACTTGTGTTTGAAGTGATCGAATATTAAAATCGAGTTCCACGAGTAGGTACACATTGTTTTGAAACCCAATAGTATGCATTCGACAGCTGAACAAGGATTTGTTAACTCAACCTAAGTACGTAGTAACTTTTGAGGAAAAGCCCAGTTACCGACAGCTCCGAAACCCGGGCTTAGAAAACGGATATTGAAAATGAGTTCCATATAATATTACTATTAAAAGTTACTTATAATCATAGGCCACGATTGCACTTGTAAGTTTTACCTTAAGTTAAGCACGTAAGTGATTACATAACTAACATTTGCAATATGCGGCTTCCAAGTTACTCATATGTACGCGACTTACGTGAGTAAAACTTAGAAGTGTAACCGTAGCCATGCCTAGACTTATAATATTTACTATCGTGTTCTTATGCTCCACTATTTTGCTTTTCGATAGAATATGTAACTTTATCACTTATTGGTGTTAATTCTTGTAATTATTTGTACACAGTCTACCTAAACGTAACTGAATTGCAGGAATTGATATCACTAGAAATCCACCTACCTAATAACGCTAATACGCGTATCCATACTGATATTATAAATGCGAAAGTATATCTGTCTGTCTGTCAGTCTGTATGCTACGCTTTCACAGATTTATTCTTCATCTTTGCAAACGATTTTTATTCAAAGTTCAGTACAGAGACAGGTCGCATCTCTGGGAAAGAAAACATTACGCAATTTTCATCCCGGAAAATTAGAGAGTTCTTGCGGGAGTCAACGAAAGTCAAAAATTATTAATCCACGTTGCCTGTACACTAGTTGGAGTACAAGCTATTTCCAGCTCAATACTTTCTCGAGCACGAGTGTCTCTCTGAATGTGATGAGTTCGGCCATAGTCCACCACGCTGGCCAAGTGCGAATTGACAGATTTCACACACCTTTAAGCAAGTCTGATTGCAGCCAAGCGCTGGCCTATATAATTTAAAAAAAAAAAAAAACCTTTGAGATCATAATGAAAAACTCTCGGGCATGCCATGTAACGATATGTCTGAAAAGTTTAGGTAAAATTTGTGTAAATCTCTAGGCAATTACGGTAGCAAGACAGCTACAAGATATTTATTTAAAGAAAAGCTGCCTATATATCCGTTTAAACAAGCACTTTGTGATTCATATATAATAATTGGTGCATAATTAATCAAACAATAACGGATCTGAAACAGTGGGCTGACAATAAAATGGGTTTCTAACTAGCATCTAATTCTGTATTCAGAATCTTTATGAGGTTATTAAAATTACACACGGTTGTGTATTTCCCAGCCTATTGCTTAGAAGTCGCGTTCTGCATTCAATGGTATTATGTCATTTCCATACGTCCTGCATCTAATAATAGACCTTCAAGCAAGGTTTGGATATGCACAAAGCACGATGGTAACAGCTTAGGTTGAGCTCATTGAACTCGTTGGTTTAGTGATAAGTTCGTCTGAGATAAATGATAAATGATTTATTTATCATTTATCAGGATAACTTGTGGCACTTATGATAATATAACTTATCAATGATAAGTCAAGACTGCCACCGTTTCGGAAAACTATTTCTAATGAGATGACAGAATTAATGAATCCGCGGATTGAGATTTTTTGGAAACTCTTCAATTTTCCGGGATAAAAAGTAGCCTGTGTGTTATTCCAGACTATAACCTATCTCTGTGCCTAATTTCATCCAGATCCGTTCAGCCGTTCTAGCGTGATTGAGTAACAAACATCCATCGACACATCCGTCGTCGTCGTCAACTGATGGATGTCCACTGCTAGACATAGGTCTACACAAGTCCCGGTCTTACGCCGCCTGGATCCGGGTAGATCCCGGTATCTGGATCCCTGCGACTCTCTTGATCTCGTCCGTCCATACATCCATCCCTTCGCATTTATAATATTAGTATAGATTATGTAACTGCAGTCCCACACATAGGCTGGAGCGAGTAAAATCCACGCTTTTTTATCATTTATCTCACTCCATCTATTTATTTCTCTCCAGACCATAGATGTATGAGCTCAAAACATAACACTTCCTTTTTGTCTTCATCGAAATGGGATTAAATTAGAACGTACAAGTACTGAGACCTTTGGGTCGAGGACAGAGGTTCAGCCATCTCTAAATTCCTAGTAAATCGATCGGATAAGGGCGAAAACGTACAACGGACCGGACAGCAAAAAACTTGCGCGTCGGTATTATTATTTTATATGAAGCTGCACAGACTAGCGACCGGAAAAACGTGGACGTTTTAACCCTAGTGTCTTTATGCTCTAAGAATACCTACCCAATGTTTTAGAGTGAAGGGGCATATTATATTCCTACATAGCTATTCCTGGTAAAAAAGCTTCTGTGTTTACATTGACTAAATTTAGACTATGTACATTTTAAGGAAAAATAATTTTAACCTTGAACATCGCTAGTAATCTATCGTTTTTTTGGTACATAGCGAGCTGAAGCGATGGCTCAGGTTTTATATAACACGCTTTTAAAAGCTTTGCCTGTGGCTAACTATGAAGTATGAAGATAACAACTATATAATTATAAATCAATAAACAAACATCACCATGATGCCCACGAACTCCTTAATATTAAATTATAAAATAAAAATATATAATATAAAGGATATTTATGGGATAAAAAGTAGCATGTCCTTTTCCGGAATGCACCTATCTCTATACCAAATTCCATAAAATCGGTTTAAAAGATGGACCGTGGAAGCGTAGCAGACAGATGAACGGACAGACATCTAAATTTATATAATACTAGCGAATACCCGCGACTTCGTACGCGTGGATCCAGGTTTTGTGGCTCCCGCGGGAACTCTTTAATTTTCCGGGATAAGAAGTACCTAGCCTATATAGCCTATATAGTCTGGAATAGCATATGCTATCTCTGTGCCAAAGATCAGCCAGATCCGTTCAGCCGTTGGGGCGTGATTGAGTAACAAACATCCATCCATCCATACATCCATCCAAACTTTCGCATTTATAATATTAGTATAGATAGTATAGATAACAGTATGGATCTTAGAAGACGAATTTAATCAATTTCTAAATGTCGTATCGATTTGAAACTTTGCATGAAACTGTATTAAGTAATACCGATGAAAAAAATACATTAATTTGGTTCCATCGAGCTGATATGATGAAATCAGTAGGTGGAGAGCGGAACTCTTCAATGGCTTCTAGTAAACCCCTCAAGTTTGGTCTCACTTGGTTTGTTTCGGTTGTCCAATAACATCATAGGTACAAAAACGTGTTATTTTATAGGATTCCGTAGTCAACAAGGAACTCTTAAAGTTTCGCCATGTCTGTCCGTCAATCCGTGGCTTAGAAATTTTAGCTTTAAAATGCTATTTTTTGTTAGAGTCAAGTGTAAGCTAATTGGCTATTTATGGATACATGAAATAAATCATTGGAAGAGTACATGTATAGCGTGTTTAAAAGGAAATCTATCACAGCTAAGTAGGCTTTACAACTTTACAAGTTAACAAGTAATATTCGACCAACGTTTATTATGCTCGACACGCACTTGGGCGTTTTTTTTTCATTAAATACATTAATAACAACAAAAATAAGTAATGCAAGGCCACTGACAGAAACAAGTTTGAAACTAAAATTATAAAATATCGTAGACTATTAAAAGAAAAAAAAAGAGCATTTGTAAAACCTGTGAGTTGGCAAAAAATTGTTTGTCCTGGCAAAGTCGCGACAAGGTCACCTCACAAAAAGCATCGAGCTAATCAATACAAGCTTTTATTTTATTTACATGAATAAATAATCAACTTTATATTTTGCGGGCGATGGAGAGGGACGCTGGATTCCTACGTAATCAAATCATAAATATGGAGATCCATAGGTAGGAGAAAGGTTGAGGGATGTGTGGCCTAGTTGCGAGAACGCATATCAGTGTATTGCAATTATTAAGCAACCCAAGTCGGTAACTGGATGGATAATCCTTTTAAACCGTTGGTTGCCTGGAAGAGATCGCTGTGAAGCGATAAGGCCGCCAAATTGCATACTTCCTTTGTTATTAGCTAAGTTTACTGTTGTTATTGTTTTTTGGTGTACAATAAAAGTATATTCATTCATTCATTCATAATCGAATTTAGAAGTTTGGAATTGGCCTTTTCCTCCGTACTTCATGTTAGAGCATGTTAAGCCGTCGGCCCCGGTTATTATCACTAACATCGGTTAATAATCGTCATATTTGGTGGGTTTAGGGCTCTCCACTGATGACAAAAATGAAAGTCTGCCCGCATGCGGATGGCCCTTTTGCTAGATATGGCCGCTCAAAGACGGTTTATGGTTACCAAAAATGTACCATAACTAGAGAGGCTGATTTTTGTACAGTACCAGCCACGGCTGCACTCCCACCCGACCAGACCAGATATAATAAATTTCCAAATCGACCCTCGGCAGGATCGAAACCAGGGCTTTCCACACTAAGACCAGAGCGTCCACCACTGCATCAGGGAGGTCGTCGAATGAGACCTGGCTAAATGAGGATTGGCAGATTTCACACATTTTTGAGTACATTGAGGACAGCTCTCCGGCATGTACATTCCTCACGATGTTTTCATTTCATCACCAGTTTTTTATGACTCTCAGTACCGAGGAATATCATGCTTAGGCGTTAGTACCATCGCTTAAAGCAGTATTATTCCAAAATGACAATGACATGTCATGTACTTTGATATCCCTAAAATAAGGATCATAATTGTAAAACACGAACGTCAACAAATAACAATACGGCTTTAATCGATGATAGATATGATGACAAGATCGCAAAATCCGGTTCAGTACATGACAAAACGCCTCATACTTTACGTTGACAAACATACTTGAAAATATTTTGCTCTTAAAGTTGTTGTAGGTACTTCACATCTACGTATAAGTACTTGACATCAAGTACAGCCATTTATAGAAATTCCAATTAATTTATTTGCTCAGATTGAGTAGGTACAATAATTATTGTTGTTATATAATTTAATTTGATAGCATACAATCTGCCATGGAATGGCATACAAAATTATTGTTAATCCTAACACAGCACTTAACCAGCCCGGTTATTTGGAAGCGCCACTGTCAAGTAAATTACAGAACTGATTTTATGTAACATGTAATTAAACAGGTTAGCCGGCTACCATCTCACACTGCATCATCAACTTACCAACAGTACCCTTACTCTGAGATTGATCGAATTTGAAATACGTCTCACTAAAGTGAGGTGAAAGTGAGCTCCTCCGTACATCTACAGCCAGCGCTCCAAGCGGAAACATGGTGAACAAAAAGTCACAGAGTCATTCCCACTCAAAGTGAAATTCGATGAGACAGATCGAGTTTATAACTCACCAAACGTGCAATAAATACGATATGACTAATGCCATTTGCCATTTTGGCACTTCGAATGTTACTTTTCACACAGATTGACATCTCAAAATGCGAGAGTGACGTCATTTTCACATTCGATGGCGGATTCGTAACTCACCGAAAATATTCGCTTACACTTGGCGTGGTTAGCTCTCACGTCCATCAATCGTATTTGCAATGTTAAAACTGGGAGTAAGCACACAGGTGAGATTGCATTCAAGGGTTAACCAGTAGCGGCGAAAAAAAAAAAATATTCAGCAACAGAAAGAGTCTAACTGGAAAAATTCCAGTTAGTAGGTACTACATTTTTCTAAAGGTACTTACATGTTTTATTGATTCTAAAACTTGACCGAAAGTTAGCTCTTTGAATTACAAAATCAACCATAAGACATAAATTATTGTAGGGCTTTTAAAATACTCCAGGTAATTTAGCAAAAAAAAAACCCAAATTAAGTCCTTTCCAAGACTGCAATGCAATTTTTTTTAAATAAAGTAAGTATCACAAATAAAGTAATACTTATGGGTCATCAGAGTAGGCACCGAAGGTACAAACGATAAGAATAAAACAATGACATAAATTATTAAATATAAATTAATTTATTATCCCTTTTTTACATTACAATTACCTAATTTTATATACACGAATAATAATATTAAAACTATTATGTACCTACTAACTTATTTATATTTCATCGATTCGATCACAATTTTAATCGGCTATTTCAGCTTGTAATTGGAACGTGTCATAAAACCCGAATTTTATTCCAACAGGAGACTAGCACGTTGTTTTATCTACTATTACTTATAGCCTTAATAGCAATGATCGATAGCATTATGAAGCATACGAAAAATGTATAAGCAAAAACCTACAAATCCAAGTATTATAAACTGTTGTCGGCCTGCAATGTTTTCTCGGCCCATCTGTTCAACCGATTTTGAGGAAATTTTGTACAGGGATAGGTTTTATCCCGGGAAAGGACATAGGCTACATTTCATCGCGGAAATCCAAAGAGTTCCCGCTGGCTTCACCTACTACAATAATATGTTTCGAACTTAACCCAAGAAGAACCCAGTAGTAGGGAGGTTCTTTTTCTTATGAAATTTCAGAGCTTCCCCAATCCCAATATGCAATGAAGATAAAACCACGATTTAGGCGTGGGTTCAAATCTCACAAACATCATCATCTTCATCCGTCGGACAACAGGTAAGTAAAGTATTTAAATGATTTTTCTAATGTCGAAATAGATAAAAGATTCCTTAGAAAACCTAAATCACCCGTGTCTTTATCAGTTTCGTCCGAGCTTTATATTTACTAACCGTAAGTCTTTTTTTATGTAGCAAAATACAATTATTACCAGTTACAATACTAGATCAATATTATTACGAATGCTTATTTTACTAGTGGCTAATTCTGTTGTCCACAATCTCTACACTGACAGGTCCAAAACTTGTGCTATCCTTTTTCGCGTCGATCATAATGAAAGGAATAACAAAAAATATTTTGTACCGACAGTTTAGATTAGACATTGTGTGCTACAGAATAAACCACTGTTAGGAATTGTACAGATTTAAGGAAGGTCTAAAACTAAATAAATAAAAGCGGGAGGAATGGAGAAAACCAAGCACGTGCGTAAATGGCACATATTTTAGACTTATCATTAAATAAAAACTTAAACTAAAATGCTTCTGTACATTAATAGATTAAAATAACTTATTAATATTGCTAAGGAAGATTATTGAGAAGCGAGTTTTAGCAATTTCCTGTTAGGAGTCTTTAATTTTTTTTTTTAATTTTAGTATGACCCTATAAATTCTAAAAACGCTTAATAATTAGAAATTTTCGATCGATTGATTCGTAAAAGAATAAAACCCAAGTATAAGTCCAAAGTACAGACTGTAAAGGTTCAATATCTTTGAAATAAAAGGCGTATAACACTTTAGTGCAAAATAATCCAAGGGCGACGACGGCGTAGCAATCAAAAAACATATTACCTAAGAAGTAAGTTTTGGAATGATACGGGAAACCTAATTTATATTACAGTTTACCTATAAATTATAGGTAGGAAAAAGTGCGTCCATAAAAATCCTATAAAATAAAATAACTTGTTTCAAGGATGATCACATATTATCTGCCACCTGTTTATATTATATTAATTAATATAAAGATTAAAAATATATCTAATTTCAATGTAAATTTAACGTATTTTTTTGCTAAGTAATATAAAATAGGTAAACTGTATATAACTGTGATTGGAGTTTATTTTATTTATCGTATATTATATTAATCAATATTATATTGCGGACCTTACGAATAAAAAGTAGGCATTCGTAGTTTATAAACGAGAAGTTGTGGTCTCATAAACGGGAAAATTGAAATTCAAACAAACGTTTCGTTCGTTATACCATATCAATTGATATCATCCCATCATACAAAATATATTTTGGAAATTAAAAGATATAATTTTTGGCAATACTAGGCCATTTAAAAATATCTACTTCCTCTTGGACTAATTAATTAAAACCAACCCTATCAACGAAGGTAGACAAATTATCACTCTTAACTATGAGGTTTTCTAAGCCTAACCCGTCAAAATCCTCTTTGCTCATTAGAAATTCGGTTTCTCACGCATCCTCCCTATACCTCTAGCACCCAACTTCCCTTACACTAATATGAAGCCTATTTACTTGTAAATTTTATTAATTGACACACTTTTAATAATGGCTATAATCAAGATTCATGAAATTAAAGTAACTAATCGAGTTTATTATCAATTGCGTGTTCGTTGTGATGATAATCAAAAAAAATTAACGAGTTAACTTCCTTGAACAGATCTTGAGAGTTACTTAGATTTTTTTCGAGCGGAAGTCTCATTCACGTAACTTCCGGCCACATTATTTAGAACTACCAAATAGAAAAGCTGTTTTGCAACCTTTAACATATCTTAAGGCCTCCATTTTTTGCTTACTACATGATGAGACACAAAATCTTTTGCCGTATCATTTCTTTTAACAATATAAGGCACGGTAATAGGCCTGTAGAGGTAAATGGCTTGAGCCGTCGACCTTTTGGCTAATCAGTTTGGTGCTAGAGAAACAGTGGTACCAATTCAGGTGCACAAAAATTCAGTCCAAAGTCCAAAATTAGTGATATCCTTTTCACAATGTCAAATTCAGAAAAAGATGGCACTACTTTTAGTTTAAAGATTTATGTACAACCAAATTAAGCACGGTCTTCACTTATATGTACAACATAATTAAAGATGAGGCTCCTAAATTAAAGCGAATATTTACAATATTGAGCACTCGCAACACATAGTGCGTACTATGACACTTTCGGAAAAGTTTCGAGTCCATGGCAGTTCAGTCCAAATCTCAGTCCCCAGTGGAATTAACCGGAGCCGCCCGTGTAAGCGTCTGTGGCAGCAACCCGACCAGCGCGGAAGACACTCTGTACCGTCTGCGCAGCTCCCTGAAACGGATAATGCAAGAAGTTAGAGCCAAAGAAATAAAAAACATTTTTTTAACAAGATTTTATCGTCTGCCATATTGAATTTAGTGTGACGCCATTTGATTTTTCCTATTCCTCTCAGCAAACCCTTATAATTTATAATCATAAGATGGTAGTAAATAAAAAGTAACTAGTCCGCCATCTTTGGGAGTCCGCCATATTGGGAAAGACGTTACTTAGAATCATGCATTGTCATCCAAACTAAACGTGTACGCAAAGTTTCAGCTCAATCGGTTAGAGATAAGTGTTTCAAAATTAATTTGCAAGATGTAAACTAAACAAACCCACAAACAGTTTGTATCAACGCACAGCCTGTCGGCTGGACGGATATGAAATAACAATTTGATGTAAGCTAAGACAGGATTTCTGAAAATTATACCCCGAAGGTGGTAAAATTGGGGTTTAAAATTAACCAATCTAAATCAAACATAACGTTAGCAAAGCCGCGAGAAATATACATCATAATGGGTGCGGAGGTGCTATATTATAGTCGAAAAGAGTAACTACTATTTTTGACCTGCCTGTACAGAACAGAAAAGTTGGACTGAAATCAATATTTTTCATATCATTGACTATTTAAAAACAGACGGACTTCATCTTCAACCAGAAACATACAAAATAATCTAAGGTGAAAATATAACATATTATGAAAATCGGAAAGAAGAAAATAATTAAGGAAGAATTAATTTCGAAACCAACAAAACCAACCTTAATTTATTAAAAAAATAAGTTAAAATTTAGTAGATAATGATATTGCTGTTATAAGCTGGCTGATGTTAATATGGAATACCTTTCACTTCCTGATCAGTTTTGATCCTAGCCTGAAATACAAATCTATTAAAGGAAAATCATGAATGGAAAAATAAATTTCCAATATTTTACAGAAAAACGTCATAATAGAAAGTTCGACCGAACCAAATTAAACAAACATAACATTAACAGTATTGGTGAAAACAATCTTCTTTCGTAATGTACTTAATTACCTCTGAAATGTTTACTATATTATGTCTTTACCTGTATAGCAGCTCCTAGGAACTGCGAAAGCGCCCTCGTCATATTAATAGCTGCCGACACAAGTTGACCTCTAGCTGGTGCCTGTTCTGAAGCTACTACACTGGGAGGCTCCAGAGGTATCTGATACGATAAAATTTTAAAGATAACAACAATTATTTATTTCGGTATTTTTACCCATAGCCAAAGAAATAAACGACGAGAGATATCCAAAAGTTTAACATAAGCAGTAGCTAAAAAGGTTATAGGAGCAAATTAAATTAATAAGAATCGAAATAATGAAAATGGAATTAAAATGTGCTGTAGTTATATAATCCTCTTTTTAGAACTGAATATACAATATATTCATGACATAAATATGTAAAATATATAAGGAGATATAATATGAGTTTTATAATTATTTATATACACATTGAAAACGTTACAAATATTTACAATCATGCACAAAAATAAAGAAATATTTTGAAATTGTTACTGTTAAATCTTTCACCAAAATAAACTTATGTTAAATTATTAAATGATTAAATAATATTTATATAAAATTTTTATTGAGAATTTACACAGGTGGCATTATGTGTACGTTTATTTAGTTAATTTCATCTTGAGGCCCTGGTCTTTTACTATGTTAACAGAGGTAAAAAAATATTCAGTAATACATTAGTTCAACGCAATTTGATTATTTCATGCTCGGAGAAAGCGTGAATTATTTTGTTATCAAATATGGGAGAGTACCAGTATTAGGGTAAGCGTTTAAGAATTTATAGTAGGAGTAGTAGACATTTAAGTTTCATGTTATTGATTAGGTACGAAGAGGAATTTACATTTACTCACCAAATAAATTTTTTGTTAACACAAACACTCACATTATTTACATTAACTACTATATATATATATATATATCTTATACTACTTTAGAAATTAAGCGCTCAAATTGACACCACCTACATACATTGATATACAATTTTTATTTATTTACAGAATCGGTGCAATATGGTTTTGGTTGAACTCCCGCAACCTTTATCAACTATAGTAGGTGTTATAAGTAAAAACTAAACTTTTCAAAAATCGGGGATTTATTGTATGAAAATGATTGTACAATCTGTTTATGTTAAATAATTGTTCTACTTCTTATTCAGGATATTTCTGTAAACATCAAGACCTGCAATCGTAATAAAGCGCTTGTTATATATTTGTCACTTATCGTATATCGCAACCAATATTTTTAAAATGTTAAAATGTGCTCTTTTGCTTAGTGCAATCAACTGTAATTAATTTAACATGTAAAATTACAAACGGTGTGTTAGTAACAATAATACACGATAGAATTTTTCTAAATTTATTACAATTTGGGAATATTATATTATAATACGTCTTTGTAGTTGAATACGTATGGGATACAATGAAACAATATTTACACATGAATACTACTTACTAAATTATGAAAAGGAAGATATTTTGATTTTGGCTAAAAATATATATGCTGTATATGCTGAGTTTATTAAAGTTTTGATAAGCGTTGTAGCACAAAAATGCAAATCAAAATGTAGCCAGTGAAGCAATTGCATAATAAATAATTTTCATAACTAAAGCTAACTAAAAATAACAGGATAATGATTTTTACTCCGTATTAGATCTTGATTTTAATGATGTATTTTTTTCTATACAACGAGGAACACAATTAAATACATCATTTCAAGTCGGAGTTCATCATCAACGCTCAACTTGCGTTCAATGATTTTCTACATATTTACAAATAATTCTAGTAAATTATGTACAAAACGTTACTTATGATATAAACATTGCCTCAGATTAAATTATAAATACAGCGGTAGTTAAGGCGAGTTTAATTTATTTTTTACATTTAATCTAAGGCTAGGATCCTCCACCTCATCCCCAATCACACAATTTAAGCAAGAGAGATGTGAAACCCACTCGGTTCGACGACGACGGCCGCTCGTCAGCGTTACCAACGAAAGGGCCAGAGCCAAACCAATTGACTCTAGAGCTTGTTGCTTCGGAAGGTGTCACTGAAGGTCTTGCTGATGATGCAGGCCTTCTGTTAGGTCTTGATTCTCCAGAACCAGGAGCTGTCTCTCTCCACTGCTGCCATAGCCACGCAAGACCGTCTAAAATTGGTCTTCTCGGAGCTGGAGGTGGCGGGGGTGGAGTAGTCGTTCGCCTAGCTTTTGGCGTGACTACCACTTGGTTGAGTAAAGCCTATGAGGTTAGAGTTTGATTTAGAGATTATTTGATTATAAATGAAATAATGAAAATGGGTAAGTTTACACTTAGTTAAACATTTATGATGATATCACTAAAATAAAATTAAAAGCATTACGTTATGATAATGCTATATAAAAGAAATAATAATATTTAAAATAAATGAATTTAAATAGAAATAAAGATTAAAAGCGATGACTCACAGAGAGTCGAAGTTGTTCGTCCAAAGAACTTGCCGTTGTTGGTCCAAAACCTTGCTCTTTCAACAGTGCCGCTAGCAAAGCATCATTGCTATTTCCGTACTCAGTACTCAACGAAATTGATGATTTAGTTGCTTCAGGGACCATGCCTGCTGGTTGAGCATTTATTAATTTCTTTAGCGCTTCATCACTTGTTTGACCTGAAATTTTGGATAGAATCAGGCGTTATTTTCCATGTCCATAAGTCCATGATATTGAAGTGATGACTAGAATTTTAACTTCTAGTCCCTTCATGACCTGAAATGGTATTAAAAATTAAGCCTCATAGTCATCGTATCCCAATCCATCAAAGTTTCCATTTTGCGTGGGGTCCAAATTCCTATACAGAGAGGCTCCTTAAGATAATTAATTTAAATTGCCTTATTAATTAATTGATAAAAATTACTAGATTGCATAATATCATCAATATTTATATGAAATACACCCTAATTTAATCAATTTGTACCAAGGAACAAAACAGAAGCAGTAAAAAAGATAGCAATAAAATTTAAATGCAAATACTGAAAACTAAGTACTGAAGTCGTGCGATGTCCCATTCTAACTATGGTTGTAACGGAACCTTGCCTCCGCCTGAGTAAATGCGGAACTTTCGCAAGTAATCGTACCTCCGCTTCTGCATCCGCCTCCACCGTTTTTTTTGCAGAGTTGTAACGGAGGTTTATTTACGTTGACTTACTACCATGCGAGAGGTACAAATCGAAGCAGGGGACGTCAGTTACACCATTACAACAAGCAAAAAGACAACTGTACTTAGAAGAATCCTAAAAATAAATCAAATGTGGGATTCATCGCATACTAGAGCACAGAAAATGGACGATGTGATCGGAGAAATCCACCTCCGCCTCCGCTTCCGTTAACCTCCACATCCGCGGAGGCGAAGCCTCTTCGCCTCTGCATTCGTCTCTGCTTCCGCTAAGAAGGCCTCCTTTACAACCCTAATTCTAACCATGAGCCACGTGATATTGAAGACTGGTACTGAAGGTCAACATCCTCTTTGCATCACAGAGCCAGCAAAGAAGGTAAAATAATATACCTGTGAGAGCAATTTTTCCTTTAAGCGTAGTAGTTTCTTGTGCGTCTTGGAGCTTGATCAATGTTTTTAGTAACTTAGCATCATCTTGTTCATTTTTTAGATCATCCTTTACCGCTATTTTCGCTCCATACGGTTTGTTCGTTGTTGTAACAATAGCATTGTTTGAAGGTCTTTCATTATTAACCACCTTCTGGAAATAATAATAAGTAATTATATTTTTAAACAACTAACAAAAAATATAAAATGAGGTCAATATTGTTTATCACTCTCACGTTTGCTCACTTTTAACTTCTAAGATTCCTGGATTGTCTTTACGTCGTAAAGTTATGATTAGTTCAATTTAGTTTTGATCATCATTTAGATACATTTAGCACAAAAATAGTTGAGATACAATATCCTAATACACATCAGGTAAAAATAACCCGAAGTCGGGACGAATCAGATTATCAATAAATACGAGATTCTATATTATAAATGCAACAGTGGAGATGGATGAATGTTTGTAACTCAATCACGCCAGACGGCTGAACGGATTTGGATGAAATTTGGCACAGAGATAGACCATAGTCTGGAATAACAATATCTCGGAAAATTAAAGAGTTCCCACAAGAACCAAAAAACCTCAATCCACGTAGACGAAGTCGCGGGCATCAACTAGTTTTGAAATAAAACCTATTCTGTGATAAAACTTACATTAGTATTTGGAAGGGTCGGAATATTAAATTTGGATGGATCTTGCCCAGTTGCCTTCAACAATGCCTGTAATAGTTTGGTATCTTCTTCGAATTGTTTGATATCCGCTTCTAATGAAGGTGGTATTTGCTGAGTAGTAGTCGTTCTCTCTGTAGTAGTCGTTCTTCTGGTCGTTGTAGGCCTAGTTGTTGTTGGGCTAGTTGTCGTTGGCCTGGTTGTCGTTGGCCTCGTAGTAGTAGATGGTCTGCTAGTTGTAGAGGATTCCCCATTCGTACCACCTTGTATCTCATTTAAACTTCTTTCGACGGCAAGTGCAATGACTCGGTTAGCAAGCGCTGTCTCAGGATCTACGTCTCCCGTTTGTGTGCTTAACACAGATTTCTGTAAGAAGATATATAAAACATTTAAAACAATCTATTGGCATGATTTTAGTCGCAATATCTTGTTAGTTAGACCTTACCAAATTTTGTAAGAAAAGCAAATCTTCTTCATCAGAAAACGTGGACGTACTGGGCATCTCAGTTGTTATAGTAAACCTTGCTGGTTGAGCTTTTCTGGTAGTTCCTAAACCACCTACACTACGTACAGTTGTAGTCGCCCTTTCATTGAATGGTCGGAATGTGGTAGATATTCCGATTTCTTCAGTACTTGACTGTTGCGGCTGTAACGTGGAAATAGTGAAAGTTCCAGGATTGAGAGAATTAGTAAAAACTGGCAACGGCCGTGTCGTATACACAGGGCGAACATTAACAGGAGTTGTAGGTGTTGATCCTAAAGATGTAGTCAATGGATTTGATGCAATCCTAAGATTAGAAGTGCCTCCCGATATTATTGGTAAACTACCAGTATTCTGATTTCCAGTTGCTTGTAACAGTGCTTGAAGAAGCTTTGTGTCTTCTCGCAATCTCTGAATATCGGCATCTAGTGTGGATGACCTGACTGTTGTTGGACGGTTGGTGGTTCTAGTCGTCGTTGTTGTTGGGGCCATTGTTGTTGTTGTAGTCGTCGTTGTTGTTGGTGCCATTGTAGTTGTAGTAGTCGTCGTTGTTGTTGGAGCCATTGTTGTTGTAGTTGTTGTCGTGGTTGTTGGTGCCATTGTAGTAGTAGTTGTTGTTATAGTTGTTGTTGGTGGCAGTGTTTGTGTCGTGGTAATTGCCGCTGGTGTCGTAGGGGCGGCTGTAGTTATTGCCCTTATATTATCCAAAGTTGGTAAATTAAGATCGGCAGGATTGCGCCCCGTCGCAATCAAAAGAGCTTTTAAAAGTCGTGTATCTTCCTGGAACTGACGAATATCATCTTCAATCGATCGTATTGTTGTAGTTTGTATTGTTTGGGTATTTCCTGCTAGAATCGCTTGCAATAATTTTGTATTATCTGTTAGTTGACTATTTTGCGCAGCTTGATTTATACCACCAAAAGCGTTTAAATTTTTCGGTCTACGTTCAAGTTGTTGTAGTATAGCTTGTAGTAGTTCTGTATCTCTTTGGTTTGCAGCTGCGGATTGAGAAATACTTGCTGTTGTTTGTTCAGTTGTAGACGCTGATCCATCTGTTGTACTTAGTACCGGTGTGGTCACTGTTGGTATTGCAGTTGTTATTGGTAACCATGAAATTGAGGTATCTGGTGTTACTATAACTGGGCTTTTACTTGTCATAATTGAAGCGATAATAGTTTCAGTTGCTTCCGGTGCCAATGTAGTTGTAAGAGTAGTTGGTGTAGGGGCAGTTTCAACTACAACTGAACTTTCTGTATTGCTAATAGTTGTTTGAACTGGGGTTTCAAATGCTAGTGTATTTTGTATCATAGCCGTATAGTCATTGATATTTACGTAATTTTGTTTCTGTGTTTGTGTATTGGATTCTGTCGTTAATGTTGGCATAATCGTTTGCATTTCATTAGCAGTAGTTACTTTAGGCATTTTTGTAGAAGCCAGTTTTAATACATTTGATTCTTGAGGAGATGCGGTGACTTCATCTATAGGTATAAATTTAAATACTGTATTCCCATTTCCATCATCTGGCTTTTCTGTGCGAATTTGTTTTGTCTGTAATGGAGTAATATGTAAGTTTTATATTATATTTACTTATACTTAAGATCTGGTAAAGGAAAAATAAGAAAACTGAGTTTAAAAGAGAAACCCTCACCACCACTTACCTTTAAAAATACTTAAGAGAGTTAATTTTCTTAGCACATGCAGTATATTAATTTAATCATTGTTTGAACTTATGAAGTATGTAAGAGAGTTACTTTTTAATTAGTTTTAAAATTGAAGCTCATGATGGGATTATTGAAAGTGTAAGAATGTAATGTCAGGACTTAAGTAATGATTATACCTCCGGATCGATATCCAGTGTTAATATTCTTGGTTCACGAGTAGAACTCGTCATTGAGGATATAAACATCTCCTCTTTAGTGGCCAATGATATGCTATTAAGCAGAATCTCATCGACAGAAGGTAACATTGTAGTTGTGCGTAAACTCAAAACATGCGAGGCAGTGCTTATTTCAGCGGGCGGCTTATTTGTGGAGGTAGTTATACCCAATGAACTGCTATCATTTATATTAAGTGCCGATGAAGAAATCTGCAATTATGAAATAGAAGGTTAAGCCTTGCCAGGTTATTTAAGGATGCAAGTAAGGTGCATAAGGCACGCTCCGTTTACCACAATCCCACCAACACCATCACCATCCCTCTTGTGCTATTGGCACTACAAACTATGCAGATGAAAATTAAGCTCTAAGCTCAGCTTTTAAGCTAAACAACAAAAATTAATACCGTATTTTGTAGGTTATTTACAGTGTCGATGGTTAATTTGGTTTCCGATCCGTTATTTGAGGTGTCTGTGGAGGTCACAGTATTAGTGGATACTCGGATAAGGTTAGACCGCGGTCTGACAATGGCCGGAATGTTATGGATGGGGCTGTATGGATTTCTTAAACTCCATGGGCTGATTGGTAGTATGTCAATTTTTTGCATGATTCGTGGTACTCTAGTTCCATTAGGAAATTTGCGTATTACTGTGTTATTTGGTAGTACGCCGTAAATGATATATGGACTCGCTTCTGTTAATGTTTCCAGTGCATCATCGTTAGGATCTTTACGTACCACTGTATTATTAGGTAGTATTCCAAAAATGACATAATCTTTTTTCGGAATAGGTGGTGGAGTGGCGACGTTGAGTTGTTGACTAACAGTATATACTTCGTTTGAGTTTGTCATATTTGGAAGTGCAATTGTAGTAGTTTCAGTACCTGATGTGGTTGTAGTTTCTATATTATTTTCAATTGTTACAGTAGGTTCTGTCGTAGCTTCTACCTCAGCTGTAGTTGTCCCCGGAATACTCGTTATAGTTGCTTGTATTATTTCTGCATTTGTTGATGTTGTTGTTGTATCTACTAAATCCATACTTCTAATTTTGCTTTCAACTGGTGTTGACTCAGCAATAGCCATAGAAGTGGTAGTAGACAAAGCATCAGCTGTTTGACTAGCAGTTTGAGAAGCCATTGTTTCGTTTTCTAATAGGCTAGATGAAGCGATTTCAATTGGAATGGACGTTGTTGTCATAACAAGATTTGCCTCGGTCGTTAGGACGGGCGGTAGGGTGGGGTTTGAGGAAAAGGTGGTAGTCATTATAGTATTTGTAACAGTAGTAGGAGTCGGTTCATCATTGTTGCTATTGTCAGAAGTAATCGTTGTAGTGGTTTCGGGTCTCATCGTATTTACAATCTCAGTCAAACGATTTGATAGTGAAACATTATTTTGATTTGTATCACTTATTAATTCGGTCAATGAGGCATTTGCAATCTCATCATTATGATTACGTATTAAGTCTTCAATCATTTTTAAAACTCGTGCTTTTTTAGACAATATCCAAAGTTGAAGTCTTGATAGTTGACTTGGATCTTGTATGTTATCAATATTTTCTAATTCTTCTAATTGTAAAGATTTCGTTAAATTTGTGGACATATTAGTTAAATTTAAGGTATCCGAATCGAAGTCATTTAATTCAAAATTTGTAAGGAATGGGACTGGATCAGGTTTGTTAGTAACTTCATTCACACTCAAACTCGGATTGCTATCAGCATTTACAATAAAAACGCTTAAGTCTGAAGTACTAGAAGAAGTACTAGAAGATAAGATAGTATTAGCTAAAGTAGAAGTAGGAATTGAATCGACATTTTGTGTTGATTCTGTAGGTGCTGTTAATATATTATCCGAGCTATCCTGTGAAGAAAAGCCATTTACAGCAGGATTTGTTACTGTTGTAGCAACTTCTAGTTGAAAATTGTCCTCCTCCGTGCTATTTACAATATTATTAATTCCTACATTTTGGAGGATATTTTCATTTAAAGTATTTGAGATATCGTCATTGTTGATTTGAATGTTTTCAGTATCTTTTATATCCTCCAAACTGTAAGGTGTCGTATCTGGAATTGAGTCTATGTCATTTTGTAAGCTCCTACTTCTGCTTGATAATTTTGGAATAATTGTATCAAGTAATTTTACCATATCCACAGAAAGTCTAGCTTTACTATCATCGTCCATATTTTGGATAATACTTTTAATATTATCCGATAACATGCTTGTTAGTCCAGAAGAAACTAATCTATTATTAGATAAAATAAGATCGGACACTTTATTATATACCGTTGTTGGGCGGTCAGTCGGTGGCTGAGTTGCAGTAAATACGGCTGTCGTTCTGTCTGTCGTTGGATCAGTACCTGCATACAGCACTTTTATGGCGAATGGTCTCCTAGCGGAAAAAGGAGTAGTGGAAAGAGGAGTGGAAGAAGGAAGTGTCGAAGGTGTATACACAGAAGTTTTTTCATCTTCATTAATTTGTGATGGTGTAGCAGTTCCCTCAACCGGCACACGGTTAAACACATTTGGTGTAGTCTGTTCAGTTTGTACAGGATTAGCAATGGTGTTTACAACGATTGTTGAGGTGTCTTGGCTTTTTGAGCTTTTGACACTATTTACATTATTATTGCTACTCACGCCGTTGGGAGTCAATTTAACTTCATTATTAGTGTTTTGATTTTGCGTTACTGAAGTTGTTGTGGAGATTCGAGGTTTAGGTGTGGACGTAAGAATTTCAGCTAGAGCATCAAAAATTGATACTGTAACTGAGGGTGAATGATTCGATGCCTCAACATTCATGACTTGTAACGTTTTTGCCAGGTTCTCAGAAAGTCTAAGGTCAGCCGACATTGGTGGACTTGCGGTCTTAGTGAAAGAAATTACGTTCATGTCTGGCCCTAATTGTGTTTCTTCTCCCTCTACCTGAAATAAGAGTTTATCTCACCCATAAATATAGAAAAAGGTATGTAAAAATTACAGTAAAGAAATTTAAAATGTGATAAAGGTAATGAGAACCCCAGGAAAATGTGCGTAGACCAAAGCCTCTTTATTACTCTTGGATTGATGAAAGTTAGAAAGAAAGTTGCAAATTAGAGATAAGCAAATAACTTTATGATTATTGAAACAAAATTATAATTAGTAAAATATTTTAATTACTAATTTATCCAAAAATAAACAATGCTGTCTCTAAATATCATTCACTATTGTGATGTATACGCACCGTTAAATACTTTAAGATTTTGTTTTCCTTATTAATATTTTTAACGGTGTACTCATTGAAAAATCTAAGATATTATATTAACTTAAAATAAGTAGAATCTAAAAATGCAATTTCGAATATATTATAAACTAATAAACTAATATCTATGTATTATTTATTTTGTAAAAAAACGTGCAAATAAATTGTCACAATGCATGAATAGTGTTGTTAGACTAATAGGATGTCATTAACCGGTACTGAGGCAGGTTCATGCACGCAAATCGGAGAAATAGCATTCGGCCTCGGCATCTGTTCAGTTGTAATATCCGAAAAATCTTCTTCAAACCAGTTTGGCTCCTCGACAGACTTTGTCAATAGATGGTCTGTCACGAAGAATTTCAGCCATGCCTTTATGAGAAATGAATTGTGTTGTTTAATAATGAAAAGCAATGAATGTTATCGATGAGCGTATTTTCCGAAAAAATATGCCCCGATGATAGAAAATGTCGGCCAATATTGATCATTCTAAACATTGATGACGTTTTACTTCATAAAAAACTGGTTTAATCATACTCGAAGATTAATAACTATATTAATCTTCTAATTAATCAATATTGGAACTTTATTTTTATGCAATTTATGAAAATTTCATGAGATATATGATGATTCCAATTTCATAAAGGGGCTTTGTTTTTTTTTTCTCAATAATATTTACTTAAAACACTGTAAAATCAACAGATAATTATCTCATTAACAATTTTTGAAAGAAATGTTAAGTATGTAAAGGGTTATTGTGTTATTACTTACAGTAGATGGTGTGACAGTGGGTACAGTAGGTTTGTAAAACGGTTTGTCGAGGTATGAAGCACGATATTTAGAGCTAAATTTGTTTTTAGTTTTTTCAGGTTCTGCAAGTATCTGTAAAAATTTTGGTTAAGAACGAAATGTACATGAAAATATTATATTAGTTATTTTATTGTGTTAATGTTCTCTTGAAATCAAAATGTATCAAGTATCAAGTTGCATCTCTAGGCATATCGCAACGTGTGGTTTCTAATTGCAGTAGGTTCAATTTTTTTCGAATACAATGAATATCAATCAATTTATTTTCATACTGTCGGACCATCTGTACTTTGATTTTACCTCCTGGTGAAGCATCTCGTCTGCAATTTAGAGGTGGGACGGAGTCGCGTTTATTGTATTCATTGCAGATTCAAAAAAATTTGCAAAGTTATCCAACAAATTTACCCTATGAATTTTTAATTCGATAGAATTTAATTCAATGAAATTTTAAATTTATTTTGAATGCACTAAATATACTTACGCCATTTGATGAAGCCTCTGTAGTTTTTGAGAATGTGTCACTATACTTTTTTATATTGCGCTCCTTTGATCTTGGAGTCGTCGGATCTCTACGTTTTAGTAATTTACGGCTGTATTTTCTTGTTTGAATATTTCTAATAGGGGGAACAATAGTAACTGTACTTTTTTCCTTTTCTTCCAAAGCAGCTTCATTATTTTTCTCCTTATAAGTTGCATGATACTTTTGAGTGGTAGTAACTACATTAATGATAGGATTTTTTTGACTTGCCTCCATCTGACTGACGACTTCATTATCGGTGCCATTTTCTAATGATTCTTTGCTATTAACAGTTATAATGAAACTTTGATTTTCGTTGCTTTCTTTACTTAAACTTTCTGATTCTGGTTTTGTAGGATTATTTGTATATGTAAAAATTATAGGAGTATCTGCCGTATTTTCAGATTTTTTATCGACTACTGTCATAGCTTCTGTTACATCTTGTACGCTTGAAATGGTTGATAAAGTTGAGCTGGCGGCTTTATTTCTTAATCTAGCATAGTAGGAAGTTCTTGGCAAAGTTTGCTTTGATTTATAGTTTGCTGATTTTTCAGTAACGTTTTTATTTGAATCAATAGTTTTAGGTGTACCTGTGCTTACATTAAAATTTCTCGTTACGTTTCTTCTAGGAAAAAAAGATCGTGCAACTGGTTTATGCGAGCTATTTTCAGAACGGCTATTTTTAAGCGTATTCTCTGTCTTAGGAATTTCTGTTGTTGATGCCTTAAACTTTCTGCTAAATTTATAACTGCTTTGTGTTACCGGACTAAAGCTTTTGGTGGAACTAGTGGAAGGTGAAAAAGTACTAGACTTTTTATTCCTTGGTGTGAAGGAACCACGTAATCTGTATTCTATTGACTTGGTTTTTGGAGGTTCAGAAAATGGCGTTATATCTGCTTGAGTACTCTCATCGCTTTTAATCTCGTTATCATCTTCTAGGTTAATTTTACTCCTGAGCTGAAAAGTAGGTTTTTACAATAAATTAAAATAAAATTCTTAAGGATTATATGAACTGTTGAATAAAATTATAGTACCTATTTGGTAAATGATGATGACAAACTTTTATGAAGATGACGATGTGGCAGGTGGCTCATTAAATATAATGTTCAAATTCACGCAAGTTTCATTAAATTGATTTATGGAATGTGTGAAATCTGGGATTAAGTAATTTTTATGTATAGAAATAATAGACCTGTTATATTACCCGAGAATGATTTTCTGTGTCAGGAGCTGTGATAATTAATTGTGGAGAAGTAGGGTGAGTGTTAAATACTTTTTGTGATGCTTTCACTGACAAACTCTCGCTGGGTGGAGAGCTCGCTTGTGTCTGAAATTTTTATGATCATTTTTGAATGCCAATCATGAACAAAATTTTATATTTCCAATGAATGTTCGAAAAGACAATATGATTCATTAAATGTTAGTATGGAACAATGTTAGTTATATGAAACAAACAGGAGTTCTGTTTTCAGTACATCCTTTATTAATTCGAACATGTTATACAGTGATATTATGAGTATATGAGAAACCTAATACCTATATTTATTAAACTAAACTGACCATTGATGATTCAGATGAAACTACTCACCGATGCATTCTTAGCTTGAATCAATGCTTTAAAACTTGGAGGATAGTTATCATCCTCACCTATTTCATCAGAGACTTTTGATTTTGCAGTTCCTTTCGCTTTGGCTCGATAGACTGGATGTTTAATAATTTTCGAAGCCTTTGCAGTAGTCGTCTTTTCAGTTGCCTTTTCTGTATTTTGTCTGATACTTTTATCTGTTGTCGATGTTATTGGAGAAAACGACTTCAATTCGGGTTGACTAGTAACGTTTTCTCTAGATTGACTAGATTTTACTTCATTTGATACGATTCCTTCGCCCGTCAGGTTCGTATCTGTTTCTACCGGTCGTGTCTTATATCTTAATTTTCTAGGATTTCTTAGATCGTTACTTCTCGCAGTAGTTGGCTCTTTCGGCGCAGTTGTTAGCGCATTTGCAGTGCCTGAAACATCCAAATCGAGTGCTCTAATGCGCGTGTTAACACGCCCTCGTGTTCGTGAAGGCATGGGAGTAATCAATTCAGTTGCTGGTGCCGTCGAACTTCTTCTTCTAAACTGCCTACCAGGTGCAATTGCTTCTTCTGAGACATTTTTCGATAGATTAGTGGTTGAATCCGTCACTTTCGTTTGAGTTCTAGCACTGATAGGTGAAGTAGTAGGAGCGTGCGTCGTTGAGGAGGGCCTTATAATTTGTCGTGATCTACTTTTTATTTGATTTTCCCTTTTTATAGTGGTGTCGAAATTTTCTTCGTTTACAGCTGCGGGCCTATTACGTGTTCGAGTGCTTGTTCTTCTTGAGTCAAAGCGCTCGCTTTTCTGAGACTGATTACTGGTAAGGTCTGGTGCAGCTGTGGAAGTGGTTTCAGGCGACTTACTTCTATGTCTGGTTCGGGAAATGTCACGTGGGGTAACATCTTCATGCCGTTCGCCTCGTCTTGAGACTCTCGGAATGGGTGTAGATTGTACATTTTCTGGATTATTTGTACTTGTAGGACTTCTACTGGAAATCGGAAGTCGTCTGTTGTTGCGTGATCCGCCTTCTTCCTGAAAATGAAAAATGCAGTGTTATTTCTCAATTCAACGTTAATAACTTTATTAGTAACTAGCTGATGCCCGCGACTTCGTCTGCGTGGTTTGAGTTTTTTTGGTTCCCGCAGGAACTCTTTAATTTTCGGGGATAAAAAGCCGCCTATGTGCTATTCCAGACTATAATCTATCACTGTGCCGAATTTCAGCCAAATCCGTTCAGCTGTTTGGCGTGATTGAGTAACACACATCCATCTATCCAAACTTTCGCATTTATAATATTAGTATCGAAGTCCAAGGTTTCTTTTCAATGGATGGTACCTATGGCTTATCGCTATTTAAGAGAAAACCAAAAGTTACGTACGTATACGTTTCAAAAATAATAGCTGTCACTAAATGCACATTGATTATGGCTAAGCATGAAATAACTATATTTGAAGTAGAAAGTAGCAGACGAATTATCATTTAAAACAAAGGCTGTCAGAAAAACAACAATGCTTATAGTTATGAAATCTATAACTAAATCTCGGAACCACGAGGTATACAATGCAAGTGCATTATGGACTGTGTTTAACTTTAAACAATGCTCGGAAAACACTTCAGTTCACTTACTTAGGAATATTTTTAGCGAGCTGAAATTCACATAGCGTTACGTACTTTTTATATTCGTGCACCCTGCACTTTGGTCCAGTAGTCAATACAGTCGCTTTATAAAAGGGAAGTCCTGGATTCGATTATCGGAGAAGAGGTTCCCGCGAGAAGTTTTTAATTTTCGGAATAAAAAGTAGCCTATGTGTTATTCCGTTATTCCAGACTATATAAATTTGGCACAGAGATAGCAAATTTCACCCCTATCCGTTCAGCCGTTCGGCCGTAAACTAATTATTCTACTAGTAGACTAGATTTTTCCCGCGGTTTCGCTCACGGTATGTTCGATTTTCATACAAATTTCAAAGTCCTATTTTAAACCCCTTAGGGGTTGAATTTTCAAAAATCCTTTCTTAACAGATGCCTACGTCGTAATAACTATCTGTGTGCCAAATTTCATTCCAATCCGTCCAGTGGTTTGAGCTATGCGTTGATAAATCAGTCAGTCACTTTTTCCTTTTAGACATTTAGATTTAATTGTAAATTCCGATACGATGCCGTGTAGAAGCCGTATGGGTATGGGTTTAATATAACTGTCATGCTCCTAACTGGTTAGCCCGCTACCATCTTAGACTTCATCATCACTTACCATCAGGTGAGATTGCAGTCAAGGGCTAACTTGTAGTGGATTTAATAAAGTTTAATTTAAAAGTTTATGCCTTAGTTCGCCATGGTCTCATAGAACCTTTGAGTAAGTTAGTCAGCCAAGTTAAGCATAGAGCCAGTATGCAAAACAGGTTCTATTTCAATTCGTGTGTACCAATTTCACACATGATATCTTGTTAAGAAATCATTGTAGCGAGTCAATAGTTTTAACAGTGTGATTTACCTGAAGCCACGAAAAGAACGAAATATTTATTTAGATTGGTTTTCAGTTATTCATAGGTAGTTCAACAACTTGGTCTGTTGGAGCCACGGCCACCAGTTAAGGAGCCACGGCTGAAGGCTCCAACAGACCAAGTTGTCTACCACCCGCAAAGATGTACCGCCAAGCGATTTAGCGGTCCGGTAAGAAACTGTTTCTATTATCACAGAATAGGTAATAGTATGGCATAATTTAATATATCTGCCATGGTAGCAAACCTCCCTGTTAGGCAGTCCTATGACAGTTATATTAATTCTATAGCTCTTAACAGGTTTCTACATGGCATTGATCATACCGGAACGTTAAATCGCTAGGTGGGGACGCCTTTGCCAGTAGGTTGGTAGCTAGCCGCAGCCGGTAAGCCTCCCACAGGATAATTATGTAGTTTTTCTCGCAATAAATCGGATTTTATTTATTTATTTAATACCAAACTTAAAAACTAAACATAAAAATTTAAAGAACATGTACAAGGACAACTTATCTCTTAAAAAGAATTCTTCTAGCAGCGCTAGAATGTGAGAATAGTGAAAAATAGATAAAGCTGAGTAGGTACATGTAAACTAGAGAATAGGAAAACTGTTTTATTACGTCTCATGATAAATAACATATAAATATACATATAATATATACAGGAAAAACACAATTTAATAACAAACATACAAAATAAAATACTAATATTATACATACATAATATACAATAATAAATATAAACATAAAATAATATGATATAATCATATATAGCAGAAAGATAGTGCTGCTTCAGTCTTGATTTAAATGCATCCACAGATGGCCTCTCAATGATATTCCGGAATTCCAAAAACGCGCAGCTACCACCGTAAACAAATTAGCGTAAAATATGATGTTCCATGTGGGTACTTCAAGTGACTTCATCATTACACAGGTGGTGACAAAGGTCTTGTTTGGGGAGGAGCATCCCGAAAGAGCTCGTGCAAATAAGGTGGGGAAGAGAACTTAAATAATTCATGTCAGAATTAGTTATTTGTGTTATATTGGGCCAAAGAAAATTTTTGTTCCCCGAGGGCGCTATTTTGAATTCAGAGCGAAGTGAAGGATTCTAAAGTAGAATCCTGAGCGGAGCGAGAAATTCAATATACGCCGCCCGAGAACAAAAAATTTGGCCCCGAGTGACACACACTATTTTTCATCATTACGTATGAGAAAAAGCTAGAAGTATCGACGTACTATGTATGGACATTACCAACTGTTAGACTGAAATTGGCGGATCTATCTATGGTCCATCTATGGTCTGATTTCCTCTACAGCGCCCTCGACCGTGACGGGCGATTGGAGCGGTGGAGAGGGAGAGCGGGATGTAATGGTGGTACATAATAATCTATGTTGTAATGTTCAGCGATGGCTGTACAGTGTTTGTGTGTAAATTGCTAATAAAGTATGATTAAAATAGTTAACGAGTGTTTATATCTATTACTATATATTTAAGCACCAATCAGAAGCACGAACGCGGACCAATCAGAACAGAGAAATGAAAAGTCCCATGGGCCTAAAAATAACATTTTGCTCCCGCTATCCTCTGAAGCTAATATTCGTTTTTCGAATAGGTATGATGAAAATGAACATACCGGCGGCTGAAACATGATCGAATTTTCGCAGTCCATAAATATAACAGATGCACAAATTCTGAAGCCGATCTAGTTTATCGAGTAGCTCCTCTGTTGCATCCAAGTAGCAAACGTCGGCATAGTCGATGAGGGGAAAGAAAAGACTTTACTTAGAGTCTTATAATTTCTACGCTAATTTCATAGCTTCAGCTAATAGTAACAAATAAGCCAATTAATTTGAGATTTGATTTGTATTGGTTAACACTCAACTGGCACGTAAGTAATGTACTAATCCTAAATGATGACATTAGACACTTGGATCTTGCATTGTATTATGTCATAAATTGATAAAGCGGTGATGGATGGATGGACAGGTATTTCTAACCTTTACAATCAATGAGCATTTACTACTAAGTTAACGGTGAAAGAAAACACCGTGAGCAAATCTATCTTGCCTGAAAATTCTCGAAGGTGTGTGAAGTCTGTCAATACGGACTTGGCTAGGTAGACTATGACCTAAACCCTTTTACAACTAAGAGATGATCCATGCTCAGTAGTTGACCGGCGATAGTATGATACTGTCGATGAAGAGATTAGGAACAACCAAATTAGTGTTACTTTCACTGTCATACAAAAAGTGTACTTACGTATTATTTTCTAGGTCCGTTTTCCTTAAGGACAAAAAGTGAATGTGCAAGCATTATCCCTCTCGAAATCAAAGGTCAGAACCTATGACAGATTATTAAGTGCTGGTCTAGATTACCTAACGTACATGTGCACACGTGTGCGATACAGTACCTACCTATTATTTTATTAATTAATCATATGGAGGGTTGATCGACATGATTAAACGTCAGAGCCTGAAAACACAAACCTCAAAAGATATATGAGGAAAAAAGAGCAAGAAATTTTTTTTTGGACTGATAATCGTCGTCATCTACCGAAAGACGTCCACAACTGGACATAAGTCCATCTTGTGATGGGCCTAACAAAACTGCGCTTTCCAGTGCGGGGTCGCAACGCCAACACTTTGTGACCCCAACGTCTATTGGTTCTTGGAACTACGAGTATGTGCCTTGACCACTTCAGCTTCGCAACACGTCGGGCTATGTTAGTCACTTATGTTCTTCTACGGATCTCCTTAATTCAGAGCCCCAGTTTTCTAAGCAAATCGTAATCATTTAGCTTTAAACGTATTACTTGAACTGTATAAGGAGTTCATACATGCTTTTTGACGTGCAGGCATCCATGAACTCCTTAAACAGGTCGAATTTTCCGTTTAACCAACGATTACGATTACGATTTCCTCACACAATTTGTTGAGGGCTGGTTTGATGACGTAGAGAATTCACAGAGCTCTCTCTATCGCCTACTCTGAACTTTTTTATGAAGCCCATTGGTGGCCTCGGGTTCGTATGTCCGTATAGTGCAAGCGTATTAAAGTTTGCCATAAAATTAGGTTATCTATTCAAAACCAACCCGTTTAGCAATGAATTGGAGCAAATAATTCACTCCATTTATGTTATGTCACGACCCAATAAGTCGTGAATATTGTTACTTAAAACGACCGTGAAATTTCAATTCGTATATTTGTTTTACAGTGAATAAAATATTATACCTTTCATGTGAGCGAGTAGTGTATTATTCTTGTTGTTAAATTATATTATTTAATAGCAAGTAGAGTTTCTTAAGGCGCAGTGTTGTTAATGGTTCAGAGATGTGCAGCTTCCTACTTATCGGGTGAAAGTTGGTTCGATTTTCGGGCACGCACTTTTAACTTTTCTCCGTTTTAAGCGATTTAAATGTCACCATAGTGGGAGTTTTTTTTAAATACTCGATCGTGTTAAAGTTAACTACCATTTATATAGAATTGATCGAACTTCCGCGGTCAAGCGCTTGGCAATTCCATACAAATCGTAATTACCGTTTACGCGATCGAATGGGAAGAAAATCTCCCACTAGGCACGCAGTTTTACGGTGAATGAAAACTAATGTTTCTTAAATGTGTGTAAAGTCTGCCAATCCACACTTGGCTAGCTGAGTGGATTATATCTAAATCCTAGTAATTCTAGAGGGGTCTCGTACTCAGTAGTAGGCCGGAGATGAGATGGAATGATGTTGATAGTTTCTTGTGGAATATCTTCGTCACTATTATACAGCTTATCTTATTTTACGCGAATTACGAAATAAATATTCATCTAGATCCTTACTCCTGGTTCGTGGGAAAAAGTACAAAACACGAGAACGTGTCCGATATAACTTCCATGAATGGATAATTATTATGACATTTTTAATTACAGGTAATATTATTTCACAACAACTATACTTCAAGCGAAAGGCGCCACATACAAAGCAATTCATTCTCTACATTGACCCTTAGGCGTGATGCGAGTATATGAACGTATACTCCTTAAACTGTGCTACCTTACTTAAGCCAAATTCAGAAAAATAATAATGCATAATTATTTGTTTTATTTTAAAGGAAGCTTACAAATTAGGAAATTGCTTATGTAAAACTCCTCGTATTTTGTGAATGATGGAAACGAGTCCTGTTTTTATAGGATATCATTCCAAATTCCCGCGGGGCTTAAGGTCTATAAAGTTTAACCTTTTTTGTTCACAGAAACACAAATAATACAATTTTTCTATTAAGTAACTCCTTTCATTTCAATAACTCACAAAAACTCCAGATATAACCAAAATTTCAAATAATTTGTGTGCCTAGCGCCTTGCGGTCAGCAAGCGGCGCGTAAACCTCAGAGTAAGAATATACTAACTCTATGGCGTAAAAATTACGTCATCGATACATAGATCTATGCCATAGAGGTACAAAAGTGATCTATGCGCATCCTGCAAGAAGAGTCACGAGCATTGGATATTGAGCGTAGTTGGTACTAGGCAGTAAAGTATAAGTTTTTTTTTTTCAAATAACATATTATAGTGGATGGCTTGTATATTAAATTATCATTATAGTAGGCTTAAACAGTAAGTTAGTAGTAGCTACTGCTAGATGATTAAAGTTAATTAGATTGGTACATAGTTAATAACGTAGCGAAGCGTTTTAAAAAGCTTCAAACATTGGATTGTCACGTCACGATTACAAACCTCATATGGATTGAAATACGTAAAATTCACACGATATAAAATATTCCAATGAATATGTTGAATGGAATTTTTTATATCGTCAATGTTTCGGCAATAACTTAAAAACACAATTCGTAAAAAATTGCAACAAAATCAAGTATCGCGGAGCAACTTTGTTGGGTTTAACCGCAAACCTTTAAGGAATTTGGGTTTTTGATTGCCCAATGAACGACCGTTATAGTGACTTAATCTTAATAAAACATGAATTTACTTTTGGTATGAGTTACTACGACAAAAGCCAACCTTGGAATTCGCACATGTTAAATTTAGTTAAGCTGTAGGTAATAGGCATGTGGGTTAAAGTCGTAATATTTTGATTTAAACAAGCCGAAATCTATAGAGCTTACTAGTGTGAGATCTATAGAGCGAACTTTGACTTTGCTTAGACTTAAGACATGGTTAAAACAAGACAGATTTATGATACTCACATAAAAGTCCATCTCGTTTTAACTCTAAGCGAAGTCTGAGCCAAGTCAAAGTACGCTCTAAAGATCTTAGCATTAGACTTTGTTCGGATTTTACTTAGAGATAAAACGAGGCAGATTTTTGTCAAATGAGAGATATACTATGTTCGCAAAGCACGCTCTAAAGATGATTATAGCCGTTAAAAATTTCATCATAATCAGTCCAGTGGTATACATACCACCATACCATGTATTCTTTGTTGTAAAATTATTCATATATCATTTAAGATAAGACTAAGTTTGTTTAGCAAAATTTTTTAAGCCCTAGCCATAAATCGATTTTTACGTCTGTATATTATGTTATCTTTAATTAAAAACTAAAATACTGTCCATTATTAGCATCTATTTCGTACGTACAAAGGCTTATTTTGCTTAATTAGTTTACAATCAGAAAAAAAAATTACTAACAAAACTATAAAGCGAGCCAAGTGACAACTTTTTACTTAAAATCTAATCTGAGACGGTGCTTGCTATAAATATATAATTTAATCGGTAGTAATGTTGGATTCAGTAAACCACCACCACTACAGCCCTTTAACTTCCCACTGCTGGGCCCAGGCCTCCACTCTCATAGGAGTGCGCAAATTAGAGCTTAGACCCACCACTCTGCTTCAATGCGGTTTGGCGGGCTTTATCGACTATTATCATGTTAACCGGGAGCGACAGCTTAACGTGATCTCCGAGGCACGGGGGTGACTCGCCGCCTACTTCCTAACTCCGGGCTAGTACCGAGAATTTGAAGTGAGAGAAAACCAATACTCAATTGTGGCCCGACCCAGGCCTCGAACCCGGGACCTCGTGGGCTGCAGTCGAACATGCCAAGTGCTAGAACAACGAAGCAGTCAGTAGGTAAACTACCACAGATTAAATATTAGTTACTTCGTCGCTATTATTACGTGTACTAAACATATAACATTATGGCTTGGTAATATTGGAGTTGTACGCTGAGCTGCGGGTAAAACTTGTTGCCTTGTCTACTTGACCACAGGCCTTTATGTGTAATGTAGGGTGTATATCTTTTACTTTTTCGAGACTTGGACACTATTTTTAGCGAGTGTCCGGTGATATTAAACGAAAATTTCTAATATTTTTTTAAAATTTTAATTTAATTTAGGCTGAGTTTCGATTTACATGAGTTTTCAATCAAGTTTCTTTTATTTAAAGAAAAACTCGTCATATTTTAGTTGCATAGCAGCTAACTAATCATATCAATTATTTTCCATCGCTTTAAGCTTACTATGATCAGCTCCCCGATTGTGTAAGAAAATCGTAATCATAATCGTTTGTCAAACGTATAATTCGACCTGTTTAAAGAGTTCATAAATGCCTGCACGTCAAAAAGTATATAATATTAACTAAATAAACTGTTCGAGTTAAGCTGTCAAATGATTACGATTTGCTTAGACAATTGGGCCTCTAGATCACAGTCAAGTAGGTACTTACAAATCTGACACTCATGAAAAACGCGTTGATTTAGGTTCTAAAAAATCCCGTGGAACCCCTTCTACGGGATAAAATGTACCCCATGTCCTTCTCCAGGATGTAAAGTAGCTATATACCAAGTTTCGTCAAAAATACCTAGCTGATCAGATGTGGCGTGAAAACTGCATACAGACAACTTTCACATTTATAATATTAGCATGTCATAATAAATTACATGGATTGGATGGTCACCCTATTCACACGTCCTTGCTCGCCTTTCACCCGGCGACAAACGCAGCTGTTATTAACCTTTGTTCTTGACAGCTAAACTATATTGTCCATATAATAGTGCCTACTCGATATTTTATTAAATTGATGGCGGTCTATTGTATTTCGCTATCATTAGGTTCTAGTACAGTAGAACTGCTTATAAGTTATAATAAGACTTGATAAGTTGCACCCGCTTGGCAATCAGGCCTTGGCTTCAATCTAAAATCCTATGAAATTTGGCACAGAGATAGACTATAGTCTGGAATAACACATAGCCTATTTTTTAAATCTGAAAATTAAAGAGTTCCCGCGGGAACAAAAAAACGCGGGCGAAGTCACGGGCATCATCCAGTAATATTATAAATGCGGAAAATTTGGATGTATAAATGGATGGAATGGACGTTTGTTACTCAATCACGCCCGAATGGCTGAACGGTTCTAGATGAAATTTGGCTCAAAGATAGATTATAGTCTGGAATAAAACATACTTTTTATCCCGGAAAATTAAAGAGTTCACGCGGAAGAAGTAGCAGGCATCAGCTAGTATCTTATACTAATATTATAAATGCGAAAGTTTGGATGGATGTATGGATGTGTGGATGGATGTCTGTTACTCAATCACGCCCCAACGGCTGAACGGATCTGGATGAAATAATTCGTGTGCCTACCCATTTTACCTTCTTTTTTATTTTTATTTTTGCATTACTACATACTTACTGATACTTTTCGCGTAACATGAATAAATCATAAAGTTCTTTTAAGCTGTTGCAATCAATCATTGGCGTTACAAATTGATATATCCAAAGGGTATAGATTTATGTTTAGTACACTATAATACTTCCTAATTGGCACTCTATTGATTAATAAATACATTTAGTAGATTGCATTATCAGCTATTAAATCGATGATATGAATCATTAAATGTGTAGGGAGATTGACACACGATTGAGCTTAAAAAGCTTTTTTATTTATTACGTACTAGCGAATGCCCGCGACTTCGTCCGCGTGGATTGAGGGTTTTTGGTTTCCGCGGGAACTCTTTAATTTTCGGGGATAAAAAGTACTCTATGTGCTATTCTAGACTATATTCTCACTTCTTCACCACTTTTTTTTTATCCACTACAAGTTAGCCCTTGACTGCGATCTCACCTGAATGGTAACTGAAGATGGTAGCGGGCTAACCTGTTAGGTTAAAAATTTCCCTGTGCCAAATTTCATCTAGATCCATTCAGCCGCCATTGAGTAACAAACATCCATCGTTACATCCATACATCCATACATCAAATCTGTCGCATTTATAATATTTATTTGATAATTGATAGCTTTGTTGGTTACTAGCATGTTCGACTGCAGATGAGTGGTTCAAGATTTGATTCCTGGTATTCGCGAAAAGATACTCCAACACGTGGGAGGAAAAGCTCCCTCCGGACTAGACTAACTATAGTTGGTTAGTCTAGTCCGGAGCCTAGTCTAACCTAAGCCTGTTAGTAGGGCGTGTCAGACTAGCACGCACTAAAGCAACCTGGACAGCCCGGAACCACTTCGCTTTACTTCGTGCTGACTCTCAAGTTCTTACTCTTTCTTCTTCTTTTTATCTCTTCTCTTCTCATCATGAATGCAAGCATTTTTATACGACTGCCTGGGAAAAGGAGTATATTGTTTTCAGGGTTCATGTATGAATGTGAGTTTCTATATTCCACCATAACTTCTGTACGCTTGAAACGATTTTGATAAATGATCGTTAGAATCCCTAGCTTATTCCGGATGACATAGGCTAGTAAAATTTAAAAAAAAATTGATGGGGTGACCATGGTCCCGCATTAGACAAAAGTTGAAAAAAAAATCGAAAATAAGTTTAACTATATAATCATCATCTAGAAAATGATGAGTAGATTCCAAAAATATATAACACTATAGTTCAATATCCAGTGATTCACAAAAAATATCATTTAATAAAAATTTGAATAAGATTCTAATTTAACTAGATTAATTTAGATATTTATCTTTTAGTTCGTGTTTGGCAGGGCAGTCGTGTTTTTTAATTATTTTAATTATGACTTGTTAAGCTTAAGGGCTAATTTGTAGGAGAAGAGACAGGTTAAGTAAACCACAACATTAAAAGCTGGGGTATCCCATTGTTTTACATGCTGTAAGTCTCTAATAAAAGAAACAGTAGCACTTGCAACGAGATATAAGTGAACAAAGAATGCAATTGTACAAGTGTCAAACCTGCTTAAATACAGTTAGTGTTTAATAGGATCAAGGTTAATCAGTATTATAGCACGCCCACGCCGAATTCTGTTACTACACGACATTTGAAACCACCAGAAATATATACTAATATTTAATTATAAATGCGATGGTGTGGATGGATGTTTATTTCTCAATCACGCCAGAACGAGGGAACGGATCTGGATGAAACTTGACACAGAGATAGATTGGTCTGGACACTTTTTATCTAGGAATAATTAAAGACTTCCCGCGGGAACCGAAAAACCTTAATCATCAGGCATCAGCTAGGGAAAATGTACATAGGTAAAGGTACAATTTTCACAGTGCGATATCTAAGGAAACTTCAGTGCACTTAATTGTTAGTAAAATTACCGTTATTAACAGCGCTACAATTAATTTAATTAACAGTGATTTGGAAGTTAGCATTGTTTATTTTTGAATTATTATTGCCCTAGAATAGTATATAGTAGTAGAAACTTCGTATGGATTAAGGTTATCTAGTAAAGTAGTGTACTTCCACCTATTATCTGTTTCTGTGTCTTTCATCCAGATCCGTTCAACTGTTCTAGCGTGATTGAGTAACTAGCATCCATCCATCCATCCAGACTTTTGTATTTATAATCTATATATATAAAAGCGAAAGGTTACTGATTCATCACGATATCTCAGGCACTATTAAGCATACAGACTTGAATTTTGGAAGATAGGTTCCTTCTATGGTGTAGACGGCCGCTAAGAAACGGTTTTGAGAAAATTCACCCCTAAGGGGTTGAGATGGGGGTTGGAAGTTTGTATGAAAATCCTTTGTTTTTAACCTTAGTGAAACACGTAAGCGAAAAGCTTTACCCGGCGCTTTACTAGTTAAAGAAAAACAGACTATAATAATACTTATTCCTATATCTTTTCTTATCATCTTGTTTTACCTATATTATAGTATAAATGCTTTATGAAAGGTCAAAGTTATCTAAGGCCAACGTGGATTCCCTGTAAATCAATTATAATAACCAAAGCTTCAATAATAATTGTTATATAATCTAAATAATGGTAATATTTATTTCAAAGCAAAACCGAACAAAATGTTAAATAATCAACAATAAATCAAATTAGTTACACCCAAGTCATTATAACAAAAAAAATATTCTCAAAACTGAGTGCAGACCGTTACTAAAGGTTTCTGTAACGAGTTTATGCAATTTTCTGTGTGAATATTAACTGAAAATACTTATAGAAATTTACGTTTGTAACAGATAGGACAACGCACTGAGTCAAAAACAAAAATAAATTAAAGACATCTTTTTTCTTTATTGATTCCAAAGGTGTTCAACTCGGCTCCGTTGAGTAAGTATGATATCTATACAAATATTACAAAGAGATAAAGTTTGTGAGTTTGTGAATGAGAAAGCCACATTATTTGTGAGTGACATAGGCTACATGTTATCGCAAAAAATTAGGGTGTTCCCGTGAGAATTTAAGAAACTTATTTCACGCGGACGAAGTCGCGGGCAAGTCTGCTAATATATAATGAGGAAGTGGAACTGTATGAAAGCATTAATATTATGAAACCGCTTGGAATGAGCGTTTAATAGTCAATTGTATATCGGATCATAATATAGGACATTCAAGAGCATTCGACTTTTTAAACAGTATTCATCTCACTTTGTACTTATTACCTACTTGTATGTCGTCACATTTGACAACTAGTACAGAAATATAAGTTTGCTTTAAACTTAGTTATTTGTTAATTTAATAGTTTAACGCTAAGGACAAAAATTTACATATCATAACTCACAACTTCTCATAGGCAGAGCTTGAAAAGCATTTAAACGGAAGCATGAGAATAAATTGTATCAAAAGCCTCTCTATTCTTTACGTTTCTTTGACTCTTTTTTTTATTTTACTCTTAATAATTTATTGCTTCATCCGGTGTACGGCTAAAGAGGAAAGAATGCCGAACTGTATTCGTAAATACCTGGTACTGAATAACTTAACCTACATTTATCTACGTACTAGATGATGCCCGCGATTACGTCCGCTATCAGATGCAAATCGCATGAGACGTATTTTTATACGACTGCCTGAAAAAAGGAGTATATTGTTTTCAGGGTTCATGTATGTATGTATGTATGTATGTATGTGAGTTTGTATATTCCACCATACTTCTATACGCCTGAACCGATTTTGATAAATGAGGTATCGTTAGAACCCTAGCTTATTCCGGGTGACATAGGCTAGTAAACTTTAAAAAAAAATTGATGGGGTGACCATGGTCCCGCATTAAAGACTAAAGTTGAAAAAAAATAATTCGAATATAAATAAGATTAACTATATAATCATCATCTAGAAAATGATGAGTAGATTCCAAAAATATATAACACTATAGTTCAATATCCAGTGATTCACAAAAAAATATCATTTAATAAAAACTTGAATAAAACTCTAATTTAACTAGAATAGTTTAGATTTGTAACTTTTTAGTTCGTTTTTTGGCAGGGTAGTCGTGTTTTTTAATTTTTTTAATTATGACTTGTGTACAATTTATTGGCCATAACTCCGAGGGTTTTGAGAGGATAGAGATGGCAAAAGTACCAGAGTTGAGGAATTTATCGAGACGCGTGTGAGCGTTTGAATTTTGAAAATCGGCTGGTAACTTTTTGGAAATTTGAAAAATGTAGGAAAGTCGGGTTTCTTGGGGGGGTGTCTGTTTACTAAATTTTAAATATTTCAGGGAAAAAACCGACTTAAGAAAAAAGGAGTCCTTGTAGTTTAGCTACAAAATGGCAAATTTTGAAAATCGGTTAATAATTGTGACCTGTACTTACCCTTTAAATTTGTAATTGTAGAAAAACCGGTATTTCCGTATATAGGGTCCGCTAGTTCAAAATAAAATATTTTTTTTTCGAAAATTTTGTATTCATTTTCAACACTCCGATTCTTGCGGGACTGCGAAATCTGTTTTTTTTTTCAGTCCTTCATTTTTCGGAAGCCTATACGTCCTTCCCCGGGATACAACCTATCTCTGTACCAAATCTCATCAAAATAGGTGGAAAAGATGGTCCGTTCAAGCGTAGCAGACAGGCAGACTTTCGCATTTATAATGTATATGTATGAATTATTATTTACTATTTAGCAAATCATAGGTACTAAAATTGTACATCAATGGCAAACCGAATTTATCTGTGCGTGCGACTTCAAAAATTGTAAGTAAAAAAATTTAGATTTCAATATTTTCATCACTATCGAGTTACATAATATTATAATAATAAATCATTTTAGCTACAAATGATACAATATAAATATCGTAATATTATAACAGTATCAACAAAATAATAGAGTACCGTATCACGCAATGTAAATTAACGCCATTACCTTAGGTACCTAATACTTAACAACTTCAATTTGAATCACAAGTCACGATCTACGAATAATTTAGTGAAGTTCATAGGACAAGAGAACAAGATTAATTGCGACTAATTAAGCATTGTAAATTAACTAAGCGAATAGAATTTTTATTACTTGTTTCTTTATGAAGAACGAATCTACATTTATCATTTGATGAAATTTGGTATAGAGATTTGAATATGAATATATCCCGGATTTTAAGGAGTTCCCGCGGATATAAAAAATACTTAATCAGCGCAGACGACGTTGTTGGCATTCTTTAGTATGTAAGTGCCTATTGAAAAGCCACTGAGCTTTGGAGCTAAAAACGCTAATGCATGGATATATTTTGTAGAAATATTAAGTTGTTAAGTGTGTTTTTGTCATAGCATGGGGGTGGCGTACAACGTTCATGCGTGTTCCGATACTAACATGCAGGTTGTAATGTTTGAAAGTGTGCCCTTGCGAAATGGTTCTGTATTTCAAAACGGCTGAACTAGTTTTAATTCAATTCAGTTATTAGTAGGTATAATGTTTAGAACCAGCTTTTATACTATACTAGAACTAAAACACCTACCTAACTCGTCGCTTTGAGCCCTACTTTACAAGCTTTAAGGTACAACAACCAGTAAGTTTACTCGTACCTATATTGTGGAACAAATTCCCTTGGGCGGTGTTCCCACTTAATTTCAGTATGTGAATGAAAAAAAATTAAAAGTATTATTACATAAATTTTTATGGATGTAATAAATTTTCATGGATGACTGTAAAGGCCCACCTGCTCGTTGATCGATTTTCACTCCGGGGAAAAGGGGACCTCTGCAAAATTTCAGATTTCTAGGTCCAATTCAGGCTAGGCGTTGATGAATCATTAAGTGAGTGAGTCAGCAATTTGATATTTTTAACTGCAACGGAAGGGACCCGCGGCTGCAAATGCACGGCTTGACGTCATAAAGCGCGCGTACTCGTGTTCGATATCTACTACAAATACCAGTTAGGACGTGGATAGAAGGTTACCAGGAAAGTTATGAAGGTCACCAGGCTAGGAACAAGGTTTGCTCCCTATTATCTTAGACTGCTTCATCACTTACCGACCAGATGAGATAGTATTCAAGGGCTAACTTGTGACTTGTAACTAAATTTGTTACAAGTCACACGCACGAATGGAGTTTACTCCTTACGAATTAAAAGTGTTACTATATGGAAACATTAACATAACGTAACGTAACGGAGAAAGTTTTATTTACTCCCTATAAATTTTCATACCTCGGGCTTATACATGAAAATCTTAAGGACTAAACTCCAATAAACTCCAAAACCATTGATTGAAATAGATAATCCTTGATTTATAAGTCCTAATTAATAAACATTAATAAACTCTGGAATTTAAAACTTATTCCTTTCAGATGCCTATTTTTGTTGCCATCAGTGACAAATTAAATTACCATAATAATATCATAAAAAAGCAACGAATTTGGAAAGGTAATTGCTTCACAAATTTCACTGCAAGATACATTAGGGGAGATTAAAACATAAATTAACATACTACGAAGCAGATTTACAGTTTTATAGGGATTCTTAGCGGCGGTGAAAGTGTACCGGTTCAATATCACTTTCGTAGCGAACCAGTTGGCTTTCCTCGTGTGAATGTGCGGTGTGTGGTGCAAACTACAAGACCAGAGAGATTCCAGTGTACCTCCAGTACTATACGATAAGCGTCGTATCGTTGGTCACGTTGGTTGTCCACTGTTGTCCACTGTATTTTATTTATTCTAATACTTGCTGATGCCCGCGATTTGTCTGTGTGTATTAAAGTTCGTTTCTAGCGGGAACTCGGTACATTTTTGGGATAAAAAGTAGTTTATGTAGCTGGATGCAACCTACATCTGTACCAAATGTTGTCAAAATCGGTTGAAAATATGGACCGGTAAAGTGTCGCAGACAGACAGACACACTTTCGCATTCATAATAATTATCAGTATGGATGCCACGAACAGTCAGCCAGTCAGTCATATCCCTTTTAATGTGCTTCATTGTAATATTCCATTGAAAGTAGATTTTCAAACATCGCTACCTGTTTTCAAAAATATTGCCTAAACAGGGAACACATAAGACCAATTTAGGTGTTATTTTTCTCTGAATACAGTAGCTGTCACCTAATAGGCTGGTATTGCTTTAAAATTTAGGTATTATTTATGAAAACATTTGGACATTGAAATAATAACGGTGAAGCATCAAAGATCAGAAATGCAATGCTATCAGAAATTCTGCATGCCTTATAGACAAGAGCACTTTATTATCTGCTCAAAGGCGCGTGCGAAGTCAGCCAATCTGCATTTGGCCAGCGTGGTGGACTATGGTGTATGATGACCACGAATTTTAGCCATTTTATCAGCTATTCACGGGTATAATTGAATCGCTCCCTGCGATGACTTACGCCATACTGTCATATCAAAGTACCCAAGGTTGTTCGCCGAAAGTATAAAGCCTTGCCAGTGTCAAAGCAGTGCACGCTGCAAGTTTTTATTCCCACACAAAGGGTATGTAACATTTCGTGAATTTTCTACACGAACACAAAATAAACTTGAATGACAGATAGGCAGAGTTGAAGTAAAATAAAATTAACTTGATATTTTATCATATATTTGCTAAATTGAAATACACCTAGACTTTGCATTAAAAGCCCAAAAAATACAACCCAATACGTCATTTCAACCCATTGTGGCAAATATATAGTACAAATCTCCTCTCAGAATGTGAAGGGTATCAGCCATAGTGCACCACGCTGGCCAAGTGCAGTCGGCAGACACTCGGTTGCATGCAGGTTTCCTCACGAGTTCCTCACAAGTAATGATGCAGTCTAAGATGGTAGCGGGTTAACCTGTTAGGGGCATGGCAGTTGTAATAAACAACCAACCCAATCGGTTTCTACACGGTATCTTAGCGGAACACTAAATCGCTTAGCGGTTCGTCTTCGTTTGCAGAGTGGTTACTAACCACGACCGAAGCCTCCCACCAGGCCAGATCAGACCAAATTCAGAAATTATAAATTCCCAAATTGACCCCGCCGGGAATCGAACCCACGACCTCCCACGTTAAGACAACAGCCCTCAACACTGCGCCAAGGAGATCGTCAATAGGCCGGATGTCCCAGCCACTAGGCTATCACTAATAAACAAACAATCAAGTATATTCATAAAAATTATCAAATTTGTGTTTTGTATTTCAATTAGGAGAGTGCCTAACCAAATATTATTAAATCAATCTTATTTTTTTGTCACTAAATAATTATTAATGCATTTATTATGCAGTTTTGATATGTTTTGTTTGCCACTTCGCCATAAAAGGTATTCTATTGAATAAAACGTGTTGACAAACAACACCTAACGAGCATTTAAGTATATCCGGCATTTGAATTCAGGACAAGCCGAAAATTAATGCTTTTCAAGTTATTGTGACTTACGAGTTACGAAATAGAATAAGCTGGCAAACTTTGTGGTACTTATCACTTTTTAATTTCATATTATAACGACTTATTAGGTACTAGCTGATGCCCGCGACTTCGTCTGCTCGGATTGATTTTTTTTATTCCCACGGAAACTCTGGTTATAGTCTGGCTCATAGATTATAGTCTGGAATAACAATAGGCTTCTATTTATCACAGAAAATTAAAAAGTTCTCGCTGGAACAGAAAAACCTCAATCCAAGCGGATTAAGTCGCGGGCATCAGCTAGTAATTTCATAATTAATGGTTGTGTATAACAGTCAATCGTCGGTCAATCGTCGTCGTTTCCATCAAATTTAGATTTTATTTATTTCCAATAGTGTTTAGAAAAATTTAATTAAAATCTGTTTACGCATTTTAGCGTAGTGCATTAAGAAACACTTTATCATTAATCGGATTAAGCAGGTAAAAGGCGGAAAGAGACAAAGGCTAAAGCTAGTCGTAACATATCGATTGCCCAACTCCAGAGGATTACAGTTTATTGCAGAGAACGTGTGTCTCAGAGCGTGTCATATTTATTATGATTCTGGGGAAAATCTCACAAATAGCTCCGATTATAATCTGATGTCTCGTCACGCTTTGCCCAGATGAAGACGATCGTCGTGTTTATCTTCTGTTAAAGGAATCATAATTAACATCTACGTAACGTAACAAATCTACACGACGTATACCTATCATACGTAAGTTACCTATTTTTTTTAAAACATTCTATCTCCTGAATCCGTATTAGACCGAATACTTACACTCTATGAACAAAATATTGTCTGGCGGACAAAATTTCCGCATAATTCGCTTTTTTTTAAATTGCGAAATAAGCTTGCGCTTGACGACAATCATGCTTAGTGCAACAAAGCAATGATGAGGTCTAAGTTGGTACGCGCTTGCCTAGAATACGTGGTAAATTATACGTGGGAGGAAACACGTGCGCTAGAAGGGTGTTCCATACCTTAGCGGTTCGTATAAGAAACTTTTCCAAAGTAGCAGCTTCTGTCATCTGCGGTTTGTATGGGCATTGATCCAGTATTTGAGGATAATATAATTATGCTGTGCTTGTATTATATAGTCACACACAAGTATGAGAAGACAAAACGTCGTTATACATAGAATCCAGCAAAAATTTTGGCCTCTACATCCAAAATCTCACTCAGCCCATTAACGTCCCACTGCTGGGCACAGGCCTCCACTCTCATGGGAGAGAGGGAAAAAGAGCTTAGACCCACCACGCTGCTCCAATGCTTGTTGGCGGGCTTTAACGACTATTATCATGTTAGTGATAATAACCGGGACCGACGGCTTAACGTGCTCTCCGAGGCACGGGGGTGAAACACCGCCCACTTCCTAACTCCGGGCTAGTACGGAGAATTTCTAATCAGAAAAACCCAACACTTAATTATGGCCCGACCTGGGATTCGAACCCAGGACCTCGTCAGCCGCAGTCAAACATGATAACCACTAGACCAACGAGGCAGTCGTTATATAATCCACCAAAAATTTTGGCCTTTACATCCAAAATCTGATTGGATCATTCATTCTATTCAATCAATCAAAAAGTCTTTATTCGAATTTGGTACACTGGGGGCATATTACAATTGCTCAAATCCGTATTGTTTTAATATTGTTGACGTTCATGTTTTAGAACTGTAATCCTTATTTTACGGACGTCAAGGTAAGTGAAATAAAACTTTAATTTGAAATAATGCGATAAGCGATGGTAGTAACCCCCTTGAAATCTAATATCTTTAAACGAATAATTCTTGTATATGTATAATCTGAACCTCAGAAACGGCTAAATCGATTTTAATGAAATTTAGTATGCAGGAGGTTTCGGGGGCGATAAATCGATCTAGCTAGGACTAATTTTTAGAAAATGTCGTTTTATCCATGTTTTCAGGTAATGAAAAACTGCTACAATATCATTGGAATACGAAGGTAAATTTTGCCATCATCTACAAGGTTATAATAGCTCAGGTGGAAAATTGGGCAGTCCAAAATCCAGAAGACTCCTGTTCTAGTCCAGATTTCTCCAGTCCGAATATATTTCCCCTTTTTTTTCAAGTTCCTTCTTTTGTGAAAAAACTATTATTGGGAGCCCAATTGCACTCGTGATTTTTTATTTAAATAACCAGTTCATTATTTTTTTATTATGTCGGTAAGATCGAAAATTATTATTCATATTTCTTCAGTATGTAGTTTGTATTTAAATATAATTTCCAAAAAACACGATTTACTAAAAAAAAACCGAGCACAGCTCGGTCACCCAGGTACTATGTAAGGCGTGATGGTTATAACTAATTACTAATCCCCTACATTTAAACGAAAGCACTCGTAGCTTCGCGTAGCGTATTGAGAACCACAGGCCCAATTGTCTAAGCCAATCGTATTCATTTGACAGCTCATAACGTATAACTCGAACTTTTTAAGGAGTACATACATGCGTTTTGACGTGCAAGCATCTATGACCTCCTTAAACCGGTCGAATTATACTTTTGACAGACTATTACGATTACGATTTCCTTACATAATCGGGGGGGCAGGTCTGACAGTAATTACCTAGTTTTATCTGAATTTGCAACGTAAGTACAAATACCTGCTGTTGAAAACAAGGTTTTCATATTTTACTTTGCTTATTTATTAAAATCGTATCCGTCTCTTAAGGGAAGAACTATTAAATTATTAATATCTCTGATCTATGCCTAGATGAGCGAGATAATATTATTATATTAGTACCGAAACGTGTTAAGCAGATCTGGGTCAAACGAAACATCTTTTGTGTATTCTACAATACAGATTAAGAAATAACATGGTTGTAATTAGTAATCTTGTACTATCATCAATATGCAATTTTGTTGCGAGTACATTGTTCTGAATTTCAATAGAGTATGAAATATTGCTTTATCGTAATAGGTGCTCGATTTGATGTGTGGCTTTACTTACATCCATTTATTGTTTTTAAGATTCTTCTTCATATATATGCCCATTATTTTCATTTGTATGCACTTTTTAACGTGTTTAACAAAAAACAAAGTTTTTTAATTTTAAAATGGGTATACATAGAAAAAGAGCGTCAATTCACCCATTAAAATATTTTAGAAAATAGGAATTCACAAATATTGATTTAACAAGTATATTTTTCATGGTTAACTTAATTAATTTAAAATTTAACTAAGTTTCTATCAAACGGAGAAGCATAAACTCGTTGATGTCTTTTATATCGAACTTTTATATTTTCCCTTTATCTAGCAGGAACATCGTTATAAAAATCATCGTTAGAACTATAAAATTAAGTTAGTTAAGTACCTACCTACCCGATCACATATATCGATCGGTACATTAAAATGTATTTAATAGTTTTTAAGTCGATGTCGAAACCCTACCGATCTAAATTTAATGTGGGTTAATTACTTGACTGTCTTGACACCTATCATGTCCATGCGTGGGCTTATTAAAATAAATAAATAGTCTTCTGGAAAAATAATGTGATTCGGCTACTAGCTTTTTTAGTACTGAATTAAATTAGCTCTGTGATAAATAGTTGTTTTAAAAAAATATTGTAAAAAGTTTTGTGTTTATAGAGTTTATGTAAGGCAACTTCCTTGAGGACACGACAAATAGTGAGGCACATCTTTGTGGATTGATCTATCTATACTCTTTTTAACCCTATCTTACCCAAACATTCCTTTTTTATCCTCTATATTATTTCACTCCGATATAAATAGCTAAATTAGCTATCCCACTAAAGAAGCATCCTTATTGGCTATCGGTTCGATTACCTATTACTAAATATCATTAGGTCATAATATAAGACAACCTTATGTAATTGATGTACATTCACTTTCGCCCAGTAAAGGTTGCACTTTGGGATGATCAGCTCTTAATGATGTAGGTATGCGTAACATAGTGAATCGTGATGTTTGTGTTACAAATACGAGTAGCGTAAATCCTAAATTATAAATCATTTATTTTGCAAAATTGTGGGTAATAACAGCTGTATAAGTAGAAACTTCCCGTACACAATCAACTGTCAGAGACAGTGTGCATACATTATAATACATTCTATTAAAATTAATCAATTAAAAATTATTTAGAATAACTTTACAAGATAATAATATAAAATTTAAATTCGAAATGTGTCCGGTCTGGCATAAAGAAATTAAATTAAAAATTGGTCTGAGCTAAAATTATCAGTTACTTAATTTTATAAAGTAAATAATAATTCCAATGCCAATGTTTTAATGTATGACTTCAATATTCATTTATTCGTTAATCGTAATAACACAGAATTCGTAAAAGTATGGTAATAGGTCCTAACTCCTGCTTACGCTACGTGATGTTCTGGGTATCCATGGGCTTACTACCGTAAGTGTTTATTTTAATATTGTAAGTTTATATTATGGCATACTTTGACATCCCTAAAACAAAGACTATTATTCTGAAACACGAACGACGACAGTATTAAAATAATACTGTTAGTAAGCCCCCTGTAAGCAAAATCGTATTTTGAGTGAATATCGTAAAAACACCAGAAAAATTTGCAGAAATGTAATTAATTAATTATTATTATTTTTCAGAAACGTTTTTATGCAATCAGTCATAATAAGTTGTTTAAAATATACTTAACAAATTATTATGCTTCATCAACAAAATACCTCGTATCATACTTTGCATATACAATAATCTATCATTGAATTACCAAAATATTATGATGGTAAATCGTGATCAGTCAAAATCAAGAACATTAATACATTCTAATATAATACATTAGAAGATTCTCAAGGTGCATCCTAAAATTAGCTAAATATCTTTGTAGATGAACCGCCGACCTTGCTTCTATGACATTTTAATAAGAATCGTGATCCCCCACGTCTTACCATATTCCATCACACCAATAAGGTGTACCGTGTAGTAAAACTCATTTACAAATTAAAGGTTTGGACACACAAAAATCACCACTGTCTACCACATACCATAAAGATGGTCCACCGCTGGACGTTACAATAAAGCAAGTATTCACCTTTTTCGGCGTTTTCTACGTAGCATACTGGTAGGTATGATTGCAGTAAAGCGCTAGTTTAAACCTACATTTAAAAAGTTGTTCTAAAAGCCTTCTAAACAATGCTATAAAAGACTCGAGTCTTCTGAGTCCTCTTATTAGAACTCGGTGGTCGACTGGTTACACTGGGTGGGTGAATGGGTTGGAGTCTAAATGTTTTTCCTTCTTGTAGAGCGGCAATCAGATATCACCGGAGCAATCAAGCACTGGACCTTTGTAAGCACCTGGACACCTTTATCAGCTTCCCGAGGCACCGAATAATTTTGAAAATCTAACGCAATTTTTTGGATTTTGGGTTGAAGCTATTTTCATGCATATTTCAGGGGTAAAAAGTAGCCGAAGTCACCTAAGACCAGAGGACCAGAGTCCCTAAAAAATCACTTAAATTCAACGAACAACAACGAACCAACAAACAAACACAATGTCGGATTCAAAATGTTTATAGCGATAGATATAAATTCTAGTATGCTATTCTAGCATATATTTTATTTTGTAACCATGAAATATTATAATGTATTCTCACATAAATAACTAATGTGTGAACAGCCTAAATATCTACTGACTCATGACCGCCTACATAAGGGACCAAAATAATATCACATTAGGAATGACCTAAAAATATTGGTCATCTCCTTCTATATAAAGTTCAGAAAGCCAAATATTATACGCAAGCTTCTACTATACAAGAACGGTAAAAATGACTCACTAGCTTTAAAGGATTTTAACATTTCATAACTCTGTGGTGTACCTTTAGCACATTTACTTACTTAATTAACTTAAATGGCTTATTTGAAACAAGTTACAATTTATATGCTGAAGGAATAATTGTTAAAGTAGGTAATAATATGTTATACTTATTCCGTACTAGCTTATTTATGCGCGATGGATTTGATGTAAAAATTTTCAGGTTCCCCTGCACTCCCTGTACCTATGGGACTAGGATTTAGTGGGATATAATGCAGTCTATACCAGTGTATGGGTTGCAAACTATCCCTATAACAAATTTTATTAAAATCGTTTTTGCGTCGCTACGTTGTGAAAACGGAAAGGTAACCAGAAAGCCGAGTAGGCGTTTTTTATACGACTGCCTGAAAAAAAAAGTATATTGTTTTCAGGGTTCATATATTTATGTGAGTTTGTATATTCCTCCATAACTTCTATACGCCTGAACCGACTTTGGTAAATGAGATATCGTTAGAATCCCTAGCTTATTCCGGGTAACATAAGCTAGTAAAATTTAAAAAAAATTGATGTCGTGACCATGGTCCTCATTAAACACTAAAGTTGAAAAAAAATCTAAAATAAGATTAACTATATAATCATCATCTAAAAAATGATGAGTAGATTCCAAAAATATATAACACTATAGTTCAATATCCAGTGATTATAAGTACCAGTGAAAATATCATTTAATAAAAATGTGAATAAGATTCTAATTTAAGTAGATTAATTTAGATTTTTAACTTTTTAGTTCGTTTTTTGGCAGGGAAGTCCTGTTTTTAATTTCTTTTAATTATGACTTGTTACGTACTCGATCGCGATAAACTTAACTACCATTTAGATGGAATTAATCGAGCCCCAACTGTATTCTGGGCATTAAGCGCTTGACATGTCCATACAAATAGTAGTTAACATAGCGATCGAATGGGCAGAAAATCTGTCACTATGCACCGATAGAACGCTCGCCACTTCGTCCGTTTTAATTAAGGTTTTTTAAATATCTCGTAGGGTCTCTTAGGATCTTTCAAGGATAAAAAGTGACTTATGCTAGTCTCTGGAATCCAATCTATATCTCTACCAATTTCGTCAACATCGGTTGGGAATGGGCTGAGAAAAGTTAGAAGACAGACTCACTGTTACATTCACTTATGATATTACTATGAATATTATGAACTATTATTGAGTTGTTGTAAGTTGAGTTAAATATACTCGCATAATTAATACTTATTATAATTATTGCAAAGTAGTTATGCAAAACGGTAAATACCGCTTAATCATTTGTTTCCTTTTGCATAACATATGGCTTGTGCCGAAACGATGTTATTATAGTTTTGTGGCTTAACTTTTAACTCTTGGGTGCATCAACTATATAGCAAACTTCATTAATGTCCCACAAACTTATCTGACTCGGTGATAGCGTCGTTAGTAAATACGAAAGATAAGATTAAAAGGAAAACTGTCTGTCGGATAAGTTCGACGGCCTATAAGTCAAAGTTACAAATTACTTTTTACAATTACTTTGTCACAAAACGATATCCGAGATTTAGCCTGCGTGGATTTTAAATGTTTTTGAAAAATCTCGTGGGAACGTTGAATTTTCCGGGATGCACCGGGGAAAAACATACCGTTGTTTTAATAACAATATATTTTTCCCCGGTGCATCATGCCTTTGTTCCAATTGGATGAAAAGATGGGCCGTGAAAGCGTAGCAGACACAGGGATAAATAGACTGACACTTTTACATCAATCAATCAATCAAATAATCAATCAAATATCAATCAATCAATCAATCAAATAATCAAATAAATATTATAAATGCGAAAGTTTGGATGGATGTATGGATGTCTGGATGTATGGATGTATGAATGTTTGTTACTCAATCACTCCCCAACGGCTGAACGGATCTAGCTGAAATTTGGCACAGAGATAGATTATAGTCTGGAATAGCACATAGGCTACTTTTTATCCCGGGAAATTAAAGAGTTTCCGCGGGAACCAAAAAAACCTCAAACCACGCAGACGAAGTCGCGGACATTCGCTAGTTTATAATATTAGTATGGAAGTATGGATCAATAAACTAAGAAAAGTACCCACTAGCATTAAAACTTACAAAAGCCAGCTCTTGCAAATCAATTGCATTGTGCAAACACCCAAAAGTTTTTTTCCAGAGTAACTAACTTCTGCAATTCGACTTTTGTAAGATAAAATAAAAGTAAAAGTAAAATCTTCTTCAGAAACTATTAATTCTTCAGAAAAACACTAAATTTTCCTAATCACGACGAATATCGCAATTTTTTATTGGTCATCATGATTACCCAATACTCAATACTCAATTTGTTCATAAGATATAGGATTAGACTAGAAAAATGATGTAATAAATGTAATAGTGCATAATGCAAGTGTATTATATAATAGACATTCTACGAGGAAGTCGTGACCTTCCAAAATTGACCTGGTTAGATGTTTTATTTGCTGCAGACGATCGAGAAAATTGTTGATCCGACAAGATTCATCGAAAATACATTAAGTCCACATTGATTTTTTTATTTTTAAAGTACTTTAGGAACTATTTGATCTTCTGGGATAAAAAGGAACTTATAACAGTCTCCGGGAAGTAAGCTACACATCAAAATCGGTTAAACGGATGGGCCGTAAAAAGGTAACAGACAGACTGACGCACTTTATCGCATTTATAATATTAGAATGGATTTACATTTTTTTAATAAATCGGCTTACTGAATTTTAGTCGGTCAACCAGTTGACCGATTAAAATAGGTTCTTGTAGGACAAAAATTGGTATCATACATGAAGCAGTAGTCTACGTAAGCTTTAATATTTTTGTTTAGAGTCTTATGTAATTTGGATTACTATCTCGTGATAGGATCGTCTGAGCACCCATTCCGTTATGTACCTACTAATTTCAAAAGTAAAAAAAACCTAGACGGTGTCTAATATAGACATTTAAAATTAAACCCCAAGACAATGTATTAAAAGAAACATATTATAATTGTCATCATCTTATTTCTTAAGTATAAAATATCTAGTGCATACTTATTATCGAACTATTGCGATTAAGGAAATGCACGAGCCAAGGTTGAGACGTATAATGGTTTTGGTTTTGAAATATAGATAAATAATTATCAGATAAAATCTGTACTTAAGTAATTTAATAATGTTTCGATAGATAATGGAAACTTAAGTGCAGATCTTAATCTAGATTGTACTTCGAGCTTCTGTTCAATTTTAACGAAGAAACTTGTACAATTCTCTTGAAACTTGCAACGAATAAAATGTAGGTTATTTTGCTTTCATGAGCGGAGCGAGCTGCGTGTGGACTCCGTTTAACTCGCAGAGGAAATCTGCCCCCGATTGAGTAAGAAAATCGCAATCGTAATCGGTTGTCAAACGTATAATTTGACCTGTTTAAGGAGTTCATGGATGCTTGCACGTCAAAAGCATGTATGAACACCTTAAACAGTTCGAGTAATACATTATAATCTGTCAAAATATGATAACGATTTGCTTAGACAGTTGGGCCTTTGCAGTTACATCAACAAATTACTGAGTGAGCAATAAGAGTTCAAAAAGAGTCAAAAAACTATATTTTGTCTACCCAGAGTCCGTTCCGCTTAGCCATTTCCAGCTCGTTACTTTTGCGGTGGAAGCCCCGCTTATGGCTCTGTCCTCATTTGCTGTGGATCACAAGGTCGAGGTTCGAGCCCCAGCTCAAGATATTTTTCGGAAAAGAAATGAAATTCTTAGAAAACTTCTTAAGAAGATAATTCTTAAGCTTCAAAAATATAAAAATCGAAAAATGAAAATCTTGAAGAACCAAACAATCTTAAAGAATACCGTCATAAAATATCAATTATGTAATTCAAAAAGATCAAATACTTACATTGATCTTTAGATGTATCGAGCACACAAACAAATTAAAGGTTACGGTGACTGGTTTGGTCAAGTCGACCCGTTCTTACTATAAACAACTCCAATTAACAAATAGCCCGGAGCCATTCAACCTCGGATGGTAGAAAGGAGATGTAACGCTTAATTGGAACGAGGTGTTTATTTGTGTAGCTAAAGAGATGCGTGAGAAACTAAACCTACTATACTTATAAGGGGATTTATTATTGGACGAATTCGATTAAAATTATTTCACAAGTTATAAATAGTGACGTTATTGAAACTTTACCATGACTAAGAATCTGAATCCGAATGAACCTCCATTATTAAATACCCTAGGAGGTATATTAATTTATAGTAATAAAATAACGTACTTATGGTTCAAACAAATTTATTTTAATAGAACCTGTTCTTTTGAAATGAAATGATTTTTATTTCATGTAGGACAACTTGTGTCACTTATGAAAGGTTAAGACTCTACCCTTTACTCTGATTATTAACTATTTCAATGTATAGTCCATCAAACTTATCTGACTTCGGTATTTATAATTCTGAAGATCCCGGTATCAGCGTGGCTATTATATATGAAGAATAAAATTAAAACAAAAACTTAATAGACATAAAAATTGTTTCCAATTTTGGCCACCAGGTCGGATAAGTTTGTGGGATAAGGATAATGCCCGCCCTGCTGACCGAATTTCGGCCACGGCGGCCAATCTCAGTAGAGATCTTCAAGGGAGATATTATTATAGTGCTCCAGTATGATTTTTCGCACATACTTGCACATAGGTGCATATATATGTCAGCGTAAGATTGCAAACACCGATAGATTGTAATCTTACGACACCAGGCCAGACCAGGGAAATTCAGAAATTATAAATTTCCAAACCCTGCCGGGGATCGAACCCGAGAAATTACGGAACCCTCCGCACGTTAAGGCAACAGCGCTCAACACTGCGCCACGGAGGTCGTCTAAATAAACGGTGACGATATCTCATACGACTGCCTCGGTGGTCTAGCGGTTAGCGTAGTCGACTGCGGATCACGAGGTCCTGGGTTCGATTCCCGATCGGGCATAAAAATTGTTAGGTATTGGGTTTTTCAATTAAGAAATTCTCAGTGCCAGCCCGGAGTTGGAAGTTGTCGGTGTTTCACCCCCGTGCCTCGGAGAGCACGTTAAGCCGTCGGTCCCGGTTATTATCACTAACATGATAATAGTTGTTAAAGCCCGCCAACCCGCATTGGAGCAGCGTGGTGGGTCTAAGCTCCTAATTCCCTCTCTCCTATGAGAGAGGAGGCCTGTGCCCAGCACTGGGACGTCAATAGGCTGTAGTGGATATCTCATAGCCGGATGGAACTAAAAATCCGACTGGAGAGAGATCAGGTGCAGGGCAGCTTTACGTGCTCTCCCAGGCATGTGGGTAAAATGCCAACTCTATAAATCCAGTCATCTGTAGTCGCACATGCTAACTAACTGACCCACTTCACCACCCGCTTCACTGGGGTGGAATTCCTACATACTCAAATGAGAAAAACCATAGTCTCAAATTTCTTTACACAGATTTTAGGCTGTAAGTCCATAATTATTATGTCAGTCACTCAGTTTTTTTTAAAACGAGTTCGTAGCGAGCAAGGGTGCGAGCTGTTAGAGGTACCCAGGGCAGTTATATCTCTAATCCGTTGCAGCACGATATGATACTGTAACGCTAAATCGCTTAACGAAACTTATTTTCCGGTTGGATGGTAATAATCACAGTCGGAGCCACTCACCATACAAATTTCGATAAAGTGTGCCTGTCTGTCTGTTTCTATTTACCACGCAGCATAAGACATCTGCTTATTAGGCTTTTAATGAAATATGGTACAGAAATAGATTGCATCCCGGAAACGCACATAGGCTACTTTAAACCAAAGAGAGAAAATGGAAAATCAAAGAGAGAGGGATTTAAATTGGCATCATCTAGTTTTACAATAAACTTACGCCCTTAAACGGATAAAATATTTTAATCGCCCTAGGCCTACACAAATAGTCCATCTGAATTGATGATGTGTTTTCGCGTGAAAAGGTGGCTAATTACATATTATTTCTCATCTCGGCAATAAATAATTACATGCCATATATAGTATAAAATATGTCCTTATAAAAGAAGAAAAGCAATTTTTGCGCTCCATGGAAATCCAGGTTGTGTTAAAGTTCAGTTGATCCCAATATGTAACGACAGTATAAAAGGTCATTATAAACGCGTACAATGAGATGAAATTATAATTACCCTGTTTAATAACCGGTGACTTAACCTTGTCAAGAATTTTATGTATGGGAGTTTTACATCGTAAAATTGAATTATTAAAATAAGTCTTATATCATTAAAAAACCGGCCAAGTGCGAGTCGGACTTGCACACTGAGAGTTCTGTACAAACCTATAGTAAGTTTAAAATTATTAAAAATATGCTTTTGATGTAGTTAAAAGTTTATGCTTTTCGCAATTTTTCCTTTATCTGTGTAATAAGACGTTGCTTCGTACCAAATTTCAAGATTCTGAGCTCACGGTAAGTACCCTAAACACTAAATCGCTTGTCGGTACGTATTTGCCGGTAAGGTGGTAACTAGCTAAGACCGAATCCTCCCACCAGACCAGATCAGAGAAAATTCAGAAATTATAAATTCCCAAATAGATCCTGCCGGGAATCGAACCCGGGACCTTCCACGTAAAGGCACTAGCGCACAACACTGCGCCAGGGAGGTCAGCACATATCATAGGGTTGCATAAAAAAAACGAGTTCGCCATCTTTGGGAGTCCGCCATATTGGATTTAGAATGACGTCACTTAGCTAACCATGTATCAAAATAAACGTTTATGCAAAAATTCAGCTCAATCGGTTTGGGATAGCTCTTTCGAATTTCAGTTGCAAGATTTACCCAAAAATACCCACAAACTACAAGTTAAATAAAAGCTGCGGTAATAATACATAAATAAATAAAAGCTAGTAAGTAATTTTTTTATTGTATTTAGACGTTATCAATCATCTCTTATAGAAGAACATAATAGTGTACAACAATGTACTTAACATGGTTGTGGCCATAAAACTAGCGATTAATTACATACTTTACGCTCCAATTACTTCAATTAAAGTAAATTATCTGTAAGGTTAGCTTACTGTGTCATTCGAAACAAGACGCCGACCGCAGATGTACCTAACAATATCTTGCCTTTATGACGCCACAAGGCGTCTAGTTAGCATTAGTATTGTTATTATTATAATCCACAGTCCACACGTGTAAAACAACTAATTAATTGAACAAATTAAAAAAAATGGCAGTCATAGGGACTGCCGACAGAAGTGAAAACGAATATTTCAAATAACAAGAAAAAAAATTAAAAATTAAAAAAAAGTTAAAAATATTTAAAATATAAACCTAAAAACGAAGGCATTAAAGTTTAATTACGAATGTAGTATATTTATATTTAAGACCTTTTGTCTTCGTAACAACGCGTGTATATCGGTGTTTGCGAGCATGACGCTGTTCGCGAGCATGTCGGTGACGCGAATCCAGAAGTTTACCCTCTACCAAAAAGTGCTCAACGCGGCTAAAGAAGTTTTCACTTCAAAAACATAGCCAGTGTCACTCGGGACGATGCAAGGAATCTACAATACCCTATTCATCCAAATCTGTTCATGTTCTGGCATGTATAAGTTACGGTGGAATAAAGAAACTCACACACGTACATACGTATATTATGAACCCTGAAAACATTTAAAAAAAACATCTTTGACTTAGTCGTCGTAATTATACTTGTCCTGACTGATCTAACATTTGCACAACTTAAGCTACTCGCATTAGAAACATAGTTAAAAGGTTCCTTATAAATAGTAAAAGAAAAGACACTCACTAAGAATGGATTTTCAGAAATTCCAACCACATGGATTTTCAGAAATTCCAACCCCATGGATTTTCAGAAATTCCAACCACATGCAATTTTTCGAAATTATACCCAGTCAACGTAGGGGCGGGATAGCTAGTATAAATTTACTAGATGCCCGCGACTTCGTCCGCGAAGATTACGGGTTTTTGATTCTGTTGAGTATTTTCATAACTCTTCAATTTTCTGGGATAAAAAGTAGCATATGTCCTTCCCCGCGATACAAACAAATAATCCAAATAATACATCTCTATGCCAAATTAATCAAAATTGGTTGAACAGATGGGCCATGAAAGCGCAGCAGACAGATAGATAGACAGACAGACAGCTCTTTCGCATTTATGATATTAGTATGGATATTGTTGTTACGATTGAGATGTTACAATGACATTCCGTGGTGCTAGACCTAAAGACAACCGATACTTTGTACAATGCTAGGTAATTATAGTAATGAGAACGTTTATTTATCGCGGTGATATAGTAGTGTTTTTTTATCCATTACATGAGCCCTTGACGGCGAATTCACCTGATGGTAAGTGACGATGCAGTCTAAGATGGTAGCGGGCTAACCTGTTAGGGGCATGGCAGTTATATTAAACTCATACCCCTATTCGGTTTCTACACGGCATTGTACCGCAACGCTAAATCGCTTGGCGGCACGTCTTTGCCGGCCGAAGCCAGACAAGGGAAAATTCTGAAATTATAAATTTCCAAATTGACCCTGCGGGCGATCGAACCCGGGGCCGTCGCACGTCGAGACAACATTGCTCAACACTGCGCCACGGAGATCATCAAAAGATTGAACAGGATTGAACGTTTGGCCTGCTATCAGGGTGGTCCAATCCTCGACACGCACTTGTACCTATTGGCTTGCTCCAATGGTGAATGAAAATATTGTGAGGAAACCTGCATGCGTTATTGATTTATTCTTAAAGGTGTGTGAAGTCATTGTGATGACTGATCTGCACTTGGCAAGGTTGGTGAACTACAAACTATTCAGTGGTGAACTATGACCGAACCCTTCCATTTCTGAGAGTTGACTCGGCATCATTAGTCGGTCGGCGGTAACGGGGTGAAATGATGACGATTTATCACAAAGACTAAATAAACAATAAATAAATATTTATAATTCGATGTGTACCTTTGGCCTAGGGGCAACCAGGGGTGGTCTTTTTGATTAGGGTTTTATTATTATGTTTTGTTAGCAGGTATATAAGGAATTATTTTAAATTTATTTTATAGTTAGTTTAATATTTAGAATTTAGCATTTTAATGTATTGCATAGTTTTAATTTTAACGTTTATTTATTATAATACTTCATTTGCTAGGTATCTTAGTGCAGATAATGTATGACTTTATCAGTTTAACTGAATAAATAGTCGGGGAAATCCGAGAATGTCACTCCTTGACAAAATGTTTTTGTTGATAGATACTTATTCCGTTCTAGAGAGTATTAACTCGTGTAAATGTCAGTAAAAGTTATTATCAAAATTACTCGACTCCACTACCTACTATGTCTGTATACATTAGCCCTAAAAGGATAAAAATAAAGAATAATTTCGAATATAATTAGATATAGCTCCCTAAGGTACAAGACTGAGACATGAACCGAATTTGGTAATTGTAAAGCAATTGAATGACTTGAAATGATAACTGTAACATGTAGGTATAGAGTCTCTCATGCTTTAATAAACGATCTTATTTCAAACGACCATATTGATCAGTATCAACAAAGCCTATGCCAGTTATTTGACTTTGAATGTGCTAAGGCAATGATTATACAACATTAAGTTATTATGCATTAAACTGGTAGAAATAATTGATATCACCACATTCAGGAAATAAGTTGCCACTAAAACTAAAAAGCTTCCTGAGTAAAAAATAAATAAATTGTAGAAACATTCTTAGCAAAACGCGTAAACGACTCTTGATAAGTAAGAAAGAAAGAAAATATAGTTATTCAATGATGGTATCACAAACAAACAATCATTAATATCATACTATCGTACCTGATAGTATGCTTGTCTGTGACACCACCCAGAATAGATGTACAGCTCAGCCAAACTTGCACTTTGCATTTGCATCGGTAGATTCCTTCATTTTGGGAGATTAAGACGTAATAGGAGGACAAAATAATCTCTGTGAGTAAAATTTCGGTTTAATTATACATTTGTATAATTATTTCCTACATCTTTGCAAATAATCTTATAAACGTACTTCACTGTTTATTACTCTAAGATTTCCGTAAAACTAGATAAGTAGATGCATATTAAATTACCCAAAATTCCAAAGCACAACCTTGACAGAAGGAAGTCAATAGTAAATAATTGGAGTCATTAAAATATTTGGATCGATCAATACGGAGAAGGTGCTAGGGCTGCAAAAACAAGAAGTTATCCTCGGTAAAGATCACTTGTTCAGAGACTTGTGATAATTGTAAGCGTTGGGTATTTCCCGCATTGATGATTATCAGATATTACTATGTTAGTGTCTCTGCCTTACTTTATCTGTAACTAAGAGACAGGTTATAAATCAGCCTTTTTATCCTACCTACTACCTAGGTACACCTCTGCCTGCATCAATCATTATTGCAGTGCCATATTGATTGGCTGAAATTATTGTATTACTAGCTGAAGCCCTGACTTCGTCCGCGTGATTTACGTTTTTTTGTAAATTGCAGTGGGAACTCTTTAAATTTCCGGTATTAAAAGTAGTCTTTGACACTCCAGGTCCTCAACTATATACCCATGCAATAAATCATGTCGATCCGTTGCTCTGTTGCGGCGTAAATGAAAGACAAACCAACAAACAAACACACTGATTGACACACTTAGTATGATTGCTGCGCCAATATGATTTTAGCCAATAGCGGAAGAGTATAACCAACCAGAAGTGATTGCGATCGTTACACTGTAGCAATAATTTTTTACGTAATCAGGCCCCAGAATCGCATTGCAGTAAATAATCGGAATTAATATTTTTGAAAATCTGTTATAACCTCAATGATTTTAAAATACATTAGGTACACATTTAAAAGGAGGTCCAATCTGGCAGAAACATTAACAATATTTTATTACTGAGTAATTTCATTTCACGGTTTTTTCATACGTCCATATGTTTTCACGTCACTGAATGTCATCGTTATCATTAACTAGCTGATGCCCACAACTTCGTCCGCGTGGACTGAGGTTTTTTTGGTTACCGCGTAACTCTTTTATGTTCCGTGATAAAAAGCAGCCTATGTGTTATCTATCTCTGTGCAAAATTTCATCCAGATCCGTTCCGCCGTTCTGACGTGATTGAGTAGGTAACAACATTACATATACAAAAGTCACTTACTGTTTCAGTTCTGATTATACAAAAAAAAATACCCCTCCGGACGACCTCCGTGGCGCAGTGTTGAGCGCTGTTTCCTTAACGTGTGGAGGTCCCGGGTTCGATCCCCGGCAGGGTTTGGAAATTTATAATTTCTGAATTTTCCCTGGTCTGGCCTGGTGGGAGATTTCGGCCGTGGCTGGTTACCACCCTACAGGTAAATACGTTCCGCTAAGCGATTTAGCGTTCCGGTACGATGCCGTGTGAAAACCGAATAAGGGTATGGGTTTAATACAACTGCCATGCCCCTAACAGGTTAGCCCGCTACCATCTTCGACTGCATCATCACTTACCATCAAGTGAGATCGCAGTCAAGGGCTAACGTGTAGTGGATAAAAAAAACCCCCAATTAACCTTTCCTTAAGTCAGGTAAAGAGGCAACAGACCGCGTTGCTTGGAAATTAAATCAATGTCAAAGCTTCTGAAAGGTACCATTGCCGATGGCAGCAAAAACAGGTTGTCCTCGTGAAAGATCACTGGATGTATTCAAAGCTGGTATTCCGACTTGTTATGCCTCGTTGGTTTAGTGGTTAGCATGTTCGACTGTGGCCGACGAGGTCCTCATCCTCATCTCATCCAGGACCTCATCGGCCTTACAATGGCCCGACCCGGGACTCTTTTTTTTTTTTATTCCACTACAAGTTACCCTTATGAAATGAGAAGATAAGTAAAACAAAAAAGTAAACATTTTCATTGGTAGATTCCTTGATTTTGAGAGATGACATAATACGGGGACAAAATATTCCACTACAAGTTACCCTTGACTGCGATCTCACCTGATGCTAAGTGAAGATGCAGTCTAAGATGGTAGCGGGCTAACCTGTTAGGGGCATGGCAGTTATATTAAACCCATACCCGTATTCGGTTTTTACACGGCATCGTACTCGTCCCGGGTCAGGCCATAACTAAGTGTTGGGGTTTTCTGAGTAGAATAATAATAATATCCCGGAGTTAGGAAGTTGACAGTGTTTCGCCCCCGTGTATCGGAGAGCACGTTAAGCCGTCGTTCCAGGTTATTATCACTAATAGTCGTTAAAGCCTGCCAACCTGCATTGGAGCAGCGGGGTGGGTCTAAAATCTAATTCCCTCTCTCCTATGAGAGTGGAGGCTTGTGCCCAGCTGTGGGACGATAACACACGGTAATGAGCTGTAGTGGATGCTATCATTACATGTATAGTACGCACCCGAGTTGAATGCAGTCGGGGCCTGAGGTGACAGGTGGGAACATCTTCCTCCCCCGTCTACACACCTCGCCTCTCACGCCCACGGAAAGTTTTGTCAAGTGCTGTCTTTGACATCTATCATACGATATACATTCGTATACGGAGTGATTTATATGTTACCGTTAAAGTTGTTAAAACCTGTCACCACAGCGTTAATGTTCACATTAACGATGATGTCAACATTAACGTATCAAATCCGTTAGAGTTGGAATAATTGTTTTCTTGCTCATACCACCTAGGTTATGTAAGTTAACATTTCCTACATAATAAGGAGTCTAACGGCCAAGCGAACTCTTTTTAATTTACACTGGAGTATCAAAAAGAGCATTATCTGTAATACAAAAAGAAGCTCCTCCTCCTCGTTCTCCTCCTAAAAAGATGATTTTAATCATAGTGTAATTCACATAACTATAGAAGACTTTGATCTAACTAAAGCAATCGTCCCTACTTGTCTGAATGATTTTATTTTCTTTACCTAAGAAATGAAGTAAATTTTGGACTTTATTATTGTGTTTCAATGAATATTTTAAATGTTTTTAAAATAATACAACCACTTCTTGTTTTTGCAATTTATCGATATGACTGTCAGTAAGATAAGGTCACAGCTAGTACCAGTACATTCCTAAGGTCTGCATTCAACTCAGGTGCGAACAGTACGTATAGGCCATTACGCACTTACGACAAATCGGAATGGTTAATTTACATGCAAATTAAAGTAGTTTTCATAGATTTTTATTGCATTTTTATAGTCGAAAGATTACTTTGATGTAGGTAATTACGTTTAAATAATGCTCGTGTATGTTATCTAAGAGTGACGGAAATATGGTAATCATTTTAATCAATAAAGTACCGAATGATATTTAAAAACATGCGATGAAACTTTAATGTAATTATGCTTAAATAATTGACACGTTTATTAAGGAAGATAGATCGTACGTACGTACGTGATAACGGAAAAAACAGAAAAATTTAAAATATAGGTTACCTGACCAACTTTGACTGGTTGCCAAATATCCAATTAGTACCTAAAGCACCGACTTATCTACTTAAAAGCTTTAGGTATGTACTCCTACGTGCGAATCGTAGGTTATTCAGGTTACCGGTCGCCAAATGGAGCTAGGCTATTTCTAAAGTTCTCACGTCGCGCTTAGGTCAATTGCAATGTTACAAATGCATTTAAGAGAATACAATAGTACTATTATAGTGTCTTATACAAATTGATATATTGGTTTTACGTATCAGTAACATCGTCAAGTTCTTGAATGGCGAGTCGCCATTGGTGACAGACAACGTTCTCAAGTCCTAGACTCCAAAATCTAGAGTATTGCAATTAATGTAATCTGTGCTATATCTTCAACGAGCATTATAATAAACATTGTAAGAACAAAATATTGTGTCTTGCAATAATCAACTGTACTAATGGAGGAACGCAGAACTGTATTCAATTCAATTCAATTTATTTAAAACATGTAGGGCATACAGGTGTCTCTTATGTTACGTCATGTTTTGACTCTACCACCGGTTCGGAAAACAGATTTTGCTGAGAAGAGCCGGCAAGAAACTCAGCAGTTGCTCTTTTTTTTGAAACAAGATATAACAATTCATAACACTATGAAAATAGACAAGCCTAGCCGTCTCAATATTGGTAAGCTGTCTAATTTTCTTGATAGCAAAAGCCGCTGAACCGAGTATATTTATAACTAGCTCAGTATATTTATAACTAGCTCAAAGGTATGAGATCTATTAGTGAGATTTCTTTGCAGGTTGAAAAGCCCATACCTTCAGAGCGAAAAGCGTGTACATTCACTTTTATAAAGAGCTGCGCACACTAGCACAACTAGCACATTGTCTCTTGTGTGTTCAATCTTGGGGACATCTTTTTTTAAGGGCGTAAAGTTACTAGAAGTCTCGATAAATGGTGATTGCAAAAATTATTTCTTACTAAAAAGAAATATTCCTTAGAAGATTGTACTTGAAAACTCTTCCTTGATTTGATGTTTTGCCGTAAAAAATATGCTAGAAAAAACGCATAATTAAGTCAATTAATGACCAGTAATAGAGATTTGAGATTAAATCGGTTCGCAATGATATTTAAATCAGAACGACTCTTAAAAGTGTATCAATTATGAAAATGTCAAGGATCTGAATGCGATGAAAACAAGCCGATCATGTCAATGTAGCAGACTTCTGTGTACTACGACTTTGTACTGTAAAGGTTATAACTACTACGGGTGCCTCTACACTCATACGGGCTGTCAATATATTCAACGCTTTGCAAAGAAAAAACGAGGCCGTGACAGTGTCAAGAAATTTGAATAGTACGTCAAACTTATCTGACCAGCCCCCCTATTCTGTAACTCTGTGGCTCAGTGGCTATCGAAAACTGAAAGCCACTGACATATATATTGTGTCTATTGAAGGTTTACTATGGAAAATGAAAGAACATTTCATAGCAAATCTTCAATGGATAAAAAATATTAGTCAGTGGCTTTAATTTTTTGATAACCACTGCGTTACAGAATAGGGCTGCAGGTGGCCAAAATTGGAACTAATTTTTAAAAGTATTTGTTTCTATTTTTTTTATAATAGATACTAGCGGAGTTAGAGGTTCAATTGACGAATTTCTTAATGACAAAGTTGTATGGAAGCAACTGACTTTGTGTCCAGCTCCCCACAAGATTGTATAATAACTTACACTATAGTGTATTTAATTTATATACTTACGTACAAATTGTAATATCTTGTTTCAAAAAAAAAAAAGAGCAACTGCTGAGTTTCTTGCCGGCTTATCTCAGCAGAATTTTTTTTCCCAACCGGTGGTAGAGTCAAAACATGACGTAACATAAGAGACACCTGTATGCCCTACATGTCTTAAATAAATTGAATTGAATTGAATTCCCGGGACGCACCTCTAACTTATCGCAGTTATGTGCGTTTTAAGAAACTAAATATCACTTGCTTCAAACGGTGAAGGAAAACATTGTGAGGAATCCTGCGTACCCGAAGAGTTCTCTATAATATTCTGGAAGGTGTGTGAAATCGGCCAATCGGCAATAGGCCACCGTGGTAGACTATGGCCAAACTCTTCTCATTCCGAGAGGAGACTCGTGCTCAGTAGTCAGTAGTGAGCCGGCAATGGGTTGAAATGATCAAATAAGTTGGTCCGAACAGTTATGAACGATCCCTTCAATACAAATATGTAGAATTGAAAGCTCCTGGTCAGGTTGCCTAGAAGGTAATTTAATCTAGATCAAGATGATTGTGCGATAAATATTTATTATTAAACAGTCAACAATGTAAATGTCACCGGGGGTTTATGACACAGACACTCTAGAAAAGGTCTGATTTCGAAATTTATCTTGACTTATACCACAGTATAGTTAATAGTATGTTTATACTAACTGTTTAGGACAGTAAAAAAATCTATGCTGATATCATAAATGCGAAAATATGACTTTCTCTCTGTATGATACTCTTACGCACTGATACGCCCCAGTATCGAAATTTGGTACACATTGATTTGAATAATATGAACATAAAATAAACACAAAAGTAGAACTTACGTCATAATTTAGCCATTTGCGTGGATGGTAGGTCTGACTCCTAACTATTTTCCTATATTTAGGACATTATTTCCAATTCCCGCGGGACTTAAGGCTTATAAAGTACAACCTGTTTTATTCACAGAAACACAAATGATACAATTTTGCTGATAAGTAACTCCTTTCATTTCAATAACTCAAAAATCCCATAAATTCTGACTCCAAGTCCTCAACCCTGACACTAAAAAGTTAAAAATAAAAAATCTTTCTAAAAAACCGACTTCAAAGCCACTGTAATGTAAAAAATGATTTTCATTTCTACACACTATGTTGAAGTCGGGCGGGGATAACAAAGTTAAGCACAATTGACGCATCAGGCTCCTCCAAAAAAAGACTTTCCAAAAAACCGAGTTACAAAGTCACTGTAGGCTTTGGAAGTCGGTTTTTTGGAAAGGAATTTTTTAAATATAGTTTCTGTCGTAAGTCGCTAATACAAATAATAATAATTTTTACTGGGTTTTACTTTGATACTGGACGTAGGTCTACACCTTTGTATACGTAGGCACCGTCTAGACCACCTTGTTCTAGTTTTTATGCCAACAGGAAAAGTGAGGCGATTCCGTTTAATCTATAGTTCATCTGAAGAATTCTATATGTCACATGTAGTGGCATTTATAACTATAAATTTACAACGTTAAAATAGCATTAATAACTCTTGCTCAACCGGTGATAAAGATACAAAAAGATATAGAGCCTGCCTTGAATAAGTTCAAGTAATAAGATTAAGGTATTTATAGGGGTCCTTAGTAAAATAAGGAACCCTTATAGCTTCTTCCAATCTACATGTGCGTGTGTTAGTCCACCCGTCTGTCTGTTGGTCCGTATGTTAATGTGTTACAGCCATTTCAAAAAATCAATTTATTCACTCATAAATATACATTGTACTTGAAAGCATTTGAAGTTTAATTTGCTATAATCCGCCAAAGTAGACAAATCTATGTGGTACAGAGTGTAGCTTGTAATTCGCACCGGTACAATACCACTCCAAACAATTAATCTTCCAAATTATTCTCACAAAATCAACGTAGGTATGTTTCACTCCGACAAGATAATACGAACGAGATATGAAGATGAGACGATTGAGAAGATTGATCCCAAGTATCTATCGATGTATGCTTAAGACCGGTCTTAAGGGTAGATCGTCCGATACTTGAGGACGTGTTCTTAGCTGATTTCGGTTTATGAATACGGGCCTTTTTTTTTGACGGGGGGCAAATCTCCTTAAGATACCCAACTTCCTGGGGGGGGGGATCGGGTTATGTAGGATTCCTACCTACTAAAACCCCTCGGTGGCCGACCTTAATGCATTTTGGGAGGCTCCGAGATCTCTTAAGAACGCATCGGTGCTTCCCTAGTGCGATGCCCATAGGACTCCTGGAGAAGTCCCCTCATTACCCGGACCTGTACATGAGGTATGGCTGCTTGTTGCCACAGCAAGCTGCATCTTCCCAGGGTGGTGATGTATACGGGCCTAGGACCAGTTTACCTTCCTCACCTTATCATTTGTTATAATAATAAATAAATAATTGTTTTATTGATGTTACAGTTTACAAAAGTAAAACTTAAGTCTGATAATACACGATATCGTCGGTTTCTTCTGTCTACTTAAGGTAATTGATAATTATGACTCACCTGTAAGTGGTTTTATGTTTAAAGTTTGTCTTGCTCAACTTTCATGATTTACCCAGATTGGTCTTTCGTAAAACGCAACAAGTTACGATTTGTTACTAAACTTATGCAGTTAGGCTACTGATACCGGTGGATTTTACGCGGATAGCCACTACGCAACTGGGAAATTTAATGGAATATTTCTGTGTAAATACATTGATACATTATGCCCAGTGGCGTGCAGTTCATAGAGGCATAAAAGCACTGCTTACCCAAATGAAAATACGTCAATGCTCATTTCTCATCAAAACAGCTAGTAAATAGGTATTTTGACTAACTTATGCCTACCCCCAGCTTCAAAAGCTGTGCACGCCACTGATTATGCCAACAGTATAGATGGTCAAGAAACAAAAATGGCATTAACGAAATAATGTGGTAACTCAACACTGAAATCCGTCAGTAATCTAATGCCAAATTATGCAAATTAAGCGATCGGAAAATTGGCCCGAGTTTTGGGACGGACTGATTGCTAATATCGCTGAAACAATCGTTATGAAATTGGTCGAAGTAAGGATGCTTCGGCCAAATTCCGTAATCTCATTATTATGCTTTCCTAGAAGCCGTACTTTCCGAATATATTTGAACTAACTGATGCCTGCGATTTCACCCGCGTGAAATAAGGACAGACCAACAAAAAATACTTACTTTTGTATTTATAATATTAGTATGATATCATACGATGAGGTCGGTGAAGTCAGCGCAGGTCTGTTTAAGTGGGAGACGGGACGGGTTCGATCCCGGGCAGATTTAATCTGGAAATTTATGTATTTTTTTTATCCACTACAAGTTAGACCTTGACTGCGCCTGTTAGCTACCTGATGGTAAGTGATGATGCAGTCTAAGATGGTAGCGGGCTAACCTGTTAGGGACATGGTAATTATATTAAACCCATACCTCTATTCGGTGTCTACACCGCATCGTACGGTAACGCTAAATCGCTTTTCGGCACATATTTGCCGGTAGGGTGGTAACTAGCCACGGCCGAAGCCACCCACCAGGCCAGACTAGGAAAAATTCTGAAATTATAAATTCCCAAATTGACCCTGCCGGGGACCGAATCCGGGACCTCCGCATGTTAAGACAACAGCGCTCAACCCTGCGCCACGGAGGTCGTCAAATTTCTGAATTTTATCAAGATTACTGTATCAAGACGTACCGCTTAATAATTTAGAGTTCCGTTACGATGCCGTGTAGAACTCGATTAGAGATATGGGTTTAATATAACCAACTATTTATTACCTATTCTGTGATATAACTGCCACAACCCTATAGTTAGCTATAAGTATGTAGTTAGCCCGTCATAAAATCGTAGTCAAGGTATAATTTGAATAGGAATTTAAAAAAACAATTTGTATAGAAATATTTTTATGCTACTATATTATTGGCATCAGATTTCTTCATTAACATTGTTTTATAGGCCAGTACCAAAGCCATATAAATCAATCACAAAAAAGTCAAGTTAAGCAAGTTTTTGTCATTTCCATTAAACAACTTCATAGCAGCGTTTGTTGGTCGTTTGGTACACATTAAAATATATTCTATAATAAAATATATTCTATATATATATAAAATATATTCTAATATGGTCGTTATACATTAATTGATTTGACATTTTCAGACCACACGGTCGTAAATCTCTTGAGTCCTTGTGTTGTATGTTTAGTGTTACCACAATTAATTCGTAATGAGCGTAGCTATGATATTAATCCAAACCTAAGCTACTCATGTTTACCTACCTCACCTACCTACCTACATACTCATCACCTACCCCCCTACCTACCTTGTCAAAAACTCATGTTTAGTGTTGCTAATCATGGAAAGATTAAATAATTTCACCACTGAAATTAGGATGAACTCGTGGATTTAAACAACGAAAGCTGGTTTAATATTGGAGTTTACCTCCTTTCATATATATAAGCCTGGGGTATGAAAATTTATGGGGACTAAAATCTTTTTCCGTTACGTTATTGACCTCATGTTTCCATGTAGCACTTGTTTATGTTTCCGTGACTATGTAATGTATTTTGATGAATATATAAATTATATAATTAATATATTCATTTACCCTCATTTACTTATCTATATATTTTATAATCGTTCGTAAAGAGTAAACTCCAGTGGTGCTTCGGAGCTGACACACACAACTTTTTTTTTTCTTTTTTTTTATCTTCTTTTACATAGACCGACTGCAGCGAAAGATGCTCCGCCAAGCGATTTAGCGTTCCTGTACGATGACGTGTTGAAACCGATAGTCTCATAAGTGGGACATAAAAGTGTAAAGAGTGGGACACATACTAATGTGTTTTTAAAATAATTGCCATACCCCTTATGTTAGCCCGCTACCATCTTAGACTGCATGAGCACTTACCACCAGTGAGTTTGCAATTAATGCTTCATTCTCATAAAAATCGGTATCAGTGGGGTTGATTCTGTAGTGCACAATCTCTAAACTAAACTAAAATTAGAGATAATACTCCCTACGGAAAGGGACAGAACTAGATTTAAAGCTGCCATTTTAGTTTAGTTTAGAGATTTTACATTACAGAATCGGCACCAGTATTTGATTTATTTTAAATAACTAAAAATTCAATAAATTAAATACAATAAGTTGCAGAGGGAGACCGAAGCCTTAAGGGCTAACTTGAAGTAAAAAAACAAAGACAGAATCATTTCGCATTCAGTATAATACTGTGAATGTGACATGATCACGTACCGTGACTCTCCCCACATTGTGCATAGAGAAATTCATGTAATACTTGCTACGGTCAGGGAGTTATGTAGAATTTAGGTCAGTAACTAAAGAAGCAGCATTATTTTCCGTACACTGATACGAAAGGAAAAACTGTTTACCGTTCTATTTTCATGTGATCTTTATGCACTTGACTTTTTACATTTTCGTAATCAATTAAGCTAATAGGTACTTAAAAAAAACAATTAAAGTTCATGTACTTTATCGTGTATGCATTAGTTATTTATTTTTTTTTAAATGTAACACCATCCCGCGCTGCGGTTTATATATCCTTTCACCAAAGGTTGTCTGTAAGAGATTGCTTTAGCAATAAGACCGTCTTTGCACATTTCTATGTAGTTTTACTACTGCTTCTAAACTAAATAACTAACTAACTAAATGTATACTGTATATTTTGTGTGTGCAATAAAGATATACTAAAAAAAATACGTAGTACTTACCTTTATCATCGTTTAAGAATTTTAATTAGTCATAGTTACCTGCAAAAGAGAAAAATAAAACTTTTAACGATAATAATAATAATTGAGTGGGGTAAAAATATACAACGGACAAAAAAGGTAGGCTGATAAAAGCCCGCACATAAAAGTGCGCACGGACTAGCGCGAAAGGACGTAACATTTTTCTCATCGTACGTGAACATTTTGTCCTGTTCTGTGTGAGTGTGTGTGTGTTTTCGTTTCCATTACCCTCAGCTATCTGTTGGAAAATGGAAATAATACTAGACTATTGGAAATACATGATTTTTTTAAGCGACTTCAAAAAAAAGGTTCTGTATTCCACCCGTATAAACCTATTATTTATCTACCTATGCATGTATATATGAAAGCATGTTTTTCGCGATTTTCTAAATGATTTTGATGATATTTTTTTTTAGTTTGCATTGAAATAATATAATTTTCTATTCGAAAACCCTTTAAATTAAAAAATCGTAAAAATATTCACGTAAATACCATGCAGGTATCAATACTGACAACACAATAGATTCAACTTTATAAACATTATTGTTAAAAAATAACTTGAGTTTTATTAATAGAACAGTGATTTAGCAGTTTAGTTTGTGACACAAGTAAACCATTCTCATTTCCTTTATTGTAATAAGTATAACATTTTGTTGTATACTCTATGTTTTTATCCAAATTATTTTTTAATGTCAAGATTATAAAATGGCAAAGATAATAATATAAAGGAAGTTGTTATCATAGAAATACCGCATGTGGTTTCGCCTACCAAATTTTAATAGTCTACAGTTGAACTGGTAATTTGGGTAGGAAGTTATATGGTACTTAGGTACTCATTCTAGGTCCCTATTTAGGAAATATGTCACTATTATTTTCCAGCTTCTTATGTTGAGATTTATGGAGCGTACTTTGACTTTGCTCAGGCTTTACTTAGAATTAAAACGGGATAGATTTATCTGAGTGTCATAAATCTATCTCGTTTTAATTCTGTCTTAAGTCAGAGCTAATCCAAAGTGCTCTCTATAGATTTCAGACATGGTGAGATCTATAAAGCGTACTTTGACTTGGCTCAGACTTTACTTAGAGTTAAAACAAGATGGACTTAAGTGAGTAACATAAATCTGTCTCGTTTTAACCATGTCTTAAGTCTAAGCAACTCTAACGCAAACTATACGTGCTTCAGACACAACATACACACACGTCTTTGAACTGAAAACGCTGCGTAATTTCTCACTCTTGTGCTAATTATTTTAAGCTACAAAATTCCTTTATTTACTTTGGTTTTTGTTATGTATGAATTTAGATTTAGTATAATGATGCTGAAATGTTAATATTTATGAAAGCCCCTAAATAAATCATACTTATATTATAAATGCGAAAGTGTGTTTGTTTTTAGTTTGTTTGTTTGTCCTTCAATCACGCCGCAACGGAGCAACGGGTCTTCGTGATTTTTGGCATTGGTTTAGTTGAGGACCTGGAAAGTGACATAGGCTACTTTTTATCCCGAAAATTAAGGATTTCCCGCGGGAATAAAAAACTTAAACCACGCGGACGAAGTCGCGGGCATCAGCTAGTAAAGAATTAAAATTAGTGTGAATAATCACACATACAGTTAATTTATATATAATCTAGCAAGTCTAATAACTAGGTGCCTTTATACCTAGGTAAGAACTGTTCACTACTAGAGTTCAACCTAATCAGTTTGTTTATTATATAACTGGTAGTATATTGAAGTAATTATTAAAAGATTGCTAGTTTTTGCGTAAATACTGAGAGCGATTCCTGTACCTGACCTTTAAAGCTAATCAAGGTTAGACCAGTCGCACTGAAGCTATTTATTTGAAACTAGATGATGCCAACGACTTCTTTCGCCTGGATTTACCTAGTTTATTTGTTCCTGCGGGAATTCCTTTATTTCTCGAGATAAAAAAAGCCCTATGCCTTTCCCCGGGATGCAACCTATCTCTGTACAAAACATCAAAATCGGTTGAAATTATGAGCCGTGAAAGCATAGCAGACAGACAGACACACTTAGGCATTTCTAATAATAGCTAATGCCCGCGACTTCGTCTGCGTGGATCGATCGTTTTTTGGTTCCCGCGGGAACCCCTTCATTTTCCGGGATAAAAAGTAGCCTATGTGCTATTCCAGACTATAATCTATGTCTGTGCCAAATTGCAGCCAGATCCGTTCAACCATTGGGGCGTGATTGAGTAACAAACATCCATACATCCATCTAAATTTTCGCATTTATAATATTATATATATGGATATATAGATATAAGGACATATGGACAAACAGACCGGCCCGGCTTTGTTCGGCTGCAAGTTCTGAAAATCTTTTATTAGTGGAGCGTCTTGTAGTGTTATTCCTAAAGCGGAGTCTATGGGTCTACTTAGTACTTCGAAAGAACAAAGGTATCTACCACCACCACTACAGCCTATTAACGTCCCACTGCTGGGCACAGGCCTCCACTCTCATAGCAGAGAGGGAATTAGAGCTTAGACCCACCACGCTGCTCCAATGCGGGTTAGCGGGCTTTAACGACTATTATCATGTTAGTGATAATAACCGGGACCGACGGCTTAACGTGCTCTCCGAGGCACGGGGGGGAAACACCGCCAACTTCCTAACTCCGGGCCAGTACTAGGAATTTCTAATCAGAAAAACCCGATACTTAATTATGGCCCGACCCGGGACAAAGGAACAAAGGTATACCTACATACAAAACCTCAGGCCTTGCATAATAAAGCAGCTGTGGGCAGCACATGAAATAATCAGATGGCTGCTGGAGCAGGAGTATTTTTGAAGTGGAGACCTTACATCGCATTTTTGACGACCTCCCTGGCACAGTGGTGAGCGCTGGTAGTCTTACAGTGGGAGGTCCCGGATTTGTAGAATAAAAATGAATGTGTTTCTTTTTTTTCATGATTTTTTTCTTGATGGTAAGTGATGATGCAGTCTAAGATCGTAGCGGGTTAACCTGGTAGAGGCATGGCAGTTATATTAAACCCATACACCTACTTGATTTCTACACGGCATCTTACCGGAACGCTTAATCACTTGGCGGCACGTCTTTACCGGTAGGGTGGTAACTAGCTACGACCGAAGCCTCCCACCAGGCCAGACCAGGGAAAATTCAGAAGTTATAAATTTCCAAACCCTGCCGGGGATCGAACCCGGGACCTCCGCACGTTAAGACAACAGCGCGGCACGGAGGTTTCTCGTACGACGCGGGCGTTCGCGCTGACGTTTTATCCTCTCCCGTTCGTAGTGTGTTTTCGCCCTAACTGCCATGCTCAGAGTCGCTTAGTCATTCTTTAAAGAACTCCTTAGTATAGATTCCTTATGTAATGAAAGCGGCCCCGAGTGCGACAGTTCATCTGATCGAAGTAAAGATACACTCCAAATATTTCAGCCTTAGCAACCCGAACTGCATGAACCAATATAGATATTCGGTATACAAGATCGATTGGATATTTTAGATACGTAGGTATTAAAGCTAATCACCTCAATCGTTCATAATATTATCGAAGTACCAGTACACAAGACGTGATTATTTTAATGTTGAATTTACAAGTAGGTATTTCCGTTCCGTTTATCGCTGGATACACAAGTTTAACGGGTATTTAATATTTATCATTACAAACACTTGTAACAAAAAATATCGCATGATAATGATTCTCTTTTTTCGTTTTTCTTATGTTACAGCCCATATGTAAAATGCTGATAATCAAAATTAAAATTAAAATCTGTAGACATTTTACTACCTAGGTACAGAGCTTTTTTATCTCTGATCTTCTGCAGATTACAAGCAGACATGGTAACCTGATTTTTGACGAGCTTTCAGTTATCTCAGGTCATCGATCCAGCAGGAGGGCGTTCTACTCTGCGCTTACCGAAAGGCTGTAAAGATTACACATCGAGCTTTAGAAGGAGATATTAGACTGTTTGATATGACTTCGTAGATCACCGTCTCTATCACTCATACCAATGTGACACTGTGACTTTTCGTCACCGATTTAAGTGCGTTTGAACGACGGAGAAGACCCTATACGAACTCGCAGCTGCTGATTGTCTCTAAAGCTCGATGTGTATCTTTACTGGTACTGTACGCAGTCTAACTACTCCAGAATAAGACTCTTCAGCCCTCAGGGTAACTAGTAACTACCATCACTTTAAGCAGTGTTACTCTAAATGACGGGTTTTATGTCACGTACCCCGATGTCCCTAAAATAAGGATTATATATTTTTTTTTTAATCACATTGACCAGCGCTTGGCTGCAATCAAACTTGCTTGCAAGTGGTGATGCAGCCTAAGGTGGAGCGCGCTTGCCTTGAAGATGCCTATTCACTCTTGATTTGAAGGTGCCTATATTAAAAGAGGAGGGGAAAACGGAAGCCGGAAGGGCATAATTCTAAAACACGAACGTCAACAATATTGCCTTCAGTTCTGCGACAGATAATATGACCTTATAACGACTTTAATTTGTTACTCCGCTGACCTAGGTCGGTAAATTTTGTTTTAATTGGTAAGTTACGTAAAACACAAGCCTAATTGAATTAAAACAACTTATAACTTAAAAATATCAGTGTCTCAAACATAATAATGCTTTTTTGTGTGACAGACGTCATTAATAAGATATTGATTGTGAGCGGCCGCTGTGGTAGTGTCCGGTCTAACCCTCAAGGTCCTTTTCCTAATCAGATCAACGCGAACGCTGCAGTTCGCTCTGTCAAGTATCAAGATTGGGTTTTCATCGGTGACATTAAATGGTGATATAACAATACTAGCTAATGCCCGCTACTTTGATTGAGGATTTTTGGTTCCCGCGGGAACTCTTCAATTTTCCGAGTGTGTTTATTTGTTGGTTTGTCCTTCAATTACGCCGCAACGGATCGACGTGATTTTTGGCAAGGGTATAGTTGGGATACGTATGTAATGGGATTGGGGGTATGGGTATACCTTGGGAGTGACTTAGGCATATTTTATCCTGGAAAATTAAGGAGTTCCCGCGGGAATAAATAAAACTTAAACCACGCGAACGCATCAAGTAGTATTAAATAATATTTTATTAATTTACCTACATAAACTAAAGCATTAATCTAAAACTCATAAGCACATTAGCAAATCCCTGACCTCAACTGAATAGATATAGATTTAAGCGTTATTCTAGTCTAGAGATGTTTCATAATAGATAAGTTCAGGTGCGAGGTCAAAGGTACCTAGTAATAGCTACTTGTTAGCTTAGTAGCTCTAGTGCTCCTACATTACAAAAACCTTTTTGCTCCTGACTTCACATGATTTAATACCTACGAGAAACAAAATTTTGATAAGTTTGTTAATATATTATTATACTATCTAAGGGCGAAAACGAAAACAGTACTAGCTAAAAGACAATTACTATTCAAATAAATTATTTTTTAGTGATTGTAAAAAAGAGCATATGTCGTAATATCCACGCAAAAATTTGACAATTACTATTCAAATAAATTCTTTTTAGTGATTATTAAATAGAGCATAATATGCCCCCTGTTAGTTTTATGTTTGAAAACCATTTTGAACCATCGCTTGAAGTAAAAAGTTGCGTCGAATTTTGATGACGTCACAGTTCAGCGTTTCATACAACATTCCATACTTACTAGGCGCGTTTTGACGTTCGAAAAAAAGTTGGTGATTTGACATGCTGTCAAATACCGTATTAGAAAGTATATTTAGGTATCTGTTTAACTTGTAATACTATAAATTTAATTAAACTATAATCTATATATAACTAGGGTCTAGGCATTAAGTAACTCACGTGTTTCTACCATTTTACATCACCACCTTTTTAGTTCAAAGTAAGTAAGTAAGCATCCGTAAATCTCAAAGCACTCGAATTTGAATACATCATATCATCTGCACTAGACCGAGTTGCGTAAATGCCAAGTGAATGCACTTACACATTCACATTTACCCGACCTAGTCTAGGCAATGGGGCGGTCTGTTGTATGGAGACCCCCGCATTAAATCCTCAGTCGATGAAACTTGGCTGGGTTTTAGTATTGGATGATCCAAAACTTACACGATAATATTCAACAAAAGAAACATCCGGAAGTTAGGTATTTATACCTAAAACTTAATATTTATGACTGAATATTTTCTCGATTTCTTTTTAAAATAATAGTAGGTAGTATATTTACACCCCAAACTGAAATATCAAATGAAATAATCATGCAGAACATCGATATTTAAACCGATTTTATTATCAAATCTAAACAGCGTTTACGCTATAATGTACCTTCCTGCTTTAACAATTGGGTATAGCATAAAAAACCTTACTTCCTTTTTCATTTTTTATTGGATATTTATAATGTACGTTTAACTCGTGATACTTTATCATACTATAAAATTTCATCGCCTGAGGAATTATTGTTAGGGTCAACTAACTTTATTGCCTAGCCCTAGGCTAACCAGTCCGTGACAGTTCAGTATATTAGTAACTACACCAAGATTACGATTTAGGAATATATCTTGGAATATTTCTTTTTTATTCCACTACTTGAAGTTAGCCCTTGACTGCGATCTCACCTGCACATACAGTCTAAGATGGTAGCGGCCAAACCTATTAGGGGCATGTTAGCTATAACTAACCCATACTCCTAATCAGTTTCTACACGACATCGTACCGGAACGCTAAATCGCTTGACCGTACGTCTTTGCCGGCAGAGTGGTCATGGCCGCAGCCTCTTAACAGGCCAGACCAGAGAAAATTCAGAAATTATAAATTCCCAAATTAACCCTGCCGGGGATCGAACCCGGGACCTCCGCACGTTAATACAACAGCACTCAACTCTGCGCCAGGGAGGTCGTCAGGGTATTTCATGCTAGAGATGATATATCCACTATCCACTGCAGCCCATTAACGTCCCACTGCTGGGCACAGGCCTCCACTCTCATAGGAGAGAGGGAATTAGAGCTTAGACCCACCACGCTGCTCCAATGCGGGTTGGCGGGCTTTAATGACTATAATCATCTTAGTGATAATAACCGGGACCGACAGCTTAACGTGCTCTCCGAGGCACTGGGGTGAAACACCGCCAACTTCCTAACCCCGGGCTAGTACTGGGAATTTCTAATCAGAAAAACCCGATACTTAATTATGGCCCGACCCGGGACTCGAACCCGGGACCTTTTCGGCCGCAGTCAAACATGCTAACCACTAGACCAACGAGGCAGTTCAAGATGATATATATGTCCTTTCAAATTATTACTTAGGGCGCGGAAACAAGCTTATATGTCATGAAATTCGGATCTCACAGAATTTACTCTGTGTTGATTCTAACGACAGTGTGGCCAATTCTGTTTAACACAATTTACCATTTAGTCAAAGAAGATAGCGTACTAACCAGGGACAAAATGCTATAACTGGCAGCTATAGCTAACCCATACTCCTAATCGGTTTCTACACGACATCGTACCGGAACGCTCGCTTGGTGGTACATCTTTGCCAGTAGGGCGGTAACTAGCCACGGTCGAAGGCGTGATAACATTAAATTCTTCAGTTTCAAAATGTGTATTCTTTCGAACAGTGGTAATCGTTAAAAAAAGTAAAACGTTCAGCACAAGAAATATACGCAAATAAATTTAGCAAGGTCGTGATTCTTCGCTGTAGATTAAACTTTTCTCACCGTTAGGGTCATTAGACTATCACGACTGTTGCTGAAACAAAGTGTCTTCGGACAGACAGTAGTTAACGGCTATTTCGGTGATTGGCCTAACTGATGTCTGTAACCGTATTTACCTTCAAATAACTATACTTAGACCATTGTATTCTAAGCCACTGAATTTGCTAACAATTTTCTTTGAATTAAGTACGCAAAGATTCTAATTTAGATTATTATGTTCGCTGGGATTTCAGAAAACGCGAATAGAACATTTCAAATTCTAGACAGGAATTCCCTTCCGATTTCAGTTTTCCCTTTCGCTTTTTGTATTGGTATCTTCAAATCAAGACGGTGGATAGGCTTCTTCTAGGCAATCACGCTAGCTTGTTTGATTGCAGTCAAGTGCTAGTCTATAAATTTAAAAGTCATTTTTCAACAGTAAAATCTAATTTGTTTATTTCTGCCAACAATCTATACTAATATAAATGCGAAAGCGTGTCTGTCTGTCTGTCCGCTACGCTTTCACGGCCCAACCAATCAACCGATTTTGATGAAATTTGGTACAGCGATAGGTTGTATCTCGGGGAAGGACATACTTTTTATAATCAAGGAGGAAAATCAAGGAGGTCCCGCGGGAACAAAAAAGCCTCGATCAACGCAGACGAAGTCGTGGGCATCATCTAGTATTACTATAACAAATTGGAGTAGTAATGTAGCTAAGTACTCAATTAATTCTATTAAATATTCTATGATCTAGAGTAAGTACAATGTAGAGTTACTTGAGTTACTTTTCCTCATTCCGCTTTCTACCTACATACATTTATTTATTTGACATGCACCGAAGCGTTGTACCAAAAAAATACAACCTTGGGTCAGATTATAATACGATAATATAGATATAAACCAGTTATAAACAAGCCGTAAACGTAAAGTTACGACATAATGCCGTACTATGGATGCATCCCAACACCATCGGGATTGACCGCGTGCTGTTATTGCAAGTATTTTGACACTTCTTTGCGTAATACTGCTTTTAAACATTGCAATAACTTACAACTACTTTATGAGTGAAATAAAAAACATTAGGTTCATCACGAACGAAACAAAAAATAGTTTGAAAGCAATATTGCTTAATAGCCAGCAGTAGCTCTCCAGTTAAGAATGAGATGCTATAGCTACTGATAACGCATTTGTTCAGAACTTCTTCTTTTTATACGACTGCCTGAAAGGAGTATATTGTTTTCAGGGTTCATGTATGTATGTATGTATGTATGTGAATTTGTATATTCCACCATAACTTCTATACGCCTCAACCAATTTTGATAAATGAGGTATTATTAGAATCTCTAGCTTATTCCGGGTGAAATAGGCTTGTATTTTTTTTTTAAATTTGATTGGATGACCATGGTCCGGCACTAAAGACTAAATTTGAAAAAAAAATCTAAAATAAGATTAACTATATAATCATCATCTAGAAAATGATGAGTAGATTCCAAAAATATATAACACTATAGTTCAATATCCAGTGATTCACAAAAAAATATCATTTAATAAAAAAGTTATTGAGATTCTATTTAACTAGATTAATTTAGATTTGTAACTTTTTAGTTCGTTTTTTGGCAGGGCAGTCGTGTTTTTTAATTTTTTTAATAATTCACTGAAACGCTACATTAATTCAATCAGCCGGAATACATTGCACGGCCATGTTGCTTCTTTGCGCAAATTACTATTGAATTGAATTAAAATAGATTAAAATCCTAGTTGTATATCATTCAGTGTTCGTGAATCTTAAGCCCACTTGTACAAGGCCGATAAATGTGTTAAAATTAAATGTGCTATACCTGTCCGTTTTATGTCAAACCCGTAATGAACTTATCAAAAAGAGTCAGCATCACAAAATTTAACAAAGTGTTGTGCAAGTTGGCCTTACAAAAATTAATTTTAAACAAAAAAATATAGTATTACTAATGTGCCAATGTGTGTGTGTGTGTTACCTTCGAAATCGCTGAACCGATCTTAACGCACTTTGGCACGGGCCTTTAATAACCGTACTTAATCAAATGTACGTGGTTTTGAATGTCAATAAAAAATAAGAAGTGATGGTGAAAATTAATTACAACCTTACTAATATTATAAATGCGAAAGTTTGAATGGATGTATGGATGTGTGGATGTATGAATGTATGGATGTTTGTTACTCAATCACGCCCCAACGGCTGAACGGATCTGGCTTAAATTTGGCACAGAGATAGATTATAGTCTGGCATAGCGCATAGGCTACTTGTTATCTAGGAAAGTTAAGGAGTTCCCGTGAGAACCAAAAAACCTCGATCCACGCTGACGAAGTCGCGGGCATTAGCTAGTATCTTAGAAGTTAGAACTAAAGCTCCAGACGTGCCCTGTCTTACCCACAACAAACTTTAGTTGGGATTTTTCTCGTATTTATAGTTTCAACAACCACGCTTAATATATACAAATATACTTAATATTATAAATGCGAAAGTGTGTTTATTTCTTGGTTTATTGGTTTATCCTTCAATCACGCCGCAACGGAGCAACTGATCGACGTGATTTCTGGTATGGGTATAGTTGAGGACCTGGAGAGTGCCATGCGTACTTTTTATCCCGGAAAATGAAGGACTTCCCGCGGGAATAAAAAGAACTAAAACCACGTGGACGAAGCCGCGGAAATCATCTAGTACCATATAAATATCAAAAATAAACAAAAAAATTGTGTGTCAGCTTCGACGCACTGGAGTTCTTACGAACGAAAAGTGTTACTGTGGAAACATAAACAAGTGTTACAAGGGAAACGTAAAGTAAATAACGGGAAAGTTTAATTTTACTCCAGATAAATTTTCATGCCCCGGCCTTATTAACTTGCCACCACAAGTTAGACTGCGATCTCACCCGGTAGTAAGTGATTATACAGTCTAAGATGGTACCCAGTGGGCTGGACTGTATGCGTAATGGTAAGCTCAATTGAGCCCATACTTTACCAACTCTACGTGGACTAAAGATAATTAAGTAGATTCACGGAAGGACAAGATAAATACGAGACGCAAAGCTGAATTAATAATGGGTGTGGCACATAATGCTGGAAAACGCGAATAGTCGAGAAAAATCGTGCTGTTATATATCTTCGTATTATAAGGAAACTCCAAAAATATAGCCATGAATGCATTCGAATTTTACGTGCCAAGTAATAATGTCAAGTGTTACGCAAATTGCAGTCGTTCTCGTTGCCAACGATTGCAGCGACTTTATTAAAATTCTAACAGAATAGTATAGTGGGGTATCGGCTTACTACTAGAAATCAATGGAATATACTGACGAATTTAATTTAATTTAATTTATTTGAACTACCAACAACATTTGGTCACACAACTTCGTTGCTTTAACTATTTTGATAGTCTCTTATACTAAATATTGTGATCTAATAAAAACTTTTTCTTTCTTTCTTCTTGCTTTCTACTCTACGTGGACTAATGATAATTAATTAGATTCTCGGAAGGACAAGATAAATACGAGACGCAAAGCTGAAGTAATAATGGGTGTGGCACATAATACTGGAAAACGCGAATAGTCGAGAAAAATCGTGCTGTTATATATTTTCGTATTTTGAGTAGGTAAACTCCAAAAATATATCCATGAATGCATTCGCACTTTACATGCCAAGTAATAATGTCAAGTGTTACGCAAATCGCAGTCGTTCTCGTTGCCAACGATTACAGCGACTTTATTAAAATTCTAACTGAATAGTATAGTGAGATAACGGCTTACTACTAGAAATCAATGGACTATAGTGACGAATATGAAAACTTACTGGTAAAACTGATAACAAATCCCTATTAACCATAAATTATTGATCGAGCGAAGCGAAGGTCTCCGAGTCTATTTGAGTGAATTTACACTTGTCCGTCCGTCCGTCTGTCACAGCCTTATAACTTCTGAATTACTCAACGTAATTCCTTCAAATTTAAATATAATATGTAAACCGATGGCCTCCAGCCGAATTAGGCTTAAAAAGTTATAAAAATCATTATTTCAGGGGGGCTCTCATAGAAGCGAATGCGAAGTAAAATGTTTTTTATAGCGTTACATAAGGTTGCGGTATATCATTTTAAAGATAATTAGCAATAGAGTCTAAAATATTTTTTTTTTAATTTTTCCCCTTAAATTGACCAATTGGGGGCTTTCAAAAAGGAGAATTTCGGACGTCCAAAGTTTATTTATTTAATTTATTTGAACTACCAACAGAATTAAAAGTAGTAGGTATACAAAATGTTGAATGGCTTAAGCAATAGGTAACAAGTAATTCAATTTATAGGTAGTTACATCATGCACATAGGAAAAGTCGCACATAGCTGACACAAGTATACATTGGGGAATTATTAATAAATAATTAGGAATATGAAAACTTACTGGTAAAACTGATAACAAATCCCTATAAACCATAAATTATATTTAACTAGATGTTGCCCCCGACTTCGTCCGTGTGGATTAAGGTCTTTGATTCCCGCGTAAACCCTTTAACTTTCCGGGATAAAAAGTAGCCCGGCTAAGACCCAGGATACAGCCTATCCCTGTACCAAATTTCATCAAAATCGGTTGAACTGATGGGCCGTGAAAGCGTAGCAGACAGACAGACAGACACACCTTTGCATTTATAATATTAGTATGGACTAGCTGATACCCAAGACTTCGCGTGAAATAAGTTTTGCAATTCCCGCGGCCGCCAACTATCTTAAACTGCATCATCATTACCTAGCATTGGCCGCAATTAAGAGCTAACTTGTAGTAGAATAAAAAAAAACTAATCAAGGCAGAATTAACATAATTCGCTATAATCCGCCAAAGCAGACAAATCTAGGTATGTGGCTTGCGATATTCACCGCCCAACAGTTAAGCCAAAAAAAAAAACTTTAACTATTTTCTATATTAATCAACCTAACATAAAATTGTTGTAACAGCATTATCAAAAACTCTTTTACTTTTCTCTGCCGGCCTTCGTGGCGACCTTGATACGTATATTGCACTAATATCAGATCTCGCAGAACAATACTACCATATCTGAGGCAAATCTACTGACTACCGGTGAATAACAGAAAAGAAACTATTGATTTTGTAATAATACTTATAACTGAGTCGTGATATTGGTCTGAGGGTAGTGTGGCCTAGTTGCGACAGTACAATATCAGTCGATTGCGTTTATAACTTTAGTTTAATTTGGTGAATGAATGGGTAAACAAGAGGAGGACTTCAATCATTTATTTGGCGGATAAAAACCTACTTACTTGAGTAAAAGATTCGCTGACTTATATACGTTAAGAGTAATTTGGAAGATTTGTTTGGATGTTTATTGGGCGGTGCATATCGCATGCAACACGTTGTTCCAAATAGATTTGTCTGTTTTTGCACATTATAGCGAATTTAAGCTTTTGTTCCTTGATTATGGTGGACTTCCGCAATATCATGGACTTCCGCAAAAGAAAAATTTACAATCTCAATCAATGTGATAGGCGTTTATGGTTATGGCTGGGTCAATGGATTTTGGGTAATAGCGAAAGAATGTTAGCTATTCAGGGGTGATTATGGTCTTTACACAGCAGCAATATTTACCGTAATAGGGCCCTGTGATCACTGCAATCTGCATAGTACATTTTAGGTACGGTCTTCTTCTTCTTCTTGCCCTTTTCCCACGTTATGTGGGGTCGGCACAACATGTTTTCTTCTTCCACTCACTTCTGTTATCCGTCAACCTCTTATTCACCCCTTTTATACGCATATCCTCTTTCACACAATCCATCCATCTTTTCTTCTCCATCTTTTCTTTGGTCTCCCTCTACTCTTTTTTCCTTCCACATGCATATCTATCATTCTTCTCGTAATATGCCTTTCTTCCCTCCGCATTACATGCCCATACCATGCTAACCTATTACTCCTCATCTTTTCTATCACTGGCGCTACTTTCAAACTTCCCCTTATATATTCATTCTTAATCTTATCCATTCTAGTCACACCACACATCCATCTCAACATTCGCATTTCGGTCGCATGTACTTTTCTCTCATCCATCCCTTTCACCGCCCAACATTCTGAACCATATCTTTCCTTTTACTCTCCATATATACTTCCCTTTTATTCTGTTTTATCACGGTGTCACTATCACTCACACTTTTCCAATCTTTAAAAGCATCCTTCTTTTCTTTCAGAACTTTTTGTACATCCTCACTCCACCACCACGTGTCTTTATCTATCTTTCTTTTATTCTTTGTCACTCCAAATACATCCTTCGCTACAGTTCTCATACATGCAGCCATTTCATTCCAGCATTCATTTACCGACATCTTTTGAAAATCACCATTCATCTCAATCATTTTATCCACAACTTGCATTCGAAACTCTTTCGCGCATTCCTCTTTCTCTAACATATACCATTTTATTTTGGGCAGGGCTTTAGGCTTAGTTTTTAAAGTCTGGACCTTCATTTTTATTTCCATTAGTAATAATCTGTGTTGCGGTGCTAATGGTTCCCCTGGTATAACTTTACAGTCTTTAACTGTGTTAATGTTACTTCTTCTAATTAGAAAATAATCTATTTGGGTTCTGTGGAGGCTGCTTTTGTACGTTATTAAATGTTCATCCTGTTTTTCAAAAAATGTATTAACTATGGCCATGTCAAACGAGGATGCCACTTGCAGAAGTGTTTCCCCCTCTCTATTACAGGCCCCAAAGCCCCAACCACCATGCACTCTCTCAAAACTTGCATTCATTCTTCCGACATGACAGTTAAAGTCCCCTCCTACATAAATGTTTTCGTTTTGTGGGAGACCCATCATAACCATATCAAAATCCTCCCAAAACTTCTCTTTCGTAGCATCATCACATCCTACCTGTGGCGCATACACACTCAGAACGTTCACAACTAAGTTTTGTAGAATTAACTTAACAACTATAATCCGGTCATTCACTCTTGTTACATCCGTCACACATTTTTTCAGCTCATTATCTAATACAATTCCCACACCATTCTTCTTACCATCACTCCCACTGTAGTAAAATTTATATCCCGCTCCAATCTCTCTCGCTTTCGTACCCTTCCATCTCGTTTCTTGCAAACAGGCAACATTTATTCGTCTCCTTTCTAAAACATCTGCTAACTCTCTTCCTCTACCAGTCATCGTTCCTACATTCCAGCTTATCATTCTCATTCTTACCTCCCGGACTTGCTTCTTACGTTGCACCCGTCCCTGATGCAACAACCCTTGTCCATTTCTCACAGGTGCCGGGTGCTGCCCCTGCGCGTCGCCTCGGGGGTACGCCCTAATAAATATCTATCTACCACTTGTTATATCATCAATATTTCATATCGACACCGAATCGACTCTGTAATAACTAAACGGAACTAATTCGATTGCACACCGACTGTTGTTTACGTTTTTACTCCAATCATTTAGGTTGAGTACAACTCGTCAATGTCAAATTTAATAGTTACTCGCAATTTTTTTACTTATTCATCATTTTTTTGAATAAATTGTTATTGAAATGATGCCCTTAATCTCATAATTCACGGAGCGTAAAACAATAGATATCTTATCAAGTTTCATCATGACCGAAATTCGGCCACGGCGGCTAATCTAAACAGAGTCATCATACTTATATTATAATGCGAAAGTGTGTTTTGATGTCCTTCAATCACGCCGCAACGGAGCAACGGATCGATGTGATTTTTGGTATGGGCATAGTTTAGGGCCTGGAGAGTGACACAGGCTACTTTTTAGACCAGAAAATTGAGAAGTTCCCGCGAAAATATAAAGTCGCGAGCATCAGCTAATTCTCTATAATATATACTTACAGACGTCAGTTCTCTTTGTTTGGTATCCACTCCCTGTTTGTAATACCACGTTTCCTATTTTCTGATAGCACCTTATGTCGTACAAGCAAATTTCATCCCTACTCCACCTTCTGCGACACCAATCGTTATTATTTATTCTAGGTCTTTTCTGCCACGTACATGCAAACTACGGAACCAGCTGTATATGTAGCAGCTTATATATGTCACCGTAAGATTGTAAAAACCGTTAGATTATAATCTAACTCGCGTAATTTCTAACTGTCTAAAGATTACAATTTAACGCATTATTTTCCGGTAGATTGTAATCTGATTAGGCACTTAGGTTTTATCGGTATTTAAACCCGATAAAACCTAAGTGCCCAGCCTGCGGCCGGGCACTACTTGATTATTTATGTCGAACCTTAACCTAACCTACAAGAAAGAGACAAGAAAACGTAAATACACTGAATATTTCAAAAATTTACACTCAGAACATTGAACAGGTCACAATCTTTCGACAGTTTACAATTTCGCGAGTTAGATTACAATCTTACGGTGACATATATAACATACCTTTTTTTGTAAATATTTTTTGTAATGTCCTATAGGTACATTTTTTTTTGTAATGTCCTATACATATGTTTTTTGTCTTAGTCTATCGCATTAGGTTATACCTGTAAAGATAGATTTAAGCTGGAAGATAAATAAATAATAAATAAAATTTAAAGATATTTATTTATACGTTTAGGCAGGCAAGTGCTGATTTTACTTACTAAGTAGTCAATTAGAATGGCATTTATATTTATATTTATATAAAATAGATTATACAATTAACTTATACGGAAACCACTCTAACCGCAGCATATTGCGAAAGTTTAATTAGAAAGTAAATTAATTCTGTTATGTCCGTCCGGTAAGTCACAATTTTTTATTTTTCACACACAAAAATAAAAGTTTTTTTTTGTTTTGGAGAACTTGAACTTGCTTGGACACTTTTCCGTTTCTAGGTGTAAAACTGGTGGAAATTCAGTCGATGACTTAATTACATAAAAATATTGTTTTTGATTCGAAAAATATCTAATTCGGTAACAAATTGACGACTAAAGTTGTAGTTAATCAAAAAAAGAACTTAATTTATTTAATGTTAGTTAAAATAGCGGAGTTATTGAGCAAAAACAACAACTATTTACTACTAACCAACAATTCAAAATATTAAAATAAACTTTTGTGTGTAATTAAAATTAGCGTTTAATTATTTTAACAACTTCACATCAATATCAATTAATAGCGATAATGTTTACATTTTTATAACGCTAACATAACTTTACACGTATAATTGAAAGGCCGATTTCAAGATAACTACCACAAACTACTGTATTGCGATATGACAATAATGACCCTTATTTCTAACTGTTTATTGGCGTATTCATACGTTGAAACCCATTTATGTAAAATGTTAAAAAACTCATAATTTGTGGAAAATAACCGTGAGTAAACTTTTCGTGCAAACTAGCGGTTTTCTATTTAAACCCACTCGCTATCTTTCCGCTCCAGTTAGGCGAAGTTATTAAAGTGTTATTAATTTGCTAACGATATATTAATTTTGCAGATCAAGATTGCTGGTAGAGGTAGGAAAACTTGACCTACATACTACTACATTTTCAAGTTAGTAAGTAATCCAAACTAAATCATGTTATTAAATAATTGAGATATTTTTTATGTTTAGCGTTACTAATATTATAAATGCGAAAGTTTGGATGGATGTATGGATGTTTGTTACTCAATAACGCCCCAACGGGTGAACGGATCTGGCTGAAATTTGGCACAGAGATAGATCATAGTCTGGAATAGCATACTTTTTATCCCGGAAATTTAAAGATTTCCCGGGGGAACCAAAAAACCTCAAACCACGGAAATAAAGTCGCGGCAATTCGCTAGTATTATTATAAAAACTACATATTATCAAATGTTTATAAAAAAGAGATCAAATTGTACCTAAGACAGCATTTCCTTATCTTTTACGTTCACGTAGTAATGCATGTTATAATTATGTATATAGAGCAACTTAACATTTCGAAAATATAACTTTAAATACAATGTTGCAGTGTCTATTTGTATTTATATGTCACCGTATATAGAAACCGGTAGATTGTAATCTAACGCTTTTTATCTCGAAAGATTGTAAACTGTCGATATATTGTGAACCGTAACCGTAACCGTACTGCTTACAATTCAAGGCATTATTTTTTGGAAAATTGTAATCTATTAGGTATATTAACCCGATAGAACCTAAGTGTAAGGTGGCACATACATTTACTCTGCATTCAACTCGCGCGCGAACTGTACAAGAAAGGGACAAGAAAACGTAAATACAATAAATATTTCAAAAAATAATACTCTGAACACTGAACGGTTCACAATCTTTCGACAGCTTACAATCACACGGGATAGAAACTGTTAAATTATAATCTAACTGTTTTTACAATTTTACGGTGACATATACATTAGGCTAGTCTAGGACATGCTTACCTTTAGATTCTTGTTTACTTGCAACTATCTAACTCTTTACTATTCTAACCTTTTATAACATTTTACACTTTACAATATTTTTCAATGAATTCTCGGAATCGGAGAATTATTTTCATAAATTAAAAAAACATATTTTTCTTGGCTTTATCCGAAACTCGATCACGGGACCTCGTGAATCGTAGCCAAGTAGCTTATCACTAAACCAACAAGGCTGATAAAGAAATCAATCAATACAGCTAGCTTACTACAATCGTTTAAAGCAGTACTATTTTAAAATTGCACTTTTATAAGACGTACCTTGACGTCCCAAAAATAAGGTTTATAGTCCTGAACGAAGAGCGTCAACAGACAATAATATTAAAATAATACTATTTCAAGCGATGTCAGTAAGCCCTCAGTAATTGGCTAAGCTTCGCTCTACAGAGAAACCCATCCAAAGTGTTGAAATACTTATAACTTTTAATATGAATAGATTGCTGATTGCCATTTAAGTATGAAGCCAGTCAGAAATGTCTCAAGTCAGTAATGTATGTGAAAACGTGCCTGAATCAAGGCGCAAATTGCCGCTAAGTTTCGAGATGCAATCAGTGAATAGCAAATTGCTGGTTGAGAATCTGTATAGTTATTACCATTGAGTTATTTGTTGTACCATGGAGGCGCAAACTATACATGGACTATGATCCCGCTGCAAGAATCGAGTGCGTGATCAAAAACTATTTTTTCAGGGAATATACCTATGTTTGCCAAGTTGCCAATCGAAAAGAGGCCGTTAGTATTTTTAAATAATTATTTGCGACCAAGTTAATTTAGTTTACTGCCACCTAGATGGCACCACTTGTACGCTGGCTCGCGTTACGTGAGCCTTGCGCGAGCCAGAGTACAAGTACAAGAACAGGCATCAAAAAACGGTGCCCGTGTCACCACTTAACAGCTACAATGTTGAATCGCATGCTGTCAATGAAACTTTGTCTATAATTATAGACGATGTATTATGTAGCGATGGCAAACGATCTTAACAAAACCCCTAGGAAAACTCGCCATCTTATTATTATCCAACAACGGCAAAACCAAAAACTAAGGGATTTTAACAGTCTATGTATCATAAATGTATGTTTGTATTTATGTATGTTCCCCCGCAGTGCCTAAATTACTGAGCCGATTTAAATAAATGATGTCAATCGACTAGTTATTATGTTTCGGGTGATAGGTTATATTTTATTTCCGCAGTCGGCTTACAGTTTTTATTTTTGAAGTGAAAACTTCTTTAGGCGCGTTGAGCACTTTTTGGTAGGGGGTAAAAATGTAGATTCACGTGACCGACATGCTCGCGAACAGCGACATGCTCGCAAACATATCAATATACTCCATTCGAAATTAAACTTTAATGACTTAGTGGTAAGGTTTATATTTTAATAATTTTAATTAAAATAAAATGATTTTTTGAATAAAAAAAATCAAAAGATAAAAAAATTGTTTTCACTTCTATCGGCAGTCCCTATGGCTGCCAATATTTTTAGCTAAAGACAAGGTTTATGACAGTGACAGCATTTGGCAATACACTGCTATTATTATTTTAATTGACAAAAAGCACGAGCTATACACATTACAGGGTATTGCTGCTCTATTAATACGACAACTCTCCGGTAGTGATATTGTGCGAAGCTTAGAAGCTTGCCCATTTACAAGCGAACAATGATATAACATATTATTCAAGATGAGAAGTGAGGACGTTGTAAGAATAGCCCTTTGAAGTTGTTGACGATTATTTTGGAGATATATATTTTGGATCATATTTGGTGTCATTTTTTTTTATTTACAAGTTATCCCTTGATTGCGATTTCACCAGATGGTAAGTGATGATGCACTCTAAGATGGTAGCGGGCTAACTTGTTGGGGGCCTGGTTAATCGTCCTAATCGGTTTCTACACGACATCGAACCGGATCGCTAAATCGCTTGGCGGCACGACTTTTCCGGTAGGGTGGTAACTAGCCACGGCCGAAACCTCCCACCAGGCCAGACCAGGGAAAATTCAGAAATTATAAATTCCCAAATTAGAAATTATAAAACCCAGGACCTCCTCACGTTAAGACAACAGCGCTACACACTGCGCCACGGAGGTCGTCAAAAATTAATTGTAATAATTTATAATAAATTAAAATAAAAAATAATTAGACATATTTTGTTTGGACCTAGCTATATTTTTCCTGCTGGCATTTATAACTAATGAATATATACGCCATATTTAAAAATTCATACATGTATTAATTATTACTGTGAAAGTGTGTCTATTTCCTTAGTACCTACGCTGCTTTCTTTTCAAAGTCCATTCGTTTAACCGACTTGGATGAAGTTTTGCACACACGTAGCTTGCGTACCGAGAACGGACCAAAGCTGCTTTACATCCATGAAAATAAAGAGTTCCCGAGGTATTAAAAAAAAATCCTAAATCCATGCTGACGAAGTCGGACCAACATCAAGATATATCGGATTTGCTCCTGTCACGAATTAATCTCAAGACCTCGGACATTAAAGACTTTCAAAAGAGCAACCACCGAGTTTCTTGCTGGTTCTTCTCGGTAGGAATGTAATTCCGAACCAGTGGTAGATTCACTCGACGATTCAACAGCACTTGTAAAAGTTTATTTAAACAAGGAAAACTTTTAAATTTTGAATTTGAAGAATATTTGAAAATAAATGAAGAACACCAGCTTGAATTAAGATGCCCGCGACTTCCGCGTGGTTTAAGTTTTTTTATTCCCACGGGAACCCCTTAATTTTCCGGTATAAAAGTGACCTATGTCACTACATGTCCTCAACTATATACCCATACCAAAAATCACGTCACTCCGTTGCTCCTTTGCGGCGTGATTGAAGGACAAACAAACACACTTTCACAATTATAATATTAGTATGATAACGCTCTGTCAAGAGCATCAGGGAGGTCCTCAGAAACAAAAGGAACTTTCCTCGATAATTATGTTTTCTATCACTGTCAATTAAATTAATGCGTGATGAATTCCTATTGTTATAAAATGAGTGGGTATCTATTAGAATTAAGTTTTTAGACAATACACTAAGGCTTATTATATACAGCGGTAATTTATATACAATCGCAACATTAAATAACGAAACTATAGGCAACGATAATTTTATAATTGGTTTGTTGTGTAGGTACAATAGAATTATATAATTTACCGACAGTATAAAATTAACAGATGTTATATTTGTTTGATCGGTATTTTAGATATTTGTGCGTGTTACATTTTATTGTTGTGCTAATAACGTGTAATTTTATAGTTTTGTTTTATCTTGATGGTAAATGACAGTTACGTAATTAAAAACTTTGAGTGTAATTTAGAACTTACGCACGAAGTTTTAATTGATTAGCAGGGTTCATACAGACACAGCAGCCTTGGTACAGATATAACAGCCTTACAAGTCGCAAGATTTTGTCCGTCAGTAATACAATTATAACCTTTCATTGTGATCTCAACTAGTGGTAATCTACACTATTATTATAAATGCGAAAGTTTGGATGGATGTTTGTTACTCAACCACGCCCGAACGGCTGAACGGATTTCGACGAAATTTGGCACAGAGATAGATTATAGTCTGAAATAGCACATAGGCTACTTTTTATCCCGGAAAATTAAGGAGTTCCTGCGGGAACCAAGAAACTTTAATCATCAGCATCGGGCATCAGCTAGTATGTAATATAGGCTGAAGTAAAAGTGCAGGCTTACCTGGAAACGTATGCCAGTTTTATTAGGTTAGTTCGTATTGGAACGCAAAAACATCTCCAATTAAAGGTACGGCTGTGCCGGTAGGGGGAAAACTATTCGCGGAAAACTATTTCCCGTCAAATTGAAGTCAGGACCTTCTAATTTAAATAAATAAATGATTTTTTAATCACCAACAGTTTGCATCAAATTAATCAGTAGAACAAAAAAAACATTACATGCTGTACTTGTGTACATCATTATAAGAACACAGCGCTCTTCCGATTTCGTTCGCTAGGACTTAGTAGTTTTCTAACTCAAACTCTTTGATTTTCAGGAAATAAAAAAACAGCCTAGTCGAGTCGGATTCGCGAACCGAGGGTTCCGTACCTGTAGTAAGTTTAAAATTATTAAAAATATTTTTATTATAATATATGCTGAGTTCACGGGAAGTACCCTGTAGGTTTTGATTCTCTTGCGAGTGTCGAAAATTTGCCTTATCATGCCTTTTTCCCCTTTGAGGTAAGGAACCCTAAAAACAAGCCTATAAATGTCGGCCTCAGATAGACACATTGTCGCATTTCTTACATTTGAAGCATTGATTGGCATTTTTCTAGCGATCCCTTTAGACACATTATTTACATAGCAAACAGACTTGTTGTCAGTTTCCGGCCGTTTAATCTTTTTTTACTTCAACGTAGTCGATATTGCCCCGGGAAATATCGAATTACCGGTCAGTGCTTTGCCGGTAAACGACGATACTGGAAAGTGTGTCCGGTTAGTATAGTATTCAATTATTATTAGTTAGATTGACCATGGACCTTGAGATTATAACCTTAACTAGCGAATGCCCGCGACTTCGTCTGCGTGGTTTTCCTGCCGATGTGCTTTTGGAGACTATAATCTATCTCTGTGCCAAATTTCAGCCAGATTCGTTCAGCCGTTGGGGCGTGATTGATTAACAAACATCCATACATCCATCCAAACTTTCGCATTTATAATATTAGTAGGTAAGTGTAAGTATTAGTAAGATTCGATTTTCCAAATAAGCTTGACTATCACGTGGCTTGATGACTGATGATGGAAGCACGCTATCCATCCTGGAAGGGGGGGGGGGGGGGCTTAAGTATAGCAGTATAGCATCGATTAAGTCGTGGGGGGGCTTAAGCATAGCATCTATTAAGACTAAATGTTGACCAAAGTCAGCAACTGGATGGGATGGATGGAGATCCAAAATTGGCCTTTTGTGGTTCGTGACAAACTTTTAACCAATTATGAGTCTTCAGATTTTTTTATTGATTTAGTTAATACATCTCAGTAGCTATAGTGTTTTATTTGCGAATTTCAACATCAGTAGGTATTAACAGGAGAACCTCAATAACTTTAAGCTCTGGGCAATGTTAATGATTGATTTGCATAACCGCAAGTTTTAATTAATTTACAATAGATTACCAAAGTAACGACGAAATTGTTAAAAGTCCTTGGAGATAGAAAGCCCGGCAGCGCTTGGAAGACGTGACGCCAGGCGTTTTAGCGTTCCGGTACGATGCCGAGTAGAAACCGAATACCGGGTATGGGTTTAATATAACTGCCATGCCCCTAACAGGTTAGCCCGCTACCATCTTAAACTGCATTATCACCACTTACCATCCATCAGGCGAGATTGCAGTCAAGGGCTAACTTGTAGTGGATAAAAAAGAAAAAAAGAACTGGCAAAACAAGGAAGCCATTATTATACGTAGCTTTTTAGTACGGCGCTCCATAAAACGTGGTTAAACGCAAAACGTATGGTATTTAATATCCTTTTGAAAACCTAAAATAGCACACTTGGTAACAAACGCGCTCAATACAGCACAACCAGTTTTAACCACTAACATTTAATCTCATTATACAAGCTCTAACTAAAACTCCTCTAACTCCTTAATTTTCCTATGAAAATTTAAAGTAGTTTATGCCCTTCCACGGGATACAACCGATACCAAATTATATCAAAATCAGTTGAAAAAAGGGTTGTGAAAGCGTAGCAGACAGACAGACAGATAGACAGACAAACACACTTTCGCAATTGGGTATTTGACAACTATTCAAATATATATTTTTTTGTGATTATTAAATAGAGAATCTCCCAAAAGTCGTAATATCAACGTCCCCTATTATTTTTATGTTGAATAACTATTTTAAACTGTCGATTAAAGTAAAAAAATGCGTCGAACTTTGATGACGTCACTATGCAATATTTCATACAAAAACCCATCCTAAGCACGCGCTTTGACGTTTGAAAAAAAGATCCTGATTTGACTAGTTGTCAAATACCCAATTATAATATATGTATGGATATGATTCAGATGGAATAATCTCCTCAATTTTTGAAGTCAGTAAAAACTAGTTCAGTAAACAAAATAATTGATAGTAAAATGAGACCAATCAATGAAAGTAAAGCGGTATAGCGTGTCCGAGCGAACTGGTCCATTGCTCTGAGAACAGTTACGTGGCATTACGTTGTCTACGCTCTATGGCCACTGGTCACCGGGCTTCTTAGAAAGTAAGCCGCGGATAAATGCTTGGACGCATACAAAGCGGCGCGATGGTAGATACAAGCGTCAGAAAACGCTTCTACGCATGTACTCTACCGCAAAAGGGTCATGACTCATGAGCGAAACGGACTGTGTATAGATACAAGTCATAATTTAAAACGAACTAAAAAGTTAAAAATCTAAGTTAATCTAGTTAAATTAGAATCTTAGTCACATTTTTATTAAATTATATTTTTTTGTAAATAACTGGATATTGAACTATAGTGTCATATATTTTTGGAATCTACTCATCATTTTCTAGATGATGATTATATAGTTAATCTTATTTTCGAATATTTTTTTCAAATTTAATCTTTAATGACCATGGTCACCCCATAATTTTTTTTTAATTTTACCAGCCTATTTCACCCGGAATAAGCTAGGGATTCTAACAATACCTCATTTATCAAAATCGGTTCAGGCATATAGATGTTATCGTGGAATATACAAACTCACATACATACATACATACATGAACCCTGAAACCAATATACTCCTTTTTTCAGGCAGTCGTATAAAAATACATTTACACTTCCATTAACAAAGAGTTTTGGCTGTAACCTTAATGACTTCATTTTGACTGTTTTTGAAGTAGGTACTTTTGCTCGCTACGACCTTTCTATTAGCTCCTTTTGATGATACTGCTAGTGGTTACTTTTCCTCTACGAGTTAAATGGAGTCAATACGGACCTCGCTCCACTCGCATTATTCAGAAACACTGTCCTATTTAGCGCTGTATGCTCTTGGGTTTCTACTACTTACAGAGTTACGTTGAGCTTGGAGTATTTAGGTTTTACATATGACAAAGTTCACCTGTCATTTTAGCTCAAAGCAAAGCACCTGTATTTTGAAAGCGTATTTTTGCAAAAACGCGTATAATAACGTGTTCAATGTACGGCACGCAACACGCTCTTACAGCAAAGTCGACCTTAACAATGAAGCCGAGATAAAATTGAAAAGTATATTACGTAAGACTAAAGCGCCGCTCGCATTGTTGATGTGTTTCTCCGGGAATATTACAGTAATTAATTTTTTCCAGCTAAAGCTAAAGAAATATAGATTAATCGTAATAAAAATAAGGAGTTCACAATCCGCGATGTGTCTGTCCAAGACTTTAACGCTGAGGCAATTCTGGTGATACGATTCGAATCGGTTAATGCCTTGCAAAGCAGCCTGTCTCAGCGTTCAGTTGTAGGTAATTATACGATTGTTTGCTTGCAGATATTTTGATTGCCAATCGATTAAATTGGTTATTAATCAATTATAAGGCATCGACTCTATAGTAATCGATGGCGAGTAGGTAGATTCATCATCATCATCTCAGCCGCTTCTCAAAATAAGAAGAGATAAGGCCCCAAAGTCCACCACACAGGCCAAGTGCGGATTAACAGACTTCACAGCTTTTTAGAGATTGATGGAGAACTCTCACTCATGGTTCTCAGTCAGGGTTCCTCACGATGTTTTCCTTCATCGTCAAACAGTCGAAGAACCTTTAGACATTGGGAGCCCGTGTATTGGAATGACAACCTAGCAATGGAAAGCATAGACGTCTTTCGTCTGTGCTTCCACACGTCACCCTCTGGACCTCGAGGGTGACTTGTGGAAGTCCCTACAAGAGGTCTATGGTCACCAATTGAAGTCGTCATCATTTTAATCCATTGCCGTTCCTAAGCAGGTTTCCTCTCAGAAGCAGCTCCGTTCGTTCTAAGCAGGGTTTCCTCTCAGAATTAGAAGGGATTAGACCATAGTCATAGGCCATTAGGAGTCGCTGGATCCAGGCGGTGCCAAACCGCAGCGAGTGGAAGATATAGATGGATTTGACTCGCTCCAGCAATGCTTAGAACTGCGGGTTTATGCATATACATATTCATGTCATTCTAAATATTTTTTTTCAAACGAGCAACCAACGAATTTCTTGCTGGTTCTTGTCGGTAGGAACGGCATTCCGAACCAGTGGCACTTTCATTCGACGGTTCAAAAGCACTTGTAAAAGTTTATTTGAGTAAAAAGCATTTGTGTTTGAGTTTCTACAAGATAACTGTGTCCAGCAGTTGACGACAAGCATAGAGTTAAACTTTAGACTTTGGGGGTCCCGTATATTGGAATGGCAACCTCGCAATGGAAAGCACGGACGGAAGATTTGACGTCTTGTTAGCGTACCAGCGACTCGCAAAGAGCTGAATCCACAGGGTGACGTATGGAAGTCCCTACAAGAGGCCTATGGTCACCAGGTCGTCATCATTATTTCAATCCAATTCTAAGCAGGGGTCTCCTCTCATAATTAGAAGGGATTACGTCAGGTAAGCGTTAAGTATTCTTTTTATGAGGTTGTATGGAGCTGGGCCCCCTAAGCGACGCGGCACGGATGTGCACTGTGAGACGCGGCCCCGACAAACTCATACAAAAAAATTGGCAGTCATAGAAGTGAAAACGAATATTTAACTTTTTTTAATAACAATAATAAAAGTATTTCAAATATAAACCTTTAAACTAAGGCATTAAAGTTGAATTACGTATGTACTATATTATCTTTTGTCATAAGAAGAACAGTGTCGATCTGGAGTATTCCACATTTTTCCCCCCTACCAAAAAGTGCTCAACGCGCGTAAAGAAGTTTTCACTTCAATAATATTAGCCGCTTACTTGGCCTAATCCCTGCTTGTCAAGTGGGGCTAGATCTTTGAACAGTTAGACTTACCTGTGCGGATCGAACAGCGCCGATGGCCACCGCTAGAAGCAGCAACGCAAACGCGCTCCACCACACGCCTCGCATCCTCGGTTACTGGAACAACAACACTGGGTAACGTGACTGTTAACAACTAGACGGTTACTAGCAAACAACACACGAGATACGATCATACTAATATTTTAAATGCGAAAGTGTGTTTGTTTGGTGGTTCGTAGTTCGTTTTAGTATGGAAATTGGATTGTTATGCAATTGGTTCAGATATCTTGTTATAGACAACATAACTTGCTTTTACGCCAAACACAATACTTTTATAATCGTGTAGGAATTCAAATAAATACCAGTTATTAACATTAATTGATAAAATACGAATCGTCTATTTCACAAGCACCTCGTTTTAATAAATAAGATGAGTTGCGTCCTATCTTTATAGAAATTTACGTCAAAATTGGTTGAAGGGATGGGACGTGAAAGCGTAGCAGACATACAAACAGGGAGACATACTGTCGCATCTTATCTTACTTCTTACTAATCTTTTCTTATCTTATCTTACTCTTACTAATATTATAAATGCGAAAGTTTGGATGGATGTATGGATGTACCCAACGGCTGAACGGATCTGGCTGAAATTTGGCACAGAGATAGATTATAGTCTAGAATAGCACATAGGCTACTTTTTATCCCGGAAAATTAAAGAGTTCCCGCGGGAACCAAAAAACCTCGCAGGAACCAAAAAATTTCATTCCACGCAGATGCAGTCACTGGCATCAGCTAGTAGAGTACTATATTATGTAGGCTTTAATCAAATTACCAGCTACCAGAAAATAAAATTAATTGGTAAACTTCCAATCGTCTATTTCACAAATACCTCGTTTCAATAAATCAGCTGGCTAACTCGTCCCATTCGGTAACTTTCACTATCAAAATATATGAGACAGACTTTCGTTTCGGTCTCCGTAGGTGATAAAATTACGTTATAGGTATATCTACCATCCACTAAGTTGGATAATACTGATATTATGATGGGTGGCACTCGATGATTGAGGAAATACTTTTGTAATTTACTTCTAGATTGATTTTGTAAATGGTGAAATTGTATTAGTTTCTAGAGTTTCCCAAGTTGACTGCCTCGTTGGTCTAGCGGTTAGCGTAGTCGACTGCGGATCACGAGGTCCTGGGTTCGATTCCCGGTCGGGCATAAAAATTGTAAGGTATTGGGTTTTTCAATTAAGAAATTCTCAGTGCCAGCCCGGAGTTGGAAGTTGGCGGTGTTTCACCCCCGTGCCTCGGAGAGCACGTTAAGCCGTCGGTCCCGGTTATTATCACTAACATGATAATAGTTGTTAAAGCCCGCCAACCCGCATTGGAGCAGCGTGGTGGGTCTAAGCTCTTAATTCCCTCTCTCCTATGAGAGTGGAGGCCTGTGCCCAGCAGTGGGACGTCAATAGGCTGTAGTGGTTTCCCAAGTCTACAAGTTACATCATCGAGTGTTCTATTATAAGAGAGCATCGATTTATATTTTGCTACTAACTGAATCCCGTGACTTCATACACGTGGAAAAGATTTTTTTATTCCCACAGGAGCACCTTAATTTTCCGGGATAAAAAGTAGCCTATATCACTCTCCTAGTCCTCAACTACACAGCTGGACGAAGATCTCCTGCATGGATCTCCACAGAACACTGTGTAGTGCCGCTAGTTTCCAGCAGACCAGAGGTCTGTCCTAGTGGGGGGGGAGGGGGGGTCCAAAGCTCGGTTCTACGAAATATGTGTCCCGCCCATTGCCATTAAAAAAAAAATTACGCTTAGTTAAACTGACTATATTTGCTCTTGTCAGTTTAATAGATCATTGAACTGAGAGCTAATAATATATTATCTACTATCTATCTGATAAACAAAATGTTAATATCATGCTAATAGGTACTTCAAACCCAATCATTATTACCTAACCGTCGTCTATAATAAATCTGCCTAAACGTATGCGCACGCTCATTGAAAGAACATTAATTACAATGTCTCCAAACGGCAGTATGAGCAAAAACTCAGATAAAGCAAGCACGCGACGGGCACGCGTGAATGCGTTTGCATCACTTTCCCGGCCGCTGGCCAGCGCAGCCCCGATGCCATGTAGAGCGGTGACTTGATGTAATGAGGCTCATTGTTTCACTTGCAACTATTCGTCCTTATTATCGATTTACGATTGCAACAAGTGAAATTAATCACCGGCTAATACTAGTAATTTTCACTTGACCGCATTCCAACCACATTATCTAGATGACCGCCGCAAGAAGCGCATTAATTTTTTCAGTCATAAAACGCGCGTTAAGCTCTGTCCTACGTCAGCGACAAACGCGACTGTCGTCATTGATGCGACAACCACCACAAATCTAGATGACCGCCGCAAGAAGCGCATTATATTATTTATTATTTCAGTAATAAAACGCGTATTAAGCTCTGTCCTACGTCAGCGACAAACGCGACTGTCGTCATTGATGCTACAGTGTTATACAGTAGCTGACCTATCACGGGGCCTACGTTATCACGTAGATAAAGTGTGTCATTTTCTATGGAATAGTATCGTATCGTATTCTGTCGCGACGTTTTCTTCACTCACCTAGGATAAGTAACAGTTTAATACATTTCATCATGACGTCAGAAGTTCGATGCCCGGTACGACGACGCGCTTGCTTGTTAATCGCAATGCAACAATTAGTCCTTATTCCTTCAATTTAATAGATACCTACAATTAATATTGCAATCGATGAAATTTATAACGTTAGTCATCATTCATCAGACGTCAGTCAATATAAGTAATTTTCACTTTACTTGCAACATTCTGATTTACAGTACATATGCAGCTGTATTCCGCTTTCTTCCTAATATTAAAACGCCATTTATGCCGTATATACTAGGTATATCAAAGTAAATGTTATAAGTCTATGGACTATATAGACATGCATGTAACAGATTTTGTACATACACATTTGTGAAGAAAGACGAGATTGACTGTTAATCGTAAAATTACTTTAGCTAACGCCCATGTGGGGCTTTACCTAACTTACTTATTTTTGAAAATATGATAATAATTTTGTTTTTTTTTTTTGCGAATTATGCGAATTAATTATCATACTAGCGAATGCCCGCGACTTCATCTGCATGGTTTGAGGTTTTTTGGTTCCCGCGGGAGCTCTTTAATTTTCCGGGATAAAAAGTAGCCTATGTGCTATTCCAGACTATAATCTATCTCTGTGCCAAATTTCAGCCAGATCTGTTCAGCCGTTGGGGCGAGATTGAGTAACAAACATCCTTACATCCATACAAACTTTCGCATTTATATTAGTAAGTATAGACTAAAAAAAATTCAATATAATTAATTAAACATATAATTTTGTAATTACATTGATTTTATACGGTTAAAATGACAATAATAAACATCTAATAATTTCAACTAGATGCAATACTATTTAAGGTAATTTGTCGTAAAATTTTTACACGCGTAACCGCGGCTAACTTATAGTTACTTATTGCAAGATTTACTGTGGAATTACTGCAATTTCATAAAATGCGATGCTCAAATGCGTGCAGAAATATTAGACTTCACTGAGGTACATTCACCTATACATGCAAGAGAAAAATTCGATGATTAATCTAATAATTTTCACTTGGCTTGCAATAATATATACCTAATTTTTATTAAGTTGTATTTGTAAGGTATAACAGTACTAATATACTAGCACCAATATACGAATTAAAGGTATACAGTGACGTAAATATAATATACGTATAATTACGTAGTCACTATGCGTAACTGGATTTGGATTTACGCCGTATCTAGTTTTTACTTTAGCTACGAGTAAGTTCAAAGTTACGTGAGGATCTTGAACACTAAACCTGCTGTTTAACCTTAACTGAGTAATCTTGACTTACGTTAAGGCCGTTTTTACAACGAATTCTTCGAGAACCTATGTTTGTGAGAACTCCAGGTTTCACTTAACGACTTATGAACTGTTTGCCTAATGGGAGATTAAGTGTTTACTCCATCGCGACAACGTTATAACTACGATTTTTATGGAATTGTCAAGTGCTTGAAAGCTGACGCCGGATCAATTTGTCTGTCCGTGAAATTGTAGCAGATAGACAGACAGACAGACACACTTTTTGACGCATTTAGGTAGTTTTTTTTATCCACTACAAGTTATCCCTTGACTGCAATCTCACCTGATGGTAGCTAAGTGAAGCAGTCTATGTTGGTAGCGGGATAACCTTATAGGGGCATGCCAATTATATTAAACCCATACCCTTAATCGGTTTCTGCACGACATCATATCTAGCCACGGCCGAAGCCTCGCACCAGACCAGACCAGGGAAAATCGGAAATTTTAAATTCCCAAATTGACCCTGCCGGGGATCGGACCTGGGACCTCCGCACGTTAAGACAACAGCGCTGAATACTGCGCCAGGGAGGTCGTGAAATCTGAGGCCCAATTGTCTAAGTCAATCGTATTCATTTGACAGTTCATAACGTATAACTCGAACTTTTTAAGGAGTACCTACATACATGCGTTTTGACGTGCAAGCATCTGTGACCTCCTTAAACAGGTCGAATTATACGTTTGACAGACGATTACGATTACGATTTCCTTACATAATCGGGGGGCAGGATTGAGTAATTTATATGGTCTTCTGTAAACATAATTTTTCAAACGTTTCTAAAAGGTCGCATCTGAGTCATAGCAACAACGCCATTAAGAAACAACGTAAACAGGTGAAAGTTAGTTTTGAAATCTCTCGAGGCAATCAAATGTTATAGTTTATTGGGCATTGTCGCGTTTGACCGTAGCCAGCGTTTGATCAACACACCTGATAGAAAGTGGTGATGAGGCTTACGACGGGATTTATTTACCTAGAGTCATACAAGATCACGATTATTAGGTACACGTTAGCCCTTTTCTGCGATTTCACTTGGCGGTAAGTAATTATGCTGTCTAAGACAGTAGCGGGCTAAGAGGTACGGCATGTTATATGAGTAACGTTATACTCCTAATCGTTTTCTACTCGGTATCGTACCGGAACGTTCAATCGCTTGACGGTACGTCTTTGCCGGTAGGATGGTAACTATAGCTACGGCTGAAGCCTCCCACCAGGCCAGACCGGGGATCAATCCCGGGACCTCCCACTTATAAGACCACAGCGCTAACCATCTTAGACTGCATCATCACTATCATCAGGTGAGATTGCAGTCAAGGGCATATGTATATACTTAGTGGCGTATATCAAGAAAGAAATATAGAGAGCTGTCATTGTCATTTTAGTTGAGTTTAGATCATTATAAGCCACATTAATTTAACATAATATAATTTACCTTACACTCAGGCCTACAATTCTTTAATTATTACATAAAATTTACCAAATTTATTACCGTGGGTAAATCGTGGACGAAAGTAAAGAAAGTTGAACAATAGTCTTACGAAATATTATGAAACGTAAATGCTAATATAGTTACGAAAAAAAGAGATATAGATCTAACAATATTCGTTCTGAGTGAAAACTGTAGTGACGTTATTGTATGTACATATTATAATAAAACTTCCACAAGCTATACACTATTAGTCCGACAAACTTAGCCGACCCGGTGACAGCGTCGTTTGTATATATATGAAAAATAAAATAAAAACATAAACTAAACATGTATAAAATTTAGTTCCAATTCTGGCCATCGGGTCAGATAAGTTTAGCGGACTATACTCAAAATAGCGGTTTGATGTGACGTACCTTGACGTTCCGAAAATGAAGATTAAAACTAATTAATTATAATTTTAAAACACAAAAGTCAAAAATAATCCATACTAATATCATAAATGTGAAAGTGTGTCTGTCTAATCCATGCGAACGAAATCGCGGGCATTATCTTTTGAAACAATATGGCTTTAAGCGTTGGCAGTATGGCCCCTGGACTGGATAAAATAAAAAGGCAAGAGTACCTTAGTAAAACAAGTATCTATTACCATACATCTCATCTCTGGAGTTCAAAAAACATATCTCACAGTTAATTGTCCATGAACATTACACAACAGACGCAGAAGCCGCGGCGTGACAACCAAGCACGCGATGCGAACTCTCGTACACGGTACCATCTTGTCTTGTGTCACTTTAACTACTTAATTACGCGTCACGACAATTGTTTTCGCATTAATGATTGCAATTTGCGTGATTTACTGTTAAGCTCAGCAGGCCTATTCGCTAAATATTTGACAACAAGTTACCAACACTCTATTGTTGGTAACTCATTAGTGGTTGCTAATGCTTACGTCACATGTTTCGTATTCAGTAAAACATTTTAATGTCAACTGCATAAAATGACTATCAGATTGCTTGATAGTCACTGCTAATTTTATCGACTATAATGTGGTCAAATTAAACATACCACGTCTGAGAAATGTTGTATGAGCAAATGTCAGACTTTTTAATTTGTACGACTAATACTAGAGTTCAATAATCTGCGAAAGGTAGACATAAAGATTGGCGATGTTTATGTTTTTCTCTGTGGTTTATATTTTGAAGTTTGAACGTCATTAATATTCTCAGTTTTCGTATGATTTTACCGGTGGTTTTTAATAGAAAAAAATAAAAAGGAATTACGAAAGTTTTGTCGTACCTACTGCGTTCAAAAGTAAGTATGGAAACAAATTAATAACTAGGTAAAGAATTGTGCGATTTGTCAGTGCTTATATCAAGTGTTTTGGCATAATTCCATGCTGAAGAAGTCTTTCTTCAGCATGGAATTCATATGTTGTTGTTCATATTCATATGTTTGTATTAACTTACTAAGTACTACAAACCTAATAAAAAATCCCCTTTACTTTATTATGAGTAATTCAAACGCACTACATTTTAAAATGAAGACCAGTTTCTGCCTGTGACTTCGTCCGCATGCGAAACTTTAACCGTTTACGCAGTACACGTAGTGGAAGCTCTCAAAAGGAAAAAAACCCCTCATTTTGAAACATTCTTCATTGGTGCTCCGCTCCTATTGGTCTTAGTGTGATGATATATTATAGCCTATAAGCCTTCCTCGATAAATGAGCTATCTAACACTGAAAGAATTTTTTCAAATCGGACCAGTAGTTCATGAGATTAGTCCCTTAGATTAGATCTTTGAATCCTTCAATTTGAAAGTATGTACATATGTACCTACTTTTTAGATAGAAGTCTGGCAAATTAATCCTTTTTGTTGTAAAAGATATATTCATTGTTATTTTATTTGAGAAATAGTAAATAGATTTCAATTATTATTTTGCAGGCTACTGCTTCCACATCTACAAATTTGGTGGCAACTCCAAATATTGGCGGACCTAGCCACTCCAATTTGGAGCAGTCAGAGGCAGCGGACGCCTCTCCTGTTGTTCTGGTTGTTTCTGAACTGGATCCTGCGATGCAGGAAAACGAAGTTCCTAATTAGTCTGTTCCGTTAGAGTTAATATTTTAATGCATAAGTGCCTCTTTTATTGATTATATTGTTATTGTAATTTCTACTGCGACTAAGTATATTATATAACAGTTAAATTAATAATCAATAATAATAATGTAACGTAATGTTAATATTGTAATGTTAGAAGTAATAAATAAATAAAGCCTTTATTCAGACATTTTACATTAATTCTTAATCTTAACTATTATTTTCCTGCACTGCCTCGACAAACCCATCCATTTGATGATGGCAAAGGCCTCCTCCAATATTTTCCACAGCTCTCTGTCTCTAGCTGTTCGGGACAATATGCCACCTGCCACTACTCTGATATCGTCGACCCATCTTTGCATTGGTCTACCTCTTTTTCTCTTGAAATGACCCGTGTACCAATTCATTACCTTTTTGTTCCATTTATCTTGTCCCCTGATTGTATGCCCCGCCCACTTCCACTTAAGGCGCTTGATTGTAACTGTAACACCTTTGTTTTAGTACAACTTCTTATGTTTGTTGTTTTTATCCTATCGGACAATTTTTCACCATCATACTTCTGTTCATGGCGTTCTGACAAGATTCCATTTAAGTAAGTGTAATGCAAGCCATGTCTTCTTCTTCTTCTTCTTCACGGCTGTCCTTCGACGAACGGCTGGGAGATGATCCCTGAGTTCTTCAAGAACCTGTAGGTACCCAACCTTGCTCAATCGAAAGTTCGCAATGAACTCTCTTTCTGGCAGCTCCATAGGATCGTAAAAGTCCCGCAGCCTACGCCTATGAACGCCTAAAGCTTTCTCTTTACGCAGTTCGTCAGCATGTGCAATTAAAATTGCGCGAGTCATTGTCGTTCGCTTGGCTGTTGTTTTTTTTACCTTTAATTATATAAATGGACGCTATTTCACTTCTATTACTGTTGTGAGCCTAAATTCATTGAAAATAATTTAAATTTTCTTTATCTTACTAACTTGTTATCATTGTTGATGTTCAAAAACACTGCTCTCTACTAGTTGCTAAAGATATAGGCACTCGTCTCATTGAGTTTTCAACAATGACCTGTCATTCTGCTTAGCGAATACGAAAGTATAGTTGTCGATACGAGAATTTAAGGCAAAATGCGTTTCCAGTCGCCATCCCAACACTATGCGTGGCCATCTCACTAAAGATGTACTTTTGACGTCATTTCGATTATCAACCTCTTGTCAACTGAGTTACAGAATACAAAATTTGATTTTGACAATTTTAGATTCTAACAGACAAGCCGGTGCCCATCAAATTTTAAAAGCCACTGAGATACAGAATAGGCCGGCTGGTCATAAAAAATGCGTGACGGTATTTCAAAAGCGGATCTCAAAAGTAGTGCAAGTAAATTTTTTCAAATATCGTAGCCTGAAGCAAAGAGCATAAAGAACCAGGGGTAGAAGTACAACTCCATACTTAAGCAAAAAGCATTCAAAAATCTGCTTATCATCGCTGATACCCTGTAGTTCTTCTGCTTAGCTCTAGATGGCGTTAAAAAGAAAGCTTTGAAATAAACTTTTTGCTATCGGATTTTATGAAAATTTTATATTTAATAGTTAATTAAACTTAATAAATAAATTATAGGTAAAATAAAGTAAAACAACAAAATACATGTTTTCATTGAGTTTCGGTTGATTTAAACAAAATTTATACTTATTCGAGACAAGTAACGCCATCTAGAATTTATTTTAGAACTATGGTGCCCGTTGTATGGAGTTGTACCTCTACCCCTGGTTCTTTATGCTCTTTGCCTGAAGAGAACTATTGGATCCGACTAGTCCAGGGCCAACGCCGAAACAAGCGCGACTTAAACCCCAATTGAAAAGGGCTGGAAATAACTGCCCGGTAGACAAAGCTAGTTACCTGTGAGGACACGCCCGGGTAAGGACACTTATCCTCGATGACCATACCCTGACACATCGAATTGTCAGGAGGAATATCAGAATTCACCACAAAACTGTGGTCTCGCTTCTTCGCTTCGACTTTCGATTCTTCGATCGCTTGCTGAGATTCATATAGTTCCTTGTATAAGTAATTTCTTTAGGAGACGCCCCCGTTACGTGGCGTATATGACCAGGTCATTAGATATAGTTAGGAATATACAATACATTATGTTTATCACACTTAAACACGTATTGCGTATTAAACTTGTATTAAAACTTACAATTTGATTAGATTTAAAAGGATGCATTATGATTAATGATATAATAATTTAAATATTATAAATATGGCACTTTAGTATAACTTAAAGTTATTTACTTAAACTATACAGGCATAGAATATATAACAGCACTATGTAAAAGGGCCGTTGCGATTACAATACAACCCACGGTATATTCATAAAATTAACGAAAAACTTTCCAATTGTAAAAATTGTATTTAAAGGTCAATGGTGCCCGCGACTTCGTCAGCCTAGTTTGAGGTCTTTTAAATATTTGCGGGAACTCCTTAATTTTCCGAAATACAAAGAACCATATGTCTATCCCCAGGATACAAGCTACGTAAATACCAAACTTCATCACGATCGACCTCCGTGGCGCAGTTTTGAGCACTGTTGCCTTAACGCGCGGAGGTCCCGGGTTCGATCCCCGGCAGGGTTTGGAAATGTATAATTTCTGAGTTTCCCCTGGTCTGGCCTGGTGGGAGGCTTCGGCCGTGGCTAGTTACCACCCAACCGGTAAAAGACGTGCCGCCAAGCGATTTAGCGTTCCGGTACAATGCCGTGTAGAAACCGAATAGGGGTATGGGTTTAATACAACTGCCATGCCCCTAACAGGTTAGCCCGCTACCATCTTAGACTGCATCTTCACTTACCATCAGGTGAGATCGCAGTCAAGGGCTAACTTGTAGTGGATAACAAAAAAAATTGATAAAACGGACGGACCGGGAAAATAGCGAACAGACAGACACATTCATAATATTAGCGTATATTTGAGGGGAAGTGTGCCAACCCTATCACAAATTTAAATACCATCGCATACCTTGGCCGAAATATGCGCACATGCAAACATAGCGTTGACACCGAAATTAATGATTTACGTTGTTTGTTGAGATTAGACATACGCTGCCTTGGACCTAATTGCAGATCTGAAATTGTGTGAATCCCATAAGCTATGGGAAAAGATCAACTTCGTAATAGAACAACTTTGGCTTGGTGGGAGGCTGCGGCCGTGGCTAGTTACCACCCTACAGGCAAAGACGTGCCGCCAAGCGATTTAGTGTTCCGTTACTAGCCTATGTGTTATTCTAGAGTATAATCTATCCCTGAGCCAAATTTCATCCAGATCCGTTCAGAATGTCTGGCGTGATTGTGTAACAATCATCCATCCAACGTTTCACATTTATAATATGAGTTAGCTTAGTACTTAAGTACAGTATAGATCAAACATTGTTTGCTTGGAATGCTTTCAGAAGCGCTTGAGTTAAACTCTTACATGAAAGTCGTTGGTGTCTTGTATACCAACCCATTATAGTACCTCATTAAAGATATATTGAAGAGTACCTATGCACATTCACCGCCTACAGGCAAGCTTAAAGTCTATAAGCTTTTTATAGTTAATAATAATCACATAATGGCAATTGCACTTAGATAGAAAGTGGTCACGTCTTATAGGGGACGCGTTTGCCTTGAAGATGCATATCCTTTCTGCAGCTGTGCCTGGTGGGAGACTTCGGCCGTGGCTAGTTGCCACCCTACCGGCAAAGACGTGCCGCCAAGCAGTTTAGCGTTCCGGTACGATGCCGTGTATAAGCTGATTAGGGGTATGGGCTTAATATAACTGCCATACCCCTATCAGGTTAGCCCGCTACCATCTTAGACTGCATCATCACTTACCACCAGGTGAGATCGCAGTCAAAGGCTGACTAGTAGTTGATTAAAAAAATCATGCTTGCCTTGAAGTTATAAATCGTAGGAAACTCAGAAGCCGGCAGGGAGTTTCTTTGGATTTTATGCTATTAACTTAATTATCGAATAATAAGCTAAATCATAGCTAATTAATTTTAATAGGTATTATAAAATATTCCTCTTATATCCTCATCATCGTTGGCCTGTGTACTTCCATTGCTGGGCATAGACTCTTTTTTAATTTATTCCACTACTAGCGAATGCCCGCGACTTCGTCTGGGGGGTTTTGGTTCCCCCGGGTAGCCTATGTGTTATTCCAGACTATAATCTATCTCTGTGCCAAATTTCAGCCAGTTGCGTTTAGCCGTTGGGGCGTGATTGAGTAACAAACATCCATACATCCAGACATCCATACATCCATCCAAACTTTCGCATTTATAATATTAGTATTATTAGTATAGAAAAGTAAGCCCTTTCTATCTAATAACTTTCCCTAATGGGCGCCACCAGACCTGCCCCCCGATTATCTAAGGAAATCGTAATCGTAATCGTCTGTCAAACGTATAATTCGACCTGTTTAAGGAGGTCATAGATACTTGTAAGTCAATAGGCATGTATGTACTCCTTAAAAAGTTCGAGTTATACGTTATGAGCTGTCAAATTAATACGATTGGCTTAGACAATTGGGCCTCTGGTCCTCTCTTCCAGCTACTTCCCGACTACTTCTATAACATGTCGTTTGTCTATCGCTGGGGGGTAGTACCAATAGTAGTTACCAATACAGTACTTGTGCGTACTGTATTGGTAACTAATTATCGAAAAAAAATGCTCGCAAATCCATACTAATATTATAAATGCGAAAGTGTTTCTGTCTGTCTGTCTGTCTGCTACGCTTTCACGGCCCACCTTTTCGACCGATTTTGATGAAATTTGGTATAGAGATAGTTTGTACCCAGGGAAAAGACATATGCTACTTTTTATACCGGAAAATTAAAGAGATCCCGCGGAAATCAAAAAATCTTAATCCACGCAGACGAATTCGCGGGCATCATCCAGTATAATAATAAGTAAATTGCATTATCTTCAGTGATATGGCATTCGCTAAGAGTTTCAAACCAGCTCTCCGATTGTATGAGAAAATCGTAATCGTAAACATTTATTTGTCGTTTACGTTTAATTCGAACTGTTTAAGAGTTAATAGATGTCTGCATGCCAAAAAGCATACATATGAACTCCATAAACAGTTCGAATACCTAAATACGTTTTAAGCTTTCAAATGGTTATACGATTTTCTTAGACAATTGGGCCTCAGCAACGGCAACGGGTGGAGCACAGCTCGGGAGATCACGGGTTCTTCAACTTTGCCCCATCAAGTTATCCCAACCGTGGGACAAAATGTAATTTTTTAAATATTGGTCCCAGTTCAGAGAACTTGGTGGGGCAAAGGCAAAGATTGGATTAGAGAGTTAGTCTAGGTAATAAAGCTAGTCGACCCCAACAGTAATTCCTCAGGCGACGAAACTTTACAGTATAATAAAGTATCATGATTTAAACGTATATTATAAAATAATGTCCAGTAAAAATCAGAATTGAAGTAAGGGTTTTTATGCTATACCTAATTGTTAAAGCAGGAAGTATATTATCGCGTAAACGCAGTTTAGGTTTGATAATAAAATCGGTTTAAACATCGATGTTCTAACGAAAATATACTAACTACTATTATTTTAAAAAGAAATCGATAAATACCTAACTTACGGATGAATTTTTGGTTGGATGTTTTTGTATAAGTATTGGCTCATACCATACTGCAACCCTGCCAAGTTTCAACGACTGAGGATTTAATGATGGGGTCTCCATACAACAAACCGCCCCATTGCCAAGACTAATTAATTTGCGATCCCTTGACAATGTATGTTGCTGAGTCCTACAAAAATGTGTCAAAGGGAGCTAGAACGCTATAGTTAAGCTTGGAACTATGGATCTTATTTATGCCACATTTGAAAGTACCTGATACAGAGTGATGCAGGTTTAACAGGAATTGCTAGTTTACGTTACATTAACATAAATGTTCACTCTGAATAGGATCTAAGTTTGACTGTGGAACAATAAATGGATAGTGTTAATTCCATTCTAAGGTCAATACGGGCGATTATCGTCTGACAATTGAATCTCTTCCTGTTGCATTGTGTTAGAATATATTCCATTAGGCAACAAAGAATTATAGCCCGCGAGATAACATTGTTGATACGTGTACAGACATCGAAGTTTGCATAAATAAAAGAAGATCCTAGAACGAAATCTACCTTGGATTTTAGTTGATAAGTAAGTACTTGTAACTTTATTCGATGTGAGGGCAAAGACACACTATAGATCGGACAGAATCATAATATGTTCACATCCGCGTTGGAGGGAAAAGACATTTTGTCCTGTTGCGCCAGTATGTGCAGCTCCATATAAAAGAGTTGACTGAGACATTTCACGCGGACCTTTTGCTGTTCGATCCGCAGTGTGTTTTCGACCTAAAGCAAATAAAACAACCTAATAATAAACTAACTAGTAACCTATTAAAACTTATGGGTTGATGAATAAGCTTTTTTTAACAACAATAATTTTAAGTGACAAACAACAACAAACAATTTTTAAGTGTGTACAATAAAGAGTTCATCTATCTATCTATCTATCTATCTATCTATCTATCTATCTATCTATCTCTTTTTTAATTCATAACTTCTCTTCCAGATCTCGAGTCATAATTATGCTCTAAATAACTACGTAAAGTTTAGTATATAAATACTTTGGACTAAAATAGACCGCGTTTTACAAATTTCATATCAAAATCTTATGCAACAGATTTCGAAAATGGTATATCTTATATTAAATGTTCATAAAAATTGCCCACATTTTCATGTATTACTGTACGAATAACGGAAATATGACTTTTACCTCCACTATGTACCTACAATTACATTTCATTTTATTTGACTTTTTTGCATAAGGAACACTTTTGTCTCTCTTTGCAACCTTCACTTTCGCTCTCAGCGTGTTTACCGCTACCAAGCGAATTGATATTTTGTAGCCCAAATAAGACGGTGAAAATGATATTGTTATCTAATAACTAGTTATCATTAAAATATTATTCATATTTCATCATGTTACTTGATTTAATTACTTAATTAAGTAGCGACATAACTAGGAAGTCGTGTTTTTGACTAAATTAAATGTGTACAAAACGGAAAAAACTGCTTGTTTTGGAAATTAATTTTCAAAAAGCTTCATATTCTTACTTTAATACGGTCATATGTTATTATTTATGTAAGTTTTTATTTTTGAAAAGATAATTACGCTAGCCTTTAGGATTTGCTTAATTATTATTAATTTAAGTAAATGTTGTTTTAATAATATTATTTCGCATCCAATACTTTAATTAAAGCGGTGATAATGTCCGCCCGACCGAATTTCGGCCACAGCGACCAATCTATACAGAGATTAACCATCTGCGCGGGAGATGTAATAGTACACAAGTGTGTACACACAGCTGCACTCTCTGTTCCTTTGCTCTCATAGCCCGATGGGATGGATGATCCGACACGACCGGAGAGAGATCAGACCGCCGGCTTAACGTGCTCTCCGAGGCACGGGGATGAAATACCGCCAACTTTCTAACTTCGGGCTAATACTAAGGATTGTCAGAAAACGCCAATACTTGTTAAAAAAAAAGCGGTGATAGCCTAGTGGTTAACGTATCCGACCTCCTGTACTGTACGGGGTCGCGAGTTCGATCCCCGGGCACGCATTTCCATCCATTCGAAGATTTAAATGAGTGGGTCAGGACTTATCTCTTTTATTTTTTCAATCTAGTTTTTAAAGGGCTTTTATAGGTGACCTATATGTCTGCCCTACCGTCGCACGCTACGAACATAAAGTCTAACTATGATTAATTCTAAATGTATAACAATTTGAGAGAATCACTGACAAAATATACCTTCGGAATTTTCTCTTTATAGAAGAAAATAATTTGAGTCTTCGTTTGCTTATAATTTCAATGTGAATGATGTTATCAAAATCTCTAATTATCTATTTCCTGTTTATAATTTGTTTCTAGCTTCATCTTACACTCGGCAGTATAAAGAAAAGTTCACACGAACCTGTTAACAGAATGTTAACACAATCGACGTAACATTGATTGAATAAACATTAGCATGTCGTTGTTTATTCCTCAGTCCACTTGTGAGTTGACCTTAACACGTCAGCGCTAAACGCTTTCAAATAGCCAACAATACTTTTTTTAAAACGACAAACCGGAATATGGTGTACGCGATTATGTAGTTTGTTTTATCAACTAACTAGATTAACTTGAACTTTATTCCCGCGGGAACTCCCTAATTCACAAGAGTTTCCCGACGTGAAGCTGGAATTTGTTAAAACCTATTTTTGTCTGAATAAAGATTAATCAATTAATTAATTAATTATTTGTATCCTAATTATATAATAATAAATAAAAAATATCCAAATAACTGATAATATGTTTTGATGTATAGTTAAAAAGGTTGTAAAAACTTTATTCAAACGAAAACTATGAAATATATTAAAATCAAGATTAAATCTTACTAATATTTTAATGCGATAAAGTTTGGATGGATGTATGGATGTATACAATATGTTTGTTACTCCATCACGCCCCAACGGCTGAATGGATCTGGCTGAAATTTTGCACAGAGATAGATTATAGTCTGGAATATCACATAGGCTACTTTTTATCCCAGAAAATTAAGCAGTTCCCGCGGGAAACAAAAAACCTCGATCCACGCAGACGAAGTCGCGGGTATTAGCTAGTAAAAAATAAAAATAAAATTTAGCATCATTATAGGATTCAATAATATTAGGAGTCATTTTGCGGTCTTTACTTCCCATGATATCGTTAACACTATGCTATGAGAAAATCTGTTAATTTGTTTTGGGTCCCAAAGTCATGTATTTGTTCACCCTCCATAGATAAACAAATTACTCATTTTGAGACCATACAAACGGTAGCAAACGCCGAAATGCCACATTTTTATCACAAGAGACAAAGTACCTATTCGAAGTGTTTACTTTCACTGCTCGGACTGCCTTCGTTCAACAAAATAAGAGCTATTCTTTAGCCGAAATCCAACAGTTACATAATTTACATTTCACGTTAAGAGCTTATCAAGTGACAGGCAATAACGTTCGCAGTTTTTTGGACTCCATCTTAAATGTTCTTAATACGTTCTTCACTCTGATATTGTGATCTGATCTAAGATATAGCAAGATTTGAAGATGGCATCCAAGCTCTCATTTTGTTCTCAACCTCCTGAAACGTTTGACAAATTTCAAATATATTCAAGAATCCGTTTAATTATGTTAGGAAATAGTTTTGTTTTCAAAAAACGAGGCTGCTCGTATATTTTCATAATTACAACCTATAGTTTGTATCTTGTATAAAGATTCTTTCCAAAACACCGGCTTCCAAAGCCAATGTAAAGTAAATAATTTTGGTTTCTAAACACTATATTGAAATCGGGCGAGCCTGATGCGTCAACTTTGCTTATCTTTGTTATACCCGCCCGACTTCAACATAGTGTGTAGAAATCAATTGTTTTTTTTATTTACTTTACACTGGCTTTGGAAGTCGGTTTTTTTGGAATGAATTTTTATTTTTAACTTTTTAGTGTCAGGATTGAAGATTTGAAGTCAGAATTTTTTATGGGACCACCTCGAGATGCTTGCTTCCTTTTTCCAATATGGCGGCGCGAGTGGCAAAGTGACAATTCGGAAAGAGCACGTGGATAGCTATAAAATACACCAATTTTCAAAAGTAAAACTACCAAATTACCGTATTGTTAATCACACTGTCATTTTTATAGAATAAATCTTTCTGATAGAGCTTTTTAAGTTATGACGTAGAGCACAGGAATTTGAAGAGATTACTTTCTCTGCTCCGAGTCTGACCAGTTCGCTCCGACATATCAATGACACTTTCGCTCGTAATATCCACGTAATCGACGCAACGGCGCGGTTTTAAGTGTAATAATTCTGCAGATGTATCTATTCAATGAATTAATTAGATAACATTATGAAATGTGTTTGTGTTCTATGTTAATATACCTCATTATTACATAGAGTACATAATATAGTCAAGTCGTTTTCCTTTCCTTTCCACCAAGATTTTCACAAATATGTTTATTTCAAGCTCACAAATACCTTTTTGCCCTCAGTAATAAAAATCTGAATTACTAGATAATCTAGATCCAGTAGTAATTATGGATATTTCTGTCATAATTTACCAATGGCCCATGTTTATGTATAATCAGTAAAAGCAGAGTTCGTTCTCAGTATTAATGAATTAAAAAACGGTAACCCGACGACGAAAAAAAATCAGAGACCCCCACTTTTGATGTAGCATCCGTCTTTTGGACTTTGTTCGTGTAAAATGTAACCTCCGGCCATGTCATCCGGACTATAATAACGAATCGATTGACACCTCATTCATCAAAATCGTAGGCTTTATGTTCTCACTTACACCTTTTGCCCTTAGCCATTACAATAAATGTCAGGAATATAACCTACCTCATCAATCAATATTGCTATTAAGCCAGTCGACTGTCCGCCGCTTCTTGAAAAGTTATCCCTCAAAGTGCATACTTATTTAGTTATTTCATTTATTCATAACGCATGGAGAAATGATAATGGAGGATGGGATGAGTGAATTTTTTGATTCTCAGTTCTCACAGACTGAATTGAAGTAGTTTACTGGCTGGTAATCTAAATAATTAATTAATATTTTATAAACTCCAAATATAAGTATTCTCTCTCTGTAAGATAATTATTATTATAAGACATAATAAATCCAATGAGAGCTTTATTTGTTTGTTTGAAATCTTGGAAATAATTAAGTCAGTGAATGTTTACGTAGAGTACGCCCAGATATAATACTAACGCATAAGCTCCACAGTCCACATTTCATTGTATGTAAGTATATGTATTTCATCAAGTGTATAGCACGCCCGCCATTGTACTAAAAGGAGCGCATAATCAATTATTCATGCTTTTATTTCTGCAGGTTATAAATGACTTTATAAAACTAACGCGAGAACCAGTGCGACACGAAGAAACGTGTTTCACGCTGATGTTTTGTCCTGTAATACCCGTAGTGTGTTTACCATTAGTGTAACGGCTAGTCATACAGTAAACTTCACAGTGTCACTATAAATTGACATCCGGTTTTATAATTTCATAGTACGGCAGTTTTGATTACAGCTTATACCATACTTTCCCGGCGTTATACTTTGATACCACCAATTTAATCTAGACTCGATTTCAGCCATCCAGATCGGAAACAGGTTCTAACGGTCTACTTTCTAAATTATATTGTCAACGCAACTCTGATACTTGACCCACTTCGACATCTTAATTAAAATCTCCGCCATATTTTACAAAGCGATTTTTGTTCGTCGAACAATTCAAAACAAATAAAGGTTAAGGCTGCTTGTGAAAAGCGTAAGGCAAGAAATGACAGTTTTTGATATAGTAAAAACTTGACGAATAAAACTTGGTGGTTACCAAGTATTAATATAATAAATAACTGACCACGGTTTCACACTGGTTAATTAAAAAACATTACATAAACTTGCCTCGTGAATATTTAAAATGATGGTATAATCACATAAATGACTTATCGAACAGGCTTAGGCTTAGGCGTTCTGCTGCATACGCGGTTAAAAAGATTTGCCAGTTAATAGATATAGAAACGGCGAGATTAGTTTATTTCGGCTACTTGCACAGCATTATGTCATAAGGTATATTAAATTATATATTATATATTAATATTATGGGGTAATGCTGCTGATATTAATTCTGTTTTTGTACTGCTGAAGAGGGCTGTTTCAGCCATATGTGATATGGGACCAAGAGAGTCACTAAGAGATAAATTTAAAGAAATCAATATTATGACAGTGCACTACCAATATAAATTTGAAAATGTAGTATAAATGCATAAACACATTGATAAATTCAAAAAGAAAAGTGTTTTTTATAATGTCAATACTAGAAATAAAAATAAACTTGTAATGCCTGCTTCTAGGCTTAGTGAAACTAGCAATTCATTTGTTGGAAACAGTGTCCGCTTCTACAATAAGCTCCCAGAAGACATATTGAAGATGTCTCTGAATAAGTTCAAAGTTAATGTAAAACGTAAACTCATTGAAAAATCTTATTACCATGTAAAGGATTACTTAAATGACAAGGAAGACAATAATTTGCTCTAATGGCTCTGATATTTCCTTAGTTAAGATGATGAAGATAAGAGATTTTGATAATAAAAAAAACCCCGGCTTCTCAGGCCAGGGCGCATTTAGAACCCTCGTAGCTTTAGTTTTAAGATACCATAACTAATTATCACCAACGTGCTTTATATGTAAGTAACGGATGTCAATTATAATATGTGTACCTACAGTGTACCTAAATTGAATAATGATTGATTGATGATTGATTGAATAATGTCCATAACGAACCTTAGAGAAGTCACTCGTCATTTATTGATTATTATTTAGCAATTATTATTTTGGTAGTCAGGTAATTAAATAAAAAATACAGTGTTCTACGACTGCACAAATCGCTCGGAAAAATGTTGCGTGGTTAAAAAGACTTCAACGCGCTACAGTCAATTTACTATTTTGAATGTTTGAAACAATTGTATGACGTGTTGATTAATATAAAGGAGACTGTCCAGATTTGTATGGGGCGTAGGCCAAGTCTTGTACAAGCAGAGAAATGAAGGAAAATAAAATACTAGACCAGTTTTTATTGGTCAAATCTACGAATTCATCGTAATTTGAGTGGTAAAATTATTTCATTTTTCCAAACTATGTTTAACTACTATGGAACACTAAACATGAGTAGGTAACAATGGCGGATTCAAATTTTTTGACGTGTTCAAAAGAAAAACACGTTATTTTGACAGTGACTGTCAGAAATGACATTTGATACATTTCGCGCCTGCTGCCTTCTCTATGGCTGAAGGTTGCCATCTTGGAAACGTATCGAAAACTTGAAATACATTTTTATTTTTTGCTCGTTATTTACTTTACTGTTCTAAATTATTATATTTTAATACAATCTATGTATTTTCCTCTATTCATGGTAGAGTGTACAAGAGTAGGCCTAAAATGTACCTTTTCCTTTTATTTCATTTTGTTTTAGTTGTACTGTGTGTATACTAACACCAACACAAAAATTCAAGAGTTGTATAAAATAAACTTGTTATTTTCATAATACAAATGGCATATTTTTTGGTACAGAAAAATGAACACTATTCGCTGATAACCAACTTTCTGATTCCTTTGCCGTCCCTACAAGGACGCAGGTACTTTCACCAGCAGGCGAACAGTTTAAGGCTTTCTTTTGTATGAATGCCATTTTGAGACTGCATTTAGAATTCTTTGGCAACTAGAGTCGAAGGAAAATCATGGATCCGGGACTTATTCAATCAGTTTTGTTCATGAATTGTTGAACTTTTCCAAAATTTAGGTACATTGAACAATGTGAGTAACAATAATTGTTTTTTAAATGGAATTATGTATACTTTTCTTGTGCATTTTATTAAATTTAATATAGTATTATGTTATTATGTATAATACAGATCCAAATAAAAATCGGTGTAATTCAATAAACATTTTGTATACTTCATTAAGTAATTGGTGCTCACATATAATTATTGTTATAAAATAATACCCTTTTATAGTATCAAATTTTAAAAAATCGAAAATTTTTCAATATTTTAATTAACATTACACAGTGATAAAATAAAGATCAATGACCATATAGTGATATAACAGTTCGCATACCATTATGCAGTGTTTTGGTGAATAAAATATTCTAATTAATGTTTAGCGCTACGTAAACTCGCTTTCTATTACATTCCGTCGCCTCTGAGTTATTTTTTGGCTGAACTAGAAGTTCGATACTTTTAAAAACTGGTCAAATACGTGTCAGAACACGCAAAAAGTAGGGTTCTGCAGCAATGCTGCTTACTTTAGTGGTTATTACATTTTCTTAGTCGGTCATCATAATGATTTTTAAATACCTATTCATACTGAAACGGGTATTATCAAAATTTATTTTGAATCTCACTATTGATGTTCAGGATGTGCCATTTTTTCAGAATTTAAAACCTGTGTCGGTAAAAGGTTTCTGTAACTGTCCTGCATTTTACATCTCTTTTAATTAATTTTAACACACGGACAGGTGGACAGACGACTAGCCTAACAACTTGGATCACGTAGTAATATAGACGATCTATCATCATAAAAGGAGATAACTGCCTACGTGCGTACACAAGATCATTGAAAACACGGTCACTACACTACATTTTTAATAACAACTTTTATGTGATTGCAAGTAAGTATGTTGCTCTGATGAATGTTTACTTTATAAAATAAATAGCTGATGCCCACGACTTTGACTGCGTTTAATAGGTTTTTCGGTTCCCGCGGGAAATCTTTATTAATACTATATAATATTATAAATGCGAAAGTTTGGATGGATGTATGGATGTTTGTTACACAATCACGCCCCAACGGCTGAACGGATCAGGCTGAAATTTAGCACAGAGATATATTGTAGTCTAAAATAGTGCATAGGCTACTTTTTATCCCGGAAAATTAAAGAGTTCCCACGGGAACCAAAAAACCTCAAACCACGCAGACGAAGTCGCGGCCATTCGCTACTTCCAGAATATAACCTCTATGCCAAATTTCATCCAGATCCATTGAACCATTTTGGCTTGAGTTACAAACATCCATCCATTCAAACTTTCGCATTTATAAATAAGCATAGATATGTATTCATAAATGGCTAATTTTACTTCCTGTATCATGAAGTTCCTGCCTCGTTGGTCTAGTGGTTCGCATATTCGACTGCGGCCGACGAGGTCCTGGGTTCGAGTCCCAGGTCGGGCCATAATTAAATGCTGGGTTTTTCTGACTAGAAATTCTCAGTATCAGCCCGGAGTTAGGAAGTTGGCGGTGTTTCACCCCCGTGCCTCGGAGAGCACGTTAAGCCGTCGGTCCCGGTTATTATCACTAACATGATAATAGTCGTTAAAAGCCCGCCAACCCGCATTGGAGCAGCGTGGTGGGTCTAAGCTCTAATTCCCTCTATCCTATGAGAGTGGAGGCCTGTGCCCAGCAGTGGGACGTTAATAGGCTGTAGTGTGATCATGAAGTTCCACAGAATACATACCTACTTAACTAAATAAACTATAAATGTACCTATATGATCGAGGCGTGTTTTAGTTTTTAAAAACACAAGGAGTAGGCATCGTTTCAAAAATTAATTAGTTTCATTCCTTAAACATAGAGCAGTTTTCGCCTACAGAGATTGCCACAGAAGTCATTAAAGGAAACGACCGTGAGACTACGCGGTCGTAGACAACTACGCGTTGACCGTAGGTATAATTCATTAAAAAGTAATAAAGTAGGAAAAAAAAATTTTCATGATGCCCGCGACTTTATCCGCGTGGAATAGGTTTTTTGGGTTAAAATGAAATTTCTCGTCACTTTAAAGGTGTTTAACTATATCAATGCACAAATAACACTTCGATCAATTGCCTTGTTGAGCCGTGGTTAAAGTACAAACTCTTAATAAACAGATTCAAATAAGTAGGTATTTCGCCATCAGAGCTTTGAAAGTTGATTTTGTGTGCATTCGTAGGGTACACATAGTGCAACAAGCCTTTGTGTCTCATGCGAATGGAAGTAAAAGTTAACTCGTGAGCACCTATCACTAAAGTCTTGTTTTTTTCATTATATGTCTTGTGAGTTACTCGAACCTGCTCTAGATTTTTAAACTGCCCGCGCCAAAGCTATATTATAATGTTTTTGTTCTTGTTGAATGATCAAAAATTAATTATTCAACAGCGATTTCACTTTTATGGTGTTTGATGATGAAGTTTAAGATGTAGTTGAAAGTGATTGCTGATTGTTGAAAATGTTTTGAGTCGCAGTTTTCACGGTTAGCAATTTTAACTAAACGGTACTTTTCAAGCATATGTCAGAAAACATAGAGCTATTATTACAAGGTTTTCAGCCTTAGAAATTACACTGTTTAACTACAAAAAAAATACAAAGCTGGGATTTTGGTAGGTAGTAATACTCTTTTCAAGTATAGGTCCAGATTAGATAGATCTATTAATTATTAGGCTTTCAGCCTTAATTCTTACTATTTAGCTACAAAAAATAACATAGAGCTGTTATTTCCGTTAATACAGATCAAGGAACAAAAGTGCGTCATTGGTCTTTAATGCTAAAGATGGTAGAGGTACATTATTTAAAATGAATTAAAATAATTAATTATAGATACAAAAGTGGTTTTTATAATACAAGTAGGGTAAAATATAGTAAATAGTTTTCAATAATACCTGTTGGTAGGGCGTTGCCGGAAATTAAAAAAACTAGTGTTTATAATGTTAGTTCCAATGTACTTGCCTGCCCATTTTTCTCAATCAGAACTAGACTTGATAAAGGACATCTAGTATTTTCATGAAGTAGGTATATTGTACCTACGTATTATAACAATAAAATCCATACAAATATTATAAATGCGAAAGTGTGTCTGTTTGTCTGCTACGCTTTCTTAGTCCATGTGTTAATCCAATTTTGATGAAATTTGGTGGAGGGATAGGTTGGTTCCCGGGGAAGGACATAGGGTACTTTTTATTCCAGAAAATAAGAGTTCCTGCGGTAATCAAAAACCTCAATCCACGCGGACGAAGTCGCCGGCTTCATCTAGCTCTTAATTTTATTCTAAATACCTTTCACCTTTTTCACTGAATATTTTAATTCTAGTTGTAGTATCACGTGACTCACCACTGCTTTTCTTGTGTGAAATTTCCCAGACCAAAAGCCCAAAATCGGGTACCAAAATATCATGGATATAAATTAAAAAATGACGGATTTTCATACAAACTTGCATGCCCTTGATTATGCTATTTCCGGAAAGATTTTCAAAAAATCTATGATGCAGGCTAGCCCCGTCTCAAAAACCTACTATCACATGATAATATTTTTTTAATGTATAGAACATTTCACTGCTGCTATCAACATTTTAAATTTGCAATCCACGTGATAGATCCCCGTGGCGTTGATAGATCAGACCCAATATTCAATGTTGCATAGAATTTAAGAGGCCAATTTTGTTTACAAAACTGTATTAGTACTAATACAAATAGTTCATTCTACAAATTAGAGCCTTAAAAAACTTTAAATGAGCAATAATAGACGCAATCACACAAATGAAGAAACAAGGTTGAAATCTGGCTGAATAGTTTAATTCAGTTCATGTCGGTTCAATTTTAACTCACCGGTAAATTTTTCCAGTCAAAGAATGAAGATTTCGTGGCAAAAACAAATAAGTAAATGTTTTGTTAAGAAACTTCAAAAGATGGTAGTTTTGTCTTCAAATAGAGTACAACAACAGCTTTTATCAACTTCTTGGTTCTCGATAACTATAAATGAATACGTCACGCATGTTTCGGAGAGTGTTTTCAGGAACTTTTCGACCTTATTGTTTTATCACCGAAGTAACTTATCATAACATCGTAAAAGTTTTCACTACTCTCTCTCTCTCTCTCATCAACTTATTGTCCGTTCACTACTGAGCACGAGTCTCCTCTAGGAATGAGGTTTCCTCTAGGAAATGTTTAGCCATAGTCCACCACGCTGCCATAGTCCACCACGCTGGCCAAGTGCGGATTGGCAGACTTTACACACCTTCGTGAACATTCCGAAGAACTCTCGGCCATGCACTGCTACGTCAACGAAATTTAGGATTTAGGCTTAAGATTAAGAACATAATAGAGTATGGTTTGGTAACTTCGAATCAGAATAGGTATATTCCAGGCGATCACGTCCTCAAGTGATATTAAGGTCAAACAAGTTTGTCGTTGAAGTTAAAAATATTGCGCGTGCAAAATGCAAAAACCTCTGAAAAATTGAAGACGAGGAGTTCGAAATCTTATCGGTAGTCAGGTCTAATGCGGTAACATAATAAAAAATTTGCTTGGCCGACTTTTATGCCTGTTTAACATAAAAAGCATGAATAGTAAATACATAGTTAATATTGAAAGCTTTACATAACTTGATAGAAAAATTAACGCAAGATAGAGATGATAACCACCGCTTTCATAATTTTAAAGCGATGTTCATCGGATAATGTTCATAATTTCAATGTGCAGAATAGTACACACTATTATAATTGCTGTTAAACTTTCATTTCTACATGATAATAGATAGAGTATCTCTCGGAAAAGTGTCCATTTATGTCCAAATGTCCAACAAAGCAAATAAATACGAGCGAATAAGTTAAAGTCCTGACATATAAAAAGTGGCACAAAATATCCTTATTAAAATTAATGTTTTCGTCCCTTTCTTGTGTTTTATTTTAGTAAAATAACATTTGAAATTATAACTAGGTATTTCCTATCCACGTTAATCTGTTCACTTAATTGTTCGTGCCATTGCGAAACAAGATTGGGATTTTGTTGTATTATTTTCTTTAATTTTAATTATAGCTCTTTAATCTAGTCCAATTTACCAAGATTTACTCATCAGTCTAGGTCTACTAATAATGAGCTATCGTAATAGAAAATGCGGCGTCAAAATTGCTGTTGCAACTTTATGCGATATCAAGTTTGTTTAGTAACTTTTCACCACTTTATCGCTCTAGTTTTTCGACCAGTTTTCAGCCATCTGGAACCGGATGTAGCAAACATGGTACGTGACTAATACGCTTAAACGAAATTATTTTATACTTTAAAAGATAATAATAATCCATGTCTAAACTAATTCAAATGATTTTTCTATTATTTAAAGATGTGAATGTGAGTTTTTTGCCGTTTACTGGTTTATCTGCTGAATCGAAATAATTATTAAAAGTCTTCGTACATTTTTAAAGATAACTTTATTTTGGTTACTGCCTAGGCTAGGTAGGATATTTATCCAATACGGTAAAACAGACAGACTAGATTTGATGTCCTGAAAAGAAAACAGATAGACAAATGCACACTTTCGCATCCATACTTACTATACGCGGCTCTAATTATTATTACTTATTATAAATGCGAAACGCGATTTTGACGAAATTTGGTACAGAGATAAGTGGCATCCCGAGGATAGGCTTTTTATGCCGGAAAACCAAATAGTTTTCAAAAACTTAAATTCACGCGGACGCAATCGCGGACATTATGTGGTTTTAATATTTTATCAATTTCTGAGAGACATATTCAGTTAATTACATTAAAAAAAAATTGGTCTAATTGAGCGAAGCGAGGACAGCTGGTTAATTGTTAAGTTCATCCACGCGGAACTTTTTACGAAGCTATAGTACCTACTAGCGTTTTTCCTATTATTGAAATCGTTTGCTAATTTGTTATTGTTTGTTTATTCAACTAAGTAATACTTACTTCTAAGAAATAGTGATTAATTTACCTAGTTGAAACAAAAACTCAAGTCTTTTCTTTTGGTTACTAATTAAATCTGTTTAAATTTTTCACGGAGCTTTCGACAAAAACTATCGGAAGCTCCATGAAAATAGAGTTTAGGTCCAAATATAATTTAGAGGCCCGAGTTATTTGACACCTCAACTTTATGGTAAAGAAACGGAAATCTCGAAGCTTGTTATAATTATTTTATCTTGCAGTAAAATTAAATCAGTTACTTAGTCGTGACTGTGGTCACACTCATGGTCGACTATTTAGAAAGCGCACGATACAATTTTAACTCTTATTGGCTAACAACTAAAGACTATACTTAATAACAAATAAAATTATGCAAAACACCCTCTCCATTTGAGGCTTACCTTTGTAATGTTCGGGGTTTTCTTTTCAAAAACAAACATGCACTGAATTTTTTTATGTGAAATTCACCATCGTTCCCGGCACTGTGAAGAAACACCTGTGTCACTAATGGTTTAGAGAAAAAAAAACACGTCACACACACCCGCTAAAGAGCGACATTTTCAAATTTGCGTTCGGAAGCCGATTTTTCGCTGTACAGATGTCAACGGCCGCGACGTAATCCGTGTACTGTTAAACAAAGTGTCGCAGAGTTTCAGAGCTGTACGCTTGAGTGCACTGTAATAAATTATTCGATCGGTTTACGAACGCAAGTTTGAAATGCGGCGGGAATGGTGCGTACGTCGAACGTGCGTTGCTGCGGTAGTATACGCGAGGAACGGTCGGTGCGCGAAAAGCGACTGCGGTCACTTCTGCTCTCAACACTCTGTCCACCTGGCGTGTGTTGGACGCATTAACCGTGATATTTACACCACCATCCACCACCCTAGCATGACCCGCTGCTCTAAAGCACCACCCCAATTCGCGAAGCTTTAACTCGCCTGAAAGAGATCACGTTAGGCTGGCGTACGTTATAAATAACTTGTAACAAGTTGCGCTCACTTCGACGCATACAGAATATCCTTTCAGCTTAAGTTTTGCAACTGAATGGCAGTAATGAGTAAGCTCTTTGTTTGAATGTCCAAGTAAATCACGGCACGAGTGTGAAAATATTGCTTTTTCCACATTTTTTTGAAAAATAAAGCGCAACTTCGTCTACTGTCCTAGTTAAGAAATGTTGTCTCTTAGAATGTTAGATAATATGTTACAATTCGTTTTAGAATTTTAGATTTAGAGCACGTCCACTCACTTAAAAGATTAGGAAATTAACTGTAATGTCTCAAACAATTGTAACAAGATTCATATAACTACATAAGAAGACGTACCTAATTTAGGTATGAATTGTCTTTACAGGAAAAAGGTACTTATACAAACTTGCGTTACTCTAATCATTTAATAAATGATCCGAAAAGCTTAGGATGCACAGCAATGATCCAATGTCGTATTCCGTGTAATACTGTAAACTTACCTACTATTTGTACTATTACCTATTCTGTGGTTTTACATTGATCGACTTCGTCATCGATTTCCACCACTCTGGTCAAGTGCGGACAGACAGACAGAACATTATATAAAGCTCTTAGACAAGCATGATAGACATAACTCCGAAAAGTAGTAAACCTAGGTCTGTGGGCTAGAAGCCTAGAACCTAAACTTACCGAAACTTTTAGCTTTGTACCCAGAAGGTATTAATACAAAATTAGTAGTAACTTAAACTAAAAAAAACTTTAATCGACTACGGAAATAAGTAATAGGTATTGTAAAATTGTTTTTCTGTAGCTTGGTATATTTTAAAATCGTACTGCTATACCTAGTTATTCATATTTCTAAGCTCAGAATTTTCTCCTCTGTCATTTCATCATCATCCCACTGGATACAAATAATGTAAGATAGAGGCTCCGCTTTCATTTAAGATTGCATCATCATACCTTACATGGATAAGTATTAAGTATAATAGGTATAATAACCGTCCGTTCATTATTTTAACCCATTACCAGATCACTAGTTACTGAGCAAGGTTCTCCTCTCAGATTGAGAACGATTAGGACACAGTCCACCTAGCTCTCCAAGACTTCACACACCTTCGAGAAGATTATGAACAACACTCGGGCGCGTAGCTTTCGTCACGACGTTTTCCTTCACCGCTAGGTACCACCTATCTTTTTAATTTCTTAAATCTCGCATAGTAATTGCGAAAAGTTACACAAGTGCGTGCATGGGAATCGAATATAGGAAGCCAGACGTCTGAACTCTGAATACACTGGGCTATGCTTTAATATAAGCCGCAAGTAATAGTAACCTAAAAATGCGAATAAACTATTAGAGTATCGTATAGAGCCATAGAAACCGTAGTAGGTTTGTATGATATCATTATCAGGTAGATCAGTGACCAGACAGTATTGAAGTTGTTCAATATTATGTACTTAGCCCTTGTAGAAAACACGTGCCAACTGCCCGCGCCAAAGGCACGTTTTCCGCATAGCTTATTCAGAAGCACACGAACATAAATGTTCAAATCCAAATATTTTTATTCCACACTAGATAATATTTTGCTCGTGACTTCGTATACGCATCGATTGCTTTTCTATCCCCGCGGAAACTCTTTCTGGAGACAAGGTAACCTATTTCCTCACCCCTGATGCAACCAATGTACCTATCTATATACCAAAAGTCAAAATCGGTTGAAAAGATGGATTGCGGAAGCGCAGCCTTTAGAACATTAGTTTATACTTATGCGAGATAAATAAGATTTTTTATTCCACTATAATCCGTTGATTGCAATCTCACCTGGGCAAGTGAACTGTGAAGATTCAGTCTAAGCTAGCTGGCTAACCTGTAAAACCCATGCGTTTGGAGGCATGTCTTTACCGCTAGGGTGGTAATAGGCTCCCACCAGAATAATCTAGAGAAAATTCAGAAAATATAAAATTCCAAAGTGACCCTGCCGGGCATCGAAGTTCAAACCCGAGACCTCCCGGAGAAGACAACAGTTCTCACCACGTCTGTGCCAGGGAAATACCTATATGATTTAATACCTATATTCCTATTTCCACAGTTTCCTGTCTTCTGTATTGTATGCATAATTTTGTACCTATGTGTTATGATGCAATAAAGACTTATACTACTACTACTACTACTTTAACTATATTCTATTGTGCTGGCCCCTGGGACGTGCGAACGGGACAATCTAATCCTACAAACTACGATACACTACATTGCCATAAAAAAAATTCAGGCGTGATGATGAAATGATGTCCACAGACCCTATTGTTTCCTATAAAAATCAAAGTGGATAATGCATTATTTATAGGTTGATTTACTCTTGCTTATAGGCCTATTACACTGCACTTTTTACAGAGCCCTGTGGTAAGGGTAGGCGTGGCTGCTAGTTAGAGCGTCGCTTATTGCAAAGCAATAAAGACCATTTTAGGGACCCTTACACCTTAAATCTTATTATACTACACTGATTCAAATGTAAGGATCCCTGTGAAAAGTGCAGTGTAATAGGCCTATTAACTAATTAGAACTGCTTTAAAAAACCTACAGAGAGTTAATTTTCTGAATTTCTAAACTAACTATTTTGCTGAACACAAAATATATTGTCACAATGACAGATGACAGATTTGGTTGTCATAGACTTGCAGTGATTCTCAAACTATAAGGAATTGAAATAAATTTTACATAGCCCTTTCCTACCTGGTGAAATAGTTTAATAATTTGATTTTGTAAAAGTTAACTCATTAAATGTTTGCGGTTTAGATAAAATAATAAACAATACAGTAAGCAATACTATTCAGAAAGGTGCAAAGGCGGTCTTTTATATGATTATGACTCATATAAATCGATACTACATATTTGATACTACACGAAACCTTACATGCTATTTATTGTTTTAATTTTATTTCCTAGTCTAACTTACCTATATTTTCAATGCACTTTTCTTCCAAATCAATGATTTTACCTTCAATCTACATCGATTCATTGAGTAGCATCTTTATGCTGTAGTTAACATAAAAATGTTATTTTCAAACTTCGAACTGAATAGGTACATATTACAGATATTACAATAAGTGTACACTGTACACTTATTGACTCCGATTAGTTATAAAACGTGTGGTGATAATCAGTTACGGTATATTTGTTTAGTAAAACTAAAGCTAGAGCCTAGAGCAACGGGTATGTCACTACCTTCAAGATGGCAAAAAGTTATCAAACAAAATGGCACATTAAATAATTAAACTTTGAAAAAATGTCTTTAATTTGTACCTATTTAAAATACGAAGAAACTTTTTCCCCGACCATATAATACTAATATTAAAAATGCGAAAGTTTGGATGGATAGATGGATGTTTGTTAATCAATCACACCAGAACGGGAAAACGGATCTGGATGAAGTTTGGCATAGAGAAAGATTATAGTCTGGACACGTAGGCTACTTTTAATTACGGAAAATTTAAGAGCTCCCGCGGGAACCATAAAACCTCAATTCACGCGGACGAAGTCGCCGGCTCTTAATTTTAATCGAAAAACCTTTCACCTTTTTCACTGAATATTTTAATTCTAGTTGTAGTATCACGAGACCCACCACTGCTTTCCTTATATGAAATTTTTCTATCGTGGGCATCAGCTTGTACAGTATATTATTAGAATTGTTCTCCAAAAGGCCTATGTCTAGCAGTGGACGAATGCAGGCTGATGGAAGGATGGATGCATTAGAATTGTAGTTGAGGAGCGCTGTCCAGAATCTACTTTCTGACGTCATCCTTAGGGGTACGTCATACGTCAGAAACTTCATGCAAGAGTTAATTCAAGGATGCAATAAAAAGTAAACTAAACTACTGGGCCTCTTCATTCCACAACTCCGTTTTTACACCAAACCTTGAGCAAACAAGTAATTAATCGAGTGAATCAGATAATAAGTACTCTAACCTCATACCTTTATCCCTATTCATAGTTTCACTCAGTACTGCAAGAAATACGGCAAACGAAACATTTGAGGCGTACCTAAAGTTTTGTAAGTACTTTTTTTTACTATTTCGCTGTGTTTTACTGCTCAAAGCCTTGGTCGTAGCCTTCAGCGAAGCGTGAAAACACGTCTCCAAAAAACTGTCGTTGATTTTTCACACAATCCGAATCCGACAAGCGCTGTAGAACAACTGGAAGTCGTGAAATCGCATCAGCATATCTTATCAGTTTAGATTATGTACACAAGTGTTAAATTCATTCTGGGTAATGGCCAGAACACTACATATCAGCATCCTTGTGGGTACGGTGACGTGAGAGCGAATTTCATTCAAGACAAGAGAAAGATGGAACGGAAAGATTTTACGCTCAGTTTCCACAATCTTATAAAGCGAGGTAGTGTGTGTGAAGTGGTTGTTTGTTTATTGTTTTATTGTTAACATATGGTTGTACATATTTATCTATTCATATGGTGTATCTATGTAGTGATAAACAAGGATATAAGTTTTACAACTCAGATATTACGGTAAAGTGTCATATTACAATGTTCGGACAAAGCTGACTAGTAAAATTCCTTATATTCAAAATGTTATTTCTGTACTTAGTTTTTGAAACAACACTCATAGTCACAATATTTATAAAAGTACTAATTATGTACATTAAACAAACTGGAGTTTTGAATTAAATTCTTCAATATTATTTTCTAAATAGATAGAATAATAGATTCTAAATAAAATAAGACAATGAATATACTTATGTAATTAAGTAATTGAATTTAAACTTATTTTTTTAAATTGATTTCTTTGTTATCTTATCATTTTATTTATTGACATTCATAAGAGCTTTAGACAAGCCTAAGAATTGAACTGAAAACTTACTTATTTGCCTACTTTTTTTTGTAAGTTTGTAGTTTCAAAATTAAGTATGTATGTGAAATGGCTGACTGAATGACTTTGCCCTAGTTAATTTAAGTTTTTAAAGATCTTGTGGAAATGTTCTAAAGATCTTGTCTAAAAGTAGCCTGTATGTCTCTGGGATGCAAGCAATATTTATTTGTTTCATCAAAATTAGTTAAGCCGCTGGGTTGGATAAAGCTATCAGATATACATACACATAAACATTTTATAAATGTAGTATTATTTTATTTATAACACAACTACGGATTACATAGAAAATAATTATTATTGTGAGTGGAGTGGATTTGATAACTATTATAGCTGTTTTTGTACTTATTATTGTACTGGGAAAATCCAGTGGTATTATTCCAAGATAAATATGGATTTTCTGGCTTGCTTATACTAAAAGTTATTGACATGTGTATTTGTTTAGTGATTTGGAAAAGGTAATGTTAGCAGGAAAAAATGTTATATAAGCATAATAATATTATCAATGGCATAAAGTACATAATAAGACTTATTATAGTACTAATACTATAAATGCTAAATTGTGTTTGTCTGCTTTAATGGCCCATTTTTTCAACCAATTTTGATGAAATTTGGTACATCAATAGTTTGTGAAACCAGGAAGGATGTAGGCTAGTTTTTATTACGAAAAATTAAGTAGTTCCTGCGGGAATGCAGAAATTTTAATCCACGTGGCAAAGTCGCGGGCATCATCTAGTCTAGTATTATAAATGAGAAAGTGTGTCTGACTGCTACATTTTAATGCCCCATCATTTCAACTGATTTTTATGAAATTCGGTACAGAAATATGTTGTGTCCTGGGGAATGACATATGCTATTACTACATTTAATCAAGAGATAAGTTTGTACTGCTTTTGTTGGTACTAGCTTATGCCTCTAACAGCACCGTCAACGTACAATTAGTGTAGCGTGAGTCTCAAAATATGCAGGGACTTAAAGGACTTTTGTTTCAGATGAGGAACTTTACGGCTACACAAACTACGGAATGGATACCCCCACACCAACCACCACCCCAGGGGACTGCTTTCAGAATATGATTCATAACTTGGACTCACTGTCTTCTCCGTGTTTGGACTCGGACTTTGATGAGAGCCTCGCAGTCCCCGAGTCCTTGTCAGTGATTGATGGGGATAAACAGAAAGGAGAAACAGATGCTTCTGGTATGTTTTATTTGAGATTTTACTGTTTTCAAAAGCACTCGTTAAAAGTCTACTTGAATTAAAAAAAAATATCAGTCATAGGGCTGCCAATAGAAGTGAAAACGATTTTTTTAAATTTAAATGTAAACCTTAACACTAAGACATTAAAGTTTAATTTCGAATGTAGTATATTTATATTTATGACCTTTTGTCTTCGTAACAACGCGAGCATGTCGCTGTTCGGTGACGCGAATCCACATTTTTACCCCCTACCAAAAAGTGCTCAACGCGGTTAAAGAAGTTTTCAAATATTTGATTTGATTTTAATGAAGTTTTGATGTTTGTTTTTATGTACTTATTACTAGATGACCCATTCCGGATTTGCACTGGCGGGTTTATCTAATTATCTTACATTAAAGATTTATCTATTGTACCATAGAAAATCTACATTTTTCTAATTTTTCTAAGCAGATATTTGCCTATCTGTTTTGAAAAACAATGAAGATACTGACCAAAATATTATATCAAATTTAACTTTCACAAGTAAGTACATGAAATGCAGTGTTTCATTTGTTTTATCTCTCTTGGTGAGTCATTTGTTTTATCAGATAACAATCGATATTATCAGAAAACAATATAATTGTATTAGTTAGACAAGGCTTATGAGTCAGTTAATTGAATTTATCCATGTTTTTCCATGGCCTTTATTCTTGGCATACCCCGTGGGCTACGACCTTGTCGTTCCAGCGACAACGCGACGCTACAAGCGAAAATAATAATGGGGCCAATAGGCATGATGCTTTAAATATCAAAAATAAATTATTTCTAACTGATTATTGCGTGGTAGAGATCGCTACCTAAGCGATAAGGCCGCCTTTTGTATCCTACTTCTGTGTTAATTTTATTTCCTATTTTTGTTATTTTTACTTTTTGTTGTGGTACAAATAAAGTATATAATAATAATTATTATTATTATTAATAAAAATTCATTTATTTATTATTAAACAGAGGGTCTTCCAAAAGACCTAAAAGTCACATCCTCGGTTAGTTTTAAGTTTGATAACCATTTTAAAATATAGATTAAAGAAAAAAAGTGCGATGAAATTTGGTGACGTCACTATTGTGCTTTCATACAACTTCCATACCAGAAGTGCGTTTTTAAGTGTGATAAAGAGTTGCTGATTTGATTGAGTTGTCATCATCCCTATTCTCTTGAACACCATCTCTAAAGTAAACTAAAATGACAGCTCTGTTTATATTGCTATCCCTTTCATAACTCTGCGAAAAGGGGCAGCACTATATACAGAGTTGTCATTTTAGTTTAGAGATTGTGTTTTACAGTTATTCAGGACTTGGGAACTCACCGTATTATTATCCCAAGAAAACCCCTGTCATTATGTGATTGATGGAATATGGGGTCACGACACCCACCATCTCACTTACTTAGCATAACTTACGAAATGTAAACAGTCTTGTAAGTCGCTTATCGTATGCAAATGTTATTTATGTAAGTTACTTATGTACGCTACTTACGTAAAAACTTACAAGTGCTATTGCGGCCTGAGATTAGCCAACCTTGCAGGAGGATAAGGCATTGTGTGCACAAACACAGATCCTTATCATCATAATTTCTAATACACTAATTAAACCAATATTTAATACTTAAATATTGGATAGAAGCAGGCGTTACTTTGCGGAAGTCTATCCTGATGAAGGAACTAGAAGTTTAATTCGCTATAATCCGCGACAACAGGAAAATCTATGTGGTACAGTGTGTATCACGCACCTATAGCCCGTGACATTCACCACACCACAGAGATCCCCAAAACTACCCTCAAAGTACGTTTCATTCCGATACCGGAGCATCTTCAGGAGATGTTGTCTCCACAATGCACGATTGTGAAGTGATGATCGTGTCGGAAATTCCGGCTTTTATACCATTTTTGGCATGACTCTTCTAGTTCCTTTACTTAAATGTTTATTTCCAGCGCCCCTAGCTACCTCAGTGCCATACAAAGCGATACACGCACCCCCCGTCAAATTCAATTCGGTGCATAGAAAAGTGTTCATTCCGGGTGTGGAAATAAAGGTCAGATTCGTGGAGAACGAGAGGAGCGTAACAACACATCTACTTAATCCTAATCTGTAAGTAGGAATTGAATACTCCTTTAAATAGATTGCTAAAAGCTTCCGTTATTGTGCACACGGACATAGGGCGTACAGCTGACGTCAGGTAAAAAGAGTTCAGAGGGCTTACTACCATCGCATAAAGCAGTATTACAGTCTGAGCTCGGCTTCTTTTCAAAACCCCCTGATATAAGCTTTCAATTAATTATTAGGGACAAAAATAATTAAATAAAAAGCTTTATTGTTAGGTTAGGTTAGACACAATATATCTGAAGACTAGATGATGCCCGCGACTTCGTCCGCGACTCTTAAATTTTCCGGGATAAAAAATGTAAAAAAATGTGGCCTATGTACTTCCCCGGGATGTAAACTATCTCTGCTACCAAATTTCATCAAAATCGGTTGAGTAGTTGGACCGTGAAAGCGTAGCAAACAGACAGACACACTTTCGCATTAATAATATTAGTATTGATTAAATTAAAAACTTACAATGAAACTAACAATTGGAGACAACCTCAGCATTGCCGAGCATTGGCAACAATGCTCAACGCTGGTTTTCAGTTTGCTCCATTCAGATGATTAAAAAAAAATCTATTAAAAATATAAATGTAATGTGTATAAATGTGTATGTGTGTGTGTGTGTGGGTGTGTGTGTAAAAAAATGAGTGTGTGTGTGTAGCGACGCGTCCTCTGCCTTATAGTCTTATAAATATTTTTAGCTAAATGTAGTGATTTTAAATGTAAGTAAAATATAACTAACATACAAAAATTAAAATATTTAAAAAAATACTCAAGAAAAGTGGAAACCAAACAAAACTAATATCTCTATTTTCAAAAATTTCCAATACGTTCATTCCATCAATAAACTTCCAATGGAACACAGCTGCTCTTTGATTTCCTCTAATTTATACCTACAACCTTGCTCACGCAACAAGTACGTTTATCGTAGGTACAATAGAAAAATAATACCTTCAGTATAGAATTCGATTACTCATCAGATTGTACTCTCTATAGTGACCTAGTGATTGCTATGGCGGTTTACCGTAAATAGCTTTGTTGAGCTAATTATGAATTGCCACTGTGTAAGGAGATACGTTCTTTCCTACCGGTCGTTTAACGGAGCCGTCTAAACAGAGTAACGCGGCTGCGGGGTAATAAGGACAATATATTGTGGCCAATTCTGTTCTAAAAAAATGATGAAAAAAAAGAAAAAAAATGACAGCTCCAAATCTAGGTAGTGCCCTTTTCCGCAGCGAGTGATTATTAGGTTTGAAAGGGATATCAATAAAAATAGAGCTGTCATTTTAGTTTAGTTTAGTGATGGTGTTCCACAGAATTGCCCTGATTGTCACTCTAGATCTCTAAACTATACTCCAAAATGACAGCTCCAAATTCTAGGTAGTGCCCTTTTCCGCAGGGAGTAATTATTATGAAAGGGATATCAATAAAAATAGAACTGTCATTTTAGTTTAGTTTAGAGATGGTGTTCCACAAAATTGTCCTGATTGTCACTCTGTCAAATTAATACCTATGCAGTTTCCTACCTCTTTCAACCATAGGGTAGACTATCGTACCTCTAGATGCTACGACAATCACGGTAGCCGGGTCTATTAGTTGTATGGTCGTCGACCCACTGTATGATGAGTTATATACTCAGTTCTTACACTGTGGTATTGCTAACTGGCTTAATCTTGGTTTCTATATATAAAAATCTCTTTTCGGAAGCAAGGTTTATTTGTTTTACCGTGAAACTGTGGGAAAGAAACGCGTGGGTGTTTCTTTCCCATTCATTTCTAAACTAACTAGGTATATACATTTTATAATAGCCTACTATTTGATAACTGACGAGAACAGTTGTCGAATATCTAAAATAATATTACAAACTAGCTTTTGCCCGCTACTTCGTTCGCGTTGACCGCATAAATTATAACCTCTATTTTACCTGAATACGGATGTCTACGTAATAATAGATATCTGCATGCCAAGTCCAGTAGTTTGAACTGTGCGTTGATAGATCACTCAGTCAGTCACTCTCTTTTTCCTTTTATACATATATACTTGCAGCTGCCCGCGACTTCGCGTGAAAAGTTTTTTAAATTCCCACGGGAACTCAACTAATTTCGGGTTAATATATATAGCCTATGACACTCACAAATAATGTATCTTTCTATTAGTACTAGAATCTTCAAAATCGGTAGTAGATCCAAAGTTTACCCCCTACAACTTTACAATATTAGTATAGACAAATGAGAAAGTGTGTCCATGTATAATTGTCGTACTGTTCAATTGATCCTGACGAATTTTGGTACAGAGATAGGTTGTATCCCGAGGAAGAACATTCTACTATCCCTAAAAATAAAAAGAAGTTCGTCTGCGTAGATACTGGTATTTGGAAAATCACATGGGAACTCATTGATTTTCCGGGATAAGCTAGTGTTCTTCTCCGGGAACTTTGTACCAAACGTCAAAGGCGGTAAAAACTTAGGCGACAGAAAGTCAAGCGCACGGATTTATGACATTAGCATGGATTTAAATTAACTGTTATTTGTGAAAATTGGGTATTTTTTTTGGAAAATAAATTGAATAATATATTTATTTTTAGATACACAATAAACCTACAGCATGGAGACTTCACGTGGACGATCAAAAAACGATACAAACACATCCTGTATCTACACCAGCAACTGTCCTTATACAGGGCGTCCCTTAAAATACCCTTCCCGACCAAAACACACAAGTCGAGACGAGCCAGTTTCAAGAATACTTACGAAAGTGAGGAGAAAGCTGAGAAGGTTGCTTTGGAGGCGGTGCCTCGGAGCAACTCGAATAAACGGCGAGAAGTGAGGCCCAGGAAAAGAAAAGGCGCTTTGCCCAGGTATGGAAAATTTCGAGTTTATTAATTTTATTTAATACTAGCTGATGCTTTGCAGCCATATGTGTTATTCCAGACTATAATCTATCTCTGTGCCAAATTTCAGCCAGATCCGTTCAGCCGATGGGGCGTGATTGAATAACAAACATCCATACATACATCCAAACTTTCGCATGTATAATATTAGTAAGACTAGCTGATGCCCGCGACTTCGTCTGCGTGGATTGAGGTTTTCGATTCCTAGGGGAACTCTTTAATTTTCCGAGATGATATCTATATTATATATAGGCCTATGTAATGGCACCTCCCCCTTTAAATAACACTTACGACCGCCCTGGAGCAGTGGGTCGTCATCCATACTAATGTTATAAATGCGAAAGTGTGGCTGTCTGTCTGCTACGCTTTCACGGCCCATCCGTTCCACCGATTTTGATGAAATTTGGTACAGAGATAGGTTGTATCCAGGGGAAGGACGTAGGGTACTTTATATCCCGGAAATTTCAAGAGTTCCCGCGGAAATCATAGGGATAGTTTGTATCCAGGGAAAGGACATAGACTACTTTTTATCCCGGAAAATTAAAGAGTTCCCGAGGAATCAAAAAATCTTAATCCATGCGGACGAAGTCGCAGGCATCATCTAGTAAAATATAAACTGTTTTCACATACGTTTTTACTCGTATATTCCTTAGGTTTCCTCGAAAACCCGAGGTGATGGTGACGTACGAAGGAATTCAACTACGTATGAAGCAACTCGAGGAATACCTGTATAATCTACTCAATATTTCCATTTATAGAAATCATCATGAAACGGTATGTATTATATTATATTTGATCTAATGGCTCTGATTGTTCCTTAGATAAGATGATTTGTGAAATGGGATAGTGAAAAAAAACCCGGCTAGTTTTTTGTAGGCTCCTCTCTGACCAGGGCGCGTTTGGAACCGTAAGATATCGATACCTTAGGGTTCCTTGGGTACCTTGGGATTCTAACGCTACCTCATTTATCAAAATCGGTTCAGGCGTATAGAAGTTATGGTGGAGTATACAAACTCACATAATACATACATGAACCCTGAAAACAATATACTCCTTTTCTCAAACATGCTTGGAAATTTGAGCATTATTTGTCAAAATAATGCTCAACCTTCTTCGAGATAAATCGAACTTGCCGTACTGGCCAAATACATGCGAGCAGCGGCCGGCAAAAGTTGTATGAAAATCCATATCTGTCGTCGTTTAGCGGCCAAATAAATTAGATAGTAAATTCATATCTGTCGTTTAATTTAAAAATGGAACGATCTTTTACTCCGAAACATGGCAACCAAGGAGGTAACTTATCAAAGGTTTTATTTAAATTTCAAACTAGCTTGCAAATAGAAGGCTGTTTATTGAAAAAAAAAAACAAATTAACACTTTAACGCGGGAAAAATTCTTGTTGTTCGTTGTTCGTCATTGATTTTGAAATGTATTTGACAAAATGAGTTCAAGTGAAGACAATGAGTGTGATGAACTTACTTTAACGTCACCTGAAATTCAAGAGGCGGCAAGAGCCGTAATAGAAAACTTGTTACCGCCAAAATCGTAAGAAAAATATTTTTAAATAAAAAGTTCTGTCTAGGTACCACTTAGTTTTAATTTCCGCGCATTATTTGAGAAAAGCACTATACAAGCCTTGGCCACAACTAGGCATTGATGGACTCACTTATGTGTGCCTCGCCTTCGCCTCGTCCTTCAATGCCTGTTTTGCTGGCCGCTGCAGTAATGTACTATTTTTCTGGCAGTCGTATAATGAATATTAATAGTCGTATAATAATGGTTTTGGATTTCAGGTGAAATTCCTGGAGGTATCACAACTGTCCTTCATCACGGAGCTAGGCACGAAAGGCAAGGAAGGAATGATACAGAAGCGGACCGGTTCCACCAGGCCTGGGCAAGCGGGTTGCAATTGCTTTGGTCTCCTGGGAACTATGGTGTGTGTCAGGTCAGAACATATTCCACCATTAGCCGATTAATGTCCCACTGCTGGGCACAGGTCGCCACTCTCATAGGATAGAGGGATTTAGAGCTAAGACCCACCGCGCTGCTCCAATTGACGGGCTTTAACGACTATTATCATGTTAGTGATAATAACCGGGACCGACGGCTTAACGTGCTCTCCGAGGCACGGGGGTGAGACACCGCCAACTCCCTAACTCCGGGCTAGTACTGGGAATTTCTAATCCGAAAAACCCGATACTTAATTATGGCCCGACCCGGGACTCGAACCCGGGACCTCGTCGGCCGCAGTCAAACATGCTAACCACTAGACCAACGAGGCAGGCTTTTCTTCTTAATTTTCTTTATTTTTATTTTCACAAGTCCCTATGACTGGCGTTTTTTCCCCCCCATTTTACATTTTTTTTTTCAGTTTTTGTAGATCAACATAATTTTCTTAAAATAGCTTCTTTTTTTTCTTTTCATTTTAAATTATTTTTTGATTTTGTATTGCAGGTGCAATTACTTCTGCACAGGTCTAGTGTGCGCAAAATGGCAGGAGCGATGGTTTTTCGTGAAGGATACGTTCTTCGGTTACGTACGACCCAGCGACGGGACTGTTAAAGGAATCATGCTTTTCGATCAAGGGTAAGGTGTCTCACTTCGGAAACTCGCATATATTTGTTACCTATTGTTGTTACCTTTAATAGGCATGATGACAGTAACCAAGAATCAATGAAATTATGAATTTATCTAATGAAATAGGATTCATGGATTATAAAAAAACGTATTTATTTTTCTATTTCGAGTGAGATTGTTTTTTATTTTGATAAAATAAAACTACAAAATACAGGCATCCGCCATATTGGATTAAACACCAAGAAGCGAATGACGTCACAATTGTTTGTGTTCGAGCTTTGACAATCGCACTAATGTTTACTGCACACTGCACAGAGTACATTGGTGAAAACAATAGTGACGTCACAAACGGCGCCATGACACCGGCGAGCGTTTTGGCGCGAATTTTAAAATTTAAATTTCAAATGCCAATTTTCTCTACCAAACCTTATTTTTCTGCAGAAATAATATATTTTTTCGAAATAGTAGATACTTCCGAACATAATCTGACCATTTCTCAAAATCAGTCATCATGCCTATTATGTATCATATTTACTTGTATATAATGACTTGTATATTTATATTTACAAATGTATCGTATATTTATAAAGATATTTAACATGTTTTTCTTCATGCTAACTCTAGTAGGTATAGTGAATACTATTATTATTATAATTTTAATTTTTTTTTACTTACTGCTTCCTTTTAAAATTTTGGTTGTAACTGTGACGTCACCCGGGGCACAGCTGAAAATCAGCGCGTTGCTTTGTATGTGTCACCGTAAGATTTTAAAAACTGTTAGATTATAATCTAACTCGCGAAATTGTAAACTGTCGAAAGATTGTGAACCGTTCAATGTTATGAGTGTCAATTTTTGAAATATTCATTTTATTTACGTTTTCTTGTCTCTTTCTTGTAGGTTAGGTTAGGGTTCGACAGAAACAATCAAGCAGTGCACTTAGGTTTTATCGGGTTTAAATACCTATCAGATTACAATCTACCGGAAAATAATGCGTTAAATTGTAATCTTTCGACAGTTTGCAATTACGCGAGTTAGATTATAATCTAATGGTTTTTACAATCTTACGGTGACATATGCATTTATGGGCATATAACGCAGGGCAAACGCTGAGCTGTACACCCTTTCTGGGTGGTGTCACAGACGAACACATTACATTTGTATCTAGTTTTGTCCGTGACATTACTGTTGAATAAACTGTATTTCTTTCTTTCTTTCTATTTACTTAGGTAACAAATATATGCCAGGTTATATATTAGGTAACAAATATATTAACTCAAACTCAACTGTATTTCATTCGGATAAACTTTTACAAGTGCTTTTGAATTGTCGAGTGAATCTTCCACTGGTTCGGAATGCCATTCTTGCCGAGAAGAACCAGGGAGAAAGTTAATTTACAATTAAATCAATGCGTAGATACATAAGTAGCCACAGTGTGTGTGTATTTTTTTTTTTCAATTTAAATCCAAACAATATCAGGCATCAAAACTCGCATATATTTGTTAGCTATTTACATAGTAAACTCAAACTCAACCTGTTTTTGAATGAATGAATGAATGAATGAATGAAACGTTTATTAACAGACTACAAATTCATTCGGATAAACTTTTAAAAGTGCTTTCGAATTGTCGAGTAAATCTTCCACTGGTTCGGAATGCCATTCTTACCGAGAAGAACCAGGGAGAAAGTTAATTTACAATTAAATCAATGCGTAGATACATAAGTAGCCACAGTGTGTGTGTATTTTTTTTTTTTCAATTTAAATCCAAACAATATCAGGCATCAAAACTCGCATATATTTGTTAGCTATTTACATAGTAAACTCAAACTCAACCTGTTTTTGAATGAATGAATGAATGAATGAATGAAACGTTTATTAACAGACTACAAATTCATTCGGATAAACTTTTAAAAGTGCTTTCGAATTGTCGAGTAAATCTTCCACTGGTTCGGAATGCCATTCTTACCGAGAAGAACCAGGGAGAAAGTTAATTTACAATTAAATCAATGCGTAGATACATAAGTAGCCACAGTGTGTGTGTATTTTTTTTTTCAATTTAAATCCAAACAATATCAGGCATCAAAACTCGCATATATTTGTTAGCTATTTACATAGTAAACTCAAACTCAACCTGTTTTTGAATGAATGAATGAATGAATGAATGAAACGTTTATTAACAGACTACAAATTCATTCGGATAAACTTTTAAAAGTGCTTTCGAATTGTCGAGTAAATCTTCCACTGGTTCGGAATGCCATTCTTACCGAGAAGAACCAGGGAGAAAGTTAATTTACAATTAAATCTATGCGTAGATACATAAGTAGCCACAGTGTGTGTGTATTTTTTTTTCAATTTAAATCTAAACTATCAGGCATCAAAACTCGCATATATTTGTTAGCTATTTACATAGTAAACTCAAACTCAACCTGTTTTTGAATGAATGAATGAATGAAACGTTTATTATCAGACTACAAATTCATTCGGATAAACTTTTACAAGTGCTTTTGAATTGTCGAGTGAATCTTCCACTGGTTCGGAATGCCATTCTTACCGAGAAGAACCAGGGAGAAAGTTAATTTACAATTAAATCAATGCGTAGATACATAAGTAGCCACAGTGTGTGTGTATTTTTTTTTTCAATTTAAATCTAAACTATCAGGCATCAAAACTCGCATATATTTGTTAGCTATTTACATAGTAAACTCAAACTCAACCTGTTTTTGAATGAATGAATGAATGAAACGTTTATTATCAGACTACAAATTCATTCGGATAAACTTTTACAAGTGCTTTTGAATTGTCGAGTGAATCTTCCACTGGTTCGGAATGCCTTTCTTACCGAGAAGAACCAGGGAGAAAGTTAATTTACAATTAAATCAATGCGTATATACATAAGTACATAAGTAGCCACAGTGTATGTGTATTTTTTTTTTTTTCAATTTAAATCCAAACAATATTAGGCATCGAAAATTGTAATTTTATGTTTTTCAAATTATTACATGCAGCGGAAAATAAAATCGTAAGTCAAAAATATGCTTGTATACCTTTATCTAGGAAGTATATATTATTAGATGATGCCCGCGACTTCGTCACGTGAGTTTAGTTTATTTTATTCCCGCGGGAACTTCTTAATTTTAATAATATAAATCTAATACCTTTAAACGAGCAAGTCTTGTATATATATATATATATATATACATCTTGAAGGACATGTTGCGTCCTACATGGCGTTATTTACCGATGATGCTGCGTCCCACTGACTTTGTGCGTCCGGAATACGGACGCAAGATTGACCGACCCTCATTTTTAGCCCAAGGGTCCCTTATGACAGTTAGAATGTAAGGGCGAAAAATTGGCATGGACGTAATTTCATCACTGCAATGCCTTTTAGCGTATAATATAGTTCCGCCATCGTCCGGCTGAAATTTGGAGGGCGCTAGTGTTCAGCGTATAATTTACCACGTATACTTTGAGTTCAGTTCACTCATCTTATCGTGTCCATTGAATATCGTACTTAATTTGTAAAGTTTTTATCATGTTCTCGTGACAACAATCTTGCGTCTCTTAAATATCCTTAAACGGGCACTAGGTACGGTGTCTGAGGGGCCTATTCGGGGTTCACGAGGGACGCATGGCGCGGGGCGCGTGGCGGCGAGCTTGTAAACAAACAGACATGTGCCGGCTGTGATGTAAGCTTGCCACCAAAGTGAATTATTTGCAAGTGCGTTAAAAGTCGTTATTTATTTGGTCTATTATTATGGTTAGTGATTATCTAATCTGATCTAATCTAATATTATATATATAAAATCGTTAAGGGATCAACGCACAGCCTAAACCGTTGGGGTTATTAACTTGAAATTTTGACAGTAGGTTCCTTTTGTGACGTAGGCGCTCACTAAGGAAGGATTTTTTAAAATTCCACCCCTAAGGAGGTGAAATAGGGGGTGAAAGTTTGTATGAAAGTCCGTCATTTCTCAAGTTATATCCATGAAACTTGGTATACGAGCTACTGGTTGAAAATGAAGAAATACGTGCTTCACAGTTTTTAAAAATTCTAACCCCGAAGGGTAGAAATAGGGGATGAGAGTTTGCATGAAAGTCCTTTATTTCTCAAGATAATCTCAAGTTATATAAACGAAACTTAGTATTTCGGCTTTCGATAAAAATTAAAGAATTACGTGTGTCGCAGTTTTTCAAAATTCAACCCCTAAATTGGTAAATAGGGGTTGAATTTTTTTATGACAGCTATAGCCATGAAACTTAATATATGAGTTGAGTTGCGAGTTAAAAATCAAGAAATACGTATTTCACAGTTTTTGAAAATTCGACCCCCAAAGGGGTGAAATAGGGGATGAAAATTGGTATGAAATGCCTTCATTTCTCAAGATATTTTACAAGTTATATCAACGAAACTTGGTATTTTCGGTAAAAAATAAAGAAGTACGTGTGTCACAGTTTTTCAAAATTTTACCCCCGAAGGGTTAAAATAGGGGTTGAAATTTTATATGAATGACCTTCATTTCTCGAGATATTGCTCAAGTTACATCTAAGAAGCTTAGTGTTTCGGCTTTTGGTAAAAAATTAAGAAGTACGTATGTCACAGTTTTTCAAAATTCAACCCCCAAAAGGGTTAAATAGGGGTAGAAAGTTTGTATGAAAGTCCTTCATTTCTCAAGATATTGCTCAAGATAAATCAAAAATGCTTAGTTTTTCGGCTTTTGGTGAAAAATAAAGGAATACGTGTGTCATAGTTTTTCAAAATTCAAACCCCAAAAGGGTAAAATTGGGGTTGAATGTTTGTTGGAAAGTCCTACATTTCTCAAGTTATAGCTATGAAAATTGGTATATTTACAGCGGATTAAAAATGAAGAAATACGTATTTCACAGTTATTGAAAATTCGATCCCTAAAAGGGTGAAATAGGGGATGAAAGTTGGTATGTAAGGCCTTCATTTCAAAGGATATTGCTCAAGTTATATCAACGAAGCTTAGTATTTTGGCTTTTGGTAAAAAATAAAGAAGTACGTGTGTCATAGTTTCTCAAAATTCAACCCCCATAAGGGTAAAATAGGGGTTGAAAGTTTTTATGAAAGTCCTTCATTTCTCAAGTTATAGCCATGAAACTTGGTATATAAACTGCGAATTAAAAATGAAGAAATACGTTTTCACAGGGATGAAAGTTGGTATGTAAGGCCTTCATTTCACAGGATATTGCTCAAGTTATATCAAAGAAGCTTAGTGTTTTGGCTTTCGGTAAAAAATAAAGAAGTAGGTACGTGTGACACAGTTTTTTCAAAATTCAACCCTCAAAAGGGTAGAATAGGGGTTGAAAGTTTGAATGAAAGTCCTTCATTCCTCAAGTTATAGCCATGAATCTTGGTATTTAAACTGTAAATTAAAAATGAAGAAATACGTGTTTCACAGTTTTTGTGAATTCGATCCCTAAATGGGTGAAATAGGGGATGAAAGTTGGTATGTAAGGCCTTCATTTCACAGGATATTGCTCAAGTTATATCAACAAAGCTTAGTGTTTTGGCTTTCGGTAAAAAATAAAGAAGTAAGTGTGTCACAGTTTTTCAAAATTCAATCCCCAAAAGGGTAAAATAGGGGTTGAAAGTTTGAATGAAAGTCCTTCATTTCTCAAGTTATAGCAATGAAACTTGGTTTGTAAACTACGGGTTAAAAATGAAGAAATACATGTTTCACAGTTTTTGAAAATTCGATCTCTGAAAGGGTGAAATAGGGGATGAAAGTTTGTATGTAAGGCGGTCATTTCTCACGATATTGCTCAAGTTACATAAACGAAGCTTAGTGTTTTGACTTTCGGTAAAAAATAAAGAAGTACATGTGTCACAGTTTTTTAAAATTCAACCCTCAAAAGGGTAAAATAGGGGATGAAAGTCTGTCATAAATTTTTAAGAGCCATTAATTAAACTTGGTATTTTGTGGTAACTTGGTTGGGTTTTATTGGAATTTTGGGTCAAGAAATACCTGATTCACATTTTTTTGTAAATTTTATCCCCAAAGACGTTTAATAGATAGTTTGTCCTCCAATAACATTTTTTGCATGAGTATAGTTGAAGATCTGGATAGTGACATAGGCTTCTTTTTATCCCGGAAAATAATGAAGTACTGTGGAAATTGAAAAAAATTTATGCCACACGAACGAGTGACGCTCAATCACACCAGAACGGCTGAACGGATTGATTTGATGAAATTTGGCACAGAGATAGATTGTAGTCTGAAATAACACGTAGGCTTCTTTTTATCTCGAAAATTTTAAGAAGTCCCGCGGGAACCAAAAAATTCTCAAATGAATGTTTGTTACTCAATCACGCCAGAACGGCTGAACGGATCTGGATGAACTTTAATCATGAACGTTTATGACTTTAATACAGAGATAGATTATAGTCTGGAATAACACGTAGGCTATTTTTTATCTCGGGAAATTAAAGAATTCTCGCGGGAACCAAAAATATCTCAAGTGGATGTTTGTTACTCCATCACGCCATTACGGCTGAATGGATCTGGATGAACTTTGAACAGAGATAGATTATAGTCTGCAATAGCCAATAACACATAGGCTACTTTTTATCCAGTATAATTAAAGATTTCCGTGGGAGCCAAAATAAAACAATCCAGGCGGACGAAGTCGCGGGCATCAGCTAGTTATTATGATATATGCAGAGCATTATACGGAATTGATTTAAACATACAGTTGGATGGAGGCGGGAATGTGCATGCAGTGTTTTAAACGTATACGGAGATATTCATTGTGCAAGAAAGATTTAAGAGTGAACAGACGCACAAAATCAGTTATACGGAACCAATCTGAATTCAGTAGTAGATAGATGTAATTTAGTTATAATAATCATTATGATATATGCAGAGCATTATACGGAATTGATTTAAACATACATTCGGATGGAGGCGGGAATGTCCATGCAGTGTTTAGTAGGTATACGCAGGTATTCAGTGTGCAAGAAAGATTTAAGAGTGAACGGACGCACAAATTCAGCTAGAAATATTTAATTTGAATATCACCATTTAACGTTTAAATGAAATTTGACGTCGACTTCTGATATGATACTGATTAAAGCATCTTACATACGCATTGAAAACATTAAAAATCTAACAACATTCAGTGGACGCCGCAGGGTGGTAGTTTGTAAAGACGCAAGAAGTCCTTCGCGATTTATATATATATATATATATATATATATATATATTATAAATACCATACAGACTGACAGGCGGACACACTTTCGCATTTATAATATTAGTATGGACAACTGCCTAGTTGGTCTAGTGGTTAGCATGTGTCGAACATGCTATGGCTAACGAGGTCCCGGGTTCAAGTCCCGGGTCGGGCCCATAACAAGTATTGGGTTTTTCTAACAAGCCATTCTCAGTAGTAGCCCGGAGTTAGGAACTTGGCGGTATTTCACCCCCGTGCCTCGGAGAGCACGTTAAGCCGGTCCTACGCCTGATCTCTCTCCGGTCGTATCGGATTTTCCGTCCCATCGGGCTATGAGAATAAAGGAATAGAGAGTGCACCTGTGTACGCGCACACACTTGTGCATTATAAGGCTAATCTCTCTGGAGATTTGCCGCCGTGGCCGAAAGTCGAGCGGGAGCCGATTATTAGTATGGATTAGTATAGTAGTAAACATTGGTATTTAATAATGCCTTAGGTTCGAAGTATCGAGTGGGATGTATTCCACGGGGCTCAGCCACGGTCTCCAGATCCTCAACAACAGCAGACAGATGGTCATCAAGTGCTGGACCAAGAGGAAAAGCAAAGAGTGGATGCTGTATTTGAAGACTGTCGCCAACCAATCCGGTAAGTTAGATAGATAGATAGATGAACTCTTTATTGCACACACTTAAAAACAATAACAATAAAGAAAAGCTGAAAAGATTAGACAGAGGGGTGCAAAGGCGGTCTTATTGTTAAAGCAATCTCTTCCAGACAAACTTTGGGGAGATGAGATTATAAAACAAGAGCGCGGGATAGAGCAACTAAAAATTAAAGTTAGATTATAATCTAACTAGCGAAATTCTAAACTGTCGAAAGATTACAATTTAACGCATTATTTTCCGGTAGATTGTAATCTGATAGGTATTTAAACCCGATAAAACCTAAGTGCCTAGGCACTGCTTGATTATTTATGTCGAACCCTAACCTAACCTACAAGAAAGAGACAAGAAAACGTAAATAAAAAGAATATTTCAAAAATTTACACTGAGAACAGTGAACAGTTTACAATCTTTCGACAGTTTAGAATTTCGCGAGTTAGATTATAATCTAACGGTTTTTACGATCTTACGGTGACATATACATGCATGCATACACACATACATACAAAGATACATATAAACATAAATACTAAATAATTCAAAATAAAAAATAGAATATAGGACAAATGGGGCAATGTTAGTGGAGCAGAGGCGCAAATGTTATTATAGAACGCCCTGACAGGGCCTCATGTCCATGTACTTTATAATTAATTAATGTATGTATGTATATTCTTTATTGTACACCACAAAAACACAAAAGAAATAGATTAAAAACATGATTCCTATTCTTCCTCCACAACCTTTCTCACTACCAAGGGTCACTGGTAGAGATCTCTTATATGTGTCTGTTTTTCTTCATATTTTATAATAGGGTTGTAACGGAACCCTGCCTCCGCATCCGTAAGTGCGGAACTTGAGATACGACTAAGTCTCCGCAGTTTTATTGCGGAGTTGTAACGGAGGTTTATTTACGTTGACATACAATGCGAGAGGTACAAATCGAAGCAGGTGACATAAGTTACACCATTACAACAAGCAAAAAGGCAACTGTCCTTAGAAGAATCCTCAAAAAAAAACAAATGTGGGAATAATGGCATCCTAAAGCACAGAAAATGGACGATGTGATGGGAGAAATCCACCTCCGCCTCCGCCTGCGTTAGCCTCCGCATCTGCGTAGGTAGAACCCCTTCACCTCCACATCCGTTTCGCTAAGGACGCCTCCGTTACAACCCTATTTTATAAATATTTGGTACAAGAAGAATTTACCCTGGTCTTACCCTGGTGGGAGGCTTCGGCCGTGGCTAGTTACCAACCTCCCGGCAAAGACGTGCCGCCAAGCGATTTAGCGTTTCGGTACGATGCCGTGTAGAAACCGAATACGGGTATGGGTTGAATATAACTGCCATGCCACTAACAGGTCAGCCCGATACCATCTTAGACTGCATCATCACTTACCATCAGCTGAGATCGCAGTCAAGGGCTAACTATTTTTTTTATTGCGTGATAGGCTTGCGCTTGACGACAATCATGCTTAGTGCAAAGCAATGATGAGGTCTAGATTGGAACGCGCTTGCCTAGAAGATGCCTATTCACTCTTGCCTTGAAGGTACTTAAGTTATAAGTGGCAGGAAACACGTGCGCTGGGAGGGTGTTCCACACCCAGTGTATTAACTTGTAGTGGATAAAAAAATCTGCCTAACTGCCTCGTTGGTCTAGTGGTTGGCATGTTCGACTGCGGCCGTCGAGGTCCCGGGTTAGAGTCCCGGGTCGGGCCAAAACAAGTATTGGGTTTTTCTGACTAGAGATTCTCAGTACTAGCCCGGAGTTAGGAAGTTGACGGTGTTTCACCCCCGTGCCTCGGAGAGCACGTTAAGCCGTCGGTCCCGGTTATTATCACTAACATGATAATAGTCGTTAAAGCCCGCCAACCCGCATTGGAGCAGCGTGGTGGGTCTAAGCTCTAATTCCCTCTCTCTCATGAGAGTGGAGGCCTGTGCCCAGCAGTGGGACGTTAATGGGCTGTAGTGGTGGCCACTTGTAGTGATAGAAAAAAAGAAAAGAAGCTATGTTCGTTCTACCCCCAGCCCGTGAGTTCACGTACCCAAACGTACACCACTCGTTCGCACCGCCCCGGCCCGCGACTCCTGTGGGAACGCTAGTAGACGGGTCCGCGTACCTCTCAGCGGTAGCCGATGCCATGGACCTGGCCCGTGAAGAGATATTCATCGCCGACTGGTGGCTGAGCCCCGAGATATACCTGAAGAGGCCCGCACTCAACGGGGATTACTGGAGGCTGGATACACTGTTGAAACGGAAGGCGGTAAGATTTCTTTTTCTAGATGTATTAAGAAAAAGTGGCAGACTCGTTTATTCCGCAAAACATCTCAGGGTGAGGAATTCATCAGAGGTAAGTTTTAGTGTTGCCTTTTGCACGCATTTCTTCAAGGTCACAACCGACGTAAGTCGTTGCGAGAGAAAGAGAAGACCATGCTTGGGTGATAAGAGGCGCAAGACACATCATTGGGACAGTTTATTTCTGATTAAAGGGATATAAAACTAGTTTTATTCCAAAATGAACGCTTTAGGGACCTCGTAGTAGAATCACCAGTGGATGGCTTGCTTACCTCTCAGCAGTAGCCGATGCTATGGAGCTGGCACGTGAAGAGATATTCATCGCCGACTGGTGGCTGAGCCCCGAGGTATATCTGAAGAGGCCCGCACTCAACGGAGATTACTGGAGGCTGGATACACTGTTGAAACGGAAGGCGGTAAGATGTTTTCTTTTTCTCGGTGTATCAAGTAAAATAGGAGACTTGTTTATGCCGCGTAACATCTCAGGATAAAGAAGATTTCATCAAAGGTAAGTTCACATTTTCTCAAGGTCACAACAGAGGTAAGTTGTTGCGAGAGAAGAAGGAGGAGGCTATACTTCGGACAGTTTATTTCTGATTAATTAAAAGGATATAAAGCTAGTTTTATTCCAAAATGGACGCTTTAGGGACCTGGTAGTAGAATCACCAGTGGATGGCTTGCTTACCTCTCAGCAGTAGCCGATGTTATGGAGCTGGCGCGTGAAGAGATATTCATCGCCGACTGGTGGCTGAGCCCCGAGATATATCTGAAGAGACCCGCACTCAACGGGGATTACTGGAGGCTGGATACACTGTTGAAACGGAAGGCGGTAAGATGTTTTTCTAGGTGTATTAAGAAAAATAGCAGTCTTGTTTATTCCGCAAAACATCTCAGGGTGAGGATTTCATCAGGTAAGGTAAGTTTTAGTGTTGCCTTTTGCACGCATTTCCTCAAGGTCACAACCGACTTAAGTCGTTGCGAGAGAAAGAGAAGACCATGCTTGGGTGATAAGAGGCGCAAGACAATCATTGGGACAGTTTATTTCTGATTAAAGGGATATAAAACTAGTTTTATTCCAAAATGAACGCTTTAGGGACCTCGTAGTAGAATCACCAGTGGATGGCTTGCTTACCTCTCAGCAGTAGCCGATGCTATGGAGCTGGCACGTGAAGAGATATTCATCGCCGACTGGTGGCTGAGCCCCGAGATATATCTGAAGAGACCCGCACTCAACGGGGATTACTGGAGGCTGGATACACTGTTGTAACGGAAGGCAGTAAGATGTTTTCTTTTTCTAGGTGTATCAAGAAAAATAGGAGACTTGTTTATGCCGCGTAACATCTCAGGGTGAGGATTTCATCAGAGGTAAGTTTTAGTGTTGCCTTTTGCACACATTTCCTCAAGGTCACAACAGAGGTAAGTTGTTGCGAGAGAAGAAAGAGAAGACCCTGCTTGGGACAATTCATTTCTGATAAAATAGAGATAAAGCTACTTTTATTCCAAAATGAACGCTTTAGGGACCTCGTAGTAGAATCACCAGTGGATGGCTTTGCTTACCTCTCAGCGGTAGCCGATGCTATGAAGCTGGCAGGCGAGGAGATATTCATCGTCGACTGGTGGCTCAGTCCCGAGATATACCTGAAGAGGATTCAACGGGGATTTCATCACAGGTAAGCTTTAGTGTTGCATTTTGCACACATTTCCTCAAGGTCAATTTTTTTTTAACAAACTGATTAATGCTGCAAAACATCGTAGGAAAAAGAAGTTTTGCATCCAAAGTCAGTTTTCTTGTGAATAAATGATTAGTAAACAAGTATTTTCAAAAATAACTACCTATTCAATACCACGTTATGGTCGTCGATAATATGTCGTATTTTGCTTTTTGATTGTAATTTGGTTGTGTCGTAAGGGAGGTCTTGTTTGTCGAGTCTCTTTTACAATATTACTATCGTACTTATTTTATTTTCAATAATTAACCACGAGACGCGTAATATCGGCCATACCCCTCTAGCCACCAACTGTGCAGTTTCGCCATTAATAATGAAATTGAGTTGTCATAGTGATCGGCTTTTTCATACACTAGTGTCAATAATTGGACAGAAAAATGACAATACATTCTCCCCTCACCCATCAAATGTTAGTCGAACGTGATTTCATACATATTTTTTATGTTTCCTATCCCGTGTTTATTTCATCCAAGCCGAGTTGAATGAAAGAATACAAGCAAGTTAAATGTTTTTGTGTATATTGAATAGAAGCAGGCGTTATAGGCCTATTACACTAAGTACACCATTGGTAAGGGTGGGCGTGGCTGCTAGTTAGAGCGTCGCTTATTACACAGCAATAAGGACCAATTTAGGGACCCTTTCTCCCTAACTTTTATTACAGTACACTGATTCAAGTGTAAGGGTCCCTGTGAAAAGTGCAGTGTAAGGCCTATTATTTAGCTCGTAACCGGCTATGAGAGAAAGAGAGAAAGAAAATGTGTGCTCGCCCCTCTCTCTCTTCTAGTGTAATAGGCCTATTACTTTGCGGAAGATCAAGTTTAATTCGCTATAATCCGCTACCACTAAGGACCAATTTAGGGATCCTTTCTACCTAAATTTTACACAGTGTATTACACTACACTGATTTAAGTGCAAGGGTCCCTATGAAAAGTGCAGTGTAAGGCCTATTATTTAGCTCGTAACCGGCTATGAGAGAAAGAGAGAAAGAAAATGTGTGCTCGCCCCTCTCTTTCTTCTAGTATAATAGGCCTATTACTTTGCGGAAGATTAAGTTTTATTCGCTATAATCCGCTACCACTGGCACTGTACCACCCAGATTTGTTTACTGTATCGGATTATAGCGAATTAAACTTCTAGTTCATTCATTGTTTTCTTTTTGTTGCCTTCAGGCACAAGGCGTAAAGGTGTGCATAATGCTGTACAAAGAGGTCGAAATGGCGCTGGGCATCAACAGCTTCTACAGCAAAAGCCGATTAGCAGGTGACAACATTAAGGTACTTCGTTCGGTTGAAATCGGTTCGGAGAAGAGCCGATTCCTTTTACGAAATTAATTCATTTAGCAATGAATATTAATTGGCTGGCTTTCTATTTCCCGACTCTAACTCGATAGAATCTGCTTCTACTTATTAGTCTTCTTTTTTATTACCTTCGTATAGTATTTTAAGTTTGTATTTTATTTTATATTGTTTTTATTTTTTTAAGTATTTTATATTTTATGTATTTTATAACATGGGCCTTGTTGCCTGAAATAAATGAATAATAATATTAACCGAACTAGCCGATGCCTGCGACTTCATCCGCGTGGTTAGTGGGTTTTTGGTTCCCGCGGGAACTCTTTGATTATCCGGGATAAAAAGTAGCCTATGTGTTATTCCAGACTATAATCTATCTTTGTGCCAAATTTGATCCTGATCTATTCAACCGTTGTGCAGTAAAAAACGTATATTTATCCATCCCAACTTTCGCATTTATAAGTATAGATCTATCGGTCGTAAAAAAATTACTTGTCATTATAGGATTGTATCTGTCACCGTTAAATTGTAAAAACCGTTAGATTATAATCTAACTCGCGAAATTCTAAACTGTCGAAAGATTGTAAACTGTTCTGAGTTCTGTTCTGTACGTGTTCTGAGTGTCAATTTTTGAAATATTCATTTTATTTACGTTTTCTTGTCTCTTTCTTATATGTTAGGTTAGGGTTCGACATAAATAAGCAGGTACAGGCACTTAGGTTTTATCGGGTTTATATACCTATCAGATTACAATCTACCGGAAAATAATGCGTTAAATTCTAATCTCTCGACAGTTTAGAATTTCGCGAGTTAGATTATAATCTAACGGGTTTTACAATCTTACGGTGACATATCCAGATCATAGGTACTTGAGCCGATTTGAACGAAAATTTCCCAAATTGGCCCATCCTGCTCCTGCTCACCACAACCACAAGAAACGACACAGATCAGTATGGATGGTGCGTCCATAGTGATATTATAAATGCGAAAGTCTGTCTGTCTGTCTGTCTATCTGTCTGCTACGATTTCACAGCCCATCTATTTAACTGATTTTAATGAAATTTGGGATAGGTTGTTTCCCGGGGAAGGACCTCAAAAATCCTCAATCCACGCGGACGAAGTCGCGGGCATCAGCTAGTTTTCTCAATAGAGTGGTTCTGTGCAGGTGTTCCGACACCCCGACCACGCCAAGGTGGGTATATTCTTCTGGGCGCATCACGAGAAGATCGTCGTGGTGGACCAAACGGTCGCGTTCCTCGGAGGCATCGACTTGTGCTACGGCCGATGGGACGACCACAGGCACAGGTAACTTCCAAATATACAAGTCATAATTTAAAAAAAAATTAAAAAACGACTGTCGAAAAACGAACTAAAAAGTTAAAAATCTAAATTAATCTAGTTAAATTAGAATCTTATTCACATTTTTATTAAACGATATTTTTTTATGAATCACTGGATATTGAACTATAGTGTTATATATTTTTGGAATCTACTCATCATTTTCTAGATGATGATTATATAGTTAATCTTATTTTCGAATATGTTTTTCAACTTTAGTCTTTAAGGAGGGACCATGGTCACCCCATCAATTTTTTTTAAAATTTTACTAGCCTATGTCACTCGGAATAAGCTAGGGATTCTAACGATACCTCATTTATCAAAATCGGTTCAGGCGTTTGGAAGTTATGGTGGACAAGTGTTGCTTACTGCACACTGCACAGAGTACATTGGTAACAACAATAGTGACGTCACAAACGACGCCATGACACCGGCGAGCGTTTTGGCGTGAATTTTTAAATTTAAATTTCAAATGCCAATTTTATCTACCAAACCTAATTTTTCTGCTGAAATAATATATTTTTTCGAAATAGAAGATACTTCCGAACATAATCTGACCATTTTTCAAAATCAGTCATCATGCCTATTGGGCCTCTGATTCTTTGCGTCCGCTCCGCAGACTGACGGACCTGGGCAACATCGCTCAACCCAAGAACTCTATAAAGAGTAAGAAGATCACCTCCAGTTCGCCCGGGGCCGGGCTATACCTGCCACAGACCAATGGCATAGAGGCTGCTATGGAACTCGCCAGGTCATCCAGGGACGTTGTTATAGGACTTAATGTGTGAGTTATGTATATCCACACTTCCATACTATCCATACTTCGAAATCCTTACTGAAATTATAATTGTGAAAGTGTGTCTCTCTGTCTAAGCTTTCACGGCCCTGTTCAACCGATTTTGATGAAATTTGGTACAGGGATAGGTTGTGTCCCGGGGAAGGATATCCCTACTTTTTGTCCCGGAAAATTAAGTAATTCCCGCGGTAATTGAAAAAACTTAATCCACGCGAATGAAGTCGTGGCCTTCATCTATTATGTACATGAAAAGAAAGGGTGACTCTGACTGACGGATCTATCAATATCAACAGCTCAAACTACTAGACGGATCGAGCTGAAATTTGGCATGCAGATAGCTACTATGACGTAGACTTTCGCTAAGAAAGGCTTTTTGAAAATCCAGCCCCTAATTGGGTTAAATTTTGGGTGGTTAAGGTTTGAAACTTGTGTTGTCCACGCAGACGGAGTCGCGGGCATAAGCTAGTAATATTATCTTATGCCCGCGAGTGTGTCTGTCTGCTGCTTTAATGACCCATCTTTTCAACCGATTTCGATGAAATTTGGTAATGATATGTTGCAGCCAGGGGCATAGGCTACTTTTATCCCGGAAAATCAATGAATCCCGCAGGAATAAAAAAAATTACTCGGACAAAATCGCGCGCATCATCTAAGTTTTTAATGAGAAATCATTTATCCAACACTAGGCTATACCAGAAAGGGGAAAATTTCGAATACCTGCATAACACCAAAATGAGATACATTTATGCTACAACTCAAAAAAGTGGTGAACTTGTGGTCCGAGCACATTCAAATATTTAAAATGGCCGCCATATTAATTATCGGCGTTTTGAGGCCGCCATCTTTTTACCAAAGAGTTATAACATAGATTTAAAACTGTTTTTTTTCCTTGTATGTACTCATTTTCAAAACAAAATTTTAACATGAGTTTTTTATCCCACATCGTCAAAAGAAGTTCGACTTCTAGTCGAAGTTGGACTTCCTTCAGGCTAACGTTTGTGTTGTATTTATTTTAGACCGATACAAGAAGACTTAGAAACCCAACCGACTGACGAAGTGCAAACAGAAGACATTCCAAAACCTGAACCTTTAGTACTAGAACCAGGAGACCAACTATTACAACAATTAGGCACACCCAACGACACAAAAACCGACGGTATCGAGCAAAAAAAGAACGTTCTAGACAAAATAAAGGACCAAGGGAAAGAATTCATAAGTATTATCTACCCACCGTACGAAGAAGAGTTAAACGAACAGAAGTTCGACGATTCAGAAAGGAAAAAAGCTGAGAAATACGCCAGATCCAACGACGAAGTACTCCTAACAGATGCTCTGGGTATCAGACCGAGGTCTATACCTGAACCAGCGCCGTTGGCTCAAGTGATCGAAGGAAGAGTGATCACTGATACGACTAAGAAGTTGGAAGACATCGAAGGGAACTCGAAGTTGTGGATCGGGAAGGACTACGTCAATTTCATTGTTAAGGACTTTAACAATTTGGATCTACCATTTGTGGGTAAGAAAATTTACTGATCTATTAAAATGTTGACTAAAATTTTTGACTAACTTAACTTAACTTGACTTTGAATTTTGTATTATGGCTGAACTATTGAAATTTAATTATAAAATGCTGTTTTCCGGAAAATCCCAAGAGTTTTTTTGTGGAAACCCTAACATAGAGGAAACGGGTCATCTTTTGAAAATGAAAAATGAAAATGAAAATATATTTATTTCAGCTTAACTGTAAAGTTATTACAAAGGTAAACTTATTACATTTTTACCGACTTTTACATTTTACAGGTCACAATTTAATGTTTTGCTATCAACTACACTAAGCGCAGCTTGTTTTTGTAGTTGACTGCTTACCCTCTTGTCACAATATTTTCTGTATTACTTAACGGTCTTTTGTTTTCGATAGTTAACTATTATTGATAGTTAGTTTTGGTAAATTATTGTTTCAATGAACGAAAAATAGGGTCAAAATAGACAGTACTATACGTAGAAATTGATTTTAAAAGAAATCGCCCGGTAGGAGGCTTCGACCATGACTAGTTAAAGACGTGCCGCCAAGCGTTCCGGTACGATGCCGGGTCGAAACCGAATAGGGTAAAAAAATATGGGCAGAATATAACTGCCATGCCCCTAACAGGTTAACCCGCTACCACCTTACAAAGTTAGACTGCATCATCACTTACTATCAGGTGAGATCGCAGTCAAGGGCGAACTTGTAATGGATTAAAAAAAAACGCGCCATAGCAAGAAAAAAAGAAGAATCTCTGAAATTTCTTTCAACTACTCACATAGAGTTGTTGGTTGGTTTCATATATATTGTTGTATGAAAAAAAAAATTCAACGGTGGCTTGTATAAGACACACAACACAAAAGTGTCTTCGTTTGTGCAGCGCATTCCGACGACCTCCGTGGCGCAGTGTGTAGCGCTGTTGTCTTAACGTGCGGAGGTCCCGGGTTCGATCCCCGGCGGGGTCGATTTGGGAATTTATAATTTCTGAATTTTCCCTAGTCTGGCCTGGTGGGAGGCTTCGTACGTGGCTAGCAACCGCCCTACCGGCAAAAACGTGCCGCCAAGCGATTTAGCGTTCCGGTACGATGCCGTGTAGAAACCGAATAGGGGTATGGGTTTAATATAACTGCCATGCCCCTAACAGGTTAGCCCGCTACCATCTTAGACGGCATCGTCACTTACCATCAGGTGAGATCGCAGTCAAGGGCCAACTTGTAGTGGATAAAAAAAAAGTATAATCCAGAAGTATCGTTATGCGATTTCAGACTTAGTGGATAGGAACACAACGCCCAGAATGCCGTGGCACGACCTCGGCGTGGTGGTGCAAGGCGCGGCCGCACGCGATGTGGCGAGGCATTTCATTCAACGATGGAACGCCACCAAGTTGGAGAAAGCCAGGTACAAATATATAGAACATTAGTTTTTTTTTTTTTCAAAAAACATTTTTTTTCAAAAACATGCCTCTGTTATGACCACCACTACGGCCCATTAACGTCCCACCGCTGGGCACAGGCCTCCACTATCATAGGAGAGAGGGAATTAGAGCTTAGACCCACCACGCTGCTCCAATGCGGGTTGGCGGGTTAATATAATATCTGCTATAACATAATATAATATAATATTATGCCACTACAATTATTGTTGTTTGTCATTTTTGAAGTCTGACTTGTCGGTTTTTACGACAAACTTTAAAATACGCAAATATTTTTAAAAACTTTAAGCATTGTACAGTTGTCTTCAGGAAGTGATCACAATTATAGCGAAAACATTCTAGGGAAAGGTTGATCGAGGAACAAATTATAGTCATTTCTTTACTTTTTGGAACATTCTAGACGTTATGTTCTATTTATTTTTTTAATCTTTATTTTGTGACGGAGCTTTATCACTTTATGATTATGTCGCCCCCGTAAAAAATCACTTTTAATACAGAGTTCAACTTAATATAAGCTAAAACTATTAAGTAATAACTTCTTCTTAATAGTACAGCTAAACTAGAGTAAATCAAAACTAGATATAGAATATAGAATGAAATATTATTATGTTCTAAAAAGTAGGATTTTATCTTAATAGGACTTTCTCTTGTATGTTTCAGACAAAACACTAACTATAACTTCTTCTGAATAGTATAGCTAAACTAGACTAAATCTAAACTAGATATAGAATATAGAATGAAATATTATTATGTTCTAAAAAGTAGGATTTTATCTTAATAGGACTTTTTCTTGTATGTTTCAGACAAAACACTAACTACCCGTACCTGTTACCAAAAACGTATACTGACATCAAACCGCTGCAAGACTTGGAACAATTGCTCAACATTGACTTTATCAACGCTTCCTGTCAGGTCAGTGTTTCCCCATCCATTGAAAGAAAGAAATACTATATTTGGTATGCACAATGTATCCATTTTGAAATTAAAAAAAAAAAAATAAAAAAATAAAAAAAAAAAAAATCGTCGTAGTTAGTCTTTATTGTTAACTAGGTGATGCCCGCGACTTCGAAAAAAAAAACGCGTGGATTGAGGTTTTTCAGTACCCGCGGGAGCTCTTTAATTTTCCGGGATAAAAAGTATCCTATGTCCCTATGTCCGTCTTCTGGTTCTAAGCTACCTCCCCACAATTTTCAGCCAAATCGGTTCAGCCGTTCTTGAGTTATAAATAGTGTAACTAACACGACTCTCTTTTATATTTATATATATGTCACCGTAAGGTTGTAAAAACTGTTAGATTATAATCTAGCTCGCGAAATTGCAAACTGTCGAAAGATTACAATTTTACGCATTATTTTTCGGTATATTGTAATCTGTTAGGTGTATTTACCCGATAGAACGTAAGTGATACGTGATTATTTATGTCGAACCCTAACCTAACCTACATGAAACAGACAAGAAAACATAAATACAATGAATATCTCAAAAATTGACACTCAGAACATTGAACGGTACACAATCTTTCGACAGTTTACAATTTCGTGAGTTAGATTATAATCTAACGGTTTTTACAATCTTACGGTGACATATATATTTATATTAGCTATACAATTCATGGATACCACTTGTTAAAAAAAAACAACACCACCACTTTACGACCAATCGTGAGTGGCACCTAATTCAGAGCAAAAGTCGCATTAAAAAGGTCTCTGACATCATGTCAGAGGATAAAGAAAGAAGAAAGAAAGAAAACGTTTTTATTTGATCACATATTTAGTATAATAATAATAAATAATAATAATGTCTTCCCGACCGAATTTCGGCCACGGCGGCCAATCTTCAGAGAGATTAATTAGCCATCTGCATAGTGCACAAGTGTGTGCGCATACACAGGTGCACTCTCTGTTCCTTTACTCTCATAGCCCGATGAGACGGAAATCCGACACGACCGGAGAGAGATCAGGCGCAGGACCGACGGCTTTACGTGCTCTCCGAGACACGGGGGTGAAACACCGCCAACTTCCCAACTCCGGGCTAGTACTGAGAATTTGCCAGAAAACCCAATACTTGTTATGACCCGACCCGGGACTCGAACCCGGGACCTCGTCGGTCGCAGTCGAACATGCTAACCACTAGACCAACGAGGCAGTCATACATATTTAGTATAAGAGACTATCTAAATAGTAAAAACAACAAAGTTGTGTGACCAAATACAGGTCTCCAGCTCAGCATCATGCTACAGCAGGCTGCAGCGCTGGTTTTCAGTGGAAACCTTAAAATTGGTGGAGTCACGGACGAACTATGAATCCAATATCTACTCTAATATGTTTATAGAAATCTAATAGTTTAAGAGGCCGGTGATCGCCGCTCGCAATTTCTATTCAACCCGCAAATATAAATTTGCCGGTATATTGCTATCTCTATTTGGCTGATGACACATGATCGCGTGCAAACGCGATAGCAATATGAGCGTACAGAATTTGTTATACGTTTAGTCTTGTTCCGTAAATACCAAAAATGATGAATGATAACTTGTTGTGTTTTTCACTTCGTGTTGTTATTCGGGAACTTGACAATATAGGCTATGCTCCTGGTCAATTGGTACGTAACATATCGTCGGTTTTAATATGATACAAATAAGGAGAAAACATGTCATTCATGTCGTAAAAACAAGCAAAACGCTATGCGCTTACATTTAATTTTGGGAAAATATTTTGAAAACATAATTATCCAGGGGCCTAGATAAACACAAGTTCAATCTTAATAATCGCATAATCTGGTGGAAATATTCTCGAATTACGAATCATTTTGGTATTACGTTTGTATGGGCAATTCACCCTCCGCTGGCACCTTAAGTAGTAGGCACATATAAGTATTACATTATTTATAAAATGGATGATGCGGAACTAATATAAGAATAAAAAGTAAATATCTAAAAAGAGAAACTAACTAACACTATATGTATATAACTGAGCGCGGAAAAAAAAAAAGTTTAGGTCTCCTTTGGTACTACCAGGTGCTACGCAGTGTGTCGTGTTGGTCGTGTGGCTTCCTGGACCCCGACACGGTGGAGCAAAGCATCCACGAGGCGTATGTGGACACGATTACGCGCGCACAGCACTACATATACATAGAGAACCAGTTCTTCATCACGCTGTCGAGGTCTAGCCTCACTGTGAGGAACCAGGTCTGTATTTTTTTTTTTTATCCACTACAAGTTAGCCCTTGACTGCGGTCTCACCTGATGGTAAGTGATGATGCAGTCTAAGATGGCGGGCTAACCTGTTAGGGGCATGGCAGTTATATTAAAACCATACCCCTATTCGGTTTCCACCCGGCATCGTGCTTTTAGGCTTAGTAAAACTAGCAATAGGCATGGTGATAATAACCAAGAATCAATGAAATTATGAATTTATCTAATGAAATAGGATTCATGGATTATAAATAACGTATTTATTTTTCTATCTCGAGTGAGATTGCTATTTATTTTGTTAAAATAAAACTATAAAATACAGCAATCCGCCATAATGGATTAAACACCAAGAAGCGAATGACGTCACAATTGTTTGTTTTCGAGCTTTGACAATCGCACTATTGTTTACTGCACACTGCACAGAGTACATTGGTAATAACAATAGTGACGTCACAAACGGCGCCATGACACCGGCGAGCGTTTTGGCGCGAATTTTGAAATTTAAATTTCAAATGCCAATTTTATCTCCCAAATCTTATTTTTCTGCTGAAATAATATATTTTTTCGAAATAGTAGATATTTCCTAACATGATCTGACCATTTTTCAAAATCAGGCATCATGCCTATTAATTTGTTGGAAACAGTATCCGCTTCTACAATAAGCTCCCAGAAGACATGTTAAAGATGTCTCTGAATAAGTTCAAAGTTAATGTAAAACGTAAACTCATTGAAAAATCTTATTACCATGTAAAGAACTACTTAAACGACAAGGAAGCTTGGCAATAATTTGCTCTATTGCTCTGATAGTTCCTTAGTTAAGATGATTTGTGAGATGGTGATAATTAAAAAAAACCAGCTGAGGTTGCTGTGGGCTTTTTTCAGTTCAGGGCGCGTTTGGAACCCTCGTGGCTTTAGTTTTAAGATATCGTAACCAATTATCACCATCATGTTTTATAAGTAAGTAATTTTTAACGTCAATAAGTGTACCTACAGTGTACCTATATTGAATAAATGATATTGAGTATTGAGTGTCACGTTTTATAGGCCTATTACACTGCACTTTTCACGGGGACCCTTACACTTGAATCAGTGTAGTGTAATAAGATTTAGCGATTAAGGGTCGTGTATCTTCGTAGATAGGCGAAGCGCTTTTCAACCGCATAATGCGCGCGCACCGAGCCAAAGACACGTTCCGCGTGTACGTGGTGATGCCCCTCCTGCCCGGCTTCGAGGGGGAGGTGGGCGGGCCCTCCGGCACTTCGCTGCACGCTGTCACGCATTGGAACTATCAGAGCATCAGCAGGTTTGTGTCTGATCGTGTCACTGCAGAGACGTTTCGCGTGTACGTGGTGATGCCCCTCCTGCCCGGCTTCGAGGGGGAGGTGGGCGGGCCCTCCGGCACTTCGCTGCACGCTGTCACGCATTGGAACTATCAGAGCATCAGCAGGTTTGTGTCTAATCGTATCACTGCAGAGACGTTCCGCGTGTACGTGGTGATGCCCCTCCTGCCCGGCTTCGAGGGGGAGGTGGACGGGCCCTCCGGCACTTCGCTGCACGCTGTCACGCATTGGAACTATCAGAGCATCAGCAGGTTTGTGTCTGATCGTATCACTGCAGAGACGTTTCGCGTGCTCGTGGTGATGCCCCTCCTGCCCGGCTTCGAGGGGGAGGTGGGCGGGCCCTCCGGCACTTCGCTGCACGCTGTCACGCATTGGAACTATCAGAGCATCAGCAGGTTTGTGTCTGATCGTATCACTGCAGAGACGTTTCGCGTGCTCGTGGTGATGCCCCTCCTGCCCGGCTTCGAGGGGGAGGTGGGCGGGCCCTCCGGCACTTCGCTGCACGCTGTAACGCATTGGAACTATCAGAGCATCAGCAGGTTTGTGTCTGATCGTATCACTGCAGAGACGTTTCGCGTGCTCGTGGTGATGCCCCTCCTGCCCGGCTTCGAGGGGGAGGTGGGCGGGCCCTCCGGCACTTCGCTGCACGCTGTAACGCATTGGAACTATCAGAGCATCAGCAGGTTTGTGTCTGATCGTATCCCTGCAGAGATGTTTCGCGTGCACGTGGTGATGCCCCTTCCGCCAGGCTTCGAGGGCGGAGGAAAATTTAAAAAATATAGTTCGACTATCCCTAAATTTTCTAATTTTTTTTCAGTATCTAAAAATCTGAATCCCAACATTCACTAGATTGACTCCCTATACGGAGACAAGAAGTTACATAGGATAAACCGGAGTGGTTGATTCATCTAAAACACTTGTAAAAGTTAATTTGAATAAAATTCTTTGACTTCGAGGAATGTTACAAACCTAGAACATAAATAAAGCCTACTCTTATGATTGTGGGGCTATTTACAAAAATTACCGGTTTTATTTTATCGTGTGCACCCAAAATTTGTATTCAATAAAGGGGCAAAGAAGCTATATTAACACGCCTATAGGAATATTACAAACCTAGATAGTAAATAAAGCATACCCATAAGATTGTGGGATTATTTACAAAAAAATACCGGTCTTATTTGGTCGTGTGCACCCATAATTTGTGTTCAATATAGGGGCAAAGAAGCTATATTAACACGCCTATAGGAATATTACAAATCTAGAAAATAAATAAAGCTTATTAGCTCTTATGATTGAAAGAAAGATAAATCTTTATTTGAGGCACTTCTGCATAGAAATAAACTTTAAACTAAACACTTACGTATAAGCAATGCAACAAACATTGTGTACAGCAGTGATTGTGTGAATCATTTTGTCGTGTGTACCCATGGTTTGTATTCAATATTACAGGGGCAAAGAAGCTATATTGACTCGCCTATACGAGGCTGGGGTAACGGACCCATCCGCTTACATCACGTTCCACGGTCTGCGCACGCACGCGTCCCTGGACGGCGAACCGGTCACTGAGCTAGTGTACGTGCACTCTAAGCTGCTGATCGCGGACGATAGATACGTGATCTGCGGCAGTGCGAATATCAACGATAGAAGCATGATCGGCAAACGGGACTCCGAAATCGCCGTGCTTTTACAGGTATCACATGACATTCCATCAATAATTTATTAGGATTGTGTATTTTCAGCAGGTATAATCTGGTTTTTTGGTGACCCCTTACTAGCGTTGGTTTCCTGCGAGATCTCCACAGAACACGGTCTTCTGCTGCTTGTATGCGACTCCCAAGCTAATCGCTGAAAATTGTCCTACTCCACCGGGGGTATTCCAACACCGCATTTTCCGGTACAGACCATTCAAGCAACTAGGAACCCCAACGCCATGCAAGAGACCTGCAAAGGAGCAGTCGACATGCATTGAGACCAAAACGATTCAGAAATGCCCTATAGCTTCCACGATTTGTGTAGAGAACGTTCAACACGACGTTTTCTTTGGGCGACCAAAACTGCATGCATGATGCCCTCTCATCTTCTCTGAATATTCAAGGTAGCGAAGTTTCTCCACTTAATTTCGGCCACGGTGGCCAATCTCTTTAGAGTTTAGCCATCTGCGTGGGAAATATTATAGTGTACATCTGTGTGCGCAAACTCTCGCGCTCTGATAGTCCGATGGGACGTAAAATCTGACACGACCGAAGAGATATCAGACGCAAACTTTGCGTGCTCTCCAAAGTACGGGGATGAATCGCAGCCCAACTCCGTACCTCCGGGCTAGCACTGAGAATTTCTCCACTTATACAGGGTTCGGCTACCAGTTCACTGACCATCTTAATATTATATACTTAATATTTCCAGGACGAACAGTTCGACGACGGCGTGATGAACGGCAAACCTTTCCCATGCGGACGAGTTGCGGGCGGGCTTCGGCGGCGCCTGTTCCGAGAACACTTGGGGCTCATGTACGATGACGTCACGAGCCTTCGCGACCCGTGCGCCGACAGCTTCTACACACGCGTGTGGAAGGCCACGTCCACGCGCAACACCGAGATATACGAGGAGGTGGGTGTTTGTGGACACTAGGTACATTGACACTTGGAGCTCATGTGCGATGACGTCACGACCCGTGCGCCGACAGCTTCTACACACGCGTGTGGAAGGCCACGTCCACGCGCAACACCGAGATATACGAGGAGGTGGGTATTAGTGGACACTGGATACATTGACACTTGGGGCTCATGTACGATGACGTCACGACCCGTGCGCCGACAGCTTCTACACACGCGTGTGGAAGGCCACGTCCACGCGCAACACCGAGATATACGAGGAGGTGGGTGTTTGTGGACACTAGGTACATTGACACTTGGGGCTCATGTGCGATGACGTCACGACCCGTGCGCCGACAGCTTCTACACACGCGTGTGGAAGGCCACGTCCACGCGCAACACCGAGATATACGAGGAGGTGGGTGTTTGTGGACACTAGGTACATTGACACTTGGGGCTCATGTGCGATGACGTCACGACCCGTGCGCCGACAGCTTCTACACACGCGTGTGGAAGGCCACGTCCACGCGCAACACCGAGATATACGAGGAGGTGGGTATTAGTGGACACTGGATACATTGACACTTGGGGCTCATGTACGATGACGTCACGACCTGTGCGCCGACAGCTTCTACACACGCGTGTGGAAGGCCACGTCCACGCGCAACACCGAGATATACGAGGAGGTGGGTGTTTGTGGACACTAGGTACATTGACACTTGGGGCTCATGTGCGATGACGTCACGACCCGTGCGCCGACAGCTTCTACACACGCGTGTGGAAGGCCACGTCCACGCGCAACACCGAGATATACGAGGAGGTGGGTATTAGTGGACACTGGATACATTGACACTTGGGGCTCATGTACGATGACGTCACGACCTGTGCGCCGACAGCTTCTACACACGCGTGTGGAAGGCCACGTCCACGCGCAACACCGAGATATACGAGGAGGTGGGTGTTTGTGGACACTAGGTACATTGACACTTGGGGCTCATGTGCGATGACGTCACGACCCGTGCGCCGACAGCTTCTACACACGCGTGTGGAAGGCCACGTCCACGCGCAACACCGAGATATACGAGGAGGTGGGTATTAGTGGACACTGGATACATTGACACTTGGGGCTCATGTACGATGACGTCACGAGCCTTCGCGACCCGTGCGCCGACAGCTTCTACACACGCGTGTGGAAGGCCACGTCCACGCGCAACACCGAGATATACGAGGAGGTGGGTGTTTGTGGACACTAGGTACATTGACACTTGGGGCTCATGTGCGATGACGTCACGACCCGTGCGCCGACAGCTTCTACACACGCGTGTGGAAGGCCACGTCCACGCGCAACACCGAGATATACGAGGAGGTGGGTATTAGTGGACACTGGATACATTGACACTTGGGGCTCATGTACGATGACGTCACGACCTGTGCGCCGACAGCTTCTACACACGCGTGTGGAAGGCCACGTCCACGCGCAACACCGAGATATACGAGGAGGTGGGTGTTTGTGGACACTAGGTACATTGACACTTGGGGCTCATGTGCGATGACGTCACGACCCGTGCGCCGACAGCTTCTACACACGCGTGTGGAAGGCTACGTCCACGCGCAACACCGAGATATACGAGGAGGTGGGTATTAGTGGACACTGGATACATTGACACTTGGGGCTCATGTACGATGACGTCACGAGCCTTCGCGACCCGTGCGCCGACAGCTTCTACACACGCGTGTGGAAGGCCACGTCCACGCGCAACACCGAGATATACGAGGAGGTGGGTGTTTGTGGACACTAGGTACATTGACACTTGGGGCTCATGTGCGATGACGTCACGACCCGTGCGCCGACAGCTTCTACACACGCGTGTGGAAGGCCACGTCCACGCGCAACACCGAGATATACGAGGAGGTGGGTATTAGTGGACACTGGATACATTGACACTTGGGGCTCATGTACGATGACGTCACGACCTGTGCGCCGACAGCTTCTACACACGCGTGTGGAAGGCCACGTCCACGCGCAACACCGAGATATACGAGGAGGTGGGTGTTTGTGGACACTAGGTACATTGACACTTGGGGCTCATGTGCGATGACGTCACGACCCGTGCGCCGACAGCTTCTACACACGCGTGTGGAAGGCCACGTCCACGCGCAACACCGAGATATACGAGGAGGTGGGTATTAGTGGACACTGGATACATTGACACTTGGGGCTCATGTACGATGACGTCACGACCCGTGCGCCCACACCACGTGATTACACACGTGATTTTCGAAGAGGTTAGTATTACTGCCTCGTTAGTCTAGCGGTTAACGTAGTCGACTGCGGATCATGAGGTCCTGGGCTCGATTCCCGGTTGGGCATAAAAATTGTTAGGTACCTATTGGGTTTTTCAATTAAGAAATTGTCAGTACTAGCCCGGAGATAGGAAGTCGGCGGTGTTACACCCCCGTGCCTCGGAGAGCACGTTAAGCCGTCGGTCCCGGTTATTATCACTAACATGATAATAGTCGTTAAAGCCCGCCAACCCGCATTGGAGCAGCGTGGTGGGTCTAAGCTCCTAATTCCCTCTCTCCTATGAGAGTGGAGGCCTGTGCCCAGCAGTGGGACGTCAATAGGCTGTAGTGGTGGTGGTGGTGGAGTATTTGTGCCCGATTATAGAAAAAAATTATCCCCATACTGAATACAGGTGATGCCAATGCCTAAAATAATTATTTTCTTACTGATTATTAAATATTTTTTAGGTATCTTTCAAAATACCTAAATCCACGTCCTCTGTTAGTTTCATGTTTGATATAGTCATACCACAATTTAAGAAAAATTTTACTCGAGGGGCAAACTTTAAAATACCGAAACTTCAAGAAAGACAGACACCTTTTCGCTTTTATAATACTAGAAATGAATGAATGAATTAATTATTTCTAAAAAATGATATGAAATGTCCACATTTTATACCCTGTAAATGAGTTCGAAAGTTAAACTTCCCGGCCCAGGCCAGTAAAGAATGTATGTATTTTCATTACATATCATAACTTTGAATTTGGAATCTTTCTTCCTGAATATCTTGTAACTTGCTATAATGTTCTGTGGTCTAAATAGTTTAAATTTGAAACTCTACCGTATTACGCGTTCAGCACTCACAGCGCAAAAAAATATATTTAAAAAAAAAGTCACTTGTTTCATTTTTAGAAAAGCACTATACACACCTCGACCGGGAGAGCATTTCTGGTCTCGTATATAGCCGTATTTAACTAACACTCGACCAGAAAACGCGTACTTCCCGGTCTCGCGATGTAATGTACTATTAAACTTTAATTGTCCACCACAAAGGAAGTTAAATTAATTATAAATATCATTAAAGGTTAGAAAAAAGCAAAATAAGTACAATTTTAAGTAGCATTGTATCATCATCATCATCATCACTACAACCCATTAACGTTCCACTGCTGGGCACAGGCCTCCACTCATAGGAGAGCACCCAGTACCCACCACGCTGCTCCAATGCGGGTTGGCGGGCTTTAACGACTATTATCGTGTTAGTGATAATAACCGGGACCGACGGTTTAACGTGCTCTCCGAGGCACGGGGGTGAAACACCGCCAACTTCCTAACTCCGGGCTAGTACTGAGAATTTCTAATCGGAAAAACCCGATACTTAATTATGACCCGACCCGGGACTCGAACCCGGGACCTCGTCGGCCGCAGTCGAACATGCTAACCACTAGACCAACGAGGCAGTTATGACAGTAGCATTATTATTATTACTCTTTATTTTGTACACCACAACACACATAAAAAGGACACAAAAAATACATAGAAAACAAAGAACTAAGTAGTATACAAAAAGGCGGCCTTATCGCTTAGTAGCGATCTCTGCCAGGCAACCTTAGGAATAGGAGAAGTTAGGAGATTAACTCGCGGGTGGTGTATTAATTATAAACATACAAACAAATACCTACATACTAATACATAAACAGTTACACAAATAATATAATACTTATAATAAATATATGAAAATAAACTAATATATATTATGTATTTTTAGTTATAGTAATATCATACTAAATAAAAGTTAAAACTAGTCGTCTGTATTATGGTGATAAATAGAAATTCTTAACTGATTTTTTAAATATTTATAGCATTGTATGTATGACCGAATTTCCATTGCAGGTTTTCAACACGATACCAACAGACGTGGTTCATACGTTCGCGGAACTAAGGAAATACCAAGAGGAGCACAGCCAAACACTGTGGCACAAAGACCCGGCGCTCGCGCACAGGAAAATCGACCTTATTCAAGGGTATCTGGTCGACTTGCCGCTCGATTTCCTTTGCAACGAAACCTTGACGCCGAGGAACACATCCATGGAGGGGATGATGCCTACGTCACTATGGACGTAGATTTTATACTAATACTAGCTATATATAGGGTCTGCCTCGTTGGTCTAGTGGTTATCATGTTCGACTGCGGCCGACGAGGTCCTGGGTTTGAGTCCCGGGTCGGGCCATAATTAAGTATTGGGTTTTTCTGATTAGAAATTCTCAGTACTAGCCCGGAGTTAGGAAGTTGGTGGTGTTTCACCCCCGTGCCTCGGAGAGCACGTTAAGCCGTCGGTCCCGGTTACTATCCTTAACATGATAATAATCGTTAAAGCCCGCCAACCCGCATTGGAGCAGCGTGGTGGGTCTAAGCTCTAATTCCCTTTCTCCTATGAGAGTGGAGGCCTGTGCCCAGCAGTGGGACGTTAATAGGCTGTAGTGGACTAGCTAATGCCCGCGACTTCGTCCGCCTGCATTAAAATTTAGACATAAAGTAGCCTATGTGTTTTTCCAGACTATAGTCTATCTCTGTACCAAATTTCATCCAGATCTGTTCAGCCGTTTGGGCGTGATTGAGGAACAAACATTCATCCATACATCCATCCAAACTTTCGCATTTATAATTTTACTAGCGAATGCCCGCGACTTCGTCTACGTGTGGTTTTTTGGTTCCTGCAGGAACTCTTTAATTTTTCGGGATAAAAAGTGGACTATGTGTTATTCCAGACTATAATCTATCTCTGTACCAAATTTCATCCGGATCCGTTTTGCCGTTGGAACGTGATTGAGTAACAGACATCCATCCAAACTTTCGCATTTATAATTTTATACTAATACTAATATATAAAAAGTACCTTGTTCCTTTACTCTATATTGGAAATGGTTCACGAAATGTTAATATTTATTTCTCTTATCAATAATCTCATATCAGTTAGGAAAGTATTTTCTACTGAGAAGAGCCAGTTTTCCAGTTTCGTTATTCTTATTTAATAGCATTCAAATCCTTAAGGCGACCGCACTCAATTATTGTACTCGAATTTTGATTGTTGTGTGATCACCTTAAGGCTCCACTCCTAAAAATATGTTATTTATACTCCAAGTGTTAAAGGTTGTTTATTTTTTTAGAATTTTTAACTTTATTCAGAACTTGTTTGTATTCTATGAACTATGAACAAAAGTATACTAATAATTTAACTAGCTACTGATTTACTCTTAGAAATAACCACCCAAGTATTTCAGGCCGTTAGTAGAGCTATATTTTTTAGAATTTTTAACTTTATTCAGAACTTGTTTGCATCCTATGAACAAAAGTATACTAATAATTTAACTAGCTACTGATTTACTCTTAGAAATAACCACCCAAGTATTTCAGGCCGTTAGTAGAGCTATATTTTTTAGAATTTTTAACTTTATTCAGAACTTGTTTGCATCCTATGAACAAAAGTATACTAATAATTTAACTAGCTACTGATTTATTCTTAGAAATAACCACCCAAGTATTTCAGGACGTTAGTAGAGCTATATTTTTTAGAATTTTTAACTTTATTCAGAACTTGTTTGCATCCTATGAACAAAAGTATACTAATAATTTAACTAGCTACTGATTTACTCTTAGAAATAACCACCCAAGTATTTCAGGCCGTTAGTAGAGCTATATTTTTTAGAATTTTTAACTTTATTCAGAACTTGTTTGCATCCTATGAACAAAAGTATACTAATAATTTAACTAGCTACTGATTTACTCTTAGAAATAACCACCCAAGTATTTCAGGACGTTAGTAGAGCTATATTTTTTAGAATTTTTAACTTTATTCAGAACTTGTTTGCATCCTATGAACAAAAGTATACTAATAATTTAACTAGCTACTTATTCACTCTTAGAAATAACCACCCAATTATTTAAGGACGTTAGTAGGAATAGAACTATATTTTTTTAGAATTTTTATTTTTATTCAGAACTTGTTTTTATCCTATTAACAAAACTATACTTATATAATTTTAACTAGCTACT